>CAMTDV010000004.1:36696326-39188123 GCA_947069175.1 Scalesia atractyloides | reverse complement strand
TTATAATAGCCCATGACCAAAAGTGTACTGATGCATAAACCTATTAGGGCCTTACAATAATAATATTATGAGAGTATTATCCTAACCTCATGATTTAAATAGGCTATGTATCATCCAAGGTGGATTTGTTTTTCAAAACCTTAGATTAGGGTTTTTGAGAGAGAGAGATAGAAAACGAAGGAAAGGAAGACATTGTTTGAAGAGCTGTGTGATACGGTGTTTGGGGTTTTAGTTGTAAGACTCATTCATCAAAGTTTGTACCATACAACTATATAGTAGGATTTGAGCTATTCGAAGTTCGAACCAAATAACCAGCCTTTATATTATAGTAATCACTTGTATACTAAGGTGTCATCTACTTGTACATTTTAATCTGTACATCAATATTGACCAAGACAAACATCGAAACATCGACAAAAATTAGCAGGTCATCATGGTACCTTCAAATGTTTTTACAACATCATAGGTTGAAGGACATGACCAGAATACATAAATGAATTATAGGTGGAGGAGGGAAAGTGTAACTACTAATTATCCACAATTTTGGTAAATTGAGGGATTAAAGTGTACTAAGATGAAAGGATTAAAATTGTAATTATCATTTAAAAGACTAAATTTCCCTCATTTTAAGGTTATACTTTATGCATTAAAGGGAAAAAAGTTCCTAACTTTTAGGTATTTTAAATTACCCTTTCCTCCTCGTGCATTATACATAGTATAGATAATGAGTTTTGAAGGAAACAACAAGTGGGAACAATTGGGTTTTTTGAAAGGGCATGCTTTCCAACGCAAAGCCATTGTGGGGTTGTGTAGGACGATTAGAGAAAAGACGGGTTGTACACAGGGACAGAGAGCATGATAACCACATTAAAATAATTCGCTAAACCACCTGTGATCAACGCCCGACTGTAGAGTTTGTGTTTGAAATTTGTGTTCAATCAAGTTTTTATCTTTTTGGTGTTTATGTGTTAGGGCTGGGAAAACATGTTATCTGGATTCATATTAACAAGACGTCGGATATTAGTTTCTTTTAATCATTAACAACAATGTGGTTGAGTGAATTATATAGTTTATGTTGGTAGCTATCTAAACAACACCCTAGCATGTATTCCTATTCGGTTACAGATCCTTAGGTTAACACGGTCGTCTTCCTTAGTTTTATAGTTACCCTTGTATCTAACCATTAATTAGCTATGTCTATGTGGCTTTCAACTAGGGAAGTTAACTTGGATATACATTGTGCTTCGAAAACCTAAAACCCGAGTGTGATCGCCTTTTTAATTCTTGTTTTCCAATTCAATCAATTTCAGTGAAGTTGTTTTTAATTAATTAAACCAACAAATAAAGATCAGTTCTAGAATAAATAATCGAACAAAACATGTAGCGCTAATCACATGCTTCTCGTGGATATGATGACTGATTTAACCTATCTACCTACATTAATTCGGTTTTTGCATGACCCCAACGATAGGTCATCAGTCGATAATCTTAATTCATCCTTTTTAAGCTAATAAATGAAAAATAATAGTTATAGTTCAACATATTTGATTTAAACCTCTTTATTCTTTATATTCTTCCCTCAAAACATGATTTTATTCTTAAATGAGTATCCTTATTATAAAACCCATTGAATCTGATTTATAATCTAATTCGTTTGGTTCAGTTTCTTGATAAAAATCGGTTGACATAAATCTATATTCTAAGATTACGAGTCAGTTTGTTTCATCGAATTATATAGCTAATACAATGTTTGTGTATGCGGGTTAGGATCAATACATAATCACAAAAATAAGAGATCATAAAAAAGTATCAAATGGACTTCGATTGACACTCAAGCAATTAAGTGGCAATGGAACCATATCATGGAACTCTATAATATGATACTTTAGGTTAGCAATTTTTCCTAAGATATTATTAATTCTTCTGGTGTAGCTATTACGATAAATAATAAAGAAAAAGGTCATTCTATTGTAAATTTTAGAATTTTTGTTTATATTATTGTGTCTTTTTATTTAGTACTATGTCTTTTCTATATCTGCATCATTGTGTTTTTTGGGACATATTGTATCTTTTTTCCTCGATATTGTGTTATATTTTTAAGCATTGTGTTATATTTTGCTAGACATTATATTATATTTTGTGATTTATTATTTCTTTGTACACTTTCTATATAAAAGTGACTTTACAAAATTAATTTACCCTTATGCATCAAGTATAATGTGCAGAATATAACTTTCGTTGCGAAAGAAAAACAAGAAACTATAATATTACACATACAACATAAAATACATACACAACATCCAATACAAAGTACATGCAATTATTAAATTTCTTGTACATAAAGCACATACATCTTCAACAATACAAGGTACAACTTTAAATGCATAAAATACAAACCAGACTAAATTTGTGAATCAGATCCAACAAGTTGATGCGTTCGTCGTCTTGGATTCATCCATCTTATTGTTACTACATTGATGAAAACCATAATTATATTTATATTTTCTTCGGTAACTGTAAAAGAAACACAAAATGAAATCATCAGAAACCAAAGATGTCACTCAATTGATATTTAAAGGGAAAATTGAAAATACTTATTTTTTATCAAACCATTTAACCAAACGTTCTTGGACAAAAACTTAAAAAACGAAAATCGTGCAATCTAGTGATAACACGTGTTGAATTTTCGTCATTTTCGTTTTGTTATTGAAACCAAATTTCTTTTTTAAGTATGTAAGAATATAAAATTGTTAAAAACTAAATTTTCTTAAAAGTATTTAATAGCACAAAGTTATTCAAACATAACTTTTAATCTTTATAATATACCTAATATTTTAATTAACAAACAAACCAAAATTTAGGTGCATGCATGCTAGAACTTCAATTTTAAAAATATTTATAAACAATAAAGTTATTAAAACTTAATTTTTATAAAGAAAACAAATTGTAGACGCATATGTTTCAATCTTACAAACTTAAATTTAATAAATTTTAAATACTAAAATCTTAGAATTAACTTGATTTATACCTGAGGCCATGATGTACGTGTGTGTCAATCTAGTCAACAATGGGTCCCAAATTTGGGCATTCGATAACAAACGTTACTACTGCTGGCGAGACATGAGCACAAATTTGTTTCAATACCGGCAAGTCTTCAAGATGCAGTTTCTTCAAGTTTTCCCACGTCGTGTTGTTGTCGATGGCCGTACACAATTTCTTCATCCTCTCACATGAGCGGATGTCGATCATATTGATGTATGCTAATTTCGAACTCGAAGACATAATGTGTTCCAGTTTCGAACAGTTTTCCACTTTTAGGGTTTCAAGTTTAATGGGTTCATTATTTGTTGTCACGAAGTTCTTCAAACTATTCGCACCCGAAATCCATAAAGTCTTCAAACCTTTCGGGATCTCGAATTCACCCTCGAGTTGCTTTACTTTCGGGCACTCCCAGATTTTAAGAGCTTGTAAAGATTGTGGAAGTTCACCTCCAAAATCAAGTATCTTGTCACAATATTTGATTTCAAGAACTTCAAGATTATTTGGTAGACATGATAATGAAAACACATTGGTTAGTTCTCGACAATTGTCTATATACAAACTCTTTAAAGAATCAAAGCCTTTAAACGGTTGTTTCCCGCCATAAATAGTTTCTAATTTCTTGTTATTACGGAGTGCCAAATCCTCCAAGGGAATATTAAACCCGGGATTGTCGTTATTTGGTTCTTTCTCGGGATTTTCATTGTTTGGTTCTTTCTTAGGCTTGTCGTTGTTTGGTTCTTTCTCGGGCTTGTCGTTGTTCGGTTCTTTCTGGGGCTTGTCGTTATTTGGTTCTTTCTCGGGCTTATCGTTGTTTGGTACTTTCTCCTGGAAAATGGTGACCATTTCATTGCATTGTTCGATCCAACATCCCTTTAAGTTAGGGAGCATTGAAGCGTCAAAAACGGATGGAATGCCCTTGAGCTTATAATCAATCAAAAGTACCAATTCGATACCTTTGATGATGTTGTCGAATTCGATACCATTTGGGAATTGGTTGAATTCGCGAATTTGCAATGACTTTTTGTTCTTATATCGAGTGAACCGAGCAGTTTGAAGGTAGACATCTCGGAAGACAAGTTCGTGTCTTTGAAGATATGTGTGTGAGATTTCACCTTCCACCTTGTTTGGAACTGCACAAAGCTGGTCTGATCCATTTGCCAAATGATTTATCTCAAGAAACTGGATGGGATTGTGGAATTTCGGAGATTTGTCATCTTGGGATAGCTTGCAGATGTTCCAGCAATCTTGATCACTCACCTCTTGTGGTGTAGATGTTACATTGACATTTGGAAACTCGATATACTCAAGACGAGTGGATGTGGAGATCTCATGAGGTATATGGAAACTCGTTGTTAAACATTCTTTGAGCATGAGCTTTTTAAGGTTTGTGTGATCTTTGAGGTTTGGTAGGGTTTTGATTGATGATCGTGAAAGATCCAACACTTCAATCTTAGAAGGTGGATAATCAAGTTTAGGTTCAGATGAGAACTTACAACCCGCAAGAGAAAGATGAGTTAGCTTTGTGAGATTTAACAAGGATGGCAACTGTGTAATAGATGTGTAAGAAAGATCAAGGATTCTAAGACTGCTTACTTCCTTCACAAATTCGACTCCATTTGGTTTCAAAGATTTGACACCCGAAAGATTTAGTTCCTCTAGATTCGGAAACTGTCCATCTTTTTTTACTAACGGCGGAAACTGACCATCTTTTTTTTCTAACGGCGCAAACTGACCATCTTTTTTTTCTAATGGCGGGCTCTCACCATCTTCTTTTTCTAACTGTGGAAACTCACCATCTTTTTTTTCCAACGGAAATTGACCATCTAATACAAGATTCTCCAACTCGTTGCAATTCTTCAGCAAAAGCCTAGAGAGATTACATGGACTAGGAAGAGTTGGGAATGACTTTATCTTTGTGTTGGAAAAGTCAATCTTTTGAATACGAGTCATTAACTGAAAAGATTTACTCTCCATCACTTGTAAATTGCTACAGTTTGATGCATCAAGGACCTCCAACTTTTTAAAGGATTCAATGGATGGCAAAGCTTTTAGTTCGTGACAGTTCGATAAATCAAATTCGCGAAGATTGGGAAGATTTAAAGGTGAAGGGAGATTTGAAATCTTAGTTTTCGAAATTTTAAGCACTCGAAGATGAACCATTTTGTCGAACAACTTATCCTCAATTTCAACAAGATTACTAGAACCCGAAAGATGAAGAACCTCAAGGTTTTCAAAGGAGGTAATGCCCTTGAGTTGTCGTAAGTTAGGGCAATGCTCGAGGTAAAGATAACGAGGCTTCGCAATGTTAGAAGGCAAGCGATCAATGGCGGTTTCAGACAGTTTAAGGGTTATAAGCGAAGTTAAGCTTTGTAAAGACGAATCATGAAATTCTTCGAATTTGTTAGAACCCGAGAGATCAATGGTTTGGAGGCTTTTTAATGATGTCAAGCCTCGTAACCGACCTAAATCTGAACAATCCCTACACAATAAGTGAGTGAGTTTTTCCCGGTTTTTCAACAACGGTGTTGTGGACAAAAGGGTTTTGGAAATATTAAGACTTTGGAGTTCTACAAATTGCAAAAAGTTTTTATCAAGAGTGTCCAAAGAGGTATTACCGGAGATATCAACAACAATGAGATTTTTAAGCTTTGAAATACTCTCGAGCTTCTTCAAACGAGGACAATCTTTAACAATTAGCCACTTGATGTTTCTAAGATCGTAAATGGCTTGAGGTAGAGATTGGATTTGCAATCCAGAAAGATGAAGGCTTTTGAGCTTCAACAAGTTTTTAAAGAAGCTCGAGGTGAGCCGTTTAAGATTTCGGCCACCAGATATTTCGAGAACCTCCAAAGCTTCCAAACTCACCCTTGCTGAAGTCAAAAACTCGCAATCTCTAAGCACTAGAACACGAAGCCATTTCATATTTTCCAGCTCCTTTGGTAATGTTGTGATCGTCAGATAAAACAAACCAAAAGCCTTACATATTTTTTTCTTATTAACGAGATCTATGATTTCTGGCCCAGTAAAACGTGTTCCGTCTAGCAACAAAGTTTCATTTGTTGTTGGATCCTTCACACGTTCTGGATCCTTCACACGTTCTGGATCCTTCACACGTTGTGGATCCTGAACACGTTCTGGATCCTGAACGCGTTCTTCTGGCGCCAGTTTCTTCTTTGGTCTCTTGGGAGTTGTCTTCAACATTCCATCACTGTGTGTAATTCTTCCCAACCCTTCTTCTTTAGAACTAATCACAGTTGCTAACCCAAGATTAGGGTTTTGATCAACACTCTGGTACAAATCATGCTCATCTATAAGTTTGTTGTCCATGAAAACATAACCACCCTCTTGCAATTTAACCACCCCACAATCAATAAGCTCCATTAGCACACCATGACCCTTTTGGTACAACTTTGTCATGCTACCACCACCAAGATACCCTTCCAAGATCCAGTAAGTTATTAACTCACTATAATAAACACTTCCAATATCACGAAAGAAATGATCACCCTTCCACAATAAATCTTTCAACACACCAATTGGTAACACATCATGCATATGCTTATTGCATAAAAACTTGCTTAAACTGTCAATTTCTTTTTCTTCCCTTAGTTCTTTCCCAATAAAAGACACTCCCGATGCATCTAATACATCCGCGCAATAATTATTCAAAATTTTTGCTATCAAGATTACATTTCTAGGTGTCAAAACACCCTTAAACTTCTCAACAAAATCTTGCCCGAAAGTTTCTTTCTTTTCAAGAAATCCACTTGTTTCAAGATTTTTTTTCAGTAAGTTGTAGCAATCTTCTCTACGCAAAGGTTTAAGCTCGAACACATTTGAAATCTCTTTATCACCTTCCCTCTTATCTATTGAGATTAAAACTGATGCAAACCTTAGATCAACAAGTAACATTTCCTTCCACGCTTCCCAAAACTTTGTTTCTTTTTCAGTTATGGTACTTTTGTCATCAAGAACATCATCAAGAACAACAAGAGTTGCTTTTCCTATAAGTTTGCCTTTTATCATTGTAATCAACTCCTCTATGCCGGGCACCTCATCATGTTCCTGATCTTGTAACTTGTTGTTGTCATCGTCAACCTCCCACTCCTCGTTCGCGGGAATTAAGAATAATTGTCGGGCAAGGCTCATGCAGAGGGAGTCTTTGGTGTACTCCCTGGACATAAACACCCAGATTGTGAAATCAAACACATTTTCTTTTATGGAACGTGCACTTACCTTCTTTGCCACTAGTGTTTTGCCCACCCCTCGAGGCCCAAAAATGTTTATTTTTTGGTGTATTGGGCTTTGAAATGGTTTTTCCTTGGCTTCGATAGGCTCAGAAAGGTTTGTATTGTCTTGTTTTTGTGGGCTGTCAGATGGTGCTTTCTTTGCTTCTGTAGTCCCAGAAGTATTTATTTTGGCTTGTTTTTGTGGGCTTTCAGATTGTGTTTCCTGGAATTTTGAAGGCCAGAAATATTTGTTTTGTCTTGTTTTTTAGGCACATTTGAGGCCTGAAGTTCTTTCAGGCTTTCATATATTTCCGTCAAAGTTGATTTCTTGTCGGTTGATTTCTTGTCTTCGTTCACGATAGTAGAACTCTACAAGTGTAATATTTGAAATAGATCAGAATTTATACTATAATGTTGGGTAAGTGGCAAAACGATATGGAATACATATCATTAATATTGTTAGGTGGTGTCAGATAAGCTCTGAAATAGGAGATTTCTTTATCACATATAACCTATATGTATGTATGTGTGTATATATAGAGTGCATTTGTTTCAAAATAATAAAATGTTTTTGGAACGTTATATTTATATCTATTACATTGAATTTAATTAAACACAAAACCGTTATGCAACCACAATAGTTTATTTATTCCACTATTTCTAGTTATCTTTTATACGCTATATAAAAGTACATTATACCATTTTCACTGGCATTAACATATGATGTATATTTTTCTATAGAATAAAAAAATTGAGATGTTATTGAAATATTTTTTCTTCTTAGTTTGTCATTTTATTTACAAGAAAACTCACTCCCTTCTTACCCTTCTTCTTTAGACTGATTTTGATCTGGATTGTTAATGTTTATTGATTTGGATCTAGTGTTTGTCTTGTGTGTTGATATTGGATTTGTTTTTGTTTTGTGTTTGTTCTATATTGGTATCTTTATGTGTATGTTTTCTTTGAGATTCGAGTTTAATAATGAAGACTTTTAAAATTGAAGTTGAATTAGTTGAAGATATTAAACTTGTTAATTAATAAACTAAAACAATACATAACATGATTTGACTATTAATAAATGGTATACATAAAATTGTCTCACTGATTCAATAATAGAATTGTAATAATTACACAGGTATTTTTTAAATTTTATATTGCAATTTTAAAGAAACTATCAAATATTTGTTATCTTTTAAAAATAATCAAATAAGAATATTAGATTATGGAAAAGAAATAAACAAAAATCATAATTCTAGTTTATTTTAAAGTATCAAATTACACACATGGTCATTAATCTGGCACAACGTAAGCATCTATTTAATTAGGGAGCTGCTAAACGCACCCCCCCCCCACTTTCCTTAAATTTTACTAAACATACCCCTCCTTTAAGTTTTAAATTAATACAATTTAAACCCTATTGTTTTCTTTTTTGGTTTTTTGCCTTTTTATCTTTTATTATTAGATTTTTTTTATTTTATGTTTTTTCTAAAATGTTTTATCTTCAATTTACTATAAAATGGTTTACCGCCGGTCTAGAAAATAAGTGTGTGTACGTTCGTGTTCGTTCGTTAACATTCTAAATGAACAATTTACAAGCATAAGCAAACAAACATGAATTAATATTGATGAACATAAACAGATGGATATAAATGAATGAACATAAAGAACGTCTACCAACGCAAATGAATAAAGACACATATATTTATATTCGTTTATTTAACTAAGTGAAGAAAAATAATTGTTCATGTCCATTCAGTATTATATAATCGAACTTCCATATAAAGGATTCCCGAACGGTTCACTATGTTCAGTTCATTTACATGTGTAGAGGGACACCAAAAAATAAATACCTTTTATTTATTGTTTAGAAAAATGGTTATATGATTATTGTCTAAAAAATTTATAAATACTTAAAATACTAGTGTAAGAAAAAGTTTTAAAATGTTCTTAAAAACATTTATGTGAAAAAGAAAATGTTTTTTTGAAAAATAATTAAAAGTTACGTTAAATACGAAACAAACTTTAAGCAAATAAAAAAAATACCTTCTTTCGTATTTAAAAAAAATGTATTTTTAATTTTTTTAAAAACATTTTCTTATTCATATAAAGTGTTTTTTAGCCCTTTTACTGTGACAAAAAAAAGTTTTTTAAATAATGATGTTATGAAGGGCCGAATATGACAAGTTTTAAATTGATTTTTTCAGAAGAGGTATAAAAAGTAAGAAAGGGGGGTATATTTAGCCTACCCCTTTAATTAGTGACTCGACAAGAAAACGAATCTTTGGTAAACACTAAGGCTTTGGTAAACTAACTTTCTGGAAAATGAGTTTTTTTAGAAAATATGTTTGGGTAATTGGTTGAAAATGAAGTTTTAAAGCTTTGAAAATGAGAAATAGAAAAATTAGAATGGATTGACTTTCTGGAAGAGAAGATAAATAGGTGGAAAAGAAGATAATAAGTTTTTCATAAGCAATCTTAAACACCACCTAAATATTATTCTTTATAAATATTTTAAATATCACATATCCCTAAAAAAGAAAAGCATCTCCTCTTATCTTCAAAACCATAGCCTAGGCTTAGGGTGTAAATAAGCCCAACCGCTTATATTTGAATTGGTTTGTTAAAAAATCAAAATAAGCCAAACTTAAACGAACTCAAATTTTTATTGAGACTCATTTAATAAACGAGCTAGAGCCCAAACTTCACACTTCAAGCTTACGCAGGATCAATAGCCTAAACATGCTTTTTATTATATAATTTTATTGAATATATTAAAATTTATATTTATGTATCTATTATTTTATATAAGGGCAATTTCATCTATGCCTCCACAGACTTCAAAAAATATCATATATAACCATGTAAAATTATAAATAATATCCTATATACCTTGACAAAGTAGTTGAAATATCAGATATAAATAATTTATTAAATACAATTTAATAAATGAAAATTTTACCTTTATTTTTCTAAATTGTTAAAATTTCATATATGACCTTTAACTTTAAATATTATATGTGCTAATTTCTAACCTAGTTAATTAAGCTTAAATATAATATATGGAGTATACTATTGTTTATGGCTAAAAATTAAAAAGATAAATAAAAATAAAAACAAAAATGGGTAATAATAAATTTAATAGTTAAAAATGTGTTACATAAAAATATGAAGTTAAAAATAACACAAATGAAAACTTGAAGTTAAAAAATAAAGGTAAAATGATCAATTATTAGATTGTTTTTAATAAATTGTATATATTGTTATTTTAACTACTTTGTCATGGCATATATGATATTTTTAGTTTTAGTTGAGTATATATGAAAATAATCCTTTTATATATAAAACCATGACATCAATTATTAATAAAATACATTATGTTATATGTAAAAGTTATATTTGAAAATACATATGAAAATAATTATAAAATAAATAAATAAATAAGGTAAATATTCTGTTAATGATAATTAGCGCAAGTTTGAGCTTAAAAAACTAATCGAGGGCCGAACTTGAGCCTAGACGAGCACAGGCTCGGATTGCCTCGTTTGGACCCGTACATAGGATGTAGTGTAGTTATCCATATACACACACACATATATATATGATATAATAAAAGAAAATCAATGGGAGACACGTTTCATCCATTATAGTTATCTACTTTTCTGTTTTCTTGCTTCCATCTTCTACTAAATTATAAATAATTATTTTTTTAATTTAAAATAGTATTATATCATTAACCAATTGAATTCAGTATGAAATTAATTACTAATTTTTTAAATAAATTTATACTTCTATTTAAAAGTTTCACCAAGTGGAAAATTATGTTGGTTATAATATAAAAAACGAAGAACAATGATGTTGGTTGTTTTTATGAGTGATTTAAAAAAATCAAATATTTAATATATTTGGATGATAAGAATAGTAAAAATACAATATATCAAATAAAAAATAGGTAGTATTAAAATATAAATTAATACCGGTTGAAATAAATAGTGTAATAAATTAGCTTAACAAAATTTATAATTGTCACGTCAGTTTTCATTTTTTTAAATAAATAACTTGACGACCGTATAATGTTAACAATTACATTGTATTTTTTCTATTTGTATAATATATAGGTTTATTTAACCATGCAATGCATATGTTTTTTAAACATAATTTTTTATTACTTAGATAACATTACATTTATCAACCTGTGTAATACAAGTAACTGTATTTTATGTGTGTGTATGTGTATATATACATAATATTAAAAGAGGAACTAGGGTTGTCACATGTCATTTTCTTGCGCGTTCTCAACTTTTTTGTCCGCTTAAATATTTTCTACAATTTTATTAAGTACACTAGATTATAGACATGTGTGTTACACGGGTTAAACAGAGTAAATGTCTCAACATAAGCAAATGATGATAAATATCTTACAAAAATTGAATGAAGCCATCCATAATTAATAAAATGTTAATTTCTTTCTCAAAAAATATAACAGTTTTGAAATAAATTTACATAATTTAAGTGGACAATATATCACAGATATTCATTGCTAATTATCGTTGAATACATAAGTTAAAACTTATAATTTACCCAACCTGAATTATAAAGAATTTGAAATAGAAAGTTACACATGAATAATGTGCTATTATTGCTAATTGCTAAATCATAACATTAGCTTGTGGAAACAATAGTAAAGTTAAACATTTATTTAAAACGACCATAAAATTTTTATACTCTAAAACAATATGACTCTATTTATTTGGTTGCTTCTTTCGATTTCTATATTGATTGACAAATTGGTACCATAATGAACCTAAATGATTCCGTTCGAAATTGAATTCCCGCCTCATCGTGTGAGCAATTATAGTACTAAATACTTTTAAAAATATACATTTATTATTGTTAATAGCTAAAACCATTCAAACCCGTCACATTAGTTTATCTCACCTAGCAAATGTAAACTATAAAAACTATGTAAATATCTTCTACAATAATAATAAATAACTTAATTATTAATGACCTTAAATTACAGCCATATATTAAAATATATTTTAACAATTATATAAAAATTAATTTAATTCAAAAGTATATATTTATTAATTCTTCGACCTTCCGTAGATATATTTAACAATAATTTATATTTATATGTTCTGCTAAACTAAACTTATATTAGAGTATGAAAATTCATTTTCTATCAAATATAGTTAAATATTTTTAGAATTGTTTAAGAATCATATGGACGAATATATAATTTTTAGTGTTTATAATATTGGTGATATTTTTTATACAACAATTCAAAAGAATTTTAGTTTAGTAAAGATAAAATAGGATCAGTCGTTTCATATTAATTCAAAAGAACTTTGATTATATAAAATAAAATCATTTATCTCATAAATATAATAACAACGGGCTTTTCTTCTTAATTTAATAAATGGATTACTGGACATATAACCGATACATGTTTATAGGAAAATTTTCACTTTTTATGATAATTTAATTGCTTAAATAACTATAAAAATATGTTGTTAAGGGTATGTTTGGCATGGAGCTTTTAGAAGCTTTTAAGAGTTTCAAGCTTTAAGCTTTTAAGAAAAAGCTTCAACTTAATAAAAAATCTTGTTTGGTTGAAGGAGCTAGAAGCTTTTAGATTAGGAGCTTGAAGCTTTTGGTTAAACGCTCCTACTAGTAGCGTTTAGAAGGAGCTACAAGCTTTTAGGAAAAAATGACTATTTTAGCTTCTAAAATAATGAACTTTTTAATGTACCAACTTTTTAATGTCCATTTTGATCATTTTATATATTTTATTAAAAGCTCCAGCCACTCTGCCAAACACCTAAATAAATCTAAAAAGCTACAACTACAGCTACCAGCTTCCAGCCTCCAATCACCAGCTTCTAGCCTCCAACCACCTTCCAACTACCAACAACAGCTACTTTTGCTAAACATACCCTAAATATGATTCTTGATATATATTAATATTAATAATATTATTAGATTTGATTAGGTATTAATAATTATTAAAATATTAAAGGAGAGAAGGATTCTTGATATATATTAATAATATTATTAGGGGTATTAATAATTATTAAAATATTAAAGGAGAAAATGCGATATTTCATTTATTGAAGTCCTTTATTAGAATTGTGATTTTAATCAAAGAAATTAATTTAGGCAACTAAACTAATAATTCCTTTTAATTTTTATTTATAGATATTTGAATTCAAAAATTTGTTTATCATCAATTAAATCGATCAATCATATATATACTTTTTTAATTCTATAAACTGAAAATAATTTTATAGCTAGATAGGATCTAATTAAATACTTTTAAATATTCAATCATGTATTTATATATTCAAAAATCTAATATTTGTTATGATTTGTTGAAACCTACAATATTGAAACACAAAATATCCAAGTAGTTTATTTCGTGTAATTCCCATTTTGATAGATTTATGAACTATCATTGTTATTTATCATTTTCGTTATTATACATAATTTTACTTTAATAAATGAATGAATTATATCATTTTCATTATTAACCCATGTAATATGCGGATTGGGTTATAGTAGAAAGTGGTTTAAAAATAGAGTAAATTACAAGTTTTGTTCTTTATATTTACACCAAATTGTAGGCGTTGTCCTTTAGTGCAAAAGTTAACAAGTTTTGTGTTTTATGTTTCAAAATCCTGCATGTTATGTCCTTTAAGTCTAACTCAGCTAGATTTTTTAGTTAAGTTTGCTCATGTGCTTTGTAGATGAGGGTATTCTTATCATTTCACCTTTCAATAATCATTGTGTAAAACATTTTATATTACAAGGGCTATTGTGTAAATTAAAAAAGATGAAAAAAAATGAAAAGCCTACACATTCTCAATCTCTAAACTAAACTCCCTCTCTCTCTCTCTCTCTTCTCTCCTCTCTTTCTTCTCCTCTCTTTCTTATGAGATCAGCGGCGGTGATGGTGGTGATCACCGGATGGAGGTGCTGTGGTTGTTGTTTTAGGGGCGACGATGGAGGTGGTGTCGTGGGGGTTTACCTGAGAGAGTGCAAGGGGAAGTCGTCGTTGCGTCGCCGTGATCCGACGGAGTTATGGTTTGGGTTTGGTGGATCACCGGATGGATATCACCGCGAAGTTATGGTTGGGGTTTGAAAAGAAATGGATTGCGGTCCCAGATCCGGCGAAGTTATAGGTGCGGCGGGGGAGGTTGTGGTTGCAGGGGAGGTAGTGATGGACGGCGGGTGAAGGGGGAGCGGTGATTAACGGCGTGTTGCAGGGGGAGGTTGTGGATCAAGACAAATGCTATTAATTTCATCTCCTTTGAAATGGTTCCTCCTTCATCTCCCTATATTTTATTCTTCAAGACACCCTTTTCAGCACCCAATATCCCTTGCTAAACCTTCTTCATCTTCATCTGCCATGAGTTCAATGTTGAATAACCATGGTTTCGGCTTGATTTAAGTGATTAAGCTGGATTTTAAGATTTGGATTTCAAACATGGTTGGGCGACAGTAACCAAATTTGATTTTTATAAGGGCCTTTAGGTGCCTGTTAGTAAAATAAATGGGTGCCAACATTTTTATTAGTTTAATTTCTTTATAATTTTACACTGGTAAGAGTTTTGTGAGGGGTGCCTTACCAACCCCTTTTGGTAAGGTAAATCTGCCCCTGTGATGGTGGGTTAAGAGAGATTAGAGAGAGATTGGGTTGTGGTGGGTTCAGATTAGTGAAAAAGAGAGACAGAGTTTAGATTTTCTTTTTTTATTTTTCAGTTATGTATATACAGTTTCTCAATAATAAGTGTTTACAAAATAAACTCTGGAAATCTGAAATGACAAGTATGCCCTCATGTGCAAAGCACACGACTATACTTAACCAAAAAATATGACTGAGTTAGGCTCAAAGGTCAAAGCATGCAAGATTTTGAAACATAAAGTACAAAACTCGTCAACTTTTGCGCTAAAGGACAGCGCCTGCAATTTGGTGTAAACATAAAGGACAAAACTTGTAATTTACTCTTAAAAATAAGAAGAGTAAGAAACCACTAAAACGAGAAATCAAGTGAGAAGATAATCTTTTTTACCTTTCTCTTTCATTTCAATTAAATAATAGTTTTTTTATACTTTTTTCATTACCTTTTCTCTCATCCATTCACAACTACTTTTAAAATATATTAAAAAGATACATAAATAAACAATAACATTTCCCTTTTCCTTTGGTCACACAACCACCTTTTATAAAAGAATCATCCTCGTAGAATTTGAGGAAGGGGTGTGAATGCTCTAAAAAATGTATCATTGGGGTTCGTCAATACTCTATGAAATGTAATTTACATCTAAAACTTGATAACATTTTTGGGGAAGGGATACTAATGCTCTAAGAAATGTATCCTTAGGGTTCATCTATACTCTATAAAATGTAATTTACACTAAAACTTAATGACGATCTATGAAATGTAATTTACATCTAAAACTTGATAACATTTGGGGGAAGGGATGCGAATGCTCTAAGAAATGTATCATTAGGGTTCATCTATACTCTATAAAATGTAATTTACACTAAAACTTGATGACGTTATGATATTAAAATAGAGAGTTATATTGATGAGCAATGAAGATGCTGTTAATAGACAGACAAATTAATACATCGTCCCAATAAGATCATTGTCACCAATAATCTTTTGGCCTAGTGGTTAAAAAGGATGTGGGAAGTTTGCTTCTCTTGTCGGTCCTGTGTTTAAATCTAGGCAAGGAAAATTTTAATACTAACTTGTTGATACTAACATACTAACTACTAACCAGGTTAGCGTCATCCTAACTGTACACCGTTCAAAAATAAATAAATAAAAAGAGAAAGAAACCTGGGCTTTCGAGGCTTCTTGGTCCGCCATTTGAATCACCAAAACACAAGCTACAAAATTATATAAATTTTAAGTCAGAAACTAATATAAGCCTGACATTCAAATTTTACAAAAACAAAACCCTCTCTAATTATTTATTTACATTTAAACTTGAAGAATGACGAAACTAATACTTTTCAATTAAAATACAATATAACTTATTTTGTGATTGTTTTAATTATATACTGTAAACAATTTGAGGGTTAAATTATAGAAAAGCGCTACATTGAATACCACATATAATTCCACAACGTACAGGAAAATTAAACTAGTGAAACGAATGCAATCTATGAAAAATGATTTATAAGCACTTACTAGAAAATAGCTCTGATTTGAGTCGTCAGTGTAGATAGAGAATGCAGTTTTGGAAGTATTTATAGGGCGAAGTTATGATGCCAAAGTGACCAGAAGACGACCTTTAGGTGAAGAGTATACATCAAGTGTGAGGGAATAACTTCTTTGCTTCCAGAGAAAAAAAGTAAGTAAAATAAAGTAATCATTTGTTGTCCACGTTAATCATTATGTTGCATTACATGCATCAATGTTGGTACCTTATGGAAAAGCTTAGGGATAACTTGCATTGCAAGTGAATTGAGCAATACTACAAATATTTTATATTTGCTGGCAAGCTGTACCTTGTGGAGTAGCCATTGTACCTTTTGTGGGGATCCCCTGAACTTTGTAAAAAATAATGAATGAAGAGTAAATTGTACAAAACATCCTTTATGTTTCCTCAAATTTGCAGGTTCCAGCCTTAATGTTTAAAAGTTGTTAAAAACAGTCTTTAAGTTTATTTTTGTTGCGGGTTCAATCCTTTACAGCTAACCATGTTATTTTTTTCAGTTCAGTTTCCTCACATGCATAACATGTGAGGGTATATTCGTCATTTTGGTTGATCTTCCACCCACTTCAATTATAAAAAAAAAGAATATTTAAGTTTTAACCTAGTTTAAAACAAGTTTGGTAAAACGTACGCGACTACATAGGAGCACGATTACCGTTTGATAGTGTTTAAGTCTAATTTGCGGCGTCCTAAGCGTCACCAGTTGCTGGATCCGACTACTAAACACGGCGTTACGAAGTTCTCTGATTTGACGGCATCGGAGTTCCGTGAGAGGTATCTAGGGTTGAAGAGTCGTTTGTCGTTTCCGTATGATGCGAATAAGGCGCCGATTCTTCCAACTGATGATAATCCTGAAGAGTTTAATTGCATGATCAAAATTTGTGTTAATCTTTACAGCTTAGTGGACTAGCTTAACAAGATTCCTATCTTAATTCCGGGTTCGTCGGAATCCGGCGAAGTCGCCGGAGAAGAAGACCGGAAAAGAGGGTGTTTGGTTTTTAAAAGTTTGGTTTTATTGCCCATCAGTCCCTGCGGTTAAAAATTTTTTAAAATAGGTTAAACCTTAAATATTCGTTTTTCTTATAATTGACGTGGGTGAAAGATCAACCAAAATGACGAATATACCCTCACATGTTATGCATGTGAGGGAACTTAACTGAAGAAAATAACGTGGTTAGCTGTAAAGGATTGAACCAGCAACAAAAATAAATTTAAAGGCTGTTTTTATCAACTTTTAAACATTAAGGCTGGAACCTGCAAGTTTGAGGAAACATAAAGGATGTTTTGTACAATTTACTCATGAATGAATGAATAATTTAGGTACTGGGAAGTAACGAATAACTTTATCTGGTAAACTCAAACATACTACAAAGTTAATAGTTTAGGTACTGAGAATAAAATTAATAATTTTTAATAGCATGGTTAAACACTTAAACTTAAACACAAAAATATATGTTTTTTCGTTTCGGTTCGGTTTTTTTCATTTATTAAAAATGGTTATCCAAAAACCGAACCGAAATTTTCGGTTACTAAAAATCCGAAAACCGAACCGTCGGTTTTTGTTTCGGTTCGGTTTTTCGGTTACGGTTCGATTATTTCGGTTTCTGCTCACCCCTAGTAATTAACATCACTAAATTTTTTTTGTTACAGTCTTTGTGTTTTGAAGGTTTTAATTATTTGAGTTTAATTTTTAAATTTTTAATCATCTGAGTTCAACTGGCTAACTTTGTTTGATTTTCTCAGTTATTTTTTATGAGATGACCAAAATACCCTTACCATTAGAAATAAAAATAAACATAATAGTTTACTATTGTACGTCCCGATTTCACACACAAACACTTATTGATTAGGTGTTTGTAGATGAACAATTAATAAACCGAAAGATAACTAGATGACCGACACATAAGAATCCACAATAAGATGATTTCTAATTAGATGCAATAACACGAAAGCTCCTCGAATTGCTATTAACAGTAGCCGAATTTACACCTTTGAATACACACTTAAAACGACTACCATCAAACGAACACACACACTATGTATTTATAGGTTCCCAAAAGAGATGCCTACAAATACATCGGAGCATCTTAAATGCGTCACGCCCAAAGATCACTTTAACCTAATTACAAGGCAAGTCCCTGACTTGTTTTTTTCCCACTTTGACATCTTTGGCCCTCTGTCTTTACTTTTGTTTGTTGACTGACACCAAACAACACCACCTCAGCCTTTGGTACTTAACTCAACCGTCACCATCCCATTTGTTACTGTTCCGACAGTCATCATTAACCACCATAATCGCCGCTGGTCACCAGCTCAAATCATGTAATATGTTTGAATAAATGGACAAATATAAAACACACAATCTGATGGATCAAAACTCATGAACCATTTCACCCCCTCATTCACCTTCGTCGCAAATCATTAACCTCTACCAAAAACCCAACCCACCGTACCACCACAATTTATGCATGTTTAGCAGATCTGTACGTGTTTCAGATCTGGTATAGTGAGGGTGGCTGGTGGAATTGTGCGTGTTTCAAATCTGGTACCATAGATTTGTGCGTGTTTTAGATCTAGTACAGCGACGGTGGCTGGTGGTAATGGTGGTGGCAAAGGCAGGTGACGGTGGCTGGTGGTGGCAGGTATTGATGGTGTTGGTGGTGGTGGCAGGTATTGGTGGTGGTGGTAGGCTATATAAAGAATGTAGAGAGTGTGTGGGGGGTGATTGATACTAGTGTTATATAAATATATATATGTGTGTATTAATTTATTAATGTATTAAATTTATGTAAGGGTATTTTAGTCATTTGACAAAAGTAACTGAGAAAAATAACGAATTTGATAATTTGGACTATAGTTACTGAATGAAAAAACTACAGGTACTTAGATAGCAAAACTATTTATTTTTGACGCAAGTAGTTAAAACATCAAAACGTATCGAGTCAGAAAGGGATTTACTCTTATTTTGTTATTTTAGTTTTCATTTTGTTCTACAAAATAAAATTAAGAACATTACATATATATATGTGTGTGTGTAGTAATTTTAGTTAAACGGAACTTACATATCCACTAATTATTATATGGGGAAAGTGAATATGAGGCTGTTACACACCTAATCTTAGATGTGAAACCCTCAAAACTACGTAGTTTTGTTAAAAATCTTGATTTATGAAATCTATCGGGTTCTTGCTTCTTCCTGCCATTGCTATTTTTAATTAGTTTTCTAGCCATTTTCGTATTTTTGTTTTGTTACGACTTTTAGTACAAACCCCAGGCTGTGGATAGATGATTTTGATTAGTTTGAATTCACGAGGAAGCCCCTCTGAATGACAATAATTTGTTGTTTCTTGCTCAACACCAACTTTACCCATGATTCAGTTCTATTTCTAATTGTGTGATGCAATGAAAAGGGAATGTGATGAAATTGGGGAAGAATATCTTTTAGTTTCATGGATTCCTTACTGTTTTGTTGTTGTAGAAGTGCCTTGCGGTTGCCTCTGGACATATGGTATGTGTTTTGAATCTCACATTTTTCATTCATTTGGAAAACCCAACAATATATCTTACTAAACCATATCATTGTTGTTTCGGACAGAATCTGCTGAAAGCAATGTTGACTATTAAAAACCAATGCTTTGTTTAGGATTTCCCAAACCGACTCGATTTTCAGTACCAACATTTTGCGTTTTTGGTACCGGTCGGCCAGGTACCCATTTATTGGGATTTTTGGCACCGGTTGGTACCAAGCTCATCCTTAGTTATCCCTTAATGACACGTTTCTCTTCATCAATTAAGCACCACACCTTGCAACCTACGTTAAGATTGTATAATCAGGATTTTTATAATGACAAAAACAAAACCAGTAGGAAGAACTTGTGGAAACAGATGATGAATAGATTGCTAAGTTAACATACCCTACAGCCAGGACTTAGGAGTCACCGGAAAATACCTATGCCATCGGAAAACTCATCTACTGAAACCGAACACAAACATCACCAATCCTATTATTACATAAAAGTTGAGGACTTGAAGCTACTGTAGGAACTATGTTCACTTTTATTAAAATATATTACGAAATATATAATAACGAGACTCTCGTTATTCATAGGAAATATGATAGTACAATCCGGTTACAAAACTATATGAAATAACTGAAATAAAAATACATTGTACCAATCTTGATTCAAGTCGACGTCTTTGGAAAACTTCAACCGTACCTTGTTGTACGAATCTGCGCTGCAAGACAAACAAAAAATTGTAGACAGTTTTAGTTGAGGCACGTGTTCAACACGTTTCTGTATTTCATCTCAATACACTCACCACTCACTCGTGATGTGGTTACACATTTGATGTCTCGTCTTTGACTTTTAGTCAATGCAATTACTCTCAAGTTGTTCATGTCCAAATATTTTCATGTACTATCCGTTTTGACTTTATAATTATTTTCCTCAAAATAATTTATAAGTCACAAAACATTAGTGATGTATTTCTTTGTAAAAAAATTGCATGTGTTATCCGAAAATATTAAATGCATGTGTTATCCGAAAACATTAAACACAAAACAATAATTACACTAGAAACAAAATCATAAGTGCCAAACACTTTTGAAATTTAAACGGAAACATAGACGATATGGAGACATCAAATATAAAGTGCTTATATCTTTAACACCTTATAATCTGACCGAAATCTTCTCAACGGTATCGTCCCATGGCATGTCTTGAGGTACTCCCTGAATAAGACACCATGCAATAAGTACAAGTTCCTCATTTTATCTTGAAACTTTAAACTTAGACAATTCTTGCTCAAAACAACACCAAGTTGTTATAAAGACTACATTAAAGTAGTAAACTTGAACAATTAAATTTGTTCACAACAACAAATCAAGTTGTTTTCCACCAAATAATATCCACGAGAACGAACGTTTACATAAAACGTTTTTCAATGATAAGTTTATAAAATAAATCATTTCTCATCATTTTTAATGCACACATAGGCAATTAAATGTTTACATAAAACATTTTCATTCATTATGGCTTATACAATGTACAATCTCTAACATTGTATTTGTGATACACGTTTTCTAACACACGTGTTAGAAAATTTAAGTCATTTTATATATATAAAACACGACCATTTAGATTTAAAAATCAAAAATTAAAGTTGGTGATAAATCACACAGAACTACACCATCACTTTATGTTGATTTAATTCTTGTATTCTTACTCTTGTAGTATTCCAATCTCATCAAGTTAGGCACATAGCCTACTTTTAATACAAGAGACATGGGGTGGAGAAAAGCCTCACTCAATTAGAGATTTTATTAGAGACATAAACTATAATAAAAACTAATAAATTGACATAAAACTCTACTTAAGAGTTTAACTTCCATACTCAATTAGAGATTTTATTAGAGACATAAACTCTAATTAAAACTAATAAATTGACATAAAACTCTACTTAAGAGTTTAACTTCCATATGAAAAGTCTAGTAAATGATTTTAATGTCATTAAAGTCATAGAACAACACCATCACTTCATGATGATTTAATTCTTGAAGCCAATCAACTTCAATGTATGACATTCTATTTCTAAACCATACAAAGCATAACATGAGTGTTTATATTCATTGAAATCAATGCTACAACAAATTACCTATATAAAATGTTTATATAAAACATTTCAAAGCATTTGTGTTTTAACCATTTTTAACAATCATGTTAACTTGAAAGAAATTCTAACGCGCATGTTAGAAATATTAACATTTCCACAAAATGTTAATTCGACTTGTTATAAACACATATATGGTTCAAATAAATAAGTCATTTCCAATACAAACGTTAGTAAATAAACAATTAAAGTTTGCTTTGAAACTAACGATTTTCATGAACGTTTCTAACAAACATGTTAGAAGACAAATGATTACAAAAATCATTTTACGTCTTACTTGTTCATATCAATTCATGGGTGGATGAAGAGTCTACTTTTAATAGAGACTTATAGAGACATAAAACTCTTATTTAAAGACATGAAAATTCTACTCAAGAGAATTTGACGTTTACAAAAACGTATGGTTTACACCCATAATTCCGGTCTAACACACAAGTTAGAGAAATTTAACATTTACAAAAACGTATGGTTTACACAATAAACCCATTCTAACACACATGTTAGAAAAAATTAACGATTGTCTAACACACAAGTTAGAGAAATTTAATGTTTACAAAAACGTATGGTTTACACAATAAACACATTCTAACACACATGTTAGAAAAAATTAACGATTGTCTAACACACAAGTTAGAGAAATTTAACGTTTACAAAAAACGTATGGTTTACACAATAAACCCATTATAACACAAAGGTTAGAAAAAATTAATGATTTCAAAATCGTTTCAAAACCAAACGATTGAACCAAAACTATTTGTTTTGTACCACTGTATAGGATTTAAGATTGTACCACAATCTCAATAAATCCAAACATACCAAGTTGTATTACATACATATTTCCCAAAAATAATATTTATAAGATCATAATCTCTAAAATAGTTTTTATAATAAATCCTTTTGTGAACCCAAAATCCTTATAAAGTTTTAAGATTGTAGCAACAATCTCACAAAATCTGTTTTAAGTTTGTAGGAACTATGTTCACTTTTATTAAAATATATTACGAAATATATAATAACGAGACTCTCGTTATTCATAGGAAATATGATAGTATAATCCGGTTACAAAACTATATGAAATAAATGAAATACAAATACATTGTACCAATCTTGATTCAAGTCGACGTCTTCGGAAAACTTCAACCGTACCTCGTTGTACGGATCTCCGCTGCAAGACAAACAAAAAATTGTTGACAGTTTTGGTTGAGGCACGTGTTCAACATGTTTCCCTTAAAACAGATTTCGCGCCTCTACTAAAGACGACGCGACTGTTTCCCAGGGTACAGCAGCAGAAGCAATATGTACTGCCGGAGATGGCCACCCGCCGGATAAAATTATAGTGTTTGAACTCATGTGATGGAAAACAAGTAGAGAGTACTCATTTCTCTAGTTGGTCTTCAAGTGTTCATCCTCATTCTAGTATTCTTCATGTATCAAGCAATACCATATGCTTGTTCTCTCAAAAGAAGCACATAGCCAACTAGTTGTACAAGAGTTAAGGACTAGTGAAAGGTTTCACTTAATTAGTCACTTAATTGGAGACATAAAAACTCTAATAAAACTAATTAAATGTCATTTAGAAGCTCTACTCAAGAGTTTCTCTTATATTTACCAAATGAAGATTCTAATTAATATTTATAATTTAATGAAATTATAAATATATTAAATATCCATTCACCAAATTTCCAACAGCTACCACCACAATTGTTACCTCGACTCAATTCCTGTATTAATTTATCGATAGATATAAACTCCATCCCCGGGCTGGCTCACGTTGCAAGGCTAAATCCTGCATATTAACAACTTTTGTCTATAGAAGATTATATAAAATTTAGTCACTTTTTAACCAACATGCATTACTTTAGGCAAGAACAAAACAACTATGAATAAGAATGTTAAGTACATTGGTCACTTTTGCATTTACATTGCAAAGTGAGACAAAAACCGCTCTTTCTTGCAACCAGTGGGATTTTGTGTGAAAATAACTATAAATGTCAACAAAGGAAAAGAAGATTCCACCATATCTGGAGACAAAAGCATTAGAAGAATATTTACTTGTTAAGCACTCAACAAAGGAAAAGAAGTTTCCACCAGACAATCTTAAACCAATTTGAAAACCTAAAAGTTTCCCAACAATCTTAACAGATTGAAATTTCTACAACTTATAATTCTTATTTATAGTGGTGTAATAATATCTGCCTTGAATAAGGTACTGGAAGATAACATTAAGAACATGTTATATAAAAGATTAAAAAAGAGGTCTAAGACAAGCATGCAATCACTGGTTAAAGATTGAAATTCGGTAGTTGTAGGTTATAATTGTTATATAACAGAAAAAAAGAATAAAATATAAAGAGATTTTACGTATTGAATTGCACTTAACTTTCAGTATAGAGTGAGGTCTAATAATCCTTCTCCGTGATATCAAGGTAATCATGCCTCGAAGAAATCTGTGAATAGCATCCAAAATATAACGGTCATTGAAAAGATAAAAGATATTGTTTATTTTCTAAATCAGCGGATATAGTAGAGCAACTTACTATTGTGGGGGAAGTGTGTAATCTGGTGCTCGGTCGTTCTTTGTACGCCTTAACAATATATGTTTCAAAACCTTATCTTTTAGCAGAATCATATCCCTTATAACATAATCACTACACCCTCAACTAATCTCAACATTCCTTCGATCTTACATGCTAAATATTGAAACTTTTCTATAGAATATCACATCTCATGATCAATCAAGATACACCAACACCCAAATTTAATATAAACCACTCTGATACTCACTAATCTTATTCCAATTCTTCAAATCTATTTAAAAAACAACTTAATTTAAAATTCTTTTTAGTCAATCAGATTTGATTCAAGATTCGAATTCTTTCTCGGTCCTACTAAAAGAAGAAATAAAAACTAATAAGATAACCAAATAGCTATAAAACGACATAATCAGAATAACAAAGACTAAAAAAACCTATTTTTGTTGTAGACTAAAATGCAAAATTGAAACATTGAAACCCTTTCAGCCACCATAACCATGGAACACGAGGGCGGCAGCAGCCTCCACACTCGATCTCTGACAGCACCCGATTGGATCGTTGATGAATCCTTGATTTTAGTCGATGAAGAAAACCTAATAAATGGAATTAACGAAAAGTAACAGATTCGATCAAAGAAGTTCTTTTCCTTCCGATTTGTTATGTATGTGGATTAAGAAATTTCTGGTAAGAATGAGGATGCAATGCTTGAACGACAAATATTAACACAGTTGTGGAAACCCAAAACAAAATCAGAAAACGGAATCAGAAGTAAAACCATACCTTTGATATAAAACAAAAGGTGCAAGCTTGTAGTGGTTGCACAAATTACCTTAAGAAGGAAAACAAAATAGAATAAATGAAGAACTATCAGTAATGCAAAACACAAACAACCAAAGAATAAGAACAATTACCTTAAGAATTAGAAGTGGCACAGTGAGGCGTAGTCTGAAATGGTGTAGTACTTCAATAGAGATCTGCAGAAATCGTGAGGAGAAAAGAAAACCAGCATCAATGAGATGATGTGAATTAGGGTTTCATGGTATGAAGGGAAACAAGTATGTTTATATATGGATCCGAATTGTATAGATGGTTTGGGTTGACCCGGAATTACTGCGCCAAAATGGATTCAGGATGCTCTAATCAAGTGCCATATTTTATTTATAAGATAAGATAAGATATATAGAGAGATAGCAAGAGAGTGTGTGTAAATAAGATATGAGAGTGTACCAATAAGATAACCTTTAATTTAAAGTCATTTGGGTGGAGTGTGTAATTTTATAAAATGTCTTTTAAATATAATTGTACTAGGTTAGAAATCCGTGTAATATACGTCATTGGGTTAAAAAAAGCGTATGTCATACACGTTATTGCGTTATAAAACTTAAAATTAAAAAAAAACATTTGAACACACATTGCTATAATCAACTATTTAATAAATTAAATACATATCTTATTTATCATTTCTTAATAATAGGTACATATGAAATGGTGATGCTAAGCAATTAAGTTAATCATTTTTTGGAAAGCGAATGTTCATTAAAAATTTGAAATAAAAAATGAAGTTGAGTAGTTTTTGTTGGAACAACTGAAACGTTTTCATAAAAAAAATCAAAAAATTCAAAAAGTGAACAAATCCAAAAACATAAAAAAAAAAAAAAAAGTAACTTGATGAAGTAATAAATAATAGTTTGAAACAAATAATCAAAATCCGAAAATGAAGACCACAAAAATTAAATCAGTTATTTCATATTTGTTGTAGAAATGTCAATCTTGAGCTCCTTATTGGTAAACTCCTTAATAATGTCAATCAAATCTCCGTTTCTTCCTTCATACATAGTTGAAATTCCGTTCAAAGTGTAAACATAATCCACTCTGCGCTGAAAGTTCTTTTCTTCTAAATTATCAGAGTGTTTTCTTCAACATTGGTATTAAAATTCCAACCATTAACATAGGAGTGTGTAGCAACATTGATATCTTCATTAGGTATATATTTCTGAAGAAAAAAAAAACAATTAAAATTATTATTAGAATGTGATGAACAGATTTAATATTAAAATACTCAGATGACTAATGAAATATAAAATAAAAGCAAGATTTTATAGTACCTGACGGTTAAAATAAATGATTTATTATCAATTATTTTCTTAATTTTATAAACTTCATCAATCTATTCTAAGTTAAATTGATTGACCTCCATTTTGAAAGAAAAAAATTTCCAATCAAAGAGTTCACTTCATATGGTCTCAACATCCTATAAAATAATATTATATTGTTTCGTATAATAACTTTGAAATTACGAATGTAATGAAACCTAATGCAAAAAAATGAACAAAACTATTTCACTTACAAACATAATGTTTGCATCAAGCAACTCCTTCACAAAATTTTTAACAATCTGAATAGCCTCACAATCACATAAAATAAGTGATACATCACCACTGGTGTCTTGAATCTGAATCTTCACTTTAAATCTAATGATTTCATGAATATGTTATCGTAATGCTAATAATGTGATCGATGGTAAAAAATCAAAAAAGTTCTAATAAAAATATTTTTTCCGGACATACCTTGCAACTTGTTTTACGACACTTTCATAACAATTGAAATTAGTGCACTCATGAACCAAGTGTCCATCACGAAGTCCATCAGAGTTTTGCAACCACATGTAGTCTTTAATAACTTATTTTGAACATGTAGGACACTCAAAATAGTACCAACCAAAGTCCTTAAAACTGTACTTCACGGTACCCGTTATTATAACATCTTTTGACCGTAATTCATTCATCATATATAATTTAGAGTAAATTACAAGTTTGTTCTTTATGTTAACACCCTTTTTCAGTGTCCTTTTGCGTTAAAGTTGACGAGTTTTATACTTAATGTTTTAAAATACTGTACTTTATGTCCTTTAGCCCTAGCTCAGTTAGATTTTTTGGTTAAATCAGATTACATAAGGGTATTTTAGTCTTTATACCTATTTATTTAGTATTATCTAAAAAAACAAAATAGTTTTAAAATTTATATATATATACATATTATATATATACATATATATATATATACATATAGCTTTCTCCCCCCCCCCCCCTACCACTACCACCTCCCACTACCACCACCATCAACAGTTGATGTAATGTAGATTACATCTGTTTCCATGTATAGTTTGTATAATATTTCGAGTCGTTTTGCCATTGATTTTGTATAGTATCGTGTCTTGTGTGTTTTGCAGGGTTCCGGAAGTAAAACCGAGTTAAAACATTAAAGAAACGAGCACACATGTGGAAGGTTTGGGCTTAGTGAAGGATTCTTGTGGTCTGGAAATGGTTATTTAAGAAGATGAGATGATAGAGAATTGAGTTACGAAGTAGTAGACGAAAACGGTGAGTAAGACGGAGTTCAAACCGAGAAGTTATGAAAAACAGTTTTCTGCGTACAAATGCTCGTCGTTGCGCGTGAGGATACCTAATCATGCCTGCCCGACGTGAGGATGAGGTTGTTCAGCGCTGAAAAACTTCAGTTTTGACCCTATTTAAGTCGAAAACAAACCTTAATAAGAAAAAAGATAACCCTAGACGAATTAAGAAGCTAAAAACGAAGATTTTGAAGATCAAGAGAGCTCGAGAGTGAAGAATTGAAGCGTAGGATCGTATATTTCGGGTGTTAAGCATCTTACTACTCGGTTCTTTCGTTTATATTCTTTTTACCATTCTGCTAAACTCTTGAAGATGAATGTTTTTGTTTTAAGACAATGTTAGGCTAGTTTTATTATCACTATCTAGGTCATATGATGAATACATTTGTTTGATATTGTTTCTATTCGGTTTTTGGTCATATCATGTGGATTTAATTAATAAAGTTTATGACTTTGGTTTCAATGTTCTAATTTATATGCATGCTTAATCTTTTTTTAACTTTTATTATATGTTTCACTTGCTTTCTTGAGGATGTCTTCTATGTATTAATGCTTGTTAGGCCATGGAATGGTACGGTTAATAATATACAATTTCCTGTAGAAACTGTGATTAGGATTTATTTAGGATTAAGTGTTCTACTAATCTCGATAGCCGTGAGGTGAGAGGTTGTTGGCTAGTCTCGAGTGATTAGGTTTCTAGGTTAGATTCTTCATGAGAAAATCCCCTAGTTAACGGTCTCTGTCTACTAGCTAAGTTAGATTATAAACTTTAGTTTCCTTATAATTATGTGCCATGAGGTAGAGTGTCTAAGGATGCTTTATTATCACACTAGGATAGCATGTGAAGGAGTCCTATAAACAGGTAGTTCAACAACTCATTAGGCTTCCATAGGTGTCTAATCGAGAAGGGTCAAGGGTCTTGTTTGGTTATTCTATGAGTTTAGCATCTTAAAATCTCGGTTTCTACATTAGTTCCAGAATCGATAGAACATGTCTTGCAAGTGTAGGATTCAGAGTGGGTTCGATAGTTGGACTTGCTTAGGCTATACTAAATTGACAGGTACACTTGCCGGTTGCCGGGGACTTTTTGGCAATTGCGTTTATTAGCTTTGATTAGATCTTCTTGCTATGTATGTGCTATTGTCTTTTTGTTTTCTGTTTTTTGTTTTGAGTCTAATTAGTTGTGTTTAGAGTCTTCTCACTTGTTTTTGTGTCTGTGTTTGCAGTGAATGCCCCATAAGCGTTCGCAAGGACAACCGCCACCGCTCGTTATTCCAAAGCTTTCGGATCTAAAGTTCGATGTTAGTACTTCTTCATATTGAGCCTCTTCTGACTCTACTCCACCATCTACACCACCGGCCACCGCTCGTTATTCCAAACTTGATGTGCTTAAAGTGGTCAATTAAAAAGTAATTAATTTTAACCTAAACTAGACACACTAAGTTTTAAATTTATAAAACTAAGACTCTCTAAAAATATAAACCACACAACCGGCAAGTGTACCGGTTAATGTAGTATAGCCTAAGAAAGTCCGAGTATCGAACCCACGAGACTCTCTAATTACATTTACTAGACTCGACTAACTTATCTAAGACTGACTCCACTTATTTGTTTTGTTGATTGGGGGTTTTCTAATGAACTACTAAATTAACTAAATAAAATAATCCTGACTAGACACACGAACTAAAACTGGGACTGTGGTCAGATGATGGAAAGACACACTACCTAGGTTTGAATCCTACACTTGCAAGACATGTTATATCGGTTTTGGAACTAATGTGGAAACTGGGATTTAAAGATGCTAAACTCACAGAATAACCGAACAGGACCCTCAACCCTTCTCTAGAAGACACATATGGAAACCTAATGAGTTGTTGAACTACTGGCTTATAGGACTCCCTCACATGCTATCCTAGTGTGATAATAAAGCCCCCTTAGACACTCTACCTCACGGCACAAAAATCTAAGGGGATCTTCTCACGAAGAATCTAACCTAGAAACCTAATCACTCGAGACTAGCCAACAACCTCTCACCTCACGACTATCAAGATTAGTAGAACACTTAATCCTAATTAAATCCAAATCACAGTTTCTACGGGAAATTGTACACTATTAACCGTAATCTAGCCGCTAATACATCCCACCCACATGCTATCATGGCCAATAACCTGAGGACCATCCATCAACAAGCCACCTAGGGTATTACCGGTGTGAACTCTCCAATTACTGTGCCACCAATCACAAACGAAAACTCATGGTGGATTCCCTCGTACATCATGACCGCTATAGCTAATTCATCTGAATTCCATGGTCATGATGACGAGGATGCACCTACTCACATTACCCGCTTGACCCGCATTTGTGGTCTTTTAAGCTTCAAGGTGCCATAGATGATGCAATATACCTTCAGTTGTTCCCATTTACCTTACCTTGTTATCTACATATAAAGACGTATCAAGAAACTACAATCCATAGTCTCTCATCTGTTGTTGTATCCACAAGATTTGGGAACAACAACTGGAAGCTGAAACATATTCTGCTTCGCAAGTAAAGAGAGTGACCGTGGTTTACTTCTTGCATTACCACATTACTAATCGCGTGCCAAAGAATTGGCAACAGGCAGTTGTAGATTTAGCATTTAATTTGCAACACCCAAAATCAGAGTCGGGGTATCCAGCGAGATTGAAGTTGTCGGAACATGAATACCACAAGCAGTGATTGGGAAACCTTTCAGATATCAAAGAATCCTTTTTACGATCAACATATGCGACACTCTGGGACTTGACTGATATCGTGCGCAGAGGCATGTCGGATACATAATATCCGGCCTTGAAGCCGTCAGGTACATTAATGATCTGATCATTGAGTGATATAATGCTTCATCGATTTTCACTCCTTTTGTATTTGGATTGATGCCGTGATTTAGAGCTAATGGGGTAGATACTGGTAATGATTCCGACATCTTGAATTTCTTCAAAACGTCGTTCACATACTTCGTCTGATGTATGAAGACAACATCAGGCAACTGATCGACCTAAAGTCCCAAGAAGAACTTCATCTCTCCCATTGAAATCATCTTGAATTCTTTTTCATGGCTCTTTCGAAGTCTCTACACAGCACATCGTTTGTCGAACCAAAAATGATGTCATCCACATAAATTTGCACAATTATGAGATGTCCATCCGTTTCCCGTGTAAAGAGGGTACTATATCCCTTCTAAGCGTTCTATTTCGTATGGTATTTTGTAGGACTGATAGTTGTTCCTCTTGTAAAACCATTTTCCAGAATGTGTTGAGAAGGAGTCTCGTACCGGGCTCTCGGGGCCTAGTGTAAACAGCATAACGCCTTATCCAGTAGGTAAACCTTGTCTTTGTGTATCGGATCGACAAACCCTGGTGGTTGGCCGACGTACACCTCCTTTATAGGAACGCGACTTAAAATCCAATTGATACACCTTGAATCCTTTCCATGATGCGAATGACAGGAAAATGCGGATAACTTCAAATCTAGCCACGGGAGCATAGACCGCAGTATAGTATGTTCCCTCTTGCTGATGAAATCCTTGAACAACAAGTCGAGCTTTATTTCGAACAATAATTCCTTTGTCATCTCGTTTACACTTGAAGACCCACTTTGTATTAATATTTTTGTGGTCATCTTGGAGATCGACAAGTTTCCAAACTCTGAGTTTTTCAAACTGTAGCAGCTCCTCCTGCATTGCATTCACCCAACTTTCTTCTGTAAGAGCTTCCTTGTACGGTTTAGGCTCGATCTGTGAATAAAACAACTATATGAGACAATATCTTGTATAGGTGCTATCTTGGTATAAAAATAACTAAGATCCTTATTGATTTGATTTCACGTTTTGACACCAGTCTGCAACTCTCCAATGATATTTTCTAATGGGTGGTAAGACAACGTCCTCGGCATAACGTCGTTCAGAAGGCTCATTTCTGTTCCAGATTAGTGATGTTTTGTTCTGCGGCTTGATTGCTTGTGGATGCTTCATTCTGAACACTAGTTCCCTCAGCTTGAATGTTGAGTAAACTTTCAACCTGAGCTTCTCCATCATTGGAAGTAGACCCGTCATCATCATATGTCGGTTGAGTATCAGAATCAGAATCATCACTTTGATAGAACGTGGGAGTGGATTCATTCATCTCTTGATTAGTTGTGGGATCACTTGTTCCAGCAGTCTGAGATTCTGGATGTAGAGTACTAGGACCTGCTTCAGCATCGTGAGTACCAACATGTGTTTGAGTAATTACCATAGGTCTAGGAACTTATTCTTGTGATGAAGCTTGTTGTTGCTGATAAATAATCAAAAGTTCCTCTTTTGTTGGTTCAACTAGCAGCTCGAAGGAATCCCAGAGACTTTTATAGTTGAACAATCAAGCATCTCCTAGTTTTTGAGTTGGAGACGTGTAGCGTTGACAATCTACGTTCTGAGCTGAATATAACTGAAACCTTCAAGTTTCTGCTCAAGCACGTCACTTTGAGAAGACATTTCTAAGTTGTTACTAAGCTGTGATCCCCAATAAATTTCTTTGCCCACACTCGCACACTATATGTGGGCCGCACACACTGAAGTCGTACACTTCTCAGTTGGGCCACACATTTTGTTGGACTTCAAACCAAGTGATGCCGAATAGAAGGCCGCACACTAGAATTAGAACCACACACTTCCTTGCTGGACCGCACACTTAATCAGTCATAACCCAATTAACATACCGAGAAATGTAATTCAATGCAAGCGCCCGTCAACTAGGTAACTCAAATACTTTTCAGACGTATGAACTCGCTTCCGGTACCGCATCTCAAAACCTGTCAAAACTTGATTCACAAAGCAAAACAATCTCACCCCCACTTTAAATTTTTTTTGTTATAGTAAAATAAGTTAATTAATAATAATTTTTAATTAATTAATTTTTTAAATAATTTTTATTATGTAATGATTGACAAATGATTGTGTATGATTATTATGATTCTATAATATTATATGATAAACCTTAAAAAATCCAAATTCTCAACGTCACTTTCACAAACCCTTAAAAACTTCTTTCCCGACAGTAACGAAGCGTCACAAAGAACTTTAATTCTCTTTCTTGTTTAAAAAACACACACCAAAACCCTATTAATTTAAAAGACACACTGTTGTCAAGACCTTCTTATTCTCTATAGCTCGATCACTTATAATCAGCTATTGATCGGAGATGACCGGAGGTCGATGTGGTGGTTGATGGTGGTGGGTTGATGACGATGTACAATGGATCTGGTTTAGTGGAGGAGGTACGAGGATGTTCGAAGTGTTGATGATGGGTTTAATGGTGAACGGAGATGGATGACAGTGATGGTACGGTGAGGTCGTGAATGGTGGCCGGAGATGTTGCAGGTGGTGTAAAAATGGTAGACGTTGGTGGTGGTTATAGAGATGGATGGTGGGTTGTTTGTGATCGGAGGTGGTGGTAATGCGGTGGTTGACGACGCTTGATGATGACGATGATTTGGTCGCCGGAAAGTATGAACGATAGGTCGGAGGTCGATGGAGAAGATGAACGTGTATGGTGTGATGGCGAGGACGGTTGTGAATTCAAAACGGTGTGCGGTGATGTGGTGTGCGGGATTTTGTGTGGTGATGTGGTGTGCGGGTTTTGAACGGTGATGTATGGTGAGGATGGAGGTGAATGATGATGATTAACGGAGATGGTAGTTGTTGGAGCTTAGTGAAGATGGAGGTGAGTGATGCGCTAGAGGTGGTGGTGATGACTGATGAACTTGAAAACTCCACACCTTTATTCGAAAACAATTGCCGCACACTTACCTATTTGGGTAGCAATACTACTTTCCTGTTTTCTTGGGATTTTTCTTTTTTTATTTATTAATATTTTAAGAAACTTTCAACTTTAAACATAAAAGATCACGAGAAGATAGAAATTTTAAACAAAACAAATCCTTAACACTTTTCAAATGGAACAAATAAGCAAAATATGATGAATTTTTATAGAAAACCGATGAGCACAATGAAGAAAACCAACCAAAAAATAACGAAAATCTTGAATATTTGATATCAGAACAAGCCTAGAAAAGGTTCTAAAGGCTCTGATACCACTTGTAAGTCCCAAATCCTTAGATCAAACAGAGATATCAAACAAAAACTAAGGATGGGCGGAATCCAAACTTGGTGAGATTCAAGAAAGACGAAAACGACAAGAACAATACCGAATCACTTTCAATACTTCCACACGTTCTATTACTATAAGAGCAAAATGTCTGGTACAAGTATCCTAAAACCACCAAATCGCCTCCACCCTCTAGCTCTCTAGAGTTCCCCTAAAGCTTAACCCTAGTTTGTGAAACAAACTAGTTTATATACCTGGGAAAACCCAAACCCCACATAGGCTCCCCTTGGGCCTGCCTGGCCTACATAGCCTTAGACAAGGCCCAATCATTTAATTAGCCCACATGGCTTATCCCAATACTATCTAACCCACTAGAAAACTAAGTCCAATAGCTTATAATTGTGTTTGATAAAGATAAGCGTAAACCCATTCAATTTTATGGCCTTACATTTGGTCAGCCACAAGAGTTGAAGTGTAAATTAGTTTTGGTAACCAAGTTTTGTCGTGAAAATAGTTAGTATTGCAATACCTTGGTTTTAGTAATAGAACTTGTAGCATACATGTAGTATACTTTGGTTTTGTGAAAACTAAACATTTAGTGTCAACAAAAGACAAATTGTATGGTTTATTTGGAAAACTTTGTATAAAAAAGTGTGGCCGTTTGGTAACACATTTAAGCCTTTTGTTGATGTTGTAGATAAACCACAAAGGTTTATCTATTTGAGTAATTCGGTTTATGTCATTCCCTAAGCAAACTTCCAAACAATCCTAGGAAGCGAGAATGGGGTGTCAAATCCTATAGCGTTATATCATACTACCGATCGGCCAATCCAAGTTAATGAATGTATTTTAGTCATGAATAGAAATACGCACCAACAAGTTTCATACAAAAATAGAAAATCATTGTGTTTAAGCCATATATAGTAGTTTTGAAAGTTGAAAAGAGTTTGCACATATGCATCACCCCAAAGCGATTTAAAACGGAAACGAGGGGAACTATGTAATCACTTGGTTGATGATGACTTGATTAATCAAGCTAGCAAGATCAAGTGCTTCCTAATATTTCTGATAGTTATATAGTTAGTGTGTATCGTGACTTGAACGGAAGAATGGATATCATGGCTTAAACGGAAGAGTGGACATAAAGAGGTTTTAAAATCAAAAAAGCAAAGGATCTTGTGTAATATGATTTATGAAACCTTACATTCTGATTGAAAAGTCTCTAGAGGTGTTTTAACCCGTTACGACTTGTTAAAATGGTTTACGCCACTTTAACGGGTCGTATGCGTAAATACAGGTCCAGATGGTCGAATGAATCCTATGAGGATTTAGATATGTCAAAATATGTTTAATAGTGTTGTATGATCAATTTAAATGTCCAAAAATATTGCTCATATAGGTTTAAAACTATTTTATGCCAAAAGGGTATTTTTGATATTTTAAAAGTATATAAGGTTAACTCGTCATTTAACCCATTAAACGACATGACCATATAGTATAACCTCAAAAAGTTATTCCCTATATTACTATGGTCATATAATTGGGCTTGATCGGATCCTGAGGTTGACCAAACGGGTCAGATTTGAAAGTCAAAGCATAAGTCAAACTGCTTGACTTTCGACTATGGAATAAGCCCTAAACTAGAAATGACGAACTAGGCATGCTAAAAATGTTTTATAAAGTTATACAAACTGATTTGGTGTCAAAAATTAATTATTAATACTTAAAAACTTATTCGTCGCAAAATGCATTTTATGCGTTTTTTACTTTTATTTAAAATATGTTTGACTCGTCATTTCACCTACTAAACGTGATGATCAGAGGGTGTAATCGCCAGGGACAAAAACCTTCATTATTACGATCACGTAGCACAGTTCAATTTGAATTTTGACTTAACTGATAAGGTCAGAACCGAAAGTCAAAGGAAAAGTCAATTTGCTTGACTTTTGGCTCCTAACTAGCTAATAAAAGAAATAGACTAGGAGAAACACTTACAAGTGCTTCAAGAGGAAGATTTGAACTTTGAAAAGCAGGCTTCAATGCAAAAGCAAGCTCCAAGAAGAGAAGAAAGAAGAACTTCACACTTTGACTTTGAAGTGTTTTGAAGTGGTGTGAAGAAAACTCAAAGATTTGGAGCCTATTTATACTAATTGAGGATCAAGGAGGTGATGACAAGTGTTACTAAGTGTTGATTATTGTCTTAACATGTGTCTTAACCAGAATTAAGGTGGCAAGGTTGGTGCAAATGTGTTAAACTTGGAGAACAAGGTTCCGGCCACCTAAGTGTTTTGTTGTCTGGGCATGACTTACGGACCGTAAGGCTCATGTCTTACATTCTGCAAGGCCGCCCAAATAGGGACGGCAATGGGTCGGGTTGGGGTCGGGTATTGGTAATCTCATACCTATAACTGGTTGTAAAATAGTGTCACATGCCTGACCTAATATCCGTCGGGTATTTGTCGGGTAAACACCCATCGGGTATCGGGTATACCCACTAGTTTGTTAAAAGATATACGTTTAGATTTCCAAATACATTTCCTTACTATTATAATTATTATATAATTTTATTTATGCAACTATTATAAACAAAAAATGTACATTACAAATATATAAGTTTTATCATAAATTAATAAGAACTTTATAATACTTATACACTTATATGTATATACTTCACAATATATAAAATATAATACTATTATCAAATACATATACTAAAAGAAAATACATTTTTCACATTATGAACATACTAAAATAAATTGCTAATAGACAAAGGTTAATGAAAAATATAAATATAAATTAAAAAATTCGGGTATATGATCAGTTATATAGTTCGGGTAAACGGGTATGTGGTCTTGGGTAATCGGGTCGGGTATAACCTAATCTCGTACTCGTACCCGACCCATACCCGCGAAAATTTTTTAAACTAATCCCATACCCGGCCCAATACCCGTCGGGTATCGGGTATACCCGTCCCATTTGTGTCGGGTATCGGGTATACTCATCGGGCTCGGGTATTTTTGCCATCTCTACGCCTAGATGCAAACTTTTTATTTATTTGACAATTTTAGCCCCTAGACATGTATTATCACTTGTTAACCATTTTTAACACTTCTAACACATTGTTTAGGTCATGTAAAGAGTAACAAGGCATATGCAACTTAGATTTTGTTCCGGAAATGTCTTGAATATCGTTTTGCTCGATCGTATGATTACGTTTTTCGTAAATAAAATATAGAACATTTATAAAATACGAAACAACGGAAGTGTACAACCTTTGAAATGTTGCTAATGTTTCATGTAGCACATGAACGATTAATCACTACTCTACAGTGCTAAACTTTTCAGCCATTAACTATCAAGAAAAATTTATTTACAAACATAGGTTCTTGAATATCATAAAAGGAAAAATAATTTGATTTGAGGTATATCATATAAACTATAACTTTTGCCAAGAATTTTTTTTTAGTTATATACATGCATAAAGAACATGACAACAATGTAGAAATGCATGAAGATAAAGATTACAGGCAAACAATGGAACTAAAGCTAAAATTGAAATGCGGGAGGATTAATAGGAAAATATGCAATATACCTACTTAGCTAAATGGGTTCATGTAGAGGTGTACAAACTGTTTTTTTTCTAACCGAACCAGTTGTTTTTATTGTGCGTAGAGATGGGCATAATAACCGGTTCCAAACCCGACCCGGTGGAACCGACCTGGAACCGGTTCCGGTTCCTACCCGGCTAATAGTAGAACCGGTTCCGGGTTCAAAAAACCCGGTGGTTCCAACCCGGTTCCACATTTTATAAATAAAATCGGTTCGTACTCGGTTCCTACCCGGACCCGGTGCGTACCCGAAACCGGTTCCGGGTAGGACAAAAAAACCCGATATGCCCATCTCTACCGTTAACTTACACCTACAAGATATAAACAATCACAACCTCGTCGTTGCACGCCATTTTAATTGTGGAAGTTTGAAAGTGTAAGTTATTGATATTGGGATGCAAGGAGGCAAGAAGGGAAGGAATTTACAATCGGTTTCTAATAGTTTTGCAGCTTTTTTCATTGAATTGACCGAATGAATAGGTTTCTAATAGTCTTTGCAGTCTTTTCTATTTAATTGTAACATTAGGAACCGGTTCTTCTAAGGAACTGGAACCGGTTCCAACCCGACCCGAACTGGGTACACTCGGTTCTAGTTTTAATCGTTAAAACCCGGGTAGGAACCGACCCGGTTACAACAAGAACCGGTTCCATTGACACACATTCAGGAACCGGGTCCGGTTAGGAACCGGGTCCGGTTAGGAACCGGGTCCGGTTAGGAACCGGTTCCGGGTATAAAAAGGAACCGATGATGCCCATCTCTAATTGTGGGCAAACCAGTTTTTTATCAAACCGGTTAGGATTTAAAACCAGTTTCCGTGGTTCAAACCCCAAACTGATAAACCGATTTTGGGTCGGTTTATAAACTGGTTAGGGAAAAAAACCATTTTTCAACGGGTTCAATTTTAAAACTAGTTTCAAAGATCGAGAATACGAACCAGTTACAAACCGCCATGTCAAATCAGGTTGAGACCAGTTTTTAAAAATTGGTTTCAATTTTCATTCCGGTTTCGTTTGTTCATGTCTGAGTTCATGGGTTTGTCCTAAAATTGACCCAAACACGCCTAGGCAAAACCCAAACCCAAGATTTTTGTGTTCAATTCATGTCAGGTCGGAATTTCACACCCTTATAGTATCTATTAATTATACATGTACAAACACCCACTTTGTGTAAATCAGCAATTTCTAAACATATTTTTTGTCAAACCATATCTAAGAGCAAACAGGTAGGCGAACATCTTTATCGATTTTAATTCTTCAATACAAGACATCGTTAAAGAACAACGATTGCCACAGTGGCCACAAGATATCTAAAAGGTCCCTTGCACCCATCTTCCCTATATAAGATTGGAGTGATTTTAGTCCTTTATTTTGCCTACTTTTTTAGGAACATTATTATTATTCCCAACATCCAACTCCATGTCATCTCCTTGTCCATTGCTATTACCAATTTCATTAGGCTTTCTTACTCTGCTCTAAGATTGTATTATTTATGCAGTGGTCCCACCAATTATAATGCCAGTTGCCAACAATAGTGTTTTCCTACAACCATGTAAAAAGAACCACTTAATTAAGAAATTGAAGAATGAGGTATGATAATACATTTAATTAGGAAGTCTGCAACTTATTTTTTTTTAATTTATAAGTTATAAAAAAATTCATCACTCTACAATTCATTTTTGTAAATGGGCAATTGTATCTCTCCCGATTCATAGATTATTAAAAAAAAGTAAACCTGTTTCGACCTGAACCATAATAGCGAAGACCTATAATTTAACATGTTATAAAATGAAAGTGCAACCTGCATTCTGATACACATTTGATTCATCACGAACCATTCTACCTGCACCCGCATCAAGTTTCTCCTATTTATCTTTGGATGCCTAGAATCTTTATTTAGGAAGGACGTTGAGATCTACATTGGATGCACCCTCCTGCATGTCACTATAGTATGTTATAAAAATTCATGAAATATTGATCATTAGCAGATGCACTTTCAACCCACTTATATGCATACGGGTCAATTCAGGTTGTATTTGTTTAATATCAATTAATTCAAGACATACCATTACAAACGTCTTCGTTCTGAGAATATATTACAACAGGCATGTCAAGTTGGCATGAAACACTTTTTATTCAACGCACCTTAAACAACCTTATTGTTGCTCTTCTTTTTTAGTTTTGGTTCAAAATAACTTGCATTTTCAAATATTCAATTAAAAAGCTTCACATTCACGAAGCAAATAACGGTTAAACGATTTGAGCATTCTAGAAAGCTAAAGAGTTTCTTTAAAAGTTATCCTACACATTTCGAAGTTTATCCTACTCATATTTAAATTTATCCTACACAACTCGCAATTTATCTTACACACATAGTAATTTGTCCTACACTCTAAATTTATTTTTTTATTTTAAAAAAAATATATTTTTTTGAAAATAAGTTACAAATTTAATGTAGTTAGCTATTAAAGAGGTAGACTAGAAATTAATGATCTATGTAAGTTTACAAATATACCCTTACATTAAAATTAAATGCAAATATTAAATGAAGTAAAATGAAACATTCTTATTGATTGAAACTTCTTTTTTTTTCTTCTTACAAAAAAATTCTTCTCATTTGAACCCTACGCTATATATATATATATATATATATATCAAAGGGAAGAGAAAAACCTGCAAAAACTTGCATGCAATTTAAGATTAGTCATAACAACTTGAATGATGCAAAAACTTGAAAAACCTGCTGGATGTTGATCTGGTAGAACAAGTAGTTAGTTGATTTTTGAGGGAAATACAAAATCAAAGGGAAGAAAAAAATAGAAAGCATAGGGACATTAATTGCAATAAAGACATAACATAGGGATTCAAATAAAAGGTTATTTCGGCCTTTTCAGTACGATTCAAACATAAAAGTGATGTTAGCAAGCGGGAGGAAGTTATAGTGTAGTGAAAAACAAACCACGAGGACTTAGGTATCTATTTTTCATTATAGGAACGCAAGTTAATCCCGTTATCATACCTTAGAAACACAAATTACACTAGACCCTTTGGAAGCTAAGGCTATTTAGAATACAATTGGAGTTGAAGGTTGGATAATGTGGATGCTTTTATGCAATACGACAACAATGCAGGTTATATCATCCCTTAATGCTTTGAATTGTAGAGCTTCCTATTAACAAGAATAAAGTTAGTTAAAATAGATAAATAAAAAAAATGTATCAATACTTTAAAAACAATTTGTGCAGCTATTGTCTTGTATCTAATGGCAGTCCACAATGCTCAGGCTAAAAAAATCCCACAGTGTCTTAGCTAAATCATAATTTTTAGCAAGGAAACTTGGCTTTGCTTTCTTACTGCCTAAAAAATACTCATCACTTATCCCAAAGTGTCAGTTTAATGAAAAGTTAGGTTTAGAAACGCAAAGTCAGTGGTCTAACACAAACCTATGGGATAGTTTTCAGGATGTATTTGCCAACCTATTACATTACACCTGATTCAAGAACAATATGTAACAAAGAGGTTTTAGCAGTAGGGATTAAGTTAAAAGGTTCCACTTTTACCCATCAAGAAACCTGTGATGATGTAAAAGGCTGGTCACAATGATGTAGAGATTAAGCAAGTTTGTTGTTAACTCTACTAAGAAATTAAAAAACTTACCCTTCAATACACCTGAAACGGAGAGATGGATCATCATAGCCTTAAGATTGAGAAATCACATCTCGGGTGAGTATAATGCCACAATCAGCCACTGAACAACTTATACAAATCAACAAATTCATAAATGAATCAGCAGATTCATAAAAAGTTTATATGGTTAACAACTATGAGTTCATCATTATAGTAGCCTTCAACATAATCTGGATACAGAATCAAGTAAACAACAGAAACCATACCTGAATAGACTTACAGCCACACTTGAAGGTAACACAATTAGAGGCACTGCAAAGCTTCTAAACAATTATTAAGAAAAACCATAACTAAAATCAGAAACTGTAAGACGTCAGTCTTTAATTAGGGCTTCAGTTGAGCAGATATGAAAAATAACACTCAAAAACTTACCCTCAAAACTCCTATCAGAACCCAGTTCACCGTTGCCCCTCATCCTTCTTCGATTATGTGAAAACCAATACCTCTCAGCCTCTTGTTCGTTCGATTATAGCCCCCTGACAGTGATTTCAGGTCGAAATCCTTTAAGAACTGACTGATAGTGCGTTTTAGGTTTCTCTTGAACAAGATGAAAGAATAGTGAGAGAAAACTAGGAGCAGATTCGCGAATTTCAAAATGAAAGAATGATGTGAGAGAAATGGGAGTGGATGATGTTAATTTCAAAATTCAAAAGTTGCAAAACATGGAGCCATAACGATCAGATACATGTTTTATGGGTTTTAGCTTCAATCTGTTGTATAAGATGCTTTCAAGGTTGTACTTTTTAAAAAATGTGGCAAATGACCAAAGTTGCCCCTATGCATGTTATATATAGTGTATATATATATATATACATATATATGGGTGGGGTTCGGCTACAGAGTTCAAATTTCCTAAAAAGTGTAAAAAATTCATAAAAACACTATAAATTCAGCCATAAAACACACCATATTCAAACCATAATAGTCCATAAAAACTTTAAACACACAATCATAGAGCTACGAATATAAAACGCAACATGCTAATCAACATAAAATACAATAATGTTTGTCATTCGATAATCAGAACCTTATCATAAAAAAACACAAACCGCACATATATGTAGGGTAGGGTTCTAGAGTGAACAATAGGTTGAGAGTGAACAGTGTGAACTAATCTGGGTCATTGGATTACATCATCTAGAGATTTTTAAACAATGGCAAGATTGTAATTATAATGTTGTAACTTCTCTTTAAAATAATTAAGAGAAGGGCATTTGTGTTTTGTAAATTTCATTTATTAAACAATATAATCAAAATCCCTAAAATCTCGCTGGTTTCCGTATATACAAGATACACAGCTGTTAGTGTATATAGATGTGTACAGTCTCGCTAGTATCAGTTTATACAAGATACACAGATGTTAGTTTATACACATGTGTACAGTCTCGCTAACTATCACTTTATACAAGAGACACAAACTCTTTGTTTATACACATGTGTACAATCTCGTTAACTATCAGTTTATACAAGATACACAATTGTTGGTTTATACACATGTGTACAGACTTTTATACATTTGTGTATTATATTCAGAAATGGTTACATATATGTATAGTAACAACATATAGTATATTATGTATGCACACGAGTAGATTCATATGAAAATTATGAAATTAATGAAAAAGAAACTAGTCACTTGTATGCAAAAATAAATAACTTTATCACATATTCAAAAAAAGTTAATGCCCAAAAATAATTACAATTTCAATCTCAGGGAAATTTTTCAATATTTATTGAAAATTGTAAAAAGTTAAAAACAATATATTATGATATTTATATTTACGGATAATAAAAGAAAAACAATATTCAAGTTAAAATTAAAACAAAATTTATGAATAAAGAAATGATGGAGAAATAATTAAAAATGAGAGAGAGAGAGTTAAGAGATGAGAAAATTAAGGGATTTTAATTAAACATACTTGGCTAATGTCAATCTTACCATTCTAATCTAAAAAATGATCAAAGACCAAGATTAGTTCACTCTAAAAAAGTTGTTCACTCTTGAACCTAATCCTATATATATGTATATATATATAAACGGGATCCGGATAAAACGTTTTGAAGTGTGAGAACGGATCCTGGCCCAACACGTGGCAGGGGAGGCTAAATGATATATGGGGGCACGATTGTCACGATCCCGCCCCCGCTTAAATAGATGGCATTTTAATTCAGTTCAATTTTGAATCAATATTAGGCGTTTTCATTATTTAGATCTTAGTCTTTTTTGTAGGCTGGCGTTCTTGCCAACTTGCTGTTTTTATTGAATCATAGACTTTTTGTAGTTTGGTGTTTTTGCCAACTTGGCGTTTTATATTCCACAGAAAAGAATTAGATAACAAACTACAGAAAAAATATTTATTCCAACTTGGCGTATTACATTCTAAAAATCTGGATCTAATTTTTGTTCCAAATCACTGGCGTTTTGGCTTCGCGTGATTTTCATGGTCGTTTTTGAAGTGGCTTGCTGTGGTTGTTTTGGAGACATAGATCGACGTCGTGTGGGTGGATGTTATCTGCTCTCAATCTTCTTTATCATCATGGAGTCAAAATAGCATTTGCACTGGTGTCGGTCTCCTTCTCCACATGCCAATTTTCATCAAGAAAAAGGCACACAAAATGACATATCGCTGTCATCATTCTCTTTTTCTTGAAGATCTGTCCATCTCATTCAGCAAAAGCTTTTTTAGTCATTCCCCTCACCTAAGGATACATTAACCGAAACTTCATTGAAAACAAAACTGAATAACCAAGAGAAGTTGTTTGCCATCTTTGATTTTTTTAACTTTTTTTGACGTTTTTATAGGGGGTGGTGTTTAGAAAACATGGTGTTTCTATTTTTGTGTGATAAACGGAAGGTGCTGAGACGTCTCTCTTTATAGGACATATTTGGCGCGTAGTTTGGGCGGGATATTATTATAATTAATGCAATTAGTAAAGTATCTGTCGTTTCAATTTTACTGTTTTTGTCTAGCTTTATCTATTAATTCTGTAACACCCCCCCCCCCATTTTTTTTCAAATTTGGCGTTTTATATTTTAATGGAGTTTTTATGTATTTTTTATGATGTATTTTTGTATTTTTTTTTTTCAATTTCAGGAGGGAATTTTTTTGTAAATAAAGTTAATAATTAACTTTTTAAGTTACTTTTTTTTCCACATGAAATATATGCAACGCGTTTTATCATTTTAAGCCTCGTCGTTTATGTAACAGTGACGTTTTAGATTTTTTTTTGCGTTTTCATGTTAAATGGCGTTTTATAATTAATGTGGCGTTTTGTTTTAGAGCCGTAGAAAGACCATTTTACCCTTAATGAGGCACGTTCAAGTAATAAAGTTTACATTATTTACGGAAACGACACCGCGCCAATCTAATCCACTGATTGTTTTGATCCAACGGCTGATGGCCGTTCTCATCGTTTTCACACTTTTCAGCGTTTTCTCTAAATCCTACCCCTATATATATATATATATGGGCGGGTTATCTTGAGAACGCTAAATATTGCGAAAACAGTGAGAACGAATGAAAAAACCAATCAAAACTTTTACAACATCAAAATCACTCTTATTTTTCCTCTTATACAACATCAAAATTTACAATATCAAAAAAAAAAAAATTCCTCTCAAAATCACTCTAATTAGATTTTTTACACATGTGTAAATATAACAAATTTACACATGTCTAAATGACAAACTTACATATGTGTAAAAAAATTATTTACGAATTCACGTAAATTTAAACGTGTAAATTAAATTTCTAACATTGTATTTGAATAATAATGATAAGTGTAAAAAGAAATTTTAAATTTGAATTGTTTTTGACCAAGTTTTCGTGGTTTTTTCATTTCGTTCTCACGGTTCTTGCGATATTTAGCGTTCTCATTTAAACCCTCTCATATATATATATATAATATATATATATATATATATATATATATATATATATATATATATATATATATATATGATGTTTTAGTAATCTTAATTTTGTTATTTGTGGGTTTTTGATATGTTTTATGGTTAAAGCTTTGGTGTTTTATAACTTTTAACACTTTTTTTAGTAAATTTAGACTTTGTAGCCAACTCATATATATATGGATAGGACTTTACTACAAAGTCTAAATTTAATTGAGAACAAATGGTACAATTGTAAAATATTAAGTAATTTTTCTTGTATTTCATTTATTACTATCTTTAACTAATTAATTAGTTATAAAGACTATCATCCTCTACGCTAATTTTTTTCCTACACACATAAAAATGTTATCCTACACATTTTGAAATTTATCCTACACATATTTAAACTTATCCTACACAACTCGTAATTTATCTACACACATAGTAATTTGTCCTACACTCTAAATTAATTTTTTTTGAAAAAAATATATATTTTGAAAATAAGTTACAAATTTAATGTAGTTAGTTATCAAAGAGGAAGACTAGAAATTAATGATCTATATAAGTTTACAAATATACCCTTACATTAAAATAATAGTGCATTTTCAAATATTCAGTTAGAAAGCTTCACATTCACAAAGCAAATAACGGTTTAAACGATTTGAGCATTCTAGAGAGCTAAAGAGTTTCTTTAAAAGTTATCATACACATTACGAAACTCATATTACACATATTTAAATTTGTCCTACACAACTTGCACTTTATCCTACACACATAGTAACTTGTCCTATGCTCTAAACTAATTTTTTATTTTAAAAAAATATATATTTTGAAAATAAGTTACAAATTTAATGTAGTTAGCTATTAAAGAGGTAGACTAGAAATTAATGATCTATGTAAGTTTACAAATATACCCTTATTGTAACATCCCAAAATACATATATGTGATTATGATAAGTTAAGAAAACATGTAAATAAAATTTTTGCTAATATGGAAATAGTCATGAACCTATTAGACTGTAGGTAAGATTTTAAATCAAAAGGGGATGGTTTGAGCCATAAAATATAAAATTAAGGGACTAAACTTGGATGAGTAGCAAAATAAATAAATAAAACATAAAAATTGAAACATAAACACACACATATCAGATGTGTGTGTGTCGACTAGAGTTGAAGAACAAGGGGAAAACCCTTGTTATCACAAGATCAACCAAATTGAAGGGAAATTAAAGCTTGTTTGTGTGCATGAATTTAGATTTATGATCATCTAAGTGTCTTTAACAACAAGTATGTTAAATTTTATGATTTAACGATTTTGGATGAAATGAGTTATGTGTAATCCGTGAATGTTTATTGAAATTGTGAGAATGCTAGATAATATCAACATGTAGAGATTGTATTGTGCTTAATTTTAATCATATTGATGATTTGGGGTAAAACCCGCTTGTATTTGAAGAATGATGAAATTTAATGAAGATTTTGAGCAATTAGTGTAATGTTGATGTTTGAAGTAACTTGTTGTAAGTTTACTGTTGAGAAAGTATATAGAACAAGTGATATATGTTAGGATGATGAATTGTGAAGTTGAGATTTTTGTTATATTAATCTAGAATGAAATGGGTAAAACGTGTTTAAAGTACTTGTACATTATGCTTTGTTAACGATACGCACACAACATGTTCGATGAAATGCCTTGATTGATTTAATTGTGATTCGATACGAGTGCATATAAAATTTGTAACATCCGTCGAAAAACGGGTTTTCAAAACCCGTTTCGTTTATTAATCGAATAATCAGTTTCAAATTTTCGTTGCTCATTTAATGCATATTTTAATTTTAAACAATACATAACTAATAAACATTTTAGAATATGGAAAACTAAATTTTTAAAAAATAAAAATAAAGCAATTAAAAATGAAAAGGGGCTGCCGGGTTTCGAACCCGGGTCAGCCGGAAGACCTAACCAACCAACACTTAACCACTCCGCCACTTGATGTCTTTGTGTAATCTAGGAAACAAATAAAACATAAGTTCACCTGTGAAATCATCTGTTTGCGCCAAACTGAAACCGTTCATCGGCTTTCAACTTTCTAGACGATTGAGTGATCGCAATTACTGATAATAACCGATGAAACCATTACGACGCACGTTCTTAATCAAATTCAGTCTTTAATTGTTTCGATTCATACGAGTTTGGGAGTTAAAAACCGAAATCCTTTATTTCCTGATTTACTCTATCAAAATCCTCATCTCGCGACTCAAAAACACTCACAGAACCTACCATTTCACTTCTGCTCTAATTTCTGATCGTCGGATTCACTATCTGATATCACCGGACTTTCGCCGGAAAACCGTGTCATTCATCAAAACGGTAAATTTCTCAATTCTTTCATCTTCTATCTATTGTTAGACTTTTATTAACTCAAACCCTTCAACCAGAATCAGTCCCAGACGACGATATCGGATAATCAGCACTCGCCGGAAGATTTCTGAAAATTCCTAAATTGCGCTGTGAAACGGTATAATTATTTAAACCTTCTGATAACTCTTGATTAGTCATTCAGTTTCACAATTTGTTAATCAAAACTGTTAATTTGTCCGCTCAGACGGAGTTCATAAAACAGAGCCGACGACTTTGCCGGAGTTCTGAGAAAAGTCATCTTTCCGGTACATTCATTTCCAAAACCTTCCTTATCCGTTACGTTTTAATCATTTATATGTCCGTTAATTAAATTGAACAAGATCAGTCGAATATCAGTTATTTGAGTTGTTTTAGCGAAGAAGATGAAGTTAGGCTGTGTATATATTTAATATAAATCGGGTTAGACACACAGTCCAGCGGTGGACTGTGTGCATTTGAAACATAGAGATACCGGGTTCGAGTCTGTCCTTGTTCCAATTCGTCACAATATTCAGACTTTTTTTATAAAACCCAAATACGGAAACTTCCAGTTCGTATATAAATGAAATAAAAACAAGTATTTTAACCAGGTTAGACACACAGTCCAGCGATGGACTGTGTGCAACGTTAAACAACAGGTCCTGGGTTCGAGACCTGTTATGCACACTGGTTCGATATAATTAAAAAATCTTTTTAAAATAAATGAATTTTGAATAAATTAAATAGTATATAAATATAATTGTAACACCCCAACCGATGGCGGAAACATCGGGATGAGACGAAAACGAGATTGCTCATTGCTCACAACATTATTAAGTGACAATAATTAATTAAACCATATTTTATTTCATAAGAATTGTCAAATACATCAATGTAGCAAAACAAAGAACAATCTAACATTTGCAAAGTTATAACAAAATTGATACGTCGACATTAAACCTAACGTCTAATTTGTGTGTATCTAGTCCTTGCTATATTGTTTTCATAGCGTCATCTCCTTCAACCTGTAACATGTTTTAAAATAAAGTCAATGCAAAAGCAAAGGCGAGTACACAAGTTTAAGCATAGCATACGTATACAAATAAAGTTTGAACAATCCTCATGGCAACTAAATCTATACAAGAGCAATATCAAGGCATGCAATGCTAATAATCAAACCGTAACGCAATCACGTTGTTTTAACATGACCTCACGTGTAAATCGATGGAGGTGGATGCGTGAATTCCTATAGCGCTAAGCATGTCAAACAAGGCTAAAAATAGTTAATGACTAAAGCACAGCACAACGTTTATCCCCAGACAAGCAACAAGTATACGATTCAAGTAGTCATGTGTATAGGATTGTTTGTGCGTTTCATAAAGTTTAAGTGTTTGTGATTTTTGTATATGGAAACATGTTACACCCAAAAAGTGATATAAAACAAACGTGGGTCGAGTGTACTCACAGAATTGCTAAGTCTTCTTTGAAATTCCACGACGAGTTGATGAGTGGGAGAAAGGGGACATCGAGGTCACCTTAAACATGGCAAACGAATGTACATGAATAATAGAAGTTACGACAAAGGATTCGAATTGGAGTTGAAAGTACGTATATAGTTAACATCGTTTAAGAAGGGAATTTCTAAATTAAATTCATCAAAAGGGTTGTAGGAGTGTTGTCAAATAATTAATATATATATTTGACGAAAAGCATATTGGGTATATATATTTTCATATTCCAACGAATTGTATGAGTTATATATGTATATTGTCGAATGGTGTACAAATATATTTGTCGAAAGTAAAATAAATATGTTTTGTCGAAAGTAAAATAAATAAGTATATTTGTCGAGAGATAGGATAAATATATCTATATTTTGTCGATGAATATAATAAGTAAACATGTTTTGTCAAAAGTTTAGTAAATAAGTATGTTTGTCGAGAATTGTAATAAATAAATTTATATTTTGTCGATGAATATAATAAGTAAATATGCTTTGTCAAAAGTATAGTAAATAAGTATATTAGTCGAGAATTGTAATAAATAAGTTTATATTTTGTCGATGAATATAATAAGTAAATATGCTTCGTCAAAAGTATAGTAAATAAGTATATTAGTCGAGAATTGTAATAAATAGATTTATGTTTTGTCGAAAAGCATAATAAAGAAAGTAAGTATATTTTTGTCGACAAAAACTAATATCGATAAATATATTCCGTCGAATAGTTCAAATAATAAATATATTTTATCGAATAGTTTAATAAATATATCTTGTCGAATAGTTTAATAAATATATTACTTGTAGAAAATCGGGCAGAGTTTCCTCTTGTTTTTGGACGATCCCGACAATCTAGTTGTCGATTAAATGTTTTCAAAACTCAACAATCAACAAAACAATATACTTATACAAATTATGTAACGAAAATATATATATTTATACAACTTACAACACACGTTTAGTGTACAAGTAAGTAATGTGTTACGATCAAAACGATAAATAATATGAACAATAATAATAAAGGTTTTTGCGCCGTTTAAGGTTTTTACCCAGTCTCGGTCGACAATTGACCAGCAGTTGACCGGTTGACTTTCGTTGACCAGGTTGACTGACGTTGACTCGCGATGACTAAAACCGGAAGGTTGACCATGACCCGAGCTTTTGACCAGATTTGACCCGAGCCTGCTGAACCGAGATGGAACCAAAAGTGAGCAAAACAAACCAATGAATGCAAAACTGAAATAATCAAGCACGACTCGTACCTGAACCGAATCGAGGCTGAACTGGGACGACTGATCTGACCGGGATGAGTGACCTGAACCGGAACAGCTGAACCGCTGCCTTTGTAACTCGAGTGAACACCAAAGCTGACCCGTTGACTGTTTGACCACAGTTGACCAGCTTTGACTTTCGTTGACCAAGTTTGACCGAACATTCAAACTTAACCCGAGCCGAGATCACGCAACTTTGAACCCAATGATATGCCATCTGAGCAGAAAAGCTCTCGTGAGAAGTGGTATGCAGTTTAATGGTGAGTGTGGTCGAACCGTAGGTTGCTGAAAAGTTCTATCGACCTTGCAGAGCGTTAATAAATCTCGGTTTTGTAGAGAGTTGCTTGATGATGGAAAACGAGAAGATTAGGTATTTAAAATCAGCTAGTTATCGAGGTGGCGGCCAATCAAGCGTGTCGCTATCTACGAGAATGGGAGATAACTTTAGAGTAAGAAGGCATTTAGGGTTTGAATGCTTACACGATTGATTGTAAACAAGGTTGTATAAAAAGACAAGGTTAACGGGAGTAACGGAGGCATAAGAGCGGACGATTGATTCGATCAACGAATACTCGTGTAAGGATGGCATATGTATATGAACAAACGAAAATGTTTACGATAGGGATTAAGACTCGTCGTGGATAATCGGGTAGCGCGCATTTAGCAATGCAGTTGTGAGTTGTTTAAAGCTGGCGTGTTAGGTCATATTATGGTCTGTAAATCACCGAATTTCTCATGGCACGTATTACGAAAGTTTGGCAGCATGGTGAAAACACTTATGTATAGGGATTACCAGTGGCGTATCCACCATGTTTTGACCACGTTGCGACCGTTTCGTTACTCGATGCAATGTTACGTTCCGTGTGTTACCATACGCGGTAATACACTCTATGGTTCTCATGCGCTTATCGCTATAATCCCGTGTGCACCCGCGATTATACCGATCGTCACATGATCCGCATAGCTTGTACTAGCAGCGCATGAATAAAGGTGTACGTAAATTCTGAAAATAAGTTTGCGTGCGTGTAAGAATGTAGTGCGTAGGCATGTTTACGTGCAAATAGCTTGTGGCCCACGTAAGCGAATCCCTCGGGTTTCGCTCGCGCATAGGCACGAGTATGAATACGAGTACGAATATAGGTATGTGTATGAGTATAAGCATAAGTATGGAAATAAGTATAAGCATGGATATAAGACGTATATGCATGAATGTGATGATAAGTATAAGTGTAATACCCCTGTAACACCCCTGCCCCTCGTTATCACCAATATTGTCCGCTTTGCCCTTGATGGGTGGCCCATCCAGGAACTCACGACTTTGTTTTTGGTTGCCCCGGTGGAGACTTCCCAGGAGGTCACCCATCCTAGTACTACTCCCACTTGAGCACGCTTAACTGTGGAGTTCTCCTCTCATCCACTAGCATTAAGCCCAAAACGCGTTGGTGATTTTAGAGGTAGGGCATTACTTACGAGCCAGGAATCTCTCCTGTCCACGGGCGATGTTGGGAGGTATGCCATTAGGTGTTATAATAAGCATGAAAAATGACACGTTATTTTCATGAACATGAATATGTGTATAATTATGGACGTCGACAAGTGTAACAGACGATAATGGTGCGTATGATATGAATTGAATGCTGCGAATTTATTTACATAAAATAATCGAGAAATTAGGGTATGTAAAACGAATGATACGTTTAAAATGTTATGCAACAGTTGACTAGACCATGTACGAGGATACGCATGTGTTGTTGTTTGAGCAAAACTTTGAGGTTATCGCTTCTAAAATAGGCTTAAGTTTAACTTAGAATATAGGATCTACTGTGTGAATATAAAGGAATATAAGGTACTTATTGATTATGCGTTACGTATTTTGTAATGGACGGGAGTGCTACCATTTGTTTTAAAAGAATTTAAGTAGGTCGAAAATGGTTGGTCTTCGTAAAGTTTTCTTGCCCACGTGTTTTGAAACTCATGTGACATTTCGGGAGGTGTATGATAAGGTATTAAAATAGTAAGTTCGCATTGTTTTCAAGGGATATAAGAGATTTGAAATTTTAGTGGTGCTTGTGAAACGTTGACCCTTGAGAGGAAATCCGTGTTAATTGATTTAATGACCGTTGAAAAACGTTTAGCAAAATGTTTTCTTAATCGCGATGAGAGATTTAGAGGGTGTTTGGGGTTGAGTTTTGAAAATAGATTAGGTGTTCTGAATAATCAAAGTCAGATAATTAGTTGTAACAAAACATACTGTAGGAAGATTATGTTATTTGATATCACAATAATCAGGTAATCAACTATTTGAGTGTTTGAAGAATATATATACATGTACATATAAAGTTATAAATAGACGAGCTTTGATCTCTAAAATACGTAAAACAAATCAGTTTTTTTTTTTTATATATATATATATATATTATTATATATATATATATATATATATATATATATATATATATATATATATATATATATATATTTTTTTTTTTCCAAACACTAAAAAAATAGATTTTTATTTATTTATTTATTTAATATTTGTGCTTCCAAACACAAAACAAAATATTAGGTTGCAAAACAATCCCAAACACACCTTTAGTACAACGATCCCATAATGCCTATAAGATATTGGTTTTTTTTTTTTTTTTTTTTTTTTTACGAAAATCTTTAACATAAAGTTATTGCGTGAGCGTGTTTTAGTGATTAAGTTAAACATAAGACTTGTGGGCAAGGTATTCGTTAGGCCGATTAAGTTGGTAGGTAGCATTCTGTCGAGTTTTGAAAATCGTAAAACAAAACGTTTCATGTGGTGACCAAGTTATGCGTCTGGGATTTATATGAAATAGATTACCGGATGGGAAATATGTTTGATAAAATAGTACGTTTTGAAATTCGTCTAAGTAAGAATTTTGACAACATGGTAAAAGGTTTAGGTATACAATTTAAACATGTGGTTTGTGTAATAAAGTCTCCAAGAAGGTGGGTTGGTAACGATCACCGAGATATGGGAATCACCCCTAATCCGTTGGTGAGGTCGTTTTAAGGAAGGAAGGAAACGAAGTTTGATCGTCTAGGTAAGGAATTCACTCCTATCTCGACGACGGTCTCCATTTCGGACTTCTCAAGAAATATAAGTCTAATTGATGACGTTTTGAAATCATGTATGCAAATAATGTATAATTGGATGGAAAGGTTTAGTATGAATTGCGTAAAAACCTTAAAATAAATTAGAAACTTGAAAGAAAGGGTAACAAGTATATAAAAAAGTCATGCATAAATTGAAATGGTATAAAAGAGAGTCTCAGAAAACATTAGACTGTTTCGGGTAGAGAAACGCCGACTATTCCAAAGTGAATCGAAGATCCTTTCGAATTTGAGAAACGTGCTTTGGCCTATAGGTAAAACGCTCTCGTCGAGAAGCGATTAACGGCATTTTACCCTTCCAGTTATTACACGTCTCTAATCGATTGGAAAATCGAAACTTTGGCGAGATTGAAAATCGAGGAATGGGACTTAATCAACAAGGTGCGGGTTTCACCCCTAACTTGCCGATTTCGTACCCTAAGCGTGGTTGGCACTCTTCGGGTCAAAATTAATTTCGACACCTTGACGAGAGTCCACTAGAGTTTGAATGGGAAGTTTTCCATCAAGGTGTGGATGTCACTCCTAACTTGATGGTGTAACCTCGTAAAAATATAAAGAATAAGCGTAATGAGAATCGTTCACCAAATTGTGGATATCACGCCTATTTCGGTGAAGTCGTCTCACTTGTGTAATACGAGTGTTTTCGAGTTTAGTATAATCGAGTAAAATGCATTAGGGAAGGCGTATGATTGAAATAATGTAACGAGTATGAACACGTAAAGCATTTCATAAATTTAACATATAAGAGATGTTTTAAGAAATTAGCATGTGAATCGCGTATGGTCAAGTATGGTACTTAACTATAGACTAGGTCAAAAGCGTAGCAATCTACCTAATTCCCTATAGTTATGGCTCTGATACCAATCTGTAACACCCCAACCGATGGCGGAAACATCGGGATGAGACGAAAACGAGATTGCTCATTGCTCACAACATTATTAAGTGACAATAATTAATTAAACCATATTTTATTTCATAAGAATTGTCAAATACATCAATGTAGCAAAACAAAGAACAATCTAACATTTGCAAAGTTATAACAAAATTGATACGTCGACATTAAACCTAACGTCTAATTTGTGTGTATCTAGTCCTTGCTATATTGTTTTCATAGCGTCATCTCCTTCAACCTGTAACATGTTTTAAAATAAAGTCAATGCAAAAGCAAAGGCGAGTACACAAGTTTAAGCATAGCATACGTATACGAATAAAGTTTGAACAATCCTCATGGCAACTAAATCTATACAAGAGCAATATCAAGGCATGCAATGCTAATAATCAAACCGTAACGCAATCACGTTGTTTTAACATGACCTCACGTGTAAATCGATGGAGGTGGATGCGTGAATTCCTATAGCGCTAAGCATGTCAAACAAGGCTAAAAATAGTTAATGACTAAAGCACAGCACAACGTTTATCCCCAGACAAGCAACAAGTATACGATTCAAGTAGTCATGTGTATAGGATTGTTTGTGCGTTTCATAAAGTTTAAGTGTTTGTGATTTTTGTATATGGAAACATGTTACACCCAAAAAGTGATATAAAACAAACGTGGGTCGAGTGTACTCACAGAATTGCTAAGTCTTCTTTGAAATTCCACGACGAGTTGATGAGTGGGAGAAAGGGGACATCGAGGTCACCTTAAACATGGCAAACGAATGTACATGAATAATAGAAGTTACGACAAAGGATTCGAATTGGAGTTGAAAGTACGTATATAGTTAACATCGTTTAAGAAGGGAATTTCTAAATTAAATTCATCAAAAGGGTTGTAGGAGTGTTGTCAAATAATTAATATATATATTTGACGAAAAGCATATTGGGTATATATATTTTCATATTCCAACGAATTGTATGAGTTATATATGTATATTGTCGAATGGTGTACAAATATATTTGTCGAAAGTAAAATAAATATGTTTTGTCGAAAGTAAAATAAATAAGTATATTTGTCGAGAGATAGGACAAATATATCTATATTTTGTCGATGAATATAATAAGTAAACATGTTTTGTCAAAAGTTTAGTAAATAAGTATGTTTGTCGAGAATTGTAATAAATAAATTTATATTTTGTCGATGAATATAATAAGTAAATATGCTTTGTCAAAAGTATAGTAAATAAGTATATTAGTCGAGAATTGTAATAAATAAGTTTATATTTTGTCGATGAATATAATAAGTAAATATGCTTCGTCAAAAGTATAGTAAATAAGTATATTAGTCGAGAATTGTAATAAATAGATTTATGTTTTGTCGAAAAGCATAATAAAGAAAGTAAGTATATTTTTGTCGACAAAAACTAATATCGATAAATATATTTCGTCGAATAGTTCAAATAATAAATATATTTTATCGAATAGTTTAATAAATATATCTTGTCGAATAGTTTAATAAATATATTACTTGTAGAAAATCGGGCAGAGTTTCCTCTTGTTTTTGGACGATCCCGACAATCTAGTTGTCGATTAAATGTTTTCAAAACTCAACAATCAACAAAACAATATACTTATACAAATTATGTAACGAAAATATATATATTTATACAACTTACAACACACGTTTAGTGTACAAGTAAGTAATGTGTTACGATCAAAACGATAAATAATATGAACAATAATAATAAAGGTTTTTGCGCCGTTTAAGGTTTTTACCCAGTCTCGGTCGACAATTGACCAGCAGTTGACCGGTTGACTTTCGTTGACCAGGTTGACTGACGTTGACTCGCGATGACTAAAACCGGAAGGTTGACCATGACCCGAGCTTTTGACCAGATTTGACCCGAGCCTGCTGAACCGAGATGGAACCAAAAGTGAGCAAAACAAACCAATGAATGCAAAACTGAAATAATCAAGCACGACTCGTACCTGAACCGAATCGAGGCTGAACTGGGACGACTGATCTGACCGGGATGAGTGACCTGAACCGGAACAGCTGAACCGCTGCCTTTGTAACTCGAGTGAACACCAAAGCTGACCCGTTGACTGTTTGACCACAGTTGACCAGCTTTGACTTTCGTTGACCAAGTTTGACCGAACATTCAAACTTAACCCGAGCCGAGATCACGCAACTTTGAACCCAATCTGTCTGTTGACTGATGTTGACCAGTTTGACCGGGTTTGACCCGGTGTTAACCGAGTAAACTCGGACAACTGAGTCGTACCGAGCGAGTCGCCAAACTTGGCTAAACCCGAAACGCTTGAGCTCGAACCCGAACCCTAATCAAGCCTGAACCGAGTTGACACTGAAACTGAAACAGAATTACATACTCGAACCGAATACTGAACCGAGAAATCGAAACCTAAACTGAGACTAACCTTTACCGAACCGAGATTGGGAGAACTGAGTTAAGTCGCTGCCCCGTCGCCGGAATCGGACCCAACCCGAGCCGAGACCACCCCACCGCCGCCTATCCACTGCCGCTGCAGTTGTTAGGCGTTGCCGGCCGTCGATGAGTGCCGCCGGCCAAAACCCTAATTGGCGCGGCCCTAGGCAGCTACTGCTACTACTGCTGTTGAAGGTGACGAGGGAGAGAGGAGGAGGGATGGCGGTGGCGAGTTTCGTCGGGGATGAAGGGGAGTTGAAGGAAACTTGCGGCTGAAGAGGTGAAAAGGGGGGGGGGGGGAAAGGAGAAGGGCAGGTTGTGAGATGTGTGAGGGGGGTGGGGTTTTATTTATTTGAAATTAGGTTTAGGGTTTAGTTAGGTTTAGGTGGTGTGTTGGGCCAAGGCCTGTTAACCTGATCTAACGTTTTTGAGTGGCCCGAACGTACCGACGAGATCCGATTTCAAGTACAAGTTTCATAAAACGTCGAATTTATTTTGTTTATTATTATTATTATTATTTAGAAGAAAAATAATAAAAATACGAGGCGTTACAGTCTCCCCTCCTTTAGGAAATTTCGTCCCGAAATTTATTCAAGAGGAAGACTTGAAAGGAAGTGGTTAAGGAATTGAGGGTTAACGGTCAAGACTTGAAGTTCTGGATACGTGAGGGTAAGCATGGAGTTTAGAGCAACGAAGAGTTTGGTTTGCAACAAGAAGTTGTTTGACTAGAAAGATTTGAGGCATCAAGCTTAAGTAAAACGTATAAGTATGCGTATAGGAGAGTGGTTTAAACGAGCTTTGAATAACTCAAATGATATGCCATCTGAGCAGAAAAGCTCTCGTGAGAAGTGGTATGCAGTTTAATGGTGAGTGTGGTCGAACCGTAGGTTGCTGAAAAGTTCTATCGACCTTGCAGAGCGTTAATAAATCTCGGTTTTGTAGAGAGTTGCTTGATGATGGAAAACGAGAAGATTAGGTATTTAAAATCAGCTAGTTATCGAGGTGGCGGCCAATCAAGCGTGTCGCTATCTACGAGAATGGGAGATAACTTTAGAGTAAGAAGGCATTTAGGGTTTGAATGCTTACACGATTGATTGTAAACAAGGTTGTATAAAAAGACAAGGTTAACGGGAGTAACGGAGGCATAAGAGCGGACGATTGATTCGATCAACGAATACTCGTGTAAGGATGGCATATGTATATGAACAAACGAAAATGTTTACGATAGGGATTAAGACTCGTCGTGGATAATCGGGTAGCGCGCATTTAGCAATGCAGTTGTGAGTTGTTTAAAGCTGGCGTGTTAGGTCATATTATGGTCTGTAAATCACCGAATTTCTCATGGCACGTATTACGAAAGTTTGGCAGCATGGTGAAAACACTTATGTATAGGGATTACCAGTGGCGTATCCACCATGTTTTGACCACGTTGCGACCGTTTCGTTACTCGATGCAATGTTACGTTCCGTGTGTTACCATACGCGGTAATACACTCTATGGTTCTCATGCGCTTATCGCTATAATCCCGTGTGCACCCGCGATTATACCGATCGTCACATGATCCGCATAGCTTGTACTAGCAGCGCATGAATAAAGGTGTACGTAAATTCTGAAAATAAGTTTGCGTGCGTGTAAGAATGTAGTGCGTAGGCATGTTTACGTGCAAATAGCTTGTGGCCCACGTAAGCGAATCCCTCGGGTTTCGCTCGCGCATAGGCACGAGTATGAATACGAGTACGAATATAGGTATGTGTATGAGTATAAGCATAAGTATGGAAATAAGTATAAGCATGGATATAAGACGTATATGCATGAATGTGATGATAAGTATAAGTGTAATACCCCTGTAACACCCCTGCCCCTCGTTATCACCAATATTGTCCGCTTTGCCCTTGATGGGTGGCCCATCCAGGAACTCACGACTTTGTTTTTGGTTGCCCCGGTGGAGACTTCCCAGGAGGTCACCCATCCTAGTACTACTCCCACTTGAGCACGCTTAACTGTGGAGTTCTCCTCTCATCCACTAGCATTAAGCCCAAAACGCGTTGGTGATTTTAGAGGTAGGGCATTACTTACGAGCCAGGAATCTCTCCTGTCCACGGGCGATGTTGGGAGGTATGCCATTAGGTGTTATAATAAGCATGAAAAATGACACGTTATTTTCATGAACATGAATATGTGTATAATTATGGACGTCGACAAGTGTAACAGACGATAATGGTGCGTATGATATGAATTGAATGCTGCGAATTTATTTACATAAAATAATCGAGAAATTAGGGTATGTAAAACGAATGATACGTTTAAAATGTTATGCAACAGTTGACTAGACCATGTACGAGGATACGCATGTGTTGTTGTTTGAGCAAAACTTTGAGGTTATCGCTTCTAAAATAGGCTTAAGTTTAACTTAGAATATAGGATCTACTGTGTGAATATAAAGGAATATAAGGTACTTATTGATTATGCGTTACGTATTTTGTAATGGACGGGAGTGCTACCATTTGTTTTAAAAGAATTTAAGTAGGTCGAAAATGGTTGGTCTTCGTAAAGTTTTCTTGCCCACGTGTTTTGAAACTCATGTGACATTTCGGGAGGTGTATGATAAGGTATTAAAATAGTAAGTTCGCATTGTTTTCAAGGGATATAAGAGATTTGAAATTTTAGTGGTGCTTGTGAAACGTTGACCCTTGAGAGGAAATCCGTGTTAATTGATTTAATGACCGTTGAAAAACGTTTAGCAAAATGTTTTCTTAATCGCGATGAGAGATTTAGAGGGTGTTTGGGGTTGAGTTTTGAAAATAGATTAGGTGTTCTGAATAATCAAAGTCAGATAATTAGTTGTAACAAAACATACTGTAGGAAGATTATGTTATTTGATATCACAATAATCAGGTAATCAACTATTTGAGTGTTTGAAGAATATATATACATGTACATATAAAGTTATAAATAGACGAGCTTTGATCTCTAAAATACGTAAAACAAATCAGTTTTTTTTTTTTATATATATATATATATTATTATTATATATATATATATATTATATATATATATATATATTTTTTTTTTTTCCAAACACTAAAAAAATAGATTTTTATTTATTTATTTATTTAATATTTGTGCTTCCAAACACAAAACAAAATATTAGGTTGCAAAACAATCCCAAACACACCTTTAGTACAACGATCCCATAATGCCTATAAGATATTGGTTTTTTTTTTTTTTTTTTTTTTTTTTTACGAAAATCTTTAACATAAAGTTATTGCGTGAGCGTGTTTTAGTGATTAAGTTAAACATAAGACTTGTGGGCAAGGTATTCGTTAGGCCGATTAAGTTGGTAGGTAGCATTCTGTCGAGTTTTGAAAATCGTAAAACAAAACGTTTCATGTGGTGACCAAGTATATGCGTCTGGGATTTATATGAAATAGATTACCGGATGGGAAATATGTTTGATAAAATAGTACGTTTTGAAATTCGTCTAAGTAAGAATTTTGACAACATGGTAAAAGGTTTAGGTATACAATTTAAACATGTGGTTTGTGTAATAAAGTCTCCAAGAAGGTGGGTTGGTAACGATCACCGAGATATGGGAATCACCCCTAATCCGTTGGTGAGGTCGTTTTAAGGAAGGAAGGAAACGAAGTTTGATCGTCTAGGTAAGGAATTCACTCCTATCTCGACGACGGTCTCCATTTCGGACTTCTCAAGAAATATAAGTCTAATTGATGACGTTTTGAAATCATGTATGCAAATAATGTATAATTGGATGGAAAGGTTTAGTATGAATTGCGTAAAAACCTTAAAATAAATTAGAAACTTGAAAGAAAGGGTAACAAGTATATAAAAAAGTCATGCATAAATTGAAATGGTATAAAAGAGAGTCTCAGAAAACATTAGACTGTTTCGGGTAGAGAAACGCCGACTATTCCAAAGTGAATCGAAGATCCTTTCGAATTTGAGAAACGTGCTTTGGCCTATAGGTAAAACGCTCTCGTCGAGAAGCGATTAACGGCATTTTACCCTTCCAGTTATTACACGTCTCTAATCGATTGGAAAATCGAAACTTTGGCGAGATTGAAAATCGAGGAATGGGACTTAATCAACAAGGTGCGGGTTTCACCCCTAACTTGCCGATTTCGTACCCTAAGCGTGGTTGGCACTCTTCGGGTCAAAATTAATTTCGACACCTTGACGAGAGTCCACTAGAGTTTGAATGGGAAGTTTTCCATCAAGGTGTGGATGTCACTCCTAACTTGATGGTGTAACCTCGTAAAAATATAAAGAATAAGCGTAATGAGAATCGTTCACCAAATTGTGGATATCACGCCTATTTCGGTGAAGTCGTCTCACTTGTGTAATACGAGTGTTTTCGAGTTTAGTATAATCGAGTAAAATGCATTAGGGAAGGCGTATGATTGAAATAATGTAACGAGTATGAACACGTAAAGCATTTCATAAATTTAACATATAAGAGATGTTTTAAGAAATTAGCATGTGAATCGCGTATGGTCAAGTATGGTACTTAACTATAGACTAGGTCAAAAGCGTAGCAATCTACCTAATTCCCTATAGTTATGGCTCTGATACCAATCTGTAACACCCCAACCGATGGCGGAAACATCGGGATGAGACGAAAACGAGATTGCTCATTGCTCACAACATTATTAAGTGACAATAATTAATTAAACCATATTTTATTTCATAAGAATTGTCAAATACATCAATGTAGCAAAACAAAGAACAATCTAACATTTGCAAAGTTATAACAAAATTGATACGTCGACATTAAACCTAACGTCTAATTTGTGTGTATCTAGTCCTTGCTATATTGTTTTCATAGCGTCATCTCCTTCAACCTGTAACATGTTTTAAAATAAAGTCAATGCAAAAGCAAAGGCGAGTACACAAGTTTAAGCATAGCATACGTATACGAATAAAGTTTGAACAATCCTCATGGCAACTAAATCTATACAAGAGCAATATCAAGGCATGCAATGCTAATAATCAAACCGTAACGCAATCACGTTGTTTTAACATGACCTCACGTGTAAATCGATGGAGGTGGATGCGTGAATTCCTATAGCGCTAAGCATGTCAAACAAGGCTAAAAATAGTTAATGACTAAAGCACAGCACAACGTTTATCCCCAGACAAGCAACAAGTATACGATTCAAGTAGTCATGTGTATAGGATTGTTTGTGCGTTTCATAAAGTTTAAGTGTTTGTGATTTTTGTATATGGAAACATGTTACACCCAAAAAGTGATATAAAACAAACGTGGGTCGAGTGTACTCACAGAATTGCTAAGTCTTCTTTGAAATTCCACGACGAGTTGATGAGTGGGAGAAAGGGGACATCGAGGTCACCTTAAACATGGCAAACGAATGTACATGAATAATAGAAGTTACGACAAAGGATTCGAATTGGAGTTGAAAGTACGTATATAGTTAACATCGTTTAAGAAGGGAATTTCTAAATTAAATTCATCAAAAGGGTTGTAGGAGTGTTGTCAAATAATTAATATATATATTTGACGAAAAGCATATTGGGTATATATATTTTCATATTCCAACGAATTGTATGAGTTATATATGTATATTGTCGAATGGTGTACAAATATATTTGTCGAAAGTAAAATAAATATGTTTTGTCGAAAGTAAAATAAATAAGTATATTTGTCGAGAGATAGGATAAATATATCTATATTTTGTCGATGAATATAATAAGTAAACATGTTTTGTCAAAAGTTTAGTAAATAAGTATGTTTGTCGAGAATTGTAATAAATAAATTTATATTTTGTCGATGAATATAATAAGTAAATATGCTTTGTCAAAAGTATAGTAAATAAGTATATTAGTCGAGAATTGTAATAAATAAGTTTATATTTTGTCGATGAATATAATAAGTAAATATGCTTCGTCAAAAGTATAGTAAATAAGTATATTAGTCGAGAATTGTAATAAATAGATTTATGTTTTGTCGAAAAGCATAATAAAGAAAGTAAGTATATTTTTGTCGACAAAAACTAATATCGATAAATATATTCCGTCGAATAGTTCAAATAATAAATATATTTTATCGAATAGTTTAATAAATATATCTTGTCGAATAGTTTAATAAATATATTACTTGTAGAAAATCGGGCAGAGTTTCCTCTTGTTTTTGGACGATCCCGACAATCTAGTTGTCGATTAAATGTTTTCAAAACTCAACAATCAACAAAACAATATACTTATACAAATTATGTAACGAAAATATATATATTTATACAACTTACAACACACGTTTAGTGTACAAGTAAGTAATGTGTTACGATCAAAACGATAAATAATATGAACAATAATAATAAAGGTTTTTGCGCCGTTTAAGGTTTTTACCCAGTCTCGGTCGACAATTGACCAGCAGTTGACCGGTTGACTTTCGTTGACCAGGTTGACTGACGTTGACTCGCGATGACTAAAACCGGAAGGTTGACCATGACCCGAGCTTTTGACCAGATTTGACCCGAGCCTGCTGAACCGAGATGGAACCAAAAGTGAGCAAAACAAACCAATGAATGCAAAACTGAAATAATCAAGCACGACTCGTACCTGAACCGAATCGAGGCTGAACTGGGACGACTGATCTGACCGGGATGAGTGACCTGAACCGGAACAGCTGAACCGCTGCCTTTGTAACTCGAGTGAACACCAAAGCTGACCCGTTGACTGTTTGACCACAGTTGACCAGCTTTGACTTTCGTTGACCAAGTTTGACCGAACATTCAAACTTAACCCGAGCCGAGATCACGCAACTTTGAACCCAATCTGTCTGTTGACTGATGTTGACCAGTTTGACCGGGTTTGACCCGGTGTTAACCGAGTAAACTCGGACAACTGAGTCGTACCGAGCGAGTCGCCAAACTTGGCTAAACCCGAAACGCTTGAGCTCGAACCCGAACCCTAATCAAGCCTGAACCGAGTTGACACTGAAACTGAAACAGAATTACATACTCGAACCGAATACTGAACCGAGAAATCGAAACCTAAACTGAGACTAACCTTTACCGAACCGAGATTGGGAGAACTGAGTTAAGTCGCTGCCCCGTCGCCGGAATCGGACCCAACCCGAGCCGAGACCACCCCACCGCCGCCTATCCACTGCCGCTGCAGTTGTTAGGCGTTGCCGGCCGTCGATGAGTGCCGCCGGCCAAAACCCTAATTGGCGCGGCCCTAGGCAGCTACTGCTACTACTGCTGTTGAAGGTGACGAGGGAGAGAGGAGGAGGGATGGCGGTGGCGAGTTTCGTCGGGGATGAAGGGGAGTTGAAGGAAACTTGCGGCTGAAGAGGTGAAAAGGGGGGGGGGGGGAAAGGAGAAGGGCAGGTTGTGAGATGTGTGAGGGGGGTGGGGTTTTATTTATTTGAAATTAGGTTTAGGGTTTAGTTAGGTTTAGGTGGTGTGTTGGGCCAAGGCCTGTTAACCCGATCTAACGTTTTTGAGTGGCCCGAACGTACCGACGAGATCCGATTTCAAGTACAAGTTTCATAAAACGTCGAATTTATTTTGTTTATTATTATTATTATTATTTAGAAGAAAAATAATAAAAATACGAGGCGTTACAGTCTCCCCTCCTTTAGGAAATTTCGTCCCGAAATTTATTCAAGAGGAAGACTTGAAAGGAAGTGGTTAAGGAATTGAGGGTTAACGGTCAAGACTTGAAGTTCTGGATACGTGAGGGTAAGCATGGAGTTTAGAGCAACGAAGAGTTTGGTTTGCAACAAGAAGTTGTTTGACTAGAAAGATTTGAGGCATCAAGCTTAAGTAAAACGTATAAGTATGCGTATAGGAGAGTGGTTTAAACGAGCTTTGAATAACTCAAATGATATGCCATCTGAGCAGAAAAGCTCTCGTGAGAAGTGGTATGCAGTTTAATGGTGAGTGTGGTCGAACCGTAGGTTGCTGAAAAGTTCTATCGACCTTGCAGAGCGTTAATAAATCTCGGTTTTGTAGAGAGTTGCTTGATGATGGAAAACGAGAAGATTAGGTATTTAAAATCAGCTAGTTATCGAGGTGGCGGCCAATCAAGCGTGTCGCTATCTACGAGAATGGGAGATAACTTTAGAGTAAGAAGGCATTTAGGGTTTGAATGCTTACACGATTGATTGTAAACAAGGTTGTATAAAAAGACAAGGTTAACGGGAGTAACGGAGGCATAAGAGCGGACGATTGATTCGATCAACGAATACTCGTGTAAGGATGGCATATGTATATGAACAAACGAAAATGTTTACGATAGGGATTAAGACTCGTCGTGGATAATCGGGTAGCGCGCATTTAGCAATGCAGTTGTGAGTTGTTTAAAGCTGGCGTGTTAGGTCATATTATGGTCTGTAAATCACCGAATTTCTCATGGCACGTATTACGAAAGTTTGGCAGCATGGTGAAAACACTTATGTATAGGGATTACCAGTGGCGTATCCACCATGTTTTGACCACGTTGCGACCGTTTCGTTACTCGATGCAATGTTACGTTCCGTGTGTTACCATACGCGGTAATACACTCTATGGTTCTCATGCGCTTATCGCTATAATCCCGTGTGCACCCGCGATTATACCGATCGTCACATGATCCGCATAGCTTGTACTAGCAGCGCATGAATAAAGGTGTACGTAAATTCTGAAAATAAGTTTGCGTGCGTGTAAGAATGTAGTGCGTAGGCATGTTTACGTGCAAATAGCTTGTGGCCCACGTAAGCGAATCCCTCGGGTTTCGCTCGCGCATAGGCACGAGTATGAATACGAGTACGAATATAGGTATGTGTATGAGTATAAGCATAAGTATGGAAATAAGTATAAGCATGGATATAAGACGTATATGCATGAATGTGATGATAAGTATAAGTGTAATACCCCTGTAACACCCCTGCCCCTCGTTATCACCAATATTGTCCGCTTTGCCCTTGATGGGTGGCCCATCCAGGAACTCACGACTTTGTTTTTGGTTGCCCCGGTGGAGACTTCCCAGGAGGTCACCCATCCTAGTACTACTCCCACTTGAGCACGCTTAACTGTGGAGTTCTCCTCTCATCCACTAGCATTAAGCCCAAAACGCGTTGGTGATTTTAGAGGTAGGGCATTACTTACGAGCCAGGAATCTCTCCTGTCCACGGGCGATGTTGGGAGGTATGCCATTAGGTGTTATAATAAGCATGAAAAATGACACGTTATTTTCATGAACATGAATATGTGTATAATTATGGACGTCGACAAGTGTAACAGACGATAATGGTGCGTATGATATGAATTGAATGCTGCGAATTTATTTACATAAAATAATCGAGAAATTAGGGTATGTAAAACGAATGATACGTTTAAAATGTTATGCAACAGTTGACTAGACCATGTACGAGGATACGCATGTGTTGTTGTTTGAGCAAAACTTTGAGGTTATCGCTTCTAAAATAGGCTTAAGTTTAACTTAGAATATAGGATCTACTGTGTGAATATAAAGGAATATAAGGTACTTATTGATTATGCGTTACGTATTTTGTAATGGACGGGAGTGCTACCATTTGTTTTAAAAGAATTTAAGTAGGTCGAAAATGGTTGGTCTTCGTAAAGTTTTCTTGCCCACGTGTTTTGAAACTCATGTGACATTTCGGGAGGTGTATGATAAGGTATTAAAATAGTAAGTTCGCATTGTTTTCAAGGGATATAAGAGATTTGAAATTTTAGTGGTGCTTGTGAAACGTTGACCCTTGAGAGGAAATCCGTGTTAATTGATTTAATGACCGTTGAAAAACGTTTAGCAAAATGTTTTCTTAATCGCGATGAGAGATTTAGAGGGTGTTTGGGGTTGAGTTTTGAAAATAGATTAGGTGTTCTGAATAATCAAAGTCAGATAATTAGTTGTAACAAAACATACTGTAGGAAGATTATGTTATTTGATATCACAATAATCAGGTAATCAACTATTTGAGTGTTTGAAGAATATATATACATGTACATATAAAGTTATAAATAGACGAGCTTTGATCTCTAAAATACGTAAAACAAATCAGTTTTTTTTTTTTTTATATATATATATATATATATATTATTATATATATATATATATATATATATATATATATATATATATATATATATTTTTTTTTTCCAAACACTAAAAAAATAGATTTTTATTTATTTATTTATTTAATATTTGTGCTTCCAAACACAAAACAAAATATTAGGTTGCAAAACAATCCCAAACACACCTTTAGTACAACGATCCCATAATGCCTATAAGATATTGGTTTTTTTTTTTTTTTTTTTTTTTTTTTTACGAAAATCTTTAACATAAAGTTATTGCGTGAGCGTGTTTTAGTGATTAAGTTAAACATAAGACTTGTGGGCAAGGTATTCGTTAGGCCGATTAAGTTGGTAGGTAGCATTCTGTCGAGTTTTGAAAATCGTAAAACAAAACGTTTCATGTGGTGACCAAGTATATGCGTCTGGGATTTATATGAAATAGATTACCGGATGGGAAATATGTTTGATAAAATAGTACGTTTTGAAATTCGTCTAAGTAAGAATTTTGACAACATGGTAAAAGGTTTAGGTATACAATTTAAACATGTGGTTTGTGTAATAAAGTCTCCAAGAAGGTGGGTTGGTAACGATCACCGAGATATGGGAATCACCCCTAATCCGTTGGTGAGGTCGTTTTAAGGAAGGAAGGAAACGAAGTTTGATCGTCTAGGTAAGGAATTCACTCCTATCTCGACGACGGTCTCCATTTCGGACTTCTCAAGAAATATAAGTCTAATTGATGACGTTTTGAAATCATGTATGCAAATAATGTATAATTGGATGGAAAGGTTTAGTATGAATTGCGTAAAAACCTTAAAATAAATTAGAAACTTGAAAGAAAGGGTAACAAGTATATAAAAAAGTCATGCATAAATTGAAATGGTATAAAAGAGAGTCTCAGAAAACATTAGACTGTTTCGGGTAGAGAAACGCCGACTATTCCAAAGTGAATCGAAGATCCTTTCGAATTTGAGAAACGTGCTTTGGCCTATAGGTAAAACGCTCTCGTCGAGAAGCGATTAACGGCATTTTACCCTTCCAGTTATTACACGTCTCTAATCGATTGGAAAATCGAAACTTTGGCGAGATTGAAAATCGAGGAATGGGACTTAATCAACAAGGTGCGGGTTTCACCCCTAACTTGCCGATTTCGTACCCTAAGCGTGGTTGGCACTCTTCGGGTCAAAATTAATTTCGACACCTTGACGAGAGTCCACTAGAGTTTGAATGGGAAGTTTTCCATCAAGGTGTGGATGTCACTCCTAACTTGATGGTGTAACCTCGTAAAAATATAAAGAATAAGCGTAATGAGAATCGTTCACCAAATTGTGGATATCACGCCTATTTCGGTGAAGTCGTCTCACTTGTGTAATACGAGTGTTTTCGAGTTTAGTATAATCGAGTAAAATGCATTAGGGAAGGCGTATGATTGAAATAATGTAACGAGTATGAACACGTAAAGCATTTCATAAATTTAACATATAAGAGATGTTTTAAGAAATTAGCATGTGAATCGCGTATGGTCAAGTATGGTACTTAACTATAGACTAGGTCAAAAGCGTAGCAATCTACCTAATTCCCTATAGTTATGGCTCTGATACCAATCTGTAACACCCCAACCGATGGCGGAAACATCGGGATGAGACGAAAACGAGATTGCTCATTGCTCACAACATTATTAAGTGACAATAATTAATTAAACCATATTTTATTTCATAAGAATTGTCAAATACATCAATGTAGCAAAACAAAGAACAATCTAACATTTGCAAAGTTATAACAAAATTGATACGTCGACATTAAACCTAACGTCTAATTTGTGTGTATCTAGTCCTTGCTATATTGTTTTCATAGCGTCATCTCCTTCAACCTGTAACATGTTTTAAAATAAAGTCAATGCAAAAGCAAAGGCGAGTACACAAGTTTAAGCATAGCATACGTATACGAATAAAGTTTGAACAATCCTCATGGCAACTAAATCTATACAAGAGCAATATCAAGGCATGCAATGCTAATAATCAAACCGTAACGCAATCACGTTGTTTTAACATGACCTCACGTGTAAATCGATGGAGGTGGATGCGTGAATTCCTATAGCGCTAAGCATGTCAAACAAGGCTAAAAATAGTTAATGACTAAAGCACAGCACAACGTTTATCCCCAGACAAGCAACAAGTATATGATTCAAGTAGTCATGTGTATAGGATTGTTTGTGCGTTTCATAAAGTTTAAGTGTTTGTGATTTTTGTATATGGAAACATGTTACACCCAAAAAGTGATATAAAACAAACGTGGGTCGAGTGTACTCACAGAATTGCTAAGTCTTCTTTGAAATTCCACGACGAGTTGATGAGTGGGAGAAAGGGGACATCGAGGTCACCTTAAACATGGCAAACGAATGTACATGAATAATAGAAGTTACGACAAAGGATTCGAATTGGAGTTGAAAGTACGTATATAGTTAACATCGTTTAAGAAGGGAATTTCTAAATTAAATTCATCAAAAGGGTTGTAGGAGTGTTGTCAAATAATTAATATATATATTTGACGAAAAGCATATTGGGTATATATATTTTCATATTCCAACGAATTGTATGAGTTATATATGTATATTGTCGAATGGTGTACAAATATATTTGTCGAAAGTAAAATAAATATGTTTTGTCGAAAGTAAAATAAATAAGTATATTTGTCGAGAGATAGGATAAATATATCTATATTTTGTCGATGAATATAATAAGTAAACATGTTTTGTCAAAAGTTTAGTAAATAAGTATGTTTGTCGAGAATTGTAATAAATAAATTTATATTTTGTCGATGAATATAATAAGTAAATATGCTTTGTCAAAAGTATAGTAAATAAGTATATTAGTCGAGAATTGTAATAAATAAGTTTATATTTTGTCGATGAATATAATAAGTAAATATGCTTCGTCAAAAGTATAGTAAATAAGTATATTAGTCGAGAATTGTAATAAATAGATTTATGTTTTGTCGAAAAGCATAATAAAGAAAGTAAGTATATTTTTGTCGACAAAAACTAATATCGATAAATATATTCCGTCGAATAGTTCAAATAATAAATATATTTTATCGAATAGTTTAATAAATATATCTTGTCGAATAGTTTAATAAATATATTACTTGTAGAAAATCGGGCAGAGTTTCCTCTTGTTTTTGGACGATCCCGACAATCTAGTTGTCGATTAAATGTTTTCAAAACTCAACAATCAACAAAACAATATACTTATACAAATTATGTAACGAAAATATATATATTTATACAACTTACAACACACGTTTAGTGTACAAGTAAGTAATGTGTTACGATCAAAACGATAAATAATATGAACAATAATAATAAAGGTTTTTGCGCCGTTTAAGGTTTTTACCCAGTCTCGGTCGACAATTGACCAGCAGTTGACCGGTTGACTTTCGTTGACCAGGTTGACTGACGTTGACTCGCGATGACTAAAACCGGAAGGTTGACCATGACCCGAGCTTTTGACCAGATTTGACCCGAGCCTGCTGAACCGAGATGGAACCAAAAGTGAGCAAAACAAACCAATGAATGCAAAACTGAAATAATCAAGCACGACTCGTACCTGAACCGAATCGAGGCTGAACTGGGACGACTGATCTGACCGGGATGAGTGACCTGAACCGGAACAGCTGAACCGCTGCCTTTGTAACTCGAGTGAACACCAAAGCTGACCCGTTGACTGTTTGACCACAGTTGACCAGCTTTGACTTTCGTTGACCAAGTTTGACCGAACATTCAAACTTAACCCGAGCCGAGATCACGCAACTTTGAACCCAATCTGTCTGTTGACTGATGTTGACCAGTTTGACCGGGTTTGACCGGTGTTAACCGAGTAAACTCGGACAACTGAGTCGTACCGAGCGAGTCGCCAAACTTGGCTAAACCCGAAACGCTTGAGCTCGAACCCGAACCCTAATCAAGCCTGAACCGAGTTGACACTGAAACTGAAACAGAATTACATACTCGAACCGAATACTGAACCGAGAAATCGAAACCTAAACTGAGACTAACCTTTACCGAACCGAGATTGGGAGAACTGAGTTAAGTCGCTGCCCCGTCGCCGGAATCGGACCCAACCCGAGCCGAGACCACCCCACCGCCGCCTATCCACTGCCGCTGCAGTTGTTAGGCGTTGCCGGCCGTCGATGAGTGCCGCCGGCCAAAACCCTAATTGGCGCGGCCCTAGGCAGCTACTGCTACTACTGCTGTTGAAGGTGACGAGGGAGAGAGGAGGAGGGATGGCGGTGGCGAGTTTCGTCGGGGATGAAGGGGAGTTGAAGGAAACTTGCGGCTGAAGAGGTGAAAAGGGGGGGGGGGGGAAAGGAGAAGGGCAGGTTGTGAGATGTGTGAGGGGGGTGGGGTTTTATTTATTTGAAATTAGGTTTAGGGTTTAGTTAGGTTTAGGTGGTGTGTTGGGCCAAGGCCTGTTAACCCGATCTAACGTTTTTGAGTGGCCCGAACGTACCGACGAGATCCGATTTCAAGTACAAGTTTCATAAAACGTCGAATTTATTTTGTTTATTATTATTATTATTATTTAGAAGAAAAATAATAAAAATACGAGGCGTTACAGTCTCCCCTCCTTTAGGAAATTTCGTCCCGAAATTTATTCAAGAGGAAGACTTGAAAGGAAGTGGTTAAGGAATTGAGGGTTAACGGTCAAGACTTGAAGTTCTGGATACGTGAGGGTAAGCATGGAGTTTAGAGCAACGAAGAGTTTGGTTTGCAACAAGAAGTTGTTTGACTAGAAAGATTTGAGGCATCAAGCTTAAGTAAAACGTATAAGTATGCGTATAGGAGAGTGGTTTTAAACGAGCTTTGAATAACTCAAATGATATGCCATCTGAGCAGAAAAGCTCTCGTGAGAAGTGGTATGCAGTTTAATGGTGAGTGTGGTCGAACCGTAGGTTGCTGAAAAGTTCTATCGACCTTGCAGAGCGTTAATAAATCTCGGTTTTGTAGAGAGTTGCTTGATGATGGAAAACGAGAAGATTAGGTATTTAAAATCAGCTAGTTATCGAGGTGGCGGCCAATCAAGCGTGTCGCTATCTACGAGAATGGGAGATAACTTTAGAGTAAGAAGGCATTTAGGGTTTGAATGCTTACACGATTGATTGTAAACAAGGTTGTATAAAAAGACAAGGTTAACGGGAGTAACGGAGGCATAAGAGCGGACGATTGATTCGATCAACGAATACTCGTGTAAGGATGGCATATGTATATGAACAAACGAAAATGTTTACGATAGGGATTAAGACTCGTCGTGGATAATCGGGTAGCGCGCATTTAGCAATGCAGTTGTGAGTTGTTTAAAGCTGGCGTGTTAGGTCATATTATGGTCTGTAAATCACCGAATTTCTCATGGCACGTATTACGAAAGTTTGGCAGCATGGTGAAAACACTTATGTATAGGGATTACCAGTGGCGTATCCACCATGTTTTGACCACGTTGCGACCGTTTCGTTACTCGATGCAATGTTACGTTCCGTGTGTTACCATACGCGGTAATACACTCTATGGTTCTCATGCGCTTATCGCTATAATCCCGTGTGCACCCGCGATTATACCGATCGTCACATGATCCGCATAGCTTGTACTAGCAGCGCATGAATAAAGGTGTACGTAAATTCTGAAAATAAGTTTGCGTGCGTGTAAGAATGTAGTGCGTAGGCATGTTTACGTGCAAATAGCTTGTGGCCCACGTAAGCGAATCCCTCGGGTTTCGCTCGCGCATAGGCACGAGTATGAATACGAGTACGAATATAGGTATGTGTATGAGTATAAGCATAAGTATGGAAATAAGTATAAGCATGGATATAAGACGTATATGCATGAATGTGATGATAAGTATAAGTGTAATACCCCTGTAACACCCCTGCCCCTCGTTATCACCAATATTGTCCGCTTTGCCCTTGATGGGTGGCCCATCCAGGAACTCACGACTTTGTTTTTGGTTGCCCCGGTGGAGACTTCCCAGGAGGTCACCCATCCTAGTACTACTCCCACTTGAGCACGCTTAACTGTGGAGTTCTCCTCTCATCCACTAGCATTAAGCCCAAAACGCGTTGGTGATTTTAGAGGTAGGGCATTACTTACGAGCCAGGAATCTCTCCTGTCCACGGGCGATGTTGGGAGGTATGCCATTAGGTGTTATAATAAGCATGAAAAATGACACGTTATTTTCATGAACATGAATATGTGTATAATTATGGACGTCGACAAGTGTAACAGACGATAATGGTGCGTATGATATGAATTGAATGCTGCGAATTTATTTACATAAAATAATCGAGAAATTAGGGTATGTAAAACGAATGATACGTTTAAAATGTTATGCAACAGTTGACTAGACCATGTACGAGGATACGCATGTGTTGTTGTTTGAGCAAAACTTTGAGGTTATCGCTTCTAAAATAGGCTTAAGTTTAACTTAGAATATAGGATCTACTGTGTGAATATAAAGGAATATAAGGTACTTATTGATTATGCGTTACGTATTTTGTAATGGACGGGAGTGCTACCATTTGTTTTAAAAGAATTTAAGTAGGTCGAAAATGGTTGGTCTTCGTAAAGTTTTCTTGCCCACGTGTTTTGAAACTCATGTGACATTTCGGGAGGTGTATGATAAGGTATTAAAATAGTAAGTTCGCATTGTTTTCAAGGGATATAAGAGATTTGAAATTTTAGTGGTGCTTGTGAAACGTTGACCCTTGAGAGGAAATCCGTGTTAATTGATTTAATGACCGTTGAAAAACGTTTAGCAAAATGTTTTCTTAATCGCGATGAGAGATTTAGAGGGTGTTTGGGGTTGAGTTTTGAAAATAGATTAGGTGTTCTGAATAATCAAAGTCAGATAATTAGTTGTAACAAAACATACTGTAGGAAGATTATGTTATTTGATATCACAATAATCAGGTAATCAACTATTTGAGTGTTTGAAGAATATATATACATGTACATATAAAGTTATAAATAGACGAGCTTTGATCTCTAAAATACGTAAAACAAATCAGTTTTTTTTTTTTATATATATATATATATATATATTATTATTATATTATATATATATATATATATATATATATTTTTTTTTTTTTTTCCAAACACTAAAAAAATAGATTTTTATTTATTTATTTATTTAATATTTGTGCTTCCAAACACAAAACAAAATATTAGGTTGCAAAACAATCCCAAACACACCTTTAGTACAACGATCCCATAATGCCTATAAGATATTGGTTTTTTTTTTTTTTTTTTTTTTTTTTTTTTACGAAAATCTTTAACATAAAGTTATTGCGTGAGCGTGTTTTAGTGATTAAGTTAAACATAAGACTTGTGGGCAAGGTATTCGTTAGGCCGATTAAGTTGGTAGGTAGCATTCTGTCGAGTTTTGAAAATCGTAAAACAAAACGTTTCATGTGGTGACCAAGTATATGCGTCTGGGATTTATATGAAATAGATTACCGGATGGGAAATATGTTTGATAAAATAGTACGTTTTGAAATTCGTCTAAGTAAGAATTTTGACAACATGGTAAAAGGTTTAGGTATACAATTTAAACATGTGGTTTGTGTAATAAAGTCTCCAAGAAGGTGGGTTGGTAACGATCACCGAGATATGGGAATCACCCCTAATCCGTTGGTGAGGTCGTTTTAAGGAAGGAAGGAAACGAAGTTTGATCGTCTAGGTAAGGAATTCACTCCTATCTCGACGACGGTCTCCATTTCGGACTTCTCAAGAAATATAAGTCTAATTGATGACGTTTTGAAATCATGTATGCAAATAATGTATAATTGGATGGAAAGGTTTAGTATGAATTGCGTAAAAACCTTAAAATAAATTAGAAACTTGAAAGAAAGGGTAACAAGTATATAAAAAAGTCATGCATAAATTGAAATGGTATAAAAGAGAGTCTCAGAAAACATTAGACTGTTTCGGGTAGAGAAACGCCGACTATTCCAAAGTGAATCGAAGATCCTTTCGAATTTGAGAAACGTGCTTTGGCCTATAGGTAAAACGCTCTCGTCGAGAAGCGATTAACGGCATTTTACCCTTCCAGTTATTACACGTCTCTAATCGATTGGAAAATCGAAACTTTGGCGAGATTGAAAATCGAGGAATGGGACTTAATCAACAAGGTGCGGGTTTCACCCCTAACTTGCCGATTTCGTACCCTAAGCGTGGTTGGCACTCTTCGGGTCAAAATTAATTTCGACACCTTGACGAGAGTCCACTAGAGTTTGAATGGGAAGTTTTCCATCAAGGTGTGGATGTCACTCCTAACTTGATGGTGTAACCTCGTAAAAATATAAGAATAAGCGTAATGAGAATCGTTCACCAAATTGTGGATATCACGCCTATTTCGGTGAAGTCGTCTCACTTGTGTAATACGAGTGTTTTCGAGTTTAGTATAATCGAGTAAAATGCATTAGGGAAGGCGTATGATTGAAATAATGTAACGAGTATGAACACGTAAAGCATTTCATAAATTTAACATATAAGAGATGTTTTAAGAAATTAGCATGTGAATCGCGTATGGTCAAGTATGGTACTTAACTATAGACTAGGTCAAAAGCGTAGCAATCTACCTAATTCCCTATAGTTATGGCTCTGATACCAATCTGTAACACCCCAACCGATGGCGGAAACATCGGGATGAGACGAAAACGAGATTGCTCATTGCTCACAACATTATTAAGTGACAATAATTAATTAAACCATATTTTATTTCATAAGAATTGTCAAATACATCAATGTAGCAAAACAAAGAACAATCTAACATTTGCAAAGTTATAACAAAATTGATACGTCGACATTAAACCTAACGTCTAATTTGTGTGTATCTAGTCCTTGCTATATTGTTTTCATAGCGTCATCTCCTTCAACCTGTAACATGTTTTAAAATAAAGTCAATGCAAAAGCAAAGGCGAGTACACAAGTTTAAGCATAGCATACGTATACGAATAAAGTTTGAACAATCCTCATGGCAACTAAATCTATACAAGAGCAATATCAAGGCATGCAATGCTAATAATCAAACCGTAACGCAATCACGTTGTTTTAACATGACCTCACGTGTAAATCGATGGAGGTGGATGCGTGAATTCCTATAGCGCTAAGCATGTCAAACAAGGCTAAAAATAGTTAATGACTAAAGCACAGCACAACGTTTATCCCCAGACAAGCAACAAGTATACGATTCAAGTAGTCATGTGTATAGGATTGTTTGTGCGTTTCATAAAGTTTAAGTGTTTGTGATTTTTGTATATGGAAACATGTTACACCCAAAAAGTGATATAAAACAAACGTGGGTCGAGTGTACTCACAGAATTGCTAAGTCTTCTTTGAAATTCCACGACGAGTTGATGAGTGGGAGAAAGGGGACATCGAGGTCACCTTAAACATGGCAAACGAATGTACATGAATAATAGAAGTTACGACAAAGGATTCGAATTGGAGTTGAAAGTACGTATATAGTTAACATCGTTTAAGAAGGGAATTTCTAAATTAAATTCATCAAAAGGGTTGTAGGAGTGTTGTCAAATAATTAATATATATATTTGACGAAAAGCATATTGGGTATATATATTTTCATATTCCAACGAATTGTATGAGTTATATATGTATATTGTCGAATGGTGTACAAATATATTTGTCGAAAGTAAAATAAATATGTTTTGTCGAAAGTAAAATAAATAAGTATATTTGTCGAGAGATAGGATAAATATATCTATATTTTGTCGATGAATATAATAAGTAAACATGTTTTGTCAAAAGTTTAGTAAATAAGTATGTTTGTCGAGAATTGTAATAAATAAATTTATATTTTGTCGATGAATATAATAAGTAAATATGCTTTGTCAAAAGTATAGTAAATAAGTATATTAGTCGAGAATTGTAATAAATAAGTTTATATTTTGTCGATGAATATAATAAGTAAATATGCTTCGTCAAAAGTATAGTAAATAAGTATATTAGTCGAGAATTGTAATAAATAGATTTATGTTTTGTCGAAAAGCATAATAAAGAAAGTAAGTATATTTTTGTCGACAAAAACTAATATCGATAAATATATTCCGTCGAATAGTTCAAATAATAAATATATTTTATCGAATAGTTTAATAAATATATCTTGTCGAATAGTTTAATAAATATATTACTTGTAGAAAATCGGGCAGAGTTTCCTCTTGTTTTTGGACGATCCCGACAATCTAGTTGTCGATTAAATGTTTTCAAAACTCAACAATCAACAAAACAATATACTTATACAAATTATGTAACGAAAATATATATATTTATACAACTTACAACACACGTTTAGTGTACAAGTAAGTAATGTGTTACGATCAAAACGATAAATAATATGAACAATAATAATAAAGGTTTTTGCGCCGTTTAAGGTTTTTACCCAGTCTCGGTCGACAATTGACCAGCAGTTGACCGGTTGACTTTCGTTGACCAGGTTGACTGACGTTGACTCGCGATGACTAAAACCGGAAGGTTGACCATGACCCGAGCTTTTGACCAGATTTGACCCGAGCCTGCTGAACCGAGATGGAACCAAAAGTGAGCAAAACAAACCAATGAATGCAAAACTGAAATAATCAAGCACGACTCGTACCTGAACCGAATCGAGGCTGAACTGGGACGACTGATCTGACCGGGATGAGTGACCTGAACCGGAACAGCTGAACCGCTGCCTTTGTAACTCGAGTGAACACCAAAGCTGACCCGTTGACTGTTTGACCACAGTTGACCAGCTTTGACTTTCGTTGACCAAGTTTGACCGAACATTCAAACTTAACCCGAGCCGAGATCACGCAACTTTGAACCCAATCTGTCTGTTGACTGATGTTGACCAGTTTGACCGGGTTTGACCCGGTGTTAACCGAGTAAACTCGGACAACTGAGTCGTACCGAGCGAGTCGCCAAACTTGGCTAAACCCGAAACGCTTGAGCTCGAACCCGAACCCTAATCAAGCCTGAACCGAGTTGACACTGAAACTGAAACAGAATTACATACTCGAACCGAATACTGAACCGAGAAATCGAAACCTAAACTGAGACTAACCTTTACCGAACCGAGATTGGGAGAACTGAGTTAAGTCGCTGCCCCGTCGCCGGAATCGGACCCAACCCGAGCCGAGACCACCCCACCGCCGCCTATCCACTGCCGCTGCAGTTGTTAGGCGTTGCCGGCCGTCGATGAGTGCCGCCGGCCAAAACCCTAATTGGCGCGGCCCTAGGCAGCTACTGCTACTACTGCTGTTGAAGGTGACGAGGGAGAGAGGAGGAGGGATGGCGGTGGCGAGTTTCGTCGGGGATGAAGGGGAGTTGAAGGAAACTTGCGGCTGAAGAGGTGAAAAGGGGGGGGGGGGAAAGGAGAAGGGCAGGTTGTGAGATGTGTGAGGGGGGTGGGGTTTTATTTATTTGAAATTAGGTTTAGGGTTTAGTTAGGTTTAGGTGGTGTGTTGGGCCAAGGCCTGTTAACCCGATCTAACGTTTTTGAGTGGCCCGAACGTACAGACGAGATCCGATTTCAAGTACAAGTTTCATAAAACGTCGAATTTATTTTGTTTATTATTATTATTATTATTTAGAAGAAAAATAATAAAAATACGAGGCGTTACAATAATTAAAAACAGAAATATTTCGGGTTAGACACGTAGCTCAGTTGGTAGAGCTGCGTGCACGAGTACGGGTGGTCTCGGGTTCGAGCCTCACCCAGCGCATACATACACACGTCCGAACCGGTCAACAGTCAACAGTCATGGTCAATGGTCAACGGTCAACCCAAAAAGTCAACTTTTTTTTTATTTTTTATTTAATTTAAAAATCAATTAAAAATACTTAAAAATAATGTTTTTAAAGTTAGAAAATAACCTTAAACTCACAAAAATAAATCTAAAAATCCTATTAAAATTGTTAATAAAATCCACTTATTTACCGTACCTTTTCGTTATTATTTAGGTTAGTTAATCCTCGTCGATCAACCCTCTAAACTCGTGCGCATTCAACATCGTCAAACAAACGCACCCAATGTGAGTGAATCTCTACAAATTCCCCGTTTTAATCACATTTTGGGGTGTATCATGTGTCTTATTATTTACTACATTTAAACACTTGTGCATCCATCATATCCACGATCAAATGTGTATTCAATATATATCAACTGTTTGTGTGGTTAATGTTTAGATTAAATTTATCATTTTCAATACATACATCATTATAGGCCGCCGCTCCCCATTACCTATGAGCGTGAGCCGTTCCCCATTACCTATGAGCGTGAACGAGGCGTTGCCAACATACGATCGGCTCCGTTTGATAGAGCCTTGATCGCACATACATTTCATCATAGGCCGTCTGTTCCCCATTACCTATGAGCGGAACCGTTCCCCATTACCTATGAGCGTGAACGTGACGTTGCTAACATTTACATTATCATTCATGTCATATATTTATGCAAGGTGGTCTATTATTGTATGTTATTGTATGTTATTGTATGATTATTTACGTTTGCTCACATATGATTATTGCACAATTTTTCCATATTAATTATAACAAGAAATCAATAATAAATGTTTTCTAACAAGGTTCACTCGCCAACTTTTGTTGACCCAAAAACCCCCATTTTTACACATGATACAGGTGATCCAGTTGCAGCAAGAAACATATAGGATGGCTTAGAAGAATAAATCGGTTTAGACTTTGGATTGTTTATTTAGTTACTTTTCTTTGTAATTGTATGAACTTGTTTGGAATATTGAGGATGTAATTTTGAATTTAATAAATATGAAACATATTAGTAAACATCATGAGCTTTGGTGATAACCCAATTATGCCCCGACTCTTATTCCGCTGCGGGTCGGGGTGTGACAGATTGGTATCAGAGCCATGACTATAGGGATATAGGATAGGTTATTAGACCCTTAGAGCCTATACTATAGTTGATTAGAATTTTTAAATTGTTTGTGTGTTACATGCAAAATTCATGATGTTTATATGCTTTATGTTTATTGTTACATTCAATGTTATGCAAGCATGTTCATAAGTACATATTATTATACAATGCCTATCATGAATCATATTCTCATAACATATCATATCCATGAGAGCAACCACACCACACAATTTCCATGACTTTTGCAATGATTTTTGTATTTTCAAATCACATCAAAGTGAGTTCTCATGACGGGCATGTAGTAACTGGAAGGGTACAAGTACCGGTAGTCGGAACGTCCTGTCTAGGCTTGGCATTCGTATAAATCCAAAATAAAGGACCAGTTTGCCTACCTGGGGACTAACGATGAGAGTACGAAGGACCTATTAGGCCAAAGCATGCTATACTAAACGTCGTGTGAGCTAACCCCACTTTGAGTTGTCATTGTGTCTACACCTGGACACCCTCCGACCATACATCTCGCAAACATATTTCATGGTTTTCATTCGGGTGATGCGAGTGTTAAACCGCCAATACCAATGTGAATCCTACTAAGCCAATAGTCATGGGGGCCCACATGACTATACAGGTGAAGGTATGGGGGACATTGGAGGCCCAAACATGAGCAAACCCAAGACATCCTATGGATGTAGTTGCATTATTGATGTTTATGTCATTTTTTTTAAGACACATGACACCTAAAAAGACTCCTTAAACTCACAATCTTCATATGTATATTCCTATAGATGTCGGCTAGGCAACAACGTGGGGGTAGAAGGTCAGGAAGGTCAAACGAACGCTTGGCTACCCAAATCGCAAAACAAATGGCCACGGTGCTTCCTGACATCGTAGTTCAAGTCCAACAAGCTCTCGCCGCAAATCCCATCAATACTCCCCAGCAAGAAGACCAGAACGTCGACAACCTTCCCTCCAAAAAGTGCTCATACAAACACTTCAAGTCTTGCGATCCCCCGAAATTTGAAGGGACCGAAGGTGTCACTGATCTCCTCCACTGGTTTGAGGAAATGGAAAACACCTTCCTCAATTGCGATTGTCCCGAGGATCGCAAGGTACGTTACGCAACCGGGAGACTATTTGGAGTAGCTCTTACCTGGTGGAATACTGAAAAGGGTAAGAGAGGAATCGAAGATGCAATGGCCTTAACGTGGGAGGAGTTAAGGGAAATCATGACGAGACGCTTCTGTCCAAGAAGCGAGATCAAAAAGTTAGAGGATGAATTTCATTCGTTGAAGCAAAATGAGGGAGATCATACTTCCTACAACAAACGGTTTTTAGAGTTGAACCAAATGGTCCCTAACTTGTTCACCCCAGTTTACCACCTAGTCGAACACTATATTCGAGGCCTCCCTTCGAAAATTCAAGACTCAGTTCTAAGCACTTCGCCTGCAACACTCGAAGCTTCTTTGGAACTAGCTACCGAGCTTACCGAGAATCGTATTCGTAACGGCAAATTTAAGGACGAGAAAAAAAAAAAGCCCCCATTGAGGGCCAAACTTCAAACCATTCCACCTCCTCCTCAAAGTTTGCTAATAAGAGGAAGCGAAACACCAGAAACTTTGCTGTCACACAAACAAATTTCCCTATCCCTGCTGCACCCATCACTCAAGTTGCCCCCTCACCTGCACCATATAAAAAGCCATACTCCGGCCCATACCCAAAATGCAACCGTTGCCAATACCATCACTTTCCTGATCATCCCTGCCAACATTGCATCGGCTGTGGTCGCGCAGGTCACACCATTCAAACCTGTCGCGTACTTCAGCGAACGAATCACCATCAGCCCTCAACCCAAACCCACCATCAGATAGTGGGTCAAGCCCAACAACCTTTACTACTACCACCTACCCAACATGTAGCCCAATCCTACTACCAACCCAACTATCCCATGGTGCAACCTATGCGGGCTTGTTACAACTGTGGAGACCCGAACCACTTCAGGAACACCTGTCCACGCCTGGTGAATATCATCCATGCCCAAGCTCAAGCTAATCCAGTAAACCAGGCTAACCAAGCTCCTCCACCTGCAAGAGGAAGAGCTTTTAACATCAACGCCAATCAAGCTAGGGCTGACAACAATGTGGTTAACGGTACGTTTCTCATCAATGGTAGTTATGCATCTATGTTATTTGATACTGGCGCGGATAAAAGTTTTGTGTCCTTAGAATTTGGACCCATCCTCAACTAAACTCGAGATAAACTCATGGAATCCATAACGGTAGAAGTTGCTGACGGAAAATCGGTCTCATTAAACTCCATTATACGCAATTGTACTCTCACCCTAAACGATCACGATTTTCCAGTTGACCTCATACCTATGAAGTTGGGAAGTTTCGACATTATAATTGGTATGGACTGGCTCAGCCAACATCATGCTGAAGTTGTATGCCGCGAAAAGTTCATTCGCATTCCTCTTGCAAACGGTCAGACTCTACGAATCTTTGGAGAAACCCCTTCGAAAGGACTCAAATTAATGTCTTGTCTTCAAGCCCGAAAATATCTTCGCAAAAATTATGTCGCATTCCTAACTCATGTCGTCAAAAAGGGAATCAATGAGAAGAAACTCGAAGACATCCCAGTAGTAAAAGATTTTCCGCAAGTTTTTCTGACGACATTTCAGGACTTCCTCCCGTGAGAGAAGTCGAATTCCGCATTGACCTTATACCTGGAGCTACTCCAGTTGCAAAATCTCCTTATAGGTTAGCCCCATCCGAAATGCAAGAGCTAGCCAGTCAATTACAAGAGCTGACTGACAAAGGATTCATACGTCCTAGCTCATCGCCTTGGGGTGCACCTGTCCTTTTTGTGAAGAAGAAAGATGGAACGTTTCGCATGTGTATCGACTACAGAGAACTCAACAAGTTAACGGTTAAGAACCGCTACCCATTACCTCGCATCGATGATCTTCTTGACCAACTTCAAGGCGCCAGCTGTTTTTCAAAAATCGACCTTCGTTCTGGTTATCATCAACTCAGAGTACATGAAGAAGATGTCCCAAAGACCGCCTTCCGAACTCGTTATGGTCATTATGAATTCATGGTCATGCCATTTGGTTTAACCAACGCCCCAGCTGTCTTCATGGATCTAATGAACAGAGTCTGCAAACCTTATCTCGACCGTTTTGTTATAGTCTTCATCGATGACATCCTCATCTACTCAAAGTCTAAGTCTGATCATGAACGACACCTTCGACTCATCGTTACACTCTAGGGAATGAAAAGCTCTACGCCAAATTCTCCAAATGCGAATTCTGGTTAAAAGAGGTACAATTCCTTGGACATGTCGTCAATGACAAGGGAATACATGTCGACCCTTCAAAGATCAAAGTAGTGCAGGAATGGCAAGCGCCACGTACACCAACCGAAGTAAGATCATTCCTTGGTTTGGCTGGTTATTATCGCCGTTTCATTGAAAATTTCTCCCGCATCGCTGTATCACTCACGGCTTTAACACATAAAGGAAAACCCTTCATATGGGGACCCAAACAAGAAGAAGCCTTCCAAACCCTTAAACAAAAACTCTGTGACGCACCTATTCTCATTCTTCCTGAAGGTTATGATGACTTCGTGGTTTATTGCGACGCGTCAGGGCAAGGACTAGGCTGTGTTCTAATGCAAAGAGGAAAGGTGATAGCTTATGCTTCTAGACAACTCAAAACTCATGAGAAGAACTACACCACCCACGACCTAGAACTTGGAGCCGTTGTGTTCGCTCTTAAGATATGGAGACATTACCTCTACGGTACTAAGTGTGAAATATACACTGACCATAAGAGCCTCCAACATATCTTCAACCAAAAGGAGTTAAACATGAGGCAACGAAGATGGGTCAAACTTCTTAATGACTATGACTGTGAAATTCGGTATCATCCTGGCAAGGCAAATGTGGTGGCCGATGCGCTCAGTCGAAAGGGTTATGCGAACTCCATTCGTCTTCTATGTTCGCAAATCATAACCGACATCAAAGATCAAATTCGAGAAGCCCAACATGTTTCAGTAACGGAAAATGACGTACGAAAGGAGCTGTCTTGTGGAGCTGAACTTAAAATTGAAACTAAATCCGACGGTATTCTGTACTATCTAGATCGCATATGGATTCCCGATCACAATAACCTTCGTGATTTCCTTATGAATAAGGCGCACAAAACACGATACTCTATACACCCAGGAGCCGACAAGATGTATCAAGACCTTCGATACACCTACTGGTGGCCTGGAATGAAAAAGGATATTGCTGTTTTTGTTTCCAAGTGCCTTACATGTTCCAAAGTAAAAGCTGAACATCAAAGACCCTCAGGACTTCTGGTCCAACCTGAAATACCTGTATGGAAGTGGGAAAACATAACCATGGATTTCATTACCGGGTTACCTCGCACTTCTGGTGGGTGTGACACTATATGGGTAATCATTGATCGTCTTACAAAATCAGCTCACTTCATTCCGATTCGCGAGGACTTCAAGAATGAGAAGTTAGCTCGTATCTACATCAGCGAGATCGTAAGCCGTCATGGTGTACCGTTAAGCATTATTTCAGATCGTGATGGTCGTTTCACTTCACGAACATGGCAAGCCGTACAAGCCGCTTTGGGTACACGATTAGACCTCAGTACCGCTTATCATCCTCAAACTGATGGACAATCTGAACGCACCATCCAAACTCTTGAAGATATGCTTCGAGCATGTGTCATAGACTTCAAGGGAAATTGGGACGCTCATCTACCATTAGTTGAATTTTCGTACAACAACAGCTATCATTCAAGTATCGGCATGGCACCTTTCGAAGCTTTATATGGTCGTAAGTGCCGATCTCCAGTATGTTGGCACGAAATTGGAGAAGCTCAAATCACCGGTCCAGAACTAATTCAAGAAATAACCGTGGAAGGGAGTAGTTCGTTTTGGCCAGAAGGGCAAGCTAGCACCACGCTACGTAGGACCTTTCAAGATACTCGAAAGAGTAGGACCTGTAGCATACAAGCTTGATCTACCAGAAGAACTCAACAGAATTCACCCCACATTCCACGTATCAAACTTGAAGAAGTGCCTCACCGATGAAAACCTCCATATTCCCCTGGAAGATATTCAGATCGATGAATCTATGCATTTCATTGAAAGACCAGTAGAGATCATGGACTTTGGAGAAAAACGTTTAAGACGGAGTCGTATTCCAATTGTAAGGGTACGCTGGGAGTCGAAACGAGGACCTGAGTTTACTTGGGAACGTGAAGACTCAATGCGCGAAAAATACCCGCATCTTTTTCCTGTTACCACTACTACTTAAATTGCGGGACGAAATTTCTAAAAGTAGGGGATACTGTAACATCCGTCGAAAAACGGGTTTTCAAAACCCGTTTCGTTTATTAATCGAATAATCAGTTTCAAATTTTCGTTGCTCATTTAATGCTTATTTTAATTTTAACCAATACATAACTAATAAACATTTTAGAATATGGAAATTAAAATTGTTAAAAAATAAAAATAAAGCAATTAAAAATGAAAAGGGGCTGCCGGGTTTCGAACCCGGGTCAGCCGGAAGACCTAACCAACCAACACTTAACCACTCCGCCACTTGATGTCTTTGTGTAATCTAGGAAACAAATAAAACATAAGTTCACCTGTGAAATCATCTGTTTGCGCCAAACTGAAACCGTTTATCGGCTTTCAACTTTCTAGACAATTGAGTGATCGCAATTACTGATAATAACCGATGAAACCCTTACGACGCACGTTCTTAATCAAATTCAGTCTTTAATTGTTTCGATTCATATGAGTTTGGGAGTTAAAAACCGAAATCCTTTATTTCCTGATTTACTCTATCAAAATCATCATCTCGCGACTCAAAAACACTCACAGAACCTCCCATTTCACTTCTGCTCTAATTTCTGATCGTCGGAATCGCTATCTGATATCACCGGACTTTCGCCGGAAAACCGTGTCATTCATCAAAACGGTAAATTTCTCATCTTTCATCTTCTATCTATTGTTAGACTTTTATTAACTCAAACCCTTCAACCAGAATCAGTCCCAGACGACGATATCGGATAATCAGCACTCGCCGGAAGATTTCTGAAAATTCCTAAATTGCGCTGTGAAACGGTATAATCATTTAAACCTTCTGATAACTCTTGATTAGTCATTCAATTTGACAATTTGTTAATCAAAACTGTTAATTTGTCCGCTCAGACGGAGTTCATAAAACAGAGCCGACGACTTTGCCGGAGTTCTGAGAAAAGTCATCTTTCCGGTACATTCATTTCCAAAACCTTCCCTATCCGTTACGTTTTAATCATTTATATGTCCGTTAATTAAATTGAACAAGATCAGTCGAATATCAGTTATCTGAGTTGTTTTAGCGAAGAAGATGAAGTTAGGTTGTGTATATATTTAATATAAATCGGGTTAGACACACAGTCCAGCGGTGGACTGTGTGCATTTGAAACATAGAGATACCGGGTTCGAGTCTGTCCTTGTTCCGATTCGTCACAATATTCAGACTTTTTTTATAAAACCCAAATACGGAAACTTCCAGTTAGTATATAAATGAAATAAAAACAAGTATTTTAACCAGGTTAGACACACAGTCCAGCGGTGGACTGTGTGCAACGTTAAACAACAGGTCCCGGGTTCGAGACCTGTTATGCACACCGGTTCGATATAATTAAAATCCTTTTTAAAATAAATGAATTTTGAATAAATTAAATAGTATATAAATATAATTAAAAACAAAAATATTTCGGGTTAGACACGTAGCTCAGTTGGTAGAGCTGCGTGCACGTGTACGGGAGGTCTCGGGTTCGAGCCTCACCCAGCGCATATATACACACGTCCGAACCGGTCAACAGTCAACAGTCATGGTCAATGGTCAACGGTCAACCCAAAAAGTCAACTTTTTTTTATTTTTATTTATTTATTTAATTTAAAAATCAATTAAAAATACTTAAAATAATGTTTTTAAAGTTAGAAAATAACCTTAAACTCACAAAAATAAATCTAAAAATCCTATTAAAATTGTTAATGAAATCCACTTATTTACCGTACCTTTTCGTTATTATTTAGGTTAGTTAATCCTCGTCGATCAACCCTCTAAACTCGTGCGCATTCAACATCGTCAAACGAACGCACCCAATGTGAGTGAATCTCTACAAATTCCCCGTTTTAATCACATTTTAGGGTGTATCATGTGTCTTATTATTTACTGCATTTAAACACTTGTGCATCCATCATATCCACGATCAAATGTGTATTCAATATGTATTAACTGTTTGTATGGTTAATGTTTAGATTAAATTTATCATTTTCAGTACATACATCATTATAGGCCACCGCTCCCCATTACCTATGAGCGTGAGTCGTTCCCCATTACCTATGAGCGTGAACGAGGCGTTGCCAACATACGATCGGCTCCGTTTGATTGAGCCTTGATCGCACATACATTTCATCATAGGTCGTCTGTTCCCCATTACCTATGAGCGGAACCGTTCCCCATTACCTATGAGCGTGAACGTGACGTTGCCAACATTTACATTATCATTCATGTCATATATTTATGCAAGGTGGTTTGTTATTGTATGTTATTGTATGATTATTTACGTTTGCTCACATATGATTATTGCACAATTTTTCCATATTAATTATAACAAGAAATCAATAATAAATGTTTTCTAACAAGGTTCACTCGCCAACTTTTGTTGACCCAAAAACCCCATTTTTACACATGATACAGGTGATCCAGTTGCAGCAAGAAACATATAGGATGGCTTAGAAGAATAAATCGGTTTGGACTTTGGATTGTTTATTTAGTTACTTTTCTTTGTAATTGTATGAACTTGTTTGGAATATTGAGGATGTAATTTTGAATTTAATAAATATAAAACATATTTGTAAACATCATGAGCTTTGGTGATAACCCAATTATGCCCCGACTCTTATTCCGCTGCGGGTCGGGGTGTGACAAAATTGATGTATTATGATGATGATGGAAGTGTATATGTTAAATTTGCACCATAAAGTACAATGAAGAATGCATAGTAATGAATTGTATGAAAGCTAAGAATGTGAGGTTGTAAGGTGTAGGTGCGAAGAAGGAAGAAGGCACGAGCCTTTCCAAGACAAAAGTAACGCAAGACCACGGTAAGTTCATATGAACTTCTCTATATCGTAATGTCAATTACGAAATTTGCTTCAAGTAATTGTTATGAGTTATTATTTATATTTTTATTTTAGAAAACGGTAGATGTGTTGTTTGAATATTAAACGATTTATGAAGAATGAATTATGACCTATCATGAACGGGTCAATATGAATGAATGAATGATGAGAATTACAAAAGAAGTATGTAATGACCTCGTTGTAAACGGGTCAAAATGGATGAACTTTCGAGATGACGAAACGGTTATGAATTTTGATTCGTTTGAACGGGTCGGACGGAATTAAAGATGTTGATTATGATGAAATAATAAATGCAATATCCTTTTTTAAACGGAATTGCTAGTATGAAAGGAATGAATGTCGAAACACATAAATTAATATGTTGACCTTGGTAATGGGTTAATTATGAGATGGAATGATAGATGTAAATTTTATGCTTAAAGAGTTATACTGATAAATGTTTATGTTTTGGATGATAGGAAAATCACACGTTTGATGATGGCGAGCTTGGAAACGAAACACACACCATGCCCCTTACGCGCTCTCGATTTATGTCTATTTGAAATGGGTCAAAACGCTTTTGGATGTAAATATTAAACTAAATATTTAGGATTTTCGTAAGTAAGTTTAAAAACTTGTATTTTGTTATGGTAGTTCGGGTTAATACTCGTGATGAAACGTTTGATAGTTGTATTTTGTTCGAACTATACATAAGGGTATTTTGGTAAATGTCAAAATTATGGTATAAAGATGTAAACTTTTGTCGTTTTGACCATAATGAATTTATGGGCGTTTCACTTACATTAAAATTAAATGCAAATATTAAATAAAGTAAAATGAAACATTCTTATTGATTTGAACTTCTTCTTTTTTCTTCTACAAAAAAATTTCTTCTTATTTGAACCCTTCACTATGTGTGTATATATATATATATATAGGGCCATGATTTAGAGAAAACGGTTTAAAGTGTGAAAACGGTGAGAACAGTCATCAGCCGTTGGATCAAAACAATCAATGACTTAGATTGGCACGGTGGCGTTTTCGTAAATAACATAAACTTTATTACTTGAACGTGCCTCATTAAAGGTAAAAGGGTCTTTCTACTGCTCTAAAACAAAATGCCACATTACTCATAAAACGCCATTCCAACGACACGCCATTGACACAAAAAAGACAACACTTAATGATAAAACGCGTTGTAGAAAAGTAAATGAAATTAAATTATTAACATTAATTACAAAAAAAGGCCTCCTAAACTACGCGCCAAAAACATAATTATATAAACGACGTTACAATAACTTCAATTATCATTTTAAAGAAAAAATGATCATACGAAAACGCCATCTTTAACCAAAACGCCAAATTTCAAAAAACAAAAAACTATGAGGGAACACCATCAATAGATAAAAAGTTGAACACCACAGTAACTACAAAAAGTAACTGAAGAAACGTATATTTTATTACTACCATTTATTAAAATAAAATCCCGCCTGAACTACGCGCCAAAAAACTATTATATAAACAAACATCTCAGTATCCATTTAGTTACACCCAAAAACACAAAAAACCCATTATATCTCAGCAAACTATTCACTTTACACGCCATGTTCTATTGTCAAATTATTCACTTAAAATGCCATGCTCTCTTGCTAACCATTCACCTAAAACGCCATGTTCTATTTGTCACACCCATACACTTTTGCTGAATGAGATGGACAAATCCTCGAAAAACGGCTCTAGTGATGATGATATGTCACTTTGTAGCCTTGTACACGAGGAAGGTTTGGATGAGAAGAAGAGACCTATGCCAGTGTTAATGCTATTTTGGACTCCATTATTAAATGGTGTAGAGTGGGATGAGCATGAAGATGATAGCATGTATAAACGCTATTTAAAAAAATCAAAGATGGCAAACAACTTCTCTTAGATATTCAGTATTGTTTTCAATGAAGTTTCGGTAAATGGATACTTAAGTGAGGGGGATGACTCAATAAGCTTTTGCTGAACGAGATGGACAGATCTTCAAAAAAAAAAAAGAGAGACTGATGACACCGATATGTCATTCTGTGTGCTTTTTTCTTGATGAAAATTGGCATGGGGAGAAGAAGACCGACACCAGTGCAAATGCTATTTTGACTCCATGATGATAAAGAAGATTGTGAGCAAATAGCATCCACCCACACGACGTCGAACTATGTCTCCAAACAACCACAAAAAGCCACTTAAAAAACGAACAAGAAAATCACGCGATACCAAAACGCCAGTGATGATTTGGAAGAGATATTAGATTCGGATTTTTAAACTATATTTTTCTGTAGTTCGTTATATAATTTTTGATGACAGTAAGGATTTGGAAGAGATAATGGATCCGGATTTTTATTTTATTTTATTCTGTAGTTTGTTATCTAATTTTTTTCTGTAGATTGTAAAATGCCAAGTAGCCACGAGCGCCAAACTACAAAAAGTCTAAGATCTAAAATAATGAAAACGCCTAATATTAATTAAAACACCATCTATTTAAGCGGTGGTGGATAGTGACAATCGTGCCCCCGTATATCATTTAGCGCCCCCTGCCATGTGTTGGGCCAGGATCCGTTCTCACCATTTTCACACTTTAAATCGTTTTCTCTGGATCCCGTTTCTATATATATATATATATATATATATATATATCAAAGGGAAAGTGGCTTACTGACTCGAATTACCGGAGGAACTCAACAACTTACATCCGACTTTCCACGTGTCTAACTCAAGAAATGCCTAGCCGAAGAAAATCTCCATGTGCCTCTCGAAGATCTGCAAATCAATGAGACTCTCCATTTCATGGAAAAGCCTGTCGAGATCATGGACCGAGAAACCAAGAAACTACGGCGCTCTCGCATCCCTATCGTGAAGGTCCGATGGGAAGGCAAACGCGGCGCAAAGTTCACTTGGGAATTGGAAAGTGACATGAAGGCTAAGTACCCGCACCTCTTTGTTATGGCCACTACTTAAATTTCGGAACGAAATTTCCTAAAGTAGGGGAGACTGTAACAACTCAGAATTTCGCTGTTATCTTTTCTTTTATTATCGATTGTATCTATCCTTTGTAAATCTCGAGATTCGTTTATAAGAAAGTTATGTTAATTAAATTATGTTGATTTACAGTTATATCGCATCTAATCGGTTATTAAATCGCATCGCTAATCTCATCGCATCGCATCGTAACTCGCATTTAATTATGTGGTTTTATATTATTTATGTGTTATGTATGTTTGTGCTTATTATTACGCTCGCTATCGCATCGCTCTTGCACGCTCAAATTGTTAAATCGTACTATTATATTAATTATAACGCTTAACGCTTCGCTTATAACGCTTAATGTAACTACCTAATACGAACTGAATCGCCAAACGAACTCTTAACGCGAAACAAACGAAGAAAACCCAACATTTGGGTCAAGTTCGCTCGAACTTGGTGATACCAAGTTCGGCCAAACTTGACTGGCCAAACTCAGGTTCTCCTCCTCTACTCAAGTTCGCTCGAACTTGCCTGAATCTCTAGGGATTCAGCAAGTTCGGCCGAACTTAACTCAACTCTCTTCAATATATCTCAAGTCCGCTCGAACTTGCATGAATTTCATGCAAGTTCGATCAAACTTGACTCCACCAGCTCTCATTTTTGCCTTCCCCTATAAATATTCAGCTCAATTCTCTCATTTGAACTTGCTGTAAGTTCGCCCAGAGCTCCTGAAACCCAAAACCCTCTGTTTCTAAGTAAGAATCAACCTGATTTCAACTACAGTGATGTTCAATAACGTTCAACAGTTTACAACGATTTTGCACAAGGCATTGCCTTCGTTTTCATCAAAACTCTTCTGTTTACGAAAATCTTCATCTTTTTCCATAAAATTTCTGTTTTCCACTCAGATCTATACTAGATCTGAGCAAAACCTTTTAAATCCTTGATTTTACACCATTTTCGGTCTAATGACGTATGTTTCGTTCACTTTTGAGTGGAACGAGGCGTTGTCGAAGCTAGATCTCAGATCCGGAAGCACAAGGACGAAATCGTCACTTTACACAAGCTGGACTAAACCGTACGAACCATCAAGTTCGCTCGGATTAGTCCGAGTTTCTGTAAAATGGCTAAGTTCGCTCCAAAAGACCTCTCCAGCCTAAGTTTTACTCAGTGGCTTAAGGTTGGAGGGATGGACACTCGATTTCCTCAGCAAACGACGCGAAAACGCAAGATTTTGGACCCAGAAACATTAAGTTTGCTCGAGATTTCACTGATTTTGTACAGCTCACTAGTCAAGTTCGCTCGAACTTGCCCTCTGAGGGTCAAGTTCGGCCGAACTTGAGTGCTGGTGACCAACTTTTCCACAGAAAAGTCCCAAGTTCGCTCGAACTTGCAAAGTTTCCAAGGAAACTTCACAAGTTCGGCCGAACTTGTCTCTCCTCTTATCAAGCCCTCACAAGTTCGACCGAACTTGTTAAGTTTCCTTGAGAAACTTACAAGTTCGCCCGAACTTGACTTAAACCTCAGCAATCCTGTACAAGTTCGCTCGAAATTGTATGTTTACATACAAGTTCGGCCGAACTTGCCTACTGTTCAATCCAAACTTAACCGTTTCAGCTTTTCGGAGACTGATGCACTTTCGTTCGCGTATGCAGGCTGATCCGGCGCTCCTCTTCACCTCTCGACAGTCGTCTACTCTCTCCTAAACGCACCCACAGTGACTATACTTGACCCGTTTTCGCTTTAATGCACTATTTGGGTGTTACATACGTTCCCCTATCAAAATCACTTCACAACTCAAACTGTTTATCACACGCGAATAATCTGATTATGTATGCTCAATACGTGATACTAGAAACATGTGACTAGGACTTATTTTCGTTAACTTGCCTCCTTAGCTAGTATGGTACTATAGTGTGGCTTGCACCCGACGGGGTCTAGTTAGGATGGACGCGCAAGCCTTCTCACGGTAGTTAGCATGAGAAATAAGCCTATGTTTATCTGTGTGATGTGTTTTAGTGTATCATGATATGTAATTGGACTATTTCGTGAACGGTTTCTCTATTATGCTAGTATTACTAAAACCTGTATGCTCACATTTACTTAATTATATTGACTTGTATTTTAACGTATGTAACAGGTTGAGGATTCTTAGCTTGGATGCTTTGGACGTAGTTTTACTTAGTTTGGCTTGTTTTGTTTAGTTTCCAAATGTAATAAAATGTAGGGAAAATCGAACCTTATTGTTTTATGGGAAAAATCATGTATTTCGTGACATTGTTGATTACGTATTGTTAAATAGTATGGGATATTAGACGTTAAAATATTGTTGATTGAACAGTGTTACGGAAATTTCTCGTGAGACAATCTAGTCGCCTAGTGCCACTAACCCCGATGTTTCCGCCATCGGTTGGGGTGTGACATGGGATGCGTCGGGAGAGGCATGGGATGCTTCGGAGATGGACTCTTCAACATTTGAAAGGACACGTGTCAACTCCTCGTTCATGGGCTCTTCAAGGTGAAACACAGACTCCTCCCATGTGGAGGAGTCCATCTACGGACGCATGAACGTGACATTTTTGTAAACATGATTGGTCAACTGATATTTTCGTAATTTTCCCAATCTAAAATATGATATGAAAGTGAATTTGCATCTTTCTACTTGTATTTAAAAAATGAATTACTTATGTGGCAAAGATTCTTAATCTGTGGCATTTGGTGGAGTTGAATTATTATGCTTCTAGTCAATTATTTCAACCTCCCTCCACCATTCAAATCCATTGAACTCCAAATGGGAAACTTTCAATTCTTCCCTTTCCCCTTGTTCTGCTTCAATCCACCAAACACCCACTTGTAATCCCATCAACTTCACCAAACTTTTCTTCAATCACAACATCATGGGTTTTCTCACCAAAACCCTAACAAACCTTCACATCACCACCATCATCCTTCTCCTTCACTCATCCCCTGTATTCCCACAATCAAACACCAGCAGACTCGATCAAGATCAGGTGCTTAGAAATGGGGAAACACTTGTTTCCCCTCAGCAGATCTTCGAGCTTGGATTCTTTAGCCCCGGGAATTCGAGTTCGAGATATGTTGGAATATGGTATTACAGTTAACCGAGTATATTATCTATTACAGTTATTATTTTATCAGTCGTTATTGACGTCGTATCAATATCATTATGTTTTTTACTGTAACTTTTCGTTCATAAAACACAGAAAGTATGATTCATTCAATAAAGTGGTTTTTTTTAAACTCTTTCAGGTATTACGGTATGCAGAACAGAACAGTGGTCTGGGTAGCCAACAGAGACAATCCAATACCCGACGATTCGGGTGTTTTCGGCATCAGAAACGGAAGCTTGATCGTTTTGGATAGAAACGGTCAAGTTTACTGGTCAAGTGACAGTTCTGCAGCTACAAGTGATTTGAATTTATCTAATTTGACAGTGATGCTTGTGGACTCTGGAAATTTGATCCTTTCGACGGTTGAAAACGCGGGTAGGGAAGAAGGCGCGATATGGCGAAGCTGTGATCATCCAACGGATACTTTTCTACCGAATTTGCGAGTTTATTTGAATATTACTGAGGGAATTAGTCAACAATTTGTGTCGTGGAGGACTGCAAATGATCCTGCAAAGGGGAATTACTCAATGGGCATTGATCCGAGAGGTTCGCCTCAAGTTGTGGTGTGGGATGATCGATCAAACAGGAGGTTATGGCGATCGGGCCACTGGAATTATCAGATATTTATAGGAGTTCCACGGATGAGATCTTTGTTACTGTTTGGTTTTAGATTAAATAATGCGGATGATGGACTTATGTATTTCACTTTTGAAAATCCGAATAGTGGGCCCTTAATGCGATTCTTGATCCAGTGGAATGGAGTTGTGCAACAACTGATATACAATCAAACAATATCGAGATGGACTCCGATGGTGTCGCTGCCTTCGAATGGCTGCGAAGAGTATAACAAATGTGGGAATTTTGGGATCTGTCGACCGAGTAATTCGCCATCTCAGCTGTGTAGTTGTATGAGAGGATTTGATCCGAATCCGAGGTTCCAAGATCAGCGGAATAGTGGAAACTGGTCTGGTGGGTGTGTTAGAAGAAGTGGATTAGAATGCAGTGCTAATGGTAGCACGAGTGATGGATTTGTGGAGCGAATGGGAGTTAAACTGCCGGATTTTGCTGATCGGATCATAGCAGGAAATGGCAACGAGTGTGAAGAAACATGTTTGCGGAATTGTTCTTGTATGGCGTATGCTTATGTTTCGGGGATCGGGTGCTTGATATGGGGTAATGAGTTGGTTGATGTTGAGGAGTTTGAACAAGGCGGTGAAACACTTTTCATTCGTGTCGCGGATTCAGATTTGGGTTAGTTTTGTTTTCTTTGCTTTGCTTTGTGATTGTGGTTTGGTTATGTTATGTTTTGAATTATATGCTAATTTGAGGGTGTTTCAATTTCAGCAAATGATGGAGGTGTATCTAATACCACCGTCATTGCAGTATCTGTAACCTGTGCAGTTGTTCTTGGTGTACTTGCAGTGTTGCTATGGAGGTACAGGAATAAAGTCAAAGGTAAATTGTTTTCCATAACTATATAAATTTATCCTTTACGTGGATAAACTAAAGCACACTAGGAATTATATGTTGTTACATAGGTATGCTTTTTACGGATTCTGAAATTTAAGTTATTCACTATGATATCCAGCATGTCAAATACCATGTGGAGGAAAGAAGAATGGGCCTCCGGTTTCAGAGGTGTTGAATGGTCAAGATATTTCTGTGGAAGCTTCAGAACAACTCGAACGTGAAATGAAAGAATCTGATGGGCCCCCGTTGCCTGTGTTCAGTTCGCATGGATTAGAAGTCGCCACAAATGGTTATGCTAACAAGAACAAACTCGGGCAAGGTGGTTTTGGCCCGGTTCACAAGGTTCACTCTTTGAATATTGCATTTTTCTTGAAATATAAATTCAGGAGTGTAATTGTGTCGAGTTGATAGGTCAAATCTTTGAACCCGAACATAGACCCAAATAATTTTTTGTAATAAATATTGACCCTAACCCGGACACACTTAATGAGTGCGACCCGTTTAACCCATATTTTCTATACAAGTCAGATGGGTGGACTGTTGGCGGGTTGCAAACAATTTGTAATCAAGTTGTAAACGTGGTAAACGGGTTGGTGGGTCAACTCCTGTGGACTTATAATGTTCTTCTTTCCAGGGAATCCTACCAGGAGGTCAAGAAATTGCTGTAAAACGGCTAGCGAAATCATCAGGGCAAGGATTAGAGGAATTCAAGAATGAGATGATTCTGATTGCAAAATTGCAGCATCGAAATCTGGTTAGATTGTTGGGATATTGCATCGAAGGGGAAGAAAGAATGCTCGTTTATGAGTACATGCCGAATAAAAGCCTTGATTCGTTTCTTTTTGGTACGTTTTGTTCACCATGTAAGGTGTAAAGTATGAACACTTTGTTGTAAGCTTCTAAACTTCCTATTTTGGGTGTGTTTTCGTGTATTAATTTAAGACTCGGTGAAGAAAGTAGAATTAGATTGGAAAACAGATTCAAGATCATTGAAGGCATTGCAAGAGGTTTGCTTTACCTCCATCGGGATTCTAGGCTTCGAATCATTCATCGTGATTTAAAAGTTAGCAACATTTTGCTTGATGAAGAGATGAACCCGAAGATTTCCGATTTTGGAATGGCTAGAATCTTTGGGGGGAACCAAAATGAAGCGAATACGAATAGAGTTGTGGGAACTTAGTAAGTTTTTACTTTTTAGTGGTTTTTATATGGTTTCTAAAAGAGGTGGCAAAATTAGTGTGTTTGGTAATGGGTCAAAACAAGTAGTTTTTGGTACAGACCACATTAGGTTGACTTGATATGTTATTTAAACAAACGATTTAGCATGTTTTGGACACCAATAATGCATTTGGGTGATTTTCAACCCGTTTCCTTGTAAGCTAATTTGTTTTGTTTAGCTCGTTTGACCCGTTAGAGATAATAGACCCTATTCATAGGTAAATGGGATGAGTTGCCATGTCTAGTTTTGTGCAGTTTGTAGATAAATGAACATATGTTTCAATTTTTGCAGCGGTTATATGTCACCAGAGTATGCAATGGAAGGTCTCTTTTCTGTAAAATCTGATGTTTATAGCTTCGGCGTTTTGCTTCTAGAAATCATTAGTGGTCACAGGAATAATAGCTTCCGGTCTGAGGATTCTACTAATCTAATTCGACATGTAAGTTCACTCTTGAAACAACTGCTCACTTTTCTGTTTTCAGACCAGACATGAAACTTGTTCGGGTTCAAAAAAATAGAAATGGGTTCGGGTTAAAACGATTTGGTTGTCCTGCAAACAAGTATTTGTTTCATTTCTTTTTGAATTTCATTTAAAGGCAAATATCACATGTTTTCTGGTGTGACAAATTTCTTAATCCATTTTTCATTTTTTCTTTAAAATTTTCCTTAAAGAAAAGTATATAATTTAAATATTAAATTATTTTTGTAAATAAAACGATTCAAAAGGTTATAATTGTATTAATAAAGTTTGGGTCACTTTGGCCTGTTCACTTTTTAACGAAGTTTTTTTATTTTTATCCATTTGACCCGTTAAGAGGTTAAATCTAAAAACACAGGTTAAAATTGGTACCTTTCTTTGCAGTCTTTTCATACATCATGTTGAGGTGGCAAAATGGATAGGTAAGATACGTAGGTAAAACTCAAAAAGATTAATTTTTGGTACTCGTCAGTTCTGTTAACCCGAAACAGTTTTGTTCAATAATTAGTGTCGAATGTGTTTACAGTAGTTATATTATATCAGAGTATACTTTTAAAAATATAACAATTCGATAGCTTTTGACCCGTTTATTTTTTTTACCGTTTGGCCCATTAGAGAAAAAAATGCCTGCAAAGTATCCATTTAACGTCAAATGTGTCAAATTTGTCTCTAGAATTTTCCATCTTGTTTGATTGTTTAAACATTTGTTACCTATTCAGGCATGGAAGCTATGGAAGGAAGGGAAACCCGAGGAACTGATCGACCCGTTGATTCTAGATTCATGTAACAGAACCGAAGCACTGCAATGCATCCATGTGGCAATGTTATGCGTACAATCATCAGCGGTTCAAAGACCAACTATGTCATCAGTGGTTTTCATGTTGGAGGGTGAGACCACTAGCCTTCCTCAACCAAACGAACTCGATCTCACATCATTAAGTTCAGCAGAGATGGATTTGATCATGGAAGGTCGCGAAATAAACGTATCGTCGAATGACGTCACGATTACAGAAGTTTCTGGGAGGTAATGATCAAATGTTAATAAAACAAATACCGAAAACATGTAATGTGGATTAAATTTTTGTTTCGTTTTTTTTGGTTTCTTGTTTCTTTAAGGCCATGAGTGATGGTGCACAAGGAGGAACTGACCATGTGCCCTGCCTCATGCTTTCGAATGATCGCATGTTGTACATATGTTGTAGATTCTTGATGTTTTTTTGGAAGATGCAGTAACAATGCTTTGTAAATCAGGAAACCAGAAGGCTTAGGTTATATTAATCATTTATGTTTGGTGTGAAAAACAAAATGTATTTGACAAGGTGCATATATGTTCCTAGACAAATAAAAAAGGATCGGGCAGGGTCGGGTATGAGATGGGTTTTAGTAATTCCAGCCCAATACATGATTATAAAACTGGTCTCATACTTGTCGGGTACCCTTTACTCATTACCAAGCGGTTTTGCGAGTATCAGATTTAACAATTTATGATATTATATGGTTAAAAGTTATCTGAAACCCAATCTTAAACTTATTTAGTACTTAATAGGGGAAAAGTGAATATGGGTTGTTGCGCAGATGCGAAACCATCAAAACCACGTAGTTTTGATTATAAGTTCCTAAAAATAATTTATTTTATTCTTTTTGTTTGTAAATCATCTGCATCGATTCAACCCTAATTCAGCATTGTTGATTCTGCACTAAACCATCTATCAAAGATCCAACCCCTGAATTTAATAAAAGATTTCACCTTTATAAAGTTTCTTTTATATAATGACTTAAAACTTAACGGATTAAATGTAGTGAATTAGGATAAAAACATGCTGAAACAAGAAAATATGTGGATCTAAGATTAAAAAGTGTCAAAAATATGTAACCGAAAAGAAACAATTGCATCATCTCATATGTACCTTTTTTTTATTAATTTATCAATATCTTATCAAATTATGAATCCTATATAGTAGCTGAAATAGATGTTTTGATATTTTGGATTGGAACGTATGAAGACGTGATTGGTGGTGGTGAAATCTTCCTATTATAATAAATGAAAATCTTTTATATACATGTATCACTTTCTGATGTTTTCTTATCTTTTTATTTTATTTTATTTATCTTTTATATTAAATAATAACAAAATAATAAGAGATAATAATATAATTATAGATTATACAGATATCTTTAACTATAAATATTTATATATCATCAACGATGAGATATTTTGATTTAGATGAAATTAGTTTATATAGCCTAAAATAAAAAATAATAACATTTTTATTAAAAAGATACTGATACATTATTTTATCATAATTGATATATTATTATATTCTTTTATATTATTTGAATGATGATATGTTAACAATTATAATAACTTTCATATCTTTCGTCATTATTGTAATTCTTTCTTTATATAGTTTGTATGTGTTTTTACTTTTTATTGTAATTCTGTTTTTTTTAACAGCCAATTAACTTATAGATAAGAGTTTTTGTTTTGTCTAAGAATCAAATTTTACATCTACTATCTATTAAATTATTACAAATTTTAAGCCGTGTGACTACCATATTTTATTTCACAAAATATTCCTACCCAAACTCTTAGATCATCTATAATGGTTAATATCCTTTAAAGGTTTGGTCACATCAAGAGCATAACGCCCCCTAAAAATGTATAATGGTTAATGCCCCTTAATCCCTTTTCAATCATTACTTTCTAATATTTTTTTCCTTCTCATTTGGTGTTATACAAGAAACGTTTCTCCTTCCTCATGCCTTATAACTCCCACGGTGTTGGGGGCAATATCAAGCCCCTCCATGCCTCTATAATGTCTATTACGCATGGTCTTATCATTATTTAGTTAAAGGAATGCATTTATAAGGTTTTCTAAAGATAAAAATAAAACGATTGGTAAACCATGATATATAGAAATTTGGTTTAAAAGATCTTTTATATAGGCATGAATTAGTTAAATATTTAGTTACATATAAAACGTTTGGTAAACCATATTATCTAAGTTTTAAAAAAATGTTATCTAAGTTTTAAAATTATGTAGTGCGGAATATTTATAGCCAATAATAACATATATATTTATAATGATTAAATGATAAGTGTATGCAATCTCTGTATCACTAGCATTCATATTCATAAAATGATAATTGTTCATATTAAGTTTCTATTACTAACTCGATATAATTTCAAAACACCGAGAAGTTAGTATATACAAATACATACTAATGTGAGTGTCATAGTTGTTTGATCCACAATGTTACATATGAAAATCTCCAACAAATATTAGAAATCAATCCCCGTACTATTTGTTTTTTTCAATTTAGGCATGACATTTAGTTCCAATCATGTTTTCTTGTATAGTGTTTTGGATTTTACTATTAATATGTGGATTGTTATTATGATGATGGTTTTATTTTAAAAACATGTATCTTTATAGATGGATTGAATGTTTCATATTTATATACTTGGTAAAGCCACAAGGTTTGATCATACACGGCAAAAAAAATATTTCAGTATTTGAAAAGTGTCTTAAAAATATCGTTTTATAATTCTTAAACTTTTAGTAATAATTATATAATTTTTTCCTTTATTCAGCCCGTATGATACACAGGATTATAACCTAGTTGAAGATTTAATCAAAATGTCTGATTGTGATTGCAGAATCCCAAAGTGAGGAAAACCATTTGCTTATACACGAAAATGAATAAGGGGTTTAATCAACATTTGCTAAATTGAAGGAGAGGAAATATGAATAAAATAATAAAAGTAAATTAGTAAATCAAAACTACATACTTTTAATAGTTTTACATCTAAGCTTATATGTGCAAGAGCCTCAGATTCAGTTTCCCTATTTAAATTTATTGATCGTAGCAGGTTCTAGTTGGTTAATTGAGCTTTAATTTAAATAATTTTTGTTTGATAACATGAGAGTAATTATTTAAAAATATATTGTTTAATTTACCTTTGTAGAGTAGAGATATGATAAAAAGGGTTAAATTCCTAAAAAATGGCAGGAAGCCATGAGACCAACTGGGAATGGTAGATATGGATGATAATGGGTTGGCTTTGGGCCCGTTATTGGTAATTTTATACCCAAACCTGGTTGTAAAATCGTATCCCATACCTACTTGCCCAATACCTATCGAGTACTTGTCGGGTGTCGGGCATACCCTCAAGTATCGGGTATACCCATTAATTTGTTAAAGATACTATTGAAATTTCCAAATACATTTCTTTTTTACTATTAGAAGTGGGATGCTTGTGCGTTGCCTCAGGAATTTATGTTTTTACGTCGCACGTTGCGCATCAAGTTTCATGTATTTTATTTATAAAAAATTGCCCGTACAACTAAGTTATCAATTCACAAAAAGAAATCGAGTATAAACAAAAGAATTATCATAAAAATAATATTATAGATGGTGGACATCTAAAGCCCTTGGCTTTAATGAACGAATCGCCTTTTCAACATCTATTGCTTCATAAATCACACTCGTTACACATTTATTTTCTTTACATTAGTGATATCAGCTCTAAATTTTCTAATACATTCGGCTTCCTATTGGAGCTAAAGAATTGTAGTTTCTAGCAACCCAAAAAATTTCAAAGGTCTCTCCTAGGCATAACACATAGGTTTTACTCTAATGTTTTACGTTCGCACTATATATTATCAAAACACAAAATACCTTTTTAAATTACAATAAACAATGTCATAAAAGATTGAAAAATATTAAACACCAGGTGACCCAACAAATATCATTTTGTCAACTCAAGACACCCATGCTTCTCCTGTCTCAGCAAACCTGCATAAATCAAAGTTTAAAGCTATTAAAGATTAAAAAAATGCATAATAAAGAAAGGCTTACCCAGTTATTACTTCAACAAGATTTTCAAGAGCTTCCACAGTTGCAAGAGCAGTTTGGAGAATTCGCACTTAGAAACATCGAGACCAGCTTGCATGTTCAGAAACCGGCAAAACCAATAAAGAGATCCAACCAAATTAAAACTATATTAATTTTAAATATTTTTATTAAAAAAATAAAATACCGTGACAACTATCCCATTCCCGGAATATACAGCCACCAAGACTGGATTATGAAACAGATAATTCCATGATACAATAGCTCCAACCACACCAAGGAGGGAGGCTGAAAATCCACCTTGGCTATCTTGTGGAGCATTGATCTTCCACATAAACTAATTCAATAAACAACGAAAGAGCCGATGCACCTGCACCGTTAGCGCCAGAGCAAGGAACGGACAACCACGGACAAATCCATTCCATTGAGAGCGATGCTCAATGATGAATCAAACAAATAGTACACTAGCTCAACATAAAATAAACAAGTTTTAGAAAAGAATTTGTTAAGATCTAGCTCGAATAATAGAATATACATACACAACCTGTAAAAAATTTATGGTATTCAACTCAAAGAACAAGAAATATATGAAAATCAACACAAACAACAAATAAGCAACAAAACGGTGACAAAACTTTATTATTACCCACTCCAGAAAAACGCCCCCCCAGAAACCCTTTCATCTCACAATTTGTGAGATTTGTATATAATACAGAAAAAGAGATGATCAACTCAGTTGATCTATACAAACCGTAGTACAAGGATCTCACACACGAGATCACCAAGATCACAACTGATCTAACACAATGATACAAACCCTAATCGTATAAAACAAGAGAAAGACAACAGAAAGATTTGGAAGAGTGTAATGTGAGAAACCCTAATCTCATTCCTTTTATATCCAGCTCAAAAGATACTTTCATAATGGCCCCTCAAGTATCCAGTTCATTCACAATAGTCCGCAGCTATTACCACATAACACCTTTGACTTTCAACATGCACACTTAACACCCTGATCAAATAACAACTTAACTGAATTCATAACAAACTTTCTAACACATTACACAAGTTATGTTGCAACATGAATTATCAGATGCCTTTATGTTAACATGCCCCCTTAATTCATGTGGCAAACATGTCATGTAACCCAAGATTTTCACAAAGTGTTTGATGTTGGCTCACACTCAAACCCTTTGTAAATATGTCTGCTAACTTAACATCAGTATGAACCTTTTCAGGTTCAATAATACCTGCTGCTATCTTTTCTCTCAAAAAGTGTGAATCAATTCCAGAGTGTTTTGTACGTTCATGAAATACAGGATTCTGAGATATTCATATAGCAGGCTTACCATCACAATATAATTTAACTGAAAAACTATGTCCAACTTTTAGTTCAGTTAACACATTGATCCACATTATTTCGCAGGTAGCTAAGCACAAAGCTCTGTACTCAGTTTCTACTATTGACCTGGATGTTACATTTTGTTTCTTGCTTTTCCAAGAATAAGAGTATCACCTAGGAATATACCAAACCAGTCACTGACCATCTGGTCTTAAGACACTTTGCCCAGTCAGAGTCAACATACCCTGATAGAACCATATCATTAGACTTCTGAAAACTAACACCTTTTCCAGATGACAGTTTTAAGTACCTTAACAATCTAAGTGTTATGTCCAGGTGAGACTGACAGGGACTATGCATATATTGACTCAAAAACTGAACAATAACTAATATCAGGCCTTGTTAATGACAAGTATATTAACTTTCCTATTACCCTCTGAAAACCATTTACATTTTCTAACACTTTTTTTGTTCTTTTTAACACTTATTGGAAACAAGAAAACTTAGCTCAATTGGTATTGTAACATGTTTACAACCCAAATAAGCAAACTCACTCAATAACTCAAGACAGTACTTCCTTTGTGACAAACAGATACTACTTTCAGTAAATAAGACTTCTATACCTAGAAAATATCTAAGCAGACCAAGATCTTTAATTTGAAAACTCTGATTCAAACATTTTTTTTTTACTTTTTCTATCTCAGTTTTATCGTTCCCAGTGACCACTATGTCATCAACATACACTAATAGAACTATAAATACATCTGATTTAGACAATACAAACAAAGAATAGTCACAAACGCTTTTAACAAACCCCATAGAAGTTAACACTTTGGTTAACTTCTCATTCCATTGTCTAGGAGCTTGTTTCAACCCATATAATGATTTTACTGATTTACACACTTTTGTACTATCATTTGAAAAATAGCCCTGAGGTAATGTCATTAAGATATCCTCCGTTAAGGTACCATATAGAAAAGCATTATTTACATCCATTTGATATAATGGCCATTTATTATTAACAACAAGTTTCAAAACAATTCTAACAGTTACCATTTTCACCACAGGTGAAAATGTTTCACCAAAGTCAATTCCTTCTCTTTGGTTAAACCCTTTAGCTACTAACCTAGCCTTATATCTTTCTACTTCTCCATTAGCTTTGTACTTAGTTTTATAAACCCATTTTCACCCTATGGGTTTTCTACCCGTAGGAAGATCTACCAATACCCAAGTATTATTCCTAGAAAGTGCTTCCATTTCACTATTCATTGCCTCAACCCACCTTTCATCTTTAACTGCTTCACTATAGGTGGTAGGCTCAACACTTTTATTCAAGGAAGTAACTAAACACATATTCTCATGTGACAAACTAGCATAACTAACCACCTTTTGTATACCATATCAAACCTTACCTTCAACAACAAAGTCATCAAACCTTTTAGGCATAGACACATTTCTAGCATACTTCCTAACATTATGAATACCCTCAGACTGGGTAGCCTCATCAGTTGATCCTGAAGTGTCCTCTGCCCCGCCATTATGACCCTGATTACTACTGCTCTCCTGATCTGTTGATGGTACAGTTTTACCACCAGAACCAGGGGCTGATGTAGAGGGTGACAATGGTTTCTTATCATCACTAATAGGATCATGAGCACCATGTGTCCCCTCTTCATCATTGGGCATGTTAGGAACCTCAAATGAAATGCTTTAAAAAAAAAATTTAAGTGATTAAGATTTGTATCAAAAATAGGTTCCTGGTTATCAAAAGATTTTATTTCAAAAGGATATACTTTTTCATAAAATTTTACATCTCTTGAAAAAAATATTTTTTAGTTATCTAAACTCCACAACTTATATCCCTTCTTTATAGTTGAATAACCAAGAAACACACATTTAACTGCATACTATACTAAAGCATGTAAGTCCCAAACATTTAACAATCGGATATTAGACACCTAAACAAGTCGCGAAATAACAAGAAAAGGTGTAGAAGATTGAAACTAGAATGATTATATTGATCAACAGAGCACACGACTTATAAGAGTCATCTGGTACTCACAAAAACACAATAAATCGACCAACCCTGACAAAACCTAGGTGCATCCTATTTACAGAACATAGGATACAACCTAATACAATAGGGCCAAGCCCAAACCAAAACCGTACACTATCAGCCCAAACCGTACTAGCCTACTTAATCAAGACAAACGTAAACCTACTTATACTGCCCTTACAATATCCCCCTAGGTTTATGTTGTCTTGACAAAATAAGCTTCATTTTCGCTTCTTCTTCTTGCTTAGATCGGCTTTAGATATATATTTTCCAACATATGGACCAAACAGCTGAGTCTCGACTCTACCTCTAGCTCCTGACCACAACTTCAAAGCAATCACTTGATCAACTCCTCCTGTAAAAACTTTTGCAAACACTTCATACTGTGGATCACTTTGAATCTGAGATCTGGCTAACATATGAATATCTCTCTCTCCAAATCTCATCAGATCACGAACATCAGAAATCCTATATTCATCATTCTCACAAACAATGACTGCTTGGCCAGTAACAGAATCATACATCCAGATTTAAAGCCCTTCAGACTGTCATTAGGGAGATCCTTAAGTAGAGGAATAGTTTTCGCTTGCTTCGTCGGAGGCCACACCACAGTCTTTAATGGTTGATCAGAGTCTTTAAGAACTACATCTTTATGAACTTTGATATATGATTTCTGCAAGTTCATATCTCTAAAATTCACCTTGGCTTGTTGTTGCAGCCTATACTAAAAATTCCATCCAATTTTACAATTTGGATTCTTGCATTGATCACGATACGAAGCGTTGCTTAGCTCTCTGAGATCTACCGGCGTCCAAGATTCAAAAGCACTCGATGAGTTATAATATTCAACCTTTCCATTTCTTCGCATCACAAGAAACATTCCTTTCTCATCATTATAGGCCCAGCTTTTTATTCCAGATCGATTACCAATTTTGTCAAACTTATCTCTTCCAACATTTATCACAAAACGATCAGGAACATCCTGATATCCGTAATCCTTTTCAGCACCCACATTTCTCATAACAATATCCTTTGGTTTCCTTTTCTGACTTATAGTACGCGAAGGGTTCTGGAAAAACTGATTCATAGCATCTTCATGTTCTTTAGCTTGTTGTCCTCTCTCAGCTGATGTAGATTCTTTAGGAGGCTCACCAAAATCTTTAGGAAAATTTCCTTCTAACTTCTGTTTGAGATCCATAAACATTGCGGTGAGTGATCCAAGGTTTGTCTCAAGCTCTTGTATTTTCTGATTCTTGTGAGTTATTTCCTCCATCAAGCTAGCAATATGCACATCTTTAAAAAATTTATCTTCTTCAAGTGCTGTAACTCTTCTCATCATCGCACCAATATCAATATCACCAAACAACTCTTCACTACTTGGACTATCAGCAATCCCATTTCCAGAAGCTTTCTCTGTTTCCTGCATGATCTCTAACTGCTTGTTGTAACAGTGCCGCATCTTTAAGTACTTGATCATCAGTTGGAACACTACTAGAACCTGTCACCAGGTCTAGGATGAAGATTAGCTGTGGGATCTTCAACTATATTCTCTGGTTCAGAAGAACTAATATCAACCGGCTCAGTGTGAGGAGGATTCACGCTTGACGGTTGCTCAACATGTGGTACTTCTGCTGTGATACTCTCATTCATCTCTGTTTCAAGATTATCCACGTTCTCATTTACTTCTGTATCATCCATCAAATTCTCTTTAAAAACGTTTTCTACATCTTCATCTTCACTTTCAACCCCAGTCAAATCAACGTTCTCGACAGGCACATTCGAACTCGGAGGAGCATCTATAATCCGAACATCATGTTCATCGGCCATAGCAGCATTTACCGATGCTTGAACTTGCTCAACAATCTCTGAGAATGCACCCAATTTTACTAATGGTTTCTTGTATTGATACGTCAACTGAACATCAGCTCTTGGTTTCTGGTTCAACATAGAAAATACCATTTGATTCATTATCTTAGTGTCATACACACTCACAGTAGGCTCCAACTTTGGATATTTGACTTCTAAAATCATCTGTATAAACCTAGGAACTTGAACAAATACTTTTTGTTCAAGGTCCTAACATTTGCCATCACATCATCGAACACACATCTGGAATAATTGAACTTCCATCCTTCAACCAACGCCACTAATCCTAAAGTTTGTCTAGCTGTCAACACGTCAATACCACTCTTGTTTCCTCTGATACATACTGGACAGACATGAGCCAGAAATCTCCAATATGGATGCAGCAGTTTCTTGACAGTAGGAGGAAATGACCCCTCATAGCTTATCTTGTCCAACACAACAATAACTTTCTATTTTGAATACTCAACTGGATCATCTGCAGCATCTCCAAACAGTAAAACTTCACGAATAACCTGCTCTGTAATCAAAACTTCTATGCCACGAACCTTGGATTTGATATTATCTCCTTTTTGTGCACTTGCATTGTTCCAAAAATCCCGTATCTAGTCTTCACGAATGATTGGATTTTCTCTAAATACATGAGATAAACGACAAGTATTCAATCCCACTATCATTAACTTATAAGTCTCGTGACCTTTAGGAGGTTCTGTCATATAGCATGTAACGTTCATACTCTTCTCAAATTTGGGAATTTGTAGTAATTTATCCACTGGCTTCTTACCGGAATTTGTATTAAACGAGTTAAGTCAGACATGTTTGACAAAACTGAAATACCCAAGTGTGACAGAAAGCTTGGTCAGATCGAACAAAGTTATTAAAATAATTTTAAGTTTGATTAAAATCAGAACTATTTTTCACCAATGTTGATAAAAACATAATGCTTAAAATCATATTTAAACAACTCTGGATTGATCCAAGTTTAGTTCAGGCCTAATAAGCTAACAAAGGCCCAAGCATAGTCAGTGTGCGGTCCAACAAGGCATTGTGCGGTCCACACACTAGTGTGCGAGGGCAATAAAGTAAATCCAGGTCGGTCGCACACTTAACACGGTCAACAAAATTCAACCACATTGTCATCAGGTCAACAAGAGTCAACCGTATGGTCTCTTGGTAAAATCTCAGTCAACCGCACACTGGTAATAAACCAGTGTGCGAGGGGAATTTTTGTCATTTTGCAGAGTGTACGAAGGGCCACAAGGTCATTTCACACACTCATGATTACCCCACACACTCTTCAAGGGTATTCTGGTCAATTAACCAGAGTGTGCGAGGGTTATTTGGTCAATTTCCAAATGTGCGGTCACTTATACGGCGCGTGCAAGTCACGCTCCATCTCCGATCATCATCTACGGTGAAGTTCAACAAATTCCGGCAATATTTCAGGGTTCCGATCATCTTCTTCGAACAAGACTTAAACCCCTTCAAAGTGCATCTAACTCAAAACCCTAACACCGTTCAAATTTCAATCCCTCAAACCATCTAACCATCTATTATCCAAAGACACTATGCAGAACCTGTCAACAATTCAATCATGAAATTTCAAATATAAACCGACCTTTAGATTTTTCTTTAGTAGGAGGCATGTTGATCGGTAGATTCAGTATTTCAATGACTTAGCTTTGTTGTGAAGAAAATGGATAGTGAGAGAGAGTATGCAAAGTGTGTTTTGAAAAGTGATTGTGCAGCCGTCAAACCATTTCAGTTAATACAATAACCCTTTTTCAAGATCATGGGCCCACCAAGTGTGCGGTGGGCCTACTCAAATCATTACCACGCTGTTCTAATTTTTTGGGACCCATCACGTGTTAGGTGGACCCAGCTCGAATCCCAAGACCCAAAAATAACTTCAACTTTGCAAATCAATGTTTGAAGAAAAACACGGTCTCTTCCGATTCTTAAACACGGCCACATTTAAAAAAATATTTACATAATAATAAACAAAATACATATGATCAAACACACACACAAAATTTGCAAACAATTTTCTCACGGGATCAAATCACGGTTTTTCAGACTTGACTGCACTTATCAACACTAATTTACTTTGGTTGATCTAAGCGATTGCCAGTATGTTTGTCCATTTAAACTTATCTCCTTAGGCCTTTTTATATGATGGTCTGTAACTAATTTATTGTTTTGATTAATTTAATGTGAACACCCAAAGAGATCATAATCAAATCCCTGAACCATTAATAGTACACTCTATCATGCGAGTAGTTTCCCTACCACATATTTCCACAAGCCTGTTCTAATTCTGAAACCTTGACTGGGACTTGGTTGAGAAGAGAACAGAATAGATCATATGCAAAGATGGATACGATATACAAATCAAATGGAGTTTCCAATTTGATATAGGTTTTTCAAGGTTTCTTTTGGGCACCTGAGGGCCTCTTTCGGGTGTAAATGATCTATAGCATGACAAAGTACAGCTAGGTCTTTGCTCACGCAAAACAAAAGCTAACGTTTCCTAGCACCTCCAGGTCTTTGCTCACGCAGAACAGGGGAGATACACGAGTTTTTTAGAAAAGATTTCAGAACTAGAACAAAATTGTGTGTATCAGGACGTCACACAAACATTCAAATAGAAATGTCCTAATTCCAAGTGACGTTCTTTCCTGCGGGCATAATACAAATTTATGTTATGCTCAGAACCAGTCAAAGTTTCCAGCCATCAGGATAAAGCCTACCAACACATTGTAACATCCGTCAAAAACCGGATTTACCAAACCCGCTTCGTTTATTAACCGAACAATCAGTTAAAAATTTCGTCGCGTATATAATGCTCAAATTAATTTTAAACGATACATAATTAATAAGTATATTGGAATATATAATTTATATTTGAAAATTTATTAAAAATAATGAAATAAAAATGAAACAAGGCTGCCGGGTTTCGAACCCGGGTCAGCCGGGTCAACCTGGTCAACAACGATTTAACTCACACACGCTCAACCACTCCGCCACTTGTGTTTCTTGTTCATTATTAGAAACAATTAATCCAAATACACAAACTCGAATTCAAACTAACGCGCCCAATCGCAGTCGTCGGAAATCCCGACGATTTCGCCGAGATTGGACGGTTTCTTCTGATTTGACCGACGCATTAACCTTAACATCGGTTATAACCGATGTCCAGTCCGCGACATCAGTCATAACCGCCGGAGAAATATTTGACCGACGAATCAAGACGGTAAACGGACCCAATTCATCGATGTTCTTCCCTATAAATGCACCCTCTAACCTCTGATAGCCTTTTCGCTCACGATCACACCCATTCTCGACGAAATTTCACTCGCCGGAAACTTTCTGCAACTCGCTGGAAAACCGAACCCCTTCACCTCTGTGCCTTACTCTAAAAACAGAACACCTAGAGCTCATACCGAAGTCACCCACACTCACCTCAAGCTTTCTGAAGACCTTCTGCCGCAAGATAAACGTCGCCGGAATAACCTGTTGTCATCGGAATTTCGCCGGCGAAACAGTGGATCTCTGTTCGGTATATCTTACACCTAATCTCTCTCGTTTTTATTAATCTCATATGTATTTAATCACAACTTACCGAAGAAATTGATTACAAACAGTCGGACTTTGGTTCTGGTTTAAGATTAACGAAGAAGATGAAGTTTTCAGTTGTATATATATTTAATTTAAATCAAGTTATATCTCGGGTTAGACACACAGTCCAGCGGTGGACTGTGTGCAAATAAACACGCATACGTCCCGAGTTCGATCCCTGACACACGCACACTCGCCTTAATAAAAATGTTCCTTTTTTTTTACTGAACTGGATCCACTCGCAAATAGATGTTAAGTTTAATGAAAACCGGAATAATAACCAAGATAGACACACAGTCCAGTGGTGGACTGTGTGCGAGTTTAAATCATACGTCGCGGGTTCGAGTCTAGGCTACCACACCGGTTCTGGCAATTATCAAACTTTTTATATAAGGACAGAAATGAATTTAGCTAGTTTGTATATAAGTATAATAAAAACCAGATTATTTACCAAGTTAGACACACAGTCCAGCGGTGGACTGTGTGTCAAACTAAACCACAGGTCCCGGGTTCGAGACCTGTGGCGAGCACCGAGTCATGCATTAAAATCGTTTTTAAAATAAATGATTTTCGGATTAATTCAATTAGTATATAAATATAATTAAAAACAGAAATATTTCGGGTTAGACACGTAGCTCAGTTGGTAGAGCTGCGTGCACGCGAATGGGAGGTCTCGGGTTCGAGTCCTGCCCGGCGCATACATTTATACAAGTCAACGGTCAACAAGTCAACGGTCAAAAGTCAACTTTTTTTTATTATTTTTATTTATTTATTTTATTTAAAAATCAATTAAAAATACTTAAAAATAGCATTTTTAAAGTTAGAAAATAGCCTTAAACTCACAAAAATATATCCAATAATCCTACTAAAAATTGATTAATAAAATCTGCTTATTTACCGAACCATTATGTTATTTATCTAGGTTAGTTTTCACTCGTGGTTAAATCAAACTTCGTGCGCATTCAACATCATCAACCGAACGCACCCAATGTGAGTGAATCTTACAACTCCCCTTTTTAATTACACGTTTTGGGGTGTATCATGTGTCACTTAAACTAATTCGTTTATTCAAACTCGTGCCATACCATATCATGATTAAAACTTAGAATGTAAATATTGTTTGTAGTTATGTATTTCATATTGTGAAGTTGTATGCAAATCATACATTAGGCCCATAAGTTCGTAGAACAACGCGTGCCTCAAAACTCATTCATTAGGCCCATCAGTTCCTCGTGGAAGACGAGTTGAGCAACGCGTGCCTCAAAACAATCTATGATTGTATGTGTGTGCATTATTTAATAACTAAGTGTTTTGTGAATAAGTTTACATTTATATTTACTCATATGTGGTTATGCACTTTATTTTATATCAATTCAATAAACTTGTTCAAATGTTTTTCATAGGATTCACTCGCCAACTTTTTGTTGATCCAAAAACCATTTTTACACATGATACAGGTGAACATGATGAAGCAAGGAAAATATAGGAAATGCCTTAGAAGAAAATAATGAAGTCTAGAGTGATGTGTAGGACATGATGTAATTATGATTGTATGTTTCCCTTTAAATTATAATAATAAATATGAAACGTTATAATAAATGTCATGAGCTTTGATGATAACCCAATCATGCTCCGATCACCTTTTTTCCGCCGCGGATCGGGGTGTGACACACATCGCTTTAGAGTCAGACCATTTCAATATTGGTCTTACATGAGTCAGCCTTAATCCACGTAGTGAAAATTTATTTAATTTCCTGTGTTGTATCAAAAGCTCTACAGACACTATTTTTTGAGATTTTCAAATTTTTGATGTTTTTGTATTTTTCAAAATTTTCAATGTTTTTGTATTTTTATGAGAGACTACATCCCCCTAAATTTTTGCTTAAAATTGAAAATAAAAAGAACAAACGAAAAACAATTTTAAGAAACAAATTTAAACAAAAGAAGAAAAATGTTTTTGTGTGACCAAGCTCAGTCCTCGAATTTGACCATTTTTAGCAGTTCAAGTAGAGCATTAAAACATGCTCGATCAACCGGTTTTGTGAACAAATCCGCAGCATTGTCGTCAGTGTGGATTTGTTCCATCGAGATAAGTCCCTGGTTGAATGATTCAAGAATAAAATGAATTTTAATGACGATGTGCTTAGTTTTAGAAAAATACAAGGGATTTTTTACTATCTGAATGGCTGCATCATTGTCACAAAAAATAGGAGTTTGAGAGAAATTTAAACCGTAATCCACCGACTAATGTTGGATCCATATCACCTGAGAGTAACAAGTTGAAGCAGCTACGTACTCAGCTTCCGCAGTTGAAAGTGAAACAGTTTGCTGCTTTTTTCATTGCCAGGAAATGAGCCTATCCCCCAGAAACTGGCATCTAGCCGATGTGGACTTCTCGTTACATGCACCTCCAAAATTACTGTCAGAGAACGCACATAGATCAAATGGGAGTCTCTTCAATACAGTAGACCAAGCCTTGGCTTGCCCTTCAGATATCGAAAGATTCTGTTGACAACATTTAAATGAGAGAGTTTAGGAGTAGCCTGATAACGTGCACATTGACATACATCAAACATAATGTCTGGTCTACTGGCAGTCAAATACATCAATGAACCAATCATTGACCGGTACAGTGTCTCATTAATAGCTTCTCTTTCCATGTCTTCAGTGAGGATTGGTCTTTCAGCCATAGGGGTCTTTGCAGGCTTTTCATCTGGAAGACTGAATTTTGCAATGATTTTGTTAACATACTTTTCCTTGTAAATTAAAATACCCCTCGAGTCTTGACGAACTTGCAAACCCAGAAAGAAATTCATTTTTCCCAAAGCACTCATTTCAAACTGCTTCTTCATAACCTTTTCAAATTCCTTGCATAGTGCGTCACTAGTAGACCCAAAGATAATGTCGTCCATAGAGATCTGCACCAGGATTTGATCTTCATCAATGGTGCGAATAAACAGAGTCTGATCGATGATTCCATAAGTGTATCCATTTGCCAATAGATATTCTGTCAACGTGGCATACCAAGCACAGGGAGCCTAATGCAAAGCGTACAGGGCCTTGTCAAGCCTGTAGATGTATCCAGAATGTCGTTGATCCCAAAAACCAGGTGGCTGCTCAACATATATTTCTTCTTTGACTTTGCCATACAAAAACGTTGTCTTCACATCCATCTGATAAACTGTGAACCCTTTGAACGATGCATAGGAAAGAAAAATTCTAATGGCTTCTAATCTAGCCACAGGGGCCTACACCTCATCGTAGTCGAGTCCTTCAATCTGCTGAAATCCCTGCACTACCAGCCTAGCTGGTTTCTGACAATCACACCACTGTCATCTTGTTTGTTTCGATAAAACCCACTTGGTACCAAGTGATTCTTTCCTGCAGGCAATTTGACTAATCTCTAGACTTTCAGTTTCTTAAACTGATTCAGCTCATCTTGCATAGCATCCACCCAACTCGGTTCTTTTCGAGCCATTTAAGTAGTTTTTGGCACAATTTGCGATATAAAACACTAGTATATGCATGTGTTTATCACTCCTATCTAACTTCTGGTTAACACCCCAGCTTCAACGGGTCCAATCACATTTTCCACTGGGTGATTTCTTTGAATGCTAATCGGCACAACAGATTCTAGAACTGTTCCTGTTGATGGCCGATTCGTCAAATTTTCAAATTCAGGAAATTCATGGGGCTCAAACACGGGTTCGTCTACTGACTCATTCACAACAAACTCATTTGGAATTGGATCATTCGAAAATAGATTGTTCTGATCGTTAGGCGAAGCTTCATTGTCAGACGAGTTCGAAGCTTCCTCTTCTGCATTTTGGAAGTTTTGATGATGGGAGATAGGTGTAGTTGTTGAAGAACAAGTTGAAGTTGTGCGATCCCCACCAACAGTGACATCCCCCTCAGCTTCAACATCCCCTCTCCAGCAGCATCATCCACAATAATTGAGGGGCATGGGGCAACAATAGGAGAACTTGTGATTTCTGCAGAAACAACGTAGGGTGAATCATCAAGAATATCAGATGATTTAAATAAGTAAGCATAATTATAGAGAGTAAATGGCCCATTTCCAGCATCCGTCTGGTTCTCCTCAAGCCATTGTACGTCAAATGATTCGACAATCTGTCTAGTCTTCTTGTTGTACACTCTATATGCTGTCTTGTTCTCGTGTGCAGCTTTACCAGCATAGCCGATAAAAAAACACTCATCTACTCTTGCATCAAACTTCGGTATTGCATCCAAATGCAGCAAGATACAAGGACAACCAAAGGCTCTAAAATGCTCAACAGAAGGTTTTTCGCCAAAAAGTACTTCATGAGGCGTCTTCATGCGGGCTTTGTTGATTATAACTTTGTTTTGAACATAGCATGCTGTATTTATTGCCTCATCCCATAAGAAGACTAGAAGTTTAAAATCATACAGCATGGTGCGAGTAGCTTCACTTAGGGTTTTGTTCCTTCTTTTGCTACTCCATTTTGCTGTGGAGTTCTGGCAGCACTGTACTGTCTAGCTATTCCCTTCTGAGCATGAAAGAAATTCAGCTCGACATTTTTAACTTGGTTCCATTATCACATCGGATTCCTTTCACCTTCTTGTTGGTCTGATTTTCCATAAAGATTATGAAGCGTTTAACAAGCTATGCAGTCTCACTTTTGTTAGCTAAGAAGAAAACTCAAGTAAAACGTGAATAATCATCAGTAATTACTAAACAATAAGACTTTCCTAAGATGCTTAACACATTCACAGGACCAAACAGATCCATATGAAGAAGCTGCATTATATCGTTGATTGTGTTTACAGTTTTAGGAAAGTGGGGTTTTCTGTGCTATTTGCCCTTAGCACATGAGACAGATTTTTCACAAGTGATAATGTCTTTTACCGGTAGACACCTTATCGACCCCAACTTCGCCAGTTGATTCAGGTTTTTTTGCATTGGAATGACCCAATCGACGATGCCACAACATAGCGTTGTGTTCTGAGACTTTTGAAAACAAACATGTCTCGCTATCTGTGGGTGGTTTGTTCATATTGATGACATAAGCATCCCCTTTCCTGTCAGATTTCAGCAAGATCCAATCCTCAGGAATTACTATTCCTGGTTTTAAGATAAGGCAATGTTTGTCGGTGAAATGAGTTGAATAGCCATTGTCACAGATTTGCGAGACACTCAGCAGACTATGCTTTAACTCAGGAACGTAGTTGACTTCCTTAAAACAGAGATCACCATTTCGCACCGTGCGTCCTGGAGTAATATGACCTTTTTCTCCTCCCGCAAACACGACAAATCCACCATTGAAAGATTCAAGATCGCTGAGTTGGGATAAGTCGCCAGTCATATGCCTAGAACAGCCACTATCAATGACCCAGAGTCGAATGACAGTCCTCCAAAGCTGTTCCTACACATAATGTGAGATCAGTTAGATTTTTGGTACCCAAGCCATAGTGACGGTAGGTACCCCCTTCTCATCCACATAAGTGACTTGCATCCAGACCATATTCTTTTCAGAATAAGTAGATCTATTGGCAGAACATGATGATCTGGAAGAAGTGTCTGAAACGTTGGTCTCCAAACTTGTTTAATGAAGTTTGAATGTTTCACAGTTTCTAAATTAAGTTTTGAAGACTTTAGATTATGTTTACAATTTATTTCATTAGCCTTGTTCCAATTTTCATCAGAAGGCTTCACCTTGAAATTCATCCTCTTAACAGGTTCAGGTTTCTCAATCTTCCCTTGTTTAGTAGGTTTGATATTCCCTTTTGGAGCCTTGTGATGCTTTTCTTTCTTGGATTTTTCAGGACGATGCTGACAATTTCTTGCAATGTGACCAGCAATGCCACATGTGTAACATATTTGACGTTTCACATGCGGCATTGCTGGAGATCTATCAGCCTTTTCAGAACTTGAAGATCTGTGTGGATCTTAAGGTCTTGACGAATCAGACTTACTTTAATTTCTTCCTTGATTTTTTGAAATATTATTACCGTTTGATCTTGATTTGGGTGGAATGTATTTTGTTTCAGCACCTTGTTTAGTTTGCTTTACCAATAGATTCTTAAACATATCAAATTTATTAGGCAAAACAACTGAATTCAAATCATCACAAACAAAATCAAAGCAAGTACGAGAACAATCATCGCTCTTAAAAACAGAGCCCACACAATCCAAAGCATCAGTAGAAATTGAAATATTGTTTGCTTTTTCAGAAACTAAAAGATTGTTTTTCTAAATTTTATTTTTCAAATCAAATAAAGCACCGTCATCGTCCTCATCCTCATCTACCCACTCTTCAAGAATCACTTCTTCTGCATGTGAAGCAACATAGTTAGTAACGTTTATTTTCTCACAAACAGTGTCAGTTTGATCCATAGTAATATTTTCCGTCTTGAATGACACCATTTGTTCAGTAGATTCAGAATCATGAGTATTCAATGGCTGAGCAGAGGCTTATGTTGTTGACTGTTCACTAGCCTCGACAGAAACTTCTGAAATTGATTCTGATTCTACTTGGATCTGTTCTAGTCTAACTTCTTTAGGTGATTCGTCACTTGACTCAATATAACTAACTAACTCCGAATTTTCACAGTTAGCAGTTTCTGAGGAGTTACATCTTGACTCAGATGAAGTAGTTGAATCAGTGTGTTAGCTTGATCCAATCCCTTTGATAAATTCAACCAACCCATTCGTCATAGCAAACTCTTAAAACATTGAATTGTTCTGAGACTCTTCCTTTTGAATTTTTGGTTTAGATAAAGTTTTAGAGATGTTTAAGTTGATATTATCATTATTGTTGGTTAAGATTTGAAAATTTTTATCAACATCAACATTTTTTCAAAACTCAGAGTCTCAGATGCTTTGAAACATCAGCATATTGCACGAAAATTGTGTTTAAGACCGGATTTTCTAATTTAATCTCAGTTTTATCTGGTCTTATGATTCTGATTTTCTTAGACTTTACCGGTTCTGCCTTAACATCACCCTTATGCCTGTATTCCATGTTAGGCATGTTGGCTATCTCCTCCTCAGTCATAGGAAGAGAGGTGTAATTGTGATTGTATGGTGGAGGAATGCATACAAATCCTAATCCTTTATTACTAACTTCCTTTTTAATATATTTTAATTGTTGATTTATCATTTTGTTAACCTTTTCATTGGACACATCAAATTTCTTAAAATTAAATTTTGTGTTTTCAAAAGTTGATTTTAGGTTGTCAAGTTCAATAGTTAATTTTTCTGACAATTCTTTGAAGTGGAGATTCCTACATCTTTATTGGCTCAAATCATTTTGCAACTGCTGGATATCACACGTTTGCGCCTCTACCATATCCTTATATCCATTGATTTTCTTTTTGATCTGATATAAATCAGATTTGCATAATTGCAGTTGCATAATGAGCGAGTCAGCCTGATCTTTGTAACCACTAACTTTATCTCTACAAGCATCAGTACAACATATATTATCCACACGTACCTCAGCAGCAGAGGGAACACGGTTGCCTATTTGAGCAATGAGAGCTTGATACACGTTATTTTCATTGATGTTCATGTCAGCCATCTGATTTGACCAGTCAAATACTCCGCCTTCTTGAGCTACTAGTGCATTGTTTGGAGTTGCGGCAAAGGAGTTTCTAGCAGGAGCACTCGAGGATGAACTGTTAGCAGGACGGGTAGTGATGCTGTTTGGTGTTGGTCTTGATGCTGAGCTAACAGTAACCGTTACATTCGAATCAGATCTCTCTATTCGTGGTTGTCGGCATTCACGAGCAAAATGTCCTGGCTCGTGACAATTGAAGCACCTCAGTTTAGATTTGTTCCACCCAAGCTCTTTATTTGCTGCCTCCCAACTATTTCTGCCAGTTCTCTTAACAAAATTCTTAGCACGAAAAACTGCCATGGCCATTTGCCAAGTAATGTCCATTTCTTCGATATCATCAGGATGGACTTCATGAAGCTCATATGCTCTGATGTTATTTGCAGTCAACTTCCCAGCAACAAAAGCATTGTAACAATTCATCACCCCTGCCATAAATGCCATATGATCTTCTAACTCTTTAGTAACTTTGAATGCAGTACTGGATGTAGCAGATGTTGGTGCATATTGAGCAGAAGCTGGTGCAGATTAAATAGTACCAGTGTGTGTGTAACCCAAGTGACCGAGGTAGGTGCACATGTCAGTGGGATATATAACTGAAGCTTGAGTGTTTGTGGGAAACATTTGAAAGGACCCAGTTCCTTGCTGTGAGACTAAAGCAGTGTCAGATGAAATTCCAACATTGTTGTAGCTCGAGGTATGATTGTACAGTCTTTGTTTGTCATCCATATCATACGATTTAAGCAAAGAGATCAGTTCTGGCAAACTCATACGAGTCAGATCCTTGGTTCGCTTAATCAGAGTAACATTGGTATCCCAGTTCCTTGGTGTCACACCCCAACCGATGGCGGAAAGATCGGGATGAGACGAACAAATTGCTCAAAACGTCTTAACACTACTTTGCGACAATATTTAACAACTCAAAATTTCATTCATACTAAAATGATAATACAATGTTTCGAAATGGAAATACGACAAGTTTCAAATGACAATACAACATAGAACGAAATACATTAAATTAAATATAGGTGTGGATCTAATCCACCCTAATATGTTTCTTCAACGGCACCAACTAGATTTCTGCAACATGTATTAAAATAATATATATCAACAAAAGTTGGTGAGCATACAAGTTTGTTACATAGCATAATAGTGAATAAATTTGACTCATATCCAACATGGTAATCATGGCATATAATTGTTACAACATACTAAACATGTGATTTTATATGTCAATCCAAAGTCTAACGCAATCGTGTTTACCCAAGATCGTCGAAATGAAGAGGGTGCAATATAGTTTACATAACAATACCACAAGTTTACGGGCGGTGCGTTACTCCTATAACGCTATATTTGTTAAGGTAGGCTAGCAAAGTTAATGAGCATATAACACTAGTCTAACATAGCATGTGATAATCAAGAATATGGACAAGTATCATGTTAATAACTGATAGAGTAAGTTGTGTAAATAAGTTTTATTGTGATTTGTGATTTATACATGTTGCACCCAAAGTGTTTAAAATAGAAAATGGGATCGAGTATACTCACGGTTTTGCAAGCTTTCCTACTTGAATCCTGCGAGTGTTGTTGGTTGAAGTTTGGAGATGGAACACCGAGATTACCTTACATGGGGTAAACGAAGGTGTGTAAGTATTGGAAGTTAACGGAAGATTATAGATTTGGAATTTAAATAACATGGAAAATAGTCATATGAAAATAACCATCTTGTACTCATAACGCTTGTTCTTGACACTATTGAAACTCAAAGGAGTTGGTGTGTTTTCATGGATTCAAGGATCCATTAGAATGTAACAAGTGCATGGTCATGGATGATGTAACATATTCTTGACAAGTAACTACCAAGTTATCATCAAGTTTTGTTACCTAAATATATATATATATACATATATAATACATAGAATATAAGGATTTCAAGCATGAGGTAGGAGATTAAAGTCTCCATTTAGGCACCTCTTTGAGTCATATAATTCATACATGAGATAAGAAGAACAAAGCTTCCATTTAGGTACCTCTATTGTTCACCACTACACTTGTTGTTATAAACAAGAAGTAGGGTCATGAACTTATAATAAAAATGGAACATAACTAACCTAAGAAATAACAAATAATGGTGGACTTTTAAGTAGGATAGCCCAAGCTAACCTTAGTCACATAACCATCAAGCTTCAAGCTTGTTCACTACTTGTGGGTAAAAACTTAAACAAAACAGAATATTTGTGAGGATTAAACCTCAAATTTTTGAATGTCTCAGCCTTGTTTTAGGACATAGGTTTGAGATGAGAAAACTCAAGTTTAACTAAGTTTAACAGAGTTTAAGTGAAAACAGAAAGCAACAGTCCACTTTGGAGCCTTTTTGGTGACATTCCAGAGCTTGGTTTTTCATGAAAAACCTGTGGAAATGTTCCTAAGGTTGTTCCAAGTAAGTGGGAAAAGAATGGATGAAAAAGGTTAAGTGTTGAGTGAGTTATGCTCACTTTGGTGAAGCTAGGTAAATCTGTTCAAACTTCTGATTATCAGCTGATTATGGATTAATTTGGGAGACATTAGAGGGTTTGCAAAGTGTGAAATGTGTGGAGAGGACATGGGTTTTATAGGGGAAAGAGTTAGGGTTGGTTGGGAGGTGATTAAATGAGGTTTGGAGGCCATTGGGCGAGTTCTTTGTTTGTGGATTCATGCAAAACGCGGTTGTTTTGTGTTTTCTGCCCGCCCAGACCTCCATGCGGACCGTCTGGGGGAGTCCATGCGGTCCGCAAGGCCCGAGTCAGAAGCACACTTATTTTTTTTTATTTTTATTGAAAGGGGCCTTGTCCACTTGTTATGTTTTGATGGTTTTGAGTTATAATAAGATTTTTAAGCATAAGAGGCATGTACTAAAGGTTGCACAAGTATAAAATGAATAAGATTAAGTATAAGCATCATGTATAAGTTTAGTATGAAGCCCGTATGTCGTGTATTTGCATGTTTATCAACGTTTCCAAGTGTCAAGAGCATATGTATGAATTTATGGTTATGTATAACATGTATTGGGATAAAATATGAGTTCCATTATAATTCAAGTCTCGGATCGTACGATTACAATGAAAGAAAGATTACAAAGGTTTCCAAAAATAGCAATACAAGTCTAGCTTTCTAAATATACAAAGTATGAAAAAGCAGGCCGTTATACTTGGAAGGGCATTCAGCAATTTTTTGTTTACAACTGAGTTCTCAAGCATCATATCATGAGTCCTCATCTCACAGATCAGGGCAATGAATCTCTGAATCTGATTCTCTAGAGTTTCCCCAGGAAAATGATTGAACATGTTGAATCTTGTGTTAGTATATAATGTCTATGTCTTAGTCTTGTATCGAGTTTGTTTAGATTGGGCTAGATTATGTCAGAAATGAGGGGTATTTATGTAATTAGACATCAAGTTCGCCCGGAATGTTGAAGTTGGAACAAGTTCGGCCGAACTTGTTCAAGCAAGTTCGCCCAAACTTGTTGTCCTCCAAGCGAACTTGATGGCCTATAAATACATGTCCTTAGTTTCTCATTTGTAACTTTTGCAAATTTGTCACAATAGAGGTGAAGCTCTGTCCGATCCGGATCTTACATGTATTTTGACTTAGTGATCAATAAACAACAGCTTAACGTGTAATTCTTATCTATTTGATTAACATGTCACATAGTTTCTGCCTATATGAACACTAGATACCAAATTAGGTTCTTGTGCTAATCAAGGAGCGATCTAACAAGTGGTATCAGAGCCACGGATACCTGATTTGGTGAAATCATTGCAAGATCTACTCAATATCTACTCATTTCTACCATTTTTCTTAACTTTTTCATGGAAAACAATGAACCTACGGATAAAATTTGCTAAATCTTGAATATGTCACGTAAAATCTACTAAAGATAAACCACTGAAAATTTCAAGACCTAATTCAAACGAATTGATGTCGAAAAGTTAAAAAAACCATGTTTTTGCAAACTCAATTTGATCGAACTTGTAATCAAGTCCGCTCGAACTTGATTAAAAACTCACAATTTTTAATCAAGTCCGCCCGAACTTGATTGATTTTTCAAGATTTTAGACAAGTCCGCTCGAACTTGCTTTATTTTCATTCAATTTTTATCAAGTTCGCCCGAACTTGATTAAATATTGTTGAAAATCTATCACAAGTTCACCCGAACTTACTTGTTCTCTTGAAATTCTTAACAAGTCCGCTCGAACTTGTTTCCGGGTTGAAAATTTTTCAATATCTAAACACAGGTTCACCCGAACTTGTGTGAAACAAAAGCTGAGTTTATCAACTGCACAAGTTTGCCTGAACTTGTTAGGGGCTAATCATTGTTCGAAGTTTGTGAACGTGTTTTCCGTGATTCTCGTCAGTTTTTCACGATGGAAGAAATTCACAGTGCATTTATTACGGTTTCAGCATCGAATGCTCAAATGGTGAATCAAGTTAATATTGACAACGAGATGGGTACGTCTGTGAAGCCACTGAAACTAATGTGCATGGATGAATACGAGGGGTGGAAGGAAAAGTTTACGAAATGGGTTCAGGCTACATATTTTCACAGCTGGGTTGCAGTTGAGACTGGCTACACATGGCCAAGCGATGAACATGAGAATGTTATCCATATAAGCAAGTTTTCTACTGCACAGAAGGATGCTTACGTTGCTGAAAAGAAAATGATCAGTCTGATTCAGCAGTCAGTTAAGGAAGATATCTTCGTACGATTGGCAGAGTATAAAACTGCACAAGATCTTTGGAAGTCTCTAAAGGCAAAATATCAGAGAAATGCCGAAATGCTCAAAAGCAAAAAGGCGTTAATCATGAAGGAATTTGATATATTCACAATGATCAAAGGTGAAACGATGAGACAAATAATAGAATGTTTTTGTCATTTGAAGGTGATTATGAGGACACATGGTCTTGAGAAGACGGAAGAAGAATACATTGATAAATTGGCTAACGCATTACCAGAAGGTGAATGGACGATATCTCATGGTGCTCAAAGAAAGTTCAAGCTGGGAATTCTTCAAGTTATCCACCTTTATCGATAAGTTGGAGGGGCACGAGATGAAGTTGTTAAAGATCGCCTAGTCAAAGAATTCAAATGTTGCTCAAGATGTAGGGCTTTACTACAAGACAGGAGCTCAAGAGAATATCTCAAGCCTGAAGATCCAAACCGCTTTTAGTGCGAATTTGAATTCCTCGAATCATTCGCCACAGATCCAAACTCAATCATATCCAAACTATGATCAGAGTCCTCAGAATTCATCATGTTCGAGCACGGGTTCTAATTCTTCGTATCAGAATCAGACAAATCAGAATAATCAATCGAATTCTGATCCAAATGTGTTTAAGTGCAACATTGCAGTCAACTTAAGCAACGTGGTGTCTGAACAAGTGGCCAAACAACACATGGTACTTCTTGCCACAGTGTTGGAATCTTATGAAAGTTTGGTGGCCGGGAAGATTGGTAATCCGGAAATAACCGCAGAGGATTATGATCAAGTGGATGAAGAAGAGCTTGAGCTAATGGATATCAAATGGTCCTTAGCCTCGATTATTCGGAATGGTTACTAAATTTGTTGCTCTAACCGGCAGAGACATCGGGAATTCAAGCAACAAACTGGGATTTGACAAAACGAAAGTTACTTGTTTCAGATGCCGACAAAAAGGGCACCTCAAAAGAGAATGCAAGAATCCAGAAGCGAGTGGCAATCCAAGTCCATTTGGAGGTGGCAGTGATTATTACAAGAAGTCACTATAATACAAGCCATTCCCAAAGAAGACTCAAGTCGAAATCCAAGAGAAACCATCCAACACCACAGAAAAGGCGATGGTTGCTTCAAATGAAGATGACGGATTTGATTGGAATTCATATATTGTCAAAAAGATCGGAGTTGCTCTAATGGCTGAGATCATGGAAGATACATTTGCTGAGGATGCAGCTATGGAAAGCGCAATGCTAGAAGAATACTTACAACAAGTAGAAGAAGAGGAAATCTATCATCACACAAAGATGCAGGTATCCTTTCTCCTAACATGACTTCTAGTTTTGCAGGTTATTTTGGTGATACAACATCTTCGGAGCATGTTGCTGAGGAGAAGCCTATGGTTGAAGAAGTCGTCAATGTGACTAAAGAGATGAATGAGGAAAACCTCATAGAAATCGCCAACAAAGCTATGATGGCAAATCTAACAAAGGTAGGTCCGGAGGTAAAAGTTGTAGAAAAGGAGGTGGTAAAAGTGCAAATCGTTGAGGTTGAAAAACCATGTACGAAATGTGCTGAACCTTGTGTTCAATGTGCTAAAAAGTCTCAAGTCATAAGTGAACTCAATGTGCATAATAACAATTTCAAATATGATTATCGCACAATGAAAGAGGCTTATGATAAAATGAAAGACGATTACGACAGGCTCGATAAAAACAACGTTGAACAAGATGATACCGTAAGAATGTTAAAAGCAACAGTATTGGAAAAACAAAAAGCAATTAACATCTATATCAACACCATTGCTGAAATTAAACAAGAGCTTCAAGATACCGAAAGGGTAAGACAGATTTTGAAAAGCTATTCCACAAATGCTTACGTCATCGATCATATTCTTCCAACGCTTCTGTCGGAAGAAAACATTCAGAAAACAAAAGGTAAGAAACATGAGATTATAGCAATGTTCCACCACCCTTGTGTGAAAAATATTGTCGCACAAAGGCCGAAGGAACGGAAAAGGCGCTTAACATTGAACTTTTGACTGAAAAGAAAAATGAGCTGCCTGGGAACATTGATATAACCTACAAAAGCGATGATGGCGAAGCAGTGATTAAAATTGTTGTTGAAAATGTTTTGAGTGAGTCTGATGATGGTAGCTATGAGAGCGCCAACTCGAGTTTGAACAATTCTGAATCACAATCTGAAGATGACGATACATCATCGGAAGATAGCCTAAGTGATGATCCTAACGTTGTCATGTACAAAGTTAAGGAATCTGATAGACTATATTTCGACGATAGCTTTCCGATTCGGAATGTGAAAGAAGACCAGCTTGATAAATTCTTCAAACTCGTTGTCATGTACAGAGAATTTGGAAATAAATGAAAAGAAGTTTTATTCTAAACCTAAAAGAAACAACTACCGAAGGAATGGTGGTGACTTTCCTGAACACAGGATTGGGTTTAGAGGAAGAAGAAGAACCGAAAAAGAAAAAGTCACCATTTCGTGAATATAAAGATAAAAGCATGGCTTTCGTGTATGGGACTAGTACGGTTCAAGAAGGGAATTTGATTGGAAAGCAATCAAATGATGAATTCAAAAAGGAAAAAGAACTTCGGGATAAGGCTAAATCCGCAAGTGGAGTAAAACCCACTAGTGGACATTCTCATGATAATCGGACTTGCTTTACATGCAATGAAGTTGGTCACATTGCTCGCAAGTGTCCGAAATCAAAGCCTATCTATCATCAAAGAAAGACAAATTCAGATGTTGAGAAACTTAAGCAACCAGAGATTGTTAAACCAATCACAATTCTAAAACGAAACAATGAATCTAAAATTGAAGTTAAAACTAAAACTGAATTGAAGTTTGAAAATTTAACTTTTGAGAAAGGTGAAACTTCCAAATCGAACGAAAACAAAGATTCAAGGTTTCATATCAAGAAAGCAAGGGTTAAATCACAATCCTGGGATGCCAAAAAGAAAACAACATCATCTGAAGTTGCAAAGTCTGAGTCAGTTGAGACCAAGGTCGAAAAAGTGTCTGTTTCAAAAGATAAAACTGAAACTGTCAAAATTTGTCCAAAACTTTCAAAAGATAAGAAAAAGTCAAGTTTGACACGATAACGTCGATGAAGTCTTAAATGGTGAATTTGAGGATGATTATGAAGTTTATTATCCCAAACCCAAGACCAAAAGGCTTGGGTTGCACTTTTTATCTGAATGTTAATGTGTGCAGGGGCTCCAAAGATCCATATTATCAAAGTGGATTCTGGATAGCGGAGCGTCAAGGCACATGACCGGGATGAAAGCACTACTCTTTGATATCAAAGCGATTAATGGAGGGTATGTAGGCTTCGCTGGAAATCAAGGAGGTCGCATTATTGCTGAAGGAAAGCTTCGAGGTGTGGTATCTTTTGATCGTGTTAACTATATCGCCGAGCTAGAGAACAATCTTCTAAGTATCTCACAGATTTGCGATAAGCAGTTTACAGTTCATTTCAACGATAAGGAGTACATGAATCTTAAGCTGGGTTTCAAGATTCCGGATGATTGGATTCTCATGTGCGCTCCACGCGAAAATGATCTCTACGTGTTAGACATGGGTATTGTAACAACACCGTCGAAATCGGCTCAATGTTTTGTCACAAAAGCCACAGAGAAGGATTGATTCTATGGCACAGAAAAATGGGGCATATACATCTGGGGAAAAAGGATTTTCTGGTTCATAACGATTTAGTCGAGGGGGTGAATCTTCAAAGCTTCCATATGACGGATCATTGTCTTAAATGTAAGAAAGGGAAGCAGATTAAGAAGTCACATCCTAAGAAGATTCTGAATTCCATAAAGTTGCCACTTGAACGTCTACATATGGATCTTTTTGGTCCGGTGAATGTTCGAAGTATATCCGAAGATCTGTACTGTTTAGTTGTCACAGATGAATATTCTCAATATTCATGGGTTTTCTTTCAAGAGTCTAAAGATGAAACGTTTGAGAATCTGGTGATTCTCTTCAAGAAGCTCAAAAATCTATATCATCTCCCTGTCATACGAATTCGAAGTGATAATGGCACGGAATTCAAGAACAACATGATGAAAGAGTTTTGCAACGCCAAAGGGATTCTGCACGAATTCAGTGCATCTTATACTCCACAACAAAATGGTGTAGCTGAGAGAAGAACAGAACGTTGATCGAAATAGCAAGAACCATGCTTGCAGACTCAAAACTTCCTGTTAGCTTCTGGAGTGAGGTGGTTGCAGCGGCATGTTATACTTTAAACAGGGTCTTAACTGTCAAACCGACTAAAAAGACATGTTTCGAAATGATCAACCGTAGGAAACTAAATTTGAAATATCTAGAACCGTTTGGTGCACCGTGTAACATTTGTAAAAAAACCGGGTTTTCAAAACCCGCTCCGTTTTGTAATCGAATATCAAGTTATAAAAGTTACGTTGAATATTTATGATTATTTTGATTTAAAACGATACATAATTAATAAATAAACTAAACTATAAAAATTATATTTGATAAAAAGTTAAAACAAAATGAATAAAAAAATTATGTTGCTGCCGGGACTCGAACCCCGGTCAGCCAAACAACTCCAACGCCTTAACACACACTCACCTCACCACTCCGCCACTTTGTGTTTTCTGTTATCTCTAGGAAACAAATAAAATATATACACAAACTCGGTTAAACCGGTTGCGCCAACTGAGAAACGGAAATCGGCAAATCAATCGTCAAATCGTTTGATTACTCGCGTATTCACGTTCATAACCGATGAACCGATGTTTCTAATCAATTCGGAATTGATTAAGCATCAAGTTTCATCATTATCGGTTTTTATAACCGAAAAGTAATCAAAACCAGATTACTTCAATTCCAGACATTCTCGCGACTCAGAAATACCATACCAGCATCCCATTTCATTTTCGTCACATTTTCAGACCATTAGAACGCTTAAATCAGCTCGCCGGAATTTTCTGCAAATCTCGCCGGAAAACCGTATTCATCCTCAAACGGTAAATCTCTCAATATTATTGCAGTACAACAATTCTTAAGCTATTTCTAACTTAAACCTCTCAATTGAAATCGAATTCAGGCGCTACATACAACTAATTCCAGTTCGCCGGAAATTTCCTGAAAGTCCTTATTTCCGTCTGTGAAACGGTAAGGACCTTCAATCCCTCTGATAACATTTGCTGAACACTTCAATTTCACGATTAGCTAATAAAAATGGTTAATTGTCTTGTTCAGTTGAAGAGCATAAAAACAGGGTCTGACCCATTGCCGGAAATCTGAAATAAACCGTTCATCGGTATGTTCATCTCTAATTATCATCTCTATCATTTCATTATAACCTTAGTAATATTTGTCAATCGTAAAAACAAGAAACGGATCAGTGATTCAGTCGTCGGAAATTTGGATGAAGAAGACGAAGTTAACTAAGTTATAAGTTTATTTAAAATCAGTAAAATGAACGGGTTAGACACACAGTCCAGCGGTGGACTGTGTGCAAATCATATACGCATGTCCCGAGTTCGATCCCTGCTACACGCATCCTTATATAATAAAATTCCTTTTTGTTTAAAAACTAAACCGGGTTAACTCAGTTAGTTATTAAGTATAATAAAAACCGAGATAATAACCAGGTTAGACACACAATCCAGCGGTGGACTGTGTGCAACACTAAGTCATACGTCGCGAGTTCGAAACCCGTCACTGGCACCGGTCCGTTGAATTAAAATGGTTTTGCAATTAAAAGAATTTCGGTTAAACTGAATAAGTATATAAATATAATTAAAAACAAGATTATTTCGGGTTAGACACGTAGCTCAGTTGGTAGAGCTGCGTGCACGCGTACGGGAGGTCTCGGGTTCGAGCCTCACCCGGCGCAAACTATGCCACTGACCGAACCGGTCAACGGTCAACGGTCAACGGTCAAATGGTCAACGCAAAATAAACAATTTTTTTTATATTTTTATTTATTTAATTTAATTTAAAAATCAATTAAAAATACTTAAAAATAACATTTTTAAAGATAGAAAATAGCCTTAAACTCACAAAAATATATCTAAAAATTTCATTAAAATCCTTAATAAAATTCACTCATTTAATATATTTTTCCGGTATTATTTAGGTTAGTATTCCTCGTTGTTCCGCTCATCTAATTCGTGCGCATCTTACCATCTCCAATCCAACGCACCCAATGTGAGTGAATCTTACAAATTCCCCGTTTTAATCACGTTTTGGGGTGTCATGTGTCTTTGTATATATATTATAATTAAACCATTGTGCATACATCCTATCATGAACATGTGTATTCAGTTTGTTGCTGTTAAGTAGTTATTATTGGATGCAATTTATTATTCAGTACATGCAATTTCATAGGCCGCCGCTCCCCATTACATTATGAGCGTTGAGCATGTTCCCCATTTCGTTATGAGGTTGAACCCGGCGTGCCCACATACGATCGGCTCCGTTTGATTGAGCCTTGATCGCACAAACATTTTCATTTTCAGTACATGTAGTACGATCGGCTCCGTTTGATTGAGCCTTGATCGCACAGTTCATTTATGTTATTTATCGTATGTTGTTGGTATGTTAATGTATGCTATCATATGTTATTGTATGTTATAGTTGTGATTGCTATTTGCCACTGCTTGATTATTTACATTTGCTCATTTATGATTATGCACAATTTTTCATTGATAAACTAACAAGTAATTCATTAATAAATGTTTATCTAATAAGGTTCACTCGCCAACTTATATTGACCCAAAACCCCCATTTTTACACATGATACAGGTGAACCAGCAGCAGCTAGGAACACATAGGACTTGTAGTAGAAGAATAAAACGACTTAGAGTTGGGATTGTTATGTTTGGTTTATTTTCTTTGTATTGAATGAACATGTTTGGATATTTGGAAATGTAACTTTGACTCTATTAAATATGAAACATATTAGTAAATGTCATGAGCTTTGGTGATAACCCAATTATGCCCCGACTCTTATTCCGCTGCGGGTCGGGGTGTGACACACCGTGTACAATAATTGATCAAGATGGAAAGTTTGGTGCTAAAACGCTTTAAGGTTTCTTTGTTGGATACGCTAGTCCGCTAAGGAGAGTTTATATTCCTACTTTGAGAAGGGTGATCGAAGCACAACATGTTGATTGCTTTCGGTACACAACTCCTATTCACAGAAAAGGCGATGCGTGGTTGTTCAATTACCAGATTTGTGGAAGTCATTCGACTTGCCCGAAGAACCGTCTGATGAAGAACTTGCAGCTCTTTATTATCTTCAACAGTCGGCAAACCAAGAACAGATTATAAGGCCAATTGTGGTTAATCAACCCACTGTTGGTTCTACATCGTCTTCTGGTGCAGGTCCGAGTAATAGTGGTGTTCCGGTGGAACAAGTTTCTGAAGCAGAAGTAGAACCTACTACAACTCCAGCAAATGTTTCCACTGAACCAGTAAATGCAACTACAGAGCCCAATATTTCCCAGAATCAGAATTCCGACTCTGATGAAGCTCCGACTTTCGATGATGATGGAGAATCTTCTTCCGATGAAGAATCCGAGCAGATAACAAGCATGTTGAATCAATCCACTGGCCCGAGCAATCAAAATGAAGCTACATCTAGTGCTCCTGAAGTTGATTTGATCATTGATCTGAATATTACAAATCAGAATAGTACTGTTGATGTTCCTAGTGAGGAGATGTCGCGATCTTATTCATATCACCCTTCAACAAACATTATTGGAGAGTTACAGACTGGTGTGAGAACGAGAAGCCAGATCCACAAAGCATTAAGTTGTTTCTATACTCGAGTGGCTCTGACTCAAGACTATTGTTGTTATTCATGTTTCATATCTCAAATCGAGCCGAAGACTGTGAATGAAGCTCTGGGTGATAGCGATGCAGGAAGAGTTGTTATAGTATAAGAAACTGGGAGTTTGGAGACTTGTCGACTTACCACGAAAGCAGAAAGTGATAGACACGAAGTGGGTCTTCAAGTGTAAGAGGGATGATCGAGGTGGGATCATTAGAAACAAAGCTCGGTTGGTTGTCAAAGGTTTCCACCAGCAAGAATGAATTGACTATACGGAAGTCTATGCACCAGTTGCACGTTTAGAGTCAATCCGCATTTTCCTTGCATTCGCTGCTTGGAAAGGTTTTAAGGTGTACCAGTTTGATGTGAAGTCCGCATTTCTCTATGGTAAGCTACGCGAGCAAGTGTACGTCGGCCAACCACCGGGGTTCGTCGATCCGCTAAACAAGAACAAAGCTTATCTCCTAGACAAAGCCTTATACGGATTACATCAAGCCCCTAGAGCTTGGTACGGGACGTTATCTCAACATCTCGTTGGAAATGGCTTTACTAGAGGCACAGTGGACAGTACATTGTTTACAAAAGAAGTCGGAAATCATCTAATCATCATACAAATCTATGTGGATGATATCATTTTTGGTTCAACGGATGATAGTCTTTGCAAAGAATTCGAGAAGATAATGAAGAAGAAGTTCGAAATGTCTTCTATGGGCGAAATGAAATTCTTCCTCGGGTTACAAGTTGATCAGTTACCAGACGGCATATTCATTCATCAAACAAAATACATTCATGATATTCTGAAGAAGTTTGAAGTGGATAGCTCGAAGCCGCTTTCTACTCCTCTGGCGCTGAATCACGAAATTTGCATCAAGGAAACAAGAACCATAGTGGATGATACGCTCTATCGGTCGATGATAGGATCTCTTATGTGTCTAACGGCATCTCGCCCAGATATCATGTATCCTACCTGTCTTTGCGCAAGATATCAGTCCAGTCCCAGAGTGTCTCACATGCAGATAGTCAAAAGAATATTCAGTTACCTAAAGGGATGTCCAAGCACCGGCTTGTGGTATCCAAAGAACGATAATTTTGATCTGACAGGATATGCTGATTCTGACTTTGGGGTGGACAAGCTGAATTCAAAGTCTATGACGGCTGGTTGCCAGTTCTTCGGAACTCGATTAGTAACGTGGCAATGCAAGAAACAAACCACGGTCTCTCCCTCTACTTGTGAGGCAGAACACATATCTGCTTCTAGCTGTTGTTCACAAATTCTATGGATTCAACAACAGATGAGGGACTTTGGATTGTAATTTCTTGATACGCCTTTATATGTAGACAATAATGTAACATTTGTAAAAATCTGGTTTTCAAAACCCGCTCCGTTTTGTAATCGAATATCAAGTTATAAAAGTTACGTCGAATATTTATGATTATTTTGATTTAAAAGGATACATAATTAATAAATAAACTAAACTATAAAAATTATATTTGATAAAAAGTTAAAATAAAATAAATAAAAAAATTATGATGCTGCCGGGACTCGAACCCGGGTCAGCCAAGACACTTCAGCGACTTAACACACACTCACCAGACCACTCCGCCACATTGTGTTTTCTGCTAACTCTAGGAACACAAATGAAATTTATACACAAACCCAGTGAAAACCGGTTGCGCCATCTGAGAAACGGCAATCGGCAAACCAATCGTCAATTCGTTGTTTATTCACACATTCAGTTTATAACCGATGCACCGACGGTTTTTAATCAAATCGGAATTGATTAAACATAAAGCCTCATCATTATCGGTTTTTATAACCGAAAAATCATCAAGTCCAGAGTTCTTCAACTTCAGACCACTCTCGCGACTCAGAGATATCATACCAATACTCCATTTCATTTTCGTCGCATTTTCAGACCATCAGAACGCCTAAATCAGCTCGCCGGAATTTTCTGCAAAAGTCGCCGGAAAACCGTATTCAACTCAAACCGGTAAAATATCTCTACTTTACTGTTTCAATCAATTGTTAGAACCTTACTAACATTAACCCATCGCTCATAATCAACCACAGACGACATTGCTGGACTTTCAGTTTTCGCCGAAAAACTCCTGGGATTGTCGGAAACTCGTTGATTACCGGTATGCTCATTCCAACGTGCTGATAATCAATACTCATTAGTTCGATTTCACATCTAATCCCTTAAACCTGTTAATTGATTCTCACAGCCGAAGGTTCCAAAAACAGAGCCGACGAGTTTCGCCGGATTCTCTGAAGAAGACGATCTGTTCGGTATCTTCTTTCCCCAAACTTTTCGGTTCAATGCATTCAAATTGGTCATCATGTTCATTAACTAAATTAATCGCGTATCATTTGTTTTGATTGATGTCTGTGTTTGTAATGAAGAAGACGAGTTCAGAGATGACATAAGATTAATTAAAATCGGAATTATAAACGGGTTAGACACACAGTCCAGCGGTGGACTGTGTGCAAAATACAAACGCACGTCCAGAGTTCGATTCCTGCTATACGCACTCCTTGTATAATAAAATGCCTTTTTGTTTAAAAACTAAACCGGGATAACTCAGTTAGTTGTTAAGTATAATAAAAACCGAGATAATAACCAGGTTAGACATACAGTCCAGCGGTGGACTGTGTGCAACATAAACCATACGTCGCGCGTTCGAAACCCGTCACTAGCACCGGTCCGATTGAATTAAAATGTTTTTGCAAATAAAGGAAATTCGGTTAAATTGAATAAGTGTATAAATATAATTAAAAACAAGATTATTTCGGGTTAGACACGTAGCTCAGTTGGTAGAGCTGCGTGCACGCGTACGGGAGGTCTCGGGTTCGAGCCTCACCCAGCGCAAACTATGTCATTGACCGAACCTGTCAACAAGTCAACGGTCAACGGTCAACGCAAAATAAACAAATTTTTTATATTTTTTATTTATTTAATTTAATTTAAAATCAATTAAAAATACTTAAAAATAACATTTTTAAAGATAGAAAATAGCCTTAAACTCACAAAAATATATCTAAAAATTTCATTAAAATCCTTAATAAAACCCACTCATTTAATATACTTTTCCGTTATTATTTAGGTTAGTATTCCTTGTTGTTCCGCTCATCTAACTCGTGCGCATCTCACCATCTCCAATCCAACGCACCCAATGTGAGTGAATCTTACAAATTCCCCGTTTTAATCACGTTTTGGGGTGTATCATGTGTCTTTGTATATATATTATAACTAAACCATTGTGCATACATCATATCATGAACATGTGTATTCAGTTTTTTGCTGTTAAGTAGTTATTATTGGATGAAATTTATTATTCAGTACATGCAATTTCATAGGCCACCGCTCCCCATTACATTATGAGCGTTGAGCATGTTCCCCATTTCATTATGAGGTTGAACCTGGCGTGCCCACATACGATCGGCTCCGTTTGATTGAGCCTTGATCGCACAGACATTTTCATTTTCAGTACATGCAATACGATCGGCTCCGTTTGATTGAGCCTTGATCACACAGTTTCATTTATGTTATTTACAGTATGATGTTTGGTATGTTCATATATGCTGTCATATGTTATTGTATGTTATAGTTGTGACTGCTATTTGCTACTGCTTGATTATTTACATTTGCTCATCTATGATTATGCTCAATTTTTCGTTGATAAACTAACAAGTAATTCATTATTAAATGTTTATCTAATAAGGTTCACTCGCCAACTTATGTTGACCCAAAAACCCCCATTTTACACATGATACAGGTGAACCAGCAGCAGCTAGGAACACATAGGACTTGGACTAGAAGAATAAAACGATTTAGAGTTGGGATTGTTATGCTTGGTTTATTTTCTTTGTATTGAATGAACATGTTTGGATTTTTTTGGAAATGTAACATTGATTTTATTAAATATGAAACATATTAGTAAATGTCATGAGCTTTGGTGATAACCCAATTATGCCCCGACTCTTATTCCGCTGCGGGTCCGGGTGTGACAGATTGGTATCAGAGCCATGACTATAGGGATATAGGATAGTTTATTAGACCCTTAGAGCCTATACTATAGTCGATTAGAAACTTATAAGATTTTTGTGTGTTACATGCCAAATTTCATGATGTTATATGTTTTATGTTAAATGTTACATTTAATATTGTGCAAGCCTATTCATAAGTATGTATTATCATATAATGCCTATCATGAATCGTATACTCATAACATATCACATCCATGAAAGCACACACCACATCATGATTGCTTTTACAATGATTTTCGTGTTTTCAAATCTCATCAAAGTGAGTTCTCATGACGGGCATGTAGTAACTGGAAGGGTACCAGTACCGGTAGTCGGAACGTCCTGTCTAGGCTGGCATTCGTATAAATCCAAAATAAAGGACCAGTTTGCCTACCTGGGGACTAACGATGAGAGTACGAAGTACCTATTAGGCCAAAGCATGCTACACCAAACGTCGTGTGAGCTAACCCCACTTTGAGTTGTCATTGTGTCTACACCTGGACGCGTTCCGACCAAACATCTCATGAACATATTTTGTGGTTTGCATTCGGGGGCTGCGAGTGTTAAATTGCCAATACTAATGTGAATCCTACCAAGCCAATAGCCATGGGGGCCCACATGACTATGTAGGTGAAGGTATGGGGGACATTTGAGGCCCAACATGAGCGAACCCAAGACATCCTATGGATGTAGTTGCATTATTGATATTTATCTTATTTTCATTTTCTTAAAGACACATGACACCTAAAAAGACACCATAAACTCACAATTTTCTCGTTGTATGATCCTGTAGATGTCGTCTAGACAGCAACGAAGGGGTAAAAGATCAGGAAGATCTCAGGAACGTTTGGCCACTCAGATCGCGAAACAAATGGCCACGATACTGCCTGACATTGTGGTCCAAGTACAACAAGCCCTTGCTACAAATCCTACTAACCCACCCCAACAACAGGACCAGAACATCGACAACCCTCCTACCAACAAGTGCTCTTACAAACATTTTAAGTCCTGTGATCCTCCTAAATTTGAAGGGACCGAGGGTGTCACTGCTCTCCTACATTGGTTCGAGGAGATGGAAAACACCTTTCTAAATTGCGATTGTCCTGAGGATCGCAAGGTTCGATACGCCACCGGGAGACTATTTGGGGTAGCTCTCACTTGGTGGAATACTGAGAAAGGGAAGAGGGGAACTGAAGATGCAATGGCCTTAACTTGGGAGGAGTTAAGGGAGATCATGACTAGGCGTTTCTGTCCTAGGAGTGAAATTAAAAAGTTGGAGGATGAATTTCATGCTCTAAAGCAGAAGGAAGGTGATCACACCACCTATAACAAGAGATTTTTGGAGTTGAACCAAATGGTTCCAAATCTGTTAACACCAACCTATCGTCTGATTGAACATTATATTCGAGGACTTCCCTCGAAAATCCAAGATTCAGTTCTCAGCGTTTCACCGGTAACACTTGAAGCTGCTATGGAGTTAGCAACTGAACTAACCGAGAACCGAATTCGCAACGGGAAGTTCAAAGAAGAGAAGAAGAAAGCCCCTGTTGAGGGACAAACTTCAAACCACCCCATTCCTTCCTCTAAGTTTGCTAACAAGAGGAAGCGTAACACCAGAAATTTTGCAGTTACCCAAACCAACACCCCTATTCCTGCTGCACCCATTACTCAAGTCACTCCTTCACCCGCACCATACAGAAGACCCTACACTGGCCCGTTACTAAAATGTAACCGTTGCCAATATTACCATTCCCCTGATCATCCTTGCCAATACTGCACCGGCTGCGGTCGCGCAGGACATACTGTTCAAACCTGCCGCATGCCTCAACGAACAAACCGCCACCAACCTTTAACCCAAACCCACCAACAGTTAATGGGTCTAGCCCAACAACCCCTACCATTTCCACCCACCCAACATTTAGCCCAAACATACTACCAACCCAATTATCCTATGGGCCAACCTATGCGGGCTTGCTTCAATTGCGGAGACCCCAGCCACTTCAGAAACACTTGTCCAAGGTTGGTAAACATTATTCATGCTCAGGCCCAAGCCAACCCAGTGAATCAAGCGAACCAAGCTCCTCCACCTGCAAGAGGAAGAGCTTTCAATATTAACGCGAACCAGGCCAGAGCTGACGGCAATGTGGTCAACGGTACGTTCCTTATAAATGGTAGATATGCATCCATATTATTTGATACTGGTGCGGATAGAAGTTTTGTATCTTTAGAATTTGAACCTATCTTAAACAAAAATCGGGATAAGATCACGGAATCCATAACGGTAGAAGTTGCGGACGGGAAACCAGTTTCATTAAACTCTATTATACGTAACTGTACACTCACCTTAAACGACCACGATTTCTCAGTCGACTTTATTCCTATGAAGCTGGGAAGTTTTGATATCATAATCGGTATGGATTGGCTCAGTCAACATCAGGCAGAAGTTGTATGTCGTGAAAAATATATTCGTATTCCTCTTTCAAACGGCCAGACTCTTCGAATCATTGGAGAAACCTCGTCGAAAGGGCTCAGCTTAATGTCTTGTCTTCAAGCTCAAAAATATCTTCGCAAGAATTACGTCGCGTTTTTAGCTCATATCATCAAAAAGGGGACCATGGAGAAGAAACTTGAGGACATTCCTGTAGTAAAAGATTTCCCGCAAGTTTTTCCTGACGACGTTTCAGGACTCCTCCAGTTAGAGACGTCGAATTCCGTATTGATCTTATACCTGGTGCTACACCAGTTGCAAAGTCTCCATATAGGTTAGCCCCCTCTGAAATGCAAGAGCTAGCCAGTCAATTGCAAGAGTTGACAGACAAGGGATTCATACGTCCTAGCTCGTCGCCTTGGGGTGCACCTGTCCTCTTTGTAAAGAAGAAAGATGGATCGTTTCGTATGTGCATCGACTACAGAGAGCTCAACAAGTTAACAATCAAGAATCGCTATCCTTTACCTTGCATTGATGATCTTCTTGACCAACTACAAGGTGCCAACTGCTTTTCAAAAATCGATCTTCGATCCGGCTATCATCAACTTAGAGTGCATGAAGAAGACGTTCCTAAGACTGCTTTTCGAACTCGTTATGGCCACTATGAATTCATGGTTATGCCATTTGGATTAACCAACGAACCAGCTGTCTTCATGGACCTAATGAACAGAGTCTGCAAACCTTATCTTGATCGATTTGTTATAGTCTTTATCGACGATATTCTTATTTATTCAAAATCTAAATCTGATCATGAGCGTCATCTTCGACTCGTTCTTGCACTTCTAGAAAAGGAAAAGCTTTATGCCAAATTCTCCAAATGTGAATTCTCGTTAAAAGAGGTGCAATTCCTCGGGCATGTAGTCAATGACAAGGGAATACATGTTGACCCTTCAAAGATCAAAGCGGTTCAAGAATGGCAAGCTCCACGTAGACCAACTGAAGTAAGATCTTTTCTTGGACTAGCTGGCTATTATCGTCGGTTCATTTCAAACTTCTCTCGTATTGCTGTCTCACTCACGGCTTTAACTCATAAGGGAAAACCTTTCATATGGGGACCCAAGCAAGAAGAAGCCTTTCAAACTCTTAAACAAAAACTTTGTGATGCACCAATCCTCACTCTTCCTGAAGGTTGTTATGATTTTGTAGTCTATTGCGACGCGTCAGGGCAAGGATTAGGCTGCGTTCTAATGCAAAGAGGAAAAGTCATAGCTTATGCTTCGAGACAACTCAAGACACATGAAAAGAACTACACCACTCATGATCTAGAACTTGGAGCCATTGTATTCGCTCTTAGATATGGAGACATTATCTCTATGGTACCAAGTGTGAAATATACACTGACCACAAGAGTCTTCAACATATCTTCAATCAAAAAGAGTTAAACATGAGGCAACGAAGATGGGTCAAACTTCTAAATGATTACGACTGTGAAATTAGATACCACCCTGGTAAAGCAAATGTGGTGGCTGATGCACTTAGTCGAAAGGGTTATGCGAACTCCATTCATCTTCTATGTTCGCAAATTATAACCGACATTAAAGATCAAATTCGAGAAGCCCAACACGTTTCAATAACAGAAGAAGATGTATGAAAGGAGATGTCCTATGGAGCCGAGCTAAAACTTGAAACTAAATCAGACGGTATTCTGTATTACCTAGATCGTATCTGGATTCCTAACCACAACAATCTTCGTGAAACTCTTATGAATGAAGCACACAAAACGCGATATTCTATACACCCAGGAGCCAATAAGATGTATCAAGACCTACGATACACCTATTGGTGGCCTGGAATGAAGAAGGATATTGCCGTTTTTGTTTCCAAGTGCCTCACATGTTCCAAGGTGAAGGCTGAACACCAAAGACTCTCGGGACTTCTAGTCCAACCGGAAATACCTGTATGGAAGTGGGAAAATATAACCATGGATTTCATTACCGGGTTACCTCGCACTTCTAGTGGGTATGACACAATATGGGTAATCATAGACCGACTTACAAAATCAGCTCACTTTATTCCTATCCGTGAAGATTTCAAGAACGAAAAGCTTGCACGTATTTATATCAACGAAATCGTAAGCCGTCATGGGGTTCCGTTAAGTATTATTTCTGATCGTAATGGTCGTTTCACCTCACGAACATGGCAAGCAGTACAATCCGCTATGGGCACACGATTAGATCTCAGTACCGCCTATCATCCTCAAACTGATGGACAGTCTGAGCGCACCATTCAAACTCTTGAAGATATGCTTAGAGCATGTGTCATAGACTTCAAGGGAAATTGGGACGCCCACCTACCATTAGTAGAATTTTCGTACAACAACAGCTATCATTCGAGCATCGGCATGGCACCTTTTGAAGCCTTATATGGTCGTAAGTGCCGATCTCTTGTATGTTGGCACGAAATTGGGGAAGCACAAATTACTGGTCCAGAATTGATCCAAGAAACCACAGACAAGATCCATCAAATTCGAAACAATCTTCTAGCGGCTCAAAGTCGTCAAAAGAGTTATGCAGATAAACGACGGAAGCCCTTAGAGTTTAACATTGGTGATCATGTGCTTTTAAAAGTATCACCGTGGAAGGGAGTAGTTCGTTTGGGTCAAAAGGGGAAGCTAGCACCTTGTTACGTAGGGCCTTTCAAGATACTCGAAAGAGTAGGTCCTGTAGCATACAAGCTTGACCTACCAGAAGAACTCAACAGGATTCATCCCACATTCCACGTGTCGAACTTGAAGAAGTGCCTCGCTGATGAGAATCTCCATATTCCGCTGGAAGATATTCAGATTGATGAATCTATGCATTTTATTGAAAGACCAATGGAGATCATGGACTACGGGGAGAAACGTCTTCGACGAAGTCGCATTCCAATTGTTAGGGTACGCTGGGAGTCGAAACGGGGACCTGAGTTTACTTTGGAACGTGAAGACTCAATGCGTGAAAAATACCCGCATCTTTTTCCTACTACTTCAACTACTTAAATTTCGGGACGAAATTCCTAAAAGTAGGGGATACTGTAACATTTGTAAAAATCGGGTTTTCAAAACCCGCTCCGTTTTGTAAATCAAGTTATAAAAGTTACGTCGAATATTTATGATTATTTTGATTTAAAACGATACATAATTAATAAATAAACTAAACTATAAAAATTATATTTGTTAAAAAGTTAAAATAAAATAAATAGAAAAATTATGATGCTGCCGGGACTCGAACCCGGGTCAGCCAAGACACTTCAGCGACTTAACACACACTCACCAGACCACTCCGCCACATTGTGTTTTCTGCTAACTCTAGGAACACAAATGAAATTTATACACAAACCCAGTTAAAACCGGTTGCGCCATCTGAGAAACGGCAATCGGCAAACCAATCGTCAATTCGTTGTTTATTCACACATTCAGTTTATAACCGATGCACCGATGGTTTTTAATCAAATCGTAATTGATTAAACATAAAGCCTCATCATTATCGGTTTTTAAAACCGAAAAATCATCAAGTCCAGAGTTCTTCAACTTCAGACCACTCTCGCGACTTAGAGATATCATACCAATACTCTATTTCATTTTCGTCGCATTTTCAGACCATCAGAACGCCTAAATCAGCTCGCCGGAATTTTCTGCAAAAGTCGCCGGAAAACCGTATTCAACTCAAACCGGTAAAATACCTCTACTTTACTGTTTCAATCAATTGTTAGAACCTTACTAACATTAACCCATCGCTCATAATCAACCACAGACGACATTGCTGGACTTTCAGTTTTCGCCGGAAAACTCCTGGGATTGTCGGAAACTCGTTGATTACTGGTATGCTCATTCCAACGTGCTGATAATCAATACTCATTAGTTCGATTTCACATCTAATCCCTTAAACCTGTTAATTGATTCTCACAGCCGAAGGTTCCAAAAACAGAGCCGCCGAGTTTCGCCGGATTCTCTGAAGAAGACGATCTGTTCGGTATCTTCTTTCCCCAAACTTTTCGGTTCAATGCATTCAAATTGGTCATCATGTTCATTAACTAAATTAATCGCGTATCATTTGTTTTGATTGATGTCTGTGTTTGTAATGAAGAAGACGAGTTCAGAGATGACATAAGATTAATTAAAATCGGAATTATAAACGGGTTAGACACACAGTCCAGCGGTGGACTGTGTGCAAAATACAAACGCACGTCCCGAGTTCGATTCCTGCTATACGCACTCCTTGTATAATAAAATGCCTTTTTGTTTAAAAACTAAACCGGGATAACTCAGTTAGTTGTTAAGTATAATAAAAACCGAGATAATAACCAGGTTAGACACACAGTCCAGCGGTGGACTGTGTGCAACATAAACCATACGTCGCGCTAGCGAAACCCGTCACTAGCACCGGTCCGATTGAATTAAAATGTTTTTGCAAATAAAGGAAATTCGGTTAAATTGAATAAGTGTATAAATATAATTAAAAACAAGATTATTTCGGGTTAGACACGTAGCTCAGTTGGTAGAGCTGCGTGCACGCGTACGGGAGGTCTCGGGTTCGAGCCTCACCCAGCGCAAACCATGTCATTGACCGAACCGGTTAACAAGTCAACGGTCAACGCAAAATAAACAAATTTTTTATATTTTTATTTATTTAATTTAATTTAAAAATAAATTAAAAATACTTAAAAATAACATTTTTAAAGATAGAAAATAGCCTTAAACTCACAAAAATATATCTAAAAATTTCATTAAAATCCTTAATAAAACCCACTCATTTAATATACTTTTCCGTTATTATTTAGGTTAGTATTCCTCGTTGTTCCGCTCATCTAACTCGTGCGCATCTCACCATCTCCAATCCAAGGCACCCAATGTGAGTGAATCTTACAAATTCCCCGTTTTAATCACGTTTTGGGGTGTATCATGTGTCTTTGTATATATATATTATAACTATACCATTGTGCATACATCATATCATGAACATGTGTATTCAGTTTGTTGCTGTTAAGTAGTTATTATTGGATGAAATTTATTATTCAGTACATGCAATTTCATAGGCCGCCGCTCCCCATTACATTATGAGCGTTGAGCATGTTCCCCATTTCATTATGAGGTTGAACCTGGCGTGCCCACATACGATCGGCTCCGTTTGATTGAGCCTTGATCGCACAGTTTCATTTATGTTATTTACAGTATGATGTTTGGTATGTTCATGTATGCTGTCATATGTTATTGTATGTTATTGTTGTGACTGCTATTTGCTACTGCTTGATTATTTACATTTGCTCATCTATGATTATGCTCAATTTTTCGTTGATAAACTAACAAGTAATTCATTATTAAATGTTTATCTAATAAGGTTCACTCGCCAACTTATGTTGACCCAAAAACCCCCATTTTACACATGATACAAGTGAACCAGCAGCAGCTAGGAACACATAGGACTTGGACTAGAAGAATAAAACGATTTAGAGTTGGGATTGTTATGCTTGGTTTATTTTCTTTGTATTGAATGAACATGTTTGGATTTTTTTGGAAATGTAACATTGATTTTATTAAATATGAAACATATTAGTAAATGTCATGAGCTTTGGTGATAACCCAATTATGCCCCGACTCTTATTCCGCTGCGGGTCGGGATGTGACAAATAAGGCAGCAATCGACATAACCAAACATCCTGTTCCTCACTCTCGAACTAAACACATAGAAATTCGTTATCACTTCATTCGTGACTGCTATGAAAAGAAGTTGGTGCGAATTGAAAAAATCCACATCGATGAACAAAAAGCTGATTTTTATACCAAAGCATTTCTTTAACAAGATTTAAATATCTAATGAGGCTAAAAATTTGTTGATAGGTGCGGAGGCAGAGGTTGAATATGGATCGGACGACGAGTTCACATGATCCACATTGGTTTGTTTATCTTTTAGATTAGTATTTCTTAAAACCTAAAATACAAAAATATGTTTTTGATTTTAGGGGGAGAAATATTTGAGAAAATACAAAAACATATGAAAAATCAAAAAGTACAAAAACATTGAAAAAGACAAAAAGAGTTTTGAGTCAAAAAGGAAATGATAGTACATTAGTGGACTGTCACAGTATGCTAAAAATTGTAAAGTTTAAAAAGTGATAAACGAGTCTTACTGTGGATGTGTTGATAGGCTTTACACGTTCAGTAAATTGTTTCCGGGATATAAACTAAATTTTCAACTGCTTAAACTTGTGGATTAACATCTCTCGGATATATGGACTTAGTACCGAAATTTCGTTTGAGAGATTGCCTGATTCTGAGATACGATATCTTTATAGATAGTTGATATCTGGGGTATTATACAAGTTCTTCTGATTTTGCGGAAGCAATAGCCTAGAACTTCTATAATGCTTCTGTTAAAAACCCTAAACTGCATGCAAAGCTGAAACGAATCGAAAGATCTAATCATTTGCAGTGCTTAAAAGATTCCTTAATTGGAACACACCTTAAAAGTCGAGCCTTCATCTCTTTGTATGTACGGTAGTACTAACCTGAGCTCTCAAGGCCTCGCACAACCCAGATACAGATATCAGTTACACTATATTCACCTGTAAGATGAAATCTAGGGAATCTTGATACGGGAGTATATTCTGAGATGGGAACCATAGTTGATTAAAGTTTCATAATTCTACCTAAGATATCTTGGAACAATTGAGAAATGTGTCGAAGTTTAAGTGGACAAACATATCGACAATCTAGTTAAACGAATTTAAAACTTAAAGTCATCAAAAGGTCAACGATACTGGTGATATGTCTCAATCAACTGATATGATCCTTAAACACGAATTCAAAAAAATATGTCTGTAAATATGTTTGTACATAGTTTACTTACTTTACTTGTTTTACAGATTAAAACGAAAAAGATTTTTAGTGTGTTTTAGCATAAACTTGCATAAATACAAAAAGATTTTGTTTCTACATTAGTTTCAACAAGCCAATGTCGAAGAACGGATCTTCGAAGTCTGGTAAGGTGCTAAACTGGTGGAAATATAATTGACAATGGGCTGGAGCTAATCTGTAAAATCTGATAAGCTAAAACGATTAAAAGTTCATTAATTTGACAATTGAAATTGAGAAAAACCAAAAGTTTGTTCATATCAGGTCAAACCGATGTCATTAACTTGGACTCGGCAGACAAATCGGTTAACCAAGGTCATTAGCTTGGACTTGGTCAACTGAGTGGATTGCTAAAACTGGTAAAAGTTGGAAAATTCAAGGTCAAAATTGAAAAATTTGAAAAAAAAAATTGATTTTGGATTTGATCAAGTTCGCCCAAACTTGATCAGGGCAAATGGTTTTGAATTGATATCAAGTTCGCCCGGACATGTTCAGTGTTTCAAAGATCAGATGGCAAGTTCGCCCGAACTTGTGCTACTCTTAGTTGATTAGTTCTAACAAGTTCGCCCGGACTTGTTACCTATATATAAGGAACAAGTCCGCCCGAACTTCATTATCTGTCATCTGAATACTGAGAGCGAACTTGAAGCGATTTGAGCGAACTTTGAATTTGTGCATTCTACGTCGAATTGCTGCCCAATTTTCGCGTGAATGTTAGTGATTCGCACACTAGGGATCATGGCTATGGATCTGAAATTGATGGACTTTGACTGATTTGGATCTGAAATTGAAATTTGAACTTGATTTAAGAAGTTTAAGAACAAATTGGACTACAAAACATGTTAAACAAACATAAACGATCTTAAACATGTCATTCATTTGATTCAGAAAGGCATGATCATGTAGTTGCAGGTTCAGAAAGCCCGAACTTGTCAACTGGTTCATTGAACCAAGTTAAACTGAACTTGTCCTCAAGTGTGAAAATGTTATAAATCTTACAAGTTCGCCGAACTTGTTTGATGTTTTCAAAAAATCATGATTATTTGACAAAGTTCGCCCGGACTTGTCTAAACCTATTTAAAAAATTTTACTCTTTACAAGTTCGCCCGAACTTGTTTAAGATTTGGTCAAAATGTTCAATCAAGTTCGCCCGGACTTGCTAGAAATGTAATGTTTAATTACCAATCAAGTTCGGGCGAACTTGATATATGTTGGTGAAAATTGTTGAATTTGCTAATTTTGTCTCGATTTTCGTGTTTGTGAGAATATTCAGCTCTCGTTCAATAAATTTCATAACACATGCATAACGCTCAACGAAACTGTCTGTCCATCTCTTGAAGTATATGACATTATTCTCAAATTTATGGAGCGTATTCCGATTCACAAGGCGATAACGGAAAAGACAATGGTATATCGATCACACGTCTACAGATTTTGGAACGCCGCATCCCTAATTGAAGACAACACAGTGATAAAGTCAATCGTCCGCGTGGGAAATGAAGATAAATAGTTCACAGTGACAGAAGCAGACATTTGGAAAGTGCTGAATTTCAACGATGAAGCGAGTGATCCTATGCTACTTGATGAAAGAATGGTTAGAGGTAGTTTTTGTCACATGGGCTACAAAGGGCACGTTAATGAATCTACCTTGAAGAAAGGGGGAGTTCCGAATCCCTACAAGTTCTTAATGCATGCTAATTCACGCGTTTAGCCATCGAAAGGCAGGATTGGATGATGTATAAGATTATATGGCTTGTATGGCCACAACGCTCGTTCTAAACAAGAAGTTCAACTTTTCAAAGCTTGTATTCACGCACATGAAGAACAACATGGGATCTAACAGGCTTGTCATGTATCCGAGGTTTATACAGATGCTGATCGATGATAAGTCCAAGAAAATCGCGAAAGATCCGAATGATATTGTTTATCTTAGCCATATGGATGAAGTCACAATAAAGAAGCTGATTACTTTCCAGAAACAAGCTTCAGCGCCGATCGCAAAGCCTTTATTTGGTGCTATAGCTTCTGCTGATTACATCGCACCACCGGAATACAAATGGCGTAAAGATGATAGTGGTGACAAGAAAGAGGTGAATGCTGAATTAGAATGGATATCTACTTTCAAAGAAAAGCGCAGCGATTGGTTCTTAAAGAAAGTAGTTGTTGAAGAAAAGAAGAAAATGTCGAGAAAATCAAAGAAAGTCGAAACAATGTTGATAGACGAAGATGAACCTGAAAATGTACAACCTGAAGCTGGTTCGAGTGTTGCTACGAATGTTGAAAGTCAAGAGATTGAGAAAGATACTCAAGAAGATGACGTGATTTCTGCAATGTCCGACAAGGATGAAGATAGCGACGATTCACTGGAAAACGCAACAAAGAAAGCAATCGCTGAAAAAGAATCAGAGAAGATCGAAGAAACTGATGCAGATAAAGGGTTCTGATGAGGAGAGACCAAAGACAAAGGCAAAACGTGTTAAGTCTTCTACGAAAGATACAACTTTGAAGACTACTGGATCTCCAAGTACCAAAGGCAAGAAAGCACAAAAGCCGAAAAGCAGACGTTATTGGCAAAAAGAAAGGCACAGAAGTCACACAAGAACCTCCTGAGTCTGAATTGCTTGAAATACCAATACGAGAGTCTCAAGATCCACCTACAAGTTCACAACCAGAAAGCTCTATTCCAAAAGATGTTCCTGTTCAAACACCGAATAGTACTCCAAAGTCAACTCCAAAGACTACTCCGAGGTCGAAGCTTTTTGGAAACATCCCTGACGAACCTGTCAATATTCAAGATTTGAATGGTTTCTTCCCAGAATCTGATGTTGATGAACTGGAGAAAAGAGTTAAAGTTCTAGAACATAAAGTGTCAAAGAATGAAGCTGAGAAAGCTATGTTAGAACAATTGGTGAAGAAAATTGAAGTCGAGAAGGAAATTCTGAATGATAAAGTCAAATTTCTGGAAGGTGATCGTGGTTACTTAAAAGCCCTAATAGAAAGTCTGCAGGATACGAATGAACGACTGCAGAAAGATATTGCTGAGTTATGATCAGAGTGAGATTTGAATGACAGAAGATTCAACAGACTACAAAAAGTTTTATCCAACAGTCTGGGTATTGATTTCACTGCAGAATATGCTCGATTGGATTTACAAGAGGCCAAAGAGAAAGCTAAGAAAGAGTTATCAGAACAGGGGAAGGGCAAGCATGTAATTGAAAGTATGCCCGAGATAACTGAGCATGTGATTGAATCTATGAAAGCTTCAGAGTCTGAGATTATTTCTAAGAAAGAGACTGAGCAGAAAGACGATGAAGAAGCTAACGATGATAATGATGAAGAGCCTGTTGATGATACGAAAGACGACTCCGATAATGATGATGGAAATGATGATGATCAGGGAGGAGTTGGATTGAAAGTTGTTGATGCCAGAGTATCTGATGAGTTTGATTTTTCCTAACTATTGAATGATGATGCAAACAGGATGGAAGATCAAAATCAGGGGAGCAGACATGGCAAACAGGCAAACAGATGATGATATGACAGATGCAGTTACTACAACGCCTGTTGCTGCTATGCCGACAAAGCCAATGATTTTAGTGTTAGAGCATAACGTTGAGGAAGGTGAATTTGTTCACAACTATTCAAAGGAAGATTTGGCTAAGCTGCTCAACGTTGATGCTGAAATGTTTGATTTCGATTTCGAAGAGCAAGTGGTTAACATTGATACATTTGAACCAATATACTGCTAAAAACGAAGATCTGATGCAGATGATTATAATAAAGTGATTATTGAAGATTGGTCGTCAGATGATGAAAAAGATGAAGCAGAAAAGTCTGTTGGTCTGAATACTGATAAGTTTCCGACATTGAAGAAATGTACAAGTAATTGAATGAAGATCTGCTAAAAGAAAAGATTGCAGAGTCTGTACGAGAAGGCTAAGTTCCTAAACTGATGACTAAAGAAGAAATTGCTAAAGTGAAAAAGTCCTGGTTTAAAGAAATGCCGAGAGAAAGAAAGTTCCGACGTCCATTAGCTTTCTTTACCAGAGATGCAGACATATCTTTGGGTGATATTATTAGTTGGGGATGGTTGAAAGAGCTAAATTTATGCCATTAAACGTGAATTTGGGGTTCAATACTTCAAATACTTGGCAGATTTTAAAACATTACCGTATTGGGATGTGGAGGAGTTAGTGTAGACGAGAAATGTAAGCTACCACATGAAGTTTATTGATCAATTATTGTGGAAGATGATTAAGTTCGAAGCAACGCAAGGATTTAAATACTGGAAACCGTTTATACCGAAGCGCAGAATCAAAACAAACAAGAAAACGGGAGAAAAAGACATAACGTTGATTACGAAGCGTCCACGAGCGATGAAAAACATGCCCCTAATGCCAATAGAACAAGATTTTTATCCGTTGTTCAAATGGTGGCAAGTTGATCCTACAACGTGTGAAGCTGTGATAGTGTTGAAGTTTGAAGAACATTTGGATATTTCAAAGGAAAGATCAGTTGAAATGTTTCAAAATGAAGGATTGAGAGGGTTATGGAGAATGATACGCATTCTAGACCCAATGTGGCTAGTGAATTGCTCTAAGGAGGATATTCGATGTTTATTCTTTAACAATATATGTTACGAGAAACGCCAGGAGGTACAAGCGATGCAATATCAAAAGATAATGAATGGTTGTTACGCTCATGGAGTAAATTCAGGAAGAATGTGGGAGTCTAGTTGGAGAGAGTTAGAGCGCAAAGAGTTTTTGAAGGAAGAAAGGCGTCTGGAACGTTTTCAAGAAAAGACAAAGGAGGCAAGGCTTAGACGTTTCCAATTTATGACTAAAGTGCCACCAACAGATCAAACGCTGATTCCGTCGCAAGAACGTAGAAAGAAGCCTTACAAGAACTTCTTTGGGTGATGCAGATGAAAGATAGAGCGTTGAAGACTGATCAAGACGAAGACGATATCCAAGGGGGAGCTTGTTAGTAAATAATGTCTATGTCTTAGTCTTGTATCGAGTTTGTTTAGATTGGGCTAGATTATGTCAGAAATGAGGGGTATTTATGTAATTAGACATCAAGTTCATCCGGAATGTTGAAGTTTGAACAAGTTTGGCCCGAACTTGTAAGCAAGTTCGCCTGAACTTGTTGTCCTCCAAGCGAACTTGATGGCCTATAAATATGTGTCCTTAGTTTCTCATCTGTAACTTTTGCAACTTTGTCACAACAGAGGCGAAGCTCTGTCTGATCCAGATCTTAGATGTATTTTGACTTAGTGATCAATAAACAACAATTTAACGAGTAATTCTTGTCTATTTGATTAACATGTCACATAGTTCCCGCGTATATGAACATTAGATACCAAATTAGGTTTCTGTGCTAATCAAGGAGCGATCTAACACTTTGGGTCAACATTTCCCTTTAACATTCTTTCATTTCCTCATTTCCTTCATACATAGCTAACAGTGATTCCTACAGTTCCTTGGCCGGAATTGGCTTCACGAACCCCGGTATCGATCTCTGGCACCAATGCAGTATGTAGCATTGCCAACGCTATATCATCAACCTCGACTTTCTCATAGTCTTCGTCATTGTAGGTGGACACAGGTTTAACAGCGGTAGTCCCATTTTCTTCATCAAGAACATAGGTAATTACGGTTGGTCCTCTGCAGATGGATCTCCATGCCTTAGGATCTTTCATTTCCATATATTGAGAAAACGAAATTTCCATTCAGAAAACGAGTCCCCCAAATGCAGCCTAGGGATCTTGTTGTTTGTTCCAATGACATTGTCTAAATCCTGGTTCTTGACCACCTTTTCACTCAACGACACTTGATTAGTGGAATCCATTGCGCACACTTCGATAATGAACCCGTACATTCCAAAAAGTTCAAGTCAACACCGCACACTTCGATAACGAACCCGTACACCCCAAAAGGTTCAAGTCAACACCACACAGTCCAGAAAGTCCAACTATGAGGTTGCACTGTTCAGGAGGTTCAGTAGCAAAAACCGCACAATCCAGACCGCACAGTCCAAGGAGGTTCAAACACAAAAACCGCACACTCCAAAAGCAACAAGTCGTACAGTCTAAATGATGAACCCGCATACTTTGAGAGGTCAAATAAGAGGTCGCACACTTGACTTCTAGTCGCACAGTATTAGCTGGACCGCACAGTTGTTAATTTTGGGCCGCACCCTGATTAGTTGGAACCGTACACCGATTATTTGGGCCCGCACACTACCATCAACCAAATAGATGATTTCTTTCACAAAAGTAAACCCGCACACTTGATCCGTACACTAATTTTGGAAGCAAATTACTTTATTTAACAGATTTCTGAAATATTAGGAGATTGAATTCAAATTTCCAATTTGATTTCTTTCCACCGAAATCCCGACTTTCCTGCAAACACAATTTTCTTTCCACCAAAACAGATGAAACACCCAGTTTTGTGAAAAAATCTTTAAAAAATTCTTAGTTTTGCCAAAACCGGATTCTAAATGTTGTAAAACAATTTATGGGTGTTTTTCAAGAAAGAATTAATCTGCAAACACACGTAGCACACCAATCAGATAGTCAAAACAGTATAAACACATATTTGATTAATCAAAAGTTCAACCTTTTTCTTTGTATCGTTGATTCTTCAGATCAACAACAATCTTCAAGCAATATCCGATCCAACCGAGCCTAGTAAGACTACGTAGGCTCTTATACCAATTGTAAGTCCCAGACACTTAACAATTGGATATTAGACACCTAAACAAGTCGCGGGATAACAAGAAAAGGCGTAGAAGATTGAAACTAGAATGATTATATTGATCAACAGAGCACACGACTTCTAAGAGTCGTCTGGTACTCACAAAAACACAGTAAATCGACCAACCCTGACAAAACCTAGGTGCATCCTACTTATAGAACATAGGATACAACCTAATACAATTGGGCCAAGCCCAAACCCAAACCATACACTATCAGCCCAAACCGTACACTAGCCTACCTTAATCAAGACAAACGTAAACCTACTTATACTGCCCTTACACTAAAGCATAAACATCCAAAGTTCCTTAAGTGTGACAAAGAGGGACTAAAGTTAAACATCATTTCAAAAGGACTCCTACCATTCAACATATAGGAAGGTAACCTGTTAACAAGATATACAACAATTAGCACACAATCTGACTAGAATCTTAAAGGAAAGACCACCCTGAAACATCAAGGCTCTAGTTGTGTTTAGAAGATGCCTATGTTTCCTTTCCACCACACAATTGTTGAGGTGTATAGGAACAAGTTGTTTGATGAAAGATACCCTTAGTTTGACAAAATAAGGTCATTTGACTATTAACAAATTCTGTCCCATTATCACTTCTAAATATTTTAATTTTTTTTTCTTAAACCGAGTCAAAATTAATTCATAAAAATCTTTTAGATTATCAAAGACTTTAGTTTTGTTTGACAGAAAATAACACCATACAGCCCTAGAATAGTCATCTACTATTGTTAAAAAATATTTAAATCCATCATAACTTGTCACTTTATATGGACCCCATAAGTCTAAATGTACTAGATCACCTATACACCTAGACTTATGTTCACTAAAAGGAAATGGGACTCTAACGTGTTTAGCCCTATGACATACTTCACAAGGACTATGTTCACTTGATTTTATATTAAACTTTTGTTTTAACACAGCTAAGACTTGATCAGAAGGGTGCCTTAGCCTACTATGCCAAGTATAAGACTGCACAAAACTATTAAAACAAGCATTAATAGTATTACCAACATTCCCTACAAAATATAGACCACTATCATGTCTACCACTTATCGGGATTCTCTTTGAACTGGAATCCTATAACACACAATTTGTTTCATTAAACACAATTGACACAAGATTATCTTTAGCCATCTTATGCACAGAAAGTAGATTCACACAATAATCTGGCACATAAAAAACATCCTTTAAAAGTATATCATCAGTCAGTTTTAAATCACCAATCTTAATAACCTTAACACTTGTCCCATTTGGATGACCAACAGTAATATTAAACTCAGACACATCAACTATGTTTACCATATCTTTATCTGACCTAACCATGTGTTGACTAGCCCCTGAGTCAACTATCCACCCATACATGCTACTAAAACTGACTGAATGTGAACAACTAACAAAATTCCCAAAACTTGAACAGTTAACAAGGTTTGAACCATTATAACACTTAACTCCTACATTAGGATTCTGAGAATCCAAAGCATTCTTCTCTCCAACTAAATTCAACAACTTAGCAACCTGCTCAGTTGTAAAAGGAGAACCAGACCCACTAATAGAAGAGATGACCCAGTCACATTATTAGACTTGTTATTATTACTAGAAAAGTTGACTTTAGTGGATTGATTACCATTAACTCTTTTCCTAAAACCAGGTGGATACCCAACAATCTCAAAACACCTATCAACAGTATGTCCTATCATGTTACAATGAGTACATTTCAAATTTGGATTAGGCCCCTGTTGATTCTTCTTTTAGACTCAAACCCTTGATTTGTTGTAGAAACAAAAGATACACTTTGTGTTTTAGACCCACTACTAGTAAGTCTATATGACTCCTCCCTAGAACTAATTGAAAAGGCTACCTTAACTGTAGGAATTGGTTCTCTGGTCAAGAGCTTAATTCTTACAGGTTAATAGATATCATTCAACCCCATAAGAAATTGCATTAAGTTTATAAGCATTGAAAAATCAGTGTACTCTTTTGCAGCTGACAAGAACAGGAAGGTAGATGCAACATAGCATCCATTTGCTTCCACATTGTTGTCAGCCTGTTATAGTATTCAGAAATAGTGATGCCATTTTGTGAAATACTATTAATCTTTTTATGTAAATCGTATACAAAGACCCATCAACTTTGTGAAAAGACTCTTTAAGATCATCCCAAACTTCAGATGCCAACTTAGAAGACACTTGACCAAGAAACAATTCCTCATAAATAGAATTCAATAACCAAGTAAGGAAAACTGTGTAACATCCGTCGAAAAACGGGTTTCCAAAACCCGTTTCGTTTATTAATCGAATATCCAGTTATAATTTTCGTTGCGTATATATTGTTCATTTTAATTTAAAACAATACATAATTAATAAACATTTTAGAATTTAAAAACTATAATTAATAAATAATAAAAATAAGTGAAGAAAAAATAAAATGAAGCTGCCGGGTTTCGAACCCGGGTCGCCCACAAACACAAGCACACACTACACCACTCCGCCACACAATTCTTTTATGACAAATACAGAAACAAATAACATTTAAAGTAAACCCAAAAGTCAAACTGATGATCAGCGCGCCTAATCCGCAGTCGCCGGAAAAACCGATGATTTCGCAAATCACGACCGTTTTCTTTGACTGAAACGCGTGAACTAAATTCGACATCGGTTATAACCGATGTCTAACCCCTAATTCCAGTCGTAACCGCCGGAAAAACTTTGACCGCGAATCAAGACCAAAATTCAGACTGAATACATTCTGTTCTTCCCTATAAATACCCACCCAAACCTCTGGTAACCTTTTCGCTCAAAATCGCACAATATCTCGAAGCTTTAGCACGTCGCCGGAGATATTCTACATTCGCCGGACTTTCACCGGAAAACCGAGACTTACTTCAAATCGGTAAAATTCTCGACTCTTTTGTTTGCAATCCATTATTAGGCAAGTATTAACATAAATCGTTCAACCAGAATCTGTCTCAGACAACGTTGCCGGGAATTCCTGCACTCGCCGGAAAATCACTGGAAATTCCGAAGTCTCACTGTCAATCGGTACAATCATCTAAACCCCCTGATATCCCTTGTTTAGTAACTTAATTGCACAACTCATTGATCAAAACTGTTAATTGATTCACTCAGACGGAAGTCACCAATCAGAGCCGACGACTCTTGCCGGAAATCTGAGAAAAACATTCTGTTCGGTACATTTTACTCCGTAACCCTCTTTATCCATTTCATTCCAATCAATTATATGTTCGATGACCGATTTAAACAAGAACAGTCGGACATCATTGTTCTGTGTCTTTGTAAACGAAGAAGACGAAGTCGAACATGTGTAGAAGTTTAATTAAAACTGAAAATTTAACCGGGTTAGACATACAGTCCAGCGGTGAACTGTGTGCAACATAACACGCACGTCACGGGTTCGAATCGCACACGTTACCGAATTTCAGAATTAAAACCAACATTTTTACAACTGAATCGGATCAGGTCACCGAATGTTAATAAGTATAATTTAATCCATAAGTTAAACAGATATGACACACAGCCCAACTGGTTGGGCTGTGCGCACTCGAACCGAAGGACCCGAGTTCGACTCCGGGTCCCTGCAACCGATTCGGCCATATAAATTGTTTTTAATAAAAACCCAAATAAGTTAAAAGTTAATTAGTGTATAAATATAATTAAAACAGAGAATATTTCGGGTTAGACACGTAGCTCAGTTGGTAGAGCTGCGTGCACGTATACGAGAGGTCCCGAGTTCGAACCTCACTCAGCGTATATAATTAACACAATCCGACCGGTCAACGGTCAGAGTCAAAAAGTCAACATTTTTTTATTTATTTATTTTTTTATTTATTTAATCAGAAAATTATTTAAAAAATACTTAAAAATAGTATTTTTAAAGTTAGAAAATGTCCTTAAACTCACAAAAATAAATCTAAAAATCCTATTAAGATTATGAATTAAAAGTATTAATCTCAAATAAAATCCATTTATTTACCGAACCTTTTCGTTATTATTTTAGGTTAGTTTTCCTCGTCGATCAAATCCCAAAACTCGTGCGCATCCAACGTCATCTAAGAACGCACCCAATGTGAGTGAATCTCTACCAATTCCCCGTTTTAATCACATTTTGTGGTGTATCATGTGTCGTTTAATTCCTTATTATATTTAAACACTTGTGCATCCATCATATCTGTGATCAAATGTGTATCAATTGTTGTGTGAATTATGTTTAGATTGAAGTTATCATTTTCAGTGCATGCATTCCATTAGGCCCATCAGCTCCCCGTGGGATACGGGTTGAGTATCAGGTGCCTCATTCGATCGGCTCCGTTTGATTGAGCCTTGATCTCACATACATCATCATTCATGTCACTCGATCGGCTCCGTTTGATTGAGCCTTGATCTCATATACATCATCATTCATGTCATTTACTCATCCAATATGGTTTGTGTTTTGTTATATATATATATATGATGCTCACATGTGATTATTGCACAAATTTTCAATATTAAATACATCAAGAAATTAATAACAATGTTTTATCAAGGTTCACTCGCCAACTTTTGTTGACCCAAAATATCCCCCCTTTTACACATGATACAGGTGATCCAGTTGAGGCAAGAAACACATAGGAAGGCCTAGAAGAATAAATCAGTTTAAGCTTTGGATTGTTTTACTTAGTTTCATTTCCTTGTAATTGTATGGAATTGATTTGAATATTTGCGTTGTAATTTGAATTTAATAAATATGAAACAATTTAGTAAACATCATGAGCTTTGGTGATAACCCAATTATGCCCCGACTCTTATTCCGCTGCGGGTCGGGGTGTGACAAACTGAATTACACCTATCCCAAAGATTAGCAAGTACCTTATCATCTTCTGATTTCACACACTTACCATCAACAAAACCAATGATTAGCAAGTTTCATAGCACTAGACCACACAACATAATTCGCGGTACCCCTAAGTTTAATACTAACAATTGTCAAAGCAGAAGAGTCACTAGGATGAAGAAACAGAGGGCCTCCTAAGTCCAGCCTACTAATTTTGGTCTGTGAAGAACTAGCATGATCATCACCCATATTTAACAATCACAAGCAACAACAAACTGACAACAGATTATAATTACAAAGAACACTAAACACAACAAGAAACTCAACAGCAAACTGTGCCAGAGGCCAGATTCCTGGTTCATCACTCATAGGTGCCAGGACAAGCATAACACTGGTGTACACTAACAGACACTAATCAATACCACAAGTTCAAATAAACCGGTCCTCACTACCCCGGCATCAACTAGTACAATAACAAATAACTAATAATGAAGAACAGAGAACAATCTTACAACAGTGTTTAACTCCCTCCAAGCAGATCTGTGTATGTAACCTTCTAGGGTTACAAATAGAGATCAGGAACACAAGCACAACCTAGTCAGTTTGCCCTGAAACTTTGTTTCAGAGACCAACACAGGAAGAGATAATAACCACCAGAAGATGAGAAATCTTCCAAGTCTACTCCAAACGCTAACTAGGGTTTCAGCTTCTCCGAATCGGAACAACACGCTTCCCAAGATTTAGATCTCAACAGTTCTTCAACAAATGAAGAACATCATCTACAAGAACCCTAATTCTCACAGCTATTCAAACTAGATCAGTAACCAAGAGCCAACCAGGGCTTTGATACCATGTCAAAATGTATGGTATTCAAACCAAACAACAAGAAATATATGAAGATCAACACAAACAACAAATAAGTGACAAAATGGTGACAAACTTTATTATTACCCAATCCAGAAAAACACCCCCAGAAACCCTTTCATCTCACAATTTTTGAGATCTATAAACAATACAGAAAAAGAGATAATCAACTGATGATGATCAGTTGATCTATACAAACCGTAGTACAGGGATCTTACACACGAGATCACACCTAATCTAACACATTGATACAAACCCTAATCGTACAAAACAAGAGAGAGACAACAGAAAGATCTGGAAGAGTGTAATGGGAGAAACCCTAATCTCATTCCTTTTATATCCAGCTCAAAAGATACTTTCATAATGGCCCCTCGAGTATCCAACTCATTCACAATAGTCCTTAGCTATTACCACATAACACCTTTGACTTTCAACCTACACACTTAACACCCTGATCAAATAACAACTTAACTTAATTCATAACAAACTTTCTAACACATTACACAAGTAATGTTGCAACATGAATTATCAGTTGCCTTTTATTTTAACACAACCAACTTATAGAAGTCACACACATGAATATTTGCAATTCAGCAGAAATGAATAAAAGAGTAACTAAATAACATCCTATACCATACGACAGATGATCATGAAACATGAATCAAGTCCCTGTTTGACGTAATCGAATGAAAAATAGTCTGCATCCATCGAGTACCTGTAGATATGTATAATCATATTCGTCAACGATTGAATTACGTTCAAACATGAATCGAATACTTATTAAATTAGGTATAACAGATATGTATAATACACGTCTTCAGCAATTGAATGAAGAATCGTTCTTCAGTAGTTCCTTGATCAGAGTTCTTCAGCGATTAAATGAAAAATCGTTCTTCAGTTCCTCGATCAAAGTTCTTCAGTGAGGATCATTCTTCAGTTCCTAGATCAGATGCAGATTTAAATCCACCTGAATACAAAATAGAGTGAAAATCAAAATAAAACAGTGATGGAATAGAAAACCGAATGAAAATAAAAACATATTAGCGACTGAATGAAATTCGAATGAGGAGGTTACCGATCCGATTCCGTTCCGATTAAGCGAGGAAGTTCCGATTGAGCGATTGAATGAGGAAGTTCCGATTAACAATCGAGCGGTTGCACAAAAAATAGGGTTTCACTAAATAAGAGGCCGCTCAAGTTAATATATATTCGGGTTATAATTTATTTTTATTTTTTTTGGCAAAATTGAATTTTAACAATCCGAAATGACTTTTTTTGGCCGATAATAAACCCAACTCATTACCCACAATAATCCAAACTCTTCCATTTTGTTTGTAAAATAGTCCGCTGTTAAAAAAACATAACGGTGTTTAGTTGTTTTCCAAATTACAAACCGATGTTTTCGGACTTTTGATCAAAAAGATAATACGATTCGATTGATGGAAAAATTACATCAAAACTGTGCTCTAAATGACTTTATTTTTGTTAATTAGAAGTTAAAACATCCGAATTGAACCACCATTTTCGTCGTTTAGAGCACTATTTTGAGGTAAGTTTTACATCAATCGACTCGTATCCTCATTCTAATCAAAATCCCGAAAACATCGGTTTGTATTTTGGAAAAAAAACTTACTCCGTTATGTTTTTCTAATGGCGGGCTATTTTAAAAACAAAATTGAAGAGTTCAGATTATTGTGGGTAATTAACTGAGTTGGGATTATTAGCAGGCAAAAAGAGCCAGTTCGGATTATTAAAATCCAGTTTGCATATTTTTAATAGGTTTAACATGTTAGCTACTACTTAGCTACCAAACACGTGTTTTTATACTTTGCACCAAATCAGATTCCCTTGCTAAGACAATTGTAAATTTTGGAAGCAATTGCCTAGTCTTATAGTGGTGATTCCTCTATTAAGAAAAGTAGCAATTTACTACTAATATGTTTGAGGAATTGACAATTTAACAAAAGATTAAATAAAAAATGTACTCTAAAAAGAATACATAATTACAATCATATAGTGGCTATGATATCTACAATGAGATAACAAGAATAATAGCCAATTACTTACATGGAAACCAATAGCGACCTTTAGATAACCAATTAATTCAAGCAAAAAAAATTTTACTTTTACTCTATAAACTCAGTTTCCTTAGAAAGCTACTTTTACATCATACATGCTTCTCCAAATCTAGTTATTTTACCTTAAAAATTGTAATAGTTTCTAAGTACAACCAAACACTCCTAATAATGAACATAAACTGAACATGTAAATGGGGCTATAAACAAAAGACACAATGGTGGTGATGTACCCATGAGTGAAGCCTCTAGCTAATGAGTAATCCAAAGAAAGAACCTGATCCATGGGTGTCATTGTTCACTCTATAACAGTTGGAAGTCCCCAGTATCAAGACAAAGGGGCATCTAGTTCAAAACCAGATACAACCACTTGTGGTGGGAATTCAAATGATCCTATTAAATCAGGTGATATAAAGATTAGACTGATAGAGTCTCCAACTTAGAATCATCAGTGTCAGAGATAAAAGACATGATGAAGACATTGGTGTCGAACTCTACTCCTTCTCCTACAAATGCAAAACTTGCAGAAAAGGTATGGTTCCATGCCCAATCTTATCTCCAACTACAAAAGCAGTCTGACGATGCCACTCACAACATTCACATGGATTTAGTCAGAAATATGGTTGAAGCAAGATTCTCTGAGACACAAGCAGAAATCCAAGCCATACAAGATTATCTTCTTCAAGCAACAGGTACTGCTCCAACACCCAGGCATCCTGCAGGTGATGCCAAAAGGGGGGAAAATATTGATAGCCTGAGAAAAGCTTCCACGAGCAAACCCAACCAAAAAGGTTAAGGTTTCCCAAACCACTGATCAACCAACTCAAACCTCTGCTCCATCACAAACCACTGTACCTCAAACATATGTTGGCAGTACAAAGAGGCCAATAGAGGTTACAACAACACCACTCACCAAATCACTACCACCTATCCCTAAAACCAGAAAAAGAAAAATGATCACATCACCTATCAAATCACCCATCAAAAAAACTTCCACCAAAACCACAACATCCCCTATTACAACATCCACCACACCATTATCATTTGTTCCGTCTGCAAACGTTCCTAGCCCAGCCAGTGTTGAAGAGTATATAAAATTAAAGAAAAGGCAGGCCAAAACGATAGTTTTGGAAAGGAACCAAGGGAAAGATGAGAAACAGATTCTGCAGATTCTATCAGAAGAATACAAAAAAGGTATAAGGTCTCAGAGGCTATGCCAACATGATCTGCAGAGATCTTTCACATGAACCCATAACTGATGCAGATCTCAAAAAACTGCTCAAAGAAGATTACCTTAATCACATCATGGAAAGAAACCATATGATGCTGATAGGGAACATTTTACAGGGTGGCCAACTGAATCCTTGCTAGATGAAATAGTAAGGATTGAAAACTTGAAGTTGTTTCCCAATATCACTCCTTCAACCCCAAACTGGAAAGATGGTAAAAAGCTAAATGATAAAAGGGCTACGAAGATAAGAAGAATGAAGGACGAACTGGCTGTTGCAAAAATAGGCACCTTGAAGACTATGGCCAAATGGAATGAGTTAACAACCCATAAGAACTACAAACAGTTGGGAATTCAAAGAGAAAGGGATCCCTCATTTCCAAAAAGACCAGAGTATAAGCAACTAGACTTTTCTATCAAGACTTTGGTTGAACCTTCTGAGTTCCCATCAGCAAGAAACATATCAAGAGCTGTAAGAGAATTTCTTAAAAGAAAACATGTACTGAAGAGGACATCAGGAAAGAAGACTTAATTGACACAATCATGGGAAGACAAGTATCTCTAAACTCATCAGCATTAACTCTGGTCCCAGCAAATTCTCTTAGTCATAAAATTCTAAAATGGAAGTCAAATAAAGACACCCATGAATTGACTCTGCTTAGGGCTAGTGGGGATGTGGAGAAGATCATAAAGAAAAGCGCCACTAGCCTAAAGATTGAAGATCTACAAGACTTAATAAGTCTGCCATTGGAGAGGAACCCAGAAGACACTGTTTCTCTTCACTTTGAATTACAATTCAAATGTCAAATAAGAGAATAATTGATGAGAGAATAAAAGTTGATCAAATACACCTCTACTTTGGCATCATTTGTTCTAGGGGGATATTGTTGGACCTACAAAAGAACATATGATATTCAAAAGCAAGAACATGAATCAAGGATCAAGAAATAAATAATTGTTGAGGCAATTCTCTCCCCAAAGATAGTGAATCTTAAACACCTAATCATAACATCTGTTTAGGATAAAGCAAACATCTGATCATAACTTGGAACCGTTGTTCAAGAAGAAACAACATCTGTTGAGGGCTAAAGTGTGTTGAAGCTAAAGGTCTGATGAAAAAGACCAAACATCTGTATGGCCAAACAGATGTTTGGATACCTGAAATAGAGGATAACTTGTAAAGTGGTTTCGTAATGTAGCAATATTTATCTTGTGTCAATGTTTAGACTAGTTAGAACATATGATAGGATTTGCACAGATGTTTGTAACATATGTGAATTTTTTACGTTAGGAATGTTAGATGTCACTATCAAGGTGACTTCAGTCTATCACGAACAGAGCTTTAGTACTTAGTATAAATAGATCTCACCTGTTAGATATCTATTTCATCACTTCACACATTCTCTTTTGTACGAATAGTTCTAGCGAGTGATCAGGCTGAGGGGGAGATTGTAAAATCATTACTGTAAAAATTTTGATCATTATGAATCACTGAAAAACAGTTATTGATAATATCTCTCTACTTGTTAACTTTATTGTGATAATCAGTATTTGTTTACAAATATTAAAACTCAGATCCTAACAAGATATTACTTTGATCCATAAACCTTGAGTTCTTGTTGCTTTAAGGTTGTTTAAACTTGGTTTATGTATAACCAAGTTGTTCATGAGGTTTTATGGTGGAAACATGGTGTTTATGGACCAAACATTTGACTTTTTTGGCAATACCTGGACAAAACAAACGCTAAATGAAAAAGATATATATCAAGGCTTGGTTGATAATGGTGAATACATGTTTGTGTTATACATGGTGTGTAGGTACCGTACCTAGCTCTATATAGCCCATGGAAGTATAGAAAATGCCTAAGAGATCGAGAAACGGCAGGTATATCACCTAAGTCCAAAGTTAGGTGCACTAGAATTTCGCATATGCATAATTTTTTAGGTGGCTATTTTTAAAACTTGAAAATTGACAGGTTGATCATATATTATGAAAACAAGACCTAAGAAGATTTGGTGATTTTTGAAAATTCTTATAATATTTGGTGAATTTATTGGTGCTTAATGGCGTTAATTTGGGAAAATATCAAACAAATTTGATAAAACACCAAATTTTAAAATCGGTTGCTAATAATATGAGAAAGATCTATCAAAAATTAAGGGTCCATAGGCTGACCCTAAATATGGTCTTAAAACTCGCGAATTATCTAACTTTCGGTAACCGAAAATGTTGTTCAGAAATATTGGTTGAACCTGAAAACTTTAGAGGTAGTTTCAGGGTATTAAGGAACACTTCAGTAAAAAATTGAGAATTTTTGGAAGTCGGATGGTATTATTCGTCAATTTACGGTTAACAGTTGTTTAAAACAAAATTATTATCACGCCCCAACTGATGGCGGAAACATCGGGATATGGCACTAAGCGACGAGATTGCTCGAGAGGATCCATAACAACTATTTTCGCGACAATAATTAATTAAGTTCAATTTCATAAGTTCTAAACACACTCCATTCAAGCATCCAAAAATGAAATACAACTTGTCTCAAACGATCATAACAAAAAACATAACTAAATTAGGCATGTATCCAGGGCCAAATCCGTTTTTAGCATACGATCCATCAACTTGTTACATACGTTAAAATAAAATTCAATAAAAACATGTAAAGGTGAGTACACAAGTTTGGCATAAGTAATAGTAATAAAGCATTTCGCAAAACCAACATGTATAAAACGTAGACTAAGTGAATCATGTAAGCTATCGGCACCGAAACAAGCTAACCAATTAGACCGCGTGTGAGTATGCGTGACACGTGTCCACTGAAATGAACACGTACGTAAACAAGTAAAGTAAAGTGAACCTTAACAACCCCCGAACCAACGGGTGGCGGGTCAACCTATAGCACTATCATGTTAAGGGTGGTATGCGAGTCATCAAGCATAAGCGTAGCACACAACAATTCAGCGTTTCATGTATAGGCATGCGAGAGCGGTTTGCGTTTAAAGCGTTTTAAGTGTCGTGTGCGGTGTAGTTTTTATAGAGAACGTATATAACACCCAAAATGCGCATAAAAGCGAAAAGAGGTCAAGTATACTGATGTGCTAAAAGTAGTTCAATAAAAACAACTGAAATTAACCTAAATCTAGACACGAAGTAATACTCTAGACTCACTAAAACGAAAAAAACTATTAACCGGCAAGTGTATTGATCGACTCTAGTATAACTAAAGTAAGTCCGGATATCGAACCCACGAGACTCTACTGATTAAATTAACTACTTTATTTAGACTGATGGTGAGAAAACATTACCTAGACTGGAATCCTGTTTGCTTCAAGTATTGATTTTTAAATAGAAATTGTCAACCATGGAACTGGGATAGTAAAGTTCTCGCCTTTCGGAATATCTAAAGGATCCCTGACCCTTCTCAAGAGCACTCAGTGATACCCTAAAGGTTGTTAAATTACCGGTTATTAGACTCCCTCACAGGACCTCTAATGGGTTTATGGAAGTACCTTGCAAGACCCACCCCCTCACAGGATCTGAGTCAAAGGTAAACTTGGACTTCTAGTTAGACTCGCTAGACAATAGCCAACATGTTTACTTTCTAAGAAAGCTCCTAACATGCAGCTTAATGACTTAGACCTAGCGATAACCTCACACCTCACAGCTATTGATGATTAGTAGAACACTTGATTTTATACGTTTACCGATTATAACTTCTAAGGTTTATTACGTAATTCAACCCTAAAGACTCTAGCTTTATTATGTGATATAGACACTCACCAAACTAGACCCTAGCAAGACTCTCTTATGTGATAAAGACCATCACCAAGAATCAAGCGAAGCATAAACAATGAAGAAATACCCTCAAGCATGCATACACATCTAACTATAAGAACAAATCGCTTACGAACTCATAAACAATCCATAATATCCACAAATCACATAAAAATCTCACTTTAATGCAAACAGTCATCCAATCTAGGTAGTTCAATAAAATTAGCCAAACAAAGTGATTGAAAGTATCAAACACAAGTAAGTATCAAGAGTTTCGAACATCATATGAGAAAAGGCAAGAATAAAGAACACCCGAATGGTAAATCACCAAGCCGAAGGCTTCCTAAGCTTCCAATCCTCAACGCGTAGCTCCGAATACTCGAAAATACCCAAAAAGTTGATAACTTTGCGTCTCAAGCTCTCCCAGTTCTTCCAACTAGGGTTTTGGACAAGATAATGATGTTTAAATAGGTCTGGAAGAATCATACAGCAACTAAAATTGGGATTCTCCGGAAAAGACCCCATCGCGCCGCGCGACGGGTGGTGATCAAATGCGTCGCGCTGCGCGGCGCTAGTATTCTCTTCCTTTGATTTCTTCACTAGCTAGGTGTAGCACGTAGGTGTTTGTCAATGTCTGTCGCGCTACACCTAGCTCCATTCTCAACAGAAAGTTTCATTTTTCTTCCCTGTTTTAGCTCCAGCTCTTCCACCTCTCACTCTTAGCTTCTCCTAAGCAAGATTCCAACACTTTCAAGCACTTTTCTGCAACAAAACCCTGTATATGACAAAGTATCAAACTTCCTACGAAATTACCACTAAAACCAAACCAAACCAAACGAAAACTACACAAACTATAAACGATAAATAGATGTATTTCGCAATACATCATATACTCACAGTGCGTGTTTAAACAGTTAAACACAAGCGAGATGGAGCAAGGAGAGCGTCAGATCAGCCTGCATGCGGGAGCAGAAGTGCATCAGTCTTCCATAGTGCTGAAACGGTCGAACGGAGTTTCGTGCGGGGAACATGTCAGTTCGTACGAACTGTGCTTCGTACGAACTGGCCAGTTCGTACGAGTTGTGCACTTCGTACGAGCTATGCTTAGTGCGAATTGACCTGTTTCGTGTCCAAAATCGAGTGTTTTCCGCGTCGTTTTTCGGGAAATCGAGTGTTCATCCCTCCAGCCTTAAGCTACTGATCAAACTAGAGTCGGAGAGGTCTTTGAAGCGAGTTAGTCTCTTGTGGGAACTTGGACTGGTTCGTACGAACTGGGCAATTTGTAAGAGCCAGTCCAGCTCGCATGAGGGACTGTCTTGCGTCTTTCTGCATCCGGGACTGAGTTTTTGCCTAAATCGGATGTGATTTCGAGTCCTTTTTATGACGGTTTCGACACCGCTTCGTCCTAGTATCTAGTGAACGAAACAAATGTCGGTTTTGGTCCGTGTTAGTGTAAGAATCGAGTTTAAAACAGTTTTCTTAGGATTGAACACTTGGTGAGCTTTAATTAACAAGATTTCTAACTTGGGAAGCCAAAGCTAAGCCCAATATACTCGTTTAAGTGTGAATCCAAGGAAAAACAGAAAGTTTTATGAAAAAGATGAAGGTTTTCATAAACTGAATAGTTTGGATGAAATCGGAGATAATCTCATGTAAATCGTTGTGGTTTGTGTGAAAAGAGTTGTTACTTACTTGGAAAACAGAGAAAAGTGGGTAGAGGATGGTTTGTGCGGAGTGGCAGCAAGGGGAGTGCGTGTGAGTGAGTGTGGTATTTATAGAGGAGGAGGAAAGAGGGTAAGAGTGCAATTCGTACGAGTTGGGAGTTCTGTGTGAATTGGGCACCTTGTACAAAGTGATTAAGTCGTACGAACTAACTAGTTCGTACGAGTTGGGAGTTCTGTGTGAATTGGGCACCTTGTACAAAGTGATTAAGTCGTACGAACTAACTAGTTCGTACGAGTTGGTCTGTTCCGTTCGAGTTGTTTCCAGTTCGCGTGTCGGTTGTTCGTTTGGTGTTTTTGTTTGTATTAGTTAGTTCAAGTTAAGCGTTTTAGTGAGGCATTAAGCGTTGTGTTGTGTATTAGTGCGATAAATCGAGTTAAGCGAGCGAGCGTTTAAGCTAGTATAAAGCACATATAGCACATAAACACACATAATAACATATATAACCGCATTAAGTTTGCGTTGTGGTGAGCGTTCGAGTATTAAGCGTCTAAATGAGATAATTAAGCGAAATAAAATACGTTTAAACATCATTAACCCTTTTATAATAGAATCTTGAGTACAAAGCGATCACAAAACAAGGTAAACGGTAAAACACAGATATTAGGAAATGTCAGGTTGTTATAATTATTAATTATAATACATAAAATAATAATTTCTCTAAATATTTTTTCCTAAAATATACATATTAATAAGGCTTTGTACAAAAATTTCTAGACTTTTATTCAATTTACATGATTACTTATGAAATTGGGAATTAAAATATATTATTATAATAAGAAACCAACAATGTAATTGTGCGAGCTAGTCGATGGCTTAATTGGTGCGATATTTGGAAAGTCCGAGTAACTCCGAACTTCCCAGGATACATTGGGTAATTGGGGCACGCTAGTTTGGGGAGTCCCCAGACGGTGAAAACGGAAACTTCGATTTAAATGAACTAGACGCTGGTGACGCCCAAACTTGCTTTATAAAACAAATCATTTTATATTAGTTAATACGATGGAACATTATATATGATCATGCCATTTCCTGAACACCTAAAACAAACAACTGTGGCTGGCACGCAAAGCGTGCACGGGAGCCAAACATGAATTTGAAACTAAGACAATACCCATCGCCAAACTTTGAGGTTATTGGCCCATTCTCGGATGAATATTCCCATCCGAACTTAAGATATAACGATTACCGATCCGAACATTGTTTTGGTAATTAACCGAACATTAACTGATACTAGGATCAGAGTAGCATACAAATCGACGGTTATATTGTGACTGCTTTTTTGTCCATAACTATCAGGCTCTTAACCTTGTGGTCGTGGGTTCGAGCCCCACGGTAGGCGCCAATGAAGAAACCCTAGATCAACTAGACCAGAACCTGAGTAGATCTATGGAATGGGCTCTGCATAAAAAGGTTAACCCTTCGTTTGGTTTCACGATGAATGATGAATAAAACAGTACTCCGGCTGATCCTGCAAAACAGAACACCGTTAGCTCGCCACAGGGAGAAGGGGGGTTCTCTCCGTGACCACCCTCCGGCGTGAGAATAAGTACAGGTAGTCGGAAGTAAAGTATTGTAAGAGAGAGAGTAGTTGAGGGTGAATACCTTTTCTTGAACTCCAAGTTACTTATTTATAGCCGGTGTTTGGCGCCAAAAGGAGAGATTGTTAACTTTAACGGAATCTTTTGCTATTCCGTTAATGTTTGTTGGCAATCCGTTAGTGCACACGGATCGTGAGCTCATCAGCGGTTAGGGAGGTGCCACGTGTCAACATGAGATTACTACATTTTATAAATGTGAGCATGCCATCACGGTGATCTTCCTCGGCCGTCCAGATGCTGCCATGTGGCAATTGGTTATAACCGAAAAGATGCTTGCACGATTGGGTGTTAATGGCTTCTAGAAGGTTTCACAGCTGTTACCCATCTGTTATTCGCCACGTGTACATTCTGTTACAACAGAAAAGATTCCCTTTGCTTCTGCACCAAGTCAAGGATTTTGCTAAGGGGAAGTTTCTCAGGGTTAACTGTTTTCTTGCGCGGGAAGCGCAAGTTAGTTAACTGGTCTTCTTTCTTCTCCTTGCTGCTTAGCGCAACGTTTGGTGGATACTTGCTTTGATATAAATATCCGTGCAAGGTTTGTGCATGAGGCATTATCAAACGAGATTATTCAAGATTAACTTTGAACCTCGCGCGAGCCCGTGCGAGGTAGTTAAATGAATCATTTGATCCCAAGAGAATGTTCAAGGTTAACTTTGAACCTTGCGCGAGCCCGCGCAAGGTAGTTAAATGAAGCATTTATTCAAAGAGAATGTTTGAGCTTTTAACTTTGAACCTTGAGCGAGCCCGCACAAGGTAGTTATATGATCCTTTCCTCTCTTGGATCTTTGGCGCAGAGTTCCAATAAATCTTATTCTGGCAAAGAAGTCTGTGCGAAGTTTCCTTAGAAGTTACTAATGGGTATGGTTTCCTTGATTGGCGCAAGGTTTTTGGGACCATACCCCTTCAGGGTGAATTCATGTTACATACGTACTTACTTGCACATGAGAACGTGAATTGATGTGAATTATCAGAATTAACACAAACACACAGAAAGTCCCTACAGACCCAAATAATTAACCGTAGACCAGTGAATGTGAAAATAGTACTATTGGTTTAACAAACCCAATTGCGATGGCACGAAGGCCATGGGATACACCGCAATTGCACATATCCATACATAGGCCATGGGTGTTAGCTATAGTTACACGGGGAGTGACATAGTGGATGCAGACCACGGGATTGAGATTGTACAGTCGACGCTTCACTTGTGGGCTTAGTATAGTTACATCACGTATGCTAATCCTGATTTACGTATACATTATTTGGATGCAAACAGAAACCATGAAACTCACCAACTATTTGTAGTGAACTTTCAAAACATTAACATGCTTTTCAGGCAAGGCAAAGGAAGAGTAACGTTTCAATGTGCTAGATGATTTCAGTTTTGTTGTTCGGATACTACTGTAGATAGACGCGCATATACTAAGAAAAAGTTGCTTTTGGAACTGTTCATGTGTAATAGACATAGTGTGTAAACGAATCATGTAATTGATGTTTCTCAAGTGTTTAATACAGTATCTTCACGAACAATGTGTTTGTGCCATGTGTCTGTTGCACCCCATGTGCGCTTCAGCTACGAGTCGAGGTGTGACATATAGGTAGCTTCAAGGCCTTGCTAGACCTGCAAAGCGCTAGACCTGCAAAGCAGTAGTAGAACTGATAGTATCGGCCAGAGCTTCTTCAGTTAGGGTAGAGTTTAGAAGTAATAGAACCTTTTGGTCAGCAGCTTTCCAATTTGCGACGGACTTTTCATCTTTTGTATTGGTTTCTGTTAGAGTGATGGAGGTGGGATCGATGTGTTTAAGGAGATCTAGATAAGCAAGAACGGGCTGGACTTGTTTTTGCCATGAGAGATATTTGGTAGAGGAAAGCTTGTTGTTGCTAAGGTGACTTAAGGAATGCGGTGGGATGGCAGAAAGGTCATACGAGGTAGACATGGTGGTTGAGAATTATCGGTTAGGGGTGAAAGGAGTGGTGGAAGAGGATGGAAGAGGGTGGGTCGCTCAAGAAAATTAGGATGTCAAGGCTGATACCAGAAGAAATTTGTGATTACAAAAGGTTGATCTTCTATTAGTTTTGTACAAGTATATATACAAAAGAGATCACAACAAATAAGGAGCTCACTAACTAATTACAAGATATCTTATTTTAACTAAATATTTTCAAGATATCTTATTTTAAATAAATATTTTTGATTTAGTATTTGGCGCCTATTAACTTTACATTAGTATTGAAACCTTTACGTGTAATAGGACTATACATACATAGATTTTAACACCATACTATTCTTCTTATTTTTTCTTCTTAGTATGTGATAGGTTTCATATTATGTTTCTATGCTTGTAGTTTATTCCAAGAACTTGTTTGTTACATCAACCGTCAAGTTAGTAAGTTTATTTTCATCACTTGAATTGAAGCGTTGAAATATATTAAATAATATTACTATAACTCTTCTCATCCCCTTTCCCTTGTCGTTATTCATTTGTTTGATTTTTTTAATTGTGTTAAAGAGTTTAATACGATAAGGGACCAACTATTTAACTCAAGCATCTCTCATCTTTTGTTAAGTAAAGTATATGGGATTATGGGAGAAGAGGGATTCATACATATGTTGTATGAGCTTTGTGTAAGTTATGATCTGAATGGTCTCCTCATAATAGGAGATATCTATCTATAACAAAACAATTAATAAAGTGGAGGACCCAAGCGAAGCAGATGACGAAAGTAGTCTAATTGAGCACGTGGATGACTTTTGGTGAAAATGTCCGCAACCTCAAGCTTGGTTGGTACAAATTTGGTGTGTAACTTTCCAGAGAAAACAAGTTCACGAATAAAGTGATCATCAAGATCAACGTGTTTAGCGCGTTTATGAGAGACTGGGTTTTGAGTAAAAAATAATGCACTTCGATTGTCACAAAGAATTATTGGTCGATCCGGCGGTAATGCATGAAGTACTCGCTAGAGTGGTATTTGCCATAGCCCGATATTCAGATTCATAGCTATAGCGACAAATAGTAGGTTGTTTCTTCGAACTCCATGAAATAAGGTTGCCTCCTAAGAAAATGGCCCAATCAGCATCGGAGTAGCCCAAAAGAGATATGTGATTAGGCTTGATGAAGTAAATACCAAAAGCTAGAGTGCCTATTTGGTATATGGATTTTCAATTACCAGTTCCATCACAGTAGTTAAATGAGTATTCTCATGTTTAATAGGTCCAGAATATATCTTAAAAGCTACCTTTTTACGATTTATATTTGGTGAACCAATATTTAAGTCAGACGGGACCTATATGTTGTTTGAATAGGATGGATAGAAACATAGGATAGGGAACAAAGAAATTTTTCTTACATGATTGAATATAATGCTGGATACAGGGGCGGCCTCGAGGTAGGCGGGGAGAACCATTGACCAGGACCCGATATTTCGAAGGGCACGTTATTTAAAAAAAACCTAATATGTTTCTGTAATTTTTTTAATAGAGTATACCCATACAAACACCAATATAGGTCCACTTACAAAACTACTTTTATGGTTTAGATTACTTATTAGCCCATAGGCATTAGGTTTAGACCTTTAGTGAGCCTAATACCCAATATATGTATAAAAAACTAGTTTATATTATATATATTTAGTTAAGGCCTAAGGGAACTTTTTTTCGAGTTTAAACAGGGTATACGAATCCTCAGGGCAAGCCCCTGACTAGATAAAGGGCCTTGTATCAGCCATGAGTGCGTACTGTAGGAAGTGTGAGTGAAGAAGCTCCACTAATATTTACATCCCTAATTTAGATATCTAGCAGGCACATCAGTAGCAGTTCAGTTACAATGTTTAACATTTAAGCTGTGCGTTATGATTCTATATCCAGTTAATTTTTATACGGAAAAAAAAAGGTAAATGCACGGTACCCCTGACCGCGGGAGGGTTCTCCCTCCCCAAGCTAGCTTAGCCCCATAGCTGCCTGGCGGTTACTACCCAACAGGATTATTCGGGCCGAGCTGGACTCGAACCCGCGTCCTCCCGTTTGGAATGGGTGAGGCTGGCCACTGGGCTGACACCCCATGATTCAGTTAATTTTTATACCATATATGGGAAACTGGTTATCAGTATGTAAGTGATATGTGGCTTATATCAAGTGGATGTTAAGATTTTTTTGTGTGTATATATTAGAAACTATTAATATAATAGTTTTATAGACTATTGTCAATAAAACATACGAAAATATTATAGAATATAACTTTTGCATCACTTTTGGTAGATAAAACATAAGAAGACTTGTCAATAAAACATACGAAAATATTACAGAATATAACTTTTGCATCACTTTTGGTAGATAAAACATAAGAAAATATTATAGAAGATAACTTTTGCATCACCCTTTTGGTTCATTAACCATTATATTGTATGAATATTACTACGATGCCCCTACATCATTATGTTAGTAGACAATACAAAAAAGTTAATGGAATGACTATTAATATATCAACTAATATTTTAGTATGCACATGACGTCCTACAGAGTGAAAGGGAAGATAGTGCATGTCCTGGATATTGTTATCCAGTATATTATTATTAATATTGTGTCAGCTGTATTTAATTTGTAGCAAACAGAAATAGAAGTAACTGAGTTATTCTACAAAAAAAAATATAAAAATAAGTAGTGTAAGAAGCGATCATAGAGTGATAAGTATCTTAGGAGGATTTAAGTGTGAATGGTAATTTTATCTACAGGAGGAAAGAGAATATGTACATGTAAGTGACATGCTATTTCATCTCCAATTTTTAAACATCCGTAACTTTTTATACATCATTTGTTTTTAAAAGAAATTATACCATAAAATCAAGCGTTTTTTATCTTTAATATGAGTACCATATTGTTATATATTTTCAAAAAGTAAATTAAAAAACCCAGTGGCGTATGACACAATAGACGTGATGTAAAACACAATGTAAAGTAGATGAAAAACACAATCAATGACAACATATAAAGACACAATGGACAACAGACTAAAACACAATAACCATGACCTTGACGTATAACACAATAAGTATCAAACTAAATAAAAACATAATTGATTCCTACAGTTAATATCAACCCTTCAAATCTAAAATCAATGGAGTAAAATCCTTAGTTAACAAAATAGAATGAATATGTTATTTATGTGTGCATTCAGGCTTCTCTACTGTGTAAGTCCCGTGATTTAAGGCAGGTTTGACGCATGTTAGTGAAATATTAGCAAATTGTTGTCTCCTGGCCGTAACTATATTATTTATTTATTAGAATGACTTTGTTAAAGTATATTATATGTTAACATAAACGGGTAATAGGATAATTTGCACGCTATCCTTAAACGCGGAAGGGATCTCCCTCCCAGTTCACCACCCGACAAGGATCCCTGGCGGCAAATACTCTAGCCATCAAAGAGGGGTAAGAAACATGTTTCGAACCTGAGACCTTATGGATCCTCGGTCCAGCCTTAAAGCGGGTGTCGGTGGCCACTGAGCCAAGACCCAGTGGTTTAACATAAACGGGTAATAGGTAAACTATTTAAGGGTTAAGTTCGGATACATATATCGTACAAAGTGTACGAAGTGAAGGAAATTAAAAAAAAGGCATGGTGACATTTTTTTAAACAAAAACAAACATATAGAGTAATTATATAATTATCTTACAGTAATTATGTAATCAACGTAATTATATAATTATTAAAGTAGTAATTCTGACCCAGCTCAAATATATACTAGAGTAATTATATAACTAGCATAATTATATAATGATCCTTGACTGATTATATAATTACTCTATTATAATTCTGATTCAACTCAAACATATATTTTCTAAAATTCCATCGTTTTTTTAGTGTTTCCTTCATTTTGTACGTTGATAATTCCATTTGTTTTTTTTCTAGCCTTATTCAAATGTTTAATCGTATCCACATTTTTATTAGGAGAACATTATTTGTGGGACATGCTAACAAAATAATGTGCACGATAACTTTATACATCCTAGAGAGAAAATAGAGAGTAGAAGAATATTTATCTTTGATAAACACTCCGATCTTCAAATGTGTCCTAAGTAGGCATGTTATAAAAGAATATTAATTAAATTTCTGGGCCTTCTTTTATCCAACACGAGGCATCTACTTCAATATTTGTCATGAGTGGAGTCATATCCAATTTGCATGTACGATATTTAGAAACATAATTTTGTTAGATTGTTGCCATGGGGAAAAGGTCGTAAGACGACTTAACCTTCGTAACAATTTGTGTGAGCCAAGCACATATGACACTCCTTTTCGATTGTTTGGATTGAGACAAATAAAGAAGATTCGAAGAAAGTAAGTATAGGAATAAGTAAAGATAAAAAGCAAATGAAAGAAATAATAAAAAGCCAACAAACCTAGGAGAATCCATCCTAAAGTGAAAACCGTATTTTATTTTTTAGTTAGAAAAACATAATTTTGAAAATTTTAAATAATAGAATTAATCGATTAAAAAAAAATGTCTTAGTGAAAAAAATAGTGTCACGTTATGTTAGAGGATAGCTATTGATTGCTATTAAACATCTAGGACCATGATATTCGCACATTGCATCCTTATTTCCACACCTCTCGAAGCGTCGCGCTTTGGCCAAAGAGCGGCATGTGACACCCGGCTATTTAGGCAGTATCGTACAAATGTAACACGTGTCATGAATGAATAAAAGGTTGTATTTGATTATTTATGATGTTTATATATGGTATTTGATGTACTGGTAAATTCAAAGTTGGATAAAAATTATATTGGCAACAATAAGATAAACGCTTATCGCGTAACAGATAAAATGCGAAACGAAAGTCGGTGACTACCTGAATAATTTTTTAAAATCCTAAAAATAGTCCGATATGATTGAAATAGTATATTTTATCATATTCGTGAGGAAATTAATTTAAAACGCTAAGAAACTCTATTTTTCGAGTTTAAGCGCGTACTGCGCGATACTGCGCGTATCTGACAAAATATTGTCGATACAGCCAGTCCAGGGCAACTAAAAATTATTATAGTAATAATTTGACAAGTTTATTTTTATAGAATGATATAAATAAATTAAAACACTTAAAATCCCTATTTTTGCGAATTTAAGTGCGTATTGCGCAACACAGCGCGTATACTGCCAATTACCGACAATGTAGCCGGTCCAGGCGAATAAAATATTGATCAGTAATATTTTAGTGAGTTTATTTTTATAGAACGTTGAAAATAATTTAAAACGTGTTAAAACGTGATCAAAACGCAAGATAAAATACCCGGTATCTAGTAAAATACCAGTTTAAAGCCTATATATGTATTACATATGTATGTATGCGTGTATATATTAGAGAGAGGGACTAGTTGGCGGCTTCATGGCAGCCCACCTCTTTTATTTTCCTTGCAAACATGACACTTGTTGCTTCTTGGAACAATAAGTAATGATTAAAACCTTCCAATATCTTTCAATATCCAAGGAATAATCTCAAATAATCTTCACTCTCTCTCTCTCATCAAAGCTTGCGGCCGAACACCCCTACACACACATACATTTTCATTTTTCAATCCATTTCTTGAAGATTCAAGGGCCTTTTAAGGTGTTTTCAAGGTGTTTTGAAGGTTTAAAGGTGTTCCAAGCAAGAATCAACCCCATATCATCATACATTTTCGAAAACCCACTTGAATCTTGAAGGCATATAGTTATTTCTTAAAAACATACTCTTGATTCATAGTGATGTTCGTGATGTTGGAAGGTTTCTCTTGATTCTTGAGATATTTCACAAACTTGAAACTAAAACAAACGGGTTTTCAAAGAAAATAAAAATGGATGAGTATGTATGTATATATATATATATATATGTGTGTGTGTGTGTGTGTGGTCGTGGGTGTATGTGTGAATAGATTAGAGGTTGAGTTTTGACATTGTTGATTGATTCTTATTCGATAGATTCTTGAAAAGTCCATGCATGTGTGATTAAAAGTGATTTATATAAAAAAGGACTTGTGATTAAAGTGGATTGGAGAAAAGTTCATGTTTTGGTGTATATGTATACATGTGGCCGTATATATATATATATATATATATATATATATATATATATATATATATACATATGAAATTTTTGTTAGTTAGTTCATAAATAATACATGCATGCATCTTGTGATGATGATGTACATAATTAGATGAACTTGAATGTTTTGGATTACATGAACATTCATTTAAGATGAGAATATATTCATGTGAAATGATGATGATATGATATACATGCATTAAGTGCTTGTACTTAGTCATGCATGTGGGTGTATGTACATAAAATAATGAATAAATCATGTTGTGGTAAAAATAGTTTTGGATCAGATTATACACCTTAAAAATATATTTCATGTGTTAAAGTGGTATGAAACTTGTCATGAAGTTTACTAGCTTTGCATGTAGTACATTGTGCTTAAAAAGTTGTAAAATGTGTGAAATCGCATGATTTATGTGACCTACACAAAAACTGCACTAATCTGATTATAACCATCATTTTAATCAATAAATAACATGTATTGTGTTAAAATATGAAGTCGTTTCGAGTTCGGATGGTTATGGTAACGTATGACGCAAAACTATGCGGTAAAAACAGTAAAATCGCCTTTTTAAGAGGTTTTTACGAAACTGTTTTAAATCAGTAACTAAACTGATATTTTTTATATAAAATATAAGTATTTTAACTTATATTAAATTTATTTGGTGTTTGGTTAGTCATACGTGACTTCCGACGCCCGAAAACGTTACCGAATCGCTAAAATACGCATTTTTCAATGTACACTAGAATGGGTTGATCATGAGTGAACCTTATGTGTTTAAATGTTTTATGTGATTTAAATATGTGTATATGATAATATGTTAAGTGATGACATGATAGCGAGAATTTAGACCATGCATGTACACTTGCGAGTTTAAAGCGGTAAAATCGGTGAAATTGCGTTAAAGGTGTAACTTATTTGTCGAGCATGAAAATTGATACATAGGTTAACTTAATAAGTTATTTCATTTATGCATGCTTTAAAAATGATAAAATGTATAAGTTAACGAGTTTTCGCGTGCTATGATATTGAATAATTGTGTACGTTTATGTATATATATTACGACACGCAAATTATAGATATATAGTACTTATAAATGGGAGTGTTAACGGATATAACATTAAGGGTCACCAATAAAATCGTTCAAGTCGCAAAACATTAAAATATATATATGAACTCATATATATATATATATATATATATATATATATATATGTATATATATATTAAGTGCCAACATAATAAAAAAAATAATGACTTTTCGAGAAAATCTCAAAGTTATGTGAAAATTCCAAGATATGGAGAAACTTAGGAATTTTGTAATATATTATTTGATAAATCTTTCCTATGTATATTAGGACGTGTAGAATCAAATTGTGGGATCGCGCTAATTTAATTACGCACCCAAAGGTGAGTGTCACTAAACCCCTCCTTTTACGGTTTTGTATATGTTTTGGGGGAAGAACACGCCTTAAAAGGATAAGTATACACTTTTGTATAAAATATGCCTTTGATTAAACTATGAATATATTTTCTTGGAAAATATGATTTGGAAATTATGTGATATGTTTTTAAAGAAAAACATGGTTTTGATATAAATATGTTTCGGGATGAAACGGATTTTGGAATAATGATATATGTGTTTCGGGGATGAAACGGGGATTACTATGGTGTTTTGGGGATAAAACGGCCGTGTAGATTTAAAAATGCTTAAATCTAAATAGCGACAAATTTGTGTGATCTCAAGATGTGTAAGTAGCCGTATTGGCTTCCATTTCGATGGGGATTTACCAATATTAGCAGGATATATATATTGTTCATGAGGCAAGTGATATAGATGGCCCGTATGGGCGCATGCGCAAGTATTGTTGTTTAATCATTTAAGTGTTGAACACGTAGAATTATTGGTAGATCTATCGGGCTGACTACCCCGTCGTGATCGGTCGCTCCGATCAAGTCAAACGACGAATTGATACTCTATTATAGTCTAGTCTTGATTATACCCTTAATGTTAATATATAGTTCGTAATGTCTTGCAAACATACGAGTCTGAACATTTAATGCTATAAATTTAATATGTAAAACTTGGGAAGATGCTTTAGATCGAAGGTTTCGGGGAAACGCTTGCGACGGCTGACCCATGGATTTTATTAAGGAAATAAATTAACTTTCGAAAATATTATTTGGATGTTTTGATAATAAACACATAATTAGAAAGTTTTCTTTGTTTTAAATTTGAATATGTGAGCTCACCCTCCTTTGTGTTGACACTTGATTTTAACGTGTTCTTCAGGTACTTGAGCATGGCTTCGGGAATTATGGCGTATCTTGTGGTTGTTGATGCATGGTAGTTTTGAAAATGTTTTGGACAAAACTTTTGAAACTTTGGGACCTATGTAATAAGATCCATAAGGATCAAAACAACTTAACTGTGGTGTGGTTGTGACGTACTTTAAACTTTATGTTTTAAAAGTATGTTTTAATTAGTTAAATGTCCAACATTAACGATGCATCGTCCAACAAGATATTTATGGGCACCAACTTCCGTCACCATAACGTTTGTATTTCCGCTGCGACGTTTTTGGGGTGTTACAGAAGTTGGTATCAGAGCCAATGGTTGTTAGAGAACTAGATGTTTTCGGGGGAAAACTCTAGACTTCAACCAAAGATATTTGAGATTTAAGTCCAAAATGAAGCCAAAATTTTTAAATAAACATGGATTTTTATCATGTATGAGAACCATTGCGTGTTATTGTGCATACGTGTTAATCTGTTTATTTAGGCTTTATGTGTTATTTTCACTAGAACACACACTTACTTTGTACGGTTATGTCACAGATGTCGCATGAGCACGAGGTCATCGAGATTCATGACTCAGATAGTGAGCCAGAATTCGAGACTTCACCTAGATCCGTTTTGCCAGAGATACCCTTCACGAATCCACAGTTTGTGATGCGGTCGGGTTCGCTTCGTCCTTCCATGTTAACCCTGCTGCCTTCGCCAGCCAGGTTGACCCCCGCTATGCTTTTACAAGAAACGGTTGGATCGAAGACGATGATGATGATGCTCCACCCTCGATCTACGAGACCGGTCAATAATCAGGTACCGTGCCAGTTATTGATGACGTGGATAGAGGTGTCCCGTTGATCGGAGGATCTTATAGTATCACACCAGTAGTAGACGCAACCATTGTTACGGCTCAGCCATTAGAGCCATTGGTCGTCTCATCTACTGTCGATGCTGAGCCCACTACTGAGATCCCTCCACCCGTTGTTACTGAGTCGTTATTGCCATCGATCGAGTCGCGCGTTCCTACTGCACCCTTTTGGTCTACTTTCGACGTAGGAAGAGGATACGACCAGCTGGAGAGATTGCATCGACTTCCAGAGCTGAGACAGCATCTGCTTCGAAGAAGCAGAAAGGAGTGTGGGCTAACCGATGCTCTCATTGCGACCGTCAGTTGGGGGCCATACGCGGAGATCTGGAGGCGACCAAAGAGAAATTGAAGGATTTAGAGGGCAGATGGACTGGTTAGACGAGGTTCAGGATCTAGATGACAGTGCTATGGACCAAATGCACTGGAGGATAGTAGAGTTGGAGGAGCTTGTGAGGAAGCTTCTAGAGTTTGTTGGTTTGAAGAAGTGATTGTAGTTTGTTGTTTGTGTTGTTTGTTTTGTATGTCTCTTTTGATAAACCCTTATATTGGCTTGCATGCCAAATTTTTGGATATTTAGGAGGAAATTTCATCTAAACTTGTCATTGGTGGTTGATTATGTCACACCAAATTGTGATTGATCGTTGTACTATGAACAAGCTTTGTAATTTCCGTGATAAATATCAATGACATGAGTTTTCTTTTGGTTAAATTATTCTCATTATTATGTGGATGCATGTGTATTGTTTAGTCCACTATTATTTAATGATTGATGTATTTAAACATTGTCTTACGTTGATATTATTATTGCAATAATAGAAACGATAAGATGCCGCCAAAAGCGAGAAAGGGTACTGGACTACCTACCACTCCAGAGGAGTTAGCACAACTCATAGCCCAACACGTTAGTACTGCCTTGGAACAGCGCGAAGCCAACCAGAATATTGGGCAAGGACATGGACGTGGTGCTCCTGGGCATGGTGATGGTGGTGTACAGATTGGAAACCCGCAAGTACACGGATGTACGTATAATACATTTCAGGGCTGTAACCCACGATCATTTGCCGGTGCTGAATGGCCTCTTGAAATCATTAGATGGATCGAGAAGATGGAGTCTGTGATGGCCATCGGCGGTTATGCTGCTGATCAGAGGGTTAGGTATGCTTCATGTTCATTTCTTGATGAAGCTTTATACTGGTGGAACACTCAAGTTCAAGTTTTGGGCGAAGACGCTTCCTACGGTCTTACCTGGAACGAACTAAAAGAGATGCTTCTTAAGGAATACTGCCCGCGTAGTGAGATGCAGAAGATTGAGACTGACTTCTGGAATTTAACCATGGAAGGCCTGAATGTCAGAGCTTATACTTCTCGGTTCAATGATTTGGCTAGATTGGTTCCACGAATGGTCACTCCTGAATACGTTAAGATAGAGAGGTATATCTGGGGATTGTCGCCACAAATTCGCTGTATGGTTACATCAGCGAAGCCCACTACCTATCTGGAAGCTACTACTCTAGCGAAATCATTAGCAGATGATGCTGCTCGTAAAAGTATCCTTAACAGGAAGGAGGAGACTGGGAAGTCGTCGGGAAAAGTCAAGGCAAATAGGAAATCTGACCGATCAGAGCGTTCTGAGCCTAGATATAGGGATTCGCGGAAGCGAAAGTCTGAGAGCTCAAGAAAGGATTCCGACGTGAAGCGTGAGAGGAAACGTGATTTGGGGAAAGCGTATGTGGCTAGTTCTAGTGGTTCGAGGAAGGATAATGCTAGAGATGGCGGAAGTGGTTCAGGGAAGAAGACTCACGGTGATGAGCAGGGAAAGTGTGCCAGATGTGGTCGAACTGGACATGTTACTCGCGAGTGCTATGCTAAGAGTACGTCGGAGGGAGTTAAGCTCGAGGGATGCTATGAATGCAGAGAGCAGGGAAACTTCAAGAGGAACTGTCCGAATGTGAAGGATCGGAATGCCAGGGGCAGAGCTTTTGAGCTGAATGTTGGGAAGGCACGTGATGATCCTGCAATGGTTACCGGTACGTTCTTAATCAATAACCATTCTGCGTTCATACTATTTGATACTGGTGCTGACTTGAGTTTTGTTTCGAAAAACTTTGAACCATTTCTGTGTTCTCAAATAAGTAAGCTAAGTAAAAAGTAGTATATAGAATTAGCAAATGGTAAATTGATATAGACTAGTGAAGTCATTCGTGGTTGTAGAATTCGGTTATGCGATCATAGTTTTAGTATCGATTTATTACCAGTGGAGCTGGGTAGTTTTGATGTAGTCGTTGGGATGGATTCGCTATCTAAGAACGGAGCTGAGATCATTTGTTCGGAGAAACAAGTGCGGATACCTCGTCCTGGTGGTGGTGAAGCTTTAGTTATTCACGGAGACCGATCGAGTCGGGTATCAAAAGTGGTTAGTATTATGAAGATGCACAAGATGTTGCGTAAAGGCTATCCTGCGTTCTTAGTTAACGTAGTAGATACGAAGGCCGAAAGTAGGAAGATTAAAGAAATTCCTGTAGTACGCGATTATCCGGAAGTTTTCCCTGAAGACTTGCCTGGATTACCCCCTGCGAGACAGGTCGAGTTTAAAATCGATCTTGTACCTGGTGCTGTACCGATTGCAAAATCTCCATACAGATTAGCAACGTCAGAAATGAAAGAATTGTCGAATCAGCTTCAAGAGCTATTAGACAACGGTTTCATACGACCAAGCTTTTCGCCTTGGGGAGCACCTGTTATGTTCGTGAAGAAGAAGGATGGTTCCTTCAGAATGTGTATTGATTACAGAGAGTTGAACAAATTAACTATCAAGAATCGGTACCCTCTACCAAGAATCGACGATTTGTTCGACCAGCTTCAAGGATCAAGCTACTACTCGAAGATAGACCTACGTTCAGGTTATCACCAGTTGAAGATTGCTGAGGAAGACGTTCCGAAGACTACTTTTAGAACACGGTATGGCCATTATGAGTTCTTAGTAATGCCTTCTAGCTTAGCTAATGCGCCTGCAGTGTGCATGGATCTCATGAACAGGGTATGCAACCTTTGAAGATGATTCTGGAGCTGTTGAAGAAAGAGAAGTTGTATGCCAAGTTCTCTAAATGTGAATTTTGGATCGAGAGGTGCATTTTCTCAGACATGTCATAAATAAGAAAGGTATACATGTAGACCCGTCCAAGATAGAGGCGATTAAGAATTAGGAAGCGCCAAAGACTCCGTCAGAGGTGCGACAATTCCTAGGACTTGCTGGGTATTATAGAAGATTCATTGAGATTTTTCTAGAATAGTGCAGCCATTAACGCTATTAACCCAGAAGGATACGAAATTTGATTGGACAGAGAAGCAAGAGAAAGCTTTTCCGCTGTTGAAGGAGAAGTTGTGTAGTGCACCTATTCTTTCCCTGCCAGAGGGAAATGACGATTTTGTTGTATATTGTGATGCATCACGTTTGGGCCTTGGTTGCGTGCTTATGCAGAAGGACAAAGTGATAGCCTATTGTTGGGATTGAACCCTATGAAAGGAACAGATGATACAAAGCCAAATAACACTATCTGAGCTTTGGTTAAACTGTCAGAGGTTACAACCTCTGTTGTATATACACTGCTTCCCCTAAATACTGCTCTCCTATCATCTGACTTCACAAAGTTGCAAAGCTCTGCCAGAGTTACAAGGATCAGAGGATACAGATCAGAGCTTAGTCATTAGATAGATAATCAATTTAACAGTGCTAAGCACTGGTAGTTAGTATTAGCAGCGTTTGTAGTTAGTTACATATAGTTTCCTATCACTATCAACCCTGACCGTCATCAAAGATGCTCAGTGGTTAGATAGTTTAGTATAAATAGGTAACTTGTGTAACAGTTTAACGTGTCTATCAAAAGATCAACTTTCGCATATCATCTTCTCTGCATTTTCTTACTACCAAACTTCAATTGCAAAGGCTGAGGGGGAGTTTGTGAATCACATGCGAGTTTACCAACTTGAAAGCATGATGATGATGAAAACAAACGACAATTGCTTGTAGTAAAAGTTTTCCATTTATTTTCGCTGCAAATCTCTTTTAAAACTCAATCATTTTCCATTTTTGAAACAAAAACTACAAGTAATTCAAACTCAGATCCTAACAATTGGTATCAGAGCTTGATTCATCAAATTCGATCTAACAATCGATTTGATTCGAACAGATCAGCTCTCTACTAATCAGTTTGGTTTTGCTTGATAAACAGAGTTTTATTACGTTCAAAGTTTTTAAAATAGAAATCTGTGTAAAATCAACTGAAAATATCTCAAAACACACAGGATGCCAACTCTGGATCCTTGTTCAAACCACCGATGCTCAAAAGAAATGAATATTTCATTTGGCAACGATGAATGGGTCATATCCTTGCTCAGCAAAACACTGGTTGCTGGAGATCTGTTGCGTATGGACCTCACGTTCCGATGGTTCCAAGCACAGAGGATCCAACTAAACAAGTTCCAAAAAATCCTGACAACTTTTCGGAGCAGGATTTCCAGAAAATTGAATTGGATGCTAAGGCATTTAGCATAGTTGCTTCGGCCTTACCTAATGAGATTTATGCTGGTCTACTCCATTGCAATAGTGCAAAGGAGTTATGGGATGCACTGAAAGAGCAATTCGGTGGGACTGAGGAAGTGATTGAAAGTAACAGAGAAGTTCTAAATTAGCAGTATGAAACGTTTTGTCACTTGAAAGGAGAGTCTCTAACACAATAGTTCGAACGTTACAGCTGTCTCATCAGTGAACTTAGACTGGTTAACGTGGTTTTTCCTAATTCGACTGTCAATAGTCGTTTCCTTAGATCGTTGCCAGATAAGTGGGAGACTGTAGCTTATCTAACACGAAAGTCTGTTGGGTTTAAAGAAATGTCGTTGACACAACTTCATGGGATACTCCTCACTTATGAGAGAGAGTTAAACCAGAAAAAGAAGTTGCAAGATTCTGGCAAAATGACTGATGATTACTCATTGGGTAATACAACTCTTTTTGGCCAAGAAGAGGGATCTGGCAGCAGTAAGGACCAAAGTTATGATCACTATATAGATATTACTTCTGGTGGGAACTTTGGATCTGAAACATATGCACCCAACTATGCTTTCACTACTAGTGGGGAAAGCCAAACCTCTGATAATCTATCCTTTGAGCTGAATGATTTGCAACATTTTGAACCTTCTGATCTTGAAGAAATGGATATTTTGCACCAACTGGCCTTATTGAGTGTTAGGGCTAGTAAATTCTATAAGACAACTGGTAGGAAATTCCCAGGATTGCATGGGGGATTGAAGGTTGGGCTGGATAAATCAAAACTCAAGAGTTATAAGTGTAATAGGTTAGGACACTTTGCCAGAGAATGCAGGTCTCAAAATTATGGACCAATAGTGACTCATCCTGGCCCTAGACCTCAGCACACACAAAACACTGCTCACTATTCCCAATATACCCCTGCTCAACATGTTCAAAACACTGCCCACTTTGCACATCCTGCTACTACTGTTCCAGTGCATTATGATCAATCCACTGCTCCACAAATTCAATATGTTCAGGCACCATCACATCCTCAAGTGCATGTACAACAAGTACCCATTGTCACACAACCTGCTCAAACCACTGCTAGTCCAGCAGAGGTTGGTCAACAGAGCTTTTTCATATAAAGTTATGTTGATTGGAGTAGCTTGCCTAAGGATTTGACTGATGAGAACTTTTCTTTAATGGCCAAAAATGATGTTGAACAAGCATTTTGTTTAATGGCCTTAGAGACAATTCCAGAAGGTGTTGAATCTGTGGAGTTAGTGTCAAAAACTAATGAAGTTCAAGTTTGTGATGAAACAGTTGTTTCAAGTGAAGAAAAGAAAAATGCTGCTGATTAGGAAAAGAACTCTCCTGCTGACCCATGGAATGTTGATGTGTGTGAAGATTGGTGTGATTGTGCTCTCATGGCTGCTTCAGAGGTATCACCTCAGATCCTTAAAGATCTATGTTCTGACAAATGCATCATTGCTTTTGCAAACATTAAGCAGGTGAATGAAAACCAGAGGAACAAAATTTTAGAAGATGAACTTAATTTTGAAAAACTGAGTAAAGAGTTAAAATCAAAGTTAAGTGAAAAAGATTATGAAATGAGTAGCCTGAGACATGAATCAAGCATAACCAAGGACCAACTCCAAACTATGGTAGAAAAATACCAAGTGTGTAAAAAGGAGTTAGAAGAAACCCAAATCACTTGTGAAAAATGGGTTGAGTCCTGTAAAGGTTATGAGATTATGCTTGATGCTCAGATCAAGAGCAACATTAAGTTTGGTGTAGGTTTTAGAACCTATGACCAAAATGAGAAAAATGTTGCTGAAATTCATTCTGAGTTGGTTGAAATAGTCCCAACAAATTTGGCTGGTGAAGAAATAAAAATCACAGATAAAGCTGGAAACAAAATTATTTTGGAAAAAATCAGAGGTTTCAACAAAAGATAAAGAAATTGAAAAATATCAGTTTAAACCAACTTGGTCAGATGAATGTGATATTTTAGAAAACTTTAAGCCAATGGACTTTACAACCTCTGATGGTATTAAAGCCCCAAAAGCACTGGTGATCCCTATCAAAGGTGTACCAGCAGAGGTTACAACCACTGCTGATAAAAAGTCTGATAGGAAAAGAAGAGTAAAGATTAAAAACGTGTTTTGCGAATTTTTTGAAAAAAGAAATCATGTGGCTGCAGATTGTTTTCTTTTAAAAGCCTATGACATTAACAAACTTGTGTTATCAAAAATTCTTCAAGATGCACCATCTGCAACAAAACAAATCACATAACTCAAGAGTTTGCCTATCTCAAAAACTATGAGAAAAAGGTAAAAGAGATCAAGGCAAAAGCACTAGAAAGAGAAGGTTCAAATTCTGCTGGAAATAAATCTAAGCAGAGTTTTGAACCAACTAAAACATCTATTACAAAAGCTCTAAACAAAACCTCTATTCCTAGAGAGGTGCAAGTGACAGATGCCCCACCATCAAATTTATTTCCAAGAGGGTATGGCCAACCAGCCTATAAAAGGGTTCCTCTTACTTATGAAGGATATAAAAAGCCTTCAAAGCAAAGAGTGAATAAGCATCCCTATGGATACAATCATCTGATAGGAAATGGTCAAGAGCAAATGTTACGAGAAAATATCCAAACCACTTACCATTGTCCTAGACTTGAGGCTGGATCATCTGTGACCCCATCCAAAGCCATTTTGGCTTTGGAGACCTATCTTAACTAATCTATTTACTTGATGTGCAGGGACCCTTTACTTGCCTTGATAGCTTATGGTATGTAGATAGTGGAGGTTCTAGGCACATGACAGGATGTAGAGCCATTCTCAAGGACTTCATGGCTCATGGGAGGGTGATATATCTCTTGGTAATAACTCAAATGGAAAGGTTTTAGGGTCTGGGTCGGTTCTGGCTGGTAAACTCAAGTTTGAAAATGTGAATTTAATTGAAAATTGAAATTTAACCTGTTGAGTGTCTCACAAATGAGTGACAAAGGGTATGGATCCTTCTTCACTAAGAAAACTTGTCAAATTATGGGACCAGAGGTTGTTAAAAACATTGATCAAATTATTGCTGAGAGCAAAGCACAACTCACTGCACACAGAAGTGGGAATGTGTATGTGTAGATATGCTAAAAGATAATCCTATGTCTGGAACATGCTTATTCTCAGTTGCTTCTAGCAAAGAGACTGAGTTATGGCATCGAAGACTAGGACACACATATCTTAAAACTATCACCAAACTCTCAAAACAAAATCTTGTAAGAGGTTTGCCTCACAAGCAATTTTCCTGTGAAGAACATTGTGTTTCCTGCTTAAAAGGAAAACAACATAAAAGTTCTTTCAAATCAATTGAAGAGTCCAAACAAGCCAATGTTTACAATTACTTCACATGGACTTGTTTGGCCCAGTGCAAATCATGAGCTTAAAACACAAAAGGTATTGCCTAGTGATAGTTGATGATTTCTTTAGGTTTACATGGACCTTCTTTCTCCACTCTAAGGATGAAACTGCAGTCATTTTGCAAAACTTTGTTAAACAAGTAGAAAAGCAACTTGATCTTCCAGTAAAAATCTTTAGGAGTGACAATGGAACAAAGTTTAAAAACAGGGAGTTGGATGCTTTTTGTGAGTCAAAAGGAATTGTTAGACAATATAGCATTCCAAGAACTCCAGAGCAAAATGGGGTGGTTGAAAGGAAAAATAGAACTTTAATTGAATCAACAAGAACTATGCTTGCAGACTCTGGTTACCCTTGTCTTTCTGGGCAGAGGCTGTAAACACTGCTTGTTATGTCCAAAACAGAGTTTTGATTAACCCCAGGCATCAAAAGACTGCCTATGAGATTTTGTATAAAATCAAACCTCTGATTTCCTATTTTAAAGTTTTTGGTTGTCCATGCTTCATTTTGAACTTAAAAGATTCTATATCTAAGTTTGCAGCAAAAATTGACTGTGGTTATTTTCTCGGATACTCAACCACTGCTAAAGCCTACAGAGTTTTTAACTCTAGGACCAAGTGTGTTGAAGAAACTTTGAATGTGAAGTTCAATGAACTTTCATCACTGAAAATCCCAGCAAATCCTGCAGAGCTTTTTGATTTAGATAAATTCACATTTGCTGATGTTTCTATCAAGCTAAACAATGCAGGTACACCAGAATCATCTAGAGAAGATCAAGATGAAGAATATGACTGTGTTCTTCCACAAACAAAAGTCAATTCTTCCAACAGAGGATCAGGTGCCACAAGCTCTTGTGTAAACTCTGCCACTTCTGGGTCAACAGTGTTTGATCCTCAAACCTTTTCCAGTTCACAAATTCAAACATCTATTGATAAAAGTCCTACATTTGGGCACAAAAATCATCAGAATGTTACCTCTATACCCCCAATACCACCATTTACATCAGAGGCTGATACTTCAAATTCTCAGCAGAGGTTAGCTCAGATGATACACATTTGCAGCCATCACCTCAAAATGCTATTGTTCCATACCAAGGTGATTTGATTTATCTCAAAAGCCATCCATCAGATCAAGTTATTGGCAACATCAAATCCGGGGTGCTCACATGGAGCCAATCCCAAAATATTTGTCTTTTTGCTGGTTTTCTATCTCTCACACAGCCAGTCAAGTACCAAGAGGCACTGAAAGACAACAGCTGGGTAGAAGCCATGCAAGAAGAACTCATTCCGTTCAAGAGATAACAAGTTTGGGAGCTGTGCCACTGCCAAAAGATGTAAGTCCAATTGGCACAAAGTGGGTCTTCAAGAAAAACTGATGAAAGGGGTAATGTTGTCAAAAACAAAGCAAGGCTCGTGGTTCAAGGCTACAGAAAGGAAGAAGGTATAGACTATGATGAGACTTTTGCTCCTGTAGCAAGGCTGTAACCTATTCGCCTATTCTTAGCTTTTGCTGCTAACCACAACATAAAGGTGTATCAAATGGATATAAAGAGTGCATTTTTGTATGGAAAAATCAAAGAAGAGGTGTATGTCTGTCAACCTCCAGGTTTTGAACATGCATTCCATCCTAATCATGTCTACAAGCTCAATAAAACATTGTATGATTTTGAAGATGCATTCCATCCTGATGCATTCCAAGAGTCTGGTATGAAACTCTATCCACTTTTCTCTTATCCATAAGGTTTACTAGAGGTAAAATAGATAAAACCCTATTCTTAAAATGGAAAGGAAAAGATTTGATGCTTGTCCAAATTTATGTGGATGACATCATTTTTGGATCCACAAGCACTGCTATGTGTGAAGAGTTTCGAAAATCATGGCAACAGAGTTTGAGATGAGTGCAATGGGTGAGCTCCAATGTTTTCTTGGTCTCCAAGTTAAACAATTGAAAAATGGTACATTTATCCATCAAAACAAGTATGTGAAAGAACTGCTTAAAAAGTTTGATATGGATGATTGAAAACCATGTAGCACACCCATGGCAACCACCAAGCTAGTCACCATTGATGGTAAAGATGACCTTGTTGATCAAACTCTTTATAGAAGCATGATTGGGTCTTTATTGTACCTAACTGCATCAAGGCCAGACATCATGTTTGCAACATGTGTTAGTGCCAGATCACAAGCATTACCTAGAAAGTCTGATCTTATTGCTGTAAAAAGGATATTCAGATACATAAAAGGTGCTTCCACACTTGGTATCTCGTAGTATCTGGTATCCAGCTAATGGGAATATTGAGCTTTCAGGTTTATCAGATAGTGACTTTGCTGGGTGCAAAACTACAAGGAAGTCCACATCAGGAGGATGTCAATTCCTAGGTGATTGTCTAGTGTCTTGGCAAAGCAAAAAGCAAGTTGCAGTTTCAACATCCACTGCTGAGGCAGAGTATATTGCTGCTGCCAGCTGCACTGCTCAACTCTTGTGGCTTCAAAACCAATTGCTGGATTTTGGTGTAACTGCACTAAAGACTCCACTCAGATTGGACAGTCAAGCTGCTGAAAAACTTCATTAACAATCCAGTTTCTCATTCAACTACAAAGCACATTGACATCAAACATCATTTTGTGAGAGATTGCTCTGAAAAAGGTTTGATTTCTTTGCATCATGTCCATACTTCAGATTAGTTGGCAGATGTTTTAACCAAGGCATTGGATACATCTACCTTTGAAAACTTGATCTCAAGAATTGGAATGCTAAACATGGATTAAAAACAAGTTTTCTTGTAAATCCATGCGTACATAGCATCACAATATGTTCAGAAAATCAAAAACTCATCCTTAAAAATAGTTAAAGTTGAAATTTTTCAATAAATCTTTAAAAGTCTGCTCATAACATATGTTTGCTCAAAACCTCTGATAGGCTTCAAAATCTTATCTACTGTTAAAGTGTATCCTCTGACTTCCATTTTTACCACTTTTTCAAAACACTGATAGCTATCCACTGATAGTGTTAAAAATCAGTACTTTTCTCATTAGAGGTTACACGTGGCCAGATGTTAGCCATCAGATCTTGCAACAGATGCCATGTAATCATCACCTTTTCAAAACCCTATAAAACCTTGTTTTATCCCTCACCAGCGTTTACCCTAAACTGTGTCGATTTCAAAAATCTCAAAACAGTTTTTCTCTCTAACACAATGGCTCCAAAATCAAAATCTTCGAAGAAATCCACACAAGCACTTCCACCCTACACTCTCATAATAAAAAACCCCACAAGATTACACTGCCATACTTGAAGCAAACAACGCAAATACTCGCTATCATCCAATGATTCGATTTTTACAAAAGTCGAAATTCAAGCACATGTTAGAAGTCAAAGCCCCAATTTACATTGATTCTCTTCATGACTTCTGGAATAATGCTAAGGTTCACTCAACTGCTGCTGGTGTTCCTTATACAATAATCTCAAGAGTAGGGGGAGTGTTGATGCAACTTAGCCCCCAATCGATCTCTCAAGTTTTCAAGTTAAATGACATAGAACACCCTGTGTCATTTCCCCAAAATGAGATCCAAGCAGAGTTTCTAGAAAGAGGTTATGTAGGCCAGATGAAAGGTATAACCATCTTTAAACTTAACTTTCCTGCTGAGATGAGATTTTTCTTTCACACAATTCTAACTTGTCTCTCAGCAAAAACCAATGCTTTCAATGAAATTCCATTGAACATGCAATGTCTGGGGTATGCAATTTTAACTGACACAGATTTTAATTACTCCCAGATACTGTTCAATGATCTTGTGAATAATTTTCAAAATATTGCAAAAAGAAAAGCTTTTTTGATTCATCCACGTTTTCTGAGTGTTTACTTACAAGATCAAATCAAAGGTCCTGAAAGTAAAATAGGCGCTGTGACTAAACCAGACTGCCTCACTCATGAAACCTTCACCAGAATAACAAACCAAGATAAAGTTGCGAAGACACAAGTAGAGGAGGCTGAGCAAGTTTTACCTGAACAAAATGTTCAAACTCAACCTCTTGCTACTGAGCCCACTGCTCTTGGTGATCAGGGCACCACAACCGCTGCTCTGAAGCCCACACCAAAAATCCTCAAAAAGAAAACCAAAACACTTACCAAAAAGCCCACCAAACCCAAAAAGGGTCCTCTCGAAGATGAGATCCCAGAGGTTAACCCAGTGGCAGCACCAAAGTCACAAACCACTGCTGCTACTTCTTCACAGCAGATGGTTCAAAGATCTCCAACCGGCTTTGAAACTCATCCTTCTTCCTCACAAAAGGAAAAGGTTGTTGACACAGGGACACCAAATTATGAAGCTCTATATCCACTTGGTTCTATCTTCCACAGCCCCTCTCCCAGGGCATTGTCGCTTTCTACACAACCACCTTCACCCATGACCACACTTCCACCTACTATTTTACCATTGCTGAATGCAATTGAATTAGACCATGCACAAACCAGCACTTCTCAACAACCTATTACTGAGAATATACTTCATCAAGAGGCTGCGTCTGACTCTTTATTCGTTGCTAGCCCATCAGCACATGAAGAGGCTACATCCCTTAGTTACATGTAACCCTTGGGGATAGTTCAACTCAAGCAGCCACTACAATTGTTGAACTCCCAAGTTCTCGGTTGGATAGCGGTTTCATTACTAAGACTTGGTTGAAGGCAACCACTGTTGAGGCAACAACTGTTACCTCTGTTGTGGGAAGTCCCCAGTTCCAAGACAAGGGGGCATCTATGGTTGAAGCTGGTACTAAAACCACTGCAAATGATACCATAGATACAACTACCACTTCAGGTAGGAGTTCAGATGATCCTATTAAATTAGGTGATGAGCTAAAATACCGGGATTTGACGGAAAGAGTGACAAGGATAGAAAATTCTGTTGATAAAATCAAAAGTCTACTGAAGCAAATGATAGCTCCAAAAAGTCAACCCTCTGTTCTATCCACTGCTGATCTCAAAGAAGCTCTTAACCCTCTGTTTCAACATCAACAACATTATTTGGATCTACAACACAAGCACCAGATGAATGATGTTAGAAACATGGTTGAATCAAGGTATCAAGACACTACAGCATGCATTAAAGCCATGAAAGCTCATCTGCTCACAACCACTGGTCATGCACCTCCAACGGTTATCTTTGTTACAACAGATGAAGCCAAAAAGAGGGAGAAACCTTTGGGAAACAAAAAGCTGAAAATAGATGATGATAAGGCCAGACCTACTTCAAATATTCCGAGGCCTGATGGTTCAAAGAAGATAGATTTAACTGATGAAACTGTGGCTAAGGCAAGGGCTACTCACAAGAAGACAGTGATCGAGGAGAGCAGAGTGTTAGTTGAGAAAAAGATTGAACAGCAAAAAGAAAAAGGAGAGGTTGGTACTTCATCAAAGAGGATACCTGCTAGAAAAGCCAGGCAACCAACATCCACACCTCCTAAAACTAAGCCTGCAACCAATCAAACCATTAAAACCCCTGCTTCTCAAAAACCTATCACGCCTTCAAAACCACAACCCACAGCCACACAAGCAGATGCTACAGCACCTGTTGTGTCAACATCTGTTGATACAGCAGAGGTTGCAACAGATGCAACTCTATCCACTGCCATGATCACATTTCCCACATCAACTCATCCATTATCCACACCACCTAAGATCCCACTATCACCATCACCCACTTTAAGGTTTAAAAGGAGAAAGATCACAAAAGTGATAAATGATGATGAGATTCATGCACCTCTTCCACTATCATCACAACCAATGACCTCCACATCAGTGCCTACAACATCTTCAACTCTTGAAACTACTCCTGCAGCAAAGCTGTACCCTCTTGATTTACCAGCAGTCAGGGAAGAGATCCTAAGTTTCTTTTCAGAGGATGACCCTGACAAAAGAACAATCATATACCTTGATGGCTATCCAAGACCTGCAAATGTTGATGATTACCTGGAACTGAAACGGAAGCAAGAAGAGGATATTGCCAAAAGAGAATCAGCTGGTAAAGATGATAGAGAAATACAGATTGCCATGTCCTTTCAACTAAGTAAAGCCAGCATTTTGCAAAACTTTGTCAAGAACTTGAGCAACCAGATTTCAGAAAGGGATGATAAGCTGGTCAAAAGTGAACTCATTGAGTATATCATGGAGAACAAGAAGTATAAGGCAGCAAGGGCACAGTTCAGGGATTGGAACTTAGATGAGCTGAGAGAAGAAATCAACAGAATGCAAGAAATGTTGAAAGATCCTCTTAAAAAACCAACTCCTCCCAACTGGGATTTACACAAGAAAGATATGCCTGAAAGAGACTTAAAGTTGAAGAGAATGAAGAATGAACTAATTCAGAATCATTATGGTTCAAAGAACCAAGTGATGAGATGGGGTGAGGTCAGGGTGATAGACACTTACAAAAATTTGGAGGAAAGGAGGAGAAAGGATCCATCCATGCCTCCTAAACCTGATTATTCAAAAGAAGATGCTATTCTCAAAGCCCAACTCTCCAAAAAGTCAAGCACAAAATCTGCCCATTCCACACTTGCCTTGTTACACAGAAAAAGACAAGGGGAGATGTCTGAAAAGACTGACAAAGAGTTTGAGGATACATTCATCAAAGAAGGTATAAAAATATGATTGATTATCCAACTGATGATTTAAGTGCCAAGCTGGCTAAAGATTTATCACAATAGCTCCTTCTCAATCCTCAGCAATAAAAGTTCCTTCAAGAAAACCTTCAGACCCAAAAATTCTAAAATGGAATGTCGACAAAGACACTCATGAATTGACATTGCTCAAGTCTGATGGTAATGCCACTAAACTATCTATGGAAGCTGCTTATGGACTTACAGTAGAAGACTTCCAAGAATTATTATGTTTAGAGCTGGAGAAGGATGCTGATGACATAGAATCTCTTAACTTTGAACTTCAATTCAAAGGTCTAATAAGAGAATTCTTCCTGACGAATAAAGACCAAGAATAAAGTGTTTTTTGCATCATCTGTTCCGGGGGAGATTGTTGGGATTGAACGCTATGAAAGGAACAGATGATACAAAGCCAAATAAGACTATACGAGCTTTGGTTAAACTATCAGAGGTCACAACCTCTGTTGTATATACACTGCTTTCCCTAAAGACTGCTCTCCTATCATCTGACTTCACAAAGTTGCAAAGGTCTGCCAGAGTTACAAGGATCAAAGGATAGAGATCAGAGCTTAGTCATTAGATAGATAATCAATGTAACAGTGCTAAGCACTGATAGTTAGTATTAGCAGCGTTTGTAGTTAGTTACATATAGTTTCCTGTCACTATCAACCCTAACGTCATCAGAGATGCTCAGTGGTTAGATAGTTTAGTATATATAGGTAACTTGTGTAACAGTTTAACTTGTCTATCAAAAGATCAACTTTCGCATATCATCTTCTCTGCATTTTCTTACTACCAAACTTCAATTGCAAAGGTTGAGGGGGAGTTTGTGAATCACATGCGAGTTTACCAACTTGAAAGCTGATGATAATGAAAACGAAGACCATTGCTTGTAGTAAAAGTTTTCCATTTATTTCCGCTGCAAATCTCTTTTAAAACTCAATCATTTTCCATTTTTGAAACAAAAACTACAAGTAATTCAAACTCAGATCGTAACACCTATGCATCCAGATAACTGAAAGTGCATGAGAAGAATTACACAACTAATGATTTAGAGTTGGGAGCTGTTGTGTTCGCTTTGAAGATTTAGAGACATTATCTGTACGGCACGAAGTGTACGATTTACACAGACCATAAGAGCCTCCAGCATATCTTTGATCAGAAGGAACTCATCATGCGACAGTGGCGTTAGGTAGAATTACTCAACGATTACGAGTGTGATATTCGTTATCACCCGGGAAAAGCATATGTTGTTGCTAACGCACTCAGTAGGAAGGAGTAGAAGAATCCTCTGCGTGTACGTGCTTTGGGTTTGTCCATACAAACGAATTTGACCGATCGAATTCGTAATGTACAGCGAGAAGCTTTGAGAGATGAGAACCTGAGAAGAGAAGGTTTGAGAGGTTTGGAATGTGAACTGATACCAAAAGCGGATGAAGTGATGTACTTCATGAAGCGAGTTTGGGTTCCACGTAGAGGAAACCAACGTGAACTGGTTATGAACGAGGCTTATAAGTCCAGATATTCGATTCACCCAGGTTCTACCAAGATGTATCAGGATATTAAGGAGTTATACTGGTGGCCGAACATGAAGAAAGATATTGCGGCGTATATGAGTAAATGTCTGACATGCTCAAAGGTTAAGGTTGAAAATCAGAGGTCGTCTGGGCTTCTGCGGCAACCAGAGATTCCTGAATGGAAGTGGGAGAATCTTGCAATGGACTTTATCACCAAGTTACCCCGTACGTCATGTGGACATGACACCATTTGGGTAATTGTGGATCGATTGACGAAGTCTGCTCATTTCTTGCCCATTAAGGAAACAGACAAGACGGAGAAGATATCGCAGTTATACCTTAACGAGATTGTAGCCCGACATGGAGTGCCTGTGTCAATTATCTCCGATAGAGATGGACGATTTGACTCCAGATTTTGGCGATCTCTTCAAGAGTCGTTAGGTTCTCGTTTGGACATGAGTACTGCGTATCATCCTCAAACAGATGGTCAAAGTGAGAGAACCATTCAGACATTAGAGGATATGTTGAGAGCGTGTGTGATTGATTTTGGTGGAAGTTGGATACTCACCTACCGTTAACTGAATTTTCTTACAACAATAGTTATCACGCTAGTATCAAAGCCGCTCCGTTTGAAGCTTTGTACGGAAGGAAGTTTGACGTGTTCCTTGCGACTAAGTGCGTCTGCTACGACATTCGCCTTGCTAGGATGGTAACGAATTTCGCAATCATAGTCGTTCAGAAGTTCGACCCAACGCCGTTGTCTCATGTTTAGTTCCTTTTGATTGAAAATGTGTTGGGGACTTTTGTGGTCAGTGAAAACCACACATTTAGTACCATAGAGGTAATGTCTCCAAATTTTGAGAACGAAAACAACGGCACCTAACTCAAGATCATGAGTTGTGTAGTTCTTTTTGTGGATTTTCAATTGTCGTGATGCATATGCTATGACTTTGTCTCGTTGCATGAGAACACAACCAATGCCTAGATTTGAAGCATCACAATATACAATGAAATCGTTGTTGCCATCAGGTAAAGATAAAATAAGAGCATCACAAAGCTTTTGTTTCAAGGTTTGAAAAGCTTCTTCTTGTTTGGGTCCCCACTCAAAGGTTTATTCTTTTGAGTTAGAGAAGTGAGTGGAACCACAATCTTGGAAAAGTTTGCGATAAAACAACGATAGTAACTGGCTAGACCAAGAAAAGAACGAACTTCGGTAGGAGTAGTAGGTGTACTCCAATCCTTGATCGTTGTGATTTTGGCGGGATCCACATGTATGCCTTGTTCATTGACAATGTGACCCAAGAATTGAACTTCATTTAGCCAAAAATCACACTTAGAGAATTTGGCATAAAGTTGTTCCTTCTTTAGAAGTTCCATCGTGAGACGGAGGTGATGTTCGTGGTCAGCTCGAGATTTTGAATAAATCAAGATGTCATCGATAAAAACAATGATGAACTTATCTAAATATGGTTTACAAACCCTATTTATTAAGTCCATGAAAATGGCAGGAGCATTCGTTAATCCAAAAGGCAAGACAGTAAACTCATAATGGCCGTATCGGGTTCGAAAAGCAGTTTTGGGAATATCTTCTTCTTGTACACGAAGTTGATGATACCCTGAACGGAGGTCGATCTTTGAAAAACATGTAGCACCTTGTAGTTGATCAAAAAGATCATCAATACGAGGTAGGGGATATCGATTTTTAATCGTGAGCTTGTTGAGCTCACGATAATCGATGCACATGCGAAAGGATCCGTCCTTCTTTTTCACAAAGAGCACAGGAGCGCCCCAAGGTGAAAAACTCGGAAGAATGAAACCTTTGTCTGAAAGCCCTTTGAGTTGTTTTGACAACTCTTGCATTTCAGATGGTGCAAGACGGTAACGGGATTTGGCAATTGGGTTGGCACCAGGTATAAGATCGATGCGAAATTCCACCTGGTGTACCGGGGGTAAGCCAGGTAGATCTTCCGGAAATAGTTCGGGAAAATCCCGAACAATGGGGATGTCTTGAATACTATTGCTCTTGTCTTTCTTTTCCACGTTATGTGCCAAGAATGCTACATATTTCTTCCGTGGGTATTTCAGAGCTTGGGTACACGTCATGAGTTTGAGTTTACTAGAAGGTTCCTCTCCATGAATTTTTAAGATTTCGCCAGATGGAAGAGGTATACGAACAATTTTATCGAAACAGATTATTTCAGCATGGTGTTTGGTTAACCAGTCCATTCCAATTATGACGTCAAAACTCCCAAGTTGCATTGGCGTGAGGTCAATGGGAAAAAGATGGTTATTGAGGTTTAGTTGACAATTGAAAATAATGGAATCAAGTAAAAGGGGTTTGCCATTAGCTATTTCTACCATTAAAGGTTTTCCTAGCTTAGCTCGGGGCATCGAAAGAAAAGGTTCAAATGCTATGGATACAAAACTTCTATCGACACCTTAATCAAAAAGAATAGAAGCAAGATGGTTATTAACAAGGAACGTAGCGTTAACCACGTTATTGTCAGCACGAGCCTCATTAGCATTCATGTTAAATGCGAGTCCACTAGCTGGATTAGCATTAACAAGCTTCGGGCAATTGTTTCGGTAGTGAGTAAGATCACCACAATTATAGCAGGATCCAGGTGGGAAATGAGGGCGGTTAGGTACTGCTTGAGTTTGAACAGGATTTGGAACAGTTTGGTTCATGGTAGGTGCAGCATGACAAACGTTGGCCAAGTGACCAAACAGTCCACAAAGGGTACACTGGCGACATGGTAAATGATGTTGGTGATGACAGTTGCATCGGTTGCACAAGGGTGCAGTACCAACATATTGTTTCTTAGCAGGAGGTTGAGCTGGTTGGTTGGGAGTAACAACAATAAAATTCTGTGAAGCCTTACGCTTCCTTGAATTTTTTGAGGGTTCGATTTTGGTTTCTTTTGGTTTCTCTGGGGTAGTCTTAGCAGATTGTTTCTTGTCACCCTTACGGAAAAGTTTCCCTTTCTTGACTTGAGAATTGGTTAGAGTTGCGGCTAGTTCAATAGCTTCCCTAACGGTGGCTGGCAGGCTACCAGTAACTATGTCTTGAGCGGGGTCAGGTAGGCCATCAATGTATTTTTCAATGGCCATATCCAAGGGTGTGACCATAGTGGGACATAGTAGGCTGAATTCCTCGTACCGATCTGTGTAGGCACGATTCTCGCCACTATCTTACTTGAGATCGTGGAATTCATTCTCAAGTGCCTATATCTCATTGCGTAGGCATAATTCCTTCATCATGAGAGCTCTAAGTTCTCCCCAGGTTTGAGACATGGCTATATCTGCACCTCAATCTCTCATAATCCCATTCCACCATGTGAGTGCTCTCTTCTGGAATACGTTTGAAGCAAACTCTACTTTGCGCTCATTGGGACACTGACAATGGCGGAAAGTGATCTCGATGCTTTCAAACCATTGTAGGAGCCCAGTAGCTCCTTCAGACCCATAAAACTTGGGTGGTTTAGCCGAATTGAACTGTTTGAAATTACACAGTACATTGTAGTTGTTATTGTTATTTTTGAGTTGATTGAGTTGGGTCACAAGGTTTGGAATTATCGCAGCAATTTGTTGAGCGATCATAGCTGCCATTTTGGCGTTTTGAGTGGTGTCGCGACGAGGAGGCATTCTAAAAGAAAAAAAAAAGAAATATGAGAGGAAACGAGTGAGATTGATAAAGGATAGTTAAAAAGAAATATTAAAATATCGACGAAGCATAAGGAGTGCATCCAATTAGTTACTTAAAACGAATAAACGACACAGTGATTAATCAAAGTAAATGGGTCTTTATAATGTACAGCGAAGACATGCTTTAGCCTATAAGTGGACACTCACCCCAAGAGTTCCCAGGTAAGAGTGACTGGTCCGATTAAGTGGATTTGTACGAACACTCTAGCCTTAGACAGAAAACTCAGGGTACAGGCATCCACCCTTCCAGATTGCACGTGTTCACATTATTAAAACCCAAATTTTGCCGAGATTTTGAAAACTTTTAAGGCTTAAAAGCCTAAAAACAAATCATCTAAGGATAGATGATGATTTCTTGTAAAATTTTGGAAATTTTTTACTTTTAAGAATGAATTTGATATTTTTGTTATCACCTAAGGATATGTGATGGTATTGTATTAAAAATCTAGACGCAAGATAACTCGCGTTGGGATCCTAGGAAGGTTATAGTCTAGGTCAAAAGATATTTCTAATAACCTAATTCCCTATAACCATGGTTCTGTTACAAACCTGTAACACCCCGACCGCGAAATAAAAACAACCCGCGGCGGAAACGTCGGGGGTTCACGTTACAAATTGATTCAAACACATGGTAAATAAAGTTTTGGTTTTATTGAACTTATAAATTACATCGTCTTTGAGAATTTGAAACAAAATACAAAAACTAAGTTTATTTTTAATCAAGCTAAGGCCAGCGTCCATCCTATGTGTAGTATACTTGATCAATGTATTAGTACCTGAAACATATGGGAAAATAAAGTCAACATTGAATGCTGGCGAGTAACATAGGTTTTGTCACGACTCATAGCTTTTGAATATTGAATGATGTTTAATAAACTTTAACAGTTGATATTTTAAATAAATTTTTGTAGCCATGAATCTTTGAAAAAAATGTTTCTTTTGTAAGACCGTATGAGAAATCATTCGATTTAAGAGTAACATTGTATGGTTTACTTAGAAACCATTTGTGACTTTGTATGAACCAACCAAATGTCTTGTATTGTATAAACATATATCTTTGTAAAAACCAAGTGTCTTGTGTAAACAAACGTCTTGTTTTGTATGTAAAAAAATTGCCTTTTTTTGTATAAAACAAGTATGGTTTGTTGGCGAATACATTCAAGCCTTGTACTGTCGGACAAACCTTTATGAATAAAGGTTTATCAAATGTATTGCACAATTTCTGTCATTCCCAGAGGAAACTTCCAAACAAACCTAGGAAGCGGGAATGGGGTTGCCAATCCTATGGTACCATACCATACTACCGGTCAGCGTGATCAAAGTTAATGAATGTATCATTGTTATGTTCAACATACCATCAAGTTTCATACAATGTAAAGCATGTTGTGTATATGAACCATAGGTAAATAAGCTTTGTACAGGTGGAAATATATAATTCACCTCAAAGCATTTAGAAAACGGAAGAGAAGAATCTATGTACTCGCCTGTAGCTTTAGGGTTTTTAACTTAAAGCTTCCTGGTGCAAATTCCGAGTTCCTATAATAATACAATGCATCACGTGTTAGTAAAATAACCCAAGTCACTTTAGCCACACAACACGAAACAAAACCCAACGGACTTAGTCAGGCAGAGCCTTGACATGCGTTGGTGGATCCTAAATCAATCGGGTAGGGTGGCCATACTACACGAGACAGAACCCCATCGGACTTAGTCAGGCAGAGCCTTGACATGCGTTGATGGGTCCTAAATCAATCGGGTAGGGTGATGAATTAGTGATCGGGGGTTAAAATACTTACAACGGAGCAGAGCTTCGCAGGTTCAGGTGTAACATCCGTCAAAAAAGGGTTTTCAAAACCCGCTTCGTTTATTAACCGAATAGTCAGTCATAAATTTTCGTTGCGTATATATTGTTTATTTTAATTTTAAACGATACATAATTAATAAACATTTTAGAATTTAAAAACTATAATTATTAAACAATAAAAATCAAGTGAAGAAAAATAAAAGGGAGCTGCCGGGTTTCGAACCCGGGTCAGCAGGTTCCAACAAACAAACACTTTACCGCTCCGCCACTTGACTTCTTTGTTATTATATCGAAACAAATAATACTTATGATGAAATCCGAATTCAAACCGGACTTCCAGCGCGGCTGAACTCGCAATCACCGGAAAATCCGGCGATCCGCGAGTTTAGCCATTTTCCTTTTGACTATAACGTTATAACCGACGTCTACATCGGTTATAACCGACGACTGACCCCCAATCCAAGTCGTAACCGCCGGAGAAACCTTGACCACGAATCAAGACCCAATTCAGACTAAATTCATCCTGTTCTACCCTATAAATACCCCCCTCAACCTTCCAGGAATCCTTTCGCTCAAGACCGCACACTTGTTCGTAGTTGAAGTGCTCAGAAACTCGTCGCCGGAGATTTCCAATTTCGCCGGAATAGGTCACCGGAAAACCGAACACATTTCATTTCTTTGCCTTACTCTAAAATAGGACTTCTAGAGCTCAGACAGAAAGCACCGCACTCACCTCAAACTTCCTGTAGATCCTCTGTCGCAAGTTACACGTCGCCGGAAAAGTTTCAGTCACCCGAAATTCGTCGGAAATCACACCTGTTCGGTACAACATCCTTAAAACCTTTCTGTTTAAATTAATTTCGTTAATCAGTAATACTCAATCAACTAATTCAACAAAAATTATTGATTAAACAGTCGAGTTGATTCTCTGGTTTTATAAATCGAAGAAGATGAAGATTTTAAATGCGTATAAATATGATAAAAAACGGAATAATGACCGGGTTAGACACACAGTCCAGTGGTGGACTGTGTGCAAACATAACATACACGTCCCGGGTTCGAGTCTTGAACATATCCGTTTCTGCTGAAATAAAATCCATTTTTTTCGAAACCAAAACAGATTGTTCCACAGTATGTTGTTAAATATAATACAAACACTATATAATACGGGTTAGACACCCAGCCCAGTTGGTCGGGCTGGGTGCAAGTTAAGTCAAGGGTCACCGGTTCGATCCCCGCTAAGCCAGCCGGTCAGACGATATTTGAAACATTTTTAATTAAATAAAATTCGGAATAAACTAAAAAGTATATAAATATAATTAAAATCAGAAATGTTTCGGGTTAGACACGTAGCTTAGTTGGTAGAGCTGCGTGCACGCGTACGGGAGGTCACGAGTTCGAACCTCACTCAGCGCATATAATTAACACGGTCCGACCGGTCAACGGTCAACGGCCGGTCAACGGTCAAAAAGTCAAAATTTTTATTTTTTTTTATTTATTTATTTAATTTAAAAATCAATTAAAAATACTTAAAAATAATATTTTTAAAGTTAGAAAATGGCCATAAACTCACAAAAATAAATCTAACAATCCCATTAAGAACACTAATTAAAAATATTAATCTCAAATAAAAGTTTATTTATTTATCGAATTATTATGTTATTATTTAGGTTAGTTTCTCTCGTGGTTAAATCCAAATTCGTGCGCAGTCATCATCAATCAAGAAAACGCAACCACTGTGAGTGAATTCTTACAAATTCCCCTTTTTATTCATGTTTTGGGGTGTATCATGTGTCGCTTAAATTAATTCGCTTATTCAAACTCGTGCTATACCATTATATGATCTAAACTTAGAATGTAAATATTGTTTGTTGTGATGTATTACATATTGTCAAGTTGTGTGCAAATTATTCATTAGGCCCATCAGTTCCTCGTGGGAGACGAGTTGAACAACGCATGCCTCAAAAACATTCATTAGGCCCATCAGTTCGTTGAACAACGCGTGCCTCAAAAATCATTCATTAGGCCCATCAGTTCCTCGTGGGAGACGAGTTGAACAACGCGTGCCTCAAAAACAATCATTTGGTGTATGTGTGTGCAATATTTAATATTATGTGTTTTGTGAATAAATATACATCTACATTTACTCATATGTGGTTATGCACTTTATTTTATAATTAATTCAATAAAAACGTTTAAATGTTTTCATAGGATTCACTCGCCAACTTTTTGTTGACCCAAAAACCTATTTTTACACATGATACAGGTGGATAGGATGAAGCAAGGAACACGTAGGAAATTGCCTTAGAAGAAAAATAATGAAGTCTTGAAAGATGTATAGAACATGTTGTACTTGTATGATTTGATTGTATGATCCCCTTTTAAAAGAAATAACAAATATGAAACTTTATAATAAATGTCATGAGCTTTGATGAAAACCCAATCATGCCCCGATCACCTTTTCCGCTGCGGGTCGGGGTGTGACAGATTGGTATCAGAGCTTTTGACTATAGGGATATAGGATAGGTTATTAGACCCTTAGAGCCTATACTATAGTTGATTAGATTTTAATTGTTTATGTGGTTACATGCAAACTCATGATGTTTATTTGTTTCATATTTATTACACATACCAATGCATGCAAACACTCCCACTATCATATTGTGAGATATTTAATGAGTTATACTTATTGTCAAAACTTAACATGCTTACATATACATTCATCACGCATATTTCAATATTCACATATTCAAATCATTCTCATATTCCTTTATTCAAGATTTTGTCGCATTTTTCGTTTTTCAATCTCATCAAAGTGAGTTCTACGACGGGCATGTAGTAACTGTAAGGGTACAAGTACCCGGTAGTCGGAACGTCCTGTCTAGGTTGGCATTCGTATAAATCCAATATAACGGACCAGTTTGCCTACCTGGGGACTAAGGATGAGAGTACGAAGGACCTATTAGGCCAAAGCATGCCACACCAAACGTCGTTCGAACTAACCCCACTTTGAGGTATCACCGTGTCCACACCTGGATGCACTCCGAATTCCATACGTTACATACATATTTCTCGATTTTCTCCAGGTTTCAGTGTACGTTACCAGGCTAACACATGCGAACCATATGAAAGACCCGGTAATCATGGGGGCCCACATGATTACGAAGGTGAAGTATGGCGGCATGCAAGGCCCAATTACGAGCAAAGCCCAAGACATCCTATGGATGTAGTAGATTTATTATTCTATATTTATTTTATGTTCATTCCTAAATACGACACATGACACCTAAAACGTCAAACTCATACTCTCGATGCGTATTTCTTGTAGATGTCTTCTAGTCTCTCTCGTAGAAAAATGAGATCAGGAAAATCCCGCGAGCGCATGGCTGCCCAAATCGCTCAACAAATGGCGGCCGTAATACCCAACATCGTAGTTCAAGTTCAACAGGCCCTTACTGCTAATCCCGTCAACCCAATCCACCAAGAAGATCAAAACATTGTCAATCCTTCCCCAAAAGCCACTAAATGCACCTACAAACATTTCAAATCCTGCGATCCTCCAAAATACGAAGGGACTGAAGGTGTCACCGCTCTCCTCCATTGGTTTGAGGAGATGGAAAACACTTTTCTCAATTGCGAATGTCCCGATGATCGCAAGGTGCGATATGCTACCGGTCGTTTGCTCGGAGTAGCACTTACATGGTGGAATACAGAGAAGGCCAAGCGAGGTGCTGAGAATGCTATGACTTTGACTTGGGAAGAGTTGAAGGAAATCATGACAAGACGGTTCTGTCCAAGAAGCGAAATCAAGAAATTGGAAGATGAGTTCTATTCTTTGAAACAAAAAGAGGGCGACCATACCACATACAACAAGAGATTCCTTGAGTTAAATCAGATGGTCCCCAACTTGTTCACTCCCCTCTACCATTTGATGGAGCACTACATTCGAGGTCTTCCTTCAAAAATTCAAGACCCTGTAATAAGTACCACACCTGCAACTTTGGAAGCAGCAATGGAGTTAGCTACAGAGCTCACCGAAAACCGCATATGGAATAAAGACTTTAAGGAGGAGAAGAAGAAGGATAAAGCATCAACCAAAACCCCAAACTCCACCCAAACCGAATCCTCTTCTCAAACCACTTCTAAGAGAAAACGAGATAGACAAATCTTCGCTGTCACCCAACACAACCAACCAGCTTCACAAGTTGTACCCCTCCAAGCTATCCCAATCACTCAAGTAGCACCCAACTCAACTTACCCAAATAAGAAACCTTACTTTGGACCTCACCCTCAATGCAACACCTGTTTTTATTATCATCCATCTACCTTACCTTGTCGACTATGTGCGAATTGTGGACGCAATGGTCATTTGAGCAAGGTTTGCCGCACCTCTCAAAACCAAACCTCACCCCCTACTCAAAACATGATCCAAACATATCAACAACCCCAATACCCCATGTTTCCATATGTTCGAGCTTGTTTTAATTGTGGCGACCCTACCCACTTTAGAAACACGTGCCCCCGATTGGTTAACATCATAAACGCCCAAGCTCAAGCAAACCCAGTTAACCAAGCAAATCAAGAAAACCTAACCACTAGGCCACCAGCAAGAGGAAGAGCTTACAACACCAACGCCAATCCTGTTGAAGATAATAACGGCCCAAACGAACCACCCAACTAGTTTTCTTCACCAAAAATCAAGATTCAACTCCAACCGCTTAGTTTTTATGTTTCTTTATGTTATCTCAATCTTCACGTACCTCAATTATAAATTGGAAATTTATCCAAGAATCTTAATGCGAATTACTATTTCAGTTTTGTTTTATACTCATTGATTTAACATTCATATCATCATACATCTCGACGTATCTCAGTCTAAGAAGTTGGGTTGTGTCTCACTTTTACCTAGACTAACCCCTTCATCATAACAAACGAGAGAGGTACTGTCATCATTCAATCATGTATACCTTCAGATTTGAGACTCAAGTTTTGGTTGTTGTGTTTGTTTATGTTTTAGAGTCACATAGAACTAATCATAATTTACTGATAAAGCCAATGAAAATCTGACAAGAATATGGTGGATACGCCGCTGGTACTTCCTATATATAAGTATTCTTGCCAAAGAATCAGAGGCATTGTCAGGCGGTTATGAGAAGTTCCATGTAGGATTTAGTAATGTCATGGTTGAAGTTTGTTTTATACTCACTGATTTAGCATTCATATCATCATACATCTCAACGTATCTCAATCTCATCATTCAAAGAAGTTGGGTTGTGTCTCACTTCTACATAGACTAACCTCCTCATCATAACAAACGAGAGAGGTACTGTCATCATTCAAACATGTATACTTTCAGAATTAAGACTCAAGCTTTGGTTGTTGTGTTTGTTTATGTTCTAGAGTCACATAGAACTAATCATAACTTACTGATAAAGCCAATGAAAATTTGACAAGAATATGGTGGATACGCCGCTGGTACTTCCTATATATAAGTATTCTTGCCAAAGGATCAGAGGCATTGTCAGGCGGTTATGAGAGGTTCCATGTAGGTTATAGTGGTAGAAGTTTTGTTTTAGGATATAACCTTATCTTTCCAAACGTGTCGATTCTCTCAAAACTCTTGTGCATGAGATCATACCTAGTCAATCAACTCTGTTTAACAATATTCCTTATCTTAGGCATCAAAAAGCGATTCCTGTAGCAGGGTATCCAACCCTTACTAGGAACGTTACCGCCTCCAATAAAATTTAAACTTTCACCCTCTTCTGATTATGTAATTGTCAAATTAAAACACCCTCTCCACAAGTCAAATATACCACTATTACTTAAATTTCGGGACGAAATTTCTAAAAGTAGGGGATACTGTAACATCCGTCAAAAAACGGGTTTTCAAAACCCGCTTCGTTTATTAACCGAATAGTCAGTCATAAATTTTCGTTGCGTATATATTGTTTATTTTAATTTTAAACGATACATAATTAATAAACATTTTAGAATTTAAAAACTATAATTATTAAACAATAAAAATCAAGTGAAGAAAAATAAAAGGGAGCTGCCGGGTTTCGAACCCGGGTCAGCAGGTTCCAACAAACAAACACTTTACCGCTCCGCCACTTGACTTCTTTGTTATTATATCGAAACAAATAATACTTATGATGAAATCCGAATTCAAACCGGACTTCCAGCGCGGCTGAACTCGCAATCACCGGAAAATCCGGCGATCCGCGAGTTTAGCCATTTTCCTTTTGACTATAACGTTATAACCGACGTCTACATCGGTTATAACCGACGACTGACCCCCAATCCAAGTCGTAACCGCCGGAGAAACCTTGACCACGAATCAAGACCCAATTCAGACTAAATTCATCATGTTCTACCCTATAAATACCCCCCTCAACCTTCCAGGAATCCTTTCGCTCAAGACCGCACACTTTTTCGTAGTTGAAGTGCTCAGAAACTCGTCGCCGGAGATTTCCAATTTCGCCGGAATAGGTCACCGGAAAACCGAACCCATTTCATTTCTTTGCCTTACTCTAAAATAGGACTTCTAGAGCTCAGACAGAAAGCACCGCACTCACCTCAAACTTCCTGTAGATCCTCTGTCGCAAGTTACACGTCGCCGGAAAAGTTTCAGTCACCGGAAATTCGTCGGAAATCACACCTGTTCGGTACAACATCCTTAAAACCTTTCTGTTTAAATTAATTTCGTTAATCAGTAATACTCAATCAACTAATTCAACAACAATTATTGATTAGACAGTCGAGTTGATTCTCTGGTTTTATAAATCGAAGAAGATGAAGTTTTTAAATGCGTATAAATATGATAAAAAACGGAATAATGACCGGGTTAGACATACAGTCCAGTGGTGGACTGTGTGCAAACATAACGTACACGTCCCAGGTTCGAGTCTTGAACATATCCGTTTCTGCTGAAATAAAATCCATTTTTTTCGAAACCAAAACAGATTGTTCCACAATATGTTGTTAAATATAATACAAACACTATATAATACTGGTTAGACACCCAGCCCAGTTGGTCGGGCTGGGTGCAAGTTAAGTCAAGGGTCACCGGTTCGATCCCTGCTAAGCCAGCCGGTCAGACGATATTTGAAACATTTTAATTAAATAAAATTCGGAATAAACTAAAAAGTATATAAATATAATTAAAATCAGAAATATTTCGGGTTAGACACGTAGCTCAGTTGGTAGAGCTGCGTGCACGCGTACGGGAGGTCACGAGTTCGAACCTCACTCAGCGCATATAATTAACACGGTCCGACCGGTCAACGGTCAACGGCCGGTCAAAAAGTCAAAATTTTTATTTTCTTTTTATTTATTTATTTAATTTAAAAATCAATTAAAAATACTTAAAAATAATATTTTTAAAGTTAGAAAATGGCCATAAACTCACAAAAATAAATCTAACAATCCCATTAAGAACACTAATTAAAAATATTAATCTCAAATAAAAGTTTATTTATTTATCGAATTATTATGTTATTATTTAGGTTAGTTTCTCTCGTGGTTAAATCCAAATTCGTGCGCAGTCATCATCAATCCAAGAAAACGCAACCACTGTGAGTGAATTCTTACAAATTCCCCTTTTTATTCATGTTTTGGGGTGTATCATGTGTCGCTTAAATTAATTCGCTTATTCAAACTCGTGCTATACCATTATATGATCTAAACTTAGAATGTAAATATTGTTTGTTGTGATGTATTACATATTGTCAAGTTGTGTGCAAATTATTCATTAGGCCCATCAGTTCCTCGTGGGAGACGAGTTGAACAACGCGTGCCTCAAAAACATTCATTAGGCCCATCAGTTCACTGAACAACGTGTGCCTCAAAAATCATTCATTAGGCCCATCAGTTCCTCGTGGGAGACGAGTTGAACAACGTGTGCCTCAAAAACAATCATTTGGTGTATGTGTGTGCAATATTTAATATTATGTGTTTTGTGAATAAATATACATCTACATTTACTCATATGTGGTTATGCACTTTATTTTATAATTAATTCAATAAACACGTTTAAATGTTTTCATAGGATTCACTCGCCAACTTTTTGTTGACCCAAAAACCTATTTTTACACATGATACAGGTGGACATGATGAAGCAAGGAACACGTAGGAAATTGCCTTAGAAGAAAAATAATGAAGTCTTGAAAGATGTATAGAACATGTTGTACTTGTATGATTTGATTGTATGATCTCCTTTTAAAAGAAATAATAAATATGAAACTTTATAATAAATGTCATGAGCTTTGATGAAAACCCAATCATGCCCCGATCACCTTTTCCGCTGCGGGTCGAGGTGTGACATCAGGGGTTTAGGGGGCTTCAGGACTCGGACAAAGTTTAGAGAGAGTAAGAGATCGATTTTTCGATTGATTTAGTGCACATGAATCAGTCCCAGGCCGGCCTTTATATACCCAAACTGGGTTTCTCCCGCGCGTCGCGACAGAAACAGGGAAGTCCCACGCGTGGCGCGGCAGGCAACCTATAGGGTAAGGCTAGCCTCGTCAAGGCTATAGGTTGGACACAAGTCGCAAAACGGCGACACGTCACTTGGTACTCTCCCATGCATCGCGGGAGATGCCAAGGATTCTGGCGCATGGCGCCTGAGAGGTCCAAGTTTTTTTTCGTGTCGGGTTTCGTCGTGCGTGTCCGGGGTTGCGATTTGTAAGGTGTATTTGGGGTATGTTACGATAACTTGGATATTATTCTAGAAATGTTGTAAACATCATTCTGACCGAAAGTGTTCATTGGTTGAAATATTGCAAATGTTACAAAAGGGACTTTTCACAGAGCCTTTTTTTTGTTTTGAGGGGATTTTTCAAAATACGATGTCGTGGTTTAGCAACTACTTTTTTGGTGAATACTCTGACGAGTTCGTTGTTCCAGATTCTTATGAGGGGACCGTTATTTCTGACTCGTACGAGAAACCTATCCCGTCCAACATGAGGGAGGAGGAGGTTGTCTCTCGCATTCATTATCGTGACAATACGGGGCTGCTGGACTTAAATATCCCGTGGAAGACTCGTACGGGGTGCAGCTGGACTTGAATATCCCTGTGGAAGACTCGTACGCACAACACGACTATTCGAATTACGGTTACAGGAGTGAACCATATCCTCAGCCTGAATATCTGTATGGTCACCCAAACTATCCCGACCATTGTTACGGTGGTGACCAGAGCTTTGTCAAGCAAGACTATCCTGACCAGGGAGATGGTGGTGGAAAGAACTTTCAACACAAGACTATCGGACCAGGGAGACGGTAATGAGCAGGAAGATCTGTTAATCGATGAGGATGGCTGTTATCTAATTATATTAAGGTTTGTTATAAACGTTACATTTTCGACACGTGATGAGTTGGTGGATTGGGTACAGAAGACGGGAAAGGAAAATGGTTACGTCATTGTGATTAAAATATCGAATAAAAGAGGAAGTAATTTCAAGGTTTGGTTTCAATGCAGTCTTGGTGGGAGTATAAGAGTGTAGCTACAGTGAGGAAACATGTAGCAAGAAAATAGGTTGTCCGTTTGAGTTGATAGGGTTTACGGGATCAAAGGGAAGTGTTTTGAAGATAGAGGTGACGGAGACGAGGCACAACCACACTACTATTGAAAACTTAGAGGGTCACGCGTATGTGAGAAGGCTTTCTTCGGAGGATAAAAGACTGATTGAGCAGCTGGGAGAGCAAGAAATTCCAAACCGTAACATCTGGCGAAAGTTGACAAAAAAGAACCCGACAAAAAAGATTATTTCGAAAGATGTACACAATTCTGTTCAGAAGATCAACGTCGGAAAGAGGGTCGGCGAATCTCCAATGCAACAACCCGAAAACCTTCTTGTCGAAAAAGATTTCACTTATTGCATACGCGAAAATGAGACCACCAACGCAGTTGAAGATATTTTCTTTATCCACAAACTTTCATTCACTATGTAGTGTGCCTTCCCGCATGTGCTAGTGATTGACGCCACCTACAAAACAAACTTGTACAATCTTCCATTTGTGCAGGTCGTAGGTATAACATCGACAAACCAGTCATTTGCGGTTAATTTCTGCAGAGAAGGAAGAAAACTACATATGGTGTTGGAGAGGATCAAGTCTATGTTGGTGGACTGTATGGAGTCGTGTGTCATCATAATAGACAGGGACTTGGCGCTAATGAACGCGTATGAACAAGTTTTCCCAAAAGCGAACAAGTACCTTTGTCGGTTACATGTTTAGCAAAATATCAATAAGAACAACAAAGAGAAATTTACTGAGAATGAGTGGAAAGAATTTCTTTATTCGTTATCGACATTGTGTGAGTCTTCCACAGAGAAAATATACAGGTATACTTTGGAAAACATCGAAGCACAGCTGAAAGAAGTTGGTCATGGACGTGAGTATTTATTACATAATTATTTAAATACTATTCACACACGCACCTTGTCTTTTTACACACACCGAAACGTCGTGCTTTGACCAAAGCGCGACGGTTAGGCCCAAAGTCAACAGACATGGTCTGACAGGTTCAGACCTTGCCTGCTGACTTTAGGCCTAAACGCCACGCTTGGCCAAAGCGCGGCATTTCGGTGTGTGCAAAAAGACAAGGTGCGTGTGTGAATAGCTAGAGCCAACATCTATCTGAAAAATATTTTAGAACAAAACCTGTGATTGTTGATCACAAAAACATATACAATACTATTTCTAATAGAAAAAAATCAAATATAAATACACAATAGTAATATTAGTAGACAAAATATCAAACACGGATATATTTATCATACAAAATGTACGAATAACATGAAAAGGTAAAAAAAATATGGTAGTATTTCGTAATTATTTTGTCAATAGGGTAATTATCACAAGTAGAGTAATTATAAAGCACTCGTAGATGAATTTGAATAACTAGTTATTTGATGCACTTTTAGAGTAATTTTGAAATTTATGTTGTTTGATGAACTTTTAGCGTAATTTTGAATGATGAACTCTAGAGTAATTATGATGCACTGTAGAGTAATTTTTAATTGCATGTTGTTTGATAAACTTATAGAATAATTGTGTCTGCTATGTTATTTTGATGAACTAATAGAGTAATTATGATACACTTGTAGAATAATTTGAAATTTATGTTGTTTGATGCTCTTATAGAGTAATTTTAAATGATATCTTGTAGTTGTGTATTAATGATGAACTGTAGAGTAATTATGATGCATTTGTAACTGATTTGAATTGTATGTTGTTTGATGAACTTGTAAAATAATTGTGTCTATTATGTTACTTTCATGAACCAGTATGGTAATTACGATACACTTATAGAGTAATTTTGAAATTTATGTTGTTTGATTCATTTGTGGAGTGATTTTGAATGATATCATACAATAGTATGGAGTAATTTTGATATACTTATATAGTAATTTTGAAGTGTATGTTGTTTGTTGAATTTATAGAGAAATTTTAATAATTACTCTACTAATTGAATAATTAAGAAAATATCATTGAGTTTTTTTACTTTTTCATGGCATTTATATATTTTGTATGATAAGGCTATTTGTACAATATCTTTACTCAATACTACTAATAATAATAGTTGGCCTATGATACTTATTGTAGCGACATGCTGTAATAATTATTATTTTTAATATAACTTGACTAAAATAATAACTTTCAAAATACATTTAAAAGAAAAAGGATGTGTTGGTAATGATTTTTTTCAGACACATTAAACTATACTTTTGTACTCGTACTAGATTATATTAGCCTTAAGGTTCACACTAGTGCCCGATTGTCTTTAGCTTTGTCACTTTTTATTTAAAAATTTCTATATTATTCATACCAACTTGGTATACACAATGACAACTAAACCCTCACGTTGCAAAATGTGGTTTGGGAGTTCACATATAATAAACTGATCGTGTTAGAGTGGCGGAACCAGTCCACTAAATCAGAGGTATCCTAAATTTTTTTATGTGCAATCATACAATATTAAAAAAAACAACAATAAATAAATAAGTAAAACAACTACCTAATATATTTGTCCTCTTCTTTTTTCGTAGTTTGAAATCGTTCCATCACCTCGTCGTCTTTCATTTTATAATAAAAACAATCTTTTTTGACCGCACAAACCGTGGCATTGTTCAAAAATTCCGGGTTGGTTAGGGGTATCCTCGTGTTATTTTAGGGGTATCATTTTCTATTTTATAAGTTTGTGTTGGTTAGGGGTATCCTTATATTATTTTAGGGGGTATCTTTTATATAAAACCAAAAAGAAATAAAAGAAATACATTACGAATATGAACTTGAGCTGTAGCCTAAGCTAGGGCTAACAATAAATTGGTTCAGCCCTTGTGTTATATACATTTAAAATATACATCAACTCGTTAAAAGCCTAGAACTATATAAATTCAGTTTGAGGATAATCCAAATGAAACACTCTTGTGTTTAAGGCACCAAAATTTTAATTAGAAGATTAACAAAATAATAAGACACGAGTAATTTATGATTTTATGTGAGAATGGTTATGATAATCGTTAAGGGGATCGGTATAGAGCGTGAGCGCCACTTTATTTGAGCATTGATTATCGTATTATTTATGATTATTTATATAGGGTGAGGTTTTACGATGGGCAAGTGTCAAACTTTATAAGGGTTCAACATAGACACTCTTTGCAAAGTATGTCCAAGTCTATAAAAGGTCAACATGTCCAATTAGGGTGGAGGAGGCCATTGAGCCACGACTCACAGGTACTTAAATTATTAACCAATAGAATTCTACCACCTCAAAAAATCCAACTAATCCCATAAGCATTCTATTTGAAGGGGTCATTAAACCACAAGTGCTTACACCCATGTCCAATAATATAATTCCACTTAACTATCGCTACCTTATTTCTCACTTTATCATTCGAGTTCCACAACCTGGACAAAGTACTCGACCTAAGTACCCAAGACACTTGTGGCGATGTACCTGAGGTACTCGGCTTGTTTGAATTCGAGGGTGGCCAGGTAAGGCACATACTCCACCTTATAAAATTGGCCACTGACAGACCACTGGAGTATCATCGTGTACACCTGATCATATCCATCTCCACTAAACATAATGTCTATACACCAATTCAGAAAGAAACCCAATAAAATATAGGAAAACCCCCCTTGTGAGAATCGAACCCAAGACCTATTGGTCCCAAAGTCTTTTCCACCTCAAGATGCTACTAGGCTATAAAGCCATGGACTAATTTGCACATGTTGATTTTCAGTTGTATCACTTGTAAAAAAAAGAGAAAATTGTCTAGGCACATCGATAATACAATCATATATAATACGATAATCAATGCAATTTTTTTCATATGTGAAACAACAAACTTATCTTATTTTTCAATTTTAATCAATGGTTACTGAAAAAACACATTCTAAAAGATATTTACAATGCGTACATTCAAATAGGAAATAAGGTGTACGTGTTAAGCATACATCACCAAATTGTTGGTGGGCGACTTTCGTGACGAATGTTAAAGATGCTGCTACTAAGAATATTTAAAATAACGGTGCATGTCGAAGAGTTCAAGAAAATACGACTATTAGAAATAAATTACATTGATGGAGAAAAATAGTGAAAGATCTAAAAGAAAAATTCGAACGTATCTCAAACATATTTTTTCATGTATCATATTATTATATCTATTAAAAGGCTATGTCGGTGGACATATCTTTTTTAGTTTTTAAAATTCGCATCCATTTTAAAATCAGTGAGTTTTGCAATCTGAGTTCCACCCATGAGTTGTTGACAAATGAAATGTTTTTTTAAATAATAATATAATATTAATATAATTAATTTTTTTTATATTTTGTTTTTCGCTTATAACTTCTAACATGGAACGTTTTATAAACTTTCGAGTATTTCATTGTGATTTGCTTATTTTTGTCTACGTAGAGATAAAAAATTTACTCAAAACCGAGTTAATACTAATGTACAAATGATTGAAGCACAAATGTACAAGTCAAAAGTTGCCTCGCAGTTTACTTTTTCATGTTTTTTTTATAAATTACGATATTTATCTTTTTGTTATTTTAGTACTATAATATAATGTTTTATATAATTCTGAATATACAATTGTGACATGCTTATTTTTATCTACAATTCGATAAAAGTTTCATTTAAATGCGTCAGATACGTGTTTTTTTCTTTTCCGAGAAGAACCGAACCGGTGTCGTGTTAACATTGATACCTATACCGTATTTATTAATAGTTTTCATGACATGATGGCATAAAATTCATTGAATAACATAGATACCAGAATTCGTTTATATGGTTTTCAATCGATATAATACATATCTCTTCCCGTTGTTATATCAAGTGCCGTGTCCTACCAAGCCAAACCAATACCAACCGAGAACCCGCTGCGAAGCGCGGGTAATCCAACTAGTTTATTCTAATATTTCTCAAGGATAGCCAATACATAAACCAAAGAATTAATATTTTTTTTTACGTTTCTTCTAGAAAATTCAGTGGCATTTCGAACACCCCTGAACCTCACATGGAACCCCCCCTAGATAAAAGGGTGAGAATTTGAATGAGAGTAAAGGACTGGTTTTACCGGAAAAAAGTTAAGTAACTAACAATAATTTGTGTTATATCCTCGTAAAAGAAACATATATGATTATATTATACCTATGTAATTAATTAAAATAATAATATAGAAAACATCACCTCTATATCCAGGGCAATAACGTTGTGGTAATATTATAATCGTTCTGACTTTTAACGTAACCTTTTATTTACTATTGTAACATTTATGCATACATCATCGACAAATATATTCAAGAAAATTAGAAAAACATTTATATACTGCTAATTTGTAACTTGGTAGTGCATTCATGTTTGTACTTTGTGCTTTGAGAGCATTTTATGGCTCTTTGGATGTACTTTATGCTTCTTTTGTTTTGTATTTGGTAGGGTTAGGAATGGTAGTGAGTCGGGTTCGGGCAGGATATTGGTAATCCCAAGCCCGTATCCAGTTGTAATTCTTTGACCCATATCTGGCCCGTTACCTGTCAGGTATTTTTCTGGTAATTACCCTTTGGGTACCGGGTATACCCGTTAATTTGTTAAAAATACTAATACGACTCCCATGTGCGATTTTTACTAATGTTTATATAATTTACTATTTTAATAACTAAAATAAAGGAAAATATGATCAATAACATACATACATATCATATTCAAATGAATATTTGAAACATATATCTACATAATTAACTAATTAACGTACTACTATTTTGGAACACATAATGTCAGTTTAAATATTTTGCATTTAATCGAACACCAGACATGAAAAATAGTAGCATTAATCAGGACCCAAGTAATCTCTCTAACAACTTGAAATGTAATTAAAAAAATCACAAAACTAATACACATTTTTAATTTCCATAAAAACAACATAACTAAACTAAAATCTTGTATGTGTATGTTCAAGTTTTGAAAACAAATAACAGAACAAAATCTACGAATAATGAATAAGTGTATGTACTAAAGGTTATATAAATGGAAAATTAAATTTAAATTAATATATTTTTCTGGTATTATTCGGGTAAACGGGCAGGGTATCGGGCGGGTATCACTAAATCCCATACCCGTACACGTACCCGTTTTTTTTATATTTTTAATCCCATACCCGTCGGGCTTCGGGTGTACCCGGCTCATATGTTTCGGGTATACCCGTCGGGCTTGAGCTTTTTTGCCATCCCTAGGTAGTAGGGTTTTATTAGATGTACTATATGCTTCTTTTGTTGTGCATTTGGTAGAGTTTTATAAACATCATTTCCAAATTATAAATAAGCAACACTTTCTTGCTTCATGTTGTTGTAATATATGCATTCGGTTACATTGAGTTTAATCAGATACGTTAAAACGCGTTTTTTCATATGGTTAACACATCACATAATATTTAAACTAACCCATACGATGTTTACGATGTACCCACGCCGTAACACGCACGGGTCTTATTGCTAATTAACCACCAAAAGGGTATTATTGGAAACAAGCTTGTTAAATCATCTTTTAGCCTGAAGATGACCCTACCCACCCTCTCAAGCCCTTCTTTCTACTTGTGTGTATTCTCCTTTAGACATAAAAACATCAAAACTTCACCAGAAAACACAACTCAGATCAATGGCAGCAACACCCCACCATAATGACCTGCCTATAGATATGCACATGTTATTAATTACCTTTTTTCTTTTTCTTCAAATTCTACCATTTACTACCTGCAATTCAGTCCATGATCTCCTGACAAGTAGAGGGTTGCCAGCAGGGCTCTTCCCACAAAATGTGAAGTCATATGATCTTGACCACAATGACCATTTACAAGTCTTCTTGGAGGAGCCATGTGTGGCTAAATTTGAAACCAGGGTGTTCTTTGAGAGTGTGGTCAGGGCTAACCTCAGCTATGGTGGACTCAATGGGTTGGAGGGTCTGTCTCAAGAAGAGCTGTTTCTTTGGTTGCCTGTGAAGGGCATTAAAGTCATAGATCCTTCATCTGGGTTGATCTTGTTTGATATTGGTTTGGCTTTTAAACAACTCTCTCTTTCTCTTTTTGAAGAACCACCTATCTGTATTGCGAAAGGTACACACTGCTCTCATCACACATACCTACCTAATTATCTGGGGTGTTTCAGTTTTGTTTTTTTTAGGTTATTGGTTCATTTTTATACTTTTTATTATGCTGTCATGTCATTCATTTTTGTCACTTAATTCCGATTTTTGTAGAATTCAATGTAACGTCATACTCTAAAAAAAAGTCCTAACAAATTAAGATTATAATTCCTTTGTAAATTTTACCTCAGATTCACAATTTTTTTATCAAACTATTTGGTGTGTGGAGGAAGAAATATATTTAAAAGATATATTGTTTCAACAGTTTTTTTTTTTTTTTGACAGGTATTGTTTCAACAGTTATTATTAAAAAATCTTATTCAAATGACAAAATTCAATGACATGACAGCATTGCTTTCCTCTCTTGGGGTCCGTGAGAGAAATTTTTAAAAATTTATATTCTTAAAAGTGAATATATAGATTTAATGCTTCGGTGGGGTTTAACTTAAGGGTAAATTACACATAAATTTATAGTTTTATACATTTGTTTTATGACTCGGTGGGGTTTAACTTAAGGGTAAATTACATATAAATTTATAGTTTTATACATTGTTTTATTACTAGTAACATACGTAAACAAATTACCGTTATTAAAGAAGTAACTTTCATATTCTTTTCAACATAAGCAATTTCATAACATTTTACCAGGTGAACCAGCTCCCCTCTGTGCGCACACACGAAAAAAAAAACTTAGCATTTTTATGGCTCTTTTCACTACCAACACCACTACAACTATCGTTGCAATCGTGTCTGAGCGTCACCGTTACCGTGTCTCTAGGTTTCAAATGAAACCACAACTTAGCATTTTTTGGGGCTCTTTTCACCACCATCAGCTTTGTGGTTAACTGGTTATATATGATGACAATTGTGTTTATCATAATCTTATGTTTGGTTAGTAGAATTTTTTAAAAACTTAATACTAATGCAACCATAAGTAAATTGACATTGGAATTTGACTTTCGTTTGTTTGACATGATTCATGAAATTCAGATTCAAGTCTTTCACGTGATTTTGTTTTATATTATTTTTTAAAATGGATTAAAATGTAAATAATGATAAATTGACGTAATTGTATCTCAAGTATTTTATAACATTTTATCAATTCTTTTCGGTTTATGAATAATTCATTTTGATCAAAAAAAATTATTAACCTTTCAATCGAAAAACAAATATTTAATTATTTTAGTAATATATATATCTAAATATTAATAAAAAACTACAATTAATGCCACATGACAATTTCTCTTTAACCTCACAATTATACTTTTTATTTTTATTTAAAATTATTTTATCATCCTTTTCCTTATTATTATTATCTATAAATCTCTCAATTTTTAATTTTAATATTATTTATCTCTATACTATATAATAAAGTAAATCAAATAGAAGACACATGACAATGAGGTGATCTCAATAAGATTTTCCCATCTAAAATGTATTTTCTCATTTATCTCTACTTAATTTTTTAAATTCAAATACATATGATAAATATCAATTTTTATAGACAAAACTTTATCAACAATATATTATATAAAACGTTAGAGATTATACAAAACGTTATTATCCAAACGTTGAAGATAAAGACTTAAGTATAATAGTAGAATAATATCATGATACGATGAAGTGGTAGTTTTGTTCTTTGTCAAAATAGTAACGGGTAAATGATGCAGTTTGGTTTCATCAAAGTGACCATATTAATATTCTAATCGACTTCATTAATTCATCTTAAACCATATAAAAATTTGTCTACTTAAATAATTTGTTTTTTTAGATTATGTTTATTTTTAACCTTTTCTAAAATTCATATATCATATTACTCAAAATTTTACTCATTAATATTCCAACCGAATAACTCTATATTTGAAACAATGTATATTATAAGTTGTTTATATGTTATTAGTAACATTTTACATAGTATCTAACTTGAGGTATCAATAAATACTACTTTTGTTGATTATTTATTAAACAAATAAAATACTAAAGGAATATCATAAAGTTGTGTGTTTGATGAAATTAATGAATACCGATAGTTGCACAAATTGTTTTTGTTATTTGGCATCCATTAATCTTCGTCATAAAAACATTTATCGATGTCCTATATTATTACATAAATAATCTTATCAGTAAAATAATCTTTGAAACATACTGAACTACTAGGTGGTTATATGAATTATAATACAATTTATCATTTTGCATTCTCATTATACAAGGAAATATAAGAAAGATCAAACACGAAAATTTGTTTTTCTTCTATGAAACTTACCAACACCGACACATTAAATTGTAAGTTTTTTTTTATTATATACGAGTTTTATTTTAAAATATAAGATGTAGTGCACGTAAAATAACAAAAATACAACATATAACTAACACTTTTGTAAGTGATGAAGAAATAACCTTTTTATCTAACAAATATATATTATCTTAGACATGTATACATTACAAATTCTAATAATATATCATCGTCAATTTTTTTTAAATCCGTTACGCATAATCTACAAGATAGAACACGAGCAACACCATTTACCAGTAAGACAATATTTACAATTTTATGAATTCTTTTTATATTTTTCTTAATATATTTATATTCGCATTGAGTCCGTGCCTTAGTTCCAATAAATTTTATGTATCTCGGTTATTTAAATTTATGTGTAAACTCGGCTACTTATAGCTTTAATGTTTATACAAGTTTTATTTGTTACACGAGAAATAACCTAGTATATATATAGTGTGAGGTTCATTAGGGAACACTAAAAAAGTGGGGAACCGACTAAAACGAACTCCGATTGGACTCATTCCAGCACGTTGGAACCGGCTCATTGAACCCTAACTAGGATCTCTTAACCCTAAACCCTAAATCCTAACCCATAAACCCTAAATATATTAGGGTTTGGGTTTAGGGTCTTATATTAGGGTTTAGCGTTAGGGTTTAACTTTAGGGTTTAGTTTTAGGGTTAATCATTAGTATTTAGGGTTTTAGCTTTAGGGTTTTAGGGTTTAGCTTTAGGGTTTAGCCTTTAGGGTTTATAGCTTAGATTTTACGATTTAGCTAAGGTTTTAGCCTTATTTTTTAGGTTTAGGGTTTAGGGGTTAGGATTTAGGTTTAGGGTTAAGAGATCCTAGTTAGGGTTCGACGAGCCGGTTCCAACGCCGCTGGAATGAGTCCAATCGGAGTTCGTTTGAGTCGGTTCCCCACTTTTTTAGTGTTCTCCAATGAACCTTCCCCAATATATGTAACATTCGTCGAAAAACGGGTTTCCAAACCCGCTTCGTTTATAAATCAAATACTAAGTTATAAATTTTTTCGTTGCGTATATATTGCTCAGATGAATTTTAAACAATACATAATTAATATATATATTAGAATTTTAAAACATAATTATTAAATAACAAAAAAAAATAATGAATTAAAAAAAATGGAGACGCCAGGTTTCGAACCCGGGTCACCCACAAACTTATACACACACAGCTTTCACCACTCCGCCACACGCATTTATCTGTTAAGATTCTAAACTAGACAATATTAATACAAGTCTCGAAATTGAATTCCTGAACACCCTCCCAGTAACGACCGCGCTTAAATCTAGCAGTCAACAAATTGCTGTTTTGAAGCAATTGATGGAAGAAAACTGTTCCAATCATAAACCTGGTCTTGTAACCGAATCAATCTCATTCAATTAAGCTATCAATCATTTCCATTGTAACCGATTTCCACCAAAAATTGAAACTCGATTCAAGCTTCCACTGTCAGCTATAAATAATTGAATTCAGGACTCAATTAGAATTCACACTCTCGCAAATCTCTCTTCAAACTATCTGTTTCCTCAAAACACTTCCTCTATTCTCCGAAATTGTCTGGTAGTCGCCAGGAAATATCATTGGAAAAACCGAAATCGTGGTGGATCACATCACCTATGAATACCTTGCTAACCTCGTTTCCAAACTCGTTCAAACCCTTCTCGGAATCCTCTGCTTATTCTCCCCAGCTCCGCTGACCTCAGAGCTTCATCTGCAAGTCGCCGGAGTTTTCTGCACAGTACCGGAATCCAACCAGAACTTCCATAACATTCTCCGATCGGTATGAATTCTTAATCTTTTCTGTCAGTTCTATTCGATTCATTTGTCTAAACTAAAACAGTAGATCAGTGAAATCAAATGTTTAATAAATCTGCTTCCAGTTCTAAGTTAGTGAAGAAGATGAACATCGAGTCGTTTATAAATATAATTAAAATCGGATAAAATACCGGGTTAGACACACAGTCCAGCGGTGGACTATGTGCACTTGAAACATATGGTCCCGGGTTCGAGTTCTGTTTGTGTTCCGATCCACTGAAATAACATACCCTTTTTATAAAAGCCAAATCCTGAAACATGTGATAAGTGTATAAATATAATAAAAACCAAAATAATAACCGGGTTAGACACACAGTCCAGTGGTGGACTGTGTGCAAAAACAATGTACACGTCGCGGGTTCGAGTCCAGGCTGTCACACCTTTTTAAAAATTGAATAATTTCTGAATAATCTAAATAGTATATAAATATAATTAAAATCAGAAATATTTCGGGTTAGACACGTAGCTCAGTTGGTAGAGCTGCGTGCACGTATACGAGAGGTCCCGAGTTCGAACCTCACTCAGCGCATATAAAAACACAGTCCGACCAGTCAACGGTCAACGGTCAAAAAAAAGTCAAATTTTTTATTTCTTTTTATTTATTTATTTAATTAGAAAATTATTTAAAAATACTTAAAAATAAGATTTTTTTTAAAGTTAGAAAATTTCCTTAAACTCACAAAAATAAATCTAAAAATCCCATTAAGAGTATGAATTAAAAGTATTACTCTCAAATAAAATCCATTTATTTACCGAATCATTTCGTTATTATTTTAGGTTCGTTTTCCCTCGTCGATCAAATCCTAAAATTCGTGCGCATCCAACGTCATCAAAGAACGCACCCAATGTGAGTGAATCCTTACAAATTCCCTGTCACACCCCGACCCGCAGCGGAATAAGAGTTGGGGCATAATTGGGTTATCACCAAAGCTCATGATGTTTACTAAAATGTTTCATATTTATTAAATTCAAATTACAACTTAAATGTTCAAACCAAATTCATACAATACAAGGAAATGAAAACTAAATAAAACAATCCAAAGCCTAAACTGATTTATTCTTCTATGCCGTCCTATGTGTTTCTTGCTTCAACTGGATCACCTGTATCATGTGTAAAAATTGGGGAATTTTGGGTCAACAAAAGTTGGCGAGTGAACCTTGTTTAAAGACATTGTTATTGATTTCTTGTTGTATTTGATATTGAAAAGTTGTGCAATAATCATATGTGAGCAAACGTATATAAACAAACAATCACAAACCACCTTGAATGAGTATATGACATGAATGATAATGTATTGTGAGATCCAGGCTCAATCAAACGGAGCTGGCCTCGTATGTTGGCATCGTCACGTTCCGCTCATAGGTAATGGGGAACAGACGAGTCTATGATGATGTATGTGAGATCAAGGCTCAATCAAACGGAGCCGATCGAAATGAGGCACATGTACTCAACCCGTCTCCCACGGGGAGCTGTTGGGCCTAATGAAATGTATGTACTGAAAATGATAAATTTAATCTAAACATTAACCACACAAACAATTGATACATATTGGATACACATTTGATCATGGATATGATGGATGCACAAGTGTTTAAATATAATAAATAATTAAGCGACACATGATACACCCCAAAATGTGATTAAAACGGGGAATTTGTAGAGATTCACTCACATTGGGTGCGTTCTTTTGATGATGTTGAATGTGCACGAGTTTTGGGATTTGATCGACGAGGAAAAACTAACCTAAAATAACAACGAAATGGTTCGGTAAATAAGTGGATTTTATTAACAATTTTATTAGGATTTTTAGATTTATTTTTGTGAGTTTAAGGTCATTTTCTAACTTTAAAAATATTATTTTTAAGTATTTTTAATTGATTTTTAAATTAAATAAATAAATAAAAAAAATAAAAAAATTTGACTTTTGTTGACCGTTGACCGGTCCGTTGACCGGTCGGACTGTGGTCTGAGTGTGCACTGAGTGAGGTTCGAACCCGGGACCTCTCGTACGCGTGCACGCAGCTCTACCAACTGAGCTACGTGTCTAACCCGAAATATTCTATGTTTTAATTATATATATATACTAATTAAATGTTAATTTATTTGGTTTATATTAAAAGGATTTAAAATGGTCGAACCGGTTGCAGGTACCCGGGTCGAACTCAGGTCCTTCTGTTTGTAAGCGCACAGCCAACCAGTTGGGCTATGTGTCTTATCTGTTGAACTTACGGTTTATATTAATCTTATAAACATACTGGGACCTGCTCTGATTCAGTTTTAAAAAAATTGGTTTTAATTCCGAAAGTCGGTGCGTTTGTAAGGTTCGAACTCGTGACGTGCGCTATGTGTTTGCACACAGTCCACCGCTGGACTGTGTGTCTAACCCGGTTTAATATCCTGTTTTAATTGAACTTATACAAAATGTCCGACTTCGTCTTCTTCATTCATGAAGACACAGACAAAGATGTTCGACTGTTCCTGTTTAAATCGTGCGTCGAACATTTTATTGATTGAAATGTAATGGATAAAGAGAGTTACGGAATCGAATGTACTGAATCGAATGTTTTTCTCAGAATTCCGGCAATGGTCGTCGGCTCTGATTTGTGAATTCCGTCTGATTGAATCAATTAACAATTTTGATCGATGAGTTGTGAAATTAAATGACTAAACAAGAGATATCAGGAGGTTTAGATGATTGTACCGATTTACAGTGATTTCGGAAATTTCAAGAGATTTTCCGGCAAGTGCAGAATATCCGGTAACGTCGTCTGGGACCGATTCTGGTTGAAGGATTGAAGTTAGTATATGTCTAACAATGGATTGAAAACGAAAGAATCGAGAAATTTACCGATTTGATGTATGTCTCGGTTTTCCGGGGAAAGTCCGGCGATTGCAGAATATCTCCGGCGAGTGCTATTGCTTCGAGAAATTGTGCGATTTTGAGCGAAAAGATTTCCAGAGACTTGGGTGTGTATTTATAGGGAAGAATCAGGATGAATTGAGTCCGATTTTGGTCTTGATTCGTGGTCAAAGTTTTTCGCCGGCGGTTATGACTGAGATCGCGGGATTAGACATTGGTTTAACCGATGTCGAAGTTAATATACGCGTTCAGTCAAAGGAAACCGTCGACAATTGGCGAAATCGTCGGTATTTCCGGCGACTACGAATTGGGCGCGCTGATTACCGAATTTGAATTTTGAGTTTTATTATAAGTATTAACTGTTTTATCATTTATCACAAACAAGTCAAGTGGCGGAGTAGTTAAGTGTTTGTTTGTTTCTTCCGGCTGACCCGGGTTCGAAACCCGGCAGCCTCTTTTCTTTTTTTACTAACTTATTTTTACTTTTTAATAATTATAGTTTTTTAAATTCTAAAATGTTTATTATTTATGTATTGTTTAAAATTAATATTAATCATAAATACGCAACGAAATTTTATAACTGATTATTCGATTAATAAACGAAGCGGGTTTGGAAACCCGTTTTTCGACGGATGTTACATTCCCCTTTTTATTCATATTTTAGGGTGTATCATGTGTCGCTTTAATTAATTCGTTTATTCAAACTTGTGCTATTACCATTATATGATCTAAACTTATGATGTAAATATTGTTTGTTGTGATGTGTGTTTACATTTTGTCAAGTTGTGTGCAAATCATTCATTAGGCCCATCAGTTCCTCGTAGGAGACGAGTTGAACATCGCGTGCCTCATTAGATCGGCTCCGTTTGATTGAGCCTTGATCTCATTGTTCATCATTTGGTGTGTGTGCTTGTGCATTAATTAATATTATGTGTTTTGTGATTAAATTTACATTTACGTTTACTCATATGTGGTTATGCACCTTTTTATAACCAATATAACAAATTCGTTCAAATATTTTCATAAGATTCACTCGCCAACTTATGTTGACCCAAAACCCCTATTTTTACACATGATACAGGTGATCCAGTTGAGAAAAGAAACACGTAGGATGGCCTAGAAGAATAAACAAGTTAATGCTTTGGAATGGACATTTAGTTTAGTTTTCCTTTGTAATTGTATGATTTTTGTTTAATGGATACTTTAGTTTGTAATTTGAATGAAAATGTATTTGGACAGTTTGTGCTTGTATGTTTATTGTAACTTCTTCTTTAAAGAGAAATAATAAATATGAAACTTTATAGTAAATGTCATGAGCTTTGATGAAAACCCAATCATGCCCCGATCACCATTTCCGCTGCGGGTCGGGGTGTGACAGATTGGTATCAGAGCTTTTGACTATAGGGATATAGGATAGGTTATTAGACCCTTTGAGCCTATACTATAGTTGATTAGATTTTAAATTGTTTAGGTGGTTACATACAAACTCATGATGTTTATTTGTTTCATATTTATTACACACACAAATGCATGCAAACACTTCCACTATCATTTTGTGTGATACTTAATGAGTTATACTTGTTGTCAAACATAAACATGCTTACATATATGCATATTTCAATGATCACATATTCAAATCATCCTCATATTTCCTTTATTCAAGATTTTGTCGCAATTTTTATTTTTCAATCTCATCAAAGTGAGTTCTACGACGGGCATGTAGTAACTATAGGGGTACAAGTACCGGTAGTCGGAACGTCCTGTCTAGGTTGGCATTCGTATAAATCCAATATAACGGACCAGTTTGCCTACCTGGGGACTAACGATGAGAGTACGAAGGACCTATTAGGTCAAAGCATGCCACCCCAAACGTCGTTCGAACTAAACCTACTTTGAGTTGTCATTGTGTCTATACCAGGACACCCTCCGACCTTATACTTTCCTGTCATGTTTTACGATTTTCATTCGGGTGGCGCAAGTGTTAAACAGGCCAACACCAATATGAACCCTACCAAAGCCCAGTAGTCATGGGGGCCCACATGACTACCAAGGCCAAGTAAGGGGACATATGGAAGCCCAAACATGAGCAAAGCCCAAGACATCCTATGGATGTAGTAAATTTATTTTATTCATTTGTTTTTGTGAATGTTCATTTCTAAATACGACACATGACACCTAAAACGTCAAACTCATACTCTCGATACGTATTCCTTGTAGATGTCTTCTAGTCTCTCTCGTAGAAGTATGAGATCAGGAAAATCCCGCGAACGCATGGCTGCCCAAATCGCTCAACAAATGGCTGCCGTAATACCCAACATCGTAATTCAAGTACAACAGGCCCTTACCGCTAATCCCGTCAACCCAATCAACCAAGAAGATCAAAACATTGTCAATCCTCCCCCAAAAGCCACTAAATGCACCTTCAAGCATTTCAAATCCTGTGTTCCTCCAAAATACGAAGGGACTGAAGGTGTCACCGCTCTCCTCCATTGGTTTGAGGAAATGGAAAACACTTTTCTCAATTGCGACTGCCCCGATGATCGCAAGGTGCGATATGCTACCGGTCGTTTGTTTGGAGTAGCACTTACATGGTGGAATACAGAGAAGGCCAAGCGAGGTGCTGAAAATGCTATGACTTTGACTTGGGAAGAGTTGAGGGAAATCATGACAAGACGTTTCTGTCCAAGAAGCGAAATCAAGAAACTAGAAGATGAGTTCTACTCTTTGAAACAAAAGGAGGGCGACCACACCACATACAACAAGAGATTCCTTAAGTTGAATCAGATGGTCCCCAACTTGTTCACTCCCCTCTACCGTTTAATCAAGCACTACATTCGAGGTCTTCCTTCAAAAATTCAGGACCCTGTAATAAGTACCACACCTGCAACTTTGGAAGCAACAATGGAGTTAGCTATAGAGCTCACCGAAAACCGCATACGGAATAAAGATTTCGCGGAGGAGAAAAAGAAGGATAAAGCATCAACCGAAACCTCAAACCCAACCCGGACCGAATCCCCTCCTCAAATCACTCCTAAGAGAAAACGAGATGGGCAAAATTTCGCTATCACCCCAGGGCAATCAACCAGCTTCACAAGCCGTACCCCTCCAAGCCATCCCAATCACTCAAGTAGCACCCAACTCTACTTACCCAAATAATAAACCTTACATTGGACCTCACCCTCAATGCAACACCTGTTTTTATCACCATCCATCTACCGTACCTTGTCGACTTTGTGCAAATTGTGGGCGTTATGGTCATTGGAGCAAAACTTGTCGTGCCCCTCAAAACCAAGCCTCACCCCCTACTCAAAACATGATCCAAACATATCAACAACCCCAATACCCCATGTTTCCATATGTTCGAGCTTGTTTTAATTGTGGCGACCCTACCCACTTTATAAACACGTGCCCTCGATTGGTTAATGTAACATCTGTCAAAAAAACGGGTTTTCAAAACCCGTTTCGTTTATCAATCAAATATCCAGTTATAATTTTCGTTGCGTATTTATAGTTGTTATTAATTTTAAATGATACATAATTAATAAATATATTAGAATTTAAAAACCATAATTTAAAATGACTAATAAATAAGGAATAAAAAAAATAAATGAAGACGCCGGGTTTCGAACCCGGGTCACCCACAAGCCAAAACACACAACACACACCGCTCCGCCACACACTGTCTTTGTGATAATCATTAAAACAAATAACACTTATAATGAAACTGAAAGTCAAACCGGTAATCAGCGCGCCCAAATTCGCAGTCGCCGGAAAAGCCGAGATTATCGTGAATTATGACCGTTTCCTTTGACTGAAACGCGTGAACTAATTTCGACATCGGTTATAACCGATGTCTAACCCTCGATTTCAGTCATAACCGCCGGAAAACTTTGACCACGAATCAAGACCCAAATTCGAACCAAATACACCCTGTTCCTCCTTATAAATACCCACCCAAACCTCTGGTAACCTTTTCGCCCAGAATCGCACTCTCTTTCGAAGCTTTAATCCTTCCAGAGCACGTCGCCGGAAACTTCAATTTCGCCGGAACTTCACCGGAATCGATCGTCAGAAAACCGTATTCATTCATCAGTCGGTATAACTGTCTAAACTTCTCTGCTATCTCTTAATTTATGTTTTAATCGTTCAAATCAATAATCAAAACTGTTAAACAGTTCATACAGCCGGACATCGCAAATCAGAGTCGATGACACTTGCCGGAAAACCGAAGCAAACCCGTTGTTCTGGTATACCATATCATTTAATTTCTCTGTTCATTTCAATCGAGTTTAGGTCGTGAACGGTTAAACAAGAACAGTCGGATTTCACTGTTCTGTATTCTTAAACGAAGAAGAAGAAGTCACAAATAAGTATAAGTATAATTAAATTCAGATATTCAAACGGGTTAGACACACAGTCCAGCGGTGGACTGCGTGCACAAACAATACACACGTCCCGAGTTCGAATCGCACACGTACCGACTTTCAGAAATAAAACCAATCCTTTTTAAAACCTATTCAGATCATCTTTCAACATGTATATAAATATAATATAATTCAGTATATAAACAGGTTAGACACACAGCCCAACTGGTTGGGCTGTGTGCACGTAAACTGAAGAGCGCGAGTTCGACTCCGGATACCTAAACCGGGTCGGAAATTTTTGAAACTGTTTTTAATAAAAATAAATAAGGTTAAAGTTAATTAGTATATATATAATTAAAACAGAGAATATTTCGGTTTAGACACGTAACTCAGTTGGTAGAGCTGTGTGCACGTGTACGAGAGGTCCCGAGTTCGAACCTCACTCAGCGCATAATTAAACACAGTCCGACCGGTCAACGGTCAACGGTCAAAGTCAACATTTTTTTATTTTCCTTTTTATTTATTCAATTGAAAAATCATTTAAAAATACTTAAAAATAGATTTTTAAAGTTAGAAAATTACCTTAAACTCACAAAGATAAATCTAAAAATTCCATTAAGAGTAATAAATAAAATATTAATCCCAAATAAAATCCATTTATTTACCGAATCATTTCGTTATTATTTTAGGTTAGTTTTTCTCTCGTCGATCAGATCCTAAATTCGTGCGCATCCAACGTCATCACAGAACGCACCCAATGTGAGTGAATCTCTATCAATTCCCGTTTTAATCATGTTTTGGGGTGTATCATGTGTCGTTTAATTCTTTATAATATTTAAACACTTGTGCATCCATCATATCCGTGATCAAATGTGTATCAATTGTTGTGTGGATTATATGTAGTTTGGATTTATCATTTTCAGTGCACGCATTTCATTAGGCCCATCAGTTCCCCGTGGGAGACGGGTTGAGCATCAGGTGCCTCATAAGATCGGCTCCGTTTGATTGAGCCTTGATCTCACATTCATCATCATTCATATCATATACTCATTCAAAGTGGTTTGTGTTTGTTTACTTATATATGTTTGCTCACATGTGATTATTGCACAATTTTCCATATTAAATAAAACAAGAAAATTAATAACAATGTTTTATCAAGGTTCACTCGCCAACTTTTGTTGACCCAAAATATCCCCCGTTTTACACATGATACAGGTGATCCAGCTGAGGCAAGAAACACATAGGAAGGCCTAGAAGAATAAACCAGTTTAAGCTTTGGATTTATTTACATAGTTTCATTTCCTTGTAATTGTATGAATTTTGATTTGGATATTTAAGTTGTAATTTGAATTTAATAAATATGAAACATTTTAGTAAACATCATGAGCTTTGGTGATAACCCAATTATGCCCCAATTCTTATTCCGCTGCGGGTCGGGGTGTGACAGTTAACATCATAAACGCCCAAGCTCAAGCAAACCCAGTTAACCAAGCAAATCAAGCAAACCCAGCTCCACCGCCAGCAAGAGGAAGGGCTTACAATATCAACGCCAATCCTGTTGAAGATAATAACGGCCCAAACGAATCACCCAACTAGCTTTCCCTCACCAAGAGTCAAGACTCAACTCCAACCATTTAGTTTTAATGTTTTCTTTATGTTATCTCAATCTTTACGTCTCCCAGTTATAAATTGGGAATTTATGTATCCAAGAATTTTAATGCAAATTAATATTACAGTTTTGTTTTATACTCATTGATTTAACATTCATATCATCAAACATCTCGACGTACCTCGATCACATCATTTAAAGAAGTTGGGTTGTGTCTCACTTTTACATAGACTAACCCCTTCATCATAACAAACGAGAGAGGTACTGTCATCATTCGATCATGTATCCTGTCAGATTTGAGACCCAAGCATTGGATGTTGTGTTTGTTTTGTAGATTTTAGAGTCACATAGAACTAATCCTAACTTACTGACAAAGCCAATGAAAATTTGACAAGAATATGGTGGATACACCGCTGGTACTTCCTATATATAAGTATTCTTGTCAAAGGATCAACAGCATTGTCAGGCGGTTATGAGAGGTTCCGTGTAGGTTTTAATATTGTCATGGATGAAGTTTTTATTTTGTGATATAACCTTATCTTTTCAAACGTATCAATTCCTTCAAAACTCTTATGCATGAAATCATACCTAGTCAATCAACTCTGTTTATCCATGTTCCGCATTCTTATACTTTAGGCATCAAAAAGCGATTCCTGTGGCAGGGTATTCAACCCTTACTAGGAACGTTACCGCCTCAAATAAGATTTAAACTCTCACCCTCTTCTAATTATGTAATTGTCAAATTAAAACAGTCTCCCTTCAAGTCAAATATACCACTACTACTTAAATTTCGGGACGAAATTTCTAAAAGTAGGGGATACTGTAACATTCGTCGAAAAACGGTTTCCAAACCCGCTTCATTTATAAATCAAATACTAAGTTATAAATTTTTTCGTTGCGTATATATTGCTCAGATGAATTTTAAATAATACATAATTAATATATATATTAGAATTTTAAAACATAATTACTAAATAACAAAAAAATAATGAATTAAAAAAAATGGAGATGCCGGGTTTCGAACTCGGGTCACCCACAAACTTATACACACACAGCTTTCACCACTCCGCCACACGCATTTATCTGTTAAGATTCTAAACTAAATAATATTAATACAAGTCTCGAAATTGAATTCCTAAACACCCGCCCAGTAACGACCGCGCTTAAATCTAGCAGTCAACAAATTGCTGTTTTGAAGCAATTGATGGAAGAAAACTGTTCCAATCATAAACTTGGTCTTGTAACCGAATCAATCTCATTCAATTAAGCTATCAATCATTTCCATTGTAACCGATTTCCACCAAAAATTGAAACTCGATTCAAGCTTCCACTGTCAGCTATAAATAATCGAATTCAGGACTCAATTAGAATTCACACTCTCGCAAATCTCTCTTCAAACTATCTGTTTCCTCAAAACACTTCCTCTGTTCGCCGAAATTGTCTGGTAGTCGCCAGGAAATATCATCGGAAAAACCGAAATCGTGGTGGATCACATCACCTATGAATACCTTGCTAACCTTGTTTCCAAACTCGTTCAAACCCTTCTCGGAATCCTCTGCTTATTCTCCCCAGCTCCGCTGACCTCAGAGCTTCATCTGCAAGTCGCCGGAGTTTTCTGCACAGTACCGGAATCCAACCGGAACTTCCATAACATTCTCCGATCGGTATGAATTCTTAATCTTTTCTGTCAGTTCTATTCGATTCATTTGTCTAAACTAAAACAGTAGATCAGTGAAATCAAATGTTTTAAATCTGCTTCCAGTTCTAAGTTAGTGAAGAAGATGAACATCGAGTCGTTTATAAATATAATTAAAATCGGATAAAATACCGGGTTAGACACACAGTCCAGTGGTGGACTGTGTGCACTTGAAACATATGGTCCTGGGTTCGAGTTCTGTTTGTGTTCCGATCCACTGAAATAGCATACCCTTTTTATAAAAGCCAAATCCTGAAACATGTGATAAGTGTATAAATATAATAAAAACCAGAATAATAATTGGGTTAGACACACAGTCCAGTGGTGGACTGTGTGCAAAAACAATGTACACGTCGCGGGTTCGAGTCCAGGCTCTCACACCGGTTCGACAGTTTAAATCCTTTTTAAAAATTGAATAATTTCTGAATAATCTAAATAGTATATAAATATAATTAAAATCAGAAATATTTCGGGTTAGACACGTAGCTCAGTTGGTAGAGCTGCGTGCACGTATACGAGAGGTCCCGAGTTCGAACCTCACTCAGCGCATATAAAAACACAGTCCGACCGGTCAACGGTCAACGGTCAACGGTAAAAAAAAGTCAAATTTTTTATTTCTTTTTATTTATTTATTTAATTAGAAAATTATTTAAAAATACTTAAAAATAAGATTTTTTTTAAAGTTAGAAAATTTCCTTAAACTCACAAAAATAAATCTAAAAATCCCATTAAGAGTATGAATTAAAAGTATTACTCTCAAATAAAATCCATTTATTTACCGAATCATTTCGTTATTATTTTAGGTTAGTTTTTCCTCGTCGATCAAATCCTAAAATTCGTGCGCATCCAACCTTATCAAAGAACGCACCCAATGTGAGTGAATCCTTACAAATTCCCATTTTTATTCATGTTTTGGGGTGTATCATGTGTCGCTTTAATTAATTCGTTTATTCAAACTTGTGCTATTACCATTATATGATGTAAATATTGTTTGTTGTGATGTGTGTTTATATTTTGTCAAGTTGCGTGCAAATCATTCATTAGGCCCATCAGTTCCTCGTGGGAGACGAGTTGAACATCGCGTGCCTCATTAGATCGGCTCCGTTTGATTGAGCCTTGATCTCATTGTTCATCATTTGGTGTGTGTGCATTATTGATATTATGTGTTTTGTGATTAAATTTACATTTACGTTTACTCATATGTAGTTATGCACCTTTTTATAACCAATATAACAAATTCGTTCAAATGTTTTCATAAGATTCACTCGCCAACTTATGTTGACCCAAAAACCCTATTTTTACACATGATACAGGTGATCCAGTTGAGAAAGAAACACGTAGGATGGCCTAAAAGAATAAACAAGTTAATGCTTTGGAATGGACATTTAGTTTAGTTTTCCTTTGTAATTGTATGATTTTTGTTTAATGGATACTTTAGTTTGTAATTCGAATGAAAATGTATTTGGACAGTTTGTGCTTGTATGTTTATTGTAACTTCTTCTTTAAAGAGAAATAATAAATATGAAACTTTATAGTAAATGTCATGAGCTTTGATGAAAACCCAATCATGCCCCGATCACCATTTCCGCTGCGGGTCGGGGTGTGACAATATATATATTAATTCTTAAACTCATAATACAATTATAGAAATTGAAATTATTAACTTTTATTAGTCATCAGTTTGTTCTTAAACCATAACTAGGGTTCGTAGTTACCCGTGCGTTGCGCGGGGATGGTTAGAATTCAAAACGTATAGCACACCATGACAACCGATAAATAAATTTGTAAAATTAATTAAGATGATATATTAATGAGTTATGCTATTTGCGTCGTAACTCGGCTCTGAACATCAAAATAACAACAGAATGTAAAACGATATAGTAAATAACAAAGGTAAACAAAAAGAAAACGATAGAAACTCGGTCGGTTTCGGCGCGCTCGTTATAGCAAAAAAAAGTTAAAAATTATGTTCAAAGAGTATCGTCGTGTTCGTTAAAAATATTAAACTAAAAAACCTTTGTCATACTCATTATAGCAAAGAAAAAGAAAAATTAGAAAATATGTCTAAAATGGTATTAACATGCTCGTTAAAAAACTATTTAGGGGTAGAAAAGTAATTTGTTCAAGTAAAACAAAAAGTTAAACCACATGGATTATATATGAAAAAGTCTAAACTAAATGACGAAATAGAACAGATGATAAAAAAATGAAGAACCTATAAAACATGCATTAAATGTTGTACAATACTATTTATCTTCTTTGTTTTTATATTATATATAATTACTTAATTTGCAAATATAATATCGTTTTGTTAATAATGTACACACTCTATTGAGATGCTTCATATTTCCTTAAATATTCTCATGAAATCCTGAATTCGTTTAGTTGATAGAATCTCATATCAAAAGTATTTTTAATCGTAATGCTTCAAGTGATCATAAGAAAATGGAACAACTAGGTCTGATCATAATTCATAAAGAAAATGGAACAACTAGGTCTCTTTCTTTTAACTGTATGGATGACGATGGTGTAGATGATAAATAGTAGAGAGAGGACCATGTGTGGTGATGTAGGTAGTGGTGTGGTGGTGAAAGATGGTTTCACGACGGTCAAGGGGAGTCAGCATAGCGGGACAAGGTGAAGATTTGATGTTCTAGCACAATTACAATAACTATGCATTATTATTTTTTATATCCACATCTGAAAAAAAAAATCACTAGGAGCTTACTTGAACAAAAATGTCACATGGACACCAATACGTTTGAGTTACTTATATTAACATATTATCAACTTACCGTCATTTTTACAAGGGTCTACATATTCACACCCAAAGGTCTATTTTCATACCTTGGTCAACACGTCTTATACAGGTCTAGACAGGGAGTCTAAAGTTCAAGTCTCTGACCAGTTGGTCAACCTCGTACCACCTCAAATCATTAACTTCATGTGTCAGGTATAGGGCTAGACGCTCCGTCTTAAAGGATACCATTTTAGCCTTGAGACACCCCCAGTCTAGGCTAGGGCTGTCCAAACTGCTCGACGATCGAGGATCGCTCGCTCGAAAAATACTCGCTCGATTCCCGCTCAGTTTGTAAATGAGTCGCTCGGCTCGGTTCGATTTGAAAATAAGCATGAGCAAAGGTTAGCTCGCTCGTCGATCGCTCGGTTTCGCTCGAATTATTTTTATTAAATAATTTATATATATATATATATACATATATATATAGTTATATAGATTAGTAGCCCAAGAAACATACTAGCCCAACTCCACACCAAAACCTAACCCTAATTCCTAAAAATTCAAATCAACACTTAATCTCCTGCTACATACCTCGCTGCTGCTCAAGTTCAACTCATACGGATACGGTACAATCTCCTACCTCGTCGGCTACTTCAAATCAACAGAGGTACAATCTCTTACCTCCTGCCACATACCTCGCTGATGCTCATGTTCGATTGTTGAGGATTCAATCTTTTCTCACGGTACAATCTCCTACCTTAAACAATCTTTTCTCATGTTGCTGCTCATCTCAATTTTACTTCAATTTTGATTTATGTGCTGAAAACATTTTTAGAATCATGATTTTAGTTATGTATTGCTTTTGTTAGTAAGGTGTGGAACATGTTTTAATTAAGTTAGGATTTGTTTTTGTTGAATGCAGTCTTGCAATAGTCTTGATTCAGTTTTTTTGGGTTGCTACACATGTTTTAATTTCGGTGCTGAGAAAAACCGAGCGAAAACGGTCCGCTCGATTCAAATTCAATCCAAGCACGAGCATCACTTTTATGCTCGGTTTTGCAAATTCGATCCAACCGGATCGGATCCGTTGTAATTCAATCCGAGCATGAGCAGACCCTCGCTCGGATCGGATCGGCTCATGAACACCCCTAGTCTAGGCCTAACTCATGGCTAAAATGGTAATTAACCATTTAAGAACTGTTCAGCTCAAATGATTGATTACCATTTTAGCCCTGAGTAAGGCCTAGACTGGGGGTGTCTTAGAGCTAAAATAGTGCTAAAATGGTAATTTGCTATTTTCTTTTTTTAAATTTTTAAACTTCTGGATGGAGTTTTGCAAAATAAAATATAAGTCGCATGGGGCTAGACTGGGCGTTTATGGTTGTTTAAGAGACTATTATACCCCTAAGTTAGGGCTAATCTGGAGGCACCACAGGGTTATAATGGACTTTTGGACCACACTAAACGCCCATTCTTGCCCTGTACACGGCGTATAATTTTTTTGGGTTTTTTTCTTTTTAATATCAATAACACTAATATTAATTAAAAAACTCATATTACTATCGATAACACTAATATTAATTATTAAAAAAACTCATATTAGTTATAATAACACTAATATTTATTATACAAAAATCATATTAATTATAATAACACTAATATTAATTATACAAAAATCATTCTTCCGATTCATTGTCGATGAAATTGTTACTCGGGTTTGGGTTTGGTTTTGGATTCACTATCGGTAAAATATTTGAATGATTTATTGAAGCGAGCTAATATTTTTATACGAGCAAATATTTTTAAAGTAAAATGTAAAATATTTGTATAATGTTTATACAAAAAATAAATCTTTTCATCAAAACTACATCAAATTACCCCACCAAAACACCTAATTCTCCACTCAAAAAAACCTCACCCTTCAAGACGCCCGTCAAGGCCTGTATTAGACGTATACATCCATTAAATTCAGTGCCTAACACCCAGTTCAAAACTCCTTAAATCAGTGCCTAGACGCCCTGTCTAGGCCTGTACAAGGCGTCTAGGGCACAAAAGTGTGTGAATAGATTGAGCCTTATACAATTACATGAAAGTCTATATATATATATATATATATATATATATATATATATATATATAAAGAGAATGATCCGTTAGGAACCACCCTTTATTGCGAGAACCACGAGAACCTGTGTGAACACAACCAGTAATACCTCAAAAAATCTAAAAACACTCAATTTTTTTTAATATTTTTTTGGAAAAATCGTTATATTTCGTCAATAATTAAAAAATTAAATTTTTTTTCAAGTAACAGTTATCCATGCACATGTGCATATGTATCATTTCTTTGACAAACTCCGTAATACATTACAAATATTAGACAATTGCACTTTCATTTACACTACCATATGTAATACACTACTTTTTACATTACCAATATTAGAAATGCACATGTGCATCTATATGTATCAACATGAAATAAGGTTTTGGTACACTGCTTGAAATACATTTTCTCTTTCATCTATCATACCATCCATAACACACTACTATTACCTCCTACCATCCATAATACAATACCATTACCTCCTACCATCCTTAATACAATACCATTACCAATATTTTCACTTTATTACATGTATATCAACAGCATTTATACCATCCAATCAACATATTACATCATAAAGTGATAACTATAACCAAACCATCAACCATTAGATATAACTAACTAAAAAACATGTATATGGGCCTACTTCATCATTCAAGATCACAAACCTTTTGTACCAAAACACGTTATATCATTGTTACACATAATGATGCACATGTGCATTTTGAATATTGTTAACGTAAAAAGTAATGTATTACGGATGGTATTGTAAATTAAAGTGCAATTGGCTACTACTGGTAATGTATTGCGGAATTTGTCGAAGTAATGATACATATGCACATGTGCATAGATAATTGTTACTCGGAAAAAAAAATTTCTTTTGGTAACGAAATACAACGATTTTTTTTAAATATTTTTAAAAAAATTTGAGTGCTTTTTTTTATTATTTTTTTAGATTTTATTTTGTGTTCACATTGCTTCTCGCGGTTCTCACAATAAAGGTGGTTCTCGCATGAACCCTACCTTATATATATATATATATATATATATATATATATATATATATATATATATATATATATATATATAGGTTAGGGTAAAATAAAAACTCCACCGAGTTGTGAGAACTTAGAGAACTCGGCCTTACGAAAGGTTTTTTCAAATTTTTTTTTACCAAAAATCCATTAAAAAATCAACTTTCCCCCAAAAAAAATTGTTTTTTTTTTCATTTACGGCAGCCGTAAATGGTGTAAAAGGTGATGTCATGCTTATGTCATAACATTTTTACAGCCACCCGCGAAAAACACCACTTGGACTTTTTTTACGGCTGTTTTTTTATAACATTTTGATCTAGAGGTGTGAAAAAATGGGGTCGAAAATCGCGCGGGAAGACCGAGTTCTCTAAGTTCTCACAACTCGGGGGAGTTTTCCATTCATCCTAATCATATATATATATATATATATATATGTTTGTGTTCAGATGTATATATATGTGATTTTATGTGTGTTTGATTTGAAAGTCAAGTATATATACATGTATGTTTATGTATTGATGTCTATATATGTGATTTTATGTTTGTGTTGCAATATATAAATAATAGATCAGCATAGTACAATATAACCTTGTTTAGTTTTCTCTATAAAAACCCTTTACACAAAACTGATTCAGACTGTTTACCGACCCATCAGACCCTTTGGGACCCAACCATATAGGCCTATAAGTTTCGGTTCGTAGATCCCAATTTCATCACTAAAAGGGTATTTGTTTATGGAAGGTCGACGTTGGGTTCGGTCGGTTCCGGCACTTTGTAGGACGTGTGCGTGTGTGTGTATCGTTACCAAATTTTAAACTTACAATCGTAATGCCAGATGTCCAATTGAAGAAGTATGGAAGAAGGGAGTTGGATCTTCAGAATCATCAAAGATGAAAAAAATGGAAACAAGAAGGGATGACGAGCCTCTTCTTCTTAATTTTTTAATTTGTTTTTCTTCTTCTTGTTTGGTGTTGATTCGATGTCAGGATGAAAAGTGGAAATTACAAGTGAGAATGAATTTTGAAATGGAAGCAAAGTGTCTTTCTTTTGTTTACATATTTCAGTAATGTTATTACATGAGAACTAAATTCATTTTAATTAAAGTTTAATGCCATTTATTCAATGTCCAAGTCGCCAAGTATATTCCTAGGTTGCATAATATTTCTTAAGTATGGAGGTAAGAGTTGATGACTATTTCATGAATTATCGATGTCAATAACAAGAAACACACGTTTCCATCACAAATATAGCACGTACCCTCATATATTTTTTTAATAAATTAACGACAACGACTGTTGAGGTTTATAAGAAGACTAAAGAACTAATGCAAAACTTTAATAAAATTGCAACAGAGTAAAAGTTCATTAATATATGATCAGAACGACATTCGGATAAATTGGTTTCCTATACAAGAAGAAGACAAAGAATTCATAAATAACTACAACAATCAAATTGGAATGTATGAGTGCTTTGATTCTGCATGAGTGTGCCTTGCCTTTAGCACGCATGTGCTTGTTGTATCCGACTTGTTCAGTGTAGGTTGAGAGGCGTCTGACATAGTTTGTCCTTGTGAGCTTGTGTTATTACTTGACTTATATATAGAAGACGAGCTAGACTGAGATGTCTTGTGAGGGTATCTTGGCATTTCAGCAGGGTGTAGATAGGGACCGTGTTGAATTATATAAGACATGCTGATGATTAAAGTCAAAACCGAAACCATCTTCCCTGTTTGATGGAATAAGTTGAAGTACAAACATTGGCCCAAAAGTTTCCTTCCTTGAAAGCTTCTCAAACAACCACCAAAAGTGTTGGAACAGAATCGCTACCTCAAGGAATAAAGAACATAAGTACAAGTGCTGGATTGTCAAAGTGTTGGTTAACTAGTCAACATAAGTCAAGGCTAAAGACCATAAGATCCAATCAACAAGTTAAACAAGACCAAAAGTACTGGAATCTTTCCAGCAATTTTGAGAATCCAGTTGTTATCTCTTTGTTTACAGCAGTTTCAATGTAATGTCTTTTGTAACTATCCAACAGTTACTTCATTAATTAGGTTGTTTAGTGTCGCTTTCGTGGTGACGTTAATAGCAATTCTTGCCTCATACATGTAGTTCATGTCTGTCATTGTATTTGTTAACATTAAAAGCTAAAAGGCATAAAAACTTAGTAGGAGAGAGATCACCTGGTGAGGGGGAGTACACTCTGTACATTTGATTTAATGAAATCATAATGTAATCATTTCCAAAATCCAATAGTGTTGATGATGATCTGTATGTATTAATTGTTTAGCTTGATATCTCAAATAGATTTCCACCATCATTGTAACCACTACGATCGTACTCTGCATTAACGACTATCGTCGTGTTAAAGTTGTATAGAATAGCCGGTAGGACATCTATTTGAGATCTTAAAAAGATTCAAACAGTGTGATACAAATGTTTCATCGTTTTAGTTACATTTTAAAATATAAAGTATTAAAATAACGTGAATAAATATTAAAACATATTGATTATAATGACAAAAAGATAATAAAGTTTGTAATATTTTGTAAACATGCTTGTTTTAACCCGAACTCACTGTGACAAAACCCCCCTTATTATTGGAACTAAACAATATGTTTTTTAAATGGTCATTTTTTCCCTGACCTGGTTTGACCCGTTCCTTTGGTTGATCCGAGCTGCCTGTTTGCCTATTCTATATAACACTCTTAGTTATAATATTTAAAATATAAGTATAACTTTATATAAGATTTTAAGTTTACATTTTATACTTTTATATAATCACATATTTTAATTGCTACAAACTAAATCACTTTTTATTTTAATATCTCCATATATCAGTTCCTCAATTTTCCTCCAAAAATTCATCAATATTCCCTATCCAAGTTTAATATTCCCCATCCTTTTCTATATTTCCTTCCGACCAATTCATATTGATGTGTCATTTTACCAAGAAAATTTATAGCACATCCACAATGTATTTATCAAAGCCATTTGGTAGACCCATTGAGAATTTCATACCATTTTTAAAATCGCGTGTTATAAGGAATATGAGGATTCTCTACACAGTTTTTGAAACCAAACGTTATTTTGGAAATTCTCATCCTCATGTTTAATAATTGATATTTTTTTTATTAATTATAATTCAAGTAAATTTTACATTTCTTTTTTCAAAACAATAATACTATATAGTAGTTTAACTTTTGGGAATATAACTTTTTTAACGGCTTACACGAAATTTGCTTTTGGCGACTCGAACCCTTAAACTTAAATAGAGCAAGATCTTAACTTTAATAGCTTTGTCAATTGGACCCAACCCCATCCCTAAGAATATAACTTAACTTCAGTTTTGTACATTATAATTATATTATATTATATGAGTTTTTTTCCTAAACTAGTGGTGGTGGAAAAATTATTTACCATTTTTGTGTTCTTTAAAAACTATTTACCAAAATAGTGTTTTCGTTTATTTTATATTTGCATTTTCTTTTATCCAACATAATTAGCCTTTATTTTTTCTATTCAATCCATTCACTTGTGTTTTATTTTTTTATTAAACATTTTTTTAATCAATCCAATTTGTTTTTTTTTATAATCAGCCTATTAATGTTTTATTCTTTTATAAAACATTTTTTTCAATTAATGCAATATAGTTTTTTATAATCAATCTATTTATGTTTTATTTTTTTTCAAGCCAATATGTTTTTATCTTTCATCAATATATATTCTGAAAGTTGACAAATATATAGTTTTTATAATCAACCTATTAATGCTTTATTTTTTGTCAAGCCAATATGTTTTTTTCGTCAATTAACATATATGTTTTTTTCCTCAATTAACATATATTCTGAAAGTTGACAAAAAAAAAAATTAAACAAGGTGTATTTAGAGTATAATAAAAGAAATAAAATACAGTCAATGGATTGACTGAATATAAAAAATAATTAAAAGTTTACTATGTTGATTAAAAGGAAAGAAGAACACAAAATTAATAAAACACTAGTTTTCAAAAAAACATCAAAATGATAAATAATTTTTTCACTAACATTAGTTTAAAAAAAACCTCGTATTTATTTACTAAAGAACAACTCTTATCTACAAGCAACTTTTTACTTTCCATAATTTCATCACAAAACCTTTAATTAATGCGAATTATCAAACTCCAAAGAGTTTATGTACACTTTAGAAATGTAATGCATATACTTTTTCTTTTTTGGTATTGTAGTATCATTTTTACATTTAAACCCTGTATTTTAATAAACTTATCTTTTTTATCATTGTCTTTAACCAATTTATACATACATCACTTACAAGTTAACCAACGTACTTTCTTCTTTTATAACCAATTTATATTTATATCATTAAACTTTAATAAAGTTATCACGTTACGAATCTCGGTTAACACCTCACAAAACGATGTTTTTAAAGTTCGTTTTTATAGAACGTTTTGATGTTTAAAACGATCTGCTTTCAAGACCAAACATCCCTGTCATGATTCCCCACTGTAACACGTGTTCCGGTCGCAACGCGAGGGATGTAAAACTAATTTCAATTAAAATTTAACAGCAACTAAGATTACATTGAAATTTACAATCATGATAGTGAAATTTTAGAAGCAGCTTCCAATTTACATGGATGGCACAAAAGTCTTAAGAAAAGTCAAAACCAAAGCTCGACAATTCACACAAATATTCCATTAGAAACATTCGTCGATTATTTTATGGTCACATTTTTCGTTTCCAATAGTTTACAACAGCTAACAAGACATAGATCACGACCACTGTTGTCTTTTTCTGTTTGTCATCATCTTCATAAAACTTTTCAAGAAATCTTGAATTCCACAACTTCTTTTCTAGGTGTTTGAATTTAAAAAGTAAGAAAAAAAATTAAAATGGTTATATTTTTTAAATACAGAGATAAAGAACACTAAAAAGTTATATATTTCTACGTTTTTCCTTTTGTATAAAGCCAATTTTAATTAATAATTTATTACATCAAATGATGCAACTACAAATAAAAATGGGGGAAATATGTTATCTTTTTCTCCCAATAATCTTTAGTAAATGAGAACAACTAGTATTAAGTACCCCTGCGTTGCGGCAGGGTAAAACCGTATTAAATAACATCAATGTCATACCCTTGTCAGTAACCATCAACACCGGTAAAACTCGTAAAGCAAAAAAAAAACACCCGTAAAACAAAAAAACAACAAAAAGTAGACGCAAAAACGTTGAACCACGCACGACCGTTGCGACGTGTTAATGCGAAACGTAAAACATAAAAAAATAACTAAGTCGATCGAGGACCCGTGCGTTACAACATGGCCGATAAACGGAAAAAAGTAGACGTAAAAACGTTGAAACACAAACGCATGTTGCGGCGTGTTAACTCCCAAAGTTTAGACCCAATGTAAAACGATAAAAATGAGAAGTATAGGATCAAAGTTGAAAGTAAAAAAAACGTTAGGTTAAATTATAAAAGATAAAAAGTACAACGGTTAAAAGTAAGAAACTAAATTAATAAAAAAAAAAGTAAAAAGATATTCACAAAGCATATGATACGTTAATGCATAAAAAACTTGCTAATTAATTAAGTTATTGGTACAACTATAAGATGCACAATACACCCACAAAGCTTGATGTACAAAGTCTAATGCAACTAAATTTATATTATATAAATGGTTGAAGAAAAGTTTTGAGTAAACTATTTTAGGTAGTTATGCCATTTTAAGAAGAAAAAAAAAAGTTATGCCATTTTAAGACAATTATGAATTACCCGTGTATTTTAAGTAGTTAATTAGTTATGATTATTATATATTTTAATGATCCCACTAAATCTAATCGTTTTTGAAATAAATCTCCACTGTTGAATGTTGCTAAAGCTAAGTCCTGACCATTAAATTTCATTTTTTAGTCACTACTACTTTAGCAGTTCATGACAGTTTATTAGCAAATTTATGGTTCACCCCACTCTCCTTTTTCTCCTCCTGGATCCTTGCTACCACAACCGCACCTCCAGTGGGTTATGTTATCAATTGTCTCTTCAAACCTTCATTCTTATTATTAGGTTTCTTTTCCTTAGCTAGCGTTTGGTATAAAAGAATAAAAAATGAAATGGAATGGATGATTCTGATAGAATAAAAAGAAACATGTTTAGTTATCATATGGTAATGGAATGGAACATTCCAAAGAAATATAACTCCTTTAAAATATAATAATTTTCATTCTTTAGTAAGAGAGTGTTTTTTTTCGAAATAAATGTATTGTTATTATTATTATATTTTATATTTATATTTATATTAGTATTTAGATTTATATTTACAGGGTGAGGTTCTAGAGTAAACATTAGTTAGTGTTTGGTATGTAGGAATGGGAGACGGAATGAAATGGATCATTATTAGGGAATGAAGAAAAGGGATGTTTGGTTGGTCAATGGAATTGAATCACTCATTCCATAAGCATTCAATTCCCTCAAAATCAATCTATCAACCCCCCATGTTTTTGTTCCATTCCATCCTGTCTTGTACCATTCAACAACACACACAACTCACCCCCTTCGCCACCACCCTGACGGCCACCCACCACCGACGCCGACGTCGCCTCCACCCGCAACCCGTCATCGTCTCCGCCGCCACCGCGACAGCTAACCGCCGCCGTCGCCATCACCCGCCACCCACCGTCGCCACCAACCACCACCGCCGCCAATGCCACTTTCCTCCGCCACCACCACCACCACCGTCGATGCCACAACCACCATCACCGCCACCACCAACCACCGCCATGTCCGCCGCCCACCCCGTCACCGCTGTCGTAGCCTCCACCGCCATTCCTCGCCGTCGCCACCACCCATCGTCGCCTCCACCACCGCACACCACGTCATATATACCCACCCACAATCACTACCACCGCCCACCACCATTCACCGCTGATTTATACCTTGTTTTTCTTGCCTACAAGCAAGACACAATAATTGTAACACCCCAACCGATGGCGGAAACATCGGGATGAGACGAAAACGAGATTGCTCATTGCTCACAACATTATTAAGTGACAATAATTAGTTAAGCCATATTTCATTTCATAAGAATTGTCAAATACATCAATGTAACAAAACAAAGAACAACCTAACATTTGCAAAGTCATAACAAAATTGATACGTCGACATTAAACCTAACGTCTAATTTGTGTGTATCTAGTCCTTGCTATATTGTTTTCATAGCGTCATCTCCTTCAACCTATAACATGTTTTAAAATAAAGTCAATGCAAAAGCAAAGGCGAGTACACAAGTTTAAGCATAGCATACGTATACGAATAAAGTTTTAACAATCCTCATGGCAACCAAATCTATACAAGAGCAAATCAAGGCATGCAATGCTAATAATCAAACCCGTAACGCAATCACGATGTTTTAACATGACCTCACGTGTAAAGCGATGGAGGTGGATGCGTGAATTCCTATAGCGCTAAGCATGTCAAAAAAAGGCTAAAAATAGTTAATGACTAAAGCATAGCACAACGTTTATCCCTAGACAAGCAACAAGTATACGATTCAAGTAGTCATGTGTATAGGATTGTTTGTGCGTTTCATAAAGTTTAAGTGTTTGTGATTTTTGTATATGGAAACATGTTACACCCAAAAAGTGATAAAAACAAATGTGGGTCGAGTGTACTCACGGTTTTGCTAAGTCTTTTCTACACTTGACAATCCGTGAAGACGTTGGTTCGAGGATGACGCCGAATTATCCTACAAGAGGAAATGAGGCGTATGAGTATAGAGTTTCAACGGGAGATTAGGAGTATTCGAGCATGATTAAAAAAAATATGTTTGATAAAGTATTATGATACGAAAGTATTCACTAAGATGTAACACTCGTTCTTGACACTATAGTAACTCTTACGAGTTTGGGTGTGATTTCATAGGTTCGGGGCCTATTAGAATCGTGACAAGGAATTACATACTTTAGTGTTAAACTTAATAACTTGATAGGTGATTATAAGTTCATTATCAAGGTTTTGGTTTAGAATTATAATATAGTTATATATATATATATCATTATAATCATGTAGGAGGTGGGAGGATGACCATCCACTTTGTAACCTCTAGTGTCATGTATGTCAAGTATGAGGTGGGAGGTTAAACCATCCACTTTGAACCTCGGATTATGTTCACCACTACACAAGTTACCATTGGTAACAAGGAGGGTACAAGAACTATATACTATACAAGAATGTAAAGACAAGAATGATAAGGTGTCATCTAGATACCAAGTAGCCAAGTATTCAACAACCCGACGAGCACACGAGGACAATCGTCAACGGCTTTGTGGGGTTGTGACACTTTAAGTCTAGCAAACTATCTTGGGATCTTGATGAAAAATCATCAAGTGATGTGTGGTCTCAAGTTAGGATAGCCCAAGCTTCCTTGGTGGACACACAAGAACAAGTTTAAGAACTTGCATCACTTGTGAGCTCAATGCTCTTTAAAAACAGAAAGTTTAGGGTGTTAAAACAGCCCTTAGTTCATGTTAACAAGCTTGGTTAGGCTTTACTAATCATAAGCTTGATTGTAAGCACAAGAACACAAGTTTGTTGAAGTTAAAACACAAGTTTGATAAAAGTTTAGACAAAACAGAAAGTTTGTGGACATTTTGGGGCATTTCCAGGTCTGAATTCTCCATGGAGAAACCTAGGAATTCAACCCAAAGTTTATCCAAGCAAGTAGGAAAAAGAATGGAGTGATTTCATTAAGAAATGAGTGAGTTACACTCACTTTAGTAAGAGGTATACAATCTGCTCGAAAATCTGATGTTACAAGGATCTTGAGGTGATTTGAGAGTGATTTGAGAGAGATTAAAGTGTGAAAATACTTGGATTAGAGGTGGGTTTTATAGGGGAAGGATTAGGGTTAGTTAGGTGAAGTTTAGGTGGGTAATTAATGGCTTAAAACTCAAAAAAATACAAAAAAAACCCGCCCAAAATGGGCTGTTTGAAAGCTGGTCGCGACCAGCCTCGCCCGGAAACAAAGCATAAGAAGCTTTTGTTTCCGGGTTTGTTTGAATGAGAGGCGGCTGGTGGAGTGGTTAAGGCGCTTGCATGTGAACCGGAGGTCACGGGTTCGAGTCCCGCGGATCCGGTTTTGTTTGATTATTATTATTTCCTTTTTTTTTTTTTTTTTAAACAGTTTCATAAATGGCAGGAATGGTCCCTGTAGTTCAAGAATTCAATATTTACTCTTTAAACCTTGGACTTATTTAAAGAAGGATATATATTAACATTAAATTCTAATTGTTAATATATTTATATATAAAAAAATTAGAATTTTAAATTTTTGTAAAATAAATCAATTAATTTTATTAACTAATTTAATTAATTAATTTAATTAATTAACTTAATTAATTAATTTAATTAATTAACTTAATAAATGAATAGATAATTATATTTTCGCAACGAATTTAGTTTAACAAATAAAAATTTCACGTTTAAGTCTCGTTTACGCAATACAAACCAAGTTTGCGAGTTATCTCACGTTTACGATTGAGAGTACCACGAATATGTTTACACGTTTAAAGTATGAACAAGTATAAGGATAACATGATTATAGTTTAAAATACGAGTTTCTCATTACGATTCAAGTCTCGGTTTTCTATGTTTACAACGAAAGACGGATACAAGATACAACGCTTACTAAAAGTAGAAGTACGATACAAGGTTTCCAAATATAGAAAGTATAGAAACGCGGAGCGTTACAGTCTCCCCTCCTTTAGGAAATTTCGTACCGAAATTTAGGAAGATGTAACGAAGAGATATGGATACTTAGTCTTCATATCACTTTCAAGTTCCCAAGTGAATTCGGCGCCACGTTTACCTTCCCATCGAACCTTGACAATGGGAATACGACTGCGCCTCAGTTGCTTGGTTCCTCGGTCCATGATTTCGACCAGTTTCTCCACAAAGTGCAAAGTATCATTGATCTGAAGATCTTCGAGTGGAACTTGAAGTCCTTCTTCGGCTAGACACTTCTTCAAATTCGAAACATGAAACACAGGATGAACATTGCTGAGCGTTTGAGGTAGATCCAGTCGATACGCTACCTTGCCTATCCTTTCGAGAATCTTGAAAGGACCCACATAGCGAGGAGCGAGTTTGCCTTTCAAAACGAACAACACCTTTCCAAGGTGCAACCTTGAGAAGTACGTGGTCACCTATGTTGAATTCCAAAGGTTTGCGTCTTTTATCAGCATAGCTCTTTTGTCGGCTTCGAGCTTTGAGCAAGTTGTCACGAATCTGTAGGATCTTGTCCGTCGTCTCTTGTATAAGTTCGGGACCGGTGAGTTGTACGTCCCCGATCTCGTGCCAACAAATAGGCGAACGGCATTTGCGACCATACAGTGCTTCAAATGGAGCCATTTGAATACTTGCGTGATAGCTGTTGTTGTATGAGAATTCTACCAAGGGTAAGTGCAAATCCCAGTTGCCGCCAAAATCGATTACGCATGATCGAAGCATATCCTCTAAAGTTTGGATAGTACGCTCGGTCTGACCGTCAGATTGAGGATGAAAAGCGGTGCTAAGATTCAAATGAGTGCCAAGGGCGGATTGGAAAGTTTGCCAAAGGCGAGAAGTGAAACGAGCATCACGATCAGAAATAATATCAAGAGGAGTACCGTGACGACTAATTATTTCACTCGTATAGATACGAGCCAATTTCTCGACCTTGTAATCTTCACGAATGGCGAGGAAGTGTGCGGATTTGGTCAAACGATCGATGATAACCCAAATACTGTCGTGACCAGACGAGGTACGAGGCAATTTCGTGATGAAATCCATGGCTATGCTTTCCCATTTCCAGACCGGAATTTCTGGTTGTTCGAGCAAACCGGAGGGACGTTGATGTTCTGCCTTGACCTTGGAACACGTAAGGCATTTGGAGACGTAGAGAGCGATATCACGTTTCATTCCAGGCCACCAATAGGATGCGCGCAAGTCATGATACATCTTATCAGCTCCAGGATGAACGGAGTATCGGGATTTGTGAGCTTCGTCCATCAAAGTAGTCCGAAGATTGAGACGATCGGGAATCCAAATGCGACTATGGTAGTAAAGAATACCATCAGGCTTAGCTTCGAGTGGGTTTTCGATTCCACAATTCAACTCGTTATCGAGGTTACCCTCGTTAATAACGGCAAATTGTGCTTGTCGAATCAACTCATTGAGTTTTCCCACGATTTGGTAGCAACGAGCACTCTTGACATGAGTCTTACGACTAAGTGCATCGGCCACGACATTCGCCTTACCAGGGTGGTAGCGGATATCGCAGTCGTAGTCGTTTAACAATTCTACCCAACGACGTTGACGCATGTTGAGTTCCTTTTGATCAAAGATGTGTTGGAGGCTCTTGTGGTCGGTAAAGACCGTACACTTTGTACCATAAAGGTAGTGTCGCCAAATCTTTAACGCAAAAATAACTGCACCAAGTTCAAGGTCGTGAGTAGTATAGTTTTTCTCATGAATTTTGAGTTGTCTCGACGCGTAAGCGATTACTTTGTCCCGTTGCATGAGAACGCAACCAAGACCCTGGTTAGAGGCATCGCAATACACGACGAAATCGTCGTTCCCATCGGGGAGAGTGAGAATAGGAGCATTACAAAGCATGTCCTTGAGTGTTTGGAAAGATTCTTCTTGTTCGGGACCCCAAACAAAAGGTTTATCTTTTTGAGTCAACGAAGTCAAAGGAACGGCAATCTTCGAGAAGTTCGAGATGAAACGGCGATAATACCCAGCTAGGCCAAGAAACGAACGAATTTCAGAGGGCGACTTAGGTGCAATCCAATTCTTCACAGCTTCTATCTTTGCAGGGTCAACATGAATACCAAGTTCATTGACGGTGTGACCTAAGAATTGAACCTCTTTTAGCCAAAATTCACACTTGGAGAATTTGGCATACAGACGTTCAGTTTGCAAAAGCTGAAGGATAAGACGCAAATGTCGTCCATGTTCTTCTTTCGTCTTAGAGTAGATTAGGATATCGTCGATGAACACAATGACGAAATGATCGAGAAAAGGCTTACACACACGGTTCATAAGATCCATAAACACTGCAGGAGCGTTGGTCAAACCAAAAGGCATGACCACGAACTCGTAGTGTCCATAACGTGTACGAAATGCGGTTTTGGGTACATCTTCCTCCAAAACCCGAAGTTGATGATAGCCAGAACGGAGATCAACCTTTGAAAAGCACTTCGCGCCTTGCAAATAATCGAAGAGATCGTCAATACGAGGAAGTGGGTATCGGTTTTTGACTGTAAGTTTATTGAGTTCACGATAATCAATGCACATCCGAAAAGACCCATCTTTCTTCTTGACGAACAACACGGGAGCGCCCCAAGGGGAAGTACTAGGGCGTATAAAGCCTTTATCAAGAAGCTCTTGAAGTTAGCTTGATAGCTCTTGCATCTCCGAGGGTGCTAAACGATAGGGAGCCTTCGCAACAGGAGTTGCGCCAGGAATGAGGTCAATACGAAAATCGACAGCTCGAGGAGGCGGAGGACCAGGGAGATCCTCGGGGAAAACAGAAGGGAACTCACAAACGACAGGAACATCACTTATGCTAGGACCTTTGTCTTTCTTTTCCACAACGTGGGCGAGAAAGGCAAGGTACTCCTTACGCAAGTACTTGTTCGCTTTGATGCATGACATAAGCTTGAGACCCTTAGAAGGTTTCTCACCATAGACGTGTAAAGAGTCACCTTGAGGTAGGGGAAGACGAATGAATTTCTCAGAACAAACGACTTCAGCATGAACTCGCTTAAGCCAGTCCATGCCTACTATGATGTCAAAGCTACCCATTTGCATAGGTATGAGGTCGATGGAAAACTTATGATCGTTTAAGATTAGGGAGCAACCAGAAAGAACAGAGTCAACGGAGATGGTCTTACCATTAGCGACTTCGACAGCAAAAGGATTAGGCATTTTAGTTCGTTCGCACTTAAGCAAGGGTTCAAATTCAACGGATACAAAACTTCTATCCGCGCCAGTATCAAACAGACAAGTAGCATAGATATGGTTCACAAGGAACGTACCAGTGATGACGTCATTCGAACTTTAGGCTTGAGCTGAGGTGAGAACGAAAGCTCGTCCTTTCGCAAGTTCGGTTTGTTGTTGCTGTTGGTTGTTGGTGCGTTTCGGGCAAACGTTGGCGAAATGGTTAGGATCGCCACATTTGTAGCAGGTTCGACCTGGTGTAGCTTGGGTTTGGCGGTTTGGGTTAGGATTGGGTAAAAAGGCTTGGGTTTGCAGGTTCTGGGGTAGGCGACAGTAGTTGGAGAGGTGTCCCAACCTATTACAGTTGGCACATTTTCGGCATGAGGTGCCAACAGGGTGATGGTAGTTGCAAGTGGTACACTTGGGGTGAGAGCCAATGTAACCTTGTCCAGGTTGGTGGGTGTTTTGGGTAGGCGGAGTGACGACAGCATTGTTTTGAGAAGAAGCCTTCCGCTTCTTGTTCTTGTCGTGGGGCTTCTTGGCTGGAGGGGTAGGTGATTCGGTGGTGTTGGCTATGGCTTGGTGCGCATGCTTCGTAGGGACCTTGTCGTAGGCCCCCTGAAGGATGCAGTTATGGTTGAGTTGGAGGGTTATGGCATAGGCTTCCTCAAGGGTTTTCGGGTTGGCTGCGACTATATGGTTCATGATTACCGGTGAGAGGCAACGGATGAGCTTGGCGATTGACTTGGGAACAGTATCGACTTGCCCAGGGCAAATGATACTTAACTGTTTAAAGCGCGCAATCAATCCTTCGGCGTCGCTCCCCTGTTGTGTGAGATTCCAGAACTCGTTTTCAAGTTTCTGGGTCTCATGGGGAGGACAGAATTGCTCCTTCATGAGCTCCTTAAGCTCTTCCCAAGTCATCGCATGGGCTGCTTCGTTTCCACGCGTGTTTCGTTCGGTGGTCCACCACTCGAGGGCCCTCTTGCGGAAGACCCCGGTGGCATTAAGGGTTCGGAGTTCCTCAGGGCAGCCGCCCTGAAGGAAGATAAGCTCCATTGAATCAAACCAATTGATCATGGCGGTAACACCGTCCATGCCAGTGAATTCCACTGGTTTACAAGCCATGAAATGCTGGAATTGGTAAGATGGTTTGGGGGTATCAGATTTGGAATCAGCGGATGATTTAGGTGTGGCTTCAGCGTGTATGGTGTGGATTTGGCTGACAATGTCGGGTATGATCTTAGCCAATTGCCCGGCCATTTGCTCCGAAACGAGTCCAATCAGTTCTTGCTTCGACATTGAGTCCTCGTTGTTGGATTCCTTCTGGGAATCCGTCTTCTTGGACTTCTTGAGGCGGTTTAACGTGTTACGGAAAGGAGGCATCTAGAGGTTGTAAACAAGACAAAAGCATGAGACTTGATTGTAATAAAGAAAATAGGTTTTGCATGCATGAGTATGAATAAAGTTCACATAAGTTTCACATAAGAAGCATGTGTTCATTAAGTATGGTTCACATAGTTTGCATGAGTTCAACAAGTATAACATGTATACTCACGTATGAATACAAATAAAGAGTATAAATTTAGTTTGTTCACGGGGATTAGTATTGTTTTTTATTGCGATAAACGTGCGAGTGTGTAACGGTTTGAAATGAACGAGGTAACAAGTATCAAAACACATAAAATTTGAGTCACATAAAAAGAATAGGCTCGTAAAACATGGGAATGATTCGGGTAGAGAATCGTCGACAATTCCAAAGTGAATCGAAGATCTTTTTGAATTAGAGAAACGTGCTTTGGCCTATAGGTAAAATGCTCTCATCGAGAAGCGACTAACGACATTTTACCCTTCCAGTTACTACACGTCTCTAACCGATCGGAAAATCGAGACTTTGGCGAGAGCGAAAATCAAGGAATGGGACTAAATCGACAAGGTGCGGGTTTCACCCCTAACTTGACGATTTTGTACCCTAAGTGTGGTTGGTACTTACCAAACGAAGAGCAAAATCCGATTCGTTGGTAAGGGTCCACTAGAGTTTTGAGTTGGAAATTTTCCATCAAGGTTTGGATTTCACTCCTAACTCGAGGGCATATTTGCGTGCAAAAAGAATAAGTATAGCGGATTGAGAGTCGTTCACCAAATTGCGGTTTTCACACCTATTTTAGTGAAGTCGTCTCGTTTATATTACGAGTGTCTTCAAGCGTCCAAACGTGTATTGGGTAAAAGTGTCTTAGGAAGACACCATGTATATGTATTAAGACCAAAAGGAAAGAGAGAAGCAAAGTAGGAAGCATAAAGTTTTAAGCATAATCAAGAATGGTCACACGGGTACTTAGAACTATAGACTAGGTCGAACATGGCAATTCTACCTAATTCCCTATAGTTATGGCTCTGATACCAATCTGTAACACCCCAACCGATGGCGGAAACATCGGGATGAGACGAAAACGAGATTGCTCATTGCTCACAACATTATTAAGTGACAATAATTAGTTAAGCCATATTTCATTTCATAAGAATTGTCAAATACATCAATGTAACAAAACAAAGAACAACCTAACATTTGCAAAGTCATAACAAAATTGATACGTCGACATTAAACCTAACGTCTAATTTGTGTGTATCTAGTCCTTGCTATATTGTTTTCATAGCGTCATCTCCTTCAACCTGTAACATGTTTTAAAATAAAGTCAATGCAAAAGCAAAGGCGAGTACACAAGTTTAAGCATAGCATACGTATACGAATAAAGTTTTAACAATCCTCATGGCAACCAAATCTATACAAGAGCAAATCAAGGCATGCAATGCTAATAATCAAACCCGTAACGCAATCACGATGTTTTAAACATGACCTCACGTGTAAAGCGATGGAGGTGGATGCGTGAATTCCTATAGCGCTAAGCATGTCAAACAAAGGCTAAAAATAGTTAATGACTAAAGCATAGCACAACGTTTATCCCTAGACAAGCAACAAGTATACGATTCAAGTAGTCATGTGTATAGGATTGTTTGTGCGTTTCATAAAGTTTAAGTGTTTGTGATTTTTGTATATGGAAACATGTTACACCCAAAAAGTGATAAAAACAAATGTGGGTCGAGTGTACTCACGGTTTTGCTAAGTCTTTTCTACACTTGACAATCCGTGAAGACGTTGGTTCGAGGATGACGCCGAATTATCCTACAAGAGGAAATGAGGCGTATGAGTATAGAGTTTCAACGGGAGATTAGGAGTATTCGAGCATGATTAAAAAAAATATGTTTGATAAAGTATTATGATACGAAAGTATTCACTAAGATGTAACACTCGTTCTTGACACTATAGTAACTCTTACGAGTTTGGGTGTGATTTCATAGGTTCGGGGCCTATTAGAATCGTGACAAGGAATTACATACTTTAGTGTTAAACTTAATAACTTGATAGGTGATTATAAGTTCATTATCAAGGTTTCGGTTTAGAATTATAATATAGTTATATATATATATCATTATAATCATGTAGGAGGTGGGAGGATGACCATCCACTTTGTAACCTCTAGTGTCATGTATGTCAAGTATGAGGTGGGAGGTTAAACCATCCACTTTGAACCTCGGATTATGTTCACCACTACACAAGTTACCATTGGTAACAAGGAGGGTACAAGAACTATATACTATACAAGAATGTAAAGACAAGAATGATAAGGTGTCATCTAGATACCAAGTAGCCAAGTATTCAACAACCCGACGAGCACACGAGGACAATCGTCAACGGCTTTGTGGGGTTGTGACACTTTAAGTCTAGCAAACTATCTTGGGATCTTGATGAAAAATCATCAAGTGATGTGTGGTCTCAAGTTAGGATAGCCCAAGCTTCCTTGGTGGACACACAAGAACAAGTTTAAGAACTTGCATCACTTGTGAGCTCAATGCTCTTTAAAAACAGAAAGTTTAGGGTGTTAAAACAGCCCTTAGTTCATGTTAACAAGCTTGGTTAGGCTTTACTAATCATAAGCTTGATTGTAAGCACAAGAACACAAGTTTGTTGAAGTTAAAACACAAGTTTGATAAAAGTTTAGACAAAACAGAAAGTTTGTGGACATTTTGGGGCATTTCCAGGTCTGAATTCTCCATGGAGAAACCTAGGAATTCAACCCAAAGTTTATCCAAGCAAGTAGGAAAAAGAATGGAGTGATTTCATTAAGAAATGAGTGAGTTACACTCACTTTAGTAAGAGGTATACAATCTGCTCGAAAATCTGATGTTACAAGGATCTTGAGGTGATTTGAGAGTGATTTGAGAGTGATTTGAGAGAGATTAAAGTGTGAAAATACTTGGATTAGAGGTGGGTTTTATAGGGAAGGATTAGGGTTAGTTAGGTGAAGTTTAGGTGGGTAATTAATGGCTTAAAACTCAAAAAAATACAAAAAAAACCCGCCCAAAATGGGCTGTTTGAAAGCTGGTCGCGACCAGCCTCGCCCGGAAACAAAGCATAAGAAGCTTTTGTTTCCGGGTTTGTTTGAATGAGAGGCGGCTGGTGGAGTGGTTAAGGCGCTTGCATGTGAACCGGAGGTCACGGGTTCGAGTCCCGCGGATCCGGTTTTGTTTGATTATTATTATTTCCTTTTTTTTTTTTTTAAACAGTTTCATAAATGGCAGGAATGGTCCCTGTAGTTCAAGAATTCAATATTTACTCTTTAAACCTTGGACTTATTTAAAGAAGGATATATATTAACATTAAATTCTAAATGTTAATATATTTATATATAAAAAAATTAGAATTTTAAATTTTTGTAAAGTAAATCAATTAATTTTATTAACTAATTTAATTAATTAATTTAATTAATTAACTTAATTAATTAATTTAATTAATTAACTTAATAAATGAATAGATAATTATATTTTCGCAACGAATTTAGTTTAACAAATAAAAATTTCACGTTTAAGTCTCGTTTACGCAATACAAACCAAGTTTGCGAGTTATCTCACGTTTACGATTGAGAGTACCACGAATATGTTTACACGTTTAAAGTATGAACAAGTATAAGGATAACATGATTATAGTTTAAAATACGGGTTTCTCATTACGATTCAAGTCTCGGTTTTCTATGTTTACAACGAAAGACGGATACAAGATACAACGCTTACTAAAAGTAGAAGTACGATACAAGGTTTCCAAATATAGAAAGTATAGAAACGCTGAGCGTTACAATAATAATTCATTCCATTCTCACATGGTAACAAACAAGACATGGAATAGTAATGATCAATTGCATTCCCTCGTCAATTCCATTCACTCGTCCATTCCATTACCCTATACCAAATAGACCCGTGCGAACTTAGTGAACAGATTCTGGCCATTAATTCACACGCATGTATGGCTAATATTTCATCATCAAATCGTAAAATACGCTAGTGTATTTCATCATCTAATCGTAAAATACACTAGTGTATTTCATCATCAAATCCTTGCCATTGATTTACACACGTGTATGACCAGGATTAGTTCACTCAGTTTGCAAATACATTAATGTTATTAATATTAATACTAATATTAACATATATCAAAAAAATTAGAGTTAAATGCCATTTTAGTCCCTGTGGTTTGGGCCATTTTACCAGTTTAGTTCAAAGGTTTCATTTTTAACATCTTGATCCAAAAAGGTTTCATTGTTGCCATTTTGGTCCAACAGACTTAACTCCATCCATATGTGTTAGTCTGCCAAGGGCATTTTAGTCATTTCATTTTTCTTTTAATTAGCCCTTTATTCTTTATTGTTTAAAAACATTAATATTAACATCTTCACATGAACAATGAACATCTGCAAACAATGAACATCTTCAAACAATATGAACATTTTCAAACAATGAACGTCTTCAAACAATGAACATCTGCAATTGAAAATATGAACATGAGATCTTCAAAATAAAGAAAACAAATTTTGGAACATGAATATCATCATCATAAATTCGATTCTAAACACCATCTTCAAACCTTATCTTCAAATTCCATTTTCATAACCACCACCAACATCAACTCACCTAAATCTTATATTCAAGAACACCACCAACATCAACTCATCCACCACCCTAACACCGCTGTCACCACCATAAACACCGACGCCGCCGCCCTTGCTCCGCCGTCGCTCTAGCTCCGGCGCCGTCCCTTCGCTCAGATTCAAGAACAACCACCACCAACATCATCTCGCGGCTCTCTCTCTCTATATGGAAGTTTTCTCTCTCTAGAATCTAAAGGTGTAAGGGTGGCTAGGGTTTAGAGATTGGATGAGAATAAGATGGGTGGAAGGGGATAACTAAGATTGTTGTTGTTTGAAGATGATGATTGATGAAGGTGGTTGTTTGAAGATGATTATTGATGAAGGTTTTGTTTGAAGATGATGATTGATGAAGGTGGTTTGTTTGAAGATGATGATTGATGAAGATTTTCTTTGAAGATGATGACTGATGATGGGTTGTTGTGAGAGAGAAAGAGAATGATATTTCTTTTAAATAATTCAGATTTTATGTGTATATATATAAAATAATATGGATATATACTAATGTTTTTAAACAATAAAGAATGAAGGTTTAATTAAATGAAAAATGAAATGACTAAAATGCCCTTGATCTAATTAATTAATCCAGATTTTAAATAATTCAGATTTTATCCGTATGGTTAAAACACGTTTATTTTATCTTATTAATTATTTATCCTTTTATTTTAATTATTGATCTGATTATTTAATTATTAAATTAATCATTTACTTATTAATTAATTCTTTTCATTTATTTTATAAATATAAACATTTATTCATTCAATTACTTGACTATTTTATTTAAACAAACATAAAGGGTTTAACTTAGTTAAGTTAATAGAATTAACCTAGTTAACTATTAAGTTAATAAGTTAAGGGGTTAAAAGTGCATTTCATTTAAACATAACTTCAGGGACTGTTTGTATCATTTCTGGAATTTGCTTTAATAAAAAAGAAGTAAAAAGGGTGAGGCCGCCGGGTCTCGAACCCGCGACCTAACCCGGGTCACACACACTCAACAACTTAACCCACGAATCTCAAGCCATGTTGCTACGCCCCAGAGGACGTGATTACTTGGTTTTAATTATATTTATACCCGTTTTGTTGGGATTGAACCCTATGAAAGGAACAGATGATACAAAGCCAAATAACACTATCCGAGCTTTGGTTAAACTATCTGAGGTTACAACCTCTGTTGTATATACACTGCTTTCCCTATAGACTGCTCTCCTATCATCTGACTTCACAAAGTTGCAAAGGTCTGCCAGAGTTACAAGGATCAGAGGATAGAGATCAGAGCTTAGTCATTAGATAGATAATCAATGTAACAGTGCTAAGCACTGATAGTTAGTATTAGCAGTGTTTGTAGTTAGTTACATATAGTTTCCTGTCACTATCAACCCTGACGTCATCAAAGATGTTTAGTGGTTAGATAGTTTAGTATAAATAGGTAACTTGTGTAACAGTTTAACTTGTCTATCAAAAGATCAACTTCCGCATATCATCTTCTCTGCATTTTCTTACTACCAAACTTCAATTGCAAAGGCTGAGGGGGAGTTTGTGAATCACATGCGAGTTTACCAACTTGAAAGCATGATGATGATGAAAACAAACGACCATTGCTTGTAGTAAAAGTTTTCCAGTTATTTCCGCTGCAAATCTCTTTTAAAACTCAATCATTATCCATTTTTGAAACAAAAACTACAAGTAATTCAAACTCAGATCCTAACAATTGGTATCAGAGCTTGATTCATCAAGTTCGATCTAACAATCGATTTGATTCGAACAGATCAGCTCTCTGCTAATCAGTTTGGTTGTTTTTGCTTGATAAACAGAGTTTTATTACGTTCAAAGTTTTTAAAACAGAAATCTGTGTAAAATCAACTGAAAATGTCTCAAAACACACAGGATGCCAACTCTGGATCCTTGTTCAAACCGCCGATGCTCAAAAGAAATGAATATTTCATTTGGCAATGACGAATGGGTCATATCCTTGCTCAGCAAAACACTGGTTGCTGAAGATCTGTTGCTTATGGACCTCACGTTCTGATGGTTTCCAAGCACAGAGGATCCAACTAAACAAGTGCCAAAAAATCCTGAAAACTTTTTGGAGCAGGATTTCTAGAAAATGAATTGGATGCTAAGGCATTTAGCATAGTTGCTTCGGCCTTACCCAATGAGATTTATGCTGGTCTACTCCATTGCAATAGTGCAAAGGAGTTATGGGATGCACTGAAAGAGCAATTCGGTGGGACTGAGGAAGTGATTGAAAGTAACAGAGAAGTTCTAAATCAGCAGTATGAAACGTTTTGTCACTTGAAATGAGAGTCTCTAACACAACAGTTCGAACGTTACAGCTGTCTCATCAGTGAACTTAGACTGGTTAACGTGGTTTTTCCTAATTCGACTGTCAATAGTCGTTTCCTTAGATTGTTACCAGATAAGTGGGAGACTGTAGCTTATGTAACACGAAAGTCTGTTGGGTTTAAAGAAATGTCATTGACACAACTTCATGGGATACTCCTCCCTTATGAGAGAGAGTTAAACCAGAAAAAGAAGTTGCAAGATTCTGACAAAATGACTGATGATTACTCATTGGGTAATACAGCTCTTTTTGGCCAAGAAGAGGGATCTAGCAGCAGTAAGGACCAAAGTTATGATCACTATATAGATATTACTTCTGGTGGGAACTTTGGATCTGAAACATATGCACCCAACTATGCTTTCACTGCTAGTGGGGAAAGCCAAACCTCTGATAATCTATCCTTTGAGCTGAATGACTTGCAACATTTTGAACCTTCTGATCTTGAAGAAATGGATATTTTGCACCAACTGGCCTTATTGAGTGTTAGGGCTAGTAAATTCTATAAGACAACTTGTAGGAAATTCCCAGGATTGCATGAGGGATTGAATGTAACATTTGTAAAAATCGGGTTTTCAAAACCCGCTCCGTATTGTAATCGAATATCAGGTTATAAAAGTTACGTTGAATGTTTATGATTATTTTGATTTAAAACGATACATAATTAATAAATAAACTAAACTATAAAAATTATATTTGATAAAAAGTTAAAACAAAATAAATAAAAAAATTATGTTGCTGCCGGGACTCGAACCCGGGTCAGCCAAACAACTCCAACGCCTTAACACACACTCACCTCACCACTCCGCCACTTTGTGTTTTCTGTTATCTCTAGGAAACAAATGAAATTTATACACAAACTCGGTTAAAACCGGTTGCGCCAACTGAGAAACGGAAATCGGCAAATCAATCGTCAAATCGTTTTATTTCTCGCGTATTCACGTTCATAACCGATGAACCGATGTCTTTAATCAATTCAGAGGTGATTGAACATCAATTTCCATAACTATCGGTTTTTATAACCGAAAGGAATCAAAGTCTCAATTACTTCAATTCCAGACCTCTCTCGCGACTCAGAAACGTCATAACAACACTCCATTTCATTTTCGTCACATTTTCAGACCATCAGAACGCTTAAATCAGCTCGCCGGAAAACCGTATTCATCCTCAAACGGTAAATCTCTCAATGTTATTGCAGTACAACAATTCTTAAGCTATTTTTAACTTAAACCTCTCAATTGAAATCGAATTCAGGCGCTATATACAACTAATTCCAGTTCGCCGGAACTCCCCTGAAAGTCTTTATTTCCGTCTGTGAAACGGTAAGGACCTTCAAACACATCGTTAACGTTTGTTTATCACTTCAATTCCACAATCGACTAATCAAAACAGTTAATTATCTTGTTCAGTTGAAGAGCATAAAAACAGGGACCGACACATTGCCGGAAATCTGAAATAAACCGTTCATCGGTATGTTCACCCCTAATTACCGTCTCTGTCATTTCATTTAAGCTTTAATAATGTATGTAAATCGTAAAAACATGGAACGGATTAGTAAATCAATTGACTGTAATTTGAATGAAGAAGACGAAGCTGATTAAGTTATAAGTATATTTAAAACTAGTAAAATGAACGGGTTAGACACACAGTCCAGCGGTGGACTGTGTGCAAAATACACACGCAAGTCCCGAGTTCAATCCCTGCTACACGCACTCCTTATACAATAAAATGCCTTTTTGTTTAAAAACTAAACCGGGTTAACTCAGTTAGTTATTAAGTATAATAAAAACCGAGATAATAACCAGGTTAGACACACAGTCCAGCGGTGGACTGTGTGCAACATTAAGCCATACGTCGCGCGTTCGAAACCCGTCACTAGCACCGGTCCGATTGAATTAAAATGTTTTTGCAAATAAAAGAAATTCGGTTAAATTGAATAAGATTATAAATATAATTAAAAAAAAGATTATTTCGGGTTAGACACGTAGCTCAGTTGGTAGAGCTGCGTGCACGCGTACGGGAGGTCTCGGGTTTGAGCCTCACCCGGCGCAAACTATGCCACTGACCGAACCAGTCAACAGGTCAACGGTCAACGCAAAATAAACAATTTTTATATATTTTATTTATTTAATTTAATTTAAAAATCAATTAAAAGTACTTAAAAATAACATTTTTAAAAATAGAAATAGCTATAAACTCACAAAAATATATCTAAAAATTTCATTAAAATCCTTAATAAAATCCACTCATTTAATATATTTTCCGTTATTATTTAGGTTAGTATTTCTCGTTGTTCCGCTCATCTAACTCGTGCGCATCTCACCATCTCCAATCCAACGCACCCAATGTGAGTGAATCTTACAAATTCCCCGTTTTAATCACGTTTTGGGGTGTATCATGTGTCTTGTTATATATATACTATAATTAAACCATTGTGCATACATCATATCATGAACATGTGTATTCAGTTTGTTTCAACTGTTGTGTAGTTATTATTTGGATGCAATTTATTATTTTCAGTACATGCAATTTCATAGGTCGCCGCTCCCCATTACATTATGAGCGTTGAGCATGTTCCCCATTTCATTATGAGGTTGAACCTGGCGTGCCCACATACGATCGGCTCCGTTTGGTTGAGCCTTGATCGCACAGACATTTTACATTTTCAGTACATGCAATACGATCGGCTCCGTTTGATTGAGCCTTGATCGCACAGACAATTTACATTTTCAGTACATGCAATACGATCGGCTCCGTTTGATTGAGCCTTGATCGCACAGTTTCAATTATGTTATTATTGTATGATGTTGGTATGTTAATGTATGCTATCATATGTTATTGTATGTTATAGTTGTGATTGCTATTTGCCACTGCTTGATTATTTACATTTGCTCATTTATGATTATGCACAATTTTTCATTGATAAACTAACAAGTAATTCATTAATAAATGTTTATCTAATAAGGTTCACTCGCCAACTTATGTTGACCCAAAAACCCCCATTTTTACACATGATACAGGTGAACCAGCAGCAGCTAGGAACACATAGGATTGGACTAGAAGAATAAAATAATTTAGAGTTGGGATTGTTATGTTTGGTTTAATTTCTTTGTATTGTATGAACATGTTTGGATATTTGGAAATGTAACTTTGACTTGATTAAATATGAAACATATTAGTAAATGTCATGAGCTTTGGTGATAACCCAATTATGCCCCGACTCTTATTCCGCTGCGGGTCGGGGTGTGACAGATTGGTATCAGAGCCATGAATATAGGGATATAGGATAGGTTATTAAACCCTTAGAGCCTATACTATAGTTGATTAGAAACTTATAAGATTTTTGTGTGTTACATGCCAAATTTCATGATGTTTATATGTTTTATGTTAAATGTTACATTTAATATTGTGCAAGCATGTTCATAAGTATGTATTATCATATAATGCCTATCATGAATCGTATACTCATAACATATCACATCCATGAAAGCACACACCACATCATGATTGCTTTTACAATGATTTTCGTGTTTTCAAATCTCATCAAAGTGAGTTCTCATGACGGGCATGTAGTAACTGGAAGGGTACCAGTATCGGTAGTCGGAACATCCTGTCTAGGCTGGCATTCGTATAAATCCAAAATAAAAGACCAGTTTGCCTACCTGGGGACTAACGATGAGAGTACGAAGTACCTATTAGGCCAAAGCATGCTATACCAAACGTCGTGTGAGCTAACCCCACTTTGAGTTGTCATTGTGTCTACACCAGGACACGTTCCGACCAAACATCTCATGAACATATTTTGTGGTTTGCATTCGGGGATACGAGTGTTAAATTGCCAATACTGATGTGAATCCTACCAAGCCAATAGCCATGGGGGCCCACATGACTATGTAGGTGAAGGTATGGGGGACATTTGAGGCCCAACATGAGCGAACCCAAGACATCCTATGGATGTAGTTGCATTATTGATATTTATGTTATTTTCATTTTCTTAAAGACACATGACACCTAAAAAGACTCCATAAACTCACAATCTTCTTATGTACGTTCCTGTAGATGTCGTCTAGACAACATCGAAGGGGTAAAAGATCAGGAAGGTCTCAGGAACGCTTGGCCACACAAATCGCGAAACAAATGGCCACGATACTGCCTGACATTGTGGTCCAAGTGCAACAAGCCCTCGCTACAAATCCTACTAACCCTCCCCAACAACATGACCAGAACATCGACAACCCTCCTACCAGCAAGGGTTCATACAAACATTTCAAGTCTTGTGATCCTCCTAAATTCGAAGGGACCGAGGGTGTCACTGCTCTTCTACATTGGTTCGAGGAGATGGAAAACACCTTTTTAAACTGCGATTGTCCTGAGGATCGCAAGGTTCGATACGCCACCGGGAGACTATTTGGGGTAGCTCTCACTTGGTGGAATACTGAGAAAGGGAAGAGGGGAACTGAAGATGCGATGGCCTTAACTTGGGAGGAGTTAAGGGAAATCATGACTAGGCGTTTTTGTCTTAGAAGTGAAATTAAAAAGTTGGAGGATGAATTTCATGTTTTAAAGCAGAAGGAGGGAGACCATACCACTTATAACAAGAGGTTCTTGGAGTTGAACCAAAGGGTTCCAAATTTGTTCACCCCAACCTATCGCTTGGTTGAGCATTATATTCGAGGTCTTCCCTCGAAAATTCAAGATTCAGTTCTCAGCACTTCACCAGCAACACTTGAAGCTGCTATGGAACTAGCCACTGAACTGACTGAAAATCGCATTCGAAACGGTAAATTCAAAGAGGAGAATAAGAAAGCCCCCATTGAGGCTCAAACTTCAAACCATTATGGTTCCTCCTCGAAGTTTACTGGTAAAAGGAATCGAAGCACAAGAAACTTCGCCGTCACACAAACCAATTACCCTATTCCTGCTGCACCCATTACCCAAGTCGCCCCTTCACCTGCACCATACAAAAGACCATACTCTGGCCCATTACCAAAATGCAACCGTTGCCAATACCACCATTCTCCTGATCATCTTTGTCAATATTGCACCGGCTGTGGTCGTGCAGGTCATACTGTTCAAACCTGTCGCATACCTCAGCGAATGAACCGTCACCAGCCTTCAACCCAAACCCACCAACAAATAATGGGTCAAGCCCAACAACCCCTACTACTACCACCTACCCAACATTTAGCCCAAACCTACTATCAACCCAACTATCCCATGGTACAATCTATGCGGGCTTGCTACAATTATGGGGATCCAAGCCATTTTAGAAACACTTGTCCACGTTTGGTGAACATCATTCATGCCCAAGCTCAAGCAAATCCGGTGAATCAAGCTAACCAAGCTCCACCACCTGCAAGAGGAAGAGCATATAACATCAACACCAATACTGTTGAAAATAATAATAACGGCCCAAACGAATCACTCAACTAATTTCTCCTCGCCAAGAATCAAGACTCAACTCTAATCGTCTAGTTTTAATGTTTTCTTTATGTTATCTCCATCTTTCCGTATTCCAGTTGTAAAATTTGGAAATTATATATCCAAGAATTTTAATGCGATTTGATATTACAGTTTTGTTCAATACTCATTGATTTAACATTTATATCATCATACATCTCGACGTATCTCAACCTCATCATTTAAAGAAGTTGGGTTGTGTCACACTTTTACATAGACTGACCCCTTCATCAAAACCAACGAGAGAGGTACTGTCAACATTTAGTCATGTATCATTTCAGAATTGAGACTCAAGTTTTGTTTGTTGTGTTGTTTATGTTTTAGAGTCACATAGAACTGATCATGATTTACTGATAAAGCCAATGAAAATTTGACAAGGATATGGTGGATACGCCGCTGGTACTTCCTATATATAAGTATTCTTGGCAAAGAATCAAAAGCATTACCAGGAGGTTATGAAAAGTTCCGTGTAGGTTTAAATATCGTCATGGTTGAAGTTTTTGTTTATGATCATTACAAATGCATCGGTTCCCTCAAAACTGTTATAAATAAAATCGTAAGCGACATCAAAGATCAAAATCCGAGAAGCTCAGCATATTTCAGTAACAGAAGGGAGACGTACGCAAGGATCCGTCTTGTGGAGCTGAACTTAAAATTTAAACTAAATCCGACGGTATTCTATACTGTCTAGATCGCATATAGATTCCTGACCACAATAATCTTTGTGATATTTTTCTTATGAATGAGACGCACAAAACACGATATTCTATACACCCAGGAGCCGACAAGATGTATCAGGACCTTTGATACACCCACTGGTGGCCTGGAATGAAAAAGGATATTGCTGATTTTGTTTCCAAGTGCTTTTCATGTTCCAAAATAAAAGCTGAACATCAAAGAACCTCAGGACTTCTGATCCAACCGGAAATACCTATATGGAAGTGGGAAAATATAACCATGGATTTCATTACCAGGTTACCTCGCACTTCCGGTGGGTATGACACTATATGGGTAATAATTGACCGACTTACAAAACCAGCTCACTTTATTCCTATCCGCGAGGATTTCAAGAACGAAAAGCTAGCTCGTATTTAAATCCGCGAAATCGTAAGCCGACATGGAGTACCGTTAAGCATTATTTCTGACCGTGATGGTCGTTTCACTTCACGAACATGGCAAGCAGTATAAGCCGCTATGGGTACGCGATTAGATCTCAGTACTGCCTATCATCCTCAAAATGATGGTCAATCTGACGCACCATTCAAACTCTTGAAGATATGCTTCGAGCATGTGTCAAAGACTTCAAGGGAAATTGGAACACTCATCTACCTTTTGTCTAATTTTCGTACAACAACAGCTATCATTCAAGCATCGGCATGGCACCTTCTGAAGCTTTATATGGTCGTAAGTGCCGATCTCCAGTATGTTGTCACGAAATTGAGGAAGCCCAAATTACTGGTCCAGAATTGATCCAAGAAACCACAGTCAAGAACCATCAAATTCGAAACAATCTTCTAGCGGCTCAAGGTCGTCAAAAGAGTTATGCAGATAAACGACGGAAGCCCTTAGAGCTTAACATTGGTGATCATGTACTTTTAAAAGTATCACCGTGGAAGGGAGTAGTTCGTTTTGGTCAAAAGGGCAAGGTAGCATCACGTTACGTAGGACTTTTCAAGATACTCGAAAGAGTAGGTCCTGTAGCATACAAGCTTGATCTACCAGAAGAACTCAACAGGATTCATCCCACATTCCACGTGTCGAACTTGACGAAGTACCTCGCTGATGAAAACCTCCACATTCCTCTCGAAAATATTCAGGTTGATGAATCTATGCATATTATTGAAAGACCTGTAGAGAATCATGGACTTCGGGGAAAAACGTCTGCGATGAAGTCGCATTCCAATTTGTTAGGGTACACTGGGAGTCGAAACGAGGACCTGAGTTTACTTGGGAACGTGAAGACTCAATGCGTGACAAATACCCGCATCTTTTTCCTACTACTTCTACTACTTGAATTTCGGGACGAAATTCCTAAAAGGAGGGGATACTGTAACATTTGTAAAAATCGGGTTTTCAAAACCCGCTCCGTATTGTAATCGAATATCAGGTTATAAAAGTTACGTTGAATATTTATGATTATTTTGATTCAAAACGATACATAATTAATAAATAAACTAAACTATAAAAATTATATTTGATAAAAAGTTAAAACAAAATAAATAAAAAAATTATGTTGCTGCCGGGACTCGAACCCGGGTCAGCCAAACAACTCCAACGCCTTAACACACACTCGCCTCACCACTCCGCCACTTTGTGTTTTCTGTTATCTCTAGGAAACAAATGAAATTTATAACAAACTCGGTTAAAACCGGTTGCGCCAACTGAGAAACGGAAATCGGCAAATCAATCGTCAAATCGTTTTATTTCTCGCGTATTCACGTTCATAACCGATGAACCGATGTCTTTAATCAATTCAGAGGTGATTGAACATCAATTTCCATAACTATCGGTTTTTATAACCGAAAGGAATCAAAGTCTCAATTACTTCAATTCCAGACCTCTCTCGCGACTCAGAAACGTCATAACAACACTCCATTTCATTTTCGTCACATTTTCAGACCATCAGAACGCTTAAATCAGCTCGCCGGAATTTTCTGCAAAATCTCGCCGGAAAACCGTATTCATCCTCAAACGGTAAATCTCTCAATGTTATTGCAGTACAACAATTCTTAAGCTATTTCTAACTTAAACCTCTCAATTGAAATCGAATTCAGGCGCTATATACAACTAATTCCAGTTCGCCGGAACTCCCCTGAAAGTCTTTATTTCCGTCTGTGAAACGGTAAGGACCTTCAAACACATCGTTAACGTTTGTTTATCACTTCAACTCCACAATCGACTAATCAGAACAGTTAATTATCTTGTTCAGTTGAAGAGCATAAAAACAGGGACCGACACATTGCCGGAAATCTGAAATAAACCGTTCATCGGTATGTTCACCCCTAATTACCGTCTCTGTCATTTCATTTAAGCTTTAATAATGTATGTAAATCGTAAAAAAAGGAACGGATTAGTAAATCAATTGACTGTAATTTGAATGAAGAAGACGAAGCTGATTAAGTTATAAGTATATTTAAAACTAGTAAAATGAACGGGTTAGACACACAGTCCAGCGGTGGACTGTGTGCAAAATACACACGCAAGTCCCGAGTTCAATCCCTGCTACACGCACTCCTTATACAATAAAATGCCTTTTTGTTTAAAAACTAAACCGGGTTAACTCAGTTAGTTATTAAGTATAATAAAAACCGAGATAATAACCTGGTTAGACACACAGTCCAACGGTGGACTGTGTGCAACATTAAGCCATACGTCGCGCGTTCGAAACCCGTCACTAGCACCGGTCCGATTGAATTAAAATGTTTTTGCAAATAAAAGAAATTCGGTTAAATTGAATAAGTGTATAAATATAATTAAAAACAAGATTATTTCGGGTTAGACACGTAGCTCAGTTGGTAGAGCTGCGTGCACGCGTACGGGAGGTCTCGGGTTCGAGCCTCACCCGGCGCAAACTATGCCACTGACCGAACCGGTCAACGGTCAAACGGTCAACGCAAAATAAAATTTTTTTTATATTTTTATTTATTTAATTTAATTTAAAAATCAATTAAAAATACTTAAAAATAACATTTTTAAAGATAGAAAATAGCCATAAACTCACAAAAATATATCTAAAAATTTCATTAAAATCCTTAATAAAATCCACTCATTTAATATATTTTTCCGTTATTATTTAGGTTAGTATTTCTCATTGTTCCGCTCATCTAACTCGTGCGCATCTCACCATCTCCAATCCAACGCACCCAATGTGAGTGAATCTTACAAATTCCCCGTTTCAATCACGTTTTGGGGTGTATCATGTGTCTTGTTATATATATATTATAATTAAACAATTGTGCATACATCATATCATGAACATGTGTATTCAGTTTGTTTCAACTGTTGTGTAGTTATTATTTGGATGCAATTTATTATTTTCAGTACATGCAATTTCATAGGCCGCCGCTCCCCATTACATTATGAGCGTTGAGCATGTTCCCCATTTCATTATGAGGTTGAACCTGGCGTGCCCACACACGATCGGCTCCGTTTAGTTGAGCCTTGATCGTACAGACATTTTACATTTTCAGTACATGCAATACGATCGGCTCCGTTTGATTGAGCCTTGATCGCACAGACAATTTACATTTTCAGTACATGCAATACGATCGGCTCCGTTTGATTGAGCCTTGATCGCACAGTTTCAATTATGTTATTATTGTATGATGTTGGTATGTTAATGTATGCTATCATATGTTATTGTATGTTATAGTTGTGATTGCTATTTGCCACTGCTTTATTATTTACATTTGCTCATTTATGATTATGCACAATTTTTCATTGATAAACTAACAAGTAATTCATTAATAAATGTTTATCTAATAAGGTTCACTCACCAACTTATGTTGACCCAAAAACCCCCATTATTACACATGATACAGGTGAACCAGCAGCAGCTAGGAACACATAGGATTGGACTAGAAGAATAAAATGATTTAGAGTTGGGATTGTTATGTTTGGTTCATTTTCTTTGTATTGTATGAACATGTTTGGATATTTGGAAATGTAACTTTGACTTGATTAAATATGAAACATATTAGTAAATGTCATGAGCTTTGTTGATAACCCAATTATGCCCCGACTCTTATTCCGCTGCGGGTCGGGGTGTGACATTGAAGGTTGGGTTGGATAAATCAAAAGTCAAGTGTTATAAGTGTAATAGGTTAGGACACTTTGCCAGAGAATGCAGGTCTCAAAATTCTGGACCAATAGTTACTCATCCTGGCCCTAGACCTCAGCACACACAAAACACTGCTCACTATTCCCAATATACCCCTGCTCAACATGTTCAAAACACTGACCACTTTGCACATCCTGCTACTACTGTTCCAGTGCATTATGTTCAATCCACTGCTCCACAAATTCAATATGTTCAGGCACCATCACATCCTCAAGTGCATGTACAACAAGTACCCATTGTCACACAACCTGCTCAAACCACTGCTAGTCCAGCAGAGGTTGGTCAACAGAGCTTTTTCATATAAAGTTATGTTGACTGGAGTAGCTTGCCTGAGGATTTGACTGATGAGAACTTTGCTTTAATGGCCAAAAATGATGTTGAACAAGCATTTTGTTTAATGGCCTTAGAGACAATTGCAGTAGGTGTTGAATCTGTGGAGTTAGTGTCAAAAACTGATGAAGTTCAAGTTTGTGATGAAACAGTGGTTTCAAGTGAAGAAAAGAAAAATGCTGCTTTAAGGAAAAGAACTCTCCTGCTGACCCATGGAATGTTGATGTGTGTGAAGATTAGTGTGATTGTGCTCTCATTTTCACACCCCGACCCGCAGCGGAATAAAAGTCGGGGCATAATTGGGTTATCACCAAAGCTCATGATATTTACTAAGAAGGTTCATATTTATTAAATTCAAATTACAAACTTAAATATCCAAAAACAAAATTCATACAATTACAAAGGAAAATGAAACTATATAATTATTCCAAAGCATAAACTTGTTTATTCTTCTAGGCCATCCTAAGTGTTTCCTGTCTCGGCTGGATCACTTGTATCATGTGTAAAACGGGGGAGATTTTGGGTCAACAAAAGTTGGCGAGTGAACCTTGATAAAACATTTTAACTAATTTCTTATTTTATTTATTAAAGAAAATTCGTGCATTAATCACATGTGAGCAAACATATATATGTAAACAATCACAAACCACTTTGGATGAGTATATGACATGAATGATGATGTATTTGAGATCAAGGCTCAATCAAACGGAGCCGATCTAATGAGGCTCCTGATGCTCAACCCGTATCCCACGGGGAACTGATGGGCCTATTGAAATGCGTGCACTGAAATGATAAATTTAATCTACATATAATTCACACAACAATCAATACACATTTGATTACGGATATGATGTATGCACAAGTGTTTAAATAAAATAAAAGAATAGTACGACACATGATACACCCAAAACATGATTAAAACGGGGAATTGGTAGAGATTCACTCACAGTGGGTGCGTTTCTTGATAATGATGAATGCGCACGAATTTATGATTCAACCGACGAGGGAAAACTAACCTAAATAATAACGAAATAACTCGATAAATAAATAAATTTTATTTGAGATTAATATTTTTAATTAGTGCTCTTAATGAGATTTTTGGATTTATTTTTATGAGTTTATTGCAAATTTTTAACCTTAGGAATCTTATTTTTAAGTATTTTTAAATAATTTTTAAACTTAAATAAATAAAAATAAGAAAACAGATTTTAAAAAAAATGTTGACCTTGACAGGTTTGACCGGTCGGATTGCATGACATTCAGGCGGCGAGTGAGGTTCGAACTCGGGACCTCTCGTATACGTGCACGTAGCTCTACCAACTGAGCTACGTGTCTAACCCGAAATATTCTCTGTTTTAATTATATATATATACTAACTAGCTTTAACCTTTTTTTAGTTTTTATTAAAAAAGATTTAATATGGCCGAAACCGGTTACAGAACCCGGAATCGAACTCGGGACCTTCGGTTCGAGTGCACACAGCCCAACCAGTTGGACTATGTGTCTAATCTGTATAAACACCGGATTATATTAATTTTATATATATATGCCGTGAATTGATCTGAATAAGTTTAAAAAAATGTTGGTTTTATTTCAGAAAGTCGGAAACATGTGTAATTCGAACCCGGGACGTGTGTTTTGTAATTGCACACAGTCTACCACTGGACTGTGTGTCTAACCCGGTTAAATACCCGTTTTTATTTATATTTAAACACTAACTCAACTTCATCGTTTTCACCATTCAAAATCCCGACAATGATTCCGACTGAATAAACTGATTAAACAGTTTTGATTACTGTGTTGAGCTATTAATTTACTAAACAAGAGATAGCAAGGAGGTTTAGATGATTATACCGGTTTGGAGAACTACAGTTTTCTGGTTTAGAAATTCCGGCGATATTCCGGCGAGTACGAAAATCTCCGGCGACGTGCTTTGAAGGGAATGAAGTTTCAGGAAGAGAGTGCGGTTCTGAGCGAAATGTTTATAAGGAGTTTGAGTGGGTATTTATAAGGGGGACAGGCCGATTGGTTTCGAATTAGGGGCCAAGATTCGCGGTCAATGATTTCAAACGGTTTTTACTAAAATTGAGTGTTAAGCAACGGTTATAACTGATGTCGAAATCAGTTTACGCGTTTCAGTCAAGGGAAAGTAGCAACGGTTGCGGAATCTTCGTTCTTGCCGGCGATTTCGAGTTCTGGGCGCGCTGATTTACAGGTTTTGACTTTCTTTGTTTTACCTTAAGTGATATTTGTTTAAGTATTAAACACAAAAGATGTGTGTGGCGGAGTGGTGTGATGCGTGTGTGTTTACGCGGTAGACCCGAGTTCGAGGCCCGGCTACCCTGTTTTGTTCTTTTTATTTAATTTTATTATTATTATTTATTAATTATGGTTTTTAAACTTCAAAAGATTTATTAATTTGGTATCATTTAATATAACCGGCACAATAAATACGCAACGAACATTTAACCGAATATTTGATTATTAAACGAAGCGGGTTTTGAAACCCGTTTTTCGACGAATGTTACAGTATCCCCTACTTTTAGAAATTCCGTCCCGAAATTTAAGTAGTAGTGGTAACTGGAAAAAATGCGGGTATTTTTCGCGCATTGAGTCTTCACGTTCCCAAGTAAACTCGGGTCCTCGTTTTGACTCCCAACGTACCCTGACAATTGGAATACGACTTCGCCTCAAACGCTTCTCTCCGAAATCCATGATTTCTACTGGTCTTTCAACGAAGTGCATCGATTCATTGACTTGAATGTCTTCTAGAGGAATATGGAGGTTTTCATCGGCAAGGCACTTTTTCAAGTTTGATACGTGGAATGTGGGATGAATTTTGTTGAGCTCTTCTGGTAGGTCAAGCTTGTATGCTACAGGACCTACTCTTTCGAGTATCTTGAAAGGTCCTACGTAGCGTGGTGCTAGCTTGCCCTTCTAGCCAAAACGAACCACTCCCTTCCACGGTGATACTTTTAAAAGTACTTGATCACCAATATCAAACTCCAAGGGCTTGCGTCGTTTGTCAGCATAACTCTTTTGACGACTTTGAGCCGCTAGAAGATTGTTTCGAATTTGAAGGATCTTGTCGGTTGTTTCTTGAATTAATTCTGGTCCGGTGATTTGCGCTTCCCCAATTTCGTGCCAACATACTGGAGATCGGCACTTACGACAATATAAAGCTTCGAAAGGAGCCATACCGATACTTGAATGATAGCTATTGTTGTACGAAAATTCAACTAATGGTAGGAAAGCGTCCCAGTTCCCTTTGAAGTCTATGACACATGCTCGCAGCATGTCTGGATGGTGCGTTCAGATTGACCATCAGTTTGAGGATGAAAAGCGGTACTGAGGTCTAATCGTGTACCCAAAGCGGTTTATACGGCTCGCCATGTTCGTGAAGTGAAATGACCATCACGGTCTGAAATGATGCTTAATGGTACACCATGACGGCTTACGATCTCACTGATGTAGATACGAGCTAACTTCTCGTTCTTGAAGTCCTCGCGAATCGGAATGAAGTGAGATGACTTTGTAAGACGATCGATTATTACCCATATGGTGTCATACCCACTGAAGGTGCGAGGTAACCCGGTAATGAAATCCATGGTTATGTTTTCCCACTTCCATACAGGTATTTCGGGTTGGACTAGAAGTCCTGAAGGTCTTTGATGTTCAGCTTTTACTTTGGAACAGGTAAGGCACTTGGAAACAAAAACAGCGATATCCTTTTTCATGCCAGGCCACCAGTAGGTGTATCGTAGGTCTTGATACATCTTGTCGGCTCTTGGGTGTACAGAGTATCGTGTTTTGTGCGCCTCATTCATAAGGAAATCACGAAGGTTATCGTGATCAGGAATCCATATGCGGTTTAAATAGTATAGAATACCATCGGATTTGGTTTCGATTTTTAGTTCAGCTCCACATGACAGCTCATCGCGTATGTCATTTTCTGTTACAGAAACATGTTGAGCTGCCCGGATTCGATCTTTGATGTCGGTTATGATTTGCGAACATAGAAGACGAATGGAGTTCGCATAACCTTTTCGACTGAGCGCATTGGCCACCACGTTTGCCTTGCCAGGATGATACCGAATTTCACAGTCGTATTGTTGCCTCATATTCAACTCTTTCTGGTTGAAGATATGTTGTAGACTCTTGTGGTCAGTGTATATTTCACACTTGGTACCGTAGAGGTAATGTCTCCATATCTTGAGAGCGAACACAACGGCTCCAAGTTCCAGGTCGTGGGTGGTGTAATTTTTCTCATGAACTTTGAGTTGCCTAGAGGCATAGGCTATCACTTTTCCTCTTTGCATCAATACACAGCCTAGCCCTTGCCCTGATGCGTCGCAATATACCACAAAGTCATCGCAACCCTCAGGGAGTGTGAGGATAGGTGCGTCACAAAGTTTTTGATTTAGAGTTTGGAAGGCCTCCTCTTGCTTAGGTCCCCATATGAAGGGTTTTCCTTTATGAGTCAAGGCCGTGAGTGGTACAGCAATACGGGAAAAATTGGCAATGAAGCGTCGATAGTAACCAGCCAAACCAAGAAATGACCTAACTTCGGTAGGGGTACGTGGCGCTTGCCATTCCTGTACTGCCTTGATTTTTGAAGGATCGACATGAATTCCCTTGTCATTGACGACATGTCCAAGGAATTGTACTTCTCCTAACCAGAATTCGCATTTTGAGAACTTAGCGTAAAGCTTTTCAGTCCTTAAGAGTGTAAGGATGAGTCGAAGGTGTCGCTCATGATCGGATTTAGACTTGGAGTAGATAAGGATGTCGTCGATGAAGACTATGACGAAACGGTCGAGGTAGGGTTTGCATACCCTATTCATTAAATCCATGAAGACAGCGGGGGCGTTGGTTAAACCGAAAGGCATGACCATGAACTCGTAATGACCATAACGAGTCCGGAAGGCGGTTTTTGGGATATCTTCTTCGTGCACTCTGAGCTGATGATAACCAGAACGAAGGTCGATTTTTGAAAAGCAGGTGGCGCCTTGAAGTTGGTCTAGGAGGTCATCAATGCGAGGCAGTGGATAGCGATTTTTAACCGTTAACTTGTTGAGTTCTCTATAATCAATGCACATGCGAAACGTTCCATCTTTCTTCTTCACAAAAAGAACAGGTGCACCCCAAGGCGATGAGCTAGGACGTATGAATCCTTTGTCAGTCAGCTCTTGCAGTTGACTTGCCAGCTCTTGCATTTCGGATGGGGCTAACCTATAAGGTGATTTTGCGACTGGTGTAGCGCCAGGTACAAGATCGATGCGAAATTCGACTTCTCTCACAGGAGGAAGTCCTGAAATGTCGTCGGGAAAGACTTGTGGGAATTCCTTCACAATTGGGATATCTTCGAGTTTCCTCTCCTTGTTTCCCTTCTTGACGACGTGAGTTAGGAATGCGACATAGTTCTTGCGGAGATATCTTCGGGCTTGAAGGCAGGACATTAATTTGAGTCCTTTCGAAGGGGTTTCCCCAAAAATACGTAGTGTCTGACCGTCTGCAAGAGGAATGCGAATGAATTTTTCGTGGCACACCACTTCAGCGTGATGCTGGCTTAGCCAGTCCATACCGATTATAACATCGAAACTTCCCAACTTCATAGGAATAAGGTCAATTGGAAAATCGTGATCGTTTAGGGTGAGAGTACAATTGCGTATAATAGAATTTAATGAAACGGGTTTTCCGTCAGCAACTTCCACCGTTAGAGATTCGATGAGATTAACACGAGGTTGGTCGAGGATAGGTTCAAATTCTAAGGACACAAAGCTCTTATCCGCACCAGTATCGAATAATATGGATGCATAACTACCATTTATGAGAAACGTACCGTTGACCACGTTGTTGTCAGCCCTGGCTTGGTTGGCATTGATATTGAAAGCTCTCCCTCTGGCAGGTGGGGGAGCTTGGTTAGCTTGGTTTACCGGATTCGCTTGAGCTTGGGCATGGATGATGTTCACTAGGCGTGGACAAGTGTTCCTGAAGTGGTTTGGGTCCCCACAATTGAAACAGGCTCGCATGGGTTGCATCATGGGGTAGTTAGGTTGGTAGTAAGGTTGGGCTGCGTGTTGTGAAGGTGGTAGAAGTAAGGGTTGTTGGGTTTGGCCCACTATCTGATTTTGGGTTTGGGTTGGAGGTTGATTGCGGTTCATTCGTTGAAGGGTACGGCAGGTTTGGATGGTGTGACCTGCACGGCCACAGCTTGTGCATTGTTGGCAGGGGTTTTCGGGAGGGGGATGGTATTGACAGCGGTTGCACTTTGGGTGTGGGCCAGTGTATGGCTTTTTGAATGGTCCAGCTGGAGGAGCAATTTTGGTGATTGGTGCAGCAGTGATAGGAGGGTTGGTTTGAGTGACAACAAAATTCTTGCCATTTCGCTTCCTCTTACCAGCAAACTTCGAGGATGAGACTGGGTGGTTTGGAGTTGGGGTCTCAATGGGTGCTTTCTTCTTCTCATCTTTGAACTTGCCGTTTCGAATGCGATTTTCAGTGAGTTCTGTAGCTAACTCCATTGCGGCTTCAAGTGTTGCAGGCGAAGTGCTTAAAACCGAATCTTGAATTTTCGAGGGGAGGCCTCGAATATAGTGTTCAACTAAGCAGTACAAGGGGGTGAACAAATTGGGGATCATCTGGTTCAACTCGAGAAATCTCTTATTATATGAAGTGTGGTCTCCTTCCTTTTGTTTCAGTGCGTGGAATTCGTCTTCCAGCTTTTTGATTTCGATTCTTGGACAGAAGCGTCTTGTCATGAGTTCCCTTAACTCTTCCCATGTTAAGGCCATCGCATCTTCAACTCCTCGCTTACCCTTTTCTGTGTTCCACCAGGTAAGAGCTACCCCAAACAGTCTTCCAGTCGCGTAACATACCTTAAGGTCCTCGGGACAATCGCAATTGAGGAAAGTGTTTTCCATTTCTTCAAACCAGTGAAGGAGGGCGGTAACACCTTCGGTCCCTTCATATTTTGGGGGATCGCAGGATTTGAAGTGTTTGTAGGTGCACTTGGGGGTTTTGGAAGGAGGGTTGGCGACGCTCTGGTCTTCTTGGTTGGGAGGGTTGATGGGATTAGCGGTGAGAGCTTGTTGAACTTGAAGCACGATGTCAGGAAGCACCGCGGCCATTTGTTTAGCAATTTGTGTGGCCAAGCGTTCGCTTGACTTTCCTGACTTTCTACCTCCACGTAGTTGCCTAGCCGACATCTACAAGAACATATATAGGAAGATTGTGAGTTTAAGAATTTTATAGGTGTCATGCGTCGTAAAAAGAATGAAAAACAACATAACTGACAATAATAACTACATCCATAGGATGTCTTGGGTTTGCTCATGTTTGGGCCTCCAAATGTCCCCCATACCATTGCCTGTGTAGTCATGTGGGCCCCCATTACTATTGGGCTTGGTAGGATTCACATTGGTGTCGGCGGGTTAACACTCGCACCACCCGATAAAAATCGTAAAACATGATTGCGAGATGTATGGTAGGAGGGTGTCCAGGTGTAGACACAATGACAGCTCAAAGTGGGGTTAGTTCACACGACGTTTGGTATGGCATGCTTTGGCCTAATAGGTCCTTCGTACTCTCATCGTTAATCCCCAGGTAGGAAAACTGGTCCTTTATTTTGGATTTATACGAATGCCAAGCCTAGACAGGACGTTCCGACTACCGGTACTCGTACCCTTCCAGTTACCACATGCCCGTCATGAGAACTCACTTTGATGTGATTTGAAAAATACAAAAATCATTGCAAAAATCATGAAATCGTGAGGTGTGTGCTCTCATAGATATGATATATTATGAGGATATGATTTATGATGAGCATTGCATAATAACATGTATTTGTGAGCGTACTTGCATAACATTGGGTGTGAAAATAAACATGAAACATATAAACATCATGAATTTTGCATGTAACGCATAAACAATTAAAATTTAATCAACTATAGTATAGGCTCTAATGGTCTAATAACCTATCCTATATCCCTATAGTCACAAGCTCTGATACCAATCTGTCACACCCCGACCCGCAGCGGAATAAAAGTCGGGGCATAATTGGGTTATCACCAAAGCTCATGATATTTACTAAGATGTTTCATATTTATTAAATTCAAATTACAAACTTAAATATCCAAAAACAAAATTGATACAATTACAAAGGAAAATGAAACTATATATTTATTCCAAAGCATAAACTTGTTTATTCTTTTAGGCCATCCTAAGTGTTTCCAATCTCAGCTGGATCACCTGTATCATGTGTAAAACGGGGGAGATTTTGGGTCAACAAAAGTTGGTGAGTGAACCTTGATAAAACATTTTAACTAATTTCTTATTTTATTTATTAAAGAAAATTCGTGCATTAATCACATGTGAACAAACATATATATGTAAACAATCACAAACCACTTTGGATGAGTATATGACATGAATGATGATGTATTTGAGATCAAGGCTCAATCAAATAGAGCCGATCTAATGAGGCTCCTGATGCTCAACCCGTATCCTACGGGGAACTGATGGGCTTAATGAAATGCGTGCACTGAAATGATAAATTTAATCTACATATAATTCACATAACAATCAATACACATTTGATCACGGATATGATGTATGCACAAGTGTTTAAATAAAACAAAAGAATAGTACGACACATGATACACCTCAAAATATGATTAAAACGGGGAATTGGTAGAGATTCACTCACAGTGGGTGCGTTTCTTGATAATGAAGAATGCGCACGAATTTATGATTCAACCGACGAGGGAAAACTAACCTAAATAATAACGAAATAACTCGACAAATAAATAAATTTTATTTGAGATTAATATTTTTAATTAGTGCTCTTAATGAGATTTTTAGATTTATTTTTATGAGTTTATTGCAAATTTTTAACCTTAAGAATCTTATTTTTAAGTATTTTTAAATAATTTTTAAACTTAAATAAATAAAAATAAGAAAACAGATTTTAAAAAAAATGTTGACCTTGACAGGTTTGACCAGTCGGATTGCATGACATTCAGGCGGCGAGTGAGGTTCGAACTCGGGACCTCTCGTAAACGTGCACGCAGCTCTACCAACTGAGCTACGTGTCTAACCCGAAATATTCTCTGTTTTAATTATATATATATACTAACTAGCTTTAACCTTTTTTTAGTTTTTATTATAAAAGATTTAATATGGCCGAAACCGGTTACAGAACCCGGAATCGAACTCGGGACCTTCGGTTCGAGTGCACACAGCCCAACCAGTTGGGCTATGTGTCTAATCTGTATAAACACCGGATTATATTAATTTTATATATATGCCGTGAATTGATCTGAATAAGTTTAAAAAAATGTTGGTTTTATTTCAGAAAGTCGGAAACATGTGTGATTCGAACCCGGGACGTGTGTTTTGTAATTGCACACAGTCCACCACTGGACTGTGTGTCTAACCCGGTTAAATACCCGTTTTTATTTATATTTAAACACTAACTCAACTTCATTGTTTTCACCATTCAAAATCCCGACAATGATTCCGACTGAATAAACTGATTAAACAGTTTTGATTACTGTGTTGAGCTATTAATTTACTAAACAAGAGATAGCAAGGAGGTTTAGATGATTATACCGGTTTAGAGAACTACAGTTTTCTGGTTTAGAAATTCTGGCGATATTCCGGCGAGTACGAAAATCTCCGGCGACGTGCTTTGAAGGGAATGAAGTTTCAGGAAGAGAGTGCGGTTCTGAGCGAAATGTTTATAAGGAGTTTGAGTGGGTATTTATAAGGGGGACAGGCCGATTGGTTTCGAATTAGGGGCCAAGATTCGCGGTCAATGATTTCAAACGGTTTTTACTAAAATTGAGTGTTAAGCAACGGTTATAACTGATGTCGAAATCAGTTTACGCGTTTCAGTCAAGGGAAAGTAGCAACGGTTGCGGAATCTTCGTTCTTGCCGGCGATTTCGAGTTCTGGGCGCGCTGATTTACAGGTTTTGACTTTCTTTGTTTTACCTTAAGTGATATTTGTTTAAGTATTAAACACAAAAGATGTGTGTGGCGGAGTGGTGTGATGCGTGTGTGTTTACGCGGTAGACCCGGGTTCGAGGCCCGGCTACCCTGTTTTGTTCTTTTATTTAATTTTATTATTATTATTTATTAATTATGGTTTTTAAACTTCAAAATATTTATTAATTTGGTATCATTTAATATAACCGGCACAATAAATACGCAACAAACATTTAACCGAATATTTGATTATTAAACGAAGCGGGTTTTGAAACCCGTTTTTCGACGAATGTTACACTCATGGCTGCTGCAAAGGTATCACCTCAGATCCTTAAAGATCTATGTTCTGACAAATGCATCATTGCTTTTGCAAACATTAAGCAGGTGAATGAAAACCAGAGGAACAAAATTTTAGAAGATGAACTTAATTTTGAAAAACTGATTAAAGAGTTAAAATCAAAGTTAAGTGAAAAAGATTATGAAATGAGTAGCCTGAGACATGAATCAAGCATAACCAAGAACCAACTCCAAAATATGGTAGAAAAATACCAAGTGTGTAAAAAGGAGTTAGAAGAAACCCAAATCACTTGTGAAAAATGGGTTGAGTCCTGTAAAGGTTATGAGATTATGCTTGATGCTCAGATCAAGAGCAACATTAAGTTTGGTGTAGGTTTTAGAACCTATGACCAAAATGAGAAAAATGTTGCTGAAATTGATTCTGAGTTGGTTGAAATAGTCCCAACTAATTTGGCTGGTGAAGAAATAAAAATCACAGATAAAGCTGGAAACAAAATTGTTTTGAAAAAAATCAGAGGTTTCAACAAAAGATAAAGAAATTGAAAAATATCAGTTTAAACCAACCTGGTCAGATGAATGTGATATTTTAGAAAACTTTAAGCCAATGGACTTTACAACCTCTGATGGTATTAAAGCCCCAAAAGCACTAGTGATCCCTATCAAAGATGTACCACCAGAAGTTACAACCACTGCTGATATAAAGTCTGATAGGAAAAGAAGAGTAAAGATTAAAAACTTGTTTTGTGAATTTTGTGAAAAAAGAAATCATGTGGCTGCAGATTGTTTTCTTTTAAAAGCCTATGATATTAATAAAACTTGTGTTATCAAAAATTCTTCAAGATGCACCATCTGCAACAAAACAAATCACTTAACTCAAGAGTGTGCATATCTCAAAAACTATGAGCAAAAGGTAAAAGAGATCAAGGCAAAAGCACTAGAATGAGAAGGTTCAAGTTCTGCTGGAAATAAATCTAAGCAGAGTTTTGAACCAACTGAAACATTTGTAACAAAAGCTTTAAACAAAAGTTCTGTTCCTAGAGAGGTGCAAGTGACAGATGTCCCACCATCAAATTTATTTCCAAGAGGGTATGGCTAACCAGCCTATAAAAGGGTTCCCTTACTTATGAAGGATATAAAAAGCCTTCAAAGCAAAGAGTGAATAAGCATCCCTATGGATATAATCATCTGATAGGTTAAGAGCATATGTTACGAGAAAATATCCAAACCACTTACCATTGTCCTAGACTTGAGGTTGGATCATCTACGACCCCATCCAAAGCCATTTTGGCTTTGGAGACCTATCTTAACTGATCTATTTACTTGATGTGCAGATACCCTTTACTTGCCTTCATAGCTTATGGTATGTAGATAGTGGAGGTTCCAGGCACATGACAGGATGTAGAGCCATTCTCAAGGACTTCATGGCTCATGGGAGGGTGATATATCTCTTGGTAATAACTCAAATGGAAAGGTTTTAGGGTCTGGGTCGGTTCTGGCTGGTAAACTCAAGTTTGAAAATGTGAATTTAGTTGACAATTTGAAATTTAACCTGTTGAGTGTCTCACAAATGAGTGACCTCCTTCTTCACTAAGAAAACTTGTCAAATTGTGGGACCAGAGGTTGTTAAAAAGATTTATCAAATCATTGCTGAGAGCAAAGCACAACTCACTGCACACAGAAGTGGGAATGTGTATGTGGTAGATATGCTAAAAGATAATCCTATGTCTGGAACATGCTTATTCTCAGTTGCTTCTAGCAAAGAGACTGAGTTATGGCATCGAAGACTAGGACACACAAATCTTAAAACTATCACCATACTCTCAAAACAAAGTCTTGTAAGAGGTTTGCCTCACAAGCAATTTTCCTGTGAAGAACATTGTGTTTCCTGCTTAAAGGGAAAACAACATAAAATTTCTTTCAAATCAATTGAAGAGTCCAAAACAAGCCAGTATTTACAATTACTTCACATGGACTTGTTTGGCCGAGTGCAAATCATGAGCTTAAAACACAAAAGGTATTGCCTAGTGATAGTTGATGATTTCTCTAGGTTTACATGGACCTTCTTTCTCCACTCTAAGGATGAAACTGCAGTCATTTTGCAAAACTTTGTTAAACAAGTAGAAAAGCAACTTGATCTTCCAGTAAAAATCTTTAGGAGTGACAATGGAATAGAGTTTAAAAATAGGGAGTTGGATGTTTTTTGTGAGTCAAAAGGAATTGTTAGACAATATAGCATTCCAAGAACTCCAGAGCAAAATGGGGTAGTTGAAAGGAAAAATAGAACTTTAATTGAATCACCAAGAACTATGCTTGCAGACTCTGGTTTACCCTTGTCTTTCTGGGCAGAGGCTGTAAACACTGCTTGCTATGTCCAAAACAGAGTTTTGATTAACCCCAGGCATCAAAAGACTGCCTATGAGATTTTGTATAAAAGCAAACCTCTGATTTCCTATTTTAAAGTTTTTTGGTGTCCATGCTTCATTTTGAACTTAAAAGATTCTATATCTAAGTTTGCAGCCAAAATTGACTGTGGTTATTTTCTGGGATACTCAACCACTGCTAAAGCCTACAGAGTTTTTAACTCTAGGACCAAGTGTGTTGAAGAAACTTTGAATGTGAAGTTCAATGAACTTTCATCAATGAAAATCCCAGCAAATCCTGCAGAGCTTTTTGATTTAGATAAATTCACATTTGCTGATGTTTCTATCAAGCTAGACAATGCAGGTACACCACAATCATCTAAAGAAGATCAAGATCAAGAATATGACTGTGTGCTTCCACAAACAAAAGTCAATTCTTCCAACAGAGGATCAGGTGCCACAAGCTCTTGTGTAAACTTTGCCACTTCTGGGTCAACAATGTTTGATCCTCAAACCTCTGCCAGTTCACAAAATCAAACATCTGTTAAAGTCCTACATTTGGGCACAAAAATCATCAAAATGTTACCTCTATACCCCCAATACCACCACCTCCATTTACATCAGAGGCTGATACTTCAAATTCACCAGCAGAGGTTAGCTCAGATGATACACATTTGCAGCCATCACCTCAAAATGCTATTATTCCATACCAAGGTGATTTGATTTATCTCAAAAGCCATCCAGCAGATCAAGTTATTGGCAACATCAAATCTGGGGTGCTCACACGGAGCCAATCCTAAAATATTTGTCTTTTTGCTGGTTTTCTATCACTCACACAGCCAGTCAAGTACCAAGAGGCACTGAAAGACAACAGCTGGGTAGAAGCCATGCAAGAAGAACTCCTTCAGTTCAAGAGACAACAAGTTTGGGAGCTTGTGCCACTGCCAAAAGATGTAAGTCCAATTGGCACAAAGTGGGTCTTCAAGAACAAAACTAATGAAAGGGGTATTGTTGTCAAAAACAAAGCAAGGCTCGTGGTTCAAGGCTACAGACAGGAAGAAGGTATAGACTATGATGAGACTTTTGCTCCTGTAGCAAGGTTGGAAGCTATTCGCCTGTTCTTAGCTTTTGTTGCTAACCACAACATAAAGGTGTATCAAATGGATATAAAGAGTGCATTTTTGTATGGAAAAATCAAAGAAGAGGTGTATGTCTGTCAACCTCCAGGTTTTGAAGATGCATTTCATCCTGATCATGTCTACAAGCTCAACAAAGCATTGTATGGCTTGTAACAAGCACCAAGAGCCTGGTATGAAACTCTATCCATTTTTCTCTTATCCATAGGTTTACTAGAGGTAAAATAGATAAAACCTTATTCTTAAAATGGAAAGGAAAAGATTTGATGCTTGTCCAAATTTATGTGGATGACATCATTTTTGGATCCACAAGCACTGTTATGTGTGAGAGTTTCGAAACTCATGGCAGCAGAGTTTGAGATGAGTGCAATGCGTGAGCTCCAATGTTTTCTTGGTCTCCAAGTTAAACAATTGCAAAATGGTACATTTATCCATCAAAACAAGTATGTGAAAGAATTGCTTAAAAGTTTGATATGGATGATTGTAAACCATGTAGCACACCCATGGCAACCACCAAGCTAGTCACCATTGATGGTAAAGATGACCTTGTTGATCAAACTCTTTATAGAAGCATGATTGGGTCTTTATTGTACCTAACTGCATCAAGGCCAGACATCATGTTTGCAACATGTGTTTGTGCCAGATCACATGCATTACCTGGAAAGTCTGATCTTATTGCTGTAAAAAGGATATTCAGATACATAAAAGGTGCTCCCATACTTGGTATCTGGTATCCAGCTAATGGGAATATTGAGCTTTCAGGTTTTTCAGATAGTGACTTTGCTGGGTGCAAAACTACAAGGAAGTCCACATCAGGAGGATGTCAATTCCTAGGTGATTGTCTAGTGTCTTAGCAAAGCAAAAAGCAGGTTGCAGTTTCAACATCCACTGCTGAGGCCGAGTATGTTGCTGCTGCTAGCTGCACTGCTCAACTCTTGCGGCTTCAAAACCAGTTGGTGAATTTTGGTGTAATTGCACTAAAGACTCCACTCAGATTGGACAGTCAAGCTGCTGAAAACATCATAAAAAATCCAGTTTCTCATTCAACTACAAAGCACATTGACATCAAACATCATTTTGTGAGAGATTGCTATGAAAAAGGTTTGATTTCTTTGCATTATGTCCATACTTCAGATCAGTTGGCAGATGTTTTAACCAAGGCATTGGATACATCTACCTTTGAAAACTTGATCTCAAGAATTGGAATGCTAAACATGGATTAAAAACAAGTTTTCTTGTAAATCCATGCGTACATAGCATCACAATATGTTCAGAAAATCAAAAACTCATCCTTAAAAATAGTTAAAGTTGAAATTTTTCAATAAATATTTAAAAGTCTGCTCATAACATATGTTTGCTCAAAACCTCTGATAGGCTTCAAAATCTTATCCACTGTTAAAGTGTATCCTCTAACTTCCATTTTTACCACTTTTTCAAAACACTGATAGCTATCCACTGATAGTGTTAAAAATCAGTACTTTTCTCATTAGAGGTTACACGTGGCCAGATGTTAGCCATCAGATCTTGCAACAGATGCCATGTAATCATCACCTTTTCAAAACCCTATAAAAACCCTGTTTTATCCCTCACCAGTGTTTACCCTAAACTGTGTCGATTTCAAAAATCTCAAAACAGTTTTTCTCTCTAACACAATGGCTCCCAAATCAAAATCTTCGAAGAAATCCACACAAGCACTTCCACCCTACACTCTCATAATCAAAACCCCACAAAATTACACCGCCATACTTGAAGCAAACAACGCAAATACTCGCTATCATCCAATGATTCGAATTTTACAAAAGTCGAAATTCAAGCACATGTTAGAAGTCAAAGCCCCAATTTACATTGATTCTCTTCGTGACTTCTGGAATAATGCTAAGGTTCACTCAACTGCTGCTGGTGTTCCTTATACAATAATCTCAAGAGTAGGGGGAGTGTTGATGCAAATTAGCCCCCAATCGATCTCTCAAGTTTTCAAGTTAAATGACATAGAACACCCTGGGACATTTCCCCAAAATGAGATCCAAGCAGAGTTTCTGGAAAGAGGTTATGTAGGCCAGATGAAAGGTATGACCATCTTTAAACCTAACTTTCCTGCTGAGATGAGATTTTTCTTTCACACAATTCTAACTTGTCTCTCAGCAAAAACCACTGCTTTCAATGAAATTCCATTGGACATGCAATATCTGGGGTATGCAATTTTAACTGACACAGATTTTAACTACTCCCAGATACTGTTCAATGATTTTGTGAATAATTTTCAAAATATTGCAAAAAGAAAAGCTTTTTTGATTCATCCACGTTATCTGAGTGTTCACTTACAAGATCAAATCAAAGGTCCTGAAAGTAAAATAGGCGCTGTAACTGAACCAGGTTGCCTCACTCATGAAACCTTCACCAGAATAACAAACCAAGATAAAGTTGCGAAAACACAAGTAGAGGAGGCTGAGCAAGTTTTACCTGAACAAAATGTTCAAACTCAACCTCTTGCTACTAAGCCCACTGCTCTTGGTGATCATGGCACCACAACCACTGCTCTGAAGCCCACACCAAAAATCCTCAAAAAGAAAACCAAAACACTTACCAAAAAGCCCACCAAACCCAAAAAGGGTCCTCTGGAAAGATGAGATCCCAGAGGTTAACCTAGTGACAGCACCAAAGTCACAAACCACTGCTGTTACTTCTTCACAGCAGATGGTTCAAAGATCTCCAACCGGCTTTGAAACTCCTCCTTCTTCCTCAAAAAAGGAAAAGGTTGTAGACACAGGGACACCAAATTATGAAGCTCTAGATCCACTTGGTTCTATCTTCCACAGGCCCTCTCCCAGGGCACTGTCGCTTTCTACACAGCCACCTTCACCAATGACCACACTTCCACATACTATTTTACCATTGCTGAATGCAATTGAATTAGACCAGGCACAAACCAGCACTTCTCAATAACCTATTACTGAGAATATACTTCATCAAGAGGCTGGGTCTGACTCTTTATTCATTGCTAGCCCATCAGCACATGAAGAGGCTACATCCCTTGGGTTACATGTAACCCTTGGTGATAGTTCAACTCAAGCAGCCACTACAATTGCTGAACTCCTAAGTTCTCGGTTGGACAGTGGTTTCATTACTAAGACTTGGTTGAAGGCAACCACTGTTGAGGTAACAACTGTTACCTCTGTTGTGGGAAGTCCCCAGTTCCAAGACAAAGGGGCATCTATGGTTGAAGCTGGTACTAAAACCACTGCTAATGATACCATAGATACAACTACCACTTCAGGTAGGAGTTCAGATGATCCTATTAAATTAGGTGATGAGCTAAAATACCAGGATTTGACGGAAAGAGTGACAAGGATAGAAAATTCTGTTGATGAAATCAAAAGTTTACTGAAGCAGATGATAGCTCCAAAAAGTCAACCATCTGTTCTATCCACTGCTGATCTCAAAGAAGCTCTTTGTAACATTTGTCAAAAACGGGTTTTCCAAACCCGCTTCGTTTGTAATCAAATATCAAGTTATAAATTTTTTCGTTGCGTATTTATGTTTACTTTAATTTTAAACGATGCATAATTAATTAACAAATTAGAATTTAAAAACTATAATTAATAAAAAGTGAAAAGGAAATAAATAAAAAAAGAAAACCGGCTGCCGGGATTCGAACCCGGGTCAGCCGAGTGAGTCTAAAGACTTAACACGCACACTTATAACCACTCCGCCACTTGATGTTTTCTATTAGTTCTAGGAATCAATTAAATCATAACTTCAATCGCGAATCAACCTGGTTACGCCATCTGAAACCGTAACCGGTTTCCAAACGTCCAAAAACGTTTGAGTGATCGCGGTTTTCTGACAATAACCGGTACACCGACACTTTCAATCAATTCAGTCTTGAATGGACTTGAATTTATGTGATGATCGGTTTTAATAACCGAAAATCTTCATTTCCTGAATTACTCCAACCATAGCACCCTCTCGCGACTCAAACTCATCCGCAGAACCTCCAATTTCACTTTCGCTCTACGTTCAGTTCGTCGGATAAGTTTTTTTGAACTCGCCGGACTTTCGCCGGAAAACCGTGTCTTCCATCAAATCAGTAAGTTTCTAAATTCTTTCATCGTCTATCAGTTGCTAAGCTTTTGCTAACTCAAACCCTTCAATCAGAATCAGTTCCAGGCGACGATATCGGATAATCATCATTCGCCGGAAAATCTCTGAGAATTTCTAGAACTCGCTGTGAAACGGTATAAACCTTTAAACATTCAGATAACTCTTGTTCAGTACTTCAATTCCACATCTAGCTAATCAAAATTGTTAATTTGTCCGCTCAGACAAAATCCATAAAAACAGAGCCGACGACTTCGCCGGAATTCTGAGAAAGATCGTTTCTCCGGTATGTTTACTTCCAAAATCTTCTCTGCCATTTCATTTTAGTCATTTGAATGTTTGTCAATCGAATTAAACAACAAACAATAGAGAAATCGTAGTCTGTGATATTGTAACGAAGAAGATGAAGTTAGTTTGTTTATAAGTTTAATATAAATTGGATATTATCTCGGGTTAGACACACAGTCCAGCGGTGGACTGTGTGCGCACATATATCACACGCCGCGAGTTCGATCCTTGACACAAACGTATGCTCTGAAATAAAGATGTTTTCTTTTTCTAACTGACCGGATTAACTCACTGAAGTTGTTAAGTATAATAAAAATCGGTATATTAACCAGGTTAGACACACAGTCCAGCGGTGGACTGTGTGCAACACTAACCCACAGGTCCCGGGTTCGAGACCTGTTGCACACTCCGGTTTGATGATTAAAAACCCTTTTTGAAAATAAAAGAATTTTGAATAAACTAAAATAGTATCTAAATATAATTAAAAACAGAATTATTTCGAGTTAGACACGTAGCTCAGTTGGTAGAGCTGAGTGCACGCGTACGGGAGGTCTCGGGTTCGAGCCTTACCCGGCGCACACTTACACTTTAGCAAACCGGTCAAACGGTCAACAGTCCCGGTCAACGGTCAATGGTCAACGCAAAAGTCAACATTTTTTTTTATATTTTTATTTATTTATTTAATTTAAAAATCAATTAAAAATACTTAAAAATAATGTTTTTAAAGATAGAAAATAGCCTTAAACTCACAAAAATATATCTAGAAATATTATTAAAATTATTAATAAAATCCACTCATTTACCATACCTTTTCGTTCTTTTTCGTTATTGTTTAGGTTAGTTAATTCCCGTCGATCAATCCTCTTAACTCGTGCGCATTTCATCATCTTCAACCGAACGCACCCAATGTGAGTGAATCTCTACAAATTCCCCGTTTTAATCACGTTTTTGGGGTGTATCATGTGTCTTACCATTTATTATATTTAAATCATTGTGCATACATCATATCCATGAACAAATGTGTATTCAACTTGTATCAACTGTTTGTGTGGTTATTGTTTAGATTTAATTTATCATTTTCAGTACATACATTATCATAGGCCGCCGCTCCCCATTACATTATGAGCGTTGAGCTGTTCCCCATTACATTATGAGCGTGAACCGGGCGTTGCCAACATACGATCGGCTCCGTTTGATTGAGCCTTGATCGCACAGACATTCATCATAGGCCGTCCGTTTCCCATTACATTATGAGCGTGAATGTGACGTTGCCAACATATACAGTTTCATTCATGTTATATATTCATGCAAGTTGATATGTTATTGTATGTTATTGTTTGTGGTTGTTATTGTTATTGTATGATTATTTACATTTGCTCACATATGACTATTGCACAATTTTTCCATGATAAAGATAACAAGAAATCAATAATAAATGTTTATCTAACAAGGTTCACTCGCCAACTTATGTTGACCCAAAAACCCCTATTTTTACACATGATACAGGTGATCCAGCTGCAGCAAGAAACACATAGGATTGGCTTAGAAGAATAAACTGGTTTAGAGCTTGGATTGTTTAGTTGATTATTTTTCTTTGTATTTGTATGAACATGTTTGGAATATTGAGGATGTAATTTTGACTTAAATAAATATGAAACATATTAGTAAATATCATGAGCTTTGGTGATAACCCAATTATGCCCCGACTCTTATTCCGCTGCGGGTCGGGGTGTGACAGATTGGTATCAGAGCCATGACTATAGGGATATAGGATAGGTTATTAGACCCTTAGAGCCTATACTATAGTTGATTAGAAATTTTTAAGATTTTTTGTGTGTTACATGCAAAATTCATGATGTTTATATGTTTTATGTTTAATGTTACATTCAATGTTATGCAAGCATGTTCATAAGTACATATTATTATATAATGCCTATCATGAATCATATTCTCATAACAATCCTATCCCTTGATGGCTATCCAAGACCTGCAAATGTTGATGATTACCTGGAATTGAAACGAAAGCAAGCAGAGGATATTGCCAAAAGAGAATCAGCTGGTAAAAATGATAGAGAAATACAGATTGCCATGTCCTTTCAACTAAGTAAAGCCAGCATTTTACAAAACTTTGTCAAGAACCTGAGCAACCAGATTTCAGAAAGGGGAGATAAGCTGGTCAAAAGTGAACTCATTGAGTATATCATGGAGAACAAGAAGTATAAGGCAACAAGGGCACAGTTTAGGGATTGGAGCTTAGATGAGCTGAGAGAAGAAATCAACAAAATGCAACAAATGTTGAAAGATCCTCTTAAAAAGCCAACTCCTCCCAACTGGGATTTACACAAGAAAGATATACCTGAAAAAGACTTAAAGTTGAAGAGAATGAAGAATGAACTAATTTAGAATCATTATGGTTCAAAGAACCAAGTGATGAGATGGGGTGAGGTCAGGGTGATAGACACTTATAAAAAATTGGAAGAAAGGAGGAAAAAGGATCCACCCATGCCTCCTAAACCTGATTATTCAAAAGAAGATGCTATTCTTAAAGCCCAACTCTCCAAAAAGTCCAGCACAATATCTGCCCATTCCACACTTGCCCTGATACACTGAAAAAGGCAAGGGGAGATGTCTGAAAAGACTGACAAAGAGTTTGAGGATACATTCATCAAAGAAGGTATAAAGAATATGATTGATTATCCAACTGATAATTTAAGTGCCAAGCTGGCTAAAGATTTATCACAAATAGCTATTTCTCAATCCTCAGCAATAAAAGCTCCTTCAAGAAAACCTTCAGACCCAAAAATTCTAAAATGGAAGGTCGACAAAGACACCCATGAATTGACACTGCTCAAGTCTGATGATAATGCCACTAAACTATCTATGGAAGTTTCTTATGGGCTTACAGTAGAAGACTTCCAAGATTTATTATGTTTAGAGCTGGAGAAGGATGCTGATGACATAGAATCTCTTAACTTTGAACTTCAATTCAAAGGTCAAATAAGAGAATTCTTCCTGAGGAATAAAGACCAAGAATAAAGTGTTTTTGGCACCATCTGTTCCAGGGGGAGATTGTTGGGATTGAACCCTATGAAAGTAACAAATGATACAAAGCCAAATAACACTATCCGAGCTTTGGTTAAACTATCAGAGGTTACAACCTCTGATGTATATACACTGTTTTCCCTAAAGACTGCTCTCCTATCATCTGACTTCACAAAGTTGCAAAGGTCTGCCAGAGTTACAAGGATTAGAGGATAGAGATCAGAGCTTAGTCATTAGATAGATAATCAATGTAACAGTGCTAAGCACTGATAGTTAGTATTAGCAGTGTTTGTAGTTAGTTACATATAGTTTCCTGTCACTATCAACCCTGACGTCATCAAAGATGCTCAGTGGTTAGATAGTTTAGTATAAATAGGTAACTTGTGTAACAGTTTAACTTGTCTATCAAAAGATCAACTTTCGCATATCATCTTCTCTGCATTTTCTTACTACCAAACTTCAATTGCAAAGGCTGAGGGGGAGTTTGTGAATCACATGCGAGTTTACCAACTTGAAAGCATGATGATGATGAAAACAAACGACCATTGCTTGTAGTAAAAGTTTTCCATTTATTTCCGCTGCAAATCTCTTTTAAAATTCAATCATTTTCCATTTTTTGAAACAAAAACTATAAGTAATTCAAACTTAGATCCTAACACGTTTTGAATCGAATGCTCTTCTTCTTTACCGCCAAACCAAACCTGCAACTCCTGACCTTTACATTTCCTGGACCCTTCGAATCCTTGGCTCCGTAACTCCCGTAACCGAACGTGAAATTAACTCAACAAGCTTTAATTTTCGGACATTGTTATAAACTGATTGCCTTTTTCATTTTTTCGCCTTTAAGCATCTCTCACCTCTCACCTTCACACCTCCTCTGTTACCACATCGCCGGAGATCGGAATTTTCATCGGAGACGACCGGAGTTTGCGCCGGAACTCATCTCCGTTTCGGTATGCTTTCCATAACACCCATACTTGTATTCACCTTATTTCAGTTTATTTTCAAATCGTATGTTTATGTTGTTCTGGTTTCCATATATACATAACTTGCAATTAAGTGTAGTTTTAATTGAAGAAGATAACCCAGAGTTTACGCATAAAAGAATTTAAACAACAAATTAAAGACCAAACTGGTCTCAGACCAGTGGTGTTGGTGCGTGCTTGTTACCGAATGGGCACGAGTTCGAGCCCGAGTTGCGCCGGTTCGTTCACTGTTCTTCCTGGGCCATGTTTGGGCCTGGCCTGTTGGGCCACTTTTTTTTCTTTTTTTGAACCAACCACTCCCGAACTGGGCCAAGTGTTGGTCCAGTTCTGATCTCTCTTGGGCTGCTTAAAGGGGCTGTTTGTTTGTGTATACAGGAAATGTTAATTGTATTATTTATAAAAAATCAGTTTTTATTATTATTATTAAATACTAAAATCAGTTTTATTATTATTATTAAATACTAAAATCAGTTTTATTACTATTATCATTTATAAAATCAGTATTATTTATATTAGAAGCTAATTATAAGAAACTTATTATTATTATTATTAGTGTTATTATTAATATCATTATTATTATTATTATTATTATTATTATTAGATAATAGTATTATTAATACAACTAACGTTATCTAGTCCCAACGTATCGACTTAGTTCACCAGTTTGTATAATAGTAATCAATCGCCACTCTAATACCAAATCATTAGAGCGTTCCCCTATCTATACAAGTCCATAATCAATAACGAATTCGTTATTATATAGGTTAATCACCATTGTCGATCCCTCATCTTTACTCGTGCGATTTCAAGAATTTAACGCAACCTAAGGTGAGTATACTTGATTCCCTTTTTGTGTTTAAACACTTTGGGTGCAACATGTATTTGTATCAAAATACATCATCACATGAGACTTATTTATTCACGCTCTATTCAAAATTTTAAACATGAAAACATGTGATACTTGTCAATCTTATATGCTATGTAAACACTTCATGTCTATATGCTCATTAACTTTGCTAGCCTACCTTAACAATTATAGCGCTATAGGATTAACGCACCGCCCTTGAGTCTTGGGGTATTGTTAAGTAAAACATATTAACCTCCCTTGAGTCTTGGGGAAAGGCACTTTGCGTTGGAAACTTGGGTTTGACATATAGTGACATCGTTTCAGCATATTAGTAACTTGTATTATGTTATCATGTTGGATTTGAGCAATTAAACATTTTTATACTATTATGCTATGTATCAAACATGTATACTCGCCAACTTTTGTTGATCTTTATTTTAATACATGTTGCAGATTAACAGTCAAGTTGAAGATGAAACAAGATAGGATGGCCTAGAAACTCATCTTTTAATAAATTATGTTTGGAATTTTATGTTATGTTTATTTGGAACAATGTATGAATTTTAGACAATTTATGAAATGGAATTTGATTATATTGTCACATTTAGTGTTATGAAGTTTTGAGCAATTTGTTCGTCTCATCCCAATGTTTCCGTCATCGGTTGGGGTGTGACAGATTGGTATCAGAGCCATAACTATAGGGAATTAGGAAAAGTATGAATGTTTTGTCTAGTCTATAGTTTAGGAGCTTCTCACTGTGTGTTATTTAAAACTACTTCCATTCTATCTTATTTGCTTCTCCCTATTCTTCTTGGACTCTTAATATACAAGCATTTCCTAAGGCAACCACAATACACACTTGGAGACTTTAAGACACTGTTATAACACAATCGAAACGATTCACGAAAATAGGGGTGATTCCCACATTTGGTGATGACTTTCACTCAACGATACTTTGAATTTTGCACGAAATTTACCCTCAAGTTAGGAGTGATATCCAAACCTTGAAGGAAATTTCCATTTCATACTCTAGTGCACCCTTATCTTTTGATAAGTACTAACAACGTTAGGGTACGATGTTATCAAGTTAGAGGTGAAACTCGCATCTTGTTAACTAGTCCCACTCTTTGATTTTAGATTTCCAAATCGATTAAGGACGTGTAGTAACTGGAAGGACAAACATCGTTAGTCGCTTCTCGATGAGAGTGTTTGTCTATTAGGCCAAAGCACGTTTCCTTAACTTGGAAGGGACTTCGATTTACTTTGGAATAGTCTTATGTTACGTTCCGTGACACCCCATATTTTTCGTTAAATCTCTTTTTATGCTATCGCAATTTTAATGTGTTTTATATTTGAGCGTATCCTTTCATTTCAAGCTAGGAGACACGAATCACGTTATCTTCGCAATCTAAAACAATTAATAATAATCTTTTGTGAACAAACTAAATTTACGATGCTTTCATTATCTACATTACAATACGTGAAACTCATGATCATGTTATGTGAAACAAATTGAAACTTTTGTATGCTATGTGATGCATTCATGAAAACAATTTTATTAAACAAAACATTATGATCAAAGTCTCATCCATCTTTTGTTTTGTTTGATTCTTAAGATGTCTTCCCGTCATCACTCCAACTCCACCAAGAGGTCAAAGACCAACTCTAAAAAGAAGATGATGACCTTCATGGCTAACCAAATTGCTCGAATTGTCCCCAAAATCATCACTGAGATCCAAGCTTCGAACACTCCCAACTCCTCTGCTGACTCGAAGATATCCAAACCCAAGGCTGTAACCTTCAGCTAAAGCATTTTGCTTCTTGCAACCCTAAGCCCTTCACTGGCAAGGAGGGGGTGACTGCTATGCTTGAATGGTTCGATAGCATAGAAGTTACTTTCATCAACAGCGAATGCCTTGAAGAGCTTAAAACACGTAGTGCTACTGGGGTGTTCCAAGATAGGGCCTTGGAATGGTGGACCAATGAAAGGAACATACGTTCGAATGAGGAATCATATGCGTTACCTTGGGAGGAAGTGAAACAACTTATGATGGAGGAATTTTGCCATCCTCATGAGCAACAAAAGCTTGAGGATGAGGTTTGGGTCCTTAAGCAAATCGACGACGATAACCTAGCCTACACCACCCGCTTCAAACAGCTGAGCTTCGTAGTGCCACGTCTTACGTCCACTCCTGAGCGCAAGATTTGAAAGTACATTCATGGTTTACCTCCAAGCATGCGTGATACCATTGAAGCAGCTAAGCTTGACAACATCGAGGCAGTGTATCGTTTAGCAGCTAGCCTGAATAATAATCGCGTTCGCGACAAACAAGCTGCAACCCCTGTTCCTTCCAAACCAGCCCATCAAATCACCAACAATCAAGTAGTAGCAAGGGCAAGAAAAGAAAGTTCCAAAACCCTGGCTGCAACGTGATTGTACCTGTTATGAACCCAAACCCTACCCCACCTGAAAACACCAAGAAGCCATATACTGGGATACATCCTGAATGAACCTTTTGCCACTATCATCACCTTACCACCTCAAAATGTCGTCATTGTACTGCTTGCAATCGTTTTGGCCACACTGCACCCTATTGCCGCAACAACCCTACGCCACAAGTTCAACAACCACCCCAAAACTCTAAACCAACAGCCAATGTTAGAGCTTGTTACAAGTGTGGGGATACTAAGCATCTTCGTCCTCAATGTCCTCAGATGAATCAAGAGCAGCAACGTCAGCCAGCTCCACAAGGACGATCTTTCAACATCAATGCTAAACAGGCGCAAAACGACAATGAAGTCGTTAATGGTACGTTTCTCGTTAATAACCTTTATGCTTCGATATTGTTTGATACTGGTGCAGATAAAAGCTTTTTCGTTGAATTTGAATCTTTGCTAAATTGTACACGCTCTAAGCTACCTAAGTCGATCACAGTCGAAGTTGCCAATGGCAAGTCCATTTCAGTCGATTCTATTCTTCGTGATTGCCTTCTTACTCTTAACGAGCATGTTTTCCCTATCGACCTTATACCCATGCAATTGGGTAGCTTCGATGTTATAGTAGGCATGATTGGCTGCGTAAGAACCGTGCTGAAATTGCTTGTCACGAGAAGTTCGTTCGTTTGCCCGTTCCATCTGGTGATACCCTACACGTTTATGGGGATCGACTTTCAAAAGGACTGAAGCTGATGTCATGCACACAAGAGAACAAGTACTGACACAAACCATACCTTGCCTTTCTAGCCTACTTTGTAGAAGAAAAAGGCAAGGGAAAGAACGTAAGTGATGTTCCAGTGGTGTGTGATTTCCCTGACGTTTTTCCTGAAGATCTACCTGGTCTTCCTCCTGCTCGACTAGTCGACTTTCGTATCGATCTCGTACCTGTTGCTAGGGCTCCTTATCGTCTTGCACCTTCTGAGTTGCAAGAATGATCAAGTCAACTGCAAGAACTCCTCGATAAAGGTTTTATTTGTCCAAGTACCTCACCTTGGGGTGCTCCTGTCCTTTTCGTCAAAAAGAAAGATGGTTCGTTTCGCATGTGTGTAGATTATCGTGAGCTTAACAAACTCACAATCAAGAACCGTTATCCTCTCCCTCGTATCGATGATCTCTTCGATCAACTCCAAGGCGCAACTTGCTTTTCTAAAATCGATCTTCGATCTGGTTATCACCAACTTCGTGTCCTCGAGGAAGACATTCCTAAAACAGCTTTTCGCACTCGATATGGACACTATGAGTTCATGGTTATGCATTTTGGCTTGACCAATGCACCAGCTGTGTTCATGGATCTTATGAATCGTGTTTGTAAACCTTATTTGGATCGTTTCGTAATCGTCTTCATCGATGACATTCTTATTTATTCAAAAACTCAAGTTGATCATAAGCGTCATTTCCGTCTCATTCTTGACCTCCTTCGTGCTGAACGCTTGTACGCAAAATTCTCGAAGTGCGAATTCTGGATCAAAGAAGTCCAATTCCTTGGTCACGTTTTTAGTGAAAAGGGAATTCATGTCGATCCTGCCAAGATCGAGGCTGTAAAGAATTGGATCGCGCCTAAATCCCCATCTGAGATTCGTTCATTCCTAGGATTGGCGGGTTACTATCGCCGATTCATCTCAAACTTTTCAAAAATTGCCGTCCCTCTCACCATGTTGACCTAAAAGGAGAAACCTTTTGTTTGGAGTCCTGAGCAAGAAGAATAATTTTAAACTCTTAAGGACATGCTTTGCAATGCTCCTATTCTTGCTCTTCCTAATGGTAACGATGATTTCGTAGTATATTGCGATCATCGAACCGTGGTCTTGGTTGCGTTTTCATGCAACGAGACAAGGTCATCGCTTATGCTTCTCGTCAGCTCAAAACACATGAAAAATTACACGACTCACGATCTCGAGCTTGGCGCAGTCATTTTTGCGTTAAAGATTTGGCGACACTACCTATATGGTACCAAGTGTGTGGTTTACACTGACCACAAGAGCCTACAACATATCTTTAACCAAAAGGATCTAAACATGCGTCAGCGACGTTGGGTCGAATTGCTTAACGACTACGATTGCGACATTCGCTATCATTCTGGCAAAGCGAATGTCATGGCCGATACTCTTAGTCGTAAGACTCATGTTAGTAGCATTCGTTGTTCTCAAATCTCAAGCGACCTTCACACTTGCATTCGTGACGCCCAGTACTCATCAGCCAATGAAGGCAATCTAATCGATGAGGTACGAGGTGTTTCTATAGACTGTCTAGAGACGAAACCCAATGGGCTTCAATACTACCTTGGTCGTATTTGGGTGCCTGATCGTGATAACCTTCGTGAGCTCATCATGAACGAGGCACACAAAACCAAATACTCTATTCATCCTGGTGCTGATAAGATGTACCATAACCTACGTACGTTATATTGGTGGCCTGGTATGAAGAAGGACATCGTTGTACACGTCTCTAAGTGCCTCACATGCTCGAAAGACAAGGTTGAGCACCAGCGTCCTTCTGGTTTGCTCAATCAGCCAGAAATCCCTGTTTGGAAGTGGGATAGCATCGCTATGGATTACATAACCAAACTTCCTCGAACACCCTCTGATCATGATAGCATTTTGGTTATCATCGATCGTCTCACCCCAAATCAGCTCATTTCCTTGCTATTCGTGAAGACTTCAAAGTTGAGAAACTTGCTTGAATCTTTATGGATGAAATCATATGTCGTCATGGCATTCCTCTTGATATCATCTCTGACCGCGATGGTCGCTTCACTTCGCGTCTTTGGAAAACTTTCCAGTCCGCTATGGGTACTCATTTGAATCTTAGTACAGCCTTCCATCCTCAAACAGATAGACAGACTGAACGTACTATCCAAACCCTAGAGGACATGCTTTGTTCTTGTGTCATCGACTTTGGTAGTAGTTGGGATGTGCATTTACCATTGATTGAGTTCTCGTACAACAATAGCTATCACTCCAGTATTGGTATTTCTCCATTCGAAGCCTTGTATGGGCATAAGTGCCGATCTCCCATCAGCTGGCAAGAGATTGGTGATAAACAATTTACTGGCCCTGAGCTCATTCAAGAAACAACGGATAAGATTCTTCAAATCCGCGACAATTTACTCAAGGCTAGAAGTAGACAAAAGAGCTATGCCGATAAAAGGCAAAAGCCTTTGGAATTCAACGTTGGAGATCATGTGTTACTTAAGGTATCTCCTTGGAAAGGAGTGGTACGTTTTGGTAAGAAGGGTAAACTTGCACCTCGCTATGTTAGTCCTTTCAAAATACTCGAGAGGGTTGGTAAGGTAGCATATAGACTTGAATTACCTCAAGAGCTTAACAACGTGCATCCAACCTTTCATGTCTCGAATCTCAAGAAATGCTTAGCTGAAGAGGGACTTCATGTTCCTATTGATGACTTGCAAATAAACGAGACTCTTCATTTTGTGAAAAAATCGGTCGAAATCATGGACCGAGGAGCCAAGCAGCTCAGACGCAGCAGAATTCCCATAGTCAAAGTTCGTTGGGAAGGAAAGCGTGGTGCTGAGTTCACTTGGGAACTCGAAAGCGACATGAAGACCAAGTATCTACATCTCTTCGAGCAGTCTTCCTCCTAAAGATTTCGAGGACGAAATCTCCTAAAGTAGGGGAGACTGTAACGTTCCGTACTTTCGCACTTTCTTATTTTGGCATATCAAGTTGTACTTTCCTTATTTTGATACTTGTACTATCGTTGTAACGTTTTTCATTTCAGCTGTAATCCTAGACTTTTGATCATAATGAAAACGAGACTTTTTCGCGTATAATTGTGTAAATATTCGAATGTTTGGAACGTTTGGAACGCTATGCTTGTGAATCTTGAATCTTGATTTAAACACGCGTAACACGTTAAACAACTTAAAAACATCGGATCCTAACTCGTGAACGAGAATCGCTTAAAAATCCGTATCGTTAAAACACGTTTATTTTATCTTGTCAATCATTTATCCTTTTATTTTAATTATTGATCTAATTATTTAATTATTAAATTAATCATTTACTTATTAATTAATTAATTATTCTTTTCATTTATTTTATAAATATAAACATTTATTCATTCAATTACTTGACTATTTTATTTAAACAAACATAAAGGGTTTAACTTAGTTAAGTTAATGGAATTAACCTAGTTAACTATTAAGTTAATAAGTTAAGGGGTTAAAAGTGCATTTCATTGAAACATAACTTCAGGGACTGTTTGTATCATTTCTGGAATTTGCTTTAAAAAAAGAAGTAAAAAGGGTGAGGCCGCGGGGTCTCGAACCCGCGACCTAACCAGGGTCACACACACTCAACGACTTAACCCACGAATCTCAAGCCATGTTGCCACGGCCCAGAGGACGTGATTTCCATAACACCCATACTTGTATTCGCCTTATTTCAGTTTATTTTCAAATCGTCTGTTTATGTTGTTCTGGTTTCCATATATACATAACCTGCAATTAAGTGTAGTTTTAATTGAAGAAGATAACCCAGAGTTTACGCATAAAAGAATTTAAACAACAAATGAAACACCAAACTGGTCTCAGACCAGTGGTGTTGGTGCGTGCTTGTTACCGAATGGGCACGAGTTCGAGCCCGGGTTGCGCCGGTTCGTTCACTGTTCTTCCTGGGCCGTGTTTCGGTCTGGCCTGTTGGGCCACTCTTTTTCTTTTTCTGAACCAACCTTTCCCGAACTGGGCCAAGTGTTGGGCCAGTTCTGATCTCTTTTGGGCTGCTTAAAGGGGCTGTTTGATTTGTGTATACAGGAAATGTTAATTGTATTATTTATAAAAAATCAGTTTTTATTATTATTATTATTAAATACTAAAATCAGTTTTATTACTATTATCATTTATAAAATCAGTATTATTTATATTAGAAGCTAATTATAAAAAACTTATTATTATTAATATCATTATTATTATTATTATTATTAGATAATAGTATTATTAATACAACTAACGTTATCTAGTCCCAACGTATCGACTTAGTTCACCAGTTTGTATAATAGTAATCAATCGCCACTCTAATACCAAATCATTAGAGCGTTCCCCTATCTATACAAGTCCATAATCAATAACGAATTCGTTATTATATAGGTTAATCACCATTGTCGATCCCTCATCTTTACTCGTGCGATTTCAAGAATTTAACGCAACCTAAGGTGAGTATACTTGATTCCCTTTTTGTGTTTAAACACTTTGGGTGCAACATGTATTTGTATCAAAATACATCATCACATGAGACTTATTTATTCACGCTCTATTCAAAATTTTAAACATGAAAACATGTGATACTTGTCAATCTTATATGCTATGTAAACACTTCATGTCTATATGCTCATTAACTTTGCTAGCCTACCTTAACAATTATAGCGCTATAGGATTAACGCACCGCCCTTGAGTCTTGGGGTATTGTTAAGTAAAACATATTAACCTCCCTTGAGTCTTGGGGAAAGGCACTTTGCGTTGGAAACTTGGGTTTGACATATAGTGACATCGTTTCAGCATATTAGTAACTTGTATTATGTTATCATGTTGGATTTGAGCAGTTAAACATTTTTATACTATTATGCTATGTATCAAACATGTATGCTCGTCAACTTTTGTTGATTTTTATTTTAATACATGTTGCAGATTAACAGTCAAGTTGAAGATGAAACAAGCTAGGATAGCCTAGAAACTCATCTTTTAATAAATTATGTTTGGAATTATATGTTATGTTTATTTGGAACAATGTATGAATTTTAGACAATTTATGAAATGGAATTTAATTATATTGTCACATTTAGTGTTATGAAGTTTTGAGCAATTTGTTCGTCTCATCCCGATGTTTCCGTCATCGGTTGGGGTATGACAAAAACCGCCGCGTATAAAAAGTTTAAAACCATGCGTAAAAAAATTTAAAACCGCGCGAAAAAAAATATTTTATACCGGCGCGTAAAAAAAGTTCTAAACTGGCGTGTAAAAAAGTTCTAAACCAGCGCGTAAAAAAGTTTAAAACCGCACGTAAAAAAAGTTTTAAACCGCTCGCAAAAAAAACTTAAAACCGGCGCGTAAAAAAGTTTAAAAAGAGGCGCGAAAAAAGTAAAAAACCGCGTGTAAAAAAAGCTAAAAGTCGCGCGTAAAAAATTAACTGAGTATTAAAATTCATATATAAAAAATTAATAATTCAAGTTTAAAAAAATTAACTGAGAATTAAAATAAAAAAATATATATGAGAATTAAAAGAAAATCAATAATGCATGTTTAAATTATAAAAAAACAATCTTATTAATTAAAACAAAATCAATAATCATACCAATCATTAAAGCTATAGTAAAAAGACCTATATGCCCCTTTGTCACTAAAAAACAAAATGTCATTAATAAAAATACAATCATTACACTGTTTCATTGTCTTTAAATCTCATCCATCAAAACCAACTTGATCAATGGCTAATATTGGTTCCTACGGTTCTCACAACTCAAGGTAGTTCTCATTTTACTCATCCCCTATATATATATATATATATATAAAACCATGCAAGTGTATATATATCTATGTGTTATGTGTATTTAATAGAAAATGTAGGAATACATATAACTAATTAAATACCAACACCAAAATAGACTTACAATAATACACAAGAAATTATGACAAGTATATATAAATATATATGCATATATGTCGCTAAAAATTGCTTGGACAAAGATACAATAAGTATATATATCTTATCTATACCTTGGCACGTATATCGGATGATCGGACGAACGGACAAATATGGACATATATATATATATATATATATATATATATATATATATATATATTTGAGTTGAAGACTATATATATATACTAAAACGACTCGGTAAAAATATACAAGATCGGATAAGTAACAAGAGATATATTTTACTGATATAAAGGAAATATATACTTACTGACAAGTCTTAAAAATATATTATTTTTAAGGACCAAGCAAGATATATATATATATATTTCACTAAAATAAATTTTGAAAATCGTATACAAGATTAAGTGTAGAAATAAAAGTATACAAGTGTTGAATATTGACTTTGTATCATGATTTGATTCTAATTATGCCAATGGCATTCTTGGTTTGTTTTTATCATATAGTATGTTTATTTTATCGAATGCAATCAGAACCTTTCAAGATCACACCTTGCGTCCACTATGAGCGGGTGTGACAAGTTAAGCTTTACTACATTGACCAGTACACTTCTCGACTGTGGTCTAGGTTTTAGAGAATTGTAGTTTATAATTTTAAAACTTAATGGTCTAGTTCAGGGTTAAAATAAGTTAGTTTAATTAGACCGCTCAGTGCATATCAACAACCAAAGACAACAACTTACTACAAACCCTCACCACTCTTTCAACTAACTTCATTTCACTCGATCATACTCTTAAAGTGCTTCTTCTTCTTGTTAATTAGATTTGGTGGTGATTCTAAAGTCTAATGAGTAGATCTAGGGTTTGGGAGGTCAGATCTAGTGTTGCAGATCATGATCTAGGACGAGGAAGCAGTTTTCCGGCTGCAGAGGTGTATAACGGGACTTAACTGTGGTGGGAATAGAGGCTGGGTTGCGAAGGTGTATGTAGTGGCGACGAGGTGGTAGGGTGACTTATGGAGTGTGGTGGTGCGGCGTGTGTATGGTGGGGTAAAGGTGGTTCAAGTGGCGTTTGGTGGATTCAGGTGGTAGTTTATGGTGGGGTGAAGGTGGTTCAAGTTTACGACGGTGGAGGTGGTGGTCAGTTTTATGTGGAAAGTTTTCGGCAGTGGTTAGTTTCCGGTGGATTGAGGTGGTGGTTTACGTTGTTTGGTGGAAGGTTTGATGAGATTTAGAGAGAGAGATAGTTGTAGAGGTTTAGAGATAGTGGGGGATCGGGGAGGGGGGTATTTGGTGGGGGGGTAGGTTTTATAAATAATTTTTATTTTTATTCTATTTAAAGTTTAAAAAATATAGAAAAAAACAAAAACAGAAGTAAAATGTCTAAATTACCCCTTAGTTAACAGAATAAATAAACCAAGTTAAACGTTTGGATGAGAATGGCAAAAATCATTTTGGATGAAATTGGAAAACATTCCCAAACCTCAGGGACGATTTTGGCAATTTACTCCTTCTTCAATATATAGATAATGATATGTTGCTAGTAGTTATAGACATGTTTGGTTAGAAGGTGTCAGTTTGTCTATGTTGCCATCCCTTAGAGCATCCACATCGATAGTTTAATAAAAAAAGTGTAGTCTTCGTTGTCTTATAAAACACCAAGCTAAATCCAACATAGTGGTTTCATTTTTTATTTTGTAGGCTAATTGATTTATTACTTTTGAACTTTAGCTCAAAGTTAGTATTAGTTGAAGTTTTGTGTTTATAACCGATATTAACCAAAACCGACTTTATAATCGATTAACCATAACCGAAGTTTGGTTACCGTTATAGTTAAGCCATAACCGACCAAACAGTTATGGTTAATGGTAACAACTGAACCATGCACACCCCATAAACTAAAAAAACAAATACATAAAATAAAAATAATATAAAGAAAAAAACAATTTATTAAAATTAAAAATATTAAACGAACAATATAATTAAACCTAAACAAACTAGATAATTAAACTTAAACAAACAACATAATTAAGCTAATTATCAACCATTGAATTGTCGGGCACGGTGCCTGTTTCGAAAAATGGTCGTTGCAAAAGTAGTTGTTGGAAAATTAAATACTCTTTTTTATTAAAATTGTTTTTGTATATATTATTGAACTAGGTTAGAAACCCATGTATTACATGGGCTGGACAAATACAATTTTATATACTAAGTAATAAAAAAATATTACATTATTAAAAACTCATGCATTGCACAGATTGGATAAATAAAGAGATGCATGATCATTTAGGTGTTGTTCCTTTTTTAAGAGGTAAAATGTCTGTAGTCTGTGGACCATATCTGCAGACATCTCTAGAAGAGGAGGTGGACCAAACCTCTGAAGTCTGCACAAAAAAGACTGTTTGTTTTTTAACGTATGTGGACTTCTAAAATAAACTGATGGTGGTGTATGGATGTGGTGGTGGGTGGTTGTGGTGGACTGTGGTGGTGGGTGGTGGTGGTAGACGGTGGTGGTTGTGATGGACGGTGGGTGGTGGTGGTGGACGGTGGTGGGTAGTGGTGGTGGTGGACGGTGGTGGTGGGTGGTAGGTGGTGGGTGGTGTTTAACCATCTTCAGGCCTTATAAGATCTTAGACGTGGCTGAGCCAAGTCTGCACCAAGAAGAGCTCATGGCGACGTTTTTTAATGAAACGTATACGAAAAACAAACAGTCTGCAGAGGTGAATATCTGCACGTGGTTTGCACTACGCAAACAGAAGAGCCTAGGCAGATCTTTTGTAGAAAAACAAATATTACCTTAGATATTTCTTAGCTAAAAGAACACATAACAATACGTATGAATAATATATGTCATGTAAATAAGTGAGAAAGAAAGGAATTAAAAAAAAGCTGGTGAAGAATAATTAAAAGTGGAATGTATTAATATTTTATTTATATATTTTGATGATCGCGTTAACTTTTTGGTTTTTCCGCCTTTCTCTCATGCTTGATTAATTATGAATACTTATCTTTGAACTAAACATAGCTAATATATAACATTTATCTTTATTTGAGTTTAAAGTTAGTGAATGAAAGTTATTAAAGGAAATTTAAATAAGTAAAAATTTAATAGGTTAAAAACGAATATTATATATGGTATGAGGTAAAGTTGGAACATTAAAAATTGAAAGGGTTAGTACGTATAATATGTAAAAAGAAATAGGAGCTAAAAATGCTAATATTCAAAAAACCTCGTTTATCACAGGGGTTAAATAAATAAAACTTTAAATATTAAATAATAAAAGAATTATATCTTTAAGAATCCCCGTGTATTGTAAGGGTTGAATAAATGTAATTTATATACCAAATAAAAAAAATTATATCTTTAAAAACCATGTGTATTATACGGGTGAACAAAATGTAATTTTGTATACCAAAATATATAATATATATATATATATATATATATATATATATATATATATATATATATCTTATAAAAACCCCGTATTTTGCAGGAGTTGAATAAATCTAACATTATAAATCAAATATTAAAAGAGTAGTATTTTTAAAAACCCCGTGTATTTCACGGGTTGAGTAAATGTAAATTTGTATACTAAATAATAAAAAAAGTTATATCTTTAAAATACCTCGTGTATTACACGGGTTAAATAAATGTAATTTTATATAGTAAATAATATTATTTTTCTTTGTTATATAGTAAGTATAGATTTCATACAGATTAAACCTGTATAATTATTATTCATGCATTTGATTTTTTCTTAAAATTTAAATCTGTATGTATAAAAAACAATTGCACTTTCATCCATTATTTACAATTACGATTAGCATCTCATTCTCTTTTTTAGTTTTATTAATCACCAAATTCTACACCAATTGAACTTTTATATATTATTTTTCTATACTAATTTAATCACCAAATCGTTACGTTCCTAAGGTTTCAATTAGAATTCATTACACTATCAAAATTCTTTACCAAATCAACATTTCATGTATTTTTTTTAAATTAAAAGGAACACTTACTCAATATTAATTCATTTGAATATTAAAAAAGTAAAGTGATAACCACTATAAATCAAACTCATATAATAACTCTTAACGCATGGTTGATTTTTTAAAGGAATTGATAAGTTTGTTGGATTAAATTTTTACCAGATCAATATTTCATGTATTTTTTTTAAATTAAAAGGAACATTAACTCAATATTAATTCAATGGATATTAGAAGTAAAGTGATAGCTACTATAAATCGAACTCATATAATTCTAGAGTGTATGGTTAATTTTTAAATGAACTCATAAGTTTGTTGGATTGTTGTTCGGATAAGATTTAATATTTAATTAATTTATAAAAGATAATTAAGAGAGAGAGGCAGGAAAATCAAGAAGTAAACCCTTCAATGAATGACATGTGGTATATATTGGTTTCTTTTATTATATGTATAGAAGATATAGATATATGATACAGTTCAAGAGAGAACCACTACCAGTTGCGAGAACCAGTAGAACTTCTCCAATCTAATACAATTTTAACGCATCACCTATAATCAATTTAATTTAAAAGGGTAATTTAGTCTTTTTCTCTTAATGTCGCATCCCCTCTCTCTTATCTGTAATACACATTACATCATCATTAATATGTCTGCCATAACGATATATCTTTTTCTTTTAATCTTTTTTATACTTTTTATATTTAAAAATGGATAAATATCTTAAGTTTAAATTTAAACACAAAAAATATTACATAATTTAGAAAATACAAAAATATCGAAAATGATATCTATTTCTTTTTACTCTATTTTCCATAATTATGACATAATGTTCTTTATAAAATGCAAGCTATATTTGTCTTATATGTTTATTAGAAAATACAAAATTATCGAAAATGATATTTATTTCTTTTTGCTCTATTTTCCCTAGTTTCTGACATAATATTTTTTTTATAAAATACAAACTATATTTGTCTTATACGTTTTGAGAAAAGTTTACAATCGGGGACGTAAAAAAATTTGTCTTATTTGTCTTATAATGTTTTTTTTATAAAATACAAGCTATATTTTCCCTAATCTGGATGTAAAAAATGTTTATAACCGCAACTTAAAAAGAGTTTACAACCGGGATGTAAAAAAAGTTTACTTTTTTTAACACGTACGTAAAAAATTTACAACCGAGGTGTAAAAAATTTACATCCGTAAAAAGTTCACACGTGACACCGTGCGTAAATTTTTTTTGATGGTTTTAACTTATGTAAAAACTGTGTATTCAAAGTTAAAATAAGCCCGAAGAAACTCCGTTTAAAAACTTTTTATACTCAACCGCATGCGTAAATTTGTTGCAAACCTTTACGCACCTCGTAAAATCTATACGTTAAAACTTTTATATACCCAGCCGCATGCGTAAATTTGTTTGCAAACCTTCGCACCCCGTAAAAACTTTGTAAAACTCTACATAAAAACTTTACGCTACCCGTAAGAACTCCATGTAAAAGGTTTTTATTCTCAAAATTTTTTTACGGCCCCTATAAAAGTTTAAAAAACCTAGCCAAACAATCAACGCTTTTTTATGCGAATATTTTTTTCTGCAAACTTTTTTACGCCCCATGTAAAAACTGCAATGTTTTCACACACGACCCTTGCGGAAATTTATTGCTTGTAAATTAAAAAACAGTAACACCCAACAAACAACCATGTACGTAAAATATACTGATGTGTCTTTTTTTTACACATGGTTTTTTTTTGTAGTAACAACCAATGTAAAAAGTTTACAACTGGTGGCGTAAAAAACGTTAAAATGTTTTAATAGGGGCGTAAAAAAAATACAACCGAGACGGAAATAAATATTTACAACCGGGGCGTAAAAAAAATTTACAGCCGGGGCTGAGGTAAAAATAAGAAATTTACGTTTCAGCAGCATAAAAAACAATTATATAAAATGTTTAATCCCGTTTGTAAATTTGTAGTCTTTACATACGTTTAAAAAATGTTTTTACATTCGGCCGAATGTAAAAAAAATTGCGTACGTTGTTGAAAGTAAAAAAAATGGATTTTTTACATGCGGCAGAAAAATGTTTTTTACGCCACTGAATGCCTGCTCGAGCTCCTCTAAACATCACTTTTGTGGAATGTAAACACTCTATTTTAGAGTAAATGATATTAATTTGTTTGTAGAATGATAATTTAGGATTTTTATATGTTTTGTATGGTGTCCGTGCAGATCTCAGACGATGGAGATTCAAACTATCATTTAGACAACTTCGCTTTATTTATTTTTTTCATTTTCTGGTGATTTATTTGCTTTGTAAACATTTACCTCAATTTTTATTAAAGAACAATCTTATTTATTAAAGCACAATTATTAATGAGATCAATCATTAATGGTCATAGTAAAAAAACCAATTGACCCTTATTCATAATCTATAATATATATAATATACATATCCAAGGGGCAACTTAGGTCATTTGCCAATTTACTAATTAATGCGTAATGTACAATACAACTATGCACGCCATCAAAAGCCCTAAAAAACACGGTATTTCAATTTAGGGTTTCATTCATTCATTCGATCGCATCCTCATTATCCACCCCCATCTCCCTTTCCCCTTCTCTCTCCATCATTTTCCAGAAACCCTAAGGCCACCATCGTCCACCGTCGAGCCAGAAGATCTGGTATGTTTGTTACAGATCTACCGTCCACCGGACTTAGATCTACAGTACAACTGTTGAGCCAGAAGGATGAAGTTTTTTTTTTGCTGAATGTTTGTTACAGATCTGGTATGTTTGTAGCTGATTATGTTTGTTACAGATCTGGTATGTTTGTAGTTGATTATGTTTGTAGCTGATTATGTTTTTGTTACAGATCTGGTATGTTTCTTACAAATCTGCTATGTTTGTGCAGCTTTGGGTGATGTTCAAAAGTTTAACGCCCCAACACCCACTATCTCGTGAAAGCAATGGTTAGCCTTTTGCCATCCTCCATTTCTCATCTTCACCCACACACACACCGCCTTCTACACTAATTGACTCTGACTTCAAGCAAAGGTACATCATTCATTGACCCATTATCAATCTTGATTACATTCTGATTAAATTTCGTTAAATATGTGTACTTTTTGTTAAGTTCAAAGATTTTATGATATGTGTCTCGCATTTGTGTGTTTCTAACATAAAGTTAACTTTTTAATCTTTATGGATACAAAATAAAGTGTGAATTTTTGAGAAATTTATCTGGGATTTGTTTCAGATTAGGGGATAATGGTGAACTTGGTGCTGTTTTTCTGAGATCAAGCTTGTGGTATCTGTGAATGTGAGGTTTAGAATACCTTATTAAACTCAATGGGGCCAGAGTTTGGTTGTGGGTGGGTCTGAACCGGTTCTTGGGTCTGGAAACGTGAAGAAGGGCCTTTTATTAACATACCGTGTTCATGAAGGGGATGATCAGAAAAATGTGTTAAGGTGGGAAGGTGGAAATAAGAGGAAATTAGTGGTATTTTTGGCAGGTAAAAGTTAAAACACTAAATTTTTAAATGGTATTTTTGTTATATTATTAGTTTTTCTTTATATAATCAGTGAATAAAATCACTCTGTTAATGTAATCTCATACTTGAATGCAGAATGGTAGTGACAGTCTTCCTTTCAAAAGTGTGTTCAAGAATGTCATCTTTCGCAAGAGTAGCAGTTTGGCTGTTGAGAAATTGCTTGGCTTTATTCAGAATAAGCTCAATCATGATGGTAATGTTTTAAATTTCATATTTGAGGTCAAAAATCGTGTCTTAAATAATTGTTCGATTCGTATTAATATATTATTACTCTGATGTTGGAAACTGTTTTAAGATTCGGTTATTGTCCAGTTCAAGATATGCTGTCCAAATATAGGAGAAGGAACATGGGGAATTGTAATTTTTCCTATTAAAGTTTTAAACATCTACATATAACCTTATAACTTCCATGTGGGGCCCGTGTTCATGTTACAGATATATGTAATTGGAAGCTTGTTCAAGCTGGCCAGCTGGGTAAATGAAAAGTTCATGACGGAAGCGTCGATGGTAAGTCTTTCAGACCTGATTAGTTGTGGGACTTGTAAATCAGTGACACATGATGACGTCTTGACCGGGTTACTGTGTTTCTCAGGTGGTGCCCTTGAAGTCGGCCATCTTTCCACCAGAAAATTCATTTGTCTTGTTGCTTTAAGGTACATAGATCATTTCAGTTCAGCCTTATGCATGTGTGTATTTGGTTGTCTATGTATGTATGTATTTACAAGCAGTTAGATGGAACAATCGTTTGATATGCAGATTTCTGTATTTGCTAAATTTGATCTGATTCTATAATTTTAGGGCACGGTTGCTAGGCTTATTGCGTTTTAGATGCGTAAATATCAACGATACATGAATGGTTTACACGGTTGAGCCGTGATGTTAATATAGATCAATCGTTTTAGATGGTGTCACCATTGTTGTAAATATCAACGATGCATGAATGTTTGAATTTAAAACTGTTAGGATTAGGTTATCAACTTGATGCTGAACCGACTTGAGTTTGTGTTTTAGATCGATAGTGCCAATTCGGGCTGTTTGGATGGTTTTTGCGACGATTTTACAATTTATATTTTAATGAATTTTAGGACCAACAAAACTGACTGTTCAGACTAAATATAAGCACTAAATGTAAAAATTGACCTCAAATCAGTTCTTATTATTAGCGGATGTATATCCGTTTTATATTCTTATGTATATCTATGTATTTCTTATGTATATCCGTTTTATATTTTATCCCTGATTTCCAGGGAATTAGTTAGGAATTAGTTAGGGTCTTGTATTATATATTGTTCCCTTCTTCATCAATAAAGATCAAGGAATTCAGATTCAATTATATGGTATCAGAGCCTACTGCTCTGACCTAAAACAAATTCACAGCAGCCCCTGTCCATGGACCCTGCAGCCGATTCTTTTTTCCTTCTTTTGTTTATCTCGATGTCAGACAAACCAGAATCCTCCAAGCACACTGACAGCCTTCACCCTGCTTATTCGGTGACTAACATCCAGCACAAAGTTCGTGTTTTGGATGGTTCCAAAGTCACCTAGGCATCATGGGTCAAGCTGTTCACCCTGCATGCACGCGGTTACGAGGTGTTACACCACATTGATGGCACTGAACCGCCTGCCAAAACAGATCCGGACTATGCCAACTGGTCCAAAATTGACTCTCTTGTGCTTCAGTGGATCTATGGGACACTTTCAGATGACCTGCTGGCACGTATTCTTGATGAGGAAACAACAGCTTATGGCGCATGGACCCGGATTCGGAAAATCTTTCTGAACAACAAGGGCGCCCGTGCAGCAGCCCTTGAAACAGAGTTTGTCAATCTTACCTTGCGCTCCATGCCCAGCCTCCAAGACTACTGTCAGCGTCTCAAGTATCTGGCTGACCAACTGAAAGCTGTTGAACAACCAGTCACAAAAGATCGCCTTGTCCTGCAGCTGGTTCGCGGCTTACCACCGGAATTCGATGTTCAAGCCTCTATCATCAATAACACCCTTCCCTCATGGGAAGATGCCTGCGACATGCTCGACTCAGATCTGCGACGCCAACACGCACGGGACTCTATTGCCCCCAACCCGGCTGTTGTTGCCCAAGTCTCTCGCGAGCCACCTACGGCCCGCCGGGACCCCCCTCATTATCGCAACAACAACCGACAGCAGCCAAGACGTCAATTTCACAGGCCTCAGCAATCATTCGGTCAACAGCAACATCGCACAGGTCGCGGTAATCAGCAGCCCTCTAACCGCAACCAGCCTCGTGGTTCTTCCCAGTCTTCGGCCGAGTATCAATTGGTCCGACCCAATGTCTGGAGCCCAGGTCCATCCCCCTACTGGCCACCATGGTGGGCTGCGGCCCCACCATGTCCCTACCCAACTCAGCCCAGTTGGGCAGGCTCATCTTGGCCGATTGTTCCTGGTCAGGCCACTGGCCCAAGTTCACGACAGCACCAGCCCTGGTCCACTCCACCTGCTCAGGCCCACTTGGCAGATGTAAACCCACTGGAACCATCAGAATTAGGGGCAGCTTTCCAGGCGATGGCACTGGACTCGGGAGATGACAGTTGGGTTGCTGACACCGGTGCCTCTGATCATTTGACACACGAACCAGGTAATATTCACACTCCTTGTACTACTACTATTAATTATGTATTTGTTGGAAATGGTAACCGTGTGCCAATTCACGGGTCCGGTCATACAACCATTCACTCACCCAATTCACGGGTCCGCCCCTACACCCTTAAAAATGTCCTTTACACCCCAAATATTATCCGAAACCTTGTTTCAGTTTGTAAATTCACTAGTAAATTCACTACTGACAATATGGTTTCCATGTCTTTTGACCCTTTTGGCTTTTCTGTGAAGGACTACAAGAATGGAACGCTCCTGAGCCGCCACAATAGTACCGGCCCACTGTACTCCTTCAACACCAAAACCAACAAACCTGCTTCCGCTTTGCTTACTTCTTATGTATATCTATGTATTTCTTATGTATATCTATGTATTTCTTATGTATATCCGTTTTATATTTTATCCCTGATTTCCAGTTCATGAAACGGCTCCTTCGATACCTCAAGGGTACACTAGACTATGGAATCTCTATTTTACCATCCAAATCAGCTCATATCACAGCCTATTCTGATGCGGATTGGGGAGGCTGCCCTGATTCACGACGGTCTACTTCAGGCTACTGTGTCTTCCTCGGTGATAATCTGGTTTCTTGGTCATCAAAACGTCAAGCGATTATCTCACGTTCCAATGCCGAGGCTGAATATAGAGGTGTGCCCAACACCGTTGCAGAAACAACATGGCTCAGAAACCTACTTCTCGAACTCCATCTTCCCATTACCCGGGCCACAGTTGTCTATAGTGACAATATCTCTGCTGTCTACTTATCTCAGAATCCGGTCCAACATCAACGATCCAAGCATATCGAGATTGACATACATTTTGTTCGCGAAAAGGTTCGTATGGGTTCTGTCAAAGTTCTTCATGTTCCTGCAGACTATCAATACGCTGACATATTCACCAAGGGTCTTCCACGCCAGTTGTTTCAATGATTTCGGTCCAGTCTATGCATCGGAAGACCTACTGCTACGACTGCGGGGGCGTATTAGCAGATGTATATCCGTTTTATATTCTTATGTATATCTATGTATTTCTTATGTATATCCGTTTTATATTTTATCCTTGATTTCCAGGGAATTAGTTAGGAATTAGTTAGGGTCTTGTATTATATATTGTTCCCTTCTTCATCAATAAAGATCAAGGAATTCAGATTCAATTATACTTATAGCTAATATTTGATTTTGATTAATTCTTCCAGTAAGTCCAAGTCCACATAAGGACCCAAATAGGTCATAATGCCTCTTTTATGACTTAAATGCACATAAAAGAAGTACTTCATGTCAACATATCTAAATTACTAATACTACATTACCCTTTTTGGGCTCAATATTATGTACTTCTCTTGAAAATAATAATACATTTAATTTCAAATCTTTTTAGGTTCACGGAATTTGGTGGACTGATTCCCACTTGACCTGTAGAAGATATAACATATGCGAAAATGTTGTTATATTCTTTATCCGTTATCTGTCTAAGTTTTTTCTCCGGATTTATGCAGAAAATTGTCTGGCAAGAACTTGACTGGAAGCATACCGAACGATTTGACCAGGTTGACCAGCTTAGAACAGTTGTAAGTTTCATTGTGCACCTTTTATTTTTGTAAATGTATACAAGTATTTGATATTGACCACTAAAAATTGCATGTTGTTAAATATAGGTGGCTTGATGGGAATACCCTCACGGGTCCGATACCTGATTTTAGTGGATGCCCAAATTTAAAGATCATGTAACGCACACTATATTAGCGTGTAGTGATTTTTTTTAATAATTTAATCCATTAAGTTTCGTGTGTGCAGACATCTTGAGAACAATCAGTTGAGTGGTGAATTACCTACCTGGTTAGTAGATTTACCTAATTTAAGTAAAAAAACAAGCTCGTTTAGTAAACGAGCCCGAGCCGGCTCGCAAGTCCTTAACGAGCGTTCTGTTTGTATTTTTTTTATTAATATATTAAACATATATCTAAATAATAATATTTACCATTTATATAAATATAAAAAACAAGTAAATTATATGTATAATAATAATTATATTAATATATATTAATTAATAAATACTAAACGAGCCGAGCCCGAGCCGAGCTCGAGCTCAAGCTTTCATATGTTAAACGAGCTCGAGGTCGAGCCTGGTCGAGCTTGGGCTCGGCTCGGCTCGTTTGCACCCCTTTGCATTATTGTCATATTAGTGTCAACGACGCAGCGAGCGTAGCGACATGTTTAATAAAAAAAAATTAAAAAATTGCCACCTGTAAGTTTAATACACCTTGTAATTCAATTGTTTCTAATAATTAGAACATTTCACTTTACGCATGGTTGATAAAAAAAATAAAAAAATGATTTGGTGTATTTGGTTGCAGGACAAAGCTTTGGCTTCACTTGCAATCGAGGACAAGAAAAGGCAATATACCGTCAGCGCAGCCGTAATGGCGCGGCGAGCGCAGCGTAGCGAACGCACCGACGCAGTGAGCCCGGCGCAACGCCGCAGCGAGCGCAGCCACAATGCCACAGCCAGCGCAACTGCAATGCCACAACCAGTGCAACTGCAATGTCAGACTGCTGAAGACGTTTTTTTTTAACACTTTTTGTGATTCTAGCAGCCAATTACAAATTTACTATATCACTTATTACCTTTTCAGATGTTTTAATTGCAATTTGATCTCTAATTGCAGTTGGTCAGATTGGTTGTAGCTACCATTTCTTACAACTCATTTGCTCTTGGAATTAATCTCACAAAATGTCCTGTACTACAATATCTATACTACCTTGCCCAGGTAATTGATAACCTCCTTTGTCCCGATTGGTGCTTTGTACTAGATGTGACAGAATATGCGGATAGTGTCAAAAACTTTATATTGCGTCAATAACAACAATAATATAATAATTTCCAATGCTTTTGCGACCGAATTGGACCGGAAACCACGTATGTGGTTGAGGGCGGGTGAGGGCAGTTGGATCGCTACAAGCAAAACTGGCCGATTTTCGTCGAGCTGCGGTTGAACCACCGTACCACTGTCGTGGGTCAGACCGATTGTGGTGAGATTGTTTAAAGTGTAGAATTACAATTTTATTGAAATAACAAGATATTTCTATTCCTATGGAAAGTATTAATATTTGAAAAAAAGGAACTAAAAGTGCATTTGTGCCAAAAACAAGTTTTGCTTAAACGTTTAAGTTTCTTAGTGTGTATTATTTATTTAATATGCTTGTCAAGCTACAAATATTATAAATGATTTTTTTACATTGTCATCCATTTACTTTGTTTTGATACTTATTGTAAGCAGATCTCCTCCTTCAATCAAAGAATTCAAGTAGTGGTAACATAAAGACAATATCCTCAAGTAGTTAGGTGAGCCTAAAAGGTTCTGAAATAAACTTCTTTCTTGATGTCCAATTGTTTTAGTTAAGTTGCTCAATGTACATGTTTTCTACGCATTGGTTTCATCGGTTAAATTTTACATTTAGCTTAGTTTCTCAATAGAAATCTAAGTGAACAACGCTTGTATCTTATGTTTGTGAGTTACTTCTACAAACGCCATCCATAACTTGGGCATATTTGTATGAGAGCTAATATTACAATGGGCATCCATAATGTTATGTTTGTTTTCATCTAAAAGAATTATTTTTTGTGTGTTCCTTGTTTATACTGAACTGGTTTGATTCATATTTTGGTGCAATGCATGTCAATTTGGTGCAATACTCTTTTAAACAATTGTGTTAGTTTTCCTTTTAGTTTACTATAGCAATTGCATGAAAATCAGTAGATTTTTGCTTGCTGCAACGTGCGATATTAAGTGTTACTTTTCATAAATCTTGGTTTTAATAAGTTGATGTTTATGACAGAAAAATAATGCATCAGAAAGTGCGACACTATTGACATTAAATTTTTTTCGATTCAAATCATGATACCTTGTTAGCCATCATACAAGAACTATCAAACTTAAAGAAAAAATATAAACTAAACATTTACGCAAGCAATATTTTCACATCTTATAAAAAATAGATTATCACTAGAAAAAAATAATATAACACATACTATACAATATATCACAAGAGAATTAATAAACTAATAGAATCAAGTTCGGTGCTGCAAATTATTGCCGCCGCTGCAACGCCACTCCCGCCGCATCGCGCGGGTAAACGACTAGTCTCAATAAAAACAAAAATCTCATTAATTAAAACACATTTGATCAATGGTTAATATTGATTCATATGGTTCTCACAAACTAACATGGTTCTCATTTTACCCAATCCCTATAGTAGTAATACCTTTATATTGCATAAAAATAATACTTTCAATATATAATATATTTTATTATTGTTTAGTAAAAGAAATACAACAAAGGGACCTTATTAGTCGTATTTAAAAGAACGATAATAAATGAAACTGGATGCTTCTCATTGTCTGCATTTGTCCCCCTGCTTTGACATTCATCTCTTGTGCTTTCATCACTCCTTCATAACTAAACACCCAAAATCCCATTCATTAGTTTTCAACATTCCATCAAATTTCTCTTTCCATATCCAAATTAAATATCTTTATATCTACAGTTTCTTCAGATATGCTCTGTAATATTCAAGTAGATGTCAATGGTGAACACTTATTCTTTGTTGATAAGGTAAATCTTCCATATGTGCCTCATATGAACAGTGGCTCCTTTGCTCAAATTATTACTCTCTAAAATGTTGAAAAGGGTCTTTTTTTTGTTCAGTTTACTGTGTTTTTGTGTGTTTGGTTTTGTTGAATTTGGTTATGACACTGGTTATGACTATTTTATGTTGAATTTTGGTTTCGTTTCTTTTCTTTTAACAGTTATTTTATTGAATCTTTCATTGTCAGTGTGTGTTTGGTTTTTAGCTATAAAGAGCGTTTAACTGCTCTAATTTTGACATATGTTCAAAATAACCAAAAGTCAACTGCTTTTTTCTTAGATTACCTTAGAACAGAGGTACTCTGCTTTAATTTTGAATTTTTTTTATTGAACCATAAAACAATTCATGTTCTTTTAAGTTAAGCTTGATGCAGATTCTTTTTTACAGTTAATAAATGAACCTTTGATTGTCTGTGTGTGTATGTTTTCAGGTATCTTGGATTAGCTAAGACTTTCTCTGTTTTAGTATTACAATCTCTAATTCAAATCCTGTCTTTTAATGACCCATTTTACACAATAATTTCACTTGTGAAATATAAAATACTTACCTAAACCTCTTCTTTTTTCAGAATATTCTAGCAAATTATTCGAATCAAGTAAGCAAATTACTCGCGAGAATCCACAACGTGAAACTCGTATTCAGTGATTTCCCGGGAGGAGCAGAGTGTTTCGAGCTCATCACAAGATTCTGCTACAACAATGGCACCATTGAAGTAACCCCATCCAACATATTCTTGCTTCATAGTGGTAGTTCTTTCTTGGAGATCACTACCTTGATAAAGCAAACCGAGTTGTACCTTGAAGGCATTCATTGTTGGACATGGTCAGATTTCATAAACGCTTTAAAACAATGCCACATTTTATACCCTTTCCTTAGTTTTTCAAAAAAATTTTAATACCCTTTTAGGAAACTTAAACATTTCTGGTTATGAATCTAGTTCATGCCCTTCCTCGTCAAACAGCTCTAGTTTTCGGTTTTCAACTAGTGATAGTAGCCCAAAAGGTTCAAGATTCAATACTGGTGTAGATTATTGGAAGTTTGATGATCTTTCTTTTTTGAACATAGATTTATTTGAAAATCTAATAAAGTCCATGATCTCTTTACACATTGACCACACTAGAATATGCTCATTGATCTTTCATTACCAAAAATCAAAGTTCTTCTCAGGTTATTCACCTGTCCAGAAGTGTAAACTCTCGGAAACTAACATAAATCTATTGAGTTTGCTCAGTGGTAGCGCGTTTTCATGTAGAGCATCACTCGATGCCTTTGGAATGAGCTTGATTTTGAATATGAGAACGATTGAAAGGTCAAAATTGGAGCATTTTCTTGGATCACGATTAGATGAGTTTACGATCAACGATTTGCTTTTTCATGGCAAGAATATGGCGGCGTTTGATGTGAATTTGATTCTTCGGTTGATTAAAAACTTTCTACTTGAAAAAAGAAGTAATGGGTTGTTTGTGCATCGAGTGAAGAAAGTCGGGTTCTTGGTGGATTTGTTCATGGTAGAGGTGGTTGCTGATCCTTTCTTGAAATGTTGTAAGTTTTATGCTTTAGCCATGGCCTTGCCTGATTTTGCTAGAGAATCCTATGACAGACTCTGCCATGCAATCGAAATTTACGTTGAGGTGATATTTTGTTCGTTACTACTAAATAAATGACTTTCAGCAACGAAAAATCACTGACAGACTAACCAATTTTTTTAATACGACCGAATCACCAAAAAATAAATCACATACTGTATACACACATTATGTGTGTGTATTGTATATAAATATAATGTTCATTTGCCCATGATCCTTGTTTTTCTTTCTTACGTTATATTTTGTTTTCCCTAGGTGCATGGGGGTTTAAGCGAAGAACAAAGTGCGAAGCTTTGGAGTGTTGTTGACCTCAACAAGTTATCAATGGTTAGAACGAGACTAAACCTTACACGAACGAGACTTTTACCATTTGTTAGGTTCAAGGGGCGCATCAATAATGACTCTAGGGTTCATGGTAAACAACGTTCAAAAGTCCCACAGGATACACCAAAGTTCTTGCCTAAAAATTCAAGAACGTTAGACCAATGTAGTGCTAAATCCTTGCCATGACTATGTCGTTAGTAGAGGTTTTCTTCACATAACATTTCCGCTTAATGATGTTTGTAAATCAAAATTAAACTAGTAGAGGTTTTGTAAATGGTACGGAGCGCCTTAGTAAAAGTTGATTTTGGGTTTTTTTAAGTGTTATTCGTTTAAACTATTTAACATACTTGTATTTTGAAAATCAAGAGAAAATGGTATTTATTAGATGTAAAGATGAACGCATAAGTAAATATCATGAACGAGGAGGATAACGGTGATATTATGCAATGAAATATTAATTGTTGGAAAGCAAAACGAGTTGGGATTGAACAGAGGCCGCATAAAGGCGTCTACAAACCCGTCGTAAGAAGAGCAGGTCATAAATGGATTCTGAATCCATGCCAAGATTTACGACCGCAAAAGCGGTTGCAAAACTCAGTCGCCAAATAACCTCTGGTCACAAAGTTCGATTACCCAAAGACGCTTTGTCATCGCATTGCGACATTTGAATCTGGAAAAACGGTCGCAAATCTTATTTATATAATAGTCTAATAAAATACCACGTATCTATAGTATGTGTTTGGTTTGACCCAAAGGCCTAATCCGCAAACAAAAATATTACCAAAGAACTTAGATTGATGTCACATATTCCCATCAATTACTTATTTTCAAATTTTTGCATAATTGTTTCACTATTACCGTCTATTAAAATCTTATCTTATCTTATCTTATATATATAACAAATTTTTAAATATTTGGGTTGACGTGGCAATCTTTTAGAGCTTGGTTTTGACTCCAAAACTTCGGGTCAAAGATTTGTGTATATGGGTTGAGGCGGGATCCGTTTCCTGTTGTTATGATCCGACTTTTTCTGTCCGCGCATACGTTAAACCCTAGATTGGCTCACAGACCGTTCCTCTCCTATTCGTGGCAATTCTTCATGTTCCTTGCATCTTCCCAAATCCTTAGAAACAAACTGTATCTTTATTATATCATACTTTATTGTTGTAATAAAGATAACAATAAATAAGCTGTAGTATATATGAGAAAAAAGATTAAAACTCTTGACATATGCACTATGGTTGATATGATAGTTAGTACTAGATAACTTTTATTGAAATTGAAAATAACATTACTCATATTTCCAACCACATGATGAGCCATGTTTGAGGGTATGATACCTGAAAATCGAATCAACATCATGGATAAACTTTTTGATACCTGGTTGAATTATTTGAGTTAGTATAGATAATAGATCAAGATTAGGCGAGTATTGGTATGATTTCACTGAATTGCAATTAGATATAATATTGTTATGATCACAGTGGCGGAGCATTCTCATTGACGGATCAGAAGAATGTGGAGAAGACAAATGTTGTTTCTATTCTTTGGTAAACACACTTTACGTTAGATTTTCTGTTTGTATACACAACTGTTTTGTGGATCGAATGGGCCAAACTCTAGCCTAAGTGTACTATTAATACATTCAGCCTCTAGATCATATTATAGTCATACTTTGCTTTGGGATTTTTTTTTTTTTTAGAATATCAAAATTGATTCAGTTTATTATTCAGTTTCTTATATTATAATGTATAACGGTATTGAAATTCTAATCTACTTGAATATTGAATACCATAAAACTATATGAATGTTGTATTTATTAACTTAACGTTAACGCGCGGATATACCTAATCTATATTTCCGTCTTCTCTCTTCTTTTATTGCCCTCCTGTCCTGTCGTCAATTGACAGTATGACGTAGGGCGCAATATAATTGAAGTGGTCAAATCCTATTTTGGTAAAGCAAGCACCTTGAAGTAAAGGATCTTGGATCCAGACCCTTTTGTGAATGAGAAAGATAAAGATGATAAAGACCAATGAAATCAAGTTTTCAGATTGTAAATGGTAAAGTTTGATTACCATTAACCTCCAGAATAGTTAACGAGTTTTTCGGTTTGATTCATCTCCTAAGGGCGGCTCTCGCCCTGAGTTATTTTAAGTTAAGAAGTTAAGGCGGCCTTAGTCATTAATTTATGGTATTCTTCTTATTACCTATTGTATTTCTAGTGCTTTTTTATTAGAGGTGGCCGGGACCTATTATTTCGAGTTTCTTTTTGAATCAAGGTGGCCGTAGGCCCCTATGGTCCAGCGGTTACGACCTCTCTTTTTCACGGAGAAAACGAGGGTTCAAGTCCCTCTGGGGGTATACTAAGACTCAAGACGATAGGAGTCGGATTTTTATCAAGTGATCTATATTTGTCAAGTCCTTTTACTAGTCTACTCAGTGGGACTTTGTATTTTAGATCAAGTGATATGTATTTGTCAAATCTGCCTGGGAGACAATATTGTGGAACGTCTAAAATAAATTAGGCGTTGGGTCGATGCCCGAGTGGTTAATGGGGACGGACTGTAAATTCGTTGACAATATGTCTACGCTGGTTCAAATCCAGCTCGGCCCAACAATTTGTCAATCTACGTAGAACACTCTTGTTCTTAATAAATACCTGATACGAGAGAATAAAAAGGAATCCAAAATTTCTGCTAGATCTCTTCTTATTTCCCTGGGATTGTAGTTCAATAGGCAAGAGCACCGCCCTGTCAAGGCGGACGTTGCGGGTTCGAGCCCCGTCAGTCCCCACGGATCCAATAAGTACATCAATTCGCCTTTCCATTTTCTGTGAAATCTGTGAAAGAGGGGACATAGAGCATAATTGAATTCCGAAGGGGTTTCCCTTCTTTTTTTTCAGGATTCTGTCGAAGAAAGAACAAACCCTAAACTAAAATGAAAATAACTAAAATAGTGAAGTTGATAGAATATTCCATCTTTTCTCCTGCGACTCATCTTTCTCATACTTCCTTGTCTTCCAAAGAAATTTAGATCATTAAAAGTTAGAACCTAATTCCTCTCTTTTTCCACTTCGTTTGTATTGTTTGTTGGGGTTTTGTAGTTCGGACGGGTGGTTAGATTTCGTTTCATTTGATGGTTCTATAAGGAAGACCTAAGGTAGGTTATAGAAAAGAAAGAACAGAAAAGAAGGATAGAGAAAGTAAAGCAACTTTTGATTGGTCCGGGAATCCAAGATTGGATTTGGTATGGATAAAAGATGTTCGTATGTTATACTATTCAATTCTCGACGACGAATTAATTTAATAGCTCAGATATTGTTATTCATGATATTGATCCGATTCAAGATCATCGATAGGTAATGCATTCATTGAATTGACAGGTGAAAGATTTAATCTCTATGGGATTAAATCCCGAGTTATTGTGAAATAAAAAAACGATGAGATTATGGAAGTAAATATTCTTGCATTTATTGCTACTGCACTGTTCATTTTAGTTCCTACTGCTTTTCTACTTATAATTTACGTAAAAACAGTCAGTCAAAATAATTAATTACTTTAAATGAAACTTGACTTCTGAATTCTTATAAATCAATAGTTGAAGAAATCAAATGAAAAGTATTCTATTTTTATGTCTTAAATGAAATCAACGGGCTATCATCGGCGGTCTTCCATGAGATCCGAGAGTATGGTAAGTAAGAAATAAATTTCTTACTTACCATACTCTCTATTAGTGTTATAATAGTGTATAAAATTGTTTCTAATAAAGTTGGTATACTATATTAGCTTCTATCTTCAATAGATGTAGTTATTAATCAATATATGTAATTGACGTAGGACCCAATTCTAGCTCGTTTGATACATCTATTTATTCCGATGAATCTGAAATAATTGTTTTACTGTTATATAATGTATTTCTCCACTAGAATCCAATGGAATTTGAAAATGAAGATATTTTGATTTGAAAATGATTTCAATTCAAATAAAAAATGCGTTGCAGAACGATCTATAAAACAATTGATACCGTTTCATTCCTCAACAAAATTAGGAGTGCTTCTAAAGTCCACTTCTTCCCCATACTACGAGTGAAAGGGAAAATGTAAAGACTACCATTAAAGCAGCCCAAGCAAGACTTACTATATCCATGTGAATTATGTCCCTTATCTCTATGATAGAATTATTCCATTATTGCTCACTAATAATAGTAGAATTAATGGTCCAGAGTCAAAAAGGGATTCTGGCCGAACACTATTGATGAACCAATCAAATAATGATGAACCAATCAAATAAATCCATTTCAAAAATTCCTATATTATTTCTAATCGGGAAAGACTAAACACAAGTAAAATAAAAAATAACATTACAAAGGAATGTTACTAATGGAACATCTAGTAATAAAATAATTGAGAGGGTCCATTCATTTTTTATTGCCCTTCAAAGTAAAAACAGATCAATTGCTATCTATTACAAAATTTTCCTATTTGATCTAATACGTACCCTTTCCTGATTGTCTCTCTGAAGGAGTTGAGAGATAGTATACTCTTGACGAGGGGTTAAAATTTTTTTTTCACTTTTTATTTTCTATAAAAAAGGAAATTATCCATCTCAATCTAATAGTGATTGAATGCCTAAACACTCAGAGATTCTCGCGAGTCTATATATATGTAGATTATAGTATAGAAAGAACTTCCCCCAACCAGTAGTTAAATTATCTTCCGGCTATCCAATCAAGACCCAATCAGTAGACATTACATTAGTAGTAGAAAGGAATCGGGAAGTCTTGCTTCGACCACGACAATCTTTCTTTTCATTTTGGATTCAAAAATTGATTTACAAAATATCCAGAACGGATATTTAGAATCAATCAAGTATTAACAGTCCCCTTATTCTGTTCTGCTGGATAAAATTTGGTTGAGTTATATCAGCAGAACAGAATAATAGATTTCGATTCGTTTGTTGATGAGGCGGCACCCGGATTTGAACTGGGGAAAAAGGATTTGCAGTCCCCCGCCTTACCACTCGGCCATGCCGCCAAAACGATACAGAATAGGATCAAAATTTCCCTTTTTGGGTTGTATTACTAAATTTTAGTTTATTGTACTTGCATCCTGTTTTTAATCCTTTTTCTAAATTTAGAAAAATTAGAAAAGAAACCATTTTTCCCCTTTTGATTGTCTTTGATCTATCCCTTCGATTGATTGTATAGTACTCAAAACACACAATGCCAAAAAGCTTCCCCTCACTTTTATATTGAAAATTTATATTGAAAAAGAAAATGTATATTTTCACTCAAAAAAACCAAAATTGATGACAAATGGGAACCATTAACTATTCGTTGACTGAGAATTCGTGAATAATTATTGGAATTGAATCTAAAATTTTGTTTGCCTAATGACATAAGAAAATACAAATTGATACATACTTAATTGCTTCTTTTGAATCAAAAATTCTTCTCAATTTCCATTATAACAAAAACGATAAGTATATGTAAACCCCAAAACGGAAATTGTTACAAAGATACAAAATTGGCTATTTAGAGTATGTTGCCTATAAATAAAAAAGAAAGGTAATTTTTTGGAACAAAAAAAGGCCCGGCTGGGTATTGACCGGGCCAGGCCAAAAGGGCGCTTCGAACAAAATAAAAGCAAGAAGGTCTTCTTTATTTCTTTTTCTATTTGGATCTTTCGAGCATCTAAATGGAATTGCTAATTCTATAATAACGATAAAGAATCTGAAAGAAATACTTTCTTTAATCCTTATTTGATGTGTAATGTAACATAGTAATTATCTTTTTCAATTGGGAGAGATGGCTGAGTGGACGAAAGCGGCGGATTGCTAATCCGTTGTACGAGTTATTCGTACCGAGGGTTCGAATCCCTCTCTTTCCGTTTCCGTTGATGACTTTCTATTTTTTCTTTCAAATTTAGCAAATTCCTGTTTATTTTTTTCCTAGTGAAATGTGTGGAATAGCTAAAATAAAATATTAAGAAATTGTAAAATTAAGCAAGAAAAAAAAATTTTTATTTTATTCTTCACGTCCAGGATTACGTCCTGGATCATTGGATAGGAATCCAAAGATGAAGAGAGAAACAAAGAATATTACTACTGTGTAAACGAAAAGTTTGAGAGTAAGCATTACACAACCTCCAAGATCATTTTTTGAAAAAAAAACGAGAAAAGAAAAGATAATAGATCCTTCTTTTTTATATCACATATCCTATTTTGACACCAAGAAATGAATTATAGAAATAGAAAAGAATGTTCAGAAATTCAAATGAAGTTGAAATTTTTAATAAGAGTCTTTGATTACCAAAAATCACTTTCATACCGACAATTAGATATTGTAAGTGACCCTAAGCTAATACATAGGGTATTTCATCATAAATGGCTGAAAATCTGTATAATCAAACAGGAATTACGATATAGTGTATTCCAAATAATTTTATTTTAGTATCATAAAATGGACCGGGTAAGTCGCTTACCGATATCGTACAAATATGGTAAGTATCATAAACTGGACCGGGTAAGTAGCTTACTGATATCGTACCACTATGGTACCGAACTAATATCGGTCAAAGAGCATTGGTACTGATATTCATTTTCTGGTGTGATAATGTTTCATTTTTTATTGAGTTTGATAATATTTCTTGTATTCGTGGCAACTCGTAAAGAACCCAACCAATGTTGAACAAACAAAATCATTATCATTATTGTTTAATTTATAATTTTCGTTCAATCTAGAAAAAATGTTGATATCTTTTTGGAAGACAACTTTTCTTATATAATTTTAAGATTTTTGTTCAATCTAAAAAAGATGTTCCTATCCTTTTCGAAGACAACTTTTCTGTAATTAAATAAAATACCATTGTAAATAGAGTTTTATATATTGTAATATATGCATGTTTCTCGCTACATCACGTGACGAAATTTCGATTAGTTTATTTTAATAATAAAAAGGTTAAGGTTTTTGTTTCTTCATTTTTGAATTCCTTTTTTTCAATTATTGCTGAAATAAGAATCTCTCATAGTATTCATATTATATATACACACGTTGAACTCACACCATCCTAAAATCTGTTGTCTATTTTATAGGACTTAATCTCGCTCTAATATGGTGCGAATTAACTTTTGGTGTCACTAGCCCAAGACGTCTTATGCACATATCTAGATTAAAACATTTTTGATATTGGAAAAAAGCTCATACAATACGTTCACCATACATATATCTATTCAATAAAATAATATTTCTTATTCATTTTATATATAGGGTTAGGTTCATATACATTAATCTAAAAAGTGTGAGAAGTGTGAGAAGACTTAGAAATTAATATGTAGACATCATGTTTTGAACTTAGCCATGATGTTTTGGGTTGTTTTGGCAATAAAAACACCAAACAATATAATTTAAAACGCAATGCAACGAATTATAGGCGTGCAATTTAAAAAACACTATTTAACACTTAAAAACACCATACTTAACGTTCTTGGCATGGTGTTTTAACTTTTAAGCCTTAATGCAACGAATTATAGGCGTGCAATTTAAAAAACACTATTTAACACTTAAAACACCATACTTAACGTTCTTGGCATGGTGTTTTAACTTTTAAGCCTTGAATTCATTGCACCGTGTCTTAAATTGTTATGTTCAATGTTTTTCTTGCCAAAACAACACAAAACAACATGTCTAAGCCCAAAACATGATGCCTACAAGTCAATTCCTATGCCTTCTCACACTTTTCACACTTCTCACACTTTTAGATTAATGTACACGATCCCCTCTCTCTCTCTCCCTCTTATATATATATATATATATATATGGATCGGTTCAAATGAAAACCATCCTCAGTTGCGAGAACCGCGAGAACCAATCTCCACCAATCAAACAATGACACGTATGCATGACTATTTTAAAATCTAAAGGGTATTATGGTAATTTCTATCACTGCCATATGTATCTGACTCTTTAAAACATCACCTGTCTCTCTCTCTCTCTCTTGAAAATAGTCACCAGATCATCTCTCATCTTGAAAGTATTCATCAGATTCATCTTCAAATAATTATCTTCAAGGAACCCGAATCAGGTGGGTGCTTGGTCGGTGGTGGGAGGTGGTTGGTCGGAGAACAGTGGTGGGGAGGGGGTTGGGTGGAAGTTGTACAGAGGAGGAAGACGATGATGGGGCGGTGGTTGGTGGGAGTATTTTGCGACAACCGCGGTGGTGTCTAGCCACCATCTGAGAACATGTACGGTGGTGGTCGATGTGGGGGTTGTATGGTGGTGGTCGTGGAGGTGTGGGGGTTGTCTCTCTCTCTCTTGTTCCAAACAAGGGCCATGCCGTCTACCGGCGGCTGCCGCACCACCGTAACAGTGGTGGCCAGCCCCGGTTGTTGTCTGCCCGTCTGCAAATCTGGTGGGTGTTGTTGTTTCCGTTGGTATTTTTGTGTTTTGCATAAAGTGATTCGGTTTTGGGATTCTCCGGTGATTGATTTGTGTTTTTGATATTTGGGGAGTTGAGTTGGCAGTGATGGTTCGAAACAAATTTTCCGACAATTGATGACGATGGCGCGGCGAGGATGGCGGAGGGTAGGTTTTCGAACCTGCAACCCCACTTTCGCAGCCATTATTTTTATTGGAAACTCTGAGCCAAACTCCGTTTTTTTCAAGATCCATGGATGGTTTTTTGATTAATCGGGTTCGGGGGTAAAAAGATGTTCTGGAGTAAAACTTTTTTTGTTTTTTTTAAGTTGTTGTAAAGCCGTAAAAAAAAACGGGGCGTAAAAAACGGTTTTAAACCCGGGGCGTAAACCAGGGGTGTAAAAAAGGTTAAACCCGGGGCGTAAAACTTCATTTGTAGGTTTTGATTTGTGAGGTGTTGTGACGTCCACTAGTGTTTTTTTGGTTGATTAATTTTTGGGTTCTAGTGATGGTGGTTTGGTCAGGTAGTTGATTTGAAAAATGACAATTTGTATAAATTGAGCTTCATAAATAATTTTTTTTTCAGATTTTACAAGAAAATCTGATTTTTAAGGGCAAGGTTGATAAGAAAACCAAATCCGAGCTTTAGTTCGTCGTTGGAAACCAGATCTGACAGTAGTGGATCTAACAGTTGCGAACAAGGTGTTGGTGGTGATTTGTCGAAGGTAAGTTGTTTTTTGTTTGTTTTGTTTCCGAGTGATGGTGATTAGGTTTAGGTTTTATTGTAGGTTGTTGAATTGGCTTCGTAAACCTAATAGTAGATGTTTTGATATTAAACCTAATTGTAGATGCTTTGATGTTTGTGATTGTGAGAATTTGAAGTTTTAGGTTGTGTGATTGTTTGTATTGTAGTTGTTATTTTACTTTGATTTTAGGTTTAATTTTACGGATTTCTTGTGTTTTGGTATCTTTTTAGTGCTATGGAAATACAATTGTAAATTTGAGTGAAATCATATTTGTTGTCGCTAAGTTGTTTTTTGTTTCATCTATTGCGAGTGAGAGTGATTAGGTTTTTGTTGTAGGCTGTTGAATTGGGGCGTAAAAAAGTTTAAAATGTTACAACCGAGGTGTAAAAAAAGTTTAAAATGTTTTAATAGGGGCGTAAAAATTTTCGCAGTCGACACCGACTTAAACATGTGACGCTTTACATAACATTTTTTTGCAAAACATACATACATACGCCTAGGTAAACAATCACGGCTTTAAAAAAAGTTTACAACCGGGGACGTAAAAAAGGTTTAATTTTTTTAACTTGTGCGCAAAAAATTTACAACGGGGGCATAAAAAGTTTGTTGCAAACCTTTTACGCCACCCGTAAAAACTTTGTTGCAAACCTTTTACACGAACTGTAAAAAATTAACAACGGGAGTGTAAAAAGTTTACATCCGTAAAAAGTTCACACGCGACACCGTGCCCAAAAATGCAAACCACATGTAAATTCCGGATTGTTACGCTTGTGAATGTTTCTTACATCCGTAAAAAAATTCTGGATTTTAACACTTACAAATGTTTTTTACGTCCTTCCAAAAAAACTGTCTTTTTACACATGTGAATGTTTTTTTACACGATACCGTGCGTTAAAATTACTTTTTATATGGTTCACATACGGAAAAACTATGCTGAAAAGCAAAAAAAACCTGTAAAAAACTATTTTAATGGTTTACGCTACCCGTAAAAACAACACCCTAAAAAAAACTGTTTATGAAAAGTTCAAAAAACTTTTTTCAAAACTTTACTTAAAAATTTTACGCTACCCGTAAAAAACTATACACGAAAAAACTGTGTATAAAAATGTTTGGCGTAAAAAAGTTCGGCGTAAAAAACGCTACCCGTAAAAAATATTTGGCGTAAAAAAACACAACGTAAAAAAATGTTTGGTGTAAAAAACCGAGTGGTAAAACGTCGGGTATATATGGGGCGTAAAAATGGCGCGTAAAAAACGGCGTGTAAAAAAGTTTGAACCTGTGCATAAAAAAGTTTAAAACCGGCGCGCAAAACGGGGCGTAAAAAGCGACGCGTAAAAAAATGGCGCTAAAAAACGGACGTAAAAAACAGCGAGTAAAAGCCGGGCGAAAAAAACGGCGTGTGAAAAACGGGGCGTAAAAAAACGCCGCTAAAAACGGGCGTAAAAAACGGCGCGTAAAAGCCGGGCGAAAAAAAAAAACGGGCTTAAAAAACCAGGCGTCAAAACGAGCGCGTAAAAAACGGTACGTAAAAAATGGGGCGTAAAAAATGACGCTAAAAAACGGCGTGAAAAAACGAGGCGTAAAAAACGGCACATAAAAAACGGGACGTAAAAAACGGCGCTAAAAAACGGCTCGAAAAAACGGGGCGTAAAAAAACCAGACGTAAAAACGGGCGGGTAAAAATCTGAACGTAAAAAAAAACGACTCGTAAAAATATTTTTTTTTTTGTAAAAAAATCTTGAAAAACATAGTTTTTTGTTAAAAAAAACCGATTTCAAAATGTATTTTAATAAAAATTCTGATTTTAATAAAAAACAATAAATATAATAAAACAAAAAAGTAATAAAAAACAATAAATGCAATAAGACAACAAAAACAAATTTACCCTTTTGACATTAAAATAAAAAACATAATAAGACAAAAAGATTTAATATTACTTTTAATTAATTTTAATCTCATCCATCCATTATCTAAGATCCAATGGTTAGAAAGTGGTTCTCATGGTTCTCGCAACTGGAGGTGGTTCTCATTTTACCTATCATATATATATATATATATATATATATATTCTCATATTTGTACCAAGTATGTAGAAAGATGGTTGATGAATAAAAAGTTAATTCCAAAATTTCATTCCTAACCTAAGGAATACGATTGTGGGGTGAGTTATTATACAAAAGGGTATAAAAAATAAGAAGTGTAAGACGTCATCACAGAGTGACAAGTGTTCAAAAGCATTCAAGTGTGAAGATTAATTTTGTCCAAGAGAATAAAAAAATATGCACATTCAAGTCACATGCAATTTACCCCCATTTTTTATACGTCATCTATATAAAAAACAATTATACCATAAAATCGAGCGCATTTTTTCTTTAATATGAGTACTCTCTACACTTATAGTTTTCAAAAAAAATTGAAAACTCAGTTGCGTATTACACAATGGACATACGTAAAACACAATAGAAAGTAAAAACCAAAAACATAATCGATGACAACAGATAAAAGACACAATGGACAATAGATATATGTTAAACATAATGACTATCAAACTAAAAACGCAATGGAAAGTATATTAAAAACAAAAATGATGACAGCAGATAAAAGACACAATTGATAACAGCAGATGTATGTCGTATTAAAAAGTTATGAACATTTTAAATTGATGGAGCGAATTTGCATGTGCCTTACATGTGGAGAGAGAAAGTTAATTAATGTAAGATCTATTTTTGTACATTCTACTATTTTTTTCTTTAAACTAATCTCAATTTTTCAAATCTTAGATTACTAAGAAAAATCCTTCTTACCATTCTTATCTATTTTTCCTTTGTATTTGACCTTAATCCATGGGTGGAATGATAAAATACGGACAACGTTAGCATGGGGTTGGTTTGCGATGGTCTTCTAAAGGAACTAGAATTTATTAAACGAATTAAAATATAAAAATTGGATTTAGAATTAAAAAATTACAAAAGTAACTAAATTAAAAAAAATGAAGGTTGAGAAAGGAATTTAAATATGTAAAACAAGACTTGTTCAAATTTGATTAAAAAAATACTATTGCTTTTTGCCGGCAATTATGCCACGGTGGGCTGGTTTCTAAGACTGAAGGGAGTGGGGCTTCTTTTTAAGAGGGCGTCTTGTGACATGTGGCGTCACATCAGATTAGAGGAAGTTAGGGGGAGTGGAGCAACTTTGCTGGCCAGGATGTCTTTCGACACATGGCACCCATTTAATTTTGACTTTTTTATGTTAAAAATATAAAGTGTTATATTTTTTTATAAAAATTATTGATATTATTATATAAAACTAAATAAAAAACTTATTCATTAACTAAAATAACAAACGTAAACATACATATAGAATTATATTAATATAAAATAACCAACATACAAATTTTTTTAATAAAAATTCTTTCCAAAACAATACAAGAATAAACATCTACTACTCATCGTCACTAACGTACTCGTTGAGGTCGAGGTCGACTGCATCGTTATTTCCTTCATCCTCGTTATCTCCTTCATCCTCGTATCCTGGTTGTTTGTTGTCCCATAGGTAAGTCAGACATAAGCATGTTGTATCTTCGTCGGACGAGGATGACATAGAAACGTTGAACTCCATTTGATGTTGCAAAAAAAATGGTTATGTAGAAAGAATGTATGTTATAAAAATGGTGTTGTATATTTTGGAGTGTGTTATAAAAATGGTGTTGTATGGTGGATGTACATATAGGTGATTTGGTTAAAAAAATTAAAAAAAAAATAAAAAACTGGTCAAAGTAGCCGTTAGGGGGGGGGGGGGGGGATTCTTGAAAGTTTGGGTTTTCAACGGTAAATTTCTTGGATTTGTGTGTGGAAGATGGCGACCAAAAGAGGACGCCATATAGGAAGACGCCGTGAAGGACGCCTCCGAAGACGGTGTTTCAGGCGGCCTACGGCGACGCGGGGCAGGGAGTCGCCCCACTCCCTTCAGTCTAAGAACTTATATTTACATGTATTTGGATTAAAATTTAAAATTAGGCGACTTGTTAGACTTTTGGTAGTGAAAGTAGTGAAAGTTCGTCATACCTTCTCTTTTCATTTATACTTTTGGAAAGTTATTAATAAAGAAAGGAGCAAAGTGCCTCTTTTGGAAAGTTATTAATAAAGAAAGGAGCAAAGTGCCGAAATACTCCTGTGCTTTGTTTCATTTTCACCTATAGTTTATACATTTTTAAAATTATAGTCTTAGTCGTCAACTTTTGTACTTTCGTTCTCGAATAATCCCTTATTAAATTAATAACTAAAAAGTTAGAAGAAACATAATTAATATTTAAAAATTTAAGTGGGACCCACCACCCACCCTCACCCTCTTCATCTTCCCAAATCTTCACCGCCACCTCATACGCCCAGAAAAACAACACCCCCTTGCCCTCCCACCATCATCTTCAACCACTTTCACCATCACACATCTTGCATACACAAATATTTTTATTGTTTTAGTTTTAATTAACATTTGATGGTGTTTATACCTACATAATCAGGGATTTCTCGAGCTTCAATGGTTGTCTTGTTTTAGAAACTCGAATCCTTGGGATAATTTTGTGTATACCTGGGATTGTTGTCGTCGCCGAATGAATCCAAGATTTTAGATGATAAAAACTATTTTATTTCCGATACAATTTCTTCACCTATCTGCATTTTTAGATTTAAATTTGTGTTGCAGAAAGACAAGGAGGTGAAAAACTGACGGAGGAAATCCGACGATGTATGGTGACAACATTACCTTAAATCGGACGACAATGTATGCAAAATCTAGAGAGAGAGAGAGTTCGAAAAGTTGTCCACCGCCATCCCTGTCGTCGTCCAACGTCGTCTCCGACCAGCAACGTCGTCGTCGAGGCACTACCACCGCTAACCATTGTTTGATGTGCTATTACATGAGAACCATCTATTGTTGTGTTGGGTTGCACAGTTTCAGCCAGCCCCTTGGTTATGTGGTGGTATGATGGTGAAATGTGGAGATGGTTGTTGTGGGGAAGATGAAGTACGTAGAGTAGGTGGTGGGACCCACATAAATATTATATTATATAATCCTACAAAAAGTAATTTATGATACATTTGGTTAACTTGTCTCCTCATATCACACACCTTTAATAAAACCCTAATTAATTAAGTGTGTGTATATTATACTCTTATAGAAAAACAACTAAAGGTTCATTTAAAACTTGATTTATTTTAAACAAGAAACCGGTGTGATTTATTTAAATAAGAAACGATGCGATTTATTTAAACAAATAGATTTTGCCCCGCCCGCGTTGCGGGGCAGTAAGCGGAATATTTTTTATCATAACATATACGTCTATGTTTCGGTTACTTGTACATACTACTCATAACACGATCTAAAAAAACTACATTTAGTCAACCAATTAAAATAAAACATTATCATACTTTTGCTAAAAAAGTGATGGAAAAACTATAATTTTGACTTGGGGGCAAAGTTATAATTTTTCAGGAAAAATGAGCGTGTGTAAGGCAGCCGCCTGGCACGAATAAAAATTACACCGAGTCAATCAATTAAAAGAAAACACTACCACAGTTTAAAAAACAATGGCATGACTGTAATTTTACACTGGGGGCAAAATCTTAATTTAAGCAGGAAAACAAACAAATACAATGGAGAAAATGTAATTTACACTGAGAGCAAAATCGTAATTTGGCTGGGAGAAAAAAAACAAAACTAATGGCAAAAGTGTAAATTTTAACAAGGCAAATCGTAATTTTGAACCGAGGGAAAAATTGAAATTTTTAGCTGGGAGCAAAAGCGTAATTTTATTTTTAACTAAGGGCAAAAACGTAATTGTTAACTAATGGAAAAATCGTAGTTTTAAAACGGAGATAAAATCGTAAAATAGTTGGGCTAATAGGGAAGTGCCAGGTAGGTGTCTGGGACTGTTCCCTTTGCCGTCCATGTGAAATGGATGGCAATCACTATTACCACCTTGTAAACTGTAGATATTGGAAATGGAAATTGGAAATGGAAAGGAAATGGAAATGAAAATAAAATACGTCGGTTACATTTATCAATTTGTTGATTTCAACTTTCTACACGTGTCCCAAGAGGAAATGTTGGTTTGGAATTTTTACAAAAATATTATACCGCATATATATTGCAGCGATCTAATAATATGCATACATACTAACATTTTCTTTTTATTTATATTAACATTTTCTCTTTATTAGTTATCTAATAAAATACGTAAATATTATAAGGGAAATTGGCATGTAATAATCTCACCTAGACCTTATTGGCCATTAATAATCCCATCTCAGAATATTCTCCCTACCAGTCCCACCTTTCACCTATTTTTCCTACAATGGTCCCCCGTTAAAAAAACTTTTTTTAACGAAGTTAAGTTTTTTTTTCCAAATTACAAACAGATGTAAAACTTGATTAGAACGATGATACGAGTCCACTGATGTAAAAATTGCCTCGAAACGATGCTCCAAACGATGAAAACGGCGCTTCAATTCGAGTGTGTAAATTTCCAATTAACCAAAATCAAGTCACGTGGAGCACCATTTCGAAGTAAGTTTTACATCAATGGACTCGTATCATCGTTCTAATCAAAAGCCCTAAAAATCTGTTTGTAATTTAGAAAAAAAGCTTAACTCCGTTAAGTTTTTTTAACGGGGGACCATTGTAGGAAAAATAGGTGAAAGTTGGGACTGGTGGGGGGAATATTCTAAGGTGGGATTATTAATGGCCAATAAGGTTTAGGTGGGATTATTATAGGCCAATCCCCCATATTATGATGTATATATTTCTAATTTATATATTGAACATTTTCTTTTTCTTTTATTTTAAACAAACATATATAACAACATTCATGGTGTGTATATATATATACATCGGATGAGGAAGGTTCAATGGGGAACACTAAAAAAGTGGAGAACAGTGGGGAACCGACTAAACGAACACCGATTGGACTCATTCCAGAGGCATTGGAACCGGCTCGTCAAACCCTAACTAGGATCTCTTAACCCTAAACCCTAAATCCTAACACCTAAACCCTAAACCCTAAAGCTAAAAAATAAGTCTAAAACCTAAGCTAAATCGTAAAATCTAAGCTATAAACCCTAAAAGCTAAACCCTAAAGCTAAACCTTAAAACCATAAACCCTAAAGCTAAATTCTAAATAATAATGATTAACCATAAAACTAAACCCTAAGGCTAAACCCTAATATAAGACCCTAAATCCAAACCCTAATATATTTAGGGTTTAGGGGTTATGATTTAGGGTTTAGGGTTAAGAGATCCTAGTTAGGGTTCGACGAGCCGGTTCCAACGCGGCTGGAATGAGTCAAATCGGAGTTCGTTTGAGTCGGTTCCCCACTTTTTTAGTGTTCCCCAATAAACCTCACACTACATCGGATATATTAACATTTTCTTTTTTATATGCATAAATAGTATAATGCATATATATTTCTAATTTATATATTTAATATTTTCATTTTTTATTATATACAAACATACATAGTAATATGGATAGTATATATATATATATACACACGTGGACATATTAACATTTTCTTTTATATAGTTTTCTAATAATATGCATAAATATATTTCTAATTTATATATTTAACATTTTTTCTTTTCTTTTATTTTATACGAACATGTATAATATATATATATATATATATATATATATATATATATATACACATATTATATATATATATATATATACACACGTTGGACTAATAGGATTTCTTCTATGCGAACAAAATTACATTTATCAAATCAATTTTCATACAGAAAATGGACACTAAATTTACGAATATATATATATATATATATATAATATATATATATATATATATATAATATATATACACACACACTAATATAGATAGTCTCTCTCTCCCTCTTTCTCTATATATATATATATGAAGAAACCTGATCTAACTGATCGGAATCAGATCAGATATGTGATTAAGGTTTCCGCATAAAAGGTTAATCCTCCGATTGTTCGCCGTATCAAAGTAGATTTCCGATGAACACTTCAAAACAAACTACCGTTAGACTCGTCACGGGGAGAATGGGGGTTCTCTCCGTGACCACCCTCCGGCGTGAGAATAAGTACAGGTTGATTGGAATAGTTAAAGTGGTAAGGGAGGGAGTAAGTGAGAGTGAATGCCTACTTGACCTTGAAGCTACTTATTTATAACCGGATTTTAGGCGTCAATTCTGAGAGATGGGAGAGTTCACAGAATATTCCCAACGCCGTTAGTTGGTTAGTTTGCCATCCGAGCACACGGATCATGGCTTGATCGACGGCTTGGGAATCACCACATGGCAGATGATGCTTCTTCACTTTTTGTTACGAGATATGCCATCATCGTGATTGCGAGGAGTGCACCAGATCATGCCACGTGTAATTTCTGTTGTAACCGTTTGTGCCCTTGCACGATTGAGCTTTTGTGGCTTCTAGAACATTTCATAGCTGTGATCTCCTGATCTGCTGCCACGTGTCCTTTCTGTTGTAACTGAAAATTTTGCTCTGATCATCTTTCCTGCGCGCGGGAGTCGCCTGATGCAAGATGTATTCAATATTAGTTAAATGATTGTTTCTCTTCTCAGATGCCCGACGCATGGAAAAATGAAGTTTATCTCTTGTGATATAGTATGCGCAAGGTCTGCTTTGTGGATAATAGTGGGTATGGTCTCCCGCTTGGCGCAAGGTTTTGGGACCATACCCCTTTAAGTCCCCCAGTCCAGTGTTGCTTTGATGCGCTTTGGCGGAGAGGTAGAGTACTGAACTAATTAAATTATGTAGTTGCATAGATGCGCGGCTTTTGAGAACCAGCTTCCTGTTTCCTTGAATGGATAATGTAGAAAAATTTGAATTTTGGAAGCAACTTGTCTTGTGACATGACTGTGTCAGGTGGTTGGTGAAATGCACGTGCTTATGGTGACGTTCTGAGCACTGTGCGACAGCTGTCAACAGTGTCAGAAGTACAACATTAATTATGTGACGGCCACTGGTAAGTGCACGCGCGCGTGGGGACGGTTACTGTTCCCCACTTGCCTCTTTTCATTCCTAGGGTTTTGAAAAAATGACGTAACTGCTGCATGACTTTCCAGGCATTAATTGCGATGCCTATAAAGACACCATTTTTGTGAACCGTCGTTGTTGTTCTTCAAAAAATCTCTTTGTTTCTTCTTGTGCTTGTTAAGTTCTGCAAAACCGTTCTCTTTTCTCCGATTCAAGATCAGTTAATATTTATCCGTTCATAGATCTGGTTATGGCCACCAGTTCTAAGCCTGCAGATCCAATAGAGATGTCGTCGACTTCATCGCTGCCGACGTTCAAGTGGAGCCGGGGTTCCTTTGATAGTCTCGTTGCCAATTTTAAGTTCCCAAAGACATGGGATGCCAGATATCCCGGTGAGACCGACACGGCGGCGAACGCTCCGGCAGGATATATTACACTGTTTTGGGATTATTTTGCAGAGGGCAACTTTCGACTTCCGGTGACCCACTTTCTTCTGGAAATTCTTGATTTTTATAAATTTCATATGTCCCAGTTGAACCCGATGGGGATGGTACGTATCTGGCACTTCGAGTTTGTTTGCCGATCGATGAACATCCTTCCCACCATTGATCGATTTAGGGTTTTTTTACTAGTTACATTGCTCGTTAGGGTTTTCCTCGTTCCAACAACGTCTTCCAGCCAAAAGATTATTGCTCAATCCACCCAAGTCCTATCATGATTGGAAGCAACAAATTTTCTATATCAAAGCTGCTGTGATACCATTGAAGATGACATTTCGCGGCGGCAAAGAGATTGAGCTAGAGAAAATGACCATCCCAACTGAGGAAGTGTGGTACCAAAACTTAAAGGATGTGCCAAACATTGTGTTGCTAGAAAGGGCATTGGTCGCTGCTGGGATGTGCATGCTTTGGAAGGCTGATCATCGCGAGAAACCAGTATATGTCGAAGATGGCATAGGTAAGTTATTTATTCTATGCAGAATATATTTATACATTCATATTTTCATACTTGCGCTGTGCTGCAGTTACTTCTTTATATGTGGTCTCTTTTAAAAGAGATAAAGGCAAGTTGGAAGTTATGCCGATTGGTGCGGATGAAGAAACTTGGTTTACTCAAATCTTGGGGAATTTTGAACTGCCCAAGATAGAAGAGCTCAATGCACAGCCCTCCTCTACCGTTTGTAAGCAAATTTATTTGAGGCCTGAGTTAGTATTGTAATATTACCACTAATGTTAAATCTTAGAGTAATATTGCAATATAACTTATGGCACACATATTGTTGTTTGGTTTGATCAAATAGGTGACTTGTCAAACTTGGGCGTAGGCCCAGATTCTAAAAAGAAAAAGAAGCCTATTATTACCGTTCCACTGCCCAAGAAGCCAGACGTTCCTTCGCCGAAGGCGTCTGAGGCATTAAAAACTGAAGTCAAGAAAGGTACGCGCCTTGTATCTGATTCTTGGTCTGAGTACGTGGTGGTGTCGGACTCATTAGAAGGTCTTGCGCCTGTGGTCAAAGCTGCGCCGGTGGGCGCAGCGGAGATTCCTGCAGCGAACCCAGATGAGCCCATTGATATACCTTCGATCCCAGATGTGTTGGTGCACTGCACATCCAAGAAGAGAAAAGAAGCAGATCTTGAACCGCCAATACCACCACCCAAGAAGATATCTTGGGCCAGAATTGGCAAGAAAAGCAACTTGGATGCGCTTGCTGAGAAATTTTCTCCTGGTATATTTAAACTATATGCCAGGAAAACTTGCTCCAGAAGAAGAGCAAACAAAATTATCTGTTGATGCTCCTGCTGGCGAGCATGTTAAAAATACCGCTCCTACATCTCCAAATGTTGAGAAGAAAATTGCTGTTGAGCAAGAAAAACCAGTTTCTCCCACGTCATATGTTGAAAAAATTGCTACTGAAGGCAAAACCAAGGATACTGGTCCTTCCACCACTGGTCAAGATTTTGACTCATTTTTTGAAAAAGAAAATCCAATTCGCCCCGAGGAGACACCTGGGGATTACTATTATCGCTCGTATTCTGTGAAGCGAGCCTCCGCCATCCATCAACCAGTATGGAAACTTAAACAAAGTGATACCTTTACCGACCTGCAAGCTTGCAGAGAGTGGTATAAGGGTATATATCCTCCGGCGGAGGTTAAGCGTTAAGAAGAAAGCACTCATGATCAAACATATCAAGCATATTTGCTAGAGACAGCACAAGCTTCTTCTGTTACTCACAGAATTGTGCGCGAGTGGCGTAGCATGAATAAAGATTGGGATGAATTTGAATCTAAAAATTTAAAGTAGGGTTGGATGAGGAGAGGGTGAGAAAAATGCTTATTGATTTGGAAGCGGAGAAAGCCATATTTAACGATGAGAAGAAGACGGAGGAGTGATCCGCACTCAGTTGGAAAAAGAAGGCGGAGGCTGAAGCTGCGCTCCTTGCTACTGAGCGCAAGAGATGGTTAGAGGCATGTGAGCGCGATAACAATGAAAAGTATCTCTTCGCAATGAGATTGAAAAATTAAAGAAAGAGAAGGCTGATGCCATTGCGGCTGCTGATGAGGCCCGTTCACATCGTGAACAGAGTGAGCAAAAAGAGTAGAGACTAGAATGACTCTTCTTCTTAGAGATAAGGAGTTTGTTGATCTTACTTCTATGTTATTTGATCAGGAGCAAATGCAAGCGGAGCTTGACTCCTTGAAGAAGGATGTCAAATTGAGTCAGGTGGAGAAAGCCGAGCTGACACCCCGTATAACTGAAGGCGAAAAGAAAATTGAAGACACGGAAGTTGCTCGTGCAACTGCTGAAAGTCTATCAGAATCCCTTATGAACAAACTTACATGGATGCAACAATATGGAATTGTAAAAGTAAGTGATGCACCAGTTCATAAGTAGATAGCTCACTCTTTATTTATACTGAACCTTGCACCTTTGTGCAGATTGCCAATTCAATATTGAATTCTACTGAGTTTGATGAAGCAGTGGCCCAACTGATGGTATCGGCGCAGAGTGCTGGCTATAACTAGGGCTACAACGAGTACACAACCCATGTTTCGCAAGCTTTCAAAGTACAATGGGATAATAGTCGATCAGCTACTCAAGGAACTAATACCAGCGCTACTTTTACCAGGGTTAAAGAAAGATATGATCATTTACAAATCCCAATCATGGATCTTGTTGACAATGCTCTGCCTCATGATGATTTTGTTGATCGTTTGAAGGATATCTTTGCGGAGATAGAAGAGGAAGAAGGTGCAACGGAGGTTCCAGAGTAGGATTTGCCTTTTTATGTTTGTGTAACTTCAAGAACTTTGAATTATGTGAATATGTAACATTTTGATTACGTAAAGGTACGCTGCTGCGCAAGTACTTAATCCTGTTAATATAATATATTCGGATTACAATGCGTGCATGAGTACAATTACTTGTTTAGGATAGATAAATGTACGTATTCGGCTAACTCATGTAGGAGCGTAAGTATTGTGTTGCCTTGCAGCTCATGAGTTGTTGGGAGCCTTAGTGTTTTTGTTTTTCCAAAGTAATTGCATGCATTTGTAAGAAATATATCACAAAAGTAATACGTAAGTAGCGACTGAATAGATTTCATTGATAAAGCATTGAGCTAATACTGTCACTAAGATTACAAATACCCTACTGTAAGCACTCTCTTGCAAGGCGCGAGGCCATTGTATTGAGAGCTGAGATTACATATAGCAGCAACGCAATTGTTGGGCGTTCCAGGTTCGAGGAACGCTGGAGCCGTCCATGCGCTTTAGAGTGTAAGCGCCTTTGACAAGGACTTCATTTATTACATATGGTCCCTCCCATCGCGGAGCCAGCTTCCCAGGTTTCTCAGTGTTGGATGCCTCACTGTCCCGTAGGAAAAAATCCCCCGGTAAGAAAGTACAGACGCGTACCCTTTTATTGTAGTACTTTTCTAACTGGGATTTGTACTTTGCTTCACGTATGGCTGCATTTTCGCGCCCTTCTTCAACCAGATCAAGATCCATATGTCTTTGCTCTTCTTTGTTCTGTTTCTCAAGGGCCAGCATTCTTGGAGATCGAAGACCAATCTCAGTAGGAATTACTGCTTCCGTTCCATAAACTAGACTGAACGGTGTTTCTCCCGTGCTTGTCTTGGGCATTGTGCGATGAGCCCACAAGATGCTTGATGCTTTCAACTTGTCCGTTCGCCTGTGATGTGCTACGGAAGAGAAAACGTGCTCAATTTTCATCTCTTACATCCATTTATGTAATTCCTCGGATGCTAGATTTGGGCCGTTATCAGGGATGATGCGCATTGGTAATCCAAACCGACAAATAATATGCTCCCATATAAATTTTCTGATTACCATAGCTGTTGTTGAGGCTAAAAGCTTCGCTTCAACCCATTTGGTGAAGTAATCCACAAAAATGACAATAAATTTTACTGCGCCTGGCGCGTCGGGAAAAGGGCCAATCAAATCAATTCCCTACTGTTGGAAAGGCCAAGCAGTGTTACTGGGATAAGTGGATTTTTTGGGTGCAGGGTTTTTGGTGCATGTCGTTGATAAGCCATGCATTTGCGCAACATTTCAACAGCGTCTACGTGCATCCCCGGCCAGTAGTATCCTGTGCTCATAACTTTGGCAACAACCATACGTGGACCAGGATGTATGCCACATAAGTCCTCATGAATTTCTCTGATTAGGTACTGCGCATCACTTTTATCGACATCGTAAAAGAGGGCCCATGTAAGACTTTCGGTACAAATACCGTCCGCTATTTCATAATTGAGGGCCTTGCATCGTATTTTTCTTGCTTGTGCCTTGTTATCAGGGAGAGAACCATGCAACAAGTACATAATAAATGGAGACATCCAGGATGGACTTCTAACTTCGACCATGCTTACTTGTTTCAGCGGCACATAAGGGTTGCTCAAAACTTCTATTCGAACCTCTTTAGCCAGATGTTTGAAACTCGTGAGTGCCAGTTTACACAAAGCATCCAACTGTTTATTTTCGCTGCAATTCACATGTACCACCTTAAATTGCTTGAATTGGCTGATTAATGTCCTTGCTTGTTCTAAATACAAGGCCATAATATCTCCTTTTGCGTCGTAAGTACCAGTTACTTGTTCAACCACTAATAAAGGAATCTACGCGTGCTGTGAGGTTTGTTGCTCCCATTTTAATAGCGAGGCGCAGGCCTGCTAAGAAAGCTTCATATTCAGCTTCATTGTTTGTGCTCTTGAAATCCAAACGAATGACCTACGTAAACTCCTGATTATCTTGATTTACTAATCGAAGACCTGCTTCGCCACCATCGCTGTTTGATGCGCCGCCAGTAAATAAGACCCAAGCTTTATCATCAACTATAGGAACTAGGTTTTGAACTGCTTCGCATTCTTTGATTTTGTCTGTTGGTACCCCAGTAATAAAATCAGCTAATATTTGCCCCTTGATGGCTGGACCTGGCTTGTATAAAATATTGTAATCTCCCAACTCAATTACCCGTTTTGTAAGACGTCCTGATATGTCAGGCTTTGATAAAATTTGCCCCAAGTGATAATTTGTCAGCACGGTAATTACGTGACCCGAGAAATACCTCCGTAGTCTGCGCGACACGTGAACGAGAGCTAGGACCAGTTTTTCCATAATAGAGTATCGCGTCTCTGGATCATTGAGCATTTTGATGACGTAATAAATTGGGCTTTGAACCCCTTCACGTTCAACTAATAGAACTGAACCTACTTCCATATCTGATACAGCAAGATAGAGAATCATTGGCTCTTTTTCAAGCGAAGCAGTAAGTGTTGGGAGTTATATTAAACAGTTCTTCATATCCTGGAAAGCACTTTCTGCTTCAGGAGTCCATAAGAATTCATTCTTCTTGACGCAATTGCGTAACGTACGGATGAATGGATAAGATTTTGCAGCATGGTTAGCAAGAAAATGGTTGAGTGCAGCTAGCCGTCTAGCCAATCGTTGCATCTCTTTAATATTAGCAGGAGAAGACATTCTTTGGATTGCTTCCACTTTATCAGGCTTAACTTTGAAACCATCTTTTATAATAATGAATCCCTGGAACTTGCCCTCTTCGATACCAAAGGAACACTTGCTCGGATTCAATTTCAAGTTAACTTTTCTAATGAATCTAAAGTTTGTTGGATGTTTGCCAACATTGCATATTTAGTGTGGCTCATGATAACAAGATCATCAATGTAAACTTCAACCGTAACCCCAATATCGTCTCCAAACACTGTATCCATAGGACGTTGATAAGTGGCTCCCGCATTGCGGAGGCCAAAGGGCATCTTTTTGTAGTAGAAAATGCCTTTCTCCGTGCGGAAAGCCGTCTTGTCCTTGTCTTCCTTCTTCATTAGGACTTGGTGATATCCTTTATAGCAATCAAGAAAACATTACCATCGAAAAAATGCTAAGGAATCAACTTTCTTATCGATATCAGGAAGAGCATAACAATCCTTAGGACACGGCTTGTTCAAATCTTTATAATCGACACACATGCGCCAACCACCGTTATGTTTCTGTACCATGACTGGATTAGCAACTCAAGTCTGGTATATGACTTCGCGCAGGATTCCAACATCCAATAATTCTGAAACTTGCTCGTTCATTGCGCGAGTTTTCTCAGGCCCTAAGCTGCGCTTTTTCTGTACCACCGGCTCTGCTGAAGGAAAAACGTTTAAACAATGTTCTGTGATGTGTGCAAAATGCAACATATAAATTACATCAATCGAGGCATAAAACTAACCCTTTTTAGTACTAATGTTGGAAAAAGCACGTTTCTTTATTCCTTTTGTATTTTCAGGATTAAAAGAGCATAAAAGAACGAAAGAAGCAAATAAACAGCCAAAACCAACATAAATACGAAAAAAAGGAATAAAGAACCATGCCTGACCCCTCAGCAACACCCCAAAAAGACAAAAACAAAGTTACAGAAGACGACCACGGGCCGTGTCCATCCAACACGGGGCGTGGTCAGACCTCACACTTCAAGACAAAACCTGCAGAAGCTTCTACACCCATCACGGGGCCATGCCCAGGCCAACGTGGGGCGTGATAAACTGTAAGATTTGCAGAATCCCGATAGTACAGTGAACAGATTGACCATGGGCTGTGCCCAGAAGACAGGGTCGCGTGGGGCCCTCTGCTGACAGATGCAGTTAATGAAGAAAGAGAAGAATGATGGCCACGGGCCGTGCCCACTGGACACGGGGCCGTGGCCGGGCCTCTGTTTTGACTAAAATAGGGGTGCTTGGTTCCCTTCAAAGGCATCCCTTGGCAAACCACTTCTCTCTCACTTTGCCACCACTCCACCACCACTAAAACACCACACCCACCACCATCATCCATCTATCATCTTTAGAGTGTGTAGTAGTCTTGGGATCCAAGATAGATTGTAAGGGTTCTTGTCAAACAAAGGCCATGCTTGGCTAAATTTCTTACATCTGTGAAGACTAATCTTTTATGTATTACTTTTAGTTTTTAATCTTTCAGCACTTTTTATTTGGGTATATATTAATGACTTTAATAACTAGTTTCTTATGTTGAAAGTGAATTTTCATAACCATTTCTTCATGATGTCATTGATTTGCTCATTCATGTCTTTACGGTCTATATAAAGCGCGTTAATTACTTGGAAGGGGGTTAGAAGGGTGGTTTGGTAAAGTTCTTGTCTCGTTCAGTGTATAGATCCTGCGAGGACTTGGTTCAAGCTTACTAGGGCTTCCTTCAATACTCTATGGGTATTGGATGGCGGGGGCGCGGATGGCTTGAACCCCTCATATGTAAACTACTATTAATACTTTATACCGGCTACTTGGGATTGTATCCCTGCTGACTCAAACCACTTAGCCGAGGGTAACGTCACCTTCAAAAGAGGGCGTACCACTTTTCGCATTAATAACTTACTTAATTGTCTTCCATTATTCCGACCTTTTGGGATTGTATCCCTGCTGACTCAAACCACTGGGTTGAGGGTAACGTCACCTTCAAAAGGGGGGCCTACTACTAGAACTAAGATAATCTCTTAAAAAGTCCGAAAGTGCAAAAAACTATCAAAGGATACATAAAAGAGAAGTTGGTTCCAAGTGATTCTATCTTGTCTATTTGTATTTTATTTTATTTATCTTTATGTTTTAAAAAAATCTTTATCAAAAATTTAGATTGATTAGACGTTGACGATGAACCGGTATTAAAAGCTCTTGTGTCCTTGGACGATCTCGGTATCTTACCAACGCTATACTACGCTCGCGATGGGTGCACTTGCCCACGTGTGTGTTTAGTGTTAGTAGAATATCGTGTTTTATAAATTTAAAACTTGACCAATGCGTAAAATGAACCTAAAATGACAACAAAAATATAGTACGCTTAACGCACACCAAGTTTTTGGCGCCGTTGCCGGGGACACAAGGATTTTAAGAAAGCTTGAATCGACGGCCTAATCATTTTTCAAAACTGCGCGCTCGTTTTCTTATTTTTAGGATTTTTTTTGTTTTACAGTAAGCTGAACACGGGCCGTGCCCATTGGACACGCCCCATGCTGCAGAATACTGAAACAAATTTTTCAAACGCCCAGATATAGAGTCTGACCACGGGCCATGCTCACTGAACACGGGGCCGTGGTGAGCTTCTGTTTCCGTTTTCAACTTTTTATTTTCTGGTCCCAAGACTCTGTAATCTGCTGGATATTTCCTTATGGATCAACATTCAGGAGATTACACTCACTATTAATTAGAGGATGATTACTATGAGGAAGAATATTGTACCACTTGCAGTGATCCCCACCCGGTACAATATTTTGACTTTCTCCAACCATCCCCCTCATATTCCTATTATGAGGAACCTAGTTTTGAACTTCCAAAATCAAGCTTTGATTGAAACACTTATCCCACTCATTTTGACACACCACAGACTATCCTTCCCAAAGCCGAAAGAATAATAGAACATCTTAAAACTCTCGAGCGGTTACTAAAAGATTCTAGAGCAAGGGAAGAGGCTGTTTGTACCAAGGAAGTAATAATCGAAGAAGTAAATATGGAAGAACAAGTAAGTGAAAAACCTATGCATGAGTCAAGCAAAGAAGAAGGTAAGTTAACAACCAAAAATTTCCAAAAAGAGGCAAATTTCCAAAAAATTAACATTTACCACCTTCTTTCAAAAACCATTGCTTGGTACCCACTCATGCTAAGTTTTTAAAAGAGTTAAAAACTAACGCTAAAGTTGACGAAATGGATAGCATCAAATTAACAAATGATCGAACTACGGTAATAAAATATGAACAAATTGAAACTAACATAACACCAGTTCCTTGTTTCTTTCAAAATAACTTTGTTAGCAATATCACAATCGACAAAGATCTTTGTTTTAATATAATGCCTAACTACATTTTCGAAAAATTAAATAATAGTGATTTTTCTCCACTTCAAATCCCCATTTTTCTATCCAACCGAAAGATGATAAATCGACGGGAGTAGTTGAGGATGTGCTGATACAAATAAACCAAGCTGTGGTCCCAACCGACTTCATCATTCTCGATGATACCCCACTTGTGTTGGGATGACCTTTTGTGAAAACCCATCAAGCATTGATCAACCAGAAGCAAAACAACATACCAATTCAGTTAGGGGCTGGAAAAAGGAACGTTAATCTTGATCAATCAATGAAATGTCCAATCGGCAATGACGACCCCTTAATTGAAGATGAGCCAGAGCCACCTGATACGGTGAGTCTAGCCAAGGACCCTTATAAACGTGGCGCACCACGGAGGCATTCCACGGAACTATCCATAGTATAAATTTAGTTTAACTTTCATGTTTTCTAGTTTAGCTTTATATTTCAGGAATAAAACACGCTCAAAAAGATGGAAACTACCAAAGGGACGTTGAAAAAGGGACCCCATGCACGTAAACAAGAGCCTCCCGGCAAATTCCTATCATTACAGCATGTGCAGCACGGGGCCGTGGCCGTGGCCACCCAACACGTCCCCGTACCCAGGTTCTGCAAGAAACATTTCTGAAACAGGTTATTGACCACGCGCCGTGTTGACTGGCCACGCCCCATGGTCAAGCTTTTGTAAGTTTTTGATACTGGCACTCTGAACCATCAGCCATGATATTGAAGGTTCAGGCGAAATAAACAAAAAGATGAGAATAAAAAAGAAATCGGTGGGCGCCAATGAAGAAACACCTGATCTAATTGATCAGAATCAGATCAGATCTGTGATTAAGGCGTCCGCATAATAGTTTAATCCTCTGATTGTTCGCCGTATCAAAGTAGATTTCCGATGAACACTGCAAAACAAACCACTGTTAGACTCGTTACGAGGAGAATGGGGGTTCTCTCCGTGACCACTCTCCGGCGTGAGAATAAGTACAGGTTGATCAGAATAGTTAAAGTGAAGTAAGAGAGCGAGTAAGTGAGAGTGAATGCCTACTTGACCTTGAAGCTACTTATTTATAACCGGATTTTTGGCGCCAATTCTGAGAGATGGGAGAGTTCACAGAATATTCCCAACGCCGTTAGTTGGTTAGTTTGCCATCCGAGCACACGGATCATGGCTTGATCGATGGCTGGGGAATTACCACGTGGCAGATGATGCTTCTTCACTTTTTGTTACGAGATGTGCCATCATTGTGATTGCAAGGAGTGCACCAGATCATACCACGTGTAATTTCTGTTGTAACCATTTGTGCCCCTGCACGATTGAGCTTTTGTGGCTTCTAGAACATTTCACAGCTGTGATCTCTTGATCTGCTGCCACATGTCCTTTCTGTTGTAACAGAAAAGATTTCTTTTGCTCTGATCATCTTTCCTGTGCGCGGGAGTCATCTGATGTAAGATGTATTCAATCTTAACTATTTCCTTGCGCGAGCCCGCGCAAGGTAGTTAAATGATTGTTTCTCTTCTCAGATACCCGACGCATGGAAAAATGAAGTTTATCTCTTGTGATATAGTTTGCGGAAGGTCTACTTTGTGGACAATAGTGGGTATGGTCTCCCGCTTGGCGCAAGGTTTTAGGACCATACCCCTTCAATATATATATAAGATTGGAGGAAGATACAATTGTAATTTATTCTCTATTTTAATACACACAGTATTTGTAGGTCCCTCTCGGAGGATCAAGATAAACCTACTTCCTTGTTTAAATATTAATTGTATTTCTTTTAACTGTTTAGTTATTAATTTAGTAGTAAGGGTATTTAGGTCATTTCACAGTAACTTAACTGAGAAAACTAACCCCATCCACGACAGAGACTATTTGAGAACGAAAGTGTAAAAGTTGGGGACGATTGCTATACTTTTAGAAGTGTAGGGACCATAGGTAAAAATGAAGTAAACCATAGGGACTATCTAGGCACTTTTCTCGAAACAAAGGGTGGACTTTCACAATTTTTTTTAAAAGACAAATTTCCTTTAACCCATTTTGTCTACGGGACATGAACTCAAGAACTCTTCTTTCCAAACCCAAGTATTTAAAATTTTGTCTTTGCCAATGAACCACCTCCCAATTAGTAAACTACTAGAAGTCAAATCTATGAAATTTCTTTTAATATATTAATACTATTATATATGAGGATTTTTAATATTTATTTAATTCACATATTGATATATTTCGTTTCCAACACAAGAAACACAATCAAGAAAAACAATCTTAATTCCGATGTACACGAAAGCGACAAACTAAATCACCATCCTGAAACACAAACAGTTAAGCAACCCATTTGCTTGATCACGGTATCGTGCATTCGCTTTCAAATACGATCATGTACCTGTGCATGGGTCTTCTTTATACCCTCCTCGATGTGCATTGCATCTTCATAACCACAAGTACGATTACATGTATTTGCCATAAACCAGTTCAAAAGGATTCTTGCTAGTAGTATGACTACCATTGTGATTAACTCGGCTTGAGGTAACACCGATACCCATTGCTTCGGAGGATCTTTGGCTAAAGTCGTCAACAAATTTCTCAAGCTTAGATTTACTACCTCCTTTTATCCATCCGTTTGAAGTTGGTGTGAACTACGAAGCTATATCATAGACCCAAGTCGAGCCCACAACATTCGCCAAAAAATTCACACAATTTTGACATCCTTGTCCGACATAATAGCTTTAAGAACTCCATGCAGCCTCATAATCTATCCTAAGAAGTTGAGCCACTTGACTCACGTCACATGTATGTGCACATGCGTAAACCTTAAACGTAGTCCAAACCAACTTCCTCCCCCGATGCAACTGTTGGGATCTAACGGGTGTTATTCAATGTGACTAGTAAATTCAATTAGCAGTGGAAATGAATGAAGAACACAAATGAAGTAAATAATTAACATAGATTCTCATACAATTGAATCAAATACAACAAAAGTAGTGCTCTCTCTCTCATGTCATCACTCAAAGCTAATTATTCACAAGCACGTGAACAATTAATATAGATCATGACAAAGACCATGGTCTGTCTATGTTACAATATAAAGCATCTCATTGGGATAGAGACGTAACTTCATAATTTTTTAAGACACATGTTATACCATTTAAAGTATAAGTACAACTACTCTATGCAATAGTTTCTAATTTGCCCATATATAATAAACTTTTCTTAATTAATACATTATTTAATACAAATAAGATTATTTTTTTTAATGACAATGCTTGCTTCTACTCATCAATAATCCTATATTAGTTCACTACACTAACTGTTCTCCTATTTATAATACTTTAAACTAACATTTAAATTTACATTTGCTATTTACTAATAGAAATGCCCACGCGTTGCTATGGTAACTTAAATCTAAGTGACTTGGAATATGAAATTAAATCGGGTGAGACGATCAAGATCTAAGATTTTTTTGAAACAAGACCCATGTTAAAGAAGAACCAAATCATGTGAAATGATCAATGCAACATTCAAAGAATTGAAGAAAATCAATGTTGCAGGATTAGAGATTACCAGCATAAAAAAAGAAGATTTGGAAATCAAACTTTCATGATTGCTTGTTCGTGATTAAGAGGTTGCATATTGAATTTAATATGTCACACCTTAAAGTTTAGGGTTGTGTCTGTAACTTTGTTAATGTATGTTTAGATAGTAAAGGTTAATTATGTAAATTAGAAGGGCTATAGTTGTTATACGTTATAAAACATAAAGTGATGTCATTTAGGGATTTAGAATGGATCGGTGTTTAGAACTGATGCCTCGTTCCAAACACACTCTATCCATATGTACATATACTCAAATTAATAGAAATTCATACCTTTTGCAAATTGTTATCTTGTTATTACACTATACGGTGTGGGCATGGTTTGATAGCGTTTACGTCTTTCCACGCTGCATACACCACCTCGGGAATGAGGTTGAGGCGGTGTTTTGTGTGGGGCAAACTATTTTCCACTGGTGTTGAGACAATGGTTGGGTCGATATGGCGTTTGTCTATTGGCGTGGCTAATAGCTGATGGACCCCAATGACAAAAATTTTAAAAAAGGTTTTCATTTAAAAATATATACATACTCCCCTATAAAAAAACTCAACCTTCTTCACTATTTTTCTCCTTATTCACTTCTAAGCAACTCTATACTTTATAAAATCTCTATATTTTTTATAAAAAAAATCATGCATCTACACAACCGCAACTTCGATCCGAACAGCTCCAATGGCGTGGGCGAAGTACCGAACACCACTTCGCCTTAAGTGTCTCAACCGAACCGATGCCAATATCCCGATTCGAACATCTTGGCATATAGCCAACTCTTGCGAACCTACCTTTTAAGTTTCCACCACAAATGGAACAACTGCTCACTCCTCTATCCCAAACTCCCCTACACGCGAATCCATACCAGAAACTCAACCTTCACCACCAGAATCCTCTACATGAAAAAAACGAAACCAAAAAAAGAAACCGAGTCCGGGAAGAAAAAAGTAAAAGAGAATCGTCGCGTGACTCCGTGGGCAAACGAGGAAGAAGGGTTGTTGAAGAAAGCTTGATTTTCAATTTCGGAGAATTCAGTTCTAGGTATACATTATTATATTTTAATTTGAAAAATACATCTTATAATTATAATATATAATTTTTTAATAGGTACCAACCAACATAGTTTGGAACTGAATAAACGAGCTCATCACAAAACGTTGGGTCGAGATCACTATAGGAAATATGATAGTCTCTCATCAAAGTGGCATGAAATAAATACCACCATGACCGCCTTCAACGACCACTAAACAACCTAAGGAACAACATAAAGAATGGCGAAACGGATGTGGACTGGTTGGCGTATGCGATGGCCTTGTAATCGGACGGAAAAAAGGGGCCACCTTTAAATTTATTCATTGTTGGGATATTGCAAAAGACTGCCAAAAATGGGCACAAGTACCTTTAGCAGGACAATCATCGTTCAAATGGTCCAAATGTTGTTCCTACTAATCGCTAGGATGCTCGTACCAAGTTTGCGATCAACTTAAGAGAAAGTCTAGAAACCAGCAGGTCTAGACGGAAGTTTCGGTAGAAAAGACCTAATTCGTTAGAATGTTATTAAGAAAGAAGTAGAAGCGGAAGTCGAATGATTCCATTCATACCGAAAGAGCATACATCGTTTACAAGCTAGAGAAATTGGAGCATTTCCCCTCTGGGATCTCCAAAACTTAACAAGCTATGAACACACGACACTGTATATAGACACGAGTTTGGTGTGGACTAGCTTACCTCACCATCGTGTCATGTGTTTGTTTTTCTCACTAAACTTTACAATATTCAACACACGCTCTATCTAACCTATTCGCACAGTGGCAGACATACATAATATGGACCAACAATTTCCCCCTTGGCCGTCACTGTCGAATCTTGATCTTGAAATATGAGAGCCGTAGTTTGAATATTCTGCAACTTCAATCAGGCATCTTGAAACTTTAATTAATTCCCCCTTGATTGATGATTCAGGTTTGCAATATCTTCATTATATACAAATTCCCCTTGAAATGAACTTTTAGGTCTTTGTTTGCATGGTTCCCGACCTCATCCGCTTTGCTTAACTGTAATCTTCACGAATAATCATCAACTCGAAACTAATCAATGCAACTTCTCTGTTCCAATGATAACCACATCCGTGTTCGGTTTTGGATTTAACACTTTAGCACATGATCTGAATTTCTTAATCTTCAAAAACCGAACCGAAAATTGATAGAAACTTTGAATCACCACAATGGTAAACTTCAACTCAATGAATACCAGCGAAAATCTGAAATCCCATTTTTTGTAATCTCTTTTAAGCATACTCCTGAATGATTAATCTGTGTAAACGGTAATTTTCTCAATCAACAAATCTTCATCAAATAACAATTCATCTGCTAACACATTCAGATCTGAGAAACATTCTTCCACGATTAGAACCACATTCTTCCTCTTCGGTCACAATAACAGATATAGAGTCTTCTCCATTAGACCCGACAACAACTTAATCAACAAACATCATCATTCCCCCGCGGTTAGTCCGAAAAACAATTCCTCTCCACTAAGATTAAACATTCTGACACTTTAGACTATCGCAAAGCTGTGATATCTTTTAAGTATCGACAATACTGATGCATCTCCTGACGCTAATCCTGCTATCTGGCTTGACCAAGACTCAGGACTCAAACCCTAAGACATCAATCTGAATCACAATCTGAAAATTCTTAACTTCCTAAGTTCATGAACTAACGGATCCACAAATCTTATATATTCCTGGACAATCTGAAGTTAGAACCACCCGAATACTGTTGTACGTCACGAATTTCAAAAATGCTGGAATTTCAATATATTCTATGAAATTTTTATTCCCTCTCATTTTTTAAAATTCTGGCCTCTCTAAAACTTATCACTGAATTTCCTCATAAAACTTGGCAAATTCAGTGCTCTCTAATCTCTGAAAAACTCAAATATGACATTTTTTTCTCAAAAGTCGGTTTTTCATCAAATGCGGATTTTATGTTTAGGCCCATTAGTAGTGACTACACCAAAGGTATAAACATTCTGGGTAGGTATAAATAACTACCCCACTAAATTCAACCCTATGTGATCGTATCATCAAATCTACTCTTTGAAGCTCCCGACGGTGTCCCGAACACCTCGTATTTGACATTAAAATTTCAAAAACATTTCTATCACCAAATGTTTTCTGGACACACATCTCGTCACTACGATCAAAAAACAATTTCAATGCCTTTTTTAGGCATTTTTGGTATCTTCGTACGAGGGTAACTTACCTTCGTACGAGGGTATCTAACTACCTGTGTGCGAACGTACTTAGTCCGTTCGAATGCAGCTGATCATATTTTTCGATCTAAAATCTTTATTTCTTCGAATTTCATAATTATTCTTTCACAGACTAGGTCGAAATTCATTTCTAAACAATCCTATGGTTTAATTTTAATTTTTGTCCAGGGATTGTCAGTTTATTTGATGATTTACATCTAAAACCCCTAAATGCCCATAATCCATGAGCGAAGGTGATTCAATCAACTGTTAGATCGATTGAATCGGTACGTAGTTCTGATACCAATTGAAAGTCCAGGAACCGGCGGGTCTAGACGGAAGTTTGGGTAAAAAAGACCTAATTCGGTAGAATGTTATTAAGAACGGAGAAAAAGCAGACGTTGAATGATTCCATTCATACCAAAAGAGCGTACATCGTTTATAAGCTAGAGAAATTGGAAATTTCTCCAGCATTTCCCCTCTGGGATCTTCAAAACTTAACAAACTACGAGCACACGACACTATATAGACACGAGTTTGGTGCGGACTAGCTTACCTCCGTACGAAGGTAGTCACCCTCGTATGAAGGTGGTCTAGCTTACCTCTTCGTACGAAGGTGTTACATCCTCACCATCGTGTCGTGTGTTTGTTTTTCTCACTAAACTATACCATATTCAACACATCCTCTATCTAGCCTATTCGCACAGTGGCAAACATAAATAATATGCACCAACATTAAGCGATGATGATATTGAAGACGAACGCCTTCTTTGGCCGGCATGGAAGATCAAATAGCTACGTTCAATAACATCCAACAAGAGAGAAACACCCAAAAGATAAAAGCTCTTGAGATTTACGAACGAAAGGAAAGGAAGCCGGGTATGAATTCCTCACTGTGAAGGTCGATCACCTTGGACCACAAGAACGAGCAATGTACGAGAAAGCGAAGCGATAAATAATGGATAAATATCATACTTATTTTCGTTTTTTTATTAATTTTGTTTTTTTTTTAAATTATGTAATCTTTTTTTATTAATGTTATTTATTATATTAGTATTAGTGATATTTTTAAAAATTAAATAGATTTTTAATAGTTCATACATGTAAAATAATAACAAAAAGTGTGTGTCATGTGTCGAATAACGCCACTCTTTCACGCCTCGTCCCATCCCTCCAATTCTATGTGTCGCATAACGCCCCATTTTCAAACCCCTTCACACCATATAGTCTTATTGTTCAATCTTCATCTATTTCTAAGTCCTGGGCAATATGTTATTCTATTTAATTTGATAATATTGGTACGGGAACACTTTTATGCAAGTGTTGTTATGAAATGTAGTGATCAATTACATATGAAAAAAAATTCACTTTATGTACTACTTAAGCCCTAAGTTAATTTGCCTGATTCTGTGCGTACTCTGTAGCAAAAAAGAAACGGATCCAAACATGGACAGAATCGAAGCTTACAACAAGGCAAATTAGTGAGGATAACAAAAGAAAGAATAAAGATAACTTTGAAGGCAAAAGATGGCTTTGTAATTCCATGAGAACTACAACTAATCTTCCACACACACCCATATGCAGTTAAACTTCATTCACTCTTCCACCATCCACTTTATTCAGATTCTATTTTTTTTTTCACGTTCTAAGTTCCGCCACCACCTATAAAACTGATCATCTTGTTTGTTCTCTGCAACACGGCAATCCTTTTCTTCAACACTTGTTTATATCTTCATTTTCTGTAAAGCATCAAAAATGGTGATGAAAGGTCAAACCCTAGGTCAATACAAGCTCCCTGTAGTTTGTTTCTCGATTATACTAATGGATCTTATTGCTGGAATACTTGGCATTCAGGCAGAGGTAGCTCAAAATAAGGTATGTTCGAATTCAACTAGTTTACCGCACATCTTGTCCATCAGTTTTTACCTTCAATTCGCGCCTCTACAAGCTCTATCTTTCTCCGGATGGCAATCTAAACATTTACTTAATGCTTAGTATGAGTGTGGTTCGATACGAAACAATAAATTATTACGAGTACAAAATACAAAATGAACAAATTTAAATAGTTTAATTTTGTGTCTTACAAACAAATATATTATAAATACGTATGATTATGTATATGTAGAAAACAATCAAACTAATTTCATAAAAGAGGTATAAACATTGCACTTTGTCATATTTTTTAATTTTAAAATTAAAAGTTGACTAATTAGTTTTTCTATAGAATTTCCCAACATGGAGGGTAAATTTAAAGTTCTAGTAAAAAAATTAATAAAATACATACAAGGAAGGGCTGCAAGTTCTACCCGTTATTATTTTGTCACCTCTAGCTAAAATGTATCATTAAATTTTAACGAATCTGTTTTGTGGAATTTTACAGGTGCAAAGTTTAACTGTGTGGATCGTTGAATGTAGAGATCCAAGTTACAAAGCATTTAAGCTAGGTTTTGCAGCGGCATTTCTCTTGATATTTGCTCATGCCATCTCAAACCTACTTGGTGGCTGCCATTATGTACGGTTCGTAGAAGAATTGGAGAGTGTCTCATACAATAAGCGGTTGGCTTTTGCATCCCTTGTTCTTTCATGGTACTTTGTCTCCAAGCCTTTCTTCCACCTTAATCTGCTAAAAGAACTTGTCATTGATGCTTTAAAACTTGTACCAGGATCACACTTATTATCGGATTCTGCGTGCTGATAGCAGGAGTCATGGCAAATTCTAGTTCAAGAAAATCTTGTGGAATTTCACACCATCGTTATCTGTCCATTGGCGGCATTGCGTGTATCATTCATGCAATGTTTGCAGTTAGTTATTACGTCTCTGCTACAGCTGTTGATAGAGAAGAAAAGAAGTTGAACCCACCTGGTCTGGGTAACCAGCCAGCACCATAGGCAACTGCGTGTGTTGATTATGTACACTTATTAGTTTGTTTGGTAATTTCGATTTCTTTCAAGAAAAAAAGTGTTGCTTTGTGTTTTAGAAATTAAAACAAAATTACTTTCTAAATCAAGATCTTAATCTACGAAAGTCCCAAAAGGTGATCAAGTATAGAGTTTATGGAATTTTAGGTTTTTCTTACAGCTAGAGCTTTTTAATGCTTAATTAAAAGCACATGGACGGCTTACCTACACAGGCTTGGGATGACGGGTTTGCATGGTTTAGATTTTTCTGGGATACAAGTTAGACGACTAGGTGTGGTTGTGAGGGTTTGTGGTTTTCATTATTGTTAGAAGCTTATCAGTGTGGACTTAAGAATTTTTCTCTGAGGGTACGGAATATTTTCAAAGATTTTAGGCCTCTAGCTATATAAAAAAATCGGTTCGTAGCGGGTCAGGTCGGATCATGTAAGACAAAAGAACATCAAACTAAAATTTATAAAATCATCAAAAACATGTCAAACGTCATTATAAATTACAAAAGTATGTAAAATTGTGCCCTACAGGTTTTCTTTTTTTGAAATATATCCAAAACATCATCTAAAGATACTAAACACACTAATACACAAGTAAGCATTAGACGGGGTTAAATCTTGTTTTTAGACGCGGTAATGCACATAACCGTGTCTAAAAATAACACACAATCTCAACCCATCAGGATCCTAGCAAAATGTCCTTTAACAATAATAAAATTCGCGTCTTTTGATACGAACCCTGACTTAAAATATGCTTACATAGCTTTAGACGGTGTTTACGAACCCCGACTTAAAATATAATTAAAAACTCTGGCTTAAAATACGTCAACCCCGACAATTAATAGCACATAATTGTTTTAAGTTTGATACGGAATTATTTGAGTTTTTTATGTATGATATGGATAGAGATAAAAAGGACATGTTCTAAATTGGTGTAAGTCACTTTTTATTTTAGTGTTTCCTTAGTTGCACTAAGTTTGTATTTAATTAGGATGGTAGCTTGGGTTAATAAATATGCAAGGTTGAGTTTTGAATAAGAAAAAAAGTTTGTTTTCTTTTGGTGCTATAACGGTTTTTTTTGTTTGATCAAAGACTATAAGCAAGACTATTAATTAGAGTTGTGCGTTCTTGGTTCACTTGTGTAAGCGACATCATGTTTAACAATCATCTCCATTAAAATTCTACATTCTTTTAACTCACAATTTATAACCTTCAAGAATTATAAGGTTAGTTATTTTGTAATAATATTAATGTCCTATTTAATTGTAGAATCATAGCTATATGTTTTTACTTGCTTCTAATTGCTATAACTAACTTTTTTTGCATTTAACTATGCTTTAATATCAAACTTTGTTTTATGTATATGAACAATGTGTGTTAAAGTTAGGGATGATAAAAATACTCGTGCGCGATAGGTATACCTGAAACCCGAAACTTCCAGGACGGGTATTAAACCAAGTATGGTATTAGTTTAATTTTTTTTACAGGTATAGGATTAGATGATACTCTACCCGATTACCCGAAACCAGATACTTATTTACCTGGATCATATACACTAGTACACAATTGATCAAAAGATGTTATGGGTGTTTCAAAAGATATGGTTCCCTTCTCTAAAAATTCAAGAGCCAAAAGATGTGGTTCTGGAACCGCATCTCTTGATCTAACGATATTAAATATAAACTAATAACAAAAATTAGTATTAAGTAGATACTAATACTGATTAATAAATAAAAACTTGATGTAGCGAATAATTAGATAACAAAGAACGAACACGTTGATTCTGCGAATACCCGTGTTGATCTTTCCCAAACCCCCAAAATTCAACTTAAATGGCAAGAATTTGAAGTGAATCAAAAACTGATTTCTCAAAATTCAAGTCTGAACTTTTCATTAACTTTAGGAACATATAAATAGAAACCGAAATTCGAAAATGGGCCTAAAACACACTTGGGCCAAAAACTAGAACAAAACAAAGTAGGCAAAAAGCCCAAAAAAACATAAAAAGTGATAAAACTCGTAGAAATAAGCCTTTTTGGGCCCGAAGGTTAACCCAAACCACCACAGGCTGTTTGCAACAAAATGAGATTTTTCCTCATGGTCGTTTTGACTGGTCGCACACCCAAAACGGCCCCCCGTAGCCCAAGTTAGAGCCATTTTAGTGAAGCTCCATTTGTCACGCGATCTTGGGCCTCCAAATATAACATGGCCCGCTCCTTCACACTTAGGCCTGCATCAAAACTGATAATAAAGATAAGTATATGCTAATATGATTTTTTTTATTAATGAAACTAAATAAAAAAATATATAGAAAAGGTTTTCATATATAGTATTAATAATAATAAACAAATAATTTTCTTAAGATAACCAAATTACGTTTTTTCATGATTATAATTTTTTATTTATTGTATATACGTTTACATACTTATATATTTATATGTATACATGTATGTGTTAGTGTATGTATATATGTACATATCGATGTATTATTAAATGATTAATAAAATAGGGTTTAATTATACATTGATGATCACGTGCATGTTACTTAAACATATAGTGACAATGGTCAACTAAGGTTGTTCATACTGCATTTTTGTTAATGAAGGTCGGTTAGGATGATTATGTCCATTCGGGATAATTGTCACACCCTCAATTTCCACTTGCGGAGTTTTACTGCGAGGCGTGTGAACAAACCAGAATCTGAAACACTAGTACGTCAAACGACTCTATATGATTTGATAATACGTTTTCCAAAAATCATTTGTTTAACCATTCGTCGTAGATTTTATATTGTCTTAGTTTGTTACCAATGTTTAGCGGAAGCATTAGTTTTTAAAGTTGAGCGGAAGCATAAAGTAAAGTAACGGAACGGGCGCCAACATAAACGCCAAAACCAAAGAAAAACCCAAAACAATGTTTGTAAATGAGACTCGATAAAATATGTCTTGATCAATGCAAGTGAGTGCACCTAGAGCTCCTAGCGTCCTGAGAAACATGTAAAGAAACAAGTGTCAACATTAAAGATGAGTGAGTTCACAGGTTTTCATAAATTCGTTTGTTCGGTTATGAGTTTGTTTCCCCCGTTACCCCTAACCCGGGATAACGATTTAGTTCCATTATTCTCAATCCCGGAATAATACTGATAGTTCCATTATTCCTTACCCGGAATAATACCGATAGTTCCATTATTCCTAATCCGGAATAATAACGTTGTTGGTTCCATTATCCCTAACCTGGGATAATATTGCTGATGGTTCCATTATTCCTAACCCGGAATAATATTGTTGTTTGTTCCATTATTCCTAACCCGGAATAATATTGTTGATTCGTAATTAAGTTCAATGTTAACATATATAGGTAGCTAGCCTAAAGTTATGTCACGTAAGTGTTCGCGATCGAAGCTGACTGTTGTGCCTCCGTGTTGTCAGGCCTATCACTGACCATGGCGAAGTTAGGCCAAATTATTCACCCGTTGACCATACCCGGTCGGCTAGCGCGACTAGCTCGGATGGGGCTTGTCGGGCCCAGTAGTACTACTTATAATTTCCCCGCTATTTAAACCCAATACTAACGATCCGAGAGATTGTCGAGGACTTATGTGATATAGCTGCTTAGTGACCATAACGTTACATTAACATTAACTTAGTTACCGAATTGTTATGTGACGTTGATTTCGTATAACGTAAAGAGATTGAGTTGAAGAGTGTATACATGTTTCTCCCCATGTTGTTTAAAACCGGATAAAATTAGGGGCCGTGAACTCACCTTTAGTTGCTCGGTTAGTGTAGCACAGAAGTTGCAAATGATGGGACCGCTAATTGCGTCCTAACAAACCAATTGATTTCAAGTCATGTGTGAACACACCAATACAAATTCTACACATAATTTACGCACAAAGTGATACACACAATCAAAATTCCTAACACTCAAACATGCATGCAAGTATCCTCATGTGAACATAGTAATCAAAACAATTTGTCATGAACATAATCCAATCCATGCAACACTTTGGTGCACACATTCACAAGTTATCAGGTTTCAGCTTACATACTCATAATTCGACTGTTTTCGAGGATTTTTATAAAATAGTTCCAACGTTCCAAAAATTCCAATTATCTTACAGCAGGTGACAACTATACTGTAGAAATTTATATAAATTTTTCAAGTCCTAATACTTTACCAATTATCCATAAATATTAATATACTAGGCTGCAGTCAGATTCGTCACTTTCTGACTGCAGTCCACGGAAGAATTTATTTAAAAATCACTGTTCGTCCAATTAACAAAATTCCAGTGGGAGTTGCCCGGAAATTTCCATACCTAGTTGCTGTACAAATTTCATGATTCGACTCCCTACAGATTATTAAATCCAACTCGATAAACAACTAACAAAATTTCAGGATTTTCACAGCTTTAGTTACTGAACTTAATTGGCCACTTAAAAATATCAAACGACTTCAGAAAAATATGAATCCAGCGCCATTAGATTCGTTATTCAAAAATCTACGTTTTAGACTTCAGAAAATCCGTTTTTTGACAATTAATGACCGAGTTACAGCCAGTTGAAGTCGGCTGTAACCATCATTCAGCAACCTGTTTCAGCACTTTATCACAACTAACTCGCATAAACCGTTAATATATTGAACATATGCGATCAAGAACAGATTTTCCAATCATATATCAATATATATATCATATCCATGCAAACCCTAATCATAATCTCTAGTTTTTATCAACAAAACACAGCCTATGTTTTCAGATTTCGAACAAACATCAACTTACAAACATCATCCATAAATCGGCTAACATAACACTACATTCAAACATATAATCCGAATATGATCTAGCAAACCATGATAATCCTAACCTTTAATAACAAGATCAATGAGCCGAGACTTGGACAAGAGCCGAGAACTAGATGGGACTGAATCGGATGTTGGCGAGGACTTGCGACCGAGAAGAGAAGAACGGTGAGGGGACTGCCGCGATCAAGATGAAGTTGTAACAAGCTGTTTACGGTTGAGAGACTGAAAGGAAGGCTGCCGTCGGCTGATTTCTCCACTAGGGTTTTGTGTTTTGTTTTTGTGAAGAAGGCTTATGCATGTGTGTGTATATATAGCGCAAAGAGTAGAAGAAACAAGGGGAGGGTTTACGGTTTGGGTTCATTCGCGGCCGAGGGGTTTGGGTGGGTTGGTTTGGGTTTAAAACTTGGTCCTCAAGTTTAGATTAACTACTTGAGTCGCAAGGAAGTGAAGTTGGCTCGTGTCGCGGCTCAATTCGATTCATTTGTTTATTTCCTACGTCTATACTTTATAACTAACATAAAACACGAACTCGGATATCACCTAATAACGCACCAACTTATAAACGTTTAATACGTAGCACATAATTTATTTGACAAGTACACGAAATTATCGTAATTCTTTCGAGCGTGCAATTTAAGTTCTCCGAACCAAATTAACGTAGGAACAAATAATCGTGAAGTAGTGCATTTAAGATATCTGAAAAACCGGGATGTCACAATAATGGTGTTCAACTAAGCTTGTGCACGCTCCATTTTTTTCCAGTGAAGGGCTTTAAGGATTATTTGTGGTCTATTAGGATGATTGATGGACCAATTAGGCCAGTAATGGTCAACTAGGGTTGCTCATGCGACATTAGTGTCAACGAAGCTTTTTTAGGATATTAATGGTCCATTAGGATGATTGATAGATCAATTAGAATAGTGGTGGTCAACTAGGGTTGTTCGTGCTATATTTTTGTTAATGAAGGACATTTAGGATGATTGGTAGCCCATTAGGATGATTGATAAATTAATTAGGGGCAGTGGTGGCCAACTAGGGTTATTCATGTTCCCATATTGTCAACGAAGGTTGTTTAAGATGATCAATAGTCTATTAGGATGATTGATGGGCCAACTAGGGCCGGTAACGGTTAACTAGGGTTCTTCATGCTACATTAGTGTCAATGAAGGCTGTTTAGAATAATTAATGGTCCATTAGAAGAATGATAAATCAATTAGGGACAATGGTGGTCAGCTAGGGTTGTTCATGCTACATTTTTGTTAATGAAGGAAGTTTATGTGATATCTGTGGCGATCCGAGCATGTAACAATGACAAACAAGTTATCAATGAATGAAATTTTATGTTTTATATGTGAATTTTGTTTATTTATTATGACAATTGCACACATTCGATTCTTGCACAATTTCGAACTCTTGAATCGCTTCTATAAGCAAACCGGTAAACCGATACGCAAACGAAACCAATTTAATGCAACGTATGTTCCAGAATAATGACACAAGCTAAACATACCTTAAATAACCTTTACATAACTTAGAAATAAGTTTTAAAGGGTTTGGTATGTCAAAAACAAGTTTATTCGATCACAGGGACTAATTATGACAAACTGCGAAAGTCTGCCGATTCTCGCAGCGATTTACATTCCGGAACAAGAACACAAGCCTAATATACCATAAATATCCTTTACATAACTTAGAAATAAGTTTTGAGGGCTTCGGTATGGCAAAATCACACTTTTACAACTCCAGGGGCTATTTTGCAAATTCTGCGAAGCTATGCCTTTTCGCGTAAATCACCATCCGGAACATGTACGTACATCCAAAATTTTTTCTAATCATCAAAATATTTTATTTTAGTGATTGGAATGCGAAAAATCCGTTTGTTACGCATTTACGGACACGCACGCGTTCGTTACGATTTTCGTCGTAATTAACCGAAAACCGCAACCGTACGACTAAACGAACCAACCTATGGAACATTTTTGAACATATTTCAAGTTCCCTATACTTAAACGTCCTTATGGATCTTAGAAATGAGGTTAACGGGTGTTAGAAGTGCCCGAAACGCGACGAAACGAATGCATGGGCCTGTTCTGCCAATTTTGAAACTTGCTGACCAGCAGGGGTCCATGAGGACCGCACCCAGGGACCCATGCGGTCCGCATGAGGTGCCAAGATCATCAATTTTGCTGGCAGCAGCCTGTTTACTCGTCCATTGACTCATGATCCGACTTTGCCACCCTTGTTTCTGCATTTGACACATATGGGACACTAATCTAGCTTGTGGGTGAGTCATGGGACACTTGTTAATCATCTACTACATCAAGAAAACTATAAATACCTTGGTGTTCTTCACATTTGAACTTTTGCAACCATTGTTCTTGCTCCAATCTGCTTCAAATCCGAATCTTGCAACCATCTTGGAGTTTTCTCAATAGTTCTTGATCTTTCCTTTAGTATTGTAAGTATTTCAATCATGTTTTGATTCAATCCTTGTAGTTTAATTGGATTAAAAGTCACAAAGTTTGACTATTGTTTGACTTCTAGAATTAATCATGAATTGATCAATTTAAAATCCAATTGAACCTTGTATTATGATGGTAATCAAGATGGTTATGATTCCTATTGATCATACCTACTAATTTCTATCATTTCAAGTCTCTATGACAAGTCAAAGTTTCGGTCAAAATGCGATTCATGCGCATTTTATGACGGATCTAATTTTGGTTGTCAAAACAGTTTGTTTTGGTACCAAAACTCTTTTATAAACTTAATTAGACATGTCAAAACATGTCTAAATCGTCACTCTTAATTTAGTGCTTGTTTAGAGTCGTAAGTTGAAGGTTTGACCACCGCTTTGATTTTCGACTCTGACCCGTTTGGTGGATCTTCGGACCCGACCAAATACAAATTTATGACCATAATTATAAAGGGAATAACCCTCTGAGGTTATACCTTATGGTCATGTCAATTGGTTAGTGTTATGATGATTAGTTGATATAATCTTCAATAAAGACCAAAATGCCCTTTTCGCAAATAAATCAACTTTAAGTATATGGAACATAAAATTTGACAAGTATTCTGATCAAATAACATTTTCAAACATATTTAGGTATTAAAAACTTATCATAACACATATCTAACCATCCGAATGCGTAGCTACGCAAATGACGCGTTAAAGTGGCTTAAACTACCTTAACGGGTCAAAAGCACTTAAAAATCTTTCCAACTCAGAATGATAACTTTATTAAATCATGTCATATGAGTCCCAATACTCATTTGGTTTATAAGGTACCATTCTATCCAAATCCTCCGATTTCAAGTTTCGATATTTACATTGTTATCCACTTATAGGACTCGCTTGAATTCTCGGATCTTTAAGCTTTGGATTTTCTTTTAATCCAAGATTTACTTTGCTATCACAAGTGAGTACATAATTCCCCTACTTTATGTTTTAGAATTGTTTTGGGGTGATTCATATGTGCTAAATGTTTTCAAGTTTTCAAATACAAATACTATGGTTTATATTAAACACAACGATTTCAATAATGTGAACGAACTTGTTGGTGCTATGTATTTATAAAAAGAATGACATTCATTAACAATGGGCAAGCCGACCAGTAGTAAGTTAAGGCGCCTAGGACTGACAATCCCATTACCAAAATTCCCGGGGTTTGTGGGGAAGTTTGGGAAGCGACTGAAACTTTATTTGTAACATACCCTTTGGTGGTTTGTTATTCGATTAAGGGACACCGTGGGTGGTCTCGAAAAAGTCAACAAAGGTTATAATGTATTCACGAAACGACCAAAAGTTTTCACAAATAAAACAAGGAACGATGAACGATGAACAATTGGTTTATAACAATGAACGATTGGTTTATAACAAGAAACTATGAACGATTGGTTCTGATAAGTGATTTAGATAACGAGATGGGTGTAATGTGATTGTTGATGCATATGTATGTTGCCTACGTCATTATGTATCGAGTCTGAGTGAATAGGGCTTAATCTGTTAGAAACGAGGCGTATTTAAGAGAGTTAGTAGTCAAGTTCGCTGGAGATGGTATGTGAGAAGTCAAGTTCGGTCGAACTTGACTAAGTCAAGTTTGCCCGAACTTCCAATGCTCACCAGCGAACTTGTGTGTGTATAAATAGGTGCCCTGGGATTTCATTTGTAACTTGGAGAGATTTTGGCACAAAGACGGTGAAGCTCTGTTAGATCCGGTTCTTGAATGTATTGAACTTTAGATCAATGAAAACAACATTTAAATGAGTAATTCTTGTTATTTGGTTAACTTGTCATTAGTTTCCGCCTAATCGGACAATATATAACAAATTTAGGTTCCCGTGCTAATCGTGGACGTTCCTACAAGTGGTATCAGAGTCTGGATACCTAAATTTGCTGGAATCAAGACAAGAATTTCTCTTATTCTACTCCATTCTATATTTTTTCTTAACATTTTCACATATTTGAAGAATTCACGCACAAAATGGACTGATTTTCAAGTATTATGCGTAAAATCTATAATAGATAAACCCTTGAAAAGATCAGAGCTTAAAACAAACAAATTCATGCCGAAAAATTGAAAAAACCATGTTTGAAATAGCATGTTCGCTCGAACTTATTAGCAAGTTCGCTCGAACTTGACTGAAAAACTCACTCTTTGAGTGATTTTTCATCAAGTTCGCCCGAACTTGACTAATTTTTCAAGAATTTTCACTAAGTCCGCTCGAACTTAACTGATTTTCATCAATTTGAATCAAGTTCGCTCGAACTTTATCAAAATTTGTTGGATTTCTTTACAAGTTCGCCCGAACTTGTGATTTCTCTTGAAATTCAATACAAGTTCGCTCGAACTTGTAAAGTGGTGTACAAGTTCGCTCGAACTTGTCCATTATAAGTTCGCCCGAACTTATCTAAGACTTTCTAAAAAAAACGTCTCGAACATTATATATCGTTAGATTCGTATTGACGAGACGAGTTTAAAGCTCTAATCTGGTAAAAACGGTTTTCCGAAAAAAATTTTAAACGTTTTTAGCAAACCTATTCGTTAATATTGTCGATTAAAAAGTCAAATTTTCTTAAATTTGTCTGTTTCTAATCAAATTTCGAGTGCTTTTGATCGTATTCTCAGATAAGTCTTCAGATTGACAAAGTGGAAGATTTCCACAACGTGTTCGTTTCTCAAATGGTTTCTTCATCAAATGCTAATGTTCTTGCGGCGAATCAGATGAATATCGACAACGAAATGGGTACTACTTCGAAACCGCCAAAGCTAATGAGTATGGACGAGTTTGAAGGGTGGAAGGAAAAGTTTGTGAACTGGATACAAGCGAATCAATTCAACAGCTGGGTTGCAGTTGAGGATGGTTACAAATGGCCAAAGGATGAGCGTGATCAAGATCTTCCGCTGAACAAGTTATCAAATACTGACAAAGATAACTATGTTGCGGAGAAGAAAATGATAAGTCTGATACAACAATCAGTAAAGGAAGACATCTTGATTCTTTTACCAGAATATGACACTTCGCAAGAATTATGGAATTCTCTTTGTGAAAAATTCAAAGGAAGTGATGAAATGATCAAAAGCAAAAAGGCTTTAATCAAGAAAGAATCCGAGATCTTCACGATGATTAAAGGTGAAGCAATGAAGCAGATTATTGATAGATACTGTCACCTCATGGTCCAGATGCGAGACATGATATCAAAAGATCTAATGAAGAGCAAATCGAGAAGTTGGCCGATGCACTTTCAGAAGGAGAATGGACAACATATATGACTATTCTGAAGAATAGTCCGTCTTGGAGACATTTCAAGTTGTCATCCTTCATAGACAAATTGGAAGGACATGAAATGGAATTGATGAAGATTACAAAATCAAAGAATGCTAATGTTGTTCAAGATGTCCGTGTCTATTACAAAGGAGGTATTCCAGATACTCCGATTCAAAGCCCGGAAATTCAAACATCATTTAGTGCAAATACAAATTCTTCTCCAAGTCTCCATATGTTGGATATACAAGTGCGAGTTCAAGTTCATCATTCCAAAATCAGACAAGCCAAGCTAGTTCTGATTCAAATGTTTTTTCAGTGCAATATAGCAGTTGATTTGAAGAATGTATTTCCAGAAAAAGGGGCTAGACAGTACATAGCACTTCTCGCTACTATTCTCGAATCATATGAAAGTCTCGTTGCTGGAAAGATCGGTAATCCAGAGATGACTGCCGAAGATTATGATTAGTGGACGAAGAAGAGTTGGAGCTGATGGATATTAAGTGGAGTTTGGCATCTATCATCAGAAGAGTTTCTAAGTTTGTGGCACTCACTGGAAGGGATATTGGTAATTTAAGCAACAAGCTTGGATTTGACAAGTCTAAAGTTACATGCTTCAGGTGTCGACAAAAAGGACACTTCAAACGAGAATTCAACAATCAAGAAGCAAGTGGAAATCAAAATCCTTTCAGCAGCAACAATGAGTACTACAAGAAAGATCTTCAATATAAACCATATCCAAAAAGAACACAAGTCGAAGTTGAAGATAAATCTGCAAAGAAAGCCGAACAAGCTCTTATTTCTAATCATGAAGAAGATGGTTTTGACTGGAACAGATACATCAGAAAGAAAACTGGTGTTGCTATGATAGCAGAGTTAGTGGATGAATCTGATACATCATATATTGATGCTGCTCTAGAAAATGCTATTCTGGAAGGTTATAGGTAGAGAGCTGAGGAAGAGAGTTAGCTTACCTTGAGATGCAAAGGCAAGAAGCTATGAAATCAGAGGCAGAAAAGGTAAAAGGTGAGGTAAAAATGTCTGAAAAGGAAGTTGTAAAATTGTGGAGGTTGAAAAACCTTGCACAAAGTGCGTAAGTCCTTGTGAACCATGTCTTGATAAAATCAAAGTCATAAGAGAATTGACTGTACACAACAAAAACTTTCGTTATGATTACAGAACCATAAAAGAAGCTTATGACAAAATATCAAGCAAATATAAATATATTGATAATGCTAATCGTGAGCTAATTGCTAATGTCAAAATGTTAAATGCAACTGTAATTGAAAAACAAAAGGCAATTAACATGTACATTAATACAATTGCTGAGACAAAGCGTGAGCTTCACGACATAAAGATAGAAACAGAACGGGTAAGACAACTTTTAAAGAGCTACACCACAAACACGTATGTCATTGATCACATTTTACCTACGATTAAGTCGGAGGAAAATGGTGATAAATCAAAGCGTAAAGAATACGGAAGTGTTCCTCCACCACTTCTTGCAAGTTATTCCTGCAAGAAAGATGATGAGATTGAAAAGGCATTTAATTTACTCATTTTGTCAGAAAAGAAAAATAAATTGCCTGAGAACATTGACGTAGACTTTACGAAATCAAGTGATGACAATGAAGCGGTGGTAAAAAATGTGGTTAAAAAGGTGTTGGGAATTGATTCTGATGACGGCAGCTCTGAAAGCGCCAAATCAAGTTCGACAAACTCAGAATCACACTCTGAAGATGACGATACATCATCTGAACATGATCTAAGTGATGATCCTAATGTTGTCATGTACAAGATGAAGGAATCTGATAGATTATACTTCGATGATAGTTTTACGATTCGGAACGTGAAAGAAGATCAACTTGACAAATTTTTCAAACTTGTAGAAGTTTCATCAGATGATCTTGAGAAAAACGAGAAAAGATTTTACTCGAAACCCAAAAAGAATGCAAAAAATTATCGAAAGTTTGGTGGTGATTTTCCTGAGAACAGGAGAGCAGGATTGGGTTTGGAAGAAAATGAAGATGAACTGAAAAGGAACTAGAAGTCGCCATGTCATGAATACAAAGGTAAACACATGAAGTTTGTGTATGGGACAAATACGGTTCAGGAAGAAGGTATGATCGGTAAGAAATCGAATGATGAATTCAAGAAAGACAAAGAACTTCGGGACAAGGCTAAAACAAAGTCCACAAGTGAAGTAAATGTCACACCCCGACCCGCAGCGGAATAAGAGTCGGGGCATAATTGGGTTATCACCAAAGCTCATGATGTTTACTAATATGTTTCATATTTATTAAATTCAAAATTACATCTTCAATATTCCAAACAAGTTCATACAATTACAAGGAATAAGTAACTAAATAAACAATCCAAAATCTAAACCGATTTATTCCTCTAAGCCATCCTATATGTTTCTTGCTGCAACTGGATCACCTGTATCATGTGTAAAAGTGGGGGTTTTTGGGTCAACAAAAGTTGGCGAGTGAACCTTGTTAGAAAACATTTATTATTGATTTCTTGTTATAATTAATATGGAAAAATTGTGCAATAATCATATGTGAGCAAACTTAAATAATCATACAATAACATACAATAACAAACCACCTTGCATGAATATACGACATGAATGATAATGTATATGTTGGCAACGTCACGTTCACGCTCATAGGTAATGGGGAACAGACGGCCTATGATGATGTATGTGCGATCAAAGCTCAATCAAACGGAGCCGATCGTATGTTGGCAACGCCTCGTTCATGCTCATAGGTAATGGGGAACGGTTCACGCTCATAGGTAATGGGGAACGGCGGCCTATGATGATGTATGTACTGAAAATGATAAATTTAATCTAAACGTTAAACACACAAACAGTTGATACATATTGAATACACATTTGATCATGGATATGATGGATGCACAAGTGTTTAACTGTAATAAATAATAAGACACATGATACACCCCAAAAAGTGATTAAAACGGGGAATTTGTAGAGATTCACTCACATTGGGTGCGTTCGTTTGATGATGTTGAATGCGCACGAGTTTAGAGGGTTGATCGACGAGGAATAACTAACCTAAATAATAACGAAAATGTACGGTAAATAAGTGGATTTTATTAACAATTTTAATTGGATTTTTAGATATATTTTTGTGAGTTTAAGGCCATTTTCTAACTTTAAAAATATCATTTTTAAGTATTTTTAATTGATTTTTTAAATTAAATAAATAAATAAAAATATAAAAAAATGCTGACTTTTTTTTTTGGGTTGACCGTTGACCGTTGACCATTGACCGTTGACTGTTGACCGGTTCGGTCTTGTGTTTGTTTCACTGAGTGAGGTTCGAACTCGTGACCTCCCGTACGCGTGCACGCAGCTCTACCAACTGAGCTACGTGTCTAACCCAAAATATTTCTGTTTTTAATTATATTTATATACTATTTAATTTATTCAAAATTCATTTATTTTAAAAAGGATTTTAATTATATCGAACCGGTGTGCATAACAGGTCTCGAACCCGGGACCTGTTGTTTAACGTTGCACACAGTCCACCGCTGGACTGTGTGTCTAACCTGGTTAAAATACTTGTTTTTATTTCACTTATATACTAACTGGAAGTTTCCGTATTTGGGTTTTATAAAAAGTCTGAATATTGTGACGAATCGGAACAAGGACGGACTCGAACTCGGTATCTCTATGTTTCAAATGCACACAGTCCACCGCTGGACTGTGTGTCTAACCCGATATATAACCCGATTTATATTAAATATATACACAGTCTAAACTTCATCTTCTTCGTTAAAACAACACAGACAATGATTTATTCTACTGTTCTTGTTTAATTCGATTGACGGACATATAATTTATTAAAATGAAATGGATAGGGAAGGTTTTGGGAATGAACGTACCAGAAAGATGATTTTTCTCAGAACTCCGGCAACGTCGTCGGCTCTGTTTTATGAACTCCGTCTGAGCGGACCAATTAACAGTTTTGATTAACTAATTGCGAAATTGAATGACTAAACGAGAGTTATCTGAGAGTTTAGATGCTCATACCGATTCACAGCGTGATTTCGGAATTTTCAGAAATTTTCCGGCGGTTGCAGATTATCCGGTATCCTCGCCTGGAACCGATTCTGGTTGAAGGTTTTGAGTTAGTATAAGTCTAACAATAGATAGAAGGTGAAAGAATTGAGAACTTTACCGATTTGATGAGTGTCACGGTTTTCCGGCGAAAGTCCGGCGATATCAGAAAGCGTTTCCGACGAACAGAAAATAGAGCGCAATTGAAATTGGAGGGTCTGTGAGTGTTTTTGAGTTGCGAGATAATGATATTGATAGAGTAAATCAGGAAGTAAAGGATTTCGGTTATTAAACCCGAAAATCATATGAATTCAAGTTCAATAAAGACTGAATTGATTAAGAACGTGGGTTTATCGGTTATAATCAGTAATATCGAACACTCAACAGTCTGAACCGTTGAAAGCCGATGAGCGGTTTCAGTTTTGGGCGCAAGCGGATGATTTCACGGGTAGAGTTAAGTATTATTTGTTTCCTTGTTTATACAAACGAATCAAGTGGCGGAGTGGTTAAGTGTTTGATGCTAGTGTCTTCCGGCTGACCCGGGTTCGAAACCCGGCAGCCCATTTTCATTTTTAATTACTTTATTTTTATTTTTTAACAATTTTAATTTCCATATTCTGAAATGTTTATTAGTTATGTATTGTTTAAAATTAAATTGAGCATTAAATGAGCAACGAAAATTTGAAATTGATTATTCGATTAATAAACGAAGCGGGTTTTGAAAACCCGTTTTTCGACGGATGTTACAGTATCCCCTACTTTTAGAAATTTCGTCCCGAAATTTAAGTAGTAGTGGTAACAGGAAAAAGATGCGGGTATTTTTCGCGCATTGAGTCTTCACGTTCCCAAGTAAACTCAGGTCCTCGTTTCGACTCCCAGCGTACCCTAACAATTGGAATACGACTCCGTCTTAAATGTTTTTCTCCGAAGTCCATGATCTCTACTGTTCTTTCAATGAAGTGCATAGATTCATCGATCTGAATATCTTCTAGAGGAATATGGAGGTTTTCATCGGCGAGGCACTTCTTCATGTTTGATACGTGGAATATGGGGTGAATTCTGTTGAGTTCTTCTGGTAGGTCAAGCTTGTATGCTACAGGTCCTACTCTTTCGAGTATCTTGAAAGGTCCTACGTAGCGTGGTGCTAGCTTGCCCTTCTGGCCAAAACGAACTACTCCCTTCCACGGTGATACTTTTAAAAGTACATGATCACCAATGTTAAACTCCAAAGGCTTTCGTCATTTGTCTACATAACTCTTTTGGCGACTTTGTGCCGCTAGAAGATTGTTTCGAATTTGATGGATCTTGTCTGTTGTTTCTTGAATTAGTTCTAGACCGGTGATTTGAGCTTCTCCAATTTCGTGCCAACATACTGGAGATCGGCACTTACGACCATATAAAGCTTCGAAAGGTGCCATGCCGATACTTGAATGGTAGCTGTTGTTGTACGAAAATTCAACTAATGGTAGATGAGCGTCCCAATTTCCCTTGAAGTCTATGACACATGCTCGAAGCATATCTTCAAGAGTTTGGATGGTGCGTTCAGATTGTCCATCAGTTTGAGGATGATAAGCGGTACTGAGGTCTAATCGTGTACCCAAAGCGGCTTGTACGGCTTGCCATGTTCGTGAAGTGAAACGACCATCACGATCTGAAATAATGCTTAACGGTACACCATGACGGCTTACGATCTCGTTGATGTAGATACGAGCTAACTTCTCATTCTTGAAGTCCTCGCGAATCGGAATGAAGTGAGCTGATTTTGTAAGACGATCAATGATTACCCATATAGTGTCATACCCACCAGAAGTGCGAGGTAACCCGGTAATGAAGTCCATGGTTATGTTTTCCCACTTCCATACAGGTATTTCAGGTTGGACCAGAAGTCCTGAGGGTCTTTGATGTTCAGCTTTTACTTTGGAACATGTAAGTCACTTGGAAACAAAAACAGCAATATCCTTTTTCATTCCAGGCCACCAGTAGGTGTATCGAAGGTCTTGATACATCTTGTCGGCTCCTGGGTGTATAGAGTATCGTGTTTTGTGCGCCTCATTCATAAGGAAATCATGAAGGTTATTGTGATCGGGAATCCATATGCGATCTAGATAGTACAGAATACCGTAGGATTTAGTTTCGATTTTAAGTTCAGCTCCACAAGACAGCTCCTTGCGTACGTCGTTTTCCGTTACGGAAACATGTTGGGCTTCTCGGATTTGATCTTTGATGTCTGTTATGATTTGCGAACATAGAAGACGAATGGAGTTCGCATAACCCTTTCGACTGAGCGCATCGGCCACCACGTTTGCCTTGCCAGGATGATACCGAATTTCGCAGTCGTAGTCATTAAGAAGTTCGACCCATCTCCGTTGTCTCATGTTTAACTCCTTTTGGTTGAAGATATGTTGGAGGCTCTTGTGATCAGTGTATATTTCACACTTAGTACCGTAGAGGTAATGTCTCCATATCTTAAGAGCGAACACAACAGCTCCAAGTTCCAGGTCGTGGGTGGTGTAGTTCTTCTCATGAGTTTTGAGTTGTCTAGAAGCATAAGCTATCACCTTTCCTCTTTGCATTAGAACACAGCCTAGTCCTTGCCCTGACACGTCGCAATAAACCACGAAGTCATCACAACCTTCAGGAAGTGTGAGGATAGGTGCGTCACAGAGTTTTTGTTTAAGGGTTTGGAATGCTTCTTCTTGTTTGGGTCCCCATATGAAGGGTTTTCCTTTATGTGTTAAAGCCGTGAGTGGTACAGCGATGCGGGAGAAATTTGCAATGAAACGGTGATAATAACCAGCCAAACCAAGGAATGATCTTACTTCGGTTGGTGTACGTGGCGCTTGCCATTCTTGTACTGCTTTGATCTTTGAGGGGTCGACATGTATTCCCTTGTCATTGACGACATGTCCAAGGAATTGTACCTCTTTTAACCAGAATTCGCATTTGGAGAATTTGGCGTAGAGCTTTTCATTCCCTAAGAGTGTAAGGATGAGTCGAAGGTGTCGTTCATGATCAGACTTAGACTTTGAGTAAATGAGAATGTCGTCGATGAAGACTATAACAAAGCGATCGAGATAGGGTTTGCAGACTCTGTTCATTAGATCCATGAAGACAGCTGGAGCGTTGGTTAGACCAAATGGCATGACCATGAATTCATAATGACCATAACGAGTTCGGAAGGCGGTCTTTGGGACGTCTTCTTCATGTACTCTGAGTTGATGATAACCAGAACGAAGGTCGATTTTTGAAAAACAGCTGGCGCCTTGAAGTTGGTCAAGAAGATCATCGATGCGAGGTAATGGGTAGCGGTTCTTAACCGTTAACTTGTTGAGTTCTCTGTAGTCGATACACATGCGAAACGTTCCATCTTTCTTCTTCACAAAAAGGACAGGTGCACCCCAAGGCGATGAGCTAGGACGTATGAATCCTTTGTCAGTCAGCTCTTGCAGTTGACTGGCTAGCTCTTGCATTTCGGATGGGGCTAACCTATAAGGAGATTTTGCAACTGGTGTAGCTCCAGGTATAAGATCAATGCGGAATTCGACTTCTCTCATTGGAGGAAGTCCTGAAATGTCGTCAGGAAAAACTTGCGGAAAATCTTTTACTACTGGGAGGTCTTCAAGTTTCTTCTCCTTGGTTCCCTTTTTGATGACATGAGTTAGGAATGCGACGTAATTCTTGCGGAGATATTTTAGGGCTTGAACCCAGGACATTAATTTGAGTCCCTTCGAAGTGGTTTCTCCAAAGATTCGTAGAGTCTGACCGTTTGCAAGAGGAATGCGAATGAACTTTTCGCGGCATACAACTTCAGCAAGATGTTGGCTGAGCCAGTCCATACCAATTATAATGTCGAAACTTCCCAACTTCATAGGAATGAGGTCAACTGGAAAATCGTGATCGTTTAGGGTGAGAGTACAATTGCGTATAATAGAGTTTAATGAGACCGGTTTTCCGTCAGCAACTTCTACCGTTATGGATTCCATGAGTTTATCACGAGTTTGGTTGAGGATGGGTTCAAAATCTAAGGACACAAAACTCCTATCCGCCCAGTATCAAATAACATGGATGCATAACTACCACTGATAAGAAACGTACCGTTAACCACATTGTTGTCAGCCCTAGCTTGATTTGCGTTGATGTTGAAAGCTCTTCCTCTTGCAGGTGGAGGAACTTGGTTAGCCTGGTTTACTGGATTAGCTTGAGCTTGGGCATGGATAATGTTCACCAAGCGTGGACAGGTGTTCCTGAAATGGTTCGGGTCTCCACAGTTGTAACAAGCCCGCATAGGTTGCACCATGGGATAGTTGGGTTGGTAGTAGGATTGGGCTACATGTTGGGCAGGTGGTAGGAGTAAAGGTTGTTGGGCTTGACCCACTATCTGATGGTGGGTTTGGGTTGAGGGCTGATGGCAGTTCGTTCGCTGAAGTACGCGACAGGTTTGAATGGTGTGACCTGCGCGGCCACAGCCGGTGCAATGTTGGCAGGGATGATCAGGAAAGTGATGGTATTGGCAACGGTTGCATTTTGGGTATGGGCCGGAGTATGGCTTTTTATATGGTGCAGGTGAGGGGGCAACTTGCGTGATGGGTGCAGTAGGGATAGGGAAATTTGTTTGTGTGACAGCAAAGTTTCTGGTGTTTCGTTTCCTCTTATTAGCAAACTTTGAGGAGGAGGTGGAATGGTTTGAAGTTTGGCTCTCAATGGGGGCTTTCTTTTTCTCGTCCTTAAATTTGCCGTTACGAATACGATTCTCGGTAAGCTCGGTAGCTAGTTCCATAGCAGTTTCAAGTGTTGCAGGAGAAGTGCTTAGAACTGAGTCTTGAATTTTCGAGGGAAGGCCTCGAATGTAGTGTTCGACTAAGCGGTATACTGGGGTGAACAAGTTGGGGACCATTTGGTTCAACTCTAAAAACCGTTTGTTGTAGGAAGTATGATCTCCCTCCTTTTGCTTCAACGAGTGAAATTCATCCTCTAACCTTTTGATCTCGCTTCTTGGACAGAAGCGTCTCGTCATGATTTCCCTTAACTCCTCCCATGTTAAGGCCATTGCATCTTCGATTCCTCTCTTACCTTTCTCTGTATTCCACCAGGTAAGAGCTACTCCAAATAGTCTCCTGGTTGCATAACGTACCTTGCGATCCTCGGGACAATCGCAATTGAGTAAGGTGTTTTCCATTTCCTCAAACCAGTGGAGGAGAGCAGTGACACCTTCGGTCCCTTCAAATTTCGGGGGATCGCAAGACTTGAAGTGTTTGTATGAGCACTTTTTGGAGGGAGGGTTGTCGACGTTCTGGTCTTCTTGATGGGGAGGATTGGTGGGATTTGCGGCGAGAGCTTGTTGGACTTGAATTACGATGTCAGGAAGCACCGCGGCCATTTGTTTTGCGATCTGGGTGGCCAAGCGTTCGTTTGACCTTCCTGACCTTCTACTCCCACGTTGCTGCCTAGTCGACATCTACAGGAACATACATAAGAAGATTGTGAGTTTAAGGAGTCTTTTTAGGTGTCATGTGTCTTAAAAAAATAAAAAAATAACATAAACATCAATAATGCAACTACATCCATAGGATGTCTTGGGTTTGCTCATGTTTGGGCCTCCAATGTCCCCCATACCATCGCCTGTATAGTCATGTGGGCCCCCATGACTATTGGCTTAGTAGGATTCACATTGGTATTGGCGGTTTAACACTCGCATCACCCGAATGAAAACCATGAAATATGTTTGCGAGATGTATGGTCGGAGGGTGTCCAGGTGTAGACACAATGACAACTCAAAGTGGGGTTAGCTCACACGACGTTTGGTATAGCATGCTTTGGCCTAATAGGTCCTTCGTACTCTCATCGTTAGTCCCCAGGTAGGCAAACTGGTCCTTTGTTTTGGATTTATACGAATGCCAAGCCTAGACAGGACGTTCCGACTACCGGTACTTGTACCCTTCCAGTTACTACATGCCCGTCATGAGAACTCACTTTGATGTGATTTGAAAATACAAAAATCGTTGCAAAAGTCATGGAAATTGTGTGGTGTGTGCTCTCATGGATATGATATGTTATGAGAATATGATTCATGATAGGCATTGTATAATAATATTTACTTATGAACATGCTTGCATAACATTGAATGTAACAATAAACATAAAGCATATAAACATCATGAATTTTGCATGTAACACAAAAACAATTTAAAAATTCTAATCAACTATAGTATAGGCTCTAAGGGTCTAATAACCTATCCTATATCCCTATAGTCATGGCTCTGATACCAATCTGTCACACCCCGACTCGCAGCGGAATAAGAGTCGGGGCATAATTGGGTTATCACCAAAGCTCATGATGTTTACTAATATGTTTCATATTTATTAAATTCAAAATTACATCTTCAATATTCCAAACAAGTTCATACAATTACAAGGAATAAGTAACTAAATAAACAATCCAAAATCTAAACCGATTTATTCCTCTAAGCCATCCTATATGTTTCTTGCTGCAACTGGATCACCTGTATCATGTGTAAAAATGGGGGTTTTTGGGTCAACAAAAGTTGGCGAGTGAACCTTGTTAGAAAACATTTATTATTGATTTCTTATTATAATTAATATGGAAAAATTGTGCAATAATCATATGTGAGCAAATGTAAATAATCATACAATAACATACAATAACAAACCACCTTGCATGAATATACGACATGAATGATAATGTATATGTTGGCAACGTCACGTTCACGCTCATAGGTAATGGGGAACGGACGGCCTATGATGATGTATGTGCGATCAAGGCTCAATCAAACGGACCCGATCGTATGTTGGCAACGCCTCGTTCACGCTCATAGGTAATGGGGAACGGTTCACGCTCATAGGTAATGGGGAACGGCGGCCTATGATGATGTATGTACTGAAAATGATAAATTTAATCTAAACGTTAAACACACAAACAGTTGATACATATTGAATACACATTTGATCATGGATATGATGGATGCACAAGTGTTTAACTGTAATAAATAATAAGACACATGATACACCCCAAAAAGTGATCAAAACGGGGAATTTGTAGAGACTCACTCACATTGGGTGCGTTCGTTTGATGATGTTGAATGCGCACGAGTTTAGAGGGTTGATCGACGAGGAATAACTAACCTAAATAATAACGAAAAGGTACGGTAAATAAGTGGATTTTATTAACAATTTTAATTGGATTTTTAGATATATTTTTGTGAGTTTAAGGCCATTTTCTAACTTTAAAAATATTATTTTTAAGTATTTTTAATTGATTTTTTAAATTAAAAAAATAAATAAAAATATAAAAAATGTTGACTTTTTTTTTGGGTTGACCGTTGACCGTTGACCGTTGACTGTTGACCGGTTCGGTCTTGTGTTTGTTTGCACTGAGTGAGGTTCGAACTCGTGACCTCCCGTACGCGTGCACGCAGCTCTACCAACTGAGCTACGTGTCTAACCCGAAATATTTTGTTTTTAATTATATTTATATACTATTTAATTTATTCAAAATTCATTTATTTTAAAAAGGATTTTAATTATGTCGAACCGGTGTGCATAACAGGTCTCGAACCCGGGACCTGTTGTTTAACGTTGCACACAGTCCACTGCTGGACTGTGTGTCTAACCTGGTTAAAATACTTGTTTTTATTTCACTTATATACTAACTGGAAGTTTCCGTATTTGGGTTTTATAAAAAGTCTGAATATTGTGACGAATCGGAACAAGGACGGACTCGAACTCGGTATCTCTATGTTTCAAATGCACACAGTCCACCGCTGGACTGTGTGTCTAACCCGATATATAACCCGATTTATATTAAATATATACACAGTCTAAACTTCATCTTCTTCGTTAAAACAACACAGACAAAGATTTATTCTACTGTTCTTGTTTAATTCGATTGACGGACATATAATTTATTAAAATGAAATGGATAGGGAAGGTTTTGGGAATGAACGTACCGGAAAGATGATTTTTCTCAGAACTCCGGCAACGTCGTCGGCTATGTTTTATGAACTCCGTATGAGCGGACCAATTAACAGTTTTGTTTAACTAATTGCGAAATTGAATGACTAAACGAGAGTTATCAGAGAGTTTAGATGCTCATACCGATTCACAGCGTGATTTCGGAATTTTCAGAAATTTTCCGGCGGTTGCAGATTATCCGGTATCCTCGCCTGGAACCGATTCTGGTTGAAGGTTTTGAGTTAGTATAAGTCTAACAATAGATAGAAGGTGAAAGAATTGAGAACTTTACCGATTTGATGAGTGTCACGGTTTTCCGGCGAAAATCCGGCGATATCAGAAAGCGTTTCCGACGAACGGAAAATAGAGCGCAATTGAAATTGGAGGGTCTGTGAGTGTTTTTGAGTTGCGAGATAATGATATTGATAGAGTAAATTAGGAAGTAAAGGATTTCGGTTATTAAACCCGAAAATCATATGAATTCAAGTTCAATAAAGACTGAATTGATTAAGAACGTGGGTTTATCGGTTATAATCAGTAATATCGAACACTCAACAGTCTGAACCGTTGAAAGCCGATGAGCGGTTTCAGTTTTTGGCGCAAGCGGATGATTTCAGGGGTAGAGTTAAGTATTATTTGTTTCCTTGTTTACACAAACGAATCAAGTGGCGGAGTGGTTAAGTGTTTGATGCTAGTGTCTTCCGGCTGACCCGGGTTCGAAACCCGGCAGCCCATTTTCATTTTTAATTACTTTATTTTTATTTTTTAACAATTTTAATTTCCATATTCTAAAATTTTTATTAGTTATGTATTGTTTAAAATTAAATTGAGCATTAAATGAGCAACGAAAATTTGAAACTGATTATTCGATTAATAAACGATGCGGGTTTTGAAAACCCGTTTTTCGACGGATGTTATAGTAAAACTCACTAGTGGAAATGTTTCTGATAATCGGACTTGCTTTAAATGCAATACTGTTGGTCATATTGCTCGCAAGTGTCTGAATTTAAAGCCTGTGTTTCCACGAAGAAAAACTGGGTCAAAAGATGAAAAGCAAAAACAACCAGAGATTGTAAAACCTGTCACATAATCAAATAGAAACTATGAATCTAAAGATCAAGTGAAATCTAAAACAAGTTCAAGGTTTGATAACTCAATTTTTGAAAAAGGTGAAACTTCAAGGTTTAATGAAAACAAAGATTCTAGATTCTATATCAAGAAAGCAAGAAGCAAGCTACAATCATGGGTTGCTAAGAAAAGGCTTTCATCATCAGAAAAACCAAAGTCTGTTGCTGACAAAACTGAAAATGTTAAAATAACCGAGTTAGTAATCAAACAAACGAATAATGAAAAGGTAAAAACGTTTTCTAAATCGACATTGGACGAAATGTTTGATGATGATTTTGATTATGATGAAGAGTTAGAATATGGTTATGATGCTTATCATGTCAAACCCAAAACTAAAAAGGTTTGGGTTTCATTTTTCAAATAGTTGCTTTGTAGTGCAGGAGTCCCAAGATCCACAATATCAAAGTTGATACAGGATAGCGGAGCTCCATGAGTTTTTAACTTATCTAGAAAGTCATATTCTTTGATGGTTTTTGAAATTACAAGTAATTGAGAAAGAAATTTTAAAAATGAATTATTCTAATCTACACCGTTGAACGGAACACTGATTTTCGAAAGAAAAAGCCAATTATCATTACATGTTAACGAAACTAATGGTATATCTGTTTGACAGGTGCTGTTACAGATGATGGAAAAAGAATCGGACGACGAGGTCACGGGATCCAAATTTGGTTTGTTACATTGTTTTTAGTCTAGAATTTGTTAAAATCTAAAATCCAAAAATATGTTTTTGATTTTAGGGGGAGTAAGAAAATTTTAAAAATTGTTGAAAAATCAAAAACATATGAAAAAGTTGAAAATTCAAAAACATTAAAAAATTCAAAAAGTACAAAACATTGAAAAAGACAAAAAGAATTTGGTTGTCAAAAACGAAATGATAGTACATCAGTGGACTATCAGTATGCTAAAGAATTGTAAAGTTTATAAGTGATAAACAAGTCTTACTATGGATGTGTCGATAGACTTTAAACGTTCAGTAAATTGTTTCCGGGATATAAACTAAATTTCGCAACTGCTTAATTTTGTGGATTAACACATCTGGATATATGGACTTAGTACTCCGAAATTTCGATTGAAGGGTTGCCTGATTATGAGATACGAGGTCTTTATAGATGATTGATATCTGGGGTATTATACAAGTTCTTCTGATTTTGCGGAAGCAATAGCCTAGAACTTCTATAATGCTTTTGCTAAAAACCCCAAAATAGCATGCAAAACTTGAAAAGAATCGAAAAATCTAATCATTTGCAATGGTGAAAAGATTCCTTAATTGGAACACACCTTTAAAGACGAGCCTTCATCTCTTTGTCTGTACAGTAGTACTAACCTGAGCTCTCAAGGCCTGGCACAACCCAGATACAGATATCAATTACGCTATATTCACCTGTAAGATGAAATCTAGGGAATCTGGATTCGGGAGTATATTCAAGAAGTGGGAACCATAGTTAAGTCAAGTTTTATAAATCATATCCAAACATATCTTGGAACAATTGAGAAACGTGGTAAAGTTTAAGAGGACAAACACATCGACAATCTAGGTAAACGAGTTTAAAACTAAAAGTCTCAAAAGGTCAACGGTACTGGTGATATGTCTCAATCATCTGATATGATCCTTTGACACAAGTTCACAAAAATATGTCTGTAAATATGTTTGTATATAGTTTACTTTAATTGTTAAAAGTTTCTGTAAATACTTTACTTGCTTTTCAAAGATAAAACCAAAAAGATTTCCAGTGTGTTTTAGCATAAATTTTTTAAAATACAAAAAGATTTTGTTTCTACATTAGTTTTCTACGAGCCAATGTTGGAGAACGGATCTTCGAAGTCTGGTAAGAAAATCTGATAAATGTTTAAAAGTTCATTAATTTGAAACTTTAAAATCAGATTGTTCATAACGGTTTTTCAAACGGAGGTTATTAATTTAGACTTGGTTGATATTTTTGGTTAATCAAGGTCATTAACTTAGACTTGATCAACTAAGTGGATTTTTTACAAATCAAATGATAAAAATGTGAAAGTTGAAGGTCTTAAATGTAAAATGTATTCAAGGTCATTAAGTTGAACTTGAAACAATTAACGTTTTTGAAAAGATTGAAGTGAAGATTAAAGTTTGAAATGTTGATGGAACAAAATTTCAAAACAGTGAATCTAAAATGTTTATTTGAATGTCAGAATTTATTTAGAAAGGTAGTAAAGTTTGAGGGGAGCTGGATAAAACATTGTCCAAAGATTTCAGAAAGCTCAATGCTAGGGGGAGTTTGAAGTCTAAAGATTAAATCAAAGGGGAGTCTGAGACTAAAGCTTAAAGCTAGGGGAGCATGTTGATTAAAAGTTTATCAAGACAAAGCTCAAAGAAAGAGAAAGAGGATATAAAGATCAAGATGATAAAGTTTATTCAAGAACTAAAGATCGGAAGACTCAGAAGATTTCAAAAAGTCAATGACTGCGGCAACATCTAAGGGGGAGTCTGTTGATGCAGATGTCTGTTGCGTACGTCATTATGTATCGGGTCTGAGTGAATAGGGCTTAATCTGTTAGAAACGAGGCGTATTTAAGTGAGTTAGTAGTCATGTTCGCTGGAGATGGTATGTGAGAAGTCAAGTTCGGCCGAACTTGACTAAGTCAAGTTCGCCCGAACTTCCAATGCTCACCAGCGAACTTGTGTGTCTATAAATAGGTGCCTTGGGATTTCATTTGTAACTTGGAGAGATTTTGGCACAAAGACGACGAAGCTCTGTCAGATCCGGTTCTTGAATGTATTGAACTTTAGATCAATGAAAACAACATTTAAATGAGTAATTCTTGTTATTTTGTTAACTTGTCATTAGTTTCCGCCTAATCGGACAGTAGATAACAAATTTAGGTTCCCGTGCTAATCGTGGACGTTCCTACAGTGATAAAAGTTTGGTGGATACGCCGCTGATACTTCCTATATATAAGTGCTTTTAACGTATTACATTCGTGGCGTTATTTGCATCATTTGAACAAATGCTTTCAAACAATGACACACGACGATTTTCGATTAAAGATATAAACCATACGAGTTATTTCAAGACGATTTATAACTTGGATTTACAAAACAAATGTTTTCGAGTCAAGGTCCATGGTTACTAGATTTTATAATTTTTAACCATTTGTTTTAATTGAATAACTATTGCATTATCAAATGCTTTCAAATCAAGGTTTCGCTTACAACTCTAGTAGTCGGGTTATATATATATTGCAATTTAAACAAAGCCATGGACTTTACATACTCACAAAACCTATGTACTCGCCGACATATATTTTTGCTGACTCATTTTCACATATGTTTCAGGGAACAATGCTTGATGATACTGATGCATGCTCACGTAGGAATGGACTTGGACCTAGTGCCTTAATAACAAGAAAGACAATAATTAGGTATGCTTGTTGCTTCGTTGTTTAAAAACTTCTAAGACAATTATGACAATATAACCTATGTTTAATATCTAATTAAAATGAAATATGAAATGCCATGTGTTGTTGAAACAATCTGTTAACGTGACTTCCCAAGTGTTTCCGCCGCGTGTTGTTTTACGCGATTTGGGGTGTTACAGTTTAAGATGATTAATGGTTCAGTAGGATGATTAATAGGTAAATTAGGGCCAATGGTGGTCAACTAGGGTTGTTCATGTTCCATTATTATCAACGAAGACCAATGGTCCACTAGGATGGTTAATGGGCGATTAGGGCCAGTGATGGTCAACTAGGGATGTTCATGTTCCATTATTGTCAACGATGGTCGTTTAAGATGATCAATGATCTATTAGGATGATTGATGGGCCAATTAGGGCTAGTGATGGTCAAGTAGGGTTATTCATGCAAAGGGCGTTAACAATGATCAATGTTCCATTAGGATGATCGATGGACCAATTAGGGCCAATGCTGGTCAACTAGGGTTGTTCATGTTCCATTATTTTCAACGAAGGGTGTTTAAGATGATCAATGCTTTTTTGGGATTGTCAAGTAGGGTTGTCCATGCTATATTTTTTTTGTGAATGAAGGGCGTTATGGATGATCAATGGTCCATTGGATGACTGATGGACCAATTAGGGCCAATAATGTTCAACTAGGGTTGTTCATGCTACATTAGTGTCAATGAAGACTGTTTTGGATGATTAATGGTCTATAAGCATGATTGATAGATCAGTTAGGGACAATGGGGGGTCAACTAGGGTTGTTCATGCTACATTTTTGCTAATGAAGAATGTCTTGGATGATTAGTGGTCCATTCGGATGATTAATAGGTCAATTAAGGCCAATGCTGGTCAACTAGGGTTGTTCATGTTACATTATTGTCAACGAAGGGCACTTAGGATGATCAATGGTCCATTAGGATGGTAGGATGGTTAATGGGACAATAGTGATTGTCAACTAGGGTTGTTCATGCTCCATTTTCGTCAATGAAGGGCGTTAAGGATGATAGTCCATTAGGATGATTGATGCGCCAATTAGGGCCGATGATGGTTAATTAGGGTTGTTCATGCTTCATTATTATCAATGAAGGGCTTTTAGGATGATTAATGGTCCATTAGGTGTGATGAGCCAATAAGGGCCATTGAGTATATAAGATAGGTGTGTGGTGATAATGAATGAAGAACAATCATAGATCTACGAAGATAAACAAAAAGATATGAATGAAAACAATTTCTTCATCAGAAAATTAATTAAACCTCCATGGATTTTGTATCCATGGAGTTCTTACATCATACCCATCGAATGTTTGTGGCAACGTACCACACCATTTGACACGACTGCCATATAAGTTTTTATTTTCAAAACCGAGCTACGACACAAATAACATAACGAATGTAGATATCATTCTTTTATATTACGGATTTATTTATTGATTGTCTCAGTGTTAATTATATCCCACTGCAACACACGAGTCTACCACACCCTAATAATAATAATAATAATAATAATAATAATAATAATAATAATAATATTTTGATAACATAAAACTCTTGTATCATAAGTTTCTCTTTCCCTTTTAAAAATTCAGATGCTCCCGCTCACTTCACCCTATGTTTATCTATTCCCTCCAAATGCAATTTACTAACACCATGCCCTCTTCATCCACTCTCGCCTCCACCTCCTTCCCCACCTCTCTCCAGCTAAGAGCATTCAAATCCTAAGAATCAAAATCTATGTGTGGGGTTTTTAAAATATAAAGAGTATAAAAAGTGGTTGTGAGTGGATGAGAGAAAATGTTACTGGTTATCTGTATATTTGGGGGACACTGTTCACCCATATATTTTTTTTAATATATATTGAAAGTGATTGTGAGTGAAGGAGAGAGAAAATGTAATAATAAATGTATAAAAGTATTATTTAATTTAAACGGAGAAAGAAAAAGTATTTTTTTAATGGAAATATATTGATACGGGAGTTGTGTTTTTAGTGAAATGTATGTATATTTTTAGGGAGCTGGAAGTGAATGCTCTGAGAAACGACCACCCTAACCATTTAACCTCGTTCTTTTCCGATGGTCTTTGTATCATCTCTCATTAGAAATCCAGGTTTCTACAATCGGTTAAAAGGCTTCTTGCTTACAATTTGGTAATTTCAATTCCTTTTCAGCTTAATTTGCTTCTGATTATTGCTCTGTTATCTTGCTTTTTTTTTTTTGAACTTAATTGATATACTTGTTATTTAGTTGGTATGTGATTATTGTTTGGGAAAATTGTTTTAGGGTTTCAAACTTATCTATATTTCTGAAAATTGTAGGGGACGAACAGACCGTACTCCGTAGAATACTATCTTTACATCATTACTGTATTTCAAAATTTTAATATATTTAATGTTTTATACATTTTTATATTAGCATTAAAATAAGTGTGAAATGGAATGAGTTAGGTAGAGTGTGTTGTATTCTCTGGTATAGTGGTATTGTTGTATTTATTTTTTAATATAGTTTGTTGGGGTTCGAGGTCAAGGATGTCCCGGTGATGGTAGATGGTTGTAAAATCACCCTAAATAGGTGATGGTAGATGGTTGTAAAATCACCCTAAATAGGTGATGGTTTCGACATTTCGTGTAAGTCTACGAAATGTGAGACCCCATTTTGTTCATGACCAAATTTCACCTTACAGAGTTGATTAGGGTTGAATCATTTTCTTATTGGATCAGTTTGTTTGCGATGCATAGATGGATTAGAAGACATGAAGCAGAGTTGTGGGATAGCAGTTGCAAGAAAGAAGTCAAAACATGAAGGGAATGCAAGGTTTGAAATTGAAATTCACAACACCATGATTAAAATTTGAAAAAATGTTGACTTTGATCTATAATTAATATTTTTACAGCATTTTTATGTTTTTGTCGTTTCCATATTGTAGTCAAGGCATAGTAGGAGAACTTAATATGGATGTTTCACCACCTCAGATTTCTGGTGTTTATAGTACCAGACTGGTGCCGGTGTTTTCTGTACACTGGTGTCAATGTTTACTTCATATACTGATACCAAACGAAAGTTGTGTATATAAAACCTCATTTAAACGAAATACACTTCATTTGCCAAGTGTATGAAATGCAATCTAAACGGTGCAATTACTTGCGTTGCTATGTGGCATGAGCTCATAGGTGATGTTAGGGATGAGCTCGGTACCAACCGGTACCGACAATCCCCTAAAGTGTGTACCAGTACCGAATATACCTGGTACGGTACGGTACCGGTACAAAAAATGTCAATAGTCGGTACCGAATCGATACCGAAAATGTACCCGGTTTGATAAATTCGATACCGGTAGCGGTTTGGTACAGGTACCCGACACCATTTGCTCATCCCAACCGCTACCGGTACCTAACACCATTTGCTCATTCCTAGATGATGTTACTATTCATTAGCTTTTGTTTTTAACGTATAGGTAAATTTTTGAGTTTGATCATTACATTCTTACTCATAGGTATAGTTGTTTTTGGACCGATTAATGTTAAATTTTTATATGGTGTGTAGTTTTAACGTTGCTGTAGCCATGCAAAATCTGGATAAGTTGATGAAAGATACACCAACCCATGAATTGCTTCTGTCTGATTTGAATGGAGGAAGGTAGTTTTATTTTTATTCTACTCGTTACAGTGAATTTATTCGCCTGGCCTGGTGCTCTTCATAAGTAAGCAAATTTTGATGGTTCTAATCAAGTAATGATTTTTTTGGTTAGATTAAGTTATCATAGGTTTGGAGTTTTTAGTATGTATACTTACTATACTTTCTTTGTTGTAAATAGATATGGTGGGATCTATCTTGATTCTGATGTTATAGTGATGAAACCACTCTATTCGCTATCTAATTATATGGTGGGCTTAGAGGATTAATCATCTGCAAGCGATTTGAATGGAGTTGTGATGATATTTAGAAAGCACAGGTATTCTAAGTAGCACCTACATGCCATCAACTACACCGATCAAATGTGTTGAAATTGTTCATTTTATAATTTTTAAAAAGTTTGCACAGCGTGTTTATGATGGAGTGCTTGAAGGAGTTTTATATGCAATTTATACGGTTCCGGTTGCAGGTATGTATTAACTGAAGACGTTGATTTGCGTTACAAGTGAGTGAAAACACCTTGCTGCCAATAAAACCACATTCGATATGGTTAATGTAAGTTTGTTTTCTATTTCCTAGTTTGATTTTCAAAAATTTTGAATAAATAATAATTGTTAATTTATTGTAGTGCAATCAACAAGCCGAGACATGGGAATGCGGCTATATACTTCTTCAATCTATGTTTGACTTTGTCAATGTGTATCAAAAGCAATCTCCCAAAGTAAGTCTGTATTCTTAATTAATTTTTAGATGTGCATAAGTATATACAAGATAACATGCGCACAAATGCTCAGAGACATACGAGTAGTTATGTGTTTGTAACAATTTGTTCGTCGATGTTAACTAATTTCTAATAATTATAATATTTTCTATTTTTTAGATGTGGAACGACACGAAAGAGGCTATAGATGAACATATAGAAAAGACGTTGAAGGAATTGATGCCGATTTTATTTGACAGGTTGGGTATTCCTTAGTTTAAATATAGTTTGTTTACGGTTTTGAATAGATTAAGTAGTGAATTGTTATTTTACCAATTAATATTGTAGACTTTCGGGTTGAATGTGTATTGGGTCACGGTTTACTTGTCTGGATTTGACTACGTTGAATATATAAAAAGATTGATTAGATTTGATGTCTATGTTGGAGTGCACTGCTTACTATTTTACTTTTACATATATCTCTTTTTTACCACAGATTTTTGTTTGAAATTTGAAAGCATATTGCATCATTGGTTACAAGTCGCGGTTCATCCAACACCGACTAAAACCTTTTCCTAAAATTGTAAAACGGTTTTAAGTCGCTGTTCAGAATGCTGACTAATAACATTTCCATAAAAATATCAACATCTTATTTTAAGACGGGGTTCAGCAAACTGCGTCTTATAAACAACACATTTTTAGCCACGGCATTTTAAGTCACGGTTTGAAACAGCGACTAAAAACTGTTTTAACAGCGTCTAATGCTCATTACATTCTTACCCATTGTTCCTAACATAGATAATATGCTCCATAAGTTTAATAAAACAACATTAAACACTTAAACAAAATAAACAATCATGTCAAACCATAGTTCACAATTTTCAATTTTATTTTCAAATATTCAAGCCCTAATATTAAATGTTGATTACTTGTGACTAATCATTTAAACAAACAAAGCTATAAATAAAACAACAAAATCATTTAACTACAAGTCTAGAACAACAAAAAAAAGAAAGAAACCATACTAGTTCTATATCGGAATTCTGGCGTAATATGGGTCGGTCCAACATGAATTTTGGTTTTTCTGGCAAAAAAGTCGTCCGGTCGTGAGCAGTGGCATCAAGTCGTTGGGAGTTTTTTTGGGGGCGGGATTTGGAATTGTAATGGGTGGATGGGTTTGGGTTATTTTATTTAGTTCAAATTTTTTTAGGTTAGGTTTGGGTTAATAAAAATAGATTGCAAATTGATCTTTGATTGGGTTGAATAATTAAGTGAATAAATGGTTAATAAATATTTTTTTTCTAAGTGGGGCAGTTGAAAATTTTCAAGGGGTGCGGGTGAAAATTTCCAAGGGATGCGGTCGGGATTTTCGACGAAAAATAACACTTAAACATATTTTTTCATAGGGTGCGCCCGCCCACCCTTGGCCTAGGGTGGGTACGCCCCTGAAGCTTATATGTCTAGATATTATTTTCTTGAATGATGATACTTTCTAAAGTTAAAATAGGGGGGAGGGGGAGGGGGGGGGGGGGGTCCATCACTATCACTCATCAGGGAGGAGGGTAGGGGCGTCCATCACTATCACTCATCACTCACAACATTCAATTACAATACGTCATGTCATCGAGCATTATTCCATCACTAGTGATAGATTTTAATGGAAATGCTCATCACTAGTGATGAGTTTTTTTTAAATTATAAATTAACAATAAAACAATAAAATTATAAATTATAAATTTCATTTAAATAAAAAACAATATTTCTAGACATACTTCTTAAAAATAAACATATAAAAATAAAAAGATACATAAACAAAGCCTACTCTTCGTCCGAATCCAAAAAAATCAAGCGTGTCATTGTCGGAAGACGTATCGCTTTCGGTGTCAGTCGAAAACAAATCCGTAGGAGAATCCATTTTAAAAATTTTAGAAGATAAAGAGTAGTTTGAAAGATAAAAATATTAGAAGATAAAAATTTTATATCGACAACGCGTTATAAGATGGAGCGGCGGTTGTGTATAACGTGCCACCACGCGTGGTGGTGGCCTCACCACGGGGCGCCCGACCTGCCTGTGGGTGGAAGGGGTGCTCCACAAATGGGGAGTGGTAAACCTTTTTTAACCAATAATATCATGTCATCTCAACTTCTCCATTCACTCCCCAATTTGCACTCAAACACTAGGGGTGCTCAAACACGTTAGAGTGGTAAACATTTAAAAAAATAATAAATGAGTTAAGCCGCTCATTAGCTACTTGCGATTGACTCGCTAAATGTTTGAATTGAGCAAGCTTAAATTAACAAAATTGTGCCTAAAAGTAAGGTTGCCTAATGAATGAGTCTGAGACCAAGCTTCACTTATTAAGTTTGAACTCGAGTGTGAGCCTAAACGAACATATTATTTTGAAGATCCGTGATCAGGCGGTTCTAGACGGAAGTTAGTGGATAAACGTAAACCGATTGGGTAGAATGTTATTACAGAAAGGAGTAGAAACAGAATGCAGCGGAAGTCTTCATTCATACCGAAAGAGTATACATCTTTCTAAGTCCAGCTGCCGGAGTTCCTGGAGAGAATCCGACAGCACCTCCCCGTAGGGATGCCAAAAACTTAAATGATAAATGAACAACACACCTATATATAGGGAGACAAGTTCGCTGGAATGTATGGAAGTTCGAGCGAACTTGACCTAGTCAAGTTCGGTCGAACTTGACTTCCTAAGAGCATTCTCGAGCGAACTTGGCCTGCATTAGTCAAGTTCGAGCGAACTTGACTAAAGGCACATTAAGTTCGGGCGAACTTGTTCCCTTTACACTGTAACCTTCGTATTTCAGTCGTGTGTTCGATTCTAACCTATACAATATTCAACACACGCTCAATCTAGCCTATTCGACAAGTGACGAACACAAAGTGCATCAACAGATTCCCCCTTGTTCGTTACAGTCGAATCTTGGTCTTCAAACGTGAGCCGTGTTTGAATATTCTGCAACTTCAATCAAGGTATATGCCGATGTCGTCAAAACGCGTCAACAAATTCCCCCTTAATTGATGATCCATGTTTGCATTATGAACATCTAATTCCCCCTGAAATCTCCAGTTCAGATATTTGTTGCACAGTTTCCAACCTCCTCTGATTTGCCTGACCGACATATTATCTTGAATAGACACCAATTTGAAGCTCATCAATGCAGCTTCTCCATTTCAACTTTAACCACATCCGCATTCAGTTTAGCGCATATCTCCCATGCTCGATCTCCCGATCTTCAAAACTCAACCGACAATTGATAGAAACTTCAAAATACCACACCGGTAAACTTCAAATCAATGTTTACCCGCAAAAATCTGAAATCCCAATTTCCGTAACCACTCCTGATCAGCAAATCGGTAATCTTTTTCAATCAGCAAATCTTCATCGGACCCAAATAATCTGGTAACACTTCGACTCTGAGAACCATTCGTCCGCGATCAAAATCACATTCTTCTTCTTCAGTCACAATGCTTGATATATAGCTATATCCGGTAGACCAGCGCCACTTAATCACCAAACATCATCATCCAACGGCAGTTAGTCCAAAGAGAAGAATGATTCATATGCTTGACGACTAAAAATAATGGCCACCAAAGGTTATCATCAGATTTCCTTGGTAATTTTGAAACCATCCGTCTTCGGAGCTAATCACTAATTCCTAAGATCATCACCAAACGTTTTGAACATTTTCAGTTCCTCACTGGTACCAGTGACTGCTAATCCAGCTAACTGTTCCTTCAATGGAGACGAGGACTCTAACCCTTAAGCATCACTCTGTATCATGAACTGAAAACTCGAAACTTCCTGTGATCACAGAATCCCAAATGGATAATCTCTTTCGTCAGCAACTGGTACACTTCTTTGTCTGGAAGATCCGATCCCATAAATCATCTTCCTTATTCATGGTACCGCGTACAACCCGTGGCAACTGAAACTACAGAGCATCCCTATCACCTGGCGGTTAGTCCAGTCAATAATTCGTGTGCAAAGAAGAGTTAAAGATAGGCAGTCGTGTGTGCTTCCAAACCATACGCGGGACTCAGGTGTCAATCCACAACCATGACCGCAGAAATCTGATAAACAACTCCTTCAAGAATCAGTTATGTAACCACCTGCTTTCAAACTAGACATCAACTTGATCAATTTACAAATGAATCTCAAATCCTTGTATTTCTCGAAAATCTGTAGCCGGAAACCACCCGAATACTGTTGCAGTGTCACGAATTTCAAAAATGCCGGAATCTTCAAATATTGAAAATTTTTTATTCCCCCTCATTTTTGCAAATTCAGACCATACCAATTTTTTCACTGAAATTCCCCCCAAAATCCGGAATTTTCAGTATTTAACAAATGCGGAATTTACTTTAAGGCCCATCGGTAGTCTTCAACCCTAATGATCAGCAAATTGCTTTGGTATCAATGACTACCCTCTCATCTTCAACCATCTCTAACCTCATCATCTCAGCCTCTCTCTAAGGCCTCCGAAGGTGTCCCCGAATAGTCAGTATCGGACGTTAAAATTTCGAAAAAATTTCTATCACCAAATTTTTTCTGGACACCCGTCTCATCAAACCGAGCAATAAATTTTTTTCAATGCCTTTTTTTAGGCTCCTTGACAAGTTCGGGTGAACTGGTGAGATAAGTTCGGGCGAACTTGGTCACTATGTGACAAGTTCGGTCGAACATAGTCGGTTTGAGACAAGTTCGGGCGAACTTGGTTGGCCACTTCCAAGTTCGGGCGGACTTATGCTTAATTTCAATGAAAACCAGTCAAGTTCGGGCGAACTTGATGAAAATTCATGAAAAACTTTGTCAAGTTCGGGCAAACTTGATGAAAATTTTTGAAAAACCATGTTAAGTTCGGGCGAACTTGACCTCGACAGGTCAAGTTCGGCGAACTTGGTCTCCCAAATCAACCATTTTTCACATTTTTCGATCCAAAATCCTTATTTCTTCGAATTTCGAGATGATTTCACCATAGATCTGGTCGAAAATGCTTTTCTAACAATCCTATCAGTTCAATTTTGGATTTTGTCCGTGGATTGTAGGTTTATTTCATGATTTACGTCTAAAACCCCTCCTAATGTCTATAAATGTTCAAATTCATGAGCGTAGGCGATAACCGTAGCTCTGATACCACTTGAAGGTCCGTGATCAGGCGGTTCTAGACGGAAGTTAGTGGATAAACGTAAACCGATTCAGTAGAATGTTATTACAGAAAGGAGTAGAAACAGAATGAAGTGGAAGTCTTCATTCATACCGAAAGAGTATATATCTTTATAAGTCCAGCTGCCGGAGTTTCTGGAGAGAATCCGGCAGCACCTCCCCGTAGTGATGCCAAAAACTTAAATGACAAATGAACAACACACCCGAGGAGACAAGTTCGCTGGAGTGTATGGAAGTTCGAGCGAACTTGACCTAGTCAAGTTCGGCCGAACTTGACTTCCTAAGAGCATTCTCGAGCGAACTTGGCCTGCATTAGTCAAGTTCGAGCGAACATGACTAAAGGCACATCAAGTTCGGGTGAACTTGACCAATACAGGTCAAGTTCGGGCGAACTTGTTCCCTTTTACATTGTAATCTCCGTATTTCGATCGTGTGTTCGATTCTAACCTATACAATATTCACCACACGCTTAATCTAGCTTATTCGACAAGTGATGAACACAAAGTGCATCAACATATTTATATATTTTTATTAACCTATTTAATATATACTTGTATAATATAAATAACACTACTATAAAACTAGCCATTTACGACCAAACTTTGCGACGAACATAAGAAGGTCGCAAAACTAGCGACGAGTTCGCGACTAAAACCAAAACAACCGTAAAATTAAAGACCAACCCAGATTCAGTCGCAAAACGGTCATAAATTTTAAGACCGCATTTTTCCAGTCGCATATTAGTTTAATAGTGGTCAGAGAAAACGATCGCAAGTAGAGAAAAATAAAAAAGAAAAAGTTGCAACCGTTTGAAGCGGTCGCAGATAGGAGGAAAATAAAAAAAAGTTGCGATTGTTTTAAGCGGTCGCAAATATGAGAAAAATAAAAAAAGCAACAGCAAAAGTTGTGACCGACTAAAGCAGTTACAAATACAAAAAATATATAAAAAACAAAAGTTACAACCGTCTAAAACGGTCAGAAATAGAAGACACATATAAACAAAAGGTGAAACAGTCTAAAACGTTCGCAAATGAAAAAAGTATCTAAAATTTGGAGTAACCTGGTTATTACAATATTAGTAATTTTAGTTTTAATAATTTAATAATACTCCACTCCCTCCACTGTAAATTCACTAGTGAATATCGATCATACCTAATTAATTCCCAACATAATTAAATTGCTTTTTATACTATATTATATATGTTTTCATTACATGGAATCTCTTGCTCCAATATATTTACCTTTTTATTTACAAAAATCTACTACTTGTGGCGATTTTAGGTTCCAGTTATAGGCTTTGTACGTGGGGTCAACGGATTATTGGTGCAAACAACTGCTCAAGCAATTGAACTTACCCGAGAAAATAAGATACATATTGGAATCTCTAGCAACTTTGGTCATAAATGTCATCATGGCACGATGGGTGTTCCCTCAGACCGCTGCTGATATGCAAGAAACTAAATGGAAAACTTTCATATTTAATCTATCGAGGACCATGCCTCCCTATTTAGCATTCTCTATGCTTATGCCGGAATGCTTCAGTTGGTATCGTTTTACTATCGTATTCACCGTTCTGGCCATCATAGAGTTTCATAAAAACCTAAAAGCGATAATGTTAGGACCGTCCTCCTCAGCTTGGGAACCTAAATTTGTATCTACTGTCCATATATGCGGAATTTATATGACAAGTTTAATCAAATACACAAGAATTGCAGTTTAATCGTCAGTTTATTAAGTCCACAGATATTACAACTCGAAATCCAAACTGACAGAGCTTCGCTGTAGAAGTCGCAAAGTTGTTACAATGAGAGTACCATGACTACCTATATATAGACCATCAAGTTCGGTCGAAATGTGGCTAGACTTGATCAAGTTCGGGCGAACTTGATCAGTCTCACACAAGTTCGGCCGAACTTGTGTGACAACATAAATACTTTTCCAAAATTCTAACATTTTAAGCTCTCTAAACATACAGACTCGATCCAAGACCTAGACAATAGACATCATGTATCAACAAACTCCCCCTTGGATATTATCGCAGCGTCTTGATCAGTCTTCAATCTCTAACATCTTTTGAAGAAGTTCTTGTACGGTTTTCGACGTCTTTCTTGCTTTGGGATAGGCGTTTGATCTGTAGGAGGTGCCCACTTCATAAATTGAAACCTTCTGATTCTTGCCTCCCTCCTTTTTTCATGAATTTTCTCTAAACGCTTCTCCTCCTTTAAGTACTCTTTTCTTTCCAGCTCTCTCCACCTGGATTCCCACATGTAACCTGAATTAATACCGTGTGCATAAAACATTAACCAGACCTTGGTATTGCTTCGCTTGGACTTCTTCACGTTTATCAAAGCATATTTTGTTGAAGAACAAGCACTTGATATCTTCCTTTGAGCAGTTTACTAGCCACATCGGGTCTAGTATTCGTATTGTTCTCCAAAACCCCCAAATCCTCCTTCGTTCTATCGGTTCTGGATCCTTTTCTTTCGTTATATCCCAATTCTCATCAGCACGCAACACAATCACGGCTTCACATGTTTCTGGATCCGTTTGCCACCACAAAATGTAAGGATAATCCTGTTCAATGGGCTTCAGTGGCATATTCTTCATATCTCGAGGACGCTTCATCACTAGCGTTATGTCTTTTTCACCCGTTTTCTTGTTTATCTTTATTCTGCGCTTAGGAATAAACGGCTTCCACATTTCAAAACCCCTTGATGCTTCAAACTTTATCACCCTCCACAATCTCTGTTCATTGAACTTCATTTGCAGACTAATGTTACGTGTTTGAACCAGCTCCTCAACATCCCAAAACGGCAATGTTTTAATATCTGTCAAGTGTCGGAAGTATTGCACCCCGAACTCTCTCTTTATAGCATACACATCAAGATTACGTATCCAACCCCAGCGTAGAATGTCACCTAGCGATTTATCTTTGTCTCTCGTGAAGAATGCTAGAGGCCTTTTGAACTCTCTCTTTCGGCATTTCTTTGAACCACGATCTCTTTGCTTCGGCAATTTGCTCTTTCATATAACATTTCGGTATGTTGCCTGTCTTGACAACCTCATCAATCTTTTGCTTTAACAAATAAACATCTATTTGACTCATCAACTCTTCGATCGTTGGGAATTTGTTAGTATTCAGATTAGAATACTTTTCTGCCTCAAGATCATCGTCAGAATCTTCAAATATCACCCGATCATAAGCATCTGCTTCAGCCACTCGTTTATACACATATTCTTTTGTTCGAATGTCTTTATATTCACTAACTCTTCCTCAAAATCAAACTCAAATGAATCTGTATCAACTTCAAACATTCGTGCCAACTCTCCTTTAGAATAAGTATGAGCAATCTTCCCTTCTTCTAAACTTGGATTTAATGTAATCATCAAAGGCTTTTCGTGTACCACAGTAACAGGCATAGCTATAACATCATCAATAATATCAACATCTTGTTGCCCTGTTTACTCAGAAGACTCCCCCTTACTTGGTGCATCCTCCATATTAGCATTATCATCAATTAGTGACTCGAAATCAAATTCAGAATGAACTTTCGCATAATCAATCTTCAGACCAGCGCCCCCTGATCATCATTGTCATCATCATCATGATCTGAATCTTCTTTAGTATCGTCACCAGCAGGGTCGTCTTCATTTTCATCTTTATCTTCCTCTTCGTCATCATTCTTTTCTGATTCAACATTCTGTTCAGGGACTGCTTCAGTAATCACTTCAGTCTCAGGAGCTTTTTCAGATTCAACAACTTTCTCTATCACTGGCTCCTCTACTATTGGTTTAGGGGCACCTTCTATAACATTTTTACCCTTGCCTGCTCAGCCAACTCTTTCTCAGCTTTTTCTTTTGCCTCTTGAACATCTAAACGATCATTTTCTGCTTTGAAGTCGATGCCCAAACTATTAGAAAGCACTTTTTGAAGTCTGGCAAACCTTCTATCATTCATATCTCTTTCTGATCTCAGTTCAGCAATCTCTTTCTTAGCTTTGCACTAGCAGCACCCAAACTTTCGACCATTTCTTTCAAATAACCACGATCATCTTTTAGAAACTTTACTTTGTCATTCAGAATCTCTTTTTCAACCTCGCTCTGCTTTAGCTTATATTCAAGAGCTACTTTATCAATTTCATTCTGTTTGTCTTTTTCTTCCAAATCGTTAAGCCTTTTCTCCAATTTACCAATCGGAATATCTTCAAACCATCCAGAAAGATCTTCAGCAGTGACAGGCTGTGAAATGTTATCTGGAATTTCACCATAAGCATCTTTCCATTGTCTCTCTCTGACACTTTGTGGAGTTGATTGCCTTGATTTCTGAGAAGAAGCTTTTGGAGTACCAGCAACCTTTGGACTAGATACAGGTGTACTCTGAACAAGAACTTCAAATGTTGGTGGTTTCTTGTGTGACAGTTGTAGGTGGGACTTATGTAGCAATCACTGTTTGCACTACAGCTTCAACAATCGGAATTTCTTGTAACTCCGAAACAGGAGGTTCTTGTGTAACTCATTTCTTTGTTTGGCTTAGATATCTGTGGCTTTGCGTTTTCTTCCTTCCACGAGTACTTGGAGATCCTGTAGCTTTCTTAGAGTCACCAGCTTTGGTCTTTGAACGTTTAGCTTTCTTTTTCGGACGTTCTGAATCAGAAGCCTCTTCAGCAGACGGTTCGTATAAATCTTCGCCCAACTTTTTCAATCTTTCTTCCTCTTTTTCTTTCTCTGCAGCTTTTATACTCGCATCAATTGGATCTTCAAACGATTTATCATCTTTATCTGAAGTCGCAGAAATAACATCGTCTTCCTTTTCTTGGCTTTCAACATTTACAGCCGCTGCACTAGAACCCTCAATATTTTGAACATCTTCACCAGGTTCATCAATCAACATCGAATCTGCTTTCCTTGACGCCCTCTTTTTCTTCAGTTTCTCAACCACAACCGTACGTTTGATGTACCAATCACCACGTTTCTCTTGAAACCAATTAACAACGCAGCTTCTTCATTCTCATCATCACTGCCCTATTTTCTTCACTTATTCTCTGGAGGTGCAACGCAGCCAGCTTTCCCAATTGCCCCAAACACAGGCTTAGGAACAAGAGCAGAGTCTTGTTTCTGAAAGATCTTTAGCTTCTTTAGCGTCGTTTCATCCATGTGGCTTAGATAGAGAATATCATTTGGATCCTTTGCAGTATATTTGAATTTTTCGTCGATAAGCATCTGCACGAACCTCGGATACATCACCAATCTCTCCTTTCCCATATTTTTCAATATAAAGTTGAATATAACTCTTGAGAAGTTAAACTTCTTGTTCAGAACCAAAGCAGTGACCATACATGCCATATAATCTTGTATGTCGTCGAGGCCTGCTTTCCTATGACAGAAATCATGAATGATGGCGTGAATCAAAAGCTTGTAAGGTAGTGGAACACTGCCTTTCTTCATTGTCGGTTCGTTTGCGTGCCCTTTATATCCCATTATGAAGAAACAACCCTTAACCATTCGTTCTTCGAAACTAATAGGGTCACTTGCATCATCGTTAAACTCTAGAACTCTTCGAAAATCAGCTTCTGTAACCAAAAATTCCTTATCTTCATTGCCGACACGAACAACAGACTTTATAACTTTGTTTGCTTCATCGAACGATGCTGCATTCCAAAACATATAGACATGCGATCTGTATACAACGTGTTTATCAGTGATCGCCTTCGTAATCGGAATGCGGCCTAAGTATTCCAGTATTTCTACAAATGCCGTCAGTGTAGGATAAATCTTTTCGTCAAGCGATATACGTGTGTTGTGAAACTTATTGAATGACAGCTTGATATTCTGAGGACAGAGAAAAATGAGCAAATTAACAAAAAATTTACAATTTTCAATAACATCATCTCAAGTCCGGGCGAACCTGGATATTAAAACATACCAATTCAAACAACATCTAACAACTTCGGCCGAACATACATGCTAAACATAAATTTTTTGACATTTTTATACAAGTTCGGTCGAACTTGTGTTGTTAACAGGTTTTGGTTTATTATAAGCAAGTTCGGGCGAACTTGTTCCAATATCAGATTTCCATCAGGATCAGAACAACTTCGCCCGAAGTTGATGCTAAACATCAACAACAAGTTCGGGCGAACTTGTTGTCTTCTCCAAAAACCTGCAACTTTCAGCCATGGTATTAAATGTGCAAATCACTTAATATCAGGTCTCAATCGGGTAGAGTAACAATATAATTCTTGCAATTTTGATTTTCGCACAATTCTCTCATTCAAGTTCGCTCGAAGTTTGAATAACAAGTGATGAAGATCTGAGCAAACTTGTTATTATATACCCGGTCAAGTTCGGGCGAACTTAACACTTAATCTTCAAAATACTTAAATAACTTCGCCCGAAGATCATTAATAAACAGATTGCTTTTCGTCTTTAACTTCGGCCGAACTTGATTAAGTTCAATTTCATACTTTTCAAATTTTACAATTTTAACCCTGAACTTTCATATGTTTTACCAGTTATGAAAATCCACTCAGTTGACCAAGTCCAAGTTAATGACCTTGGTTAACCGATTTGTCTGCCGAGTCCAAGTTAATGACCCCGGTTTGACACGTATGAACAAACTGATATTTTCCTTCAAATTTCAAGTTTTACAGTTTCAAGTTAATGAACTTTTCATCGTTTTTCATGCATTTTGATTTAACAAATTAGTCCCAACCCGTTGTCGTCAAGATTCCAACAACTTAGCACCTATTCCGAACTCCGAAGATCCGCTTTCCATCATTGGCTGTTGAAAACAATATAGAAGTAAAATCTTTTTGAATTTTCGAAAGTTTATGCTAAAACACACTGAAAATGTTTTTGGGTTTAAATCTGAAATCAAATAAGCTATGTACAAACATATTTACAGACATATTTTTGTGAATCCGTGTCTAAGGATCATATCAGTTAATTGAGACGTATCACAAGTACCGTTGACCTTTTGATGACTTTAAGATTTAAACTTGTTTACCTAGATTGTCGATATGTTTGTCCACTTAAACTTCGACACATTTCTCAATTGTTTCAAGATATCTTAGTTAGAATTATGAAACTTGACTTAACTATGGTTCCCATCTCAGAATATACTCCCGTATCAAGATTCCCTAGATTTCATCTTACAGGTGAATATAGCGTAATTGATATCTGTATCTGGGTTATGCGAGGCCTTGAGAGCTCAGGTTAATACCACCGTATCGACAAAGAGATGAAGGCTCGACTTTAAGGTGTGTTCCAATTAAGGAATCTTTAAAGCACTGCAAATGATTAGATCTTTTGATTCTTTTCAAGTTTGCATGCAGTGTTAGGGTTTTTAGCAAAAGCATTATAAAAGTTCTAGGCTATTGCTTCCGCAAAATCAGAAGAACTTGCATAATACCCCAGATATCAATCATCTATAAAGACCTTGTATCTCAGAATCAGGCAATCTCTCAAACGAAATTTCAGAGTACTAAGTCCATATATCCGAGAGATGTTAATCCACAAGTTTAAGCAGTTGTAAAATTTAGTTTATATCCCGGAAACAATCTACTGAACGTGTAAAGCCTATCGACACATCCATAGTAAGACCTGTTTATCACCTTTTTAAACTTTACAAATCTTTAGCGTACTGTGATAGTCTACTGATGTACTATCATTTCCTTTTTGACACAAAAGTCTTTTTGTCTTTTTTCAATGTTTTTGTACTTTTTGGTTTTTTTTATATGTTTTTGTACTTTCTTGTAACATTTCTCCCCTTAAAATCAAAAACATATTTTGTATTTTAGTTTTTAAGAAATCTAATCCTAAAAGGTAACAAACCAATGAGGATCACGAGAACTCATCGTTCGATCCATATTCAATCTCTGCCTCCGCACCTGTAAAAAGATTTTTTATACCATTAATTCTCATTAAGTATTTAAACCGTGACAAAGTAAATGGTTTGGTATAAACATCAGCTTTTTGTTCATCGGTGTGGATTTTCTCAATTCGTACCAACTTTTTTTCGTAGCAATCATGAATGAAGTGGTATCGAATCTCGATATGTTTTGTTCGAGAGTGATGAACTAGATTTTTAGTTATGTCGATAGCTGCCTTATTATTAACATACAATGAAGTGTCAAGAAATTGCAGACCATAGTCTCTCATCTGCTGTTGGATCCATAGAATCTGTGAACAACAGCTGGAGGCCGAGATATACTCAGCTTCACAGGTAGAGAGAGTGACGGTAGTCTGTTTCTTACACTGCCAGGTTACCAAGCGTGTTCCGAAGAACTGGCAACCCGTTGTAGTTGATTTTGAATTCAACTTATCTACACCAAAATCAGAATCAGCGTATCCCGTCAGATTGAAGTTATCGTTCTTCGGGTACCACAAGCCGGTGCTTGGACATCCCTTAAAGTATCTGAAAGTTCGCTTCACGATTTGCATGTGTGAGATTCTTGGGGTGGATTGATATCTGGCACAAAGGTAGGTAAGATACATGATATCTGGGCAAGATGCCGTCAGATACATCAAAGATCCTATCATCAACCTGTAAAGAGTATTATCAACTTTGGTTCCTGTTTCATCGATGCAAATTCCATGATTGAGAGCAAGAGGAGTAGATAACGGCTTTGTGCTTTCCATCTCGAACTTCTTCATAATGTCATGAACATACTTAGTTTGATGAATGAAAATACCGTCTGGCAATTGATCAACTTGCAATCCGAGGAAGAATTTCATTTCGCCCATAGAAGACATCTCGAATTTCTTCTTCATGATTTTCTCAAACTCTTTGTAAAGATCGCCATTTGTTGAACCGAAGATGATGTCATCCACATATATTTGTACGATAATCGGATGATTTCCAACTTCTCTGGTAAACAACGTACTATCCACTGTTCCTCTGATAAAGCCGTTGCCGTCGAGATGTTGAGATAACGTCTCGTACCCTGCTCTCGGGGCCTGATGTAAACCATATAGAGCTTTATCCAGGAGATAAGCTTTCTTCTTGTTCAGCGGATCGACAAAACCCGATGGTTGGCCGACGTACACTTGCTCACGTAGTTTACCATATAGAAAAGCGGATTTCACATCTAACTGGTACACTTTAAATCCTTTCCAAGCAGTAAATGCAAGGAAAATGCGAATGGACTCCAATCTAGCCACTGGTGCATATACTTCTGTATAATCAATTCCTTCATGTTGATGGAATCCCTTGACAACGAGCCGAGCATTGTTGCGCACTATCACTCCGCGATCATCACACTTGCATTTGAAGATCCATTGGTATCTATCGCTTTCTGATTCTCTGGTAGGTCTACAAGCTTCTATACCCCTAGCTTTTCGAATTGTAGCAATTCTTCTTGCATCGTCTGTACCCAGTTTTCATCTCCTAAAGCTTCAGAAACATTATTCGGCTCGATCTGGGATATAAAACATGAATAGTAGCTATAATCTTGAACTGGAGCTACTCGAGTATAGAAACAACTTAAAGCTTTGTTAATCTGGCTCCTTGTTCGCACGCCAGTTTGTAATTCGCCGATTATGGAATTCGATGGGTGATAAGAATAGGTCCTTGGCATCACCTCCCTAGGAACTTCAACGGTATTCTCCTAATTAGAGAAATTCTGATCAACCACAACTTCAATTGTAGGAGCACTAGAAGACGTTTCATTTTGTTTGCTCGGGCCAACAGATTGATTCAACATGCTTGTTATCTGCTCGGATTCTTCATCAGAAGAAGATTCACCATCGTCATCAAATGTCGGAGCCTCTTCAGAGTCGGATTTGTGTGCTTCAGAAAGATTGGGTTCCACTGTAGAATTCACTGGTTCTGTAGCAGGTGTCTCTTGATTTGAATTAGTTTCTTGATCACCGCTAGTACTCGGACCTGCACCAGAAGAAGATGATGACCCAACAGTTGGTTGATTAACCACTATTGGTCTAATAATCTGATCTTGGTTTGCCTGCTGATGAAGATAATATAACAATGTAATGTCTTCTTCAGAGGGTTCTTCTGGCAAGTCGAATGACTTCCATAATTCGCTATAGTTGAATAACCAAGCATCTCCTGCTCTTTGAATAGGCGTTGTGTACCGAAAGCAGTCAACATGGTATGCTTCTACCACTCTCCGTAAACTTGGAAGATAGACTCTTTTGAGTGGAGTTGCTTAACCGACAAAGAAACCATCAATAGATTTAGCACCAAACTTTCCATCTTGATCAATGACATGCAAGGTGCGCCAAATGGTTCTAAGTATTTCAGATTTGGTTTCCTTCGGTTTAGCATTTCGAAGCAAGTTTTCTTGGTTGGTTTGACTGCTAAAACCCGGTTCAACGTATAGCAAGCTGCTGCGACTGCTTCACTCCAGAAACTGACCGAAAGTTTTGAATCGGCAATCATTGTTCTTGCAGTTTCAATCAACGTTCTGTTCTTCCTTTCAGCTACTCCATTTTGTTGCGGAGTATACGGAGCACTGATTTCATGTAGAATGCCTTTGTCGTTACAGAACTCTTTCATTCAAGCGTTTTTAAACTTTGTACCGTTATCACTGCGGATTCGTCTAATGGGGAGATGGTACGAGTTCTCAATCTTCCTAAAGAGAATCATTAGATTATCGAATGTCTCATCTTTACTCTCCTGGAAGAAAACCCATGAAAAACGTGAATAGTTATCTGTTACAACAAGACAATACAGATATCCAGATATACTTCGAACGTTTATTGGACCAAAGAGATCCATGTGTAGTCTTTCAAGCGGCAGCTTTATGGAGTTTAGAATCTTTCTAGGATGTGACTTCTTGATCTACTTCCCTTTCTTACATTCTAGATAACTATCTGTGGCCTTTGTAACAAAACACTGAGCCGACTTTGAAGTAGTAGCTGCAATGCTCATATCTAGAATATATAGATCATTCTCGTGGGGAGCACGCATAAGAATCCATTCCTCTGGGATCTTGAAACCCGGTTTGTTTATCATGCACTCCTTATCATTGAAGTGTGTGGTGAACTGCTTGTCACAAATCTGAGAGATACTCAGAAGATTGTTCTCCAGTTCGACAATGTAATTAACCTTGTCAAATGACACCACACCGTTTGATAGCTTTCCTTCAGCGATAATCCTCCCTCCTTGATTTCCTGCAAATCCTACGTACCCTCGATTAAAAGATTTGATATCATAGAGCAAGGCACGCATCCCTGTCATGTGACTAGAAGCTCCGCTATCCATAATCCACTTCGATAAGACGGGTCTTTGGAGCCCTACACATGTTAAGAAACTACTTAAAAAGGGAAACCCAAGCCTTTGCGGTCTTGGGTGGGATAGGAATATCGTAAGTTAGAAGTTTCAAATCAGCATTTGGAACTTTTTGATCAGTCTTTGTGTTAATGACATTATCATTTTTGACTGAATCAGATTTAGCACTTTCAGATGATGTTGTTTTCTTCTTTGCAACCCAAGATTGTGACTTAATTCTTGCTTTCTTAACATAGAATTTTGAATCTTTGTTTTCGTTCGTTTTGGAAGTTTTACCTTTCTCAAAAGTTGAATTTTCAAATTTTGATTCAGTTTTAGGTTTCACTTTGTTTTTAGATTCATTGTTTCGTTTTAAGATTGTGATTGGTTTAACAATATCTGGGTCCTTAATTTTCTCAACATCTGAAACTGTCTTCCTTCGGTGATACACAGGCTTTGATTTCGGACACTTGCGCACAATGTGACCAACTTCATTGTATTTGAAGCAAGTTCGAGTATCATGAGAATGTCCACTAGTGGGTTTTACTCCAATTGCGGATTTAGCCTTATCCCGAAGTTCCCTCTCTTTTTAAACTCATCATTTGATTGCTTTCCAATCAAATTCTCTTCCTGAACCGTGCTTATCCCATACACAAATTTCATGTTTTTATTCTTGTATTCGGGAAATGTTGACTTTTGTTTCTTATTCGGTTCATTTTCTTCATCCACAGCCAAACCCACTCTCCTGTTCTCAGGAAAATCACCACCATATCTTCGGTAGTTGTTATGAACTTTCTTGGGTTTCGAATAAAACTTTTTTTAATTTCTTTCAAGATCATCTGATGATACTTCCACAAGTTTGAACAATTTATCGATTTGATTTTCTTTCACGTTTCGATTCAGAAAGCTATCATCAAAATATAATCTATCAGATTCCTTAACTTTGTACATCAAAACGTTAGGATCATCACTTAGATCATTTTCTGATGATGTATCATCATTTTCGGATTGCGATTCTGAACTGTTCGAACTTGAGTTTGCGCTTTCAAAGCTGCCATCATCAGTATCACTTCCCAAAACATTTTCAACCACATTTTCACAACCGCTTCACTGTCATCGTTTGATTTCGTATAGACTACACCAATGTTCTCAGGAAACTGATCATTTGTTTCTGATAAAAGCGTTATGTTTGTTGCCTTTTCAATACCATCCACTTTCTTGTGGCAATAGCTTGCAAGTAGTGGAGGTGAAACATTGCCATACTCTTTACGCTTCATACCTTTTGATTTTTCAACAATTTCCTCCGATTTAATCGTAGGAAGAATGTAATCGATGACATAAGCGTTTGTTGTATAACTGAGCAAAGTTGTCTCACTCTCTCAGTTTCAATTTTCATGTCTTGAAGTTCTTGCCTTGTTTCAGCAATGGTGTTAATATACATGTTAATTGCTTTTTGTTTTCAAGTACCGTTGCATTTAACATTGTTATATTAGCACTTAGTTCAAGATTAGCCCTTTCAAAATTGCAATGAGTGCCTTTCATTTTATCATAAGCTTCTTTCATCGTGCGATAATCATATCAAAAATTTTCATTATGCAAGGTCATTCAATTATGATTTTAGATTTTTCAGCACATTGCTCACAAGGATTTGTGCACTTTGTGCAAGGTTTTTCAACCTCCACAACTTTCACAACTTCCTTTTCAATCACCTTTACCTCACTACCCACCTGTTTCAGATTAGCCATCATCGCTTTGTTAGCAATATCTGTAAGATTCTCTGCATTCATTTCCTTCGTCACGTCAATGACCTCCTCGACCTCCGGTTTCTGTTCTTCAGTCACTTGCCCATGCGATGTATTCCCGAAGCAACTTGCAAACCTAGCATTAAAGTTAGGAGAGAGAATGTTTTTCATCTGTCTCTGGTGATAGACCAATTCCTCTTCCTCTGTTCTTTGCATATATTCTTCTAGGATCACATTCTCCAGGGCTGCTTCATTAGCCATTTGTTCTGAATCATCCACAATCTCAGCCATCAAAGCAAAACCAGTCTTTTTGCCAATATACTTGTTTCAATCAAACCATTCGTCTTCATGAGACACACGAGAGCTTGCTCGGTTGGCTTTGCAGAATTATCTTGAACTTCAATTTGTCTTCTCTTCGGATATGGCTTGTATTGTAGCGGTTTCTTGTAATAATCGTTATTGTTGCCGAAAGGACTTTGGTTGCCACTTGCTTCTTGGTTGGTGTATTCGCGTTTGAAATGCCCCTTTTGTCGGCATTTGAAGCATGTGACTTTTGACTTGTCAAATCCAATCTTGTTGCTTGAATTACCAATATCTCTTCTGATGAGTGCTACAAACTTTGTAACTCTTCTGATGATTGATGCCAAGCTCCATTTAATATCCATCAATTCAAATTCTTCTTCATCAACTTGATCATAATCCTCAGCTGTCATCTCTGGATTCCCGATCTTTCCAGCAACTAGACTTTCATAAGATTCGAGAACGGTTGCAAGAAGTGCTATGTGTTGTTTAGCCACATTTTCAGGAAAAGCATTCTTGAGATTAACCGCTATGTTGCACTGAAAACATTCGGATCAGAACTTGAATGATTTGTCTGATTCGATTGATTGGATTGATTGTTCTGATTTTGGAACGGAGAATTTGAGCTTGCGCTTGAATACCTTGTGTTTGGAGGACTGTAATCATAACTTGGATATGATTGAGTATTCTGATGATTTTGTGATGAATGATTCGAGGAATTCATATTCGCACTGAAAGCCGTCTGGATTTTCAGACTTTGAATATCTTGAACACCTCCTTTGTAGTATACACCTACATCTTGAACAACATTTGCATTCTTTGATTTTGCAATCTTTAACAGCTCCATTTTATGACCTTCTAATTTATCAATGAAGGATGACAACTTGAAATGCATCCAAGCCGGACTGCTTTTCAAAACCATCAGGTAAGTTGTCTACTCCCCCTCAGGAAGTGCATCGGCCAGCTTATCTGTCTGCTCTTTGGTAGTTTTCTAAATATTATGTCTTCACATCTGGACCATTAGATGACAATATCTGTCAATCATTTGCTTCATGGTCTCGCCTTTGATCATTGTGAAGATGTCGAACTCCTTCTTGATTAGGGCTTTTTTGCTCTTGATCATCTCATCGTTTCCCTGATATTTAGCACAAAGAGCATGCCATAATACTTGTGAAGTTTCACATTCTGGTAGTAGTATCAAGATATCTTCCTTCACAGATTGTTGTATCAAACTGATCATTTTCTTTTCAGCAACGTACACATCTTTATCCGCTGGTGAAGCAAACGCGTTACGGAAATCATCCATCTTGGCAATCTGAAAGCTTAACTGAAAGTACGATAAAAAACACTCGAAAACCGATTAGTAAACTGATAAGTTCGGTCGAACTGGTGAGAAAAACAGATTTTGATTTCAATTTCAACAAGTTCGGGCGAACTTGTTTGAAATTTTCAAGAATTTTCACAAACAATCAAGTTCAAGCAAACTTGTTGTTAGGTTTGAGAAATTTTCATGTTTATCTAAGTTCGGGCGAACTTAGAGTTGGATTTTGACAAATTTCGAAAGTTTACCTTCACTTCGGGCGAACTTAGTAAAAATTTCAACAAAATGATCGTCGAACTTGCTCAAATTTTCCTGAAAAACTAAACAACTTCGGGCGAAGATGATAAAAATCAACAGAAATTGATGATTTTTATCAAGTTCGAGCGAACTTGTAGTATTAGTTCGAGCGAAGTTGGTTTGCAAAACTTGGTTTTTTGACAATTTCGACATGAATTTGTTTGATTTTTGTTCTCAAACTTTCAGCGGTTTGTAATTATGTGATTATCTATGACATGCTCAATATTTAGCCATTTTTGTTCATGAATTCTTCAATTATGTGAAAAAGTTAAGAAAAATGCTAGAAATGAGTTGAAATAGAATGATTCTTATGTCGATTTCAGCAAATTCAGGTATCCAGACTCTGATACCACTTGTTAGGACTGTCCTCCTCAGCTTGGGAACCTAAATTTGTATCTATTGTCCATATATGCGGAATTTATATGACAAGTTTAATCAAATATACAAGAATTACAGTTTAATCGTCAGTTTATTAAGTCCAAAGATATTACAACTCGAAATCCAAACTGACAGAGCTTCGCCGTAGAAGTCGCAAAGTTGTTACAATGAGAGTACCATGACTACCTATATATAGACCATCAAGTTCGGTCGAAATGTGGCGAGACTTGATCAAGTTCGGGCGAACTTGATCAGTCTCACACAAGTTCGGCCGAAATTGTGTTACAACATAAATACTTTTCCAAAATTCTAACATTTTAAGCTCTCTAAACATACAGACTCGATCCAAGACCTAGACAATAGACATCATGTATCAACAGATGATCAACTAGTGTTGTGAAAAATGTGCGAATGCCATGAAGTGCTTAAGAAAGAGTTGATCTCAAAATGTTAGTTCCTACTAATGTTATTATGAAAAATGTGCCAATGCCATGAAGTGCTTAAGAAAGAGTTGATCTCAAAATGTTAGTTCCTACTAATGTTATACTCTAATTTAAGAAACCCGTCATGAAAGATTGAGACTATGGTTTATAATATCTATTTTGATATATTTCTTTTATTGTTTATCATAGTGTTTAATTTCACCGTCATATTGTATATGCTGCATTGCAATCGAATAAAGACAAGTAATGTTTGTAACTAGTAAATTGCCCCACGTGTTGCTGCGGCGGTGTCGAAACGTAAAGTAACTTGAACTTATACCGTCTAATAAAAACGTATTATATTGTAAGACCCTTACCTAATAAATCGAAGTTGTATGAGGATTTCGCATATAAAAGAATTTATATGTGATTACACGTCTAAACTATATTACGAGTTTCTTTATACTTCTAAAAAATTTAAAACATTTCAACATATTATCGTTGTTTAGTTTCGTAACGACTAAACAAATTGCGGAAGCTTAAACTTTGATCGTGTTCGGTTCTTGATTGAGCTTGATCATCCTCCGGTGCTTCATATCATTACCTATATTTCATAAATTATGAAATACGTTAGTTATAATAAGTTTACAACATAACCAAATAAACATGAAGGCCCAAAAATAACAAAACAAACTTTTTGTTCTATATCCCGTCGTAAGCTATGGAAGTTAAAGCCATTCAAACAGCCATTTAAGGAATGTTCACCCTTTAGCAGGAATCTTCACCCATCAGTAGGAATGTTCTTTCAGCTGTAGGAATGTTCACTTATTAGCAGGAATGTTCACTTAGTTGTATGAATGTTCACTTAGCTGTAGTTAAACTTTCATTTTATCGTAAAATTTCCGTAACTTCTTCAATACTTATCCGTTTCTCTCAAAACTTGTTTCTAAATGTCTGTAAAACATTTACCTACATATTTAACTAGAAATCCTTAACCCGGATTCATAACTTTTATGAATTACGCAACCATTACCCGGTTTATGCGCATATTCATTTTGACCGTTATGGGGTTTAAGCACTTAAACTTAAATCATGCTTTTCTTTCAGCTGTAAAATGTTCACTTATCAGCAGGAATGTTTACTCAGCTGTAGGAATGTTCACTCATCAGCAGGAATATTCACCCAGCTGTATTAATGTTCACTTAGCTGCAGTTAAACTTTCATTTTAACGTAAAATTTTCATAACTTCTTCAATACTTATCAATTTTTCTCGAAACTTGTTCCTAATTGATTGTAAAACATTTTTCTACGTAATTAACCTAAAATCCTCAACCCGGATTCACAAATTTTAAGGATTTCGTAACCATTACCCGGTTTATATGCATATATACCAGTTATGGGGTTTAAGCACTAAGCTTAAATTATTCATATTCCTTCATATCTCTTAATCCCACTTTATGATCTTTATTCATTCATCCTCACAACTTCAATTGTGATGGATTATGATAGGAAAATCATTATATTCCCATTCTACCATCGAGTTTCACAGTTTTACGAAAATGACCCATTATGTAACATTAAGCCAAAATGGTTTAAGCCTTCCACTTTATACTACTAGAAGAATTGTCCAAATTATAAAACTCATATTTAAACTACCCTTAAGGTTCGTTTGCCCGATTTTTCATTCAAGTGAGTTTTGGTCAACTTTAGTCCTTTTAACCACAAAGGACATTTAAAGCTTGTTTTGACCAAGTGGACACTTTCAACCCATATTCCATTTCAAATGATTATGTTCCTAAGAACATAATATCTCCAATCTAATTATTAATTATACCTCTCTTTAGGATATCCAATGTTCACCCATGACTCGTTTAACTCTTATCGGACCCCAAGTCCTCATTGAGAGTTTGACCCATTACACGTACCTGGCTAGGGTCATAGCGTTGACCCGTTTTAATGCTTGCATTATGAATTGCTAATTAAAAACATGCAGGCCATACGCTATTCTTCCTGTGAGCACCAAACTCGACAAGCAACCATTAGTCTATCTACATTGTCAAATGGTGATAACATCACCATTTTGACCCGTTTGGCCTAAATGACCATTTTATCATTGTGAGATGGTATTTACTTGCCATCTCACCCATTTAGCCTGTTTTGGCTTACACTATATGATCATATTACTTAAAAGTCGTTTCTTAATTCGTTTGACCCATTATAGCTTACACAATAGGGTGTCTTTTTAGAACTCATTATTTATCCATCAACTCATGACCAGATTACTATTTTACCCTCTTTTACCCATTATGGTTTATACCATAAGGTAACTTTTCAAAACTCCTTGTTTATTCGTCATCACATAACCAAATTACCATTTTTACCCTTTTTACCATCAAATATGGCTTCTTACCATTTTCACTTGTTCCGACCCGTATCATTTCCGCATCAGAACATCATATTTCATAAACTAATTTACCTTGTTCATAACCAATACAATAAGTAGGTGTTCTATTGGATGGGTGTAAGCTTCACTTACCTTGCATCCGATTATGCTTTTCCCATGTATTTGATCCGTTTGACCCGCTTCTTCTCAAGCTTCCACCTAGCTTGTCAAGTGTCAAACTATCATTTATCATTCGCAAGATGGTTAGGTTAGTCATCATTTATCACGACTATCCCACCTTACGGATTTTATTTTCTATTTGATGATTACAATAACTTAGGATTGTTTCATCTCTATAAAACAACCCATTGCATCATATATATTTGGAAGTTACCCAAACATCAAACTCAGCCAAACATTTTAAACATTCATAAACACATGATGATTTCAACATCATTTAACATGAATATGTCATCTATTTTATAGTATCATACAAAACCCATTTTAAGTCATGTATGATTACTTACTCGAATCTCTTATTTGTTCAAGTTCCTTACACATACATACAAGTATGATGATCATGAACACTCATATATCATTAATTTCATCATATAATCAAAACCCACTTAATAATCTACTTATTAATCACTTACAAATAATCTTACATTAAATATTTCATAATCTTTTTTTATCTAACGAAATCAAGCATACATATACACTTAATTTCATCTTTGGATCATAATCAAACAACTAAATTGCAAGTATTCTACTTGTCTCAAATCATGACTTTCACCAATCTAGGTTTTTAAGTATACCTTACGATCCCTTAGTCTAGGTGATCGATAATTCATGTTCATGCACGAGTTTGAGCTTCGATTTTCCTTTCAATTTGATGATTCTTGGATGAACTAGGGTTTGTCTCCACCTACTGATGATCGACTGACACCCACTCACTTTATGTGTTATGTCTTAATCCTTGTGTTTTAAAACACAAGTTCCCTTTATGGAAGCTTTGGTCCTTCAAGTTCAGTTTTGATTAGTTAAGGCCACAACTCGTTGTTTTATCACTTATTTACATGTTACTAACTAGGTTAATTTGTTCCTAGTTATTTTGTTTACGGGTTCACTTTTACCACTACGATATTTTACCCGCTCTTTAATATTAACGTGTGGTTTGATTACCAAGCCCGTTTTTGGGGTGTTATGTATATTTGACCCGACTTATTCGTGAAAGAAATTTATGTTGAAACGTTAAACAACTTGAATTTATACCAACACATACATCAAAATAAGCACGTAAAATAATTGTATTTTTTATTTAAACAATAGTATGGCGCGTTGTGGTGGCGTCGTAACATAAAATAACTCGAATTTATATCGTCTAATGAAAATGTATTATATTTGACCCAACTCATTTTAGAACAAAATTTATATCAAAACATAGACAAACTAAAACACGTAAATAAATAAGCATAAAAACGTATTGTATTATATCTGTGCCTACTCATTTCCAAAAAACTTTACGTCGAAACCTATATAAACCGGAATTTATACCGACACGTATATAAAAAAATACAAACTCTTTACAAAATTGAAGGGTTAAAAGTGTCAATACTATATGTTAAAGGGTTAAGCCTACTCATTTAAAAAAATGTCGAAACCTAAATCAACTGGAATTTATACTGGCACGTACATAAAAAATTACAAAGTCTTTACAAAGTTAAGGGGTTATAAGTGTTAATACTAAATGTTAAATAGGTAAAAGTAAAAGAAAAAAACAAAAAGACACTAAAATGTTAAAGGGTAAAGCCTACGCATTTAAAAAAATAAAAAGTTACGTCGAAACCTAAATCAACTGGAATTTATACCGAAATGTACATAAGTAAATTACAAAGTCTTTACAAAGTTAAGCTGTTATAAGTGTAAATATTAAATGTTAAAAGGTAAAAGTATAAAAAAAGACACCCCACTTGTGATTGTAACTTTATATAATATAATGGTTTTAAAGCCACTTCAAGCTGGGCCTCCAAACTTTTGGACCCGGGCTTAATATGTTTCAAATTAAACCATTTGCCCAATGATTATATGAGGGTCTGGCGACTAATGAGGTTATTCACACCCATATGTTGCGGCGGAGAACTAACTTTTTTTTAAAACAAAAATAATCATATTAATTAAAAAGTCTAGTTACTGATAGCGATTTAGGTTTCGGTCACAAATTTCCAGTACAATAACATATATTGATATTATTTGAAAATGTATATAAAAAGATGAAACATGTAAAAAATCATGATGTCATAACGAAATTTCGTTTAGAATTTAAAGTGTAACTTTTTTAAAGTTTGGGGGTTGTGGTGTAATGCGGTTTTAAAGGAGTAAAAATAACTTTATTAAAGTTCATGGGACGTGTGATAAATTTACTAAAACTCAGGGGATAAGAATGTAAATTGATTTAAAAAACGTAACAAAATTTAAAGGGTTCAAAGTGTAAAAACCAAAACCTTTCTGGTTAAAAAACATGTAAAAAAAACTCATGACGTCATAACGAAAATCGTTTAAAATTTAAAGTGGTAACTTTTTTAAAGTTCGGGGGTTGTAGTGTAATGCAGTTTTAAAAGAGTAAAAATAACTTTATCAAAGTTCATGGACGTGTGATAAATTTATTGTAACCCATGGGATAAGAATGTAAATTGGTTTAAAAAACTTGACAAAATTTAAAGGGTCAAAGTGTAAGAATCAAAACATTTGTGGTTAAAACATAAAAAAATAAAGTGTCTTTTATGATGATTTCAAGTGTCTAAAAATGTTTGAGTAAATTACATAAATGTCATAGAAAAGGAAAATTATATATGAGTGTTAATGGCATTATTGTAATTAAAATGAAAATGAAGATCAAATCATGTACTTTAGCACATGATGTGCTTTAATGTATATTATATAAGAGCATTCGTTCATCTTGTATGATGCATCCTCAAACACTTGTGTTTGAACCGTCAAATGTCTCAAACCATATCGAAGGTCAAAACTTGGACAGATTGCAAAGATCAAAGTTTTGATCATTTTCCAGATTCCAAATAGAAAAACTTTCTAAATTAAAGTTGTAGAGCACACTTTGATTTAGTAAACTGGAAATCCTCAAAGCTTTTCGACAATATTTACTATTTTTAACGTATTTTACAAGAACAACACAGAAGGCTGCCAAAATTCCTATCTTCCTAAACATCTAAACTTCTTCAAAGTTATGATGTTTACATAACCCACATTCATCAACAAACATTATTACAACAACACTTTGACGAACGAATCCTTACTTTTAGGAAAAACACTTAAGCTTTGCATGTTATATATGGACGAAGAATTATGATGACGATGAAATTGCCAAAATGATGGTTATGGAAGCTTGTTCTATACTCTGATTCATTCTCCAGGTTCAAGAGAGAAAAATTGGCAACCCAAGTTGTACTTTATGACTTGGTATTGCTTGAAAATCAGATCCCATTCTTTTTTCAAGAGTTAATATTCAGGTGCACCATATCAAAAATTATACCGGATGTATCCATTATTAAATTTCTCTAAGCTATTCTAGATCACCTCAACTTTGTGGGAGATATAAATTTCCAAAACATTTCCACTAATACCACTCCTAATATTTTTGGCCTTCTACATGAATGTTTCAAGCCTCAAGATAATAACATTAAAAAGGTACCTTGAGCTCAACAACTCGTATCTAGATAGAGCAGGGGTACATTTCAAACCTAATGAAACCCAAAACGGCTGATGAAGATGGAAGTGGATGTACATAGGTACCCATATTTTTTGGTCTTGGAGTAAGACTACCCTTAATATGCCCGTATTAAAAGTTCATCATTTCTCTGAGTTGGTTTTTAATCTCATTGCATACGAGTAGTTTCGTCGACTGATAAGAATATTACATCATATGTTGTTGCCATGGATATGCTAGTAAATACTCAAGAAGATGTCGTGCTAATAGACTCAGAAGTCCTTGTCAACTATATGGTTTCAAATGAAGAAGCTGCTAATATGATAAACAACATAAGCAAAGAAGTTGCATGTCAAGATTTCTTTTACGGTGATTAGTGGAAAAAAATGAATAAGTATTGCAATAGTTACTGGCCAAAACATATAGCCAAGATGAGGAGAACTTACTTTAGTAGTCCATGGAATATGATTGCTTTAGTTGTAGGAATTATCCTATTTGCTCTAACCGTGATTCAGACCATCTTTACTATTAAACCTGTTGGAAGCAACAACTAGATTTTTTTTCTTTAAGTTTTGTTCTTTTCTTGTTCAATCTTAGATTCTCTCTCTCTCTCTATATATATGTATGTATGTATCGTTCATAATTATTTTCATCCAAAAACGTATTAGAGATGAAAGTAGGAATGACTATTAATTCCTTGAATGAAGTACCTTAAGAATAAAAAATTAATATATATCTAGCACCTCCGTTCGTATATAGGGGTTGGTTAACATACAATTTGTATTAACGTACGCAGCGTACGAGATTGAGTTACAGCATGTGAACTCCATTTTCACCATGCGATATTTTTTATAACATGCTTTTATATTAATTTTACAAAATGCTATTATTTCATCTTTCAACATGTGACTTTTTTCATCTTTCAGCATGCGATTTTTTTATATTTTACAACATGCGAGTTTTTAGTTTTGAAATTTATAACGTGCGAACTACAAATCTCGTACGCTCGTACGATAAGACTTATTGTATATTACACTTTCACTATATATATATAACGAATAAAAACCAATCAAAATCAATTTTTAATAGAAACCTCAATTTAGTTAAGATACAACATTGAAAAAAGAATTTACTCTTTAAATAATCTATCTCTCCTCTTAAAATCACTCTAAATAAATATTTTACAAATGTGTAAATACAACAAATTTACATATGTGTAAATGACAAACTTACAAATGTGTAATTTTTTTTATTAACGAATACATGTAAATTTAATCGCATAAAATTAATTTCTAATATAATATTTGAATTTAAATTGTTTTTTGATCAAGTTGTCATGGTTTTTTTGTTCGTTCTCACAGTTCTTGCAAATTGAGCGCTCTCAAGATAACTCTCCCATATATATATATATATATATATAGAGAGAGAGAGAGAGAGAGAGAGAGAGAGAGAGAGAAACAGGTTCAGGAGAAAACGCCCTAAAGTGTGAACACGGTGAGAACGAGTCTCAGCCACAAGATCTTTGCGATTTGTGGCTGAGATTGATCTTTGCGATTTTTGACATGCGAGTGGCATGTGCATGAACTTTTTGACAATATTACCCTTAGTGAAAGTTAGTACAAACGCCACTTGTCAACACAAAAATTGTTCTCGCCATTTTCACACGTTTAGGCGTGCGATATCCGTGCCGTGCGATGCGGCGTGAGCGATAAATCGCATTGGGATACTCGTTTTTGGTAGTTATCTTATTCATATAATATTTATTATAGCATATTGTGATAAATACACATTAAAAGCAAGTAATCGGATAATTAATTTCATTGTGTTGTGCATGGTTCTGTTATAATCCTCAACCGAAGCCGAAACCAAAGTCATCGGTTAGTCTATTTTATTAATCAATGGGTTTTCGGTTAATCACTTTAGTTTATTCAGTTAGATTGACGGTTTTCGTTTTGGTTTATTTAATTTTAGTTAATAGCAAAAATCAAACTTAGACTAAAATTTTTGCTTAGACATAGATGAAATTGAGGTATGAATACCAGTGTTGCAAAAATTACGACTAGTTGGCGATTAATCGCTTGTCAGCCTCCTACTGAATAATTTTTCACTAATCAGTCAATTAGTCGCTACTTGGTCCAAGTCGGGTCTACTTGTCTCTAGTCGGCCTAATTAAAAACCTTACAAAACTGGCCAATAAAAAACTTTAGCCCATTTTGCTTAAGCCCTGCCCTAAAGTCGCTACACTAGTTACTCCATCAGCGACATCAGCCATCAGCCAACACTCCTTCAGCGACATCATTAGCCGCCAGTTTTCATCTCCTTCTCCGGCGGCACCGAATCTTTCTCCGGCGGGCGCTGTTTCTTTATCCGGCCGTGTTGATTCTTTCTCTAGCGAATTGATGGCACATCAAACTACAATCCAACAGCATTTAAATTCTTATTTCTTACAGATTATTAGATTGTTAGTTTGTTACTGACTATTATAGAATAGAAATTTGTAAAGCTTATTAGAATTTTTAAGTTACACAAGTTACAACATATTAGTAATCTGAAATCTCTACATACTTGATGAAATTGATAAATTACTTATGTTTCGATACATGTAGTTAATTTGTGGCATCTATAGAATTAGCCGGTAGTCAAGTTCTTAAAATAAACTCTACTGATATTGGATGGGAATACCGAAGTTTGGTGGATCCAAATAAGTTAGATAGAACTCAATGTAACTTATGTAAAAAGACTATGTCCGGAGGAGTATATAGTATGAAACAACATATAGCAGGCATATTGACAAGTGTTAAAATTTGTCAAAAAGCAAAAAAAGATTATAAGTTAAGGGTTCGAAATGCTCTTAATGAAGCCCAAAAACAAAAAAAAATCTAAAAAAAGTAGTGATGAAGCTTAAAATCTGAGGTGAACATTTGTGATGAAACAATTGACCTCGATGAATGTTTTGGAGATTTGAAGGATTCTCGTTCTTTTGGTCCTATTAATAGATTTGGAACTAGCCAAGGAAAGAATAAACAAAGCAACTTTAACAATGTTTTTAAGTGTCACACCCCGACGGCGTAAAACAACAAACCGCGGCGGAAACGTCAGGGAGTCACGTAACATAACTATTGTTTCTAAACCATGGTATTTAAAGTTTTGTATTATTGAATTAAATTGTTTACATTGTCTTAGATTAAACATAAAACATAACATGAATTAAACTGTCTTTCTTGATTTTAAGTCACTAAGGTTCAAGTCCGCCCTAAGTGTACCATGCTCAACATCAAACATTCGCTCCAGAAACATATGTGAAAATAAATACGTTAGCATAAAAATGCATGTGAGTAACATAGGTTTTGTGTTGAAGATTCATGGCTTTGGATGTTAAAAGAAATCTTGAAATAAAAGTAGCCATGGACCTTTACAAAGATGTTTTCTTTTTATAAAATCATATGAAAATAAAATGATTTAAAAGGAATGATGCAAGGTTAACTTAATAACCAAAATATGTCATGTCTTGTGTAAAAATGTCATGTCTTGTATAAAAGATGTCGTGTCTTGTATTATGTTTGAAGTGGTTTAGATAACGCTATGGTATGTAATATAATAAAAGCACTTATACATAGGAAGTGCCAACAACATATCCACCATGCTTCTATCATATTACACACGTTACGTTATTTAAATCACTTACCATAAACCAACAAATGAAATGTCTTATTTAAACCAATGTGATGTCTTGAATAAACCAATGTTATGTGTAAAGCCAATGTCATGTGTAAACCAAATGTCATGTATAATCAATCGAATGTCTTGTGTAACCAGTGTCTGTATAAAACAATTTTTTTTGAATAAACAAAGGTTTTGTTTAAATAAAAAGTTATGTCTTTTAAACCATTGCTTTTATTGTAAAAACATATATATGATTGTTGGCGAATACATTCAAGCCTTGTTGACTATCATATAAACCCTTATAAGGACAAAAGTTTATCAAACGTTCCTCGGATTCTGTCATTCCCCAATGGATACTTCCAAACAACTAGAAAGTGGGAATGGGGTGTCAAACCTATGGTACCATAATATACTACCGGTCGGCAGGATTAATGTTAATGAATGTATCATTGTATATTAAATGCAGCAATATGTCTTGAATAATGTAAGTATGTCATGAAAATGTTTTGAAATCATGTACTTGGCATACTAAGTCAATATACTAAGCAAAAATGTCTTTTGAAACCATGTGTAGGTATACTAAGTCAATATACCATGTAAAATGTCTTTGAAACCATGTGTAGGTATACTAAGTCAATATACCATGTAAAATGTCTTTAAAATCAATGTGCTAGGTATGCTTAGTCAACATACGAAGCAAAAATGCAAATTAAAATCATGTATTATATGTATTATGTAATCAAAGCATGTATAATGTCATGAAAATACGAAAGTAGTCATAGGCACATATGTATCACCCCAAAACATTTGAAAAACATTAAAGAGGGGACTATGTACTCACTTGGGATTGCATATAAGTCTTGTAGATAAGATCAAACAACGCTTGGAGTATCAACGATTCAAGTGGTTCCTAAGAGCGGATAACTATGTTAATAAATCAAGACTTTAATAGAAGGATTGGATAGAATGAGGTCTTATAAACCAAACGAGTGTTAGAACGTGTATGATATGGTTTAATAAGCTTAACATTCTGATTTGAAAGGATCCTAAGTGCTTTTGACAAATTACGACTCGTTAAGGCAGTTTCCGCTACTTTAATGTGTCATTTGCGTAAACGCGTGATCAGATGGTTAAACATGTCCTATGATAAGTCTTAAATGCCCAAACATATTTGAAAATGTTATAACATCAGTTTATAGGCCAAAAGTTTGATTAGATATGCTTAAAATGGATTTATGCGCAAAAAGGGCATTTTGGTCATTTTAAGGGCCTAATAAGCGACTTATCATAACACTAACCAAACGACGTGACCATAAGGTATAACCTCAAAGGGTTATTCTCTATGCAACTATGGTCACATACATGTGTTTATTCAGATCCTAAGATCGACCAAACGGGTCAGATTCGAAAGTCAAAGCAGTGGTCAAGACCGCTCGACTTACGATCCTAAATAAGCATTAAACTAGAAGTGACGAGTTAGACATGTCAAAACATATCTAACTAAGTTGCAAAAACTGATTTGGTATCAAAACTTAGTGTTTTGATACCCGAAAATAGTTTTGACGTAAAATGCACATAATGCGCATCTTTGACCGAAACTTTGACTCGTCACTTCGACTAGTAAACGTGGTAATCAGAAGGTACAATCGCTAGGGATTATAACCTTCGTGATTACGATCACGTTGCAAAGTTCAATTGAACTTTGACTTGACCAAATATGTTCAGAACCGAAAGTCAAATAGAAAGTCAAACTATTTGACTTTTGGCTCAAATAGCCAAAAATAATAAACAAGATTAAGGAAGAACACGTACTTGTGTTCTAGGAATGATTAGAACTTCAGTAGGAGGCCTCTATAAGCAGAACCTAGCTCCAATAGAATAGAGGAAGAAAAATGGAAATGAGCAAGTTGGAGGTGAAGGAATTGGTGGCTATTTATAGTTATCAAGAGCTCATAGGATCATCAAAAGTATCCAAGGAGGTGGCATGATCCTAGGGAGGTCTTAAAATGTGTCAAATGCAGGTTAGAAGCTGGGAAGTTCGAGTTCATGGCTCCAAGGCATGAAACAAGAAGCTGCCAAGTTGTTGTTAAGAATCTGCTGAACTGGGGACTCCATACGGACCGTATGGCATATATGCTTACGGTTCGTAAGCATGTGTCTAGGCAGCAAGCTTTGAAAAGTGACAGTTTTGGCCCCTGAACTTGTTTCGTCGCGTTTTGTCGCTTCTAACACCCGTTGACCTCATTTTTAAGCTCTATGAGGAAGTTATAGCATATGTAACTTGGATTTTGCTCGGAATTTCATGGATGTCGGTTCGGTTGGTTGTTCGGTTGCGTTTTTCGCTTAATTACGACGAACGCTTTAACGAACGAGAAAACGACCTACATGGTGCAACGATTGATATTTTTGCATTTCGTCAATAAAATACAAGATTTTATTGATTACAAAAATTTTTTGATGTGTAAATATGGTTCGTATTCAAAATATGAGAATAGGCAGACTTTCACAGTTTGTCGCAAATAGTCCTTGGGCTCGAATAAGCATGTTTTTGCCATACCTAACCCTTCAAAACTTATATCTAAGTTATGTAAAGGGTATTTAGGGAATGTTTAGCTTATGTCCTTGTTTCGGAGTGTTTGTCACGTTAAATTTTGCACAAGGGTTACATTAAGAAGGAACAAATGACTCGTGTAAAACAATATGTTTGTAAGTGGGCGTATGAATGTGCAATTCACATTCATGCCTTTGAAAGGGATAGCTTCAAACAAGCTTGGTCAATTTGGTCCTAGTTTCATGCCTCCTACTAGATATGAGATGGGAACTACGTACCTTTTTGGAAAAAAAGGTCGAAGATACTAAAACATGTTTGAAAATGTCTGAAGAGGAATGGAAATTTACACGATGTTCTATCTTGACTGATATATGATCCGATAGAACAAAAAAAGCATCATGAACTTGTGTGTAGTTAGGTATGGTTTTTTTTATCTTCTAAAGAATGTTCAGATGAACCGCACACAAGTGCAAACATATTTGAGTGTGTTGATAAATGCATTGAAGAAGTTGGGCCTGAAAATGTCGTTCAAATTGTGACCGATAATGCATTTAATAATATGGGTGCATCAAAATTGTTAAAGGAGAAAAGACCAACAATCTTGTGGACATCATGTGCAACACATATAATTAATCTCATGTTTGAAGTTATAAGTTTATGTTTTAAAGATGTTTATTTATTGATCTGTTATATTATTATGTTTGTATTGATTTGCAATGGATAACCTTTAACTTCAATAATTATAGTTACAATCATTTCTTTGTTAAAAGCATTATACTATATGTCCTTTATCACTAACCTAGTTAAAATTTTTAGTTAACTTTAATCATGTGAATTGCACATGAGGGCAATTTGGTCATTTTAAGTATTATAAGTAAAATAAAAAAACCTCAAAACAACTAATCAACTATCTTAGCTCCCTTCTCTTTCTCTGTCTACGTTATCTCCACCAGCAGTCAACAACCACCACCATCCCAACCTCCAGCAACCAGGAGCATCACCACCAGCTTCCCTCAACTCAGACCCAGCAAGATGAATCCTCCTCTCTCTTTCTCCCTCTTTCTACCTTCTATGCTCACACGACCACAACCCTTAAATACGGCAATACCCGCCACCACATAACCACCATTCGGATTCCTTCAGTACTATATTGCTTGTTTCAGCCTTCAAAAACCCCATCGTTTTGGATTCTAATTTTTGTGTGAAAGTATTGAACAAAAGGGGTATTTAGAAAATTTTTTGTAAAATCAAATCACCGGATTCACAGCAATGGAGAGAGATAAAATTGTCCCTTCACAAGATGCAAAACCTAAGCAAATGCTTTCTAATTTTGGAAATAAATTTTGGAAGGTTGTCTAATGTTAGGCCTAGAATATGCATAGATGTTGTATCAAACTAGTATTCTACAACAGTACAACAAGAAAATGTTAGACCATTTATCTTGTTGAAGGTGATTCAAGTTTGTTTTACTTTTATTTGTTAATGTTTGACCAAAGAATATCTATGATGTTGTATCAAATGGGTATTCTGCAACGGTTCAGCAAGAATATGTGGGAACTTTATAATTTGTATTTACATAATTTGAAGGAAATTTAATGGTGGCGATGGGGTTTGGTTGTGAGTGAGAAAGAGATAGATAGATAGAGAGAGGGGATGGGTAGAGAAAGAGTGCTGGTGGGTGTTAGAGGGAGAGAGAGGGGGGGGGGGGGGTTAATGGATGTTCCATGTCTTAAAATTTTTAATCTTTTTTGTTTTATTGTATGAGAATGGAAAAATACAATATTACCCTCATGTGCCTAGTACATGCCATACTTAACTAATAATTTTAACTAGGTAAGTATTAAAGGATCTACGGTGTAACACTTTTAACAGAAAAATGACTGTGACTGTAATTATTAAAGTTAAAGGCTATCCATTGCAATCCGGTACAAACATAAAGGACGAAAAGTGTAATTTACCCATGTATAATTTTGTTACTTTGTTGTATTAATTTTATTTTTGAAGCTATTGGTGGATTAACAAGATACAAGAAAATTCTCGATCAAGAAAAGAAACTAACGATCTTTATTTATGCCCAGCTGAAAACATTGGCTATGATGAGAAAGTATACAAAGAAAAGAAATATTGTGAGACCGGGAGTCACAAGATTTGCATCCGCCTTTCTTACTTTACAAAGTTTGTCGGAAAAAAGTGTCAGCTTAGGCATATGTTTTCAAGTGGTGAATGGGAAAATTGTAAGTTTGCTAAAACGGAAAAAGGAATGGCCGCTTACGAAACGGTTGTATCACCATCATTTTGGGGTGGAGTGACAATATGCTTGAAAGTATGTGCACCATTAGTCAAAGTCCTTCGAATGGTTGATGTGGATTGGAAGCCTTCAATGGGTTTTATATATGGTGAGCTTCAATGGTAAAAAAAGAAATTATCAAGGCTTTGAATGATAATAAAAATGCATACGAGCCTATTCTAGATATTATCTCAAAAAAATCATCCAAAAGGCTTTCTACATATGACAGCCTACATTTTAAATCCATATTATTTTTATAATAATTCGGAGGTACGAGATGATTTAGAAGCCAATGATGCGGTGGTTGAATGTGTTGGTGTTTTGTTTCCTAAAAATTATGATATGCAATCCCAAATCTTGTCCATCGAGTTGCCAATATAGAAGCGGAAGCAAGAAAAATTTGAACGTCCTATTGCACTTAAAGCATGTGAGATGAACCACAAGAACTTTGATCCGGGTAATTTAATCAATCAATCAACTGTACCTAGTATAATCCCACTCATAGCCCAGCTATTGATAGGGTAAGGGGCGGGTGGGATATAGGCAAGCCTTACCTCTATCCTGGGGGATAGAGACACTGCTTCCAATGAGACCCCCCAACTCCAAATTCATATCCAAGCAGGCAAACAAATCAAATAAAAAACATGTATAGACATATAATCAAGTAAAAAGTACTAAATATATTCCCATGAAACTACCAAACTAGAAAAAAAAAGGTGACAACATATAATAGGAACTAATAACATATCAAATAGCTAGATATATGCTAGTCATATTCCTTGGACACCGAAATAGACTAAAGAAGCTAAGCTCCTAAATCGAGAAACTAATACAAAATCGTAACATCCTACTAAACATCCTTAACTTTAATCCTACGTGTCCACGAACTTCTATCCTCGACCATGTCCTCAGAAAGGTGCAAGTCTAGCAAATCCTGCCTAATCCGCTCATCCCAAGTCAATTTCGTCCTGCCTCTACCCCTCTTCCCCTCAACATTGAGAGTTTCCACTATTCTAACTGTGGCCTCCACCTGCCTCCTCTTAACATGACCAAACCATCTAAACCTCCTTTCCCTGGTCTTATCCGCTATACTAACCACCCCTAATTTTTCCCGAAAAACCTCATTTCTTATCTTGTCAAACCTAGCATGCCCACACATCCACCTCAACATCCTCATCTTAGTTACCTCCAACTTATGCGCATGTGTTATCCTTATGGCCCAACAATTTGTTCCATATAACATAGCAGGTCTAATTGCCACTCTATAAAACTTCCTCTTTAATTTCGTTGGGAACCTCATGTCGCACAAACCCCCATGGCTGCTCTCCACCTACACCATCCAACTTGAATACGGTGGGCTACGTCGCTATCTATCTCCCCATCCCTTTGGATAAATATTCCTAAATACTAAGAAAAACTAAGATGAAGGTAAAGAATCTGGTCCAAGATGTATCAACCAAAGTTGATTAGTAATCCCATGATGATAGTAACATTCATAGATCTTAGATATCAAATTATAGCACACAAATCAGAGCATAACATAATGATAAACACAAAACAAACTTGGTCCAAGAAACTTGGAGCCAAAGGAGGCAAGCTTGTCATATATATAACATCTAACCACCTAGCGTAATTATTAATTACACTGGGAGATTAAATGCGCCATCACTGATGTGACATTTTACAAGATATTCAGTTTCAGGCCCTATAGTTTATCTAACTATTAAAAAACAACTCTATACTGTAAAACTCAAATACCAATGGTCTCAAAACGTTCTAACAATATCGCCCTAGGCCGTTGCGCACTTTGAGAGTCTTCTCCTTGTCTTGAGCTTTAGGGCTGGCGGTGGCTTCTAGAACATTTGTTGGTGGTGTAGTTTGAGTAGTAACAACTTCACTTGTTGTTGGTGGGTCCTCCTTAGTGACTTCATATGTGGATGAAGCCGGAGGTGGTGGTATGACTTGTACCTCGGATTCTGATGAAGGGTCTTTGTCTTGAGGAGAGGATGATTGTGGTTCAGCAGATTTTTCAGCAGCTTTCTTCTTTTTTGCTCATCATGCTCTTTCTGCTCTTCAATTCTGAACAAAATCTCCATCATTTCATTCTTTCTTTCTCTAGCTCTCTCTACTGCTCGTTGAATGAGCATTCCTTCTTCCAAATATTCATTACCAGCTCCGACGTGTATCTTGTGCACGTAAAGGATATTCAGGTTAGACAGGCAAAACATAAACATGTCCATTGGATCAAGAATTCTGATGTCTTCCTTGTTGTTTGATCTGATTACTGCTTCACCAGTTTTCCATCGGAGAACCACTTCTTGAAGTTGGTGAGCATTACTGGTTGTTCTGGAGGAATCTTCACCCCGGTTACTACATTCGCTGGATCGATCACCCATGTCATTTTGCCTTTGCCGGTTATCGGGTCTTTGATGGTCTTTGAGACTCGTCTTCTTAGGCGTTGGGCTTAAACACCGTGAATCTACCCACTCATTCTCATAGGATGAGTCTTTCGAAATCTATTGTAATGCTGCTATTTATAGGATTTATCATTTCAAGTTTACCCAGTTCATGAATGTCCCAAATTTGCAGACTTTGCATGTCAAGCCCAGTTCAGAAGTGTTGGATTACACCGCCCCTTCGCTTTACTATGAACATCCCTTTCAGGTTGCAATATTTCTAACTTATAACTCTATCAGTCACCTCAGTTTTCTTAACCTTCACAACCTGATAGAAGTCTGGCAGTTTCGCTCGTTCTTTCTTGAACCATTCAAGGTGTTATGGAGCCGCGTCCTCTCCTCCGTCGGTTTCATAGACCACTTCATCCTCAAGTCCCCACTCAAGAAACTTAGCTGGCATCTCAAACCTTTCTACCTCTTCTTCTTCACTGTCTCCCTCTTTATTTACATCCACTGCCGATTCAAGTCTTTTCTTTTTCTTTTCAACCTCAGCAGCTTTCCGTTTTTCTTCCTCTTCTCTAAATTTTTCAAAATTGCAGAGATCTTCACCACTGTATTTTGGCTCCAAATTAGTTGTGGCATACAATTCTTTGAGCATTTCATGCAGCTTAATCATCCCATCATGCTGAAACTTTAAAAACTCTGTTTGATCAGACACAAACTTATGTAGTGCTTTGTTTTTCTTTCTTTTTCCTTCAATTTCTCTCTAAGCACGTTGGTGTCATTGACTTGATTCTTTAACAGGCAGATTTCTTTTGTAGGGAATGCGTCGATTTTTTTTACAGCGGATCGTACAGTTCTTGAAATGGGCGAGGTCTTCTTGGAGCTTGTTGAGGAGGTGCCCGAGTCGTTGAAGTTGGCTTGGATTGGACGTCCTTTGAAGACCCCTCTCCATTTTTCTCTTTTTGTGAGCAGGGGACTTGCTTGGGGTGGATTATTCAGGATCTACAAACAAACCTTCGAGAAACCGATCTAATTGTTCTTGTTCTATTGTAACCACAACCGGTGTTTTAGATTCGCTTATCTCTCTCCTCTTCAATCTTCGTTCTCTCTTCTCGGCATGCAAAGCCTACATCCGTTCAATCTCCTCTCTATTTGACCCAACCCTAATGTTATCACCCAAGATTCTTTCTGGGTTGGGCGTATCCAGCTTGCTTTTCTTTGATCCCCCCTCGATTACTTTCTTGCCTTTATCTTTTCGTTTGCGCACCCACTAGGGTTCTTCTTCCATTACTTGCTCTTCATTACCCTATTTTTCCTCCCTTTCCCTAGCTTCTCGCACACCGTCTCTGTACTTCTTGTATGCCTCTAAAACCAATGGCAGCTTTTCCTTTCTATGCATCCAATGGTTCAACATTACCCATTGATCAGTCTTAAATTCTATGATCTGTCTTCCGGTCCATAACTGAAAGTTGTACAGTTTTCCATCGTGGGGCAGGTTTGGATGTTGATCGTTGATAAGCAGTTGAACGAATCTTGGATACATGGCCCATGTGGTTTTGATCATTATCTACCATGTAGTAAGAAATCAAACCAGATATATTGAAGGGCTTGTTTGTACATAGATTTAGCATTGATGCCGACCATTCCAAGTTCAACCCGTCATATCCACCTTTCCGATGAAAAAGACTTAAAGCGAACATATGTAGGATAAACCTCCAGTCCTTTATTAACCCGCTCCTTTTTATCTCGTTTTTTCCATCTGAAATATCCAACATAATTTATACCCCTGAGCCCTTTCAGAACATCTTCTTTTGATAACTTCATTAGGTCTTTGGGATTATCACCAAGACACAAAACTTTTCGAACCTTTTCTTCAGTCACAATCACTTGCTTGTTTCGAACTGTTGCTGTGATGGTTTTCATAATGTTTACCGTGCTAACTTTTGTGGTTCTCCAAAACTCTTCGATATGTTTGCAACAAATATCAGGATTTGCTTGAACAACATAGCTTATCTTGCTTCTTGATAACCAGTCCATCACGTCTTCAAAATTTTCTTATGGTGGAACTAGTGTGATTGGCTGGTCGTGTTTCCTCGTTCCGTCCTATCCTATCTGTTTAGCCATTCTAAAACACGAAAACGAGCCATTTGAGATCCGGGTTCCGAAACGTAACTATTAGGTTAGTTTTATATTTACAAAAACACCAAAAATTAAATTTAATTAAAATAAAAGCCTAATTACGCTATTAAAACCGATGATAAGAAATTGACAACGCCGGTTAAAAAAATATTTACGCCGGTCAAATAAGTCAAATACGCGGTGATATTTACTTGTTAGATCAAAAGCGTTGGTTAATTAACATATTATTTACGCTGACGACTAGTCGCGTAATTGGGTGGTGTTACAAGTTCTTGATGTATTTGTCAAGTACACCGGTTGCTCGAACTCACGTTCAAGACTTCTAATTGCACGACTCACCAACTTTGTTTAAATACGTTGCATTCATATCAAATCGCCATTTTTGTTGATAAAGCCCTTCAAAAACCCAATCTGATCCAATCTTTAAACATAGTCCAATCTCTGAGTCATTAGGACCAATTATATGAATGATATTCAATGTAATCGCTACCTTATCAGATTTCTTGACAATACTAAATCGGTAATGCGGATGTTTGCAAAATCAATTTATGGTGTGAAAGTTTTTGGAGATGATGAAGAAGATGTTTAAAACTTTATAAGACAGAATCTGATCTGGATATATATGCATTCAAAAATTAACATCTAGCTTAATTAAATTAAATACGTCACCCCTTGTGTATATGGAATGATTCTTCAAGTCTAAGAAATCCAAACCAAATACGCTCGAAAATTTTAAACTTTCTCGAAAACGTGCCCTTTTTGCTAAAAAATTATGCATAAATAAAAAAATAGCTTTGTGGAAAACGAAATTCGGCTATTTGGACACCGAAATCCATTTTTTGAACCGAGGGATTTCCTTTTTCGCAATTTGCTTTTGTTTGACACTCCTTGACATTCCTACAAAAGATCATACTGGCAACTCTTGTCAGTTTATTATTTTAATTTTGAATAATCGAGGCACAAGAAAAACTGTCAGTATATTTGTCCCCTTAAATCGATGCATCCTTCTTTCAACATGCTTTCGGTGAGCGTTTTATCACGTTGTAGTAATATTGACAAAAATTGCAATGGCCCCCACTCAAGCTAGAAAGGTAGAATATTATGTCCATGAGTCCCACGTCAGGACATACCCCCGCGATCAAGGTATGCACAAGGCTTCCTCATAACAGGTGAGTATATTGATTTCATTCGTTTAAGAGATGCAAGGTCAACACATTGGTGAACAGGTATGCACTTTCGTATAGTCAAAGCAAACATTGCTGTCTTGACCAGGGTTAGGCAGATGCCTCAATGTGGTATGATTACTTTTGAATGGCTCGTATAGTTGAGCCTTTTCAATTATAGGGTTTTTTGCCTCTTTGGATCTTTTGAAAAGATATCATAATCGTGTCTAGGTCTGCATTTATCTGGATGCAATAGAAGAGATACTATGATATCTCCGAATGATAAAACAATATAAAGACCCGAAATCGCTGATTTTTGCAATCTATCAACTCAAGAGTAAAGACCATTAAGCCACATGCCGCATAGTGTAACCCGCAAGATACACAATATTGTGGGTATTCAGAATTTTAGTGTAAGCTTTATCTTTTGTCATCTAATCGCAGTTTACTCGATGGTGTTGCTAATCAAATTTTATTTTCTGGATAACTTCCCCCCTAAAATTTTATTGCGTATGTCCATTGCCCGAAAATGAAATTTAATGAACAAAAAATATTTTTGATGGGCACTGTTTGAAGATACTCATTTCTCTTAGAAAGCGGTGTTTTTAATGGATTGAGGATATACAAATGGTTATAAAACAAAGTTCACTTCCACTCAAGGAAATTAATCATTTCCAACCAGGTTACCAACTGGTTGAAACGAGTTTTATCGAAGGCTTTCGTGAAGATGTCGCCTTTCTGTTGCGTAGTATCCATCTGCACCACTTGAATATATCCTTTTTCGTACGCATCTCGATATGTTCAGTTCTTGAGTGATGGATTGGATTCTTCACAATTACTAGACACGCCTCATTGTCGATGAATATCAGAGTCTTCATGATGTTGATCCCGTAATCCAGTAACTAGTTTTGTATCCAAAGAACTTGTGAACATCAACTGTAGGCCGCCGTATACTCAGCTAGAGAAGTAGAGGCGGAGACTGTTGTCTGCGTTTTTCTTTGCCACGATATGAGACGATTCCCTAAGAATTGACATCCTCCTGAAACTGATTTTCGATCTACTTTACAACTTGCATGGTCACTGTCAGAATAAGCAATAAGATAAAAATTACTATCTTTAGGATACCAAAGACCAAGTTTAGGTGTTCCCTTGAGATAGCCGAAGATTCGTTTAACCGCAGTTTCATGAGATTCCTTAGGATTTGTGTGAAAACGAGCACAAATACAGACATCCCACATAATGTCAGCCTACTTGCGGTTAGATACATCAACGAGCCTATCATTGAGCGATAGAAAGACTTTCACGGGTTTTCCTTGAAGATCAGGAGTGAGTTCAGTCTAGATGCACACGATGTACTTGTAATTTTATAGTCGTTCATACTGTATTTAGCAAGAATATCCCTAATGTATTTTGCTTGATGAATGAGGATTTCGTCTTCTCTTTGCTTCACCTCCAATTCCAAGAAAAATGTGAGCTCGCCCATCATACTCATTTCGAACTTTGCTTTCATCACCTTCTCGAACTCCATGCACAACACTTCATTTGTCGATCCAAAGAGGATATCGTCTACATAAATATGAACCAGCATCATATTTTCTCTAATCTTTTTTGTGAAGTGAGTCATGTCGATTCTTCCTTTTGTGTATCCACATTCCAGAAGATATGTTGACAAAGTCTCATACCAAGCCCGAGGGGCTTGATGAAGACTATAGAGATCTTTGTCAAGCTTGAAGTATTTGTTTTGGGGAGTGTGTATCTTCAAAGCTAGGAGGTTGACAAACATAAACTTCTTCTTTCACCTTACCATAGAGAAATGCACTTTTCACATCCATCTGAAACACCTTGAAGTTTTTGTACGATGCATAAGCCAAAAATATTCCAATGGCTTCTAAACGTGCAAATAGAGCAAAGACTTCTTCATAATCAATCCCTTCCTCTTGTCGAAACCCTGAACTACCAATCTTGCCTTGCTCTTGACAACCACACCACGATCGTCCATTATGCTAATTGGATACTTCCTTTCTGGTAGATCAACCAGTTCCCACATTTTAAGCTTTTGGAACTGAGATAGTTCTTCCTGCATGGCATGTACCCAGCTGGAGTCTTGAATGGCTTATTCTATGTCATTCGGTACTGATTGCGAAAGAAAGGCAGCGTACAGTCTTTTGTTAATAACATGTCTGTCCACGAGTTCGCACGCCATCTTCCACAGGACCAATGACGCTCTCAAGAGATGATTTCGATTTGTCTTGTAACCTGCATTGGTATGGGTTCATCCACATTCTTCTGTGAAGAAGAATCATCATTTGCGGATGCATTCTCAGCCGAAGTGTCACCGTTTACTTCTTCAACAGAAAGGATTGGATCAACTAAAAAGGAAGTGAAACACGTGGTGAAATGAGTTAGACCAATGTCTGACGAGTCAAACAATGGTTTAATTTGAGTGGTTCAGCAGGTTTGGTTTCAGAAACGGTTTCGGGAATGTCAAAGGTGTTAAACACAACATCTACATCGTAAAACCAATCAGGAGAACTTCCGGTGTTGGTTTAGTTTCCTTCTTGAAAGTCGACATAGTATGATTCAAGCACCATCTTGGTTCTTTTGTTGTAGACTCTATACGCCTTTTGAGTAGATGAATATCCCATGAAGTAACACACACCACTGACTGCTTCAAACTTGATTAGATTATCTTGAGTGTTAAGAAGTGTGCATAAGCATCCAAACGGTCTAAAGAAATATACCAGCAGGTTTCATTTTAAAAGAAGTTCATAAGCAGTTTTTCCGTGAGGTTTAACAATTAGAACTCGATTCAAAACATAGCATATTGTGTTGACTACTTCTGCCTAGAAGATGATTGGTAGCTTGGAGTCTACTAGCATAGTTCGAGTAACTTCGATGAGTGTTTAGTTCGTTCGTTCCGCTACGCTGTTTTGCCGAGGAGTTCTAGCTACTCTATATTGAAGGTGAATTCCCTTTTCTTCACAGAAAGAGATAAACGTTTGATTTTTGAATTCAGATTTGTGATCACTTCTGATTAACTTAACCTTCAGTTTGATGACATTCTCGATCATAGGAATGAAACTCTTTAGAATGGTGCCAGTCTCGCTTTTAGCTTCAAGAAAATAAACCCATGAAAATCGATAAAAATCATCTGTAATCACCAAGCAATAAGAAATTTTAGCCATACTTTTAACACTTATAGGACTAAAAAGATCCGTATGTAACAATTGCAATGGTGCAGTTATCATATTCACTGCTTTGGACTCGTGTGGCTTCTTGTGTTGTTTACCTTGGGCGCATGCAAGACATTTTCTAAAAAGGGAAATTCGTTTACAGGTAAACCTCTTACTAAATTTAATTTAGAAAGTTTATTCATATTTTTCAAGTTCAAATGTAACACCCCGACCCGAAAAGGGCTGACATGCCACTTTTACATATATCAAAACAAAAACTTGTTGGGATTGAACCCTACAAAAGAACAGATGATAGAAAGCCAAAAACAGGTCTGCTCTATATGATCCAGAATAAACAGAGTTTAGATTCACTCATTCCAAAGACCAGCTTCCAAACCATTGATAGTTCTAACAACTGCCTTATGCCAAAGCTTTGCCAGTTATAAAGTCTATTGATTCACCAAACCACTGATGGGTCAAAGGTCTGCTCTTAAGTCAAAGGTCTGTTGGAAGTCAAAGGTCTGATCATCCTTCGAAAAAAAAACATCTGCCAACACCTTCATCAGAATTTATGTCTATCAGCGGTTAGGGTCATCAGTGCTTTACAAACAGTGTTTAGGTTAGACAGTGGTTAGAGTTTGTTAGTATCGTTAGATGTTATTGTCAAGATGATGTCAGCATAAACTAACAGTGGTTAGGTTAGGACTATAAATAGACAGTGCCTGTACTGTTCTATTTAGCTTTTCGCATTTTTCACTTTATTGTACATTATTTTCTGTATAAGCTCGGTCTGAGGGGGAGTTAGTGATTCGTACATGTAAGTTATCTATTAATCATTCCAATCGTTTGATAATGAAAACATGTTATGATGAAAACTATTCTCTCGTTGATTGTGTTATAAAGTTTTAATTGTTCTTCCGCAGCAATTCCTTTATGATTTATCATTCTGGCATCAAATCAGTCAAAACAATACAATCAATCCAAACTCAGATCTTAACAATTGGTATCAGAGCTTGGTCAATCAAATTGATCTAATCATCAATTTGACCTAAAAAATCAGCTCGATTTCATGATATTGTGCTATTCTTAATTGTCAAAAACAGAGTCGAGATTGTGTAGAAATTCACGATTCATGTGGTTTTTATTGTGTTGGAGTCTATGTTGTTTTTAGTTTATTGTGTTGGAGTCTATGTTGTTTTTAGTTTATTGTGTTGGAATCTACGTTGTTTTCAGGATTAATTGATGAAGAGGATCCATATCAGTTCCAAAACAATGACTGAGATGAACTCTTAATTCATAAATTTCTCAGAAGAATTGCTGGAAATTTATCAGATCTAATTGATTCTCGTATCACGGATCTTTCTACGAGTTTTTATAGTAGAAATCTCTTGTTTATATTAGGTCATGTATTTCTCCTCTGTTTTTAGTTTGGAGATAATACTTCTTGAGTTTTTGCTCGTTGTTGTTAGGCAAAACTTAAGTACCTGTCTGAAGTAGTACCCTAATTTTAGAAAGGGGAGTTACTTTTTCTGATAAGAGAATCAAGAAGATTCTGGTTGATGATCAGTTAAAATTCAGCTTTAAATGTCCTTGAAAACTTGTTTTTACAGACAAAATAGCTTGTATCATAAGAGATATACAACCTCTGTCGAGTTTCTGTAAAGTGTCTAAACACAAGGACAAGCATGTAAATGAAGTTTTGATTGAAAAGGTTTCAAAAGTTAAGCCAGTTAATTTTTTGAGAAACATTTGAAAATAGTTTGTCAGAATTAACCTTGCAAATTATCAAATATTTCTTTAAACTTATTAACATCAGACATCACTTTGTGAGGGGTTGCTATGAAAAAGGTATGATTTCTTTACAACATGTCCATACCAAGGATTAACTAGCAGATGTGTTGACAAAAGCATTTGATGCATCCACATTTGACAGTTTGATTTCTAGGCTTGGAAATGCTAAACATGGATTAAAAACAAAATTTTCTTGTGATCCATGAGTAAATAGCAATAAAATGTTTTTAGAAAATCAGAAATTCATCCTTAAAAATAGTTAAAATTGAATTTCTCAATAAATCTTTAAAGTCTGTTCAAAGTTCTGATAGACTAAAAACACTGTTGAATAGAAAAACATATCCACTGATGTAGAACCTCTGATAATATTAACTTTTGGTCACAACCACTGATAAGTTACTCTATCAGTGGTTAGCCAAACAACTGTCTTCCATTGTGAATCAGAGGTTACACGTGGACAAATGTTATTCGGCAGTTGATGCATCAGATGCCACGTCATCATCATTTTTTGAAAACTCTATAAAACCCTATCTCATTCACAAACAGAGTTTTCATTTTTACTGTGCCATTTCAAAAACTCTGAAAAATATTTCCTCTGAAAATCATGGCACCCAAAGCAAAATCAACATAAGAACCTTCGAAACACACTCTTAACATCAAAAATCCACACAACTATCTCTGTACTTTTGAGAAGACAAAGAAGAATACCGAATTTCATGAAATTATTGATATATTGTCTTCCTCAAAGTACAAGACTCTGTTAACATGTAACGCACCGATCTATCAAAACACCCTTCGAGATTTCTGGGCAAATGCTGAAATTGAAAGTTGAATAAAAAACCTTGGCAATCACGTCAAAAGTGGGAGGAATCTTGGTTCCAATAACCCCACAAACCATCTTAGAGATTTTTCAGATAAACAACCTAGAAGGTAAAATTTCCTTCCCTAAAAGTGAGTATCAAATTGTTATGCAAAACAAAGGGTATACAGGAGACTTATCAAAATTAACCATGAAAAAGGGAAAATTCCCACCTCCTATGAATTTTTTTTTTCATACTCTGCTCACATGCGTTTCAAATAAGACAACTGGGTTTGATGAAATACCATTGAAAATTCATTACTTAGGGTATGCCATTGTGTCTAAATCTAAATTTAATGATTTGGTAACAAACCTAGAAAATATGAAAAACAAAAGGGAAAATGCTTTTCTGCTATTCCCTAGATTTCTAAGTTATTATTTAAAACATAAATCCCAAAAGAAAGTGCACATGTTCTTGTTCAAGGTGTGCCTTTCCAAATAAATAGTCTATCATCTGAAACATATACTCGTCTTATTGCTAAAGAGTCAAAAGTTTCAAAAACACAAGCAGGGGAGTCTGAGCAAAATTTAGATGAGTCCACATCTGTTCCTCAGATTCCAGCTGCTGAGCCCACTGCTCTTGGTGACCATAGCAGCAAAACCACGGCTGTGCAACCCACACCAAAAACTTCTAAAAAGACCAAAAAGAAACCATCAAGACCCACCAAACATATCAAAAAGGACCTTCTGGAAGATGAGATCTCAGAAGTTAATCCAGTGACAACACAAAAGTCACATGAAACCACTGCTGCTAATTCCTCACAGCAGATGGTAGAAAGATCTCCACCCAAAACCATTACTCCTCATGATTCCTCACAAAAGGAACATGTTGTAAGCACAGGGAACCCACAACTGATAACATCACCCTCATTTGAGAGTATGTTAAAATGTCCATCTCCCAGGACAAATTTGCGTTCCACACCACTCTCCACACTTCAACTAACAATAACCATCACATCCCTGTTTGAAACCTTTGATAGTCAGTCACAAAAAGGCCATTCTCACCAACACATTACTGAGAGCAAAACCTCCACAATGGCTGTGTCTGACAAAAATCAATTGGTTATCCCACAAACAGTTGAGGAGGATACATCACTTGGATTTTCTAAAATCCTTGTTGATAGTTCAATAGGAGCAGCTACTACAGATGTTGAATCCACTTATTTACATCTGCACAATAGTTTCATATGTAAGTCTCCCTTGAAGGCAACCATTGTTGAGGATACCCAGGTAACATCTGCTTCAGTGGGAAGACCCCAGTACCAAGAAAAAGGGGCATCTAAAGTTGAAGCAAGTGATAAATCACATGCTCATGATACTCTAGATAAAACTACCACCTTGGGTAGGAGCTCAGATGATTCTATTAATTTAGGAGATGAGCAAAACACAAGGAATTGACAAATAAAGTCACAAAGATTGAGGCATTAGTGGGAGATATAAAAAACGTGCTGCAACAGATGTTACACTCTGCAAAATCTCAAAACACTGCTCAATCCTCTGCTCAAGCCACCAAAATTGCAATACAAGTGTATCCTCTGCTTCAACAACACATTCAGCATGCTAATCAGTTATATGATTCAAAAGTGCAAACATTCAAAGAAGAAGTTGAAGCAAGGTATAAAGACACACATGAAGAGCTTAAAGTGATCAAGAAAATTCTCATTCCTGACACTACCCTTGCATCTATCTTCGAAAAAGTTGATGATGCCAAAAAGGGGGAGAAAAATGACCCTGAAAATATCTCAGTAAACTCTGCTGAAACATCTGTGAAAGAAAAGGAAAAAGGAGTGATGAAACCCTGAAATTTCAAGCAGATGATGAAGATACACAAATAAGGATCAACCAAAGTCATGTCAGGTTAAAAGAGAAGGAGATGAAGGATACCACTGCTGGTCCCAAAACCACTATTGGTACAAAAAGGCAAACCACTGACAGTTCAATTATATTACCTTCCTCATCTCAGCAACCACTTGTCAAAGTAACAGATGTTACGACAGCAGTGGTTTGCACAAATGCTCCAGCACCAAAACTGGTTTACGCTAGAAAAAGAAGAAGAATGGCTACAGTGAAAAATGATGACATACCATCTACACCTGTTGTCCAAACAAATCCAATACAAAAACCAGCTATCACCCATTCATCATCACTACAAATTAGCCTTGCTGAGTCACTCAAAGGTCAAAATCCAAAAAGAAATATTCCCATGGAGACATCATATCCCTTAGAGTTGGCTGCAGTAAAGGGAGAAATGCTACAATTCTATATAGAAGCTAATCGACCCAAAAGAACCTTCCCATCTCTTCATGGCTATAGAAATCCCAAAACCATTAAGGACTATCTAAAACTGAAGACTAGACAAGCCAAAATCATAGCTAAAAAGGAGAGTGAAGGAAAGGGAAATGCTTACTTATCAAGATTGGAACAACATGAGCAAAGTAAAGTTAAGAAATTAGAAGAGTACGCAAGTGAATTAAATGAGAAAATGACTGAGAATTCTCCAAAAGATGATCTTCAAATGAAGCAAAGGGCAAACCTCATCAGATTCATCATGAAAAAAAACCCTATCAAGCTGAGGAGAACCAGTTCAAAGAGTGGTCCATCCAAGCTCTCAAGCAAGAAGCAGACAAAATTGATAGGATGAAGAAAGACCCTCAAATAAGACAGAATGCACCAGATTGGAAAAATGTTAAAAACCTATGTGCCAATCTGGTCTTGGAAACAACCATTCAAGCCCTCAACCAAAGGAAGAGGCAGCTACAGATGGATATGCAAGATCAGCAAAGGGATGCTAACAAAAGTAAGTCGGCTATCACTAAGGAACCTTTGCCTGACTTGAATAAAGAACCATTGAAGCCTTTACCTAATTCTGAAGATCTTTTTCAAAGGCTTTCAAAAAGTTCACCTTTTCAATTCTCATCACAAATAACTCCTCTCCCAAGAAACCCATTGAACTCAAAAATACTAAAGTGGCTCTCTGATAAAAAGACCCATGTATTGACTCTGCTCAGATCCAATGGGAAAGTTGTTAGTATGCCAAGGAAGGATTCACTAAGCCTGAGTGTAGTTGACCTTCAAGATCTTTTGGAACTACAACTGTGCAGGGATGAGGATGATGAAGATTCCTTGAACTTTGAAACAAATTTCAAAGAACAAATCAAGGAAAAACTGACGAGACATAAAGATCATGAATAAAGAAGAGTTTTGGCATCATCTGTTCTAAGGGGATATTGTTGGGATTGAACCATAAAAAAGAACAGATGATAGAAAGCCAAAAACAGGTCTGCTCTGTATGATCCAGAATAAACATAGTTTAGATTCACTCCTTCCAAAGACCAGCTTCCAAACCATTGATAGTTCTAACAACTGCCTTATGCCAAAGCTCTGCCAGTTATAAAGTCTGTTGATTCACCAAACCACTGATGGGTCAAAGGTCTGCTCTTAAGATCTGATCATCCTTTGAAAAAAAAAACATCTGCCAACACCTTCAGCAGAGTTTATGTCTATCAGCGGTTAGGGTCATCAGTGCTTTACAAACAGTGTTTAGGTTAGGTAGTGGTTAGAGTTTGTTAGTATTGTTAGATGTCATTGTCAAGATGATGTCAGCATAAACTAACAGTGGTTGGTTAGGACTATAAATAGACAGTGCCTGTACTGTTCTATTTAGCTTTTCACATTTTTCACTTTATTATACATTATTTTCTGTGTAAGCTCGGTCTGAGGGGGAGTTAGTGATACGTACATGTAAGTTATCTGTTAATCATTCTAATCGTTTGATAATGAAGACATGTTATGATGAAAACTATTCTCTCGTTGATTGTGTTATAAAGTTTTAACTGTTCTTCCGCTGCAAATTCCTTTATGATTTATCATTCTGGTATCAAATCAGTCAAAACAATACAATCAATCCAAACTCAGATCTTAACCAAACTAATCCATAACAGTAAATAAAAAGGTCCTAATTACATTTATTACATTACTGAAATAAAGGATCTTGGTCAGCAACTTCCTAACACTCCTCACTAAAATCCCAGATTACCTGTAAAACAAAAAGGACAAACACAAAAAAAAATACGGCTGAGCCAAAAATTGCTCAGTAACGGAGAAATGAACAATACGAGTAAATATCAGCGGAAGCAAAACACAACAAAACACAACTCAACTGAGAGTAAGCTGAAACGGTTACTGACACGAGTGCTGAAAAAAGATGCAGCCACAAAGACTGATACAAAACTGATACACAAACCGATCTGAAACTGTAATGGAAACTGAAGGCAGACATATACATAACTGATATCAAACACAACACAAAACCGATGTAGGAACTGATACATCGTTGACCATGATGACAAAAGCATTTTATCTTGTATAAACGCATTTACTTTAAAATATCATTTAAATAATCTAGTATTCACAAGAAATTTTTTTTCTAACCTATCATTTGTAAATGAAACGTTTGAACAAATCAAAGGCTAATAACTTTGAATATTTTGAATAACGTTTAATAATGCTTTTATTTTTAAAACAAGATACCTGACAAAACTATTTTCTTATATTGAACGTTTGAACTTCATCAATATAAAATAGTTTATCATATTTCATACTAAATCATCATTGGAAAAAAATACTAATTTTCTAACTTTGAAAAGTTATATTTGAGAAATAGAATAATTTAAATAATATGGATTTCCAAATGAAACACTTTCGACCATTCCGTAAAACGACATGGGAAACAGAAACAAAACAGATAACTAAGCCAAAACATTTTAAATACTATTTAAGATCTCATGATCTTTGAAAAGAAAAGGATAGTCGAACTATTATCTTTAAATACACGTTTAGATTCAAATTCATATCTTTTAATTAATCAATATTCATAGGTTATTATTTAGTCAAAATAACGATTTTTATAGCTTTGGAGATTAATATTTAGTAAACAAAATACTTTAGATAATCTGAGTTTATATGTGGAATGATAAAATCGTAACGAAATTCCTTAACCGGATTGAGAGAATCGACAAGAAATAAAGACATATTCAATGACAAGTATAAAACGGACTTTGAATCATCAAATACCAAATACATGTACTGACGGATACAAACTAAACGTATAATACCGAATCTAATTCAAGACCGATGCTGAGACGAAACTGATATAAGCCGGTACAGATAGTGAGTCAAAACAGACATAACTAATACATAACAGAATCAAAAACTGAACATAGTCAGAAGCATACTTAACCCAATACTGATCGGAAGCATAATCAGATGCGTACAAAACATATCAAACATATCAGAATAGATACCGAACATATTCACATACAGAAACATACACTGACTTACACGACAACTATATATCAACAAACTAATTCGTGTAACACAGAAGCACCAAGAGCCATAAACAGAATAGACTGGTACACAGCAAGCTAGTCCATGCACCTATGAGATGGTAAGTGTGGTGTTCACCCATTATTCCATCTCTAGACAAACAAACTCAAACTCAGAGCTAAGATCGATCTATACGCCTCTAGCGGCCATGGTGCTACACAAGCACTAGCTAGAGACGCCGTGAACTTTTATTACGCACTGTCACGATAAGTGCCATGTCGTTGACGCCCAAATGACAAGGCAGGCATGCTTGGGTGACAGAGTACAAATACTAAGGCCATATATATAATTTACAGATAACTGAAATTAATTACGATAGGAACATGCAACCATGAGTACAAGTCTAAGGTATGACATGCTACAACACACTAATAAACAAACAGACAAGACAATACTGTCTCATATAATGTATCACATATCAACGGATAAAGGTATCAAACCATGACAATCAAACTTCAAAACAAGGACAAAGATACATATTAAAGAGTAACGAAAATAAAATTATACTACGATGTCAAGACCCAAGATTTCATACTCGTATAAGGAATTGAAAATTATACTACGTTGAAAAGAAAACATAATCCGTACTACGAAGTAAGGGACATGATGAAAGCATACTAAAATGAGAAGACTGAATATGCATCAAAATAGAAAAATAAAATTATACTAAGATGTAAACAGAACAGAATCCGTACCTTAGTTTAGCCATGCAAAGCAAAACAGACCAAGTACTCCATAACGAACGAACATGAGAGGCTATAATTTATTTTAGATGAGTCAAGCTTATGAGTTTTCGGTATAGTTATCATATTTATTAGATGTTATCGTTCCGGCGACAGAAACTATTAGGATTATAATATAATTATTATATTAATAGTTGGGTTAGATTTTAATATAACAAAAAATGTACCCGGTTTGGTAAATTTGGTATCGGTACCAGTTCAGTACCGGTACCCATTACCATTTGCTCATCCGTAGATGATGTTATTTTTATAATATTAAAATAATAAAATCAAAAGAAAAAAGCTACTAAAGTTAAAAGAATTATTATAAAAAGAAAAAAGGAAAAGAAAAAAGAAAATAAAGAAAAAAATAAGGAAAAAAGTTGAAAAGTACTATTTATAAACTTATATTATTAATATATAAGAGAAAAGTAAAGAAAAAAAGGAAAAGAAAAGAAATTGAAAAGCACTATTCATAAAGTTATTAATACATAGGAGATAAACTTTTATTATTAATATATAGGAGAAAAGTAAAGAAAAAAAGAAAAAAGGAAAAAAATTGAAAAGTACTATTCATAAAGTTGTATTATTAATATATAGGAGAATTATAATTATCATTATATTAAAACTTGTGTTATTCTACTCTTAGTAACTTGATTCCAAAAGTAATGTGACAGTTATTAACATCATAAATTATTTTAAACCATTAGTTTCTAAACATCTCAATACAATCAATCTATATCTAGAAAAAATGTTCACTACCGGAGTTCATAGAAAAATCGTTATAGCTCCCATATGTTTTATAAAAACTAAGATACACAAACAAGACGAATGTGGTTGATTATTCTATACCCATCAACGACTTATTCTATGTATATATTTATCCATTTCGTTTACTAAACCGTCACTATTACCTATTATGGTTCATCTTCTTTATTAGCCAACCAAGACTAAACAAATTGAACAAATCAACTTTGTATCACCATTTTCAATCTATACCCCAAAGTTCATAAACAAAATTTCATGTACGTATCTACATATTATTAGCTTGATCAATTTAATGTCTAATTTTCAAATATCAGCATTGATATAAGTATTCTAAATAGGAAATACATATGAGTTCGAGCAATAATATTTTAAGTAATATACCAACTAGTCCTCATATGCACATATGAATATTACATAATAAAAGCTTGGTTATTTATCTGGTAGTTAAGATGGTACATGTGCTACTAATGTTGCCTTCAAGATATAAGGATTTCAATAGCTAGAAATTTCATTATATTAAGTTCATTCGAGAAGTGTAGGCCTAAGGTCGGGTACTTATATTAGCGTTGCGGCTGAAATCTCCATGAGAACAACAAAACTGTGGATTGCGTCTGCCGGTTTTAAAACGCTTATAACATGTACAGGACCAGAAACGGAAGCCGGACAAACAAAAATTTTTTTACCTGCTTATCTTCTCTAACGAAATCGAATCCCATATCACCGAAATGAAAAATGAAAAATCAAGCGAACGATACTTTATTATGTATAGAAATTATTATTGTTTTCTTTCATCTTCGTAATTCAATTTTAGCAAATTAAACTCTAGTCGCCGGAGCAAGTCAAGAATCACGGTAGCTATAATCAGAAGTATATATAATAAAGAATACAATTGTTACCTTCGGAGTCGAACATAAACTATTCAGATATTATGGCAGCGGCCAATGGTTTGTTGCGGAGTGCGATGGCCAGTGGCGGTGACAAGTAACCGGAAAGATGACGGCTACTATCAATTGGTTTATTAGCGAACAAGTCAGCAGGGTTGTGTATTGTGGTAAGATGACTTGTGCGCGGCAGCAAATATCACACGGATGGAGGGGATGAAAGAGGGCCGTAGGGTTGGAAGTGATAAAGCTAACAAGATTTACAAATCTTCTGCCGGTGGTTAAAGTTTTGAAAAGGGTTTACAAATTAAGCGTGAACGAAAACATAGGAGTTAACAAGAGTGTGTGGCAATTGAAAGATCTGGTTATAGTAATAATATTTCTTCTTAATGTGACATTAAATTCATATCATTACCCATTAATACTTTTTTTTTATTCTTGAACTAGAACGTGCTTTCTCAAAAAATATAAACAATGTAATTTAATGCACATTAAACTTAGAAAAATCATATTAATTAGATTACCACGTTTTAAATTATAATAATAATAATAACAATAATAATAATAATTATTATTATTGAATGGGTATTCATTTACTATGCCGTTTTATTCATTTTTTTTAGAATATTACATTACATGCCCTATTCGCCTATTCCAGAGCAGTGATTCCGATTCTGATGCTTTAGAAATTAAGCATGTCATTTGTATAGCAGATTTGGCATTTTTCATGATAAGAACATAAGTATTGTTTTGACACGGAGCTGTAAGCCTAATCATTTCGGGAGGAACAGAGTAGCCAGGCTTGAAAAAGATGCATTCTACATCGTTGAAGAGCACACATATTCCTTTGTTACAAACTTGTGATACACTCATAAGATTGTAGCACAGTTATGAGTTAACATCTTCCAAGGCATCCGAGACAACATCTCCAAATCCAACTAATTTTCCTCCTTCTCGTCTCCGGCGAAAGAAACGAAATCACCGTCTATGAATCTGAAGTTCTTGAGAAGTTCCTTTAATCCCGTGATATGCCTTGAGCATCCACTGTCGACGTGTCAAATGTACTCCATTAGCATTCGAAGCCATTTTTGAATTTTATTATATTATACAACAACGAAAAAAGAAGAAAAATATACAAGATAGTTAGTTTCGGAAACCAGACTCTAATTTTTAATTTATTTTGATTTTCTTTGAGAATATCATCTTTTCTTACGAAATTTTTGTTCGGTTTCTTAAAGTTATGAATTTAAAACGGTGAAATGTTTAGCAAAATTGTGATCTGGTTTAGAACATTTCTTGCTTCTGCAATGTTTCGTTGTGTGTCGTAAAGGACCACAACGAAAACATTTAATGCAACAAGTCTTTTTCTTCTTAGAGGTGAACTGTTGGAAGATAATGTATGTGAGGAGAGTCTTGAGCTGCATGATGTGTTATCCGACGATGCGGTGGAGCTTGACTTCTTGATTTTATTCAATTTATTGTCAAGACTGCTCTCATCTTTTGTGCAATCTTCATCATCTTAATGTCAGTTGAAGTAACTGATCCTTGATCTTCACTCGAGCTTTTTTTCGCCACTTTCTGAAGTCATTTTGTTTGAGTCTTCACTGCGGCTTTCTTCGTTTGGCCCTTTATCAGATTCTGACATACATGTATGAGACGAAACAAACTCGCAATCGTCATTTTGAGCAATTAAATCATTTTTATCAATTAAATCGTTATCTAGATGAGGAGTTCGCATGGGTACATAGTTTTTGCTGTGAGGAGGAGGAAAAATCTTCCTTTCGTTCCCAAGCTTATCTTTGTACCCAATACATCTTTCACGTATGTAAATCGTTGGTAGTTTTTAATATCAACCAGTGCCTTTTTACTTACATTCCATTTGTCAATTGTGATTTGCAATTTATTGTTTTCATTATTTCTCAAGTCTTTCAGTTAAATTGTTTATAAGAAATCTTTTCTGAAAACAAATTCTTTTAAAGTTTGCATATCAGCTAAAGTTGAATTCAACTTTCTCTAATATGCAGCTTCGTTCTGTTTTAATTCTTTGTTAAATTGCAAAAATCTATTTTTTTCTCTGATTAGGTCACAGTTCAGAGATTTATAGTGAGCCACGACAATTACACATGATTGTGAGCACCATTTATAGTGAGCCATGAAATTTGGTGGACGTGGACCTGATTCAGTGGTTATCTTAGCCATTAGAGCTTTGTTAACTTCATCCTTTTCTTCAGCAATTTCCTCGGCCCAATCATTGTCTTTCACCACCAAAGCCTTTGGAGTGTTAGCAGCAGCATTTTCATTTCCTTCAATAGCAATTGCCCTTCCAACTAGGGTTGTCTCAGTGTTTTCATTGTTGAGCAACGGAAAATCTCTTTGAAGTGCCCTGAGTTCTTGAAGTTGTAGCATCGCAATTTGGACTTGCCAAAACCAACTTTCCCGAGTGACAGCCTCTTTCCCATTTTATCTTGGAACTTCTTTAGCCTTAGGGTGATCATCGCCATTTGCCATTTCAAATCCATTTCCTCCATATCATCTGGATCTACTTGATACATGTCTTCAACAGCAAGGAAGTCCCGTTTCAGCTCTCCTGACATAAGTGCTTCATAACTGCTCAGGAAGGAGTTAAACAACGTGACATGTTCAGTAGATATCTTGAGAGCTTGAGCATCACCAACCACAGTAGTCTTTTCGTTAGATTGTTGAGCCTTTGCAGAGCTTGCGGAAGCATTGAAGTAAGATGCACTAGCACCCTGAGAGTTAGAACCACCAGAGGTTATGGGGCAAGGAGTGCCATGTTCTTGGGAGCAGCAACGGCAGCATCAGATTTAATAGATTTTTGAGAGTATCCCATCTGATTCATTTCTCTCTTGAGCACTTCCATTTCAAAGGCCTTAATTGTGTTGATCCGATCCGAGAGCGTGACTGGATCGGACTGTTCAATAAGTTTCTTTTTATCATCATACATTGTAGCTCCATTCTTATGGAAGAGAGTCCAAAAGCTTCTTGATTGAAGCATAGTTGGTAATGGGATTGGCAGCCATCTTCATTATGTCAACATGTTCAGAAAACGACTGATGTGATCTGACAGACTTTCTCCACGAACACTTCCAAACATATCATATTCTTTCTTAACCATATCTCTTTTGTTCTGAATCGGTTCTTCATTGCCTTCATAGTGGTCAATTAGGGTCAACCAGAGTTTATGTGTTGTGGTGTACTCTTGACACAAGTTGCAATTATCAGTTGATAAGGCCATTGTCTGAGCGGCGTGAGCCCGACGGTCACGTTGAATCAACGCCTTATCTTCTTTGGTGTAGGTCGAGGGATCATCATTGATCACCCGAACATCATCACGAACTGTCATTGGGGCATGGGGCCCAACAGTAACAGAGATCCATTGAGTATAATCCGTATAATCAAAGAATGATTGATTCAGTTCTTCCAGCTACCGAAATCCGTTGATCCTTTCAACTTTGGAAGTCGGTTTGAGTTCCAGTTTCAAGTTCAGCTTGAGCTATTGGGTTTAGTTGATTAAGCGACATTTTAATTCGATTTAAGTTCAAATTGATAACAGCAGGTCAAATATACTGGTTTTAGTGGTACTGGGCACAATTAAGCTGGATTTTGTAATTACGCTATATGATCAGTTTTCAGTTCACAAGTCAAATATGCTTAGAAGTCAATTAAGCTGCGTAATATGCTCGTTTGAGTAAATAGTTTCTTGGACCGACGACAAAGACAAATATACTGACAAAACAAAAACGCACAAGGATTTGGCTAAAGAAGCCGGATACCGTGATAAATCGCAGAATATTTATATCACTGACCCCGAAGTCGCCTTCGGATAAAAACCCTGACATAAACACTGGCGTAAAAGACAAATACACTTCAACACTACGTTGTATTCAAAAATATCTAAGATGACTTCAAGCACCAATACGACCATAAGGGTTTTAATACGAACAAAAACTATCTAATCACAACAAAACAACCCAAACACCATGGTATCTTGCATCAAAATGACCCAAATGTTAATATAAACACTTATTAACAACAACCCAATCATAAACACAGCAATCAAGCCATTTGAACCCAAAACTTTTGAAAAACTTTAAAAACGTTGAAAAAACTTTAAAAACCTTCAAAACCTTGAATATCTTAACAAATATCAGTCTCAAGAGCACAAAGGCTTTGATACCAAATTGTGAATCCCAAAACAGTGTAGGATCAAGTGATAGTGATTGATACTCACCCAAACACCTATTAATTAGGTGTTTGAATAATAAAAGTAAGAAACCAAGAAAAACTAAGATGAAGGTGAAGAATCTTGTCCAAGATGTATCAACCAAAGTTGATTAGTAATCCCATGATGATAGTAACATTCATAGATCCTAGATATCGAATTGTAGTAAACAAATCAGAGATAACACAATGATAAACGCAAAACAACCTTGGTCCAAGAAAATTGGAACCAAAGGAGGCAAGCTTTTCATATATATAACATCTAACCACCCAACGTAATTATTAGTTACGCTGGAAGATTAAATGCACCTCCACTAATGTGACATTTTACACGATATTCAGCTTCAGACCCTATAGTTTATCTAACTATTACAAACCAGCTCTAAACTATAAAACTCAAATATCAACGGTCTCAAAACGTTCTAACATCGTCTATGTCAGCCCCACTGAAATCGCAATAAACGTACTTAGTCTTAGAGCGACTAATCTTAAAACCTTTCTCTTCCAAAGCTTCTCGCCACTCCTCTAACCTCGTATTCAGACTTTGCTTACTCTCTGCAACTAACACGATATCATCCGCAAATAGCAAGAACCACATCTTGAATCGACTTTGACAACTAATCCAGGACAACCGCAAAAAGGTACGGGCTTAAAGTAGACCCATGGTGAAGTCCTACCTCTACATGGAAGAAATCAGTATCCCCTACCGGTGCACGAACACTAGTTTCAGTCCTGAGATACATATCCTAAATTATGTCTATGTATTTCCCAGGAACCCCTTTACTCTCTAAACTATCCCAAACAATCTACGTGGAACACTTTCATATACCTTTTCAAGGTCAATGAACACCATATGTAAATCTTTATTTTGTCACACTAAACTTTTCCATTAATATCCTTAAAATGTGTATCGCTTCCGTAGTTGATCACCCCGACATAAAACCAAATTGGTTTACCATAACCTTAGTTACCTTTCTTAGTCTAGGCTTGATTACCCTCTCCAACAATTTCATAGTATGGCCTAGCAACTTAATCCCTCTATAATTTCCACAACATTGCGCGTCTCCTTTGTGCTTATATAAAGGCACTACGAAACTACTCCTCCACTGATCTGGCATTCTTCCAGATTTGAGAATAAGATTGAACAAATTAGTTAGCCATTGAACTCCTTCATCTCCTAAACATTTCCACACATCAATTGGTATGTTGTCCAAACCAACTGCCTTAGCCCTTCCTATCTTCTTAAGTATTGTTTTCACCTCTGTTGGTGTGACACGTCGGCAATAGTAGTTATTCCGCTGCTGGCTTTGATTAATGTGGTTGTCACTTCCTTGTTGGCGAGCTATCCCGTTGTTGAAAAGATTGTAAAAGTAGGTTTGCCATCTCCGCTTAATGTCGTGTTTCTTGAATAAAACTCATCCATCCTCTCCTTTTATAAACTTCGCTACCCCTAGATCTTGCCTACTACGCTACTTCGCTTTTGCAATCCGGAACATTTCATGCTCCCCCTTCTTAGTTTCTAGACGTTCATGCCTCCGCTTATAGGCTGTGTTCTTTGCCTCCGTCACTGCCTTCTTCGCCTCCCTCTTAACCTTTTTGTAACTCTCCCTTATTCTCACGCACTCTTCCTCATCTGTGCACCTTATAAGACCCCTAAAAGTTCTTTTCTTATCTCTTATTTTGGTTTGTTCCTCCTCATTCCACCACTAGTACTCCTTATGCTCACTTTTCTTACCTGTTGTGACCCCTAGAGTTTCCTTCTCCACACTAGTAATTGTGGTCACCATAGTCTCCCACATTCAGCTTGTGTCCATCTCTTGCCCACCAGATATAGTGAGATGACCTTATCTCTAAATATTGCAATCTTGTCGCCCTTTAGATTTCCCCATCTGATCCTAGGTCGCATTTTCCCCTCCCCCTTTGTCAGTTTCTCTCTCATGCCTATATCCGCCACCAGTAAACGATGTTGAGCCACTACCTTCTCCCCTGGTATAATCCTTCAGTCCCTCCACCATTGTTGGTCTTCTTGCCTCATCAAAAGATAATCGATCTGTGTGTTACGTCCTCCACTGCTAAAAGTAACTAACTGTGATTCTCTCTTCTTGAAGAACGAGTTTATGATACCTTGGTTCTGGGCCACCGCAAAGTCTAGAAGGTCCTTACTAGGGTCGTTCCTATCACCAAAGCCAAAAGCCCCCATGCACTAACTGAAAACCATCGCTAACCTTACCAATGTGGCCATTAAAATCGCCTTACAATTCTTTCATCCCTAGGGATCGCCCTCACACCATGTCTAGACAATCCCAAAAGCCTATCTTCTCTTGATCCCCTAGTCCCACTTGTGGTGCGTACACACAAACCATTGCCACTACTTCACCTCCTAATACTATCCTCAACACCATAATCCTATCGTTGTGTCGAATCACCTCACCTTATTATACAATTTCAAGTCCACATCCTACCCCATTCTTTGCCCCATCAGACCCCGAATACAACAACTTGTATCCATTGCAAACGTCCCCTATATACCCTTTCCACCTAGTCTCCTGAAGGCACGCCATCTCTACCCTGTGTCTTTTTAGTGTATCTACCACCTCTAACAATTTACTACTAAGGGTTCCTACATTCCAAGATGCTACATTATTTTTGTTTCGAATTTCATATTTGTCATTTAAATATATTACATGTTTGTTTGTAGAAAATTAGGGGGAAACGTATGGTAACTCAACACCAAATTTGAAAAAGATTGCTATGAGGATCCTTTCTTTGACTACTAGTTCGTCGGAATGCGAAAGAAATTGGAGCATCTTTGAAGGGGTTACTGAATATAAATGTTTAAAATTTAAATATACTAAATTGAAAACTAATGTTAAATCTAATGTTTACTTTAAACTCCTTAGGTTCATACAAAAAAAAGAAGAAGAAAAGAAATAGACTAGAGTCGAGTAGATTGAATGATCTTGTTTTTGTTCAATATAATGCAAATTTGTTGGTGAAAAATAAGAACAGAAAGCATAGAAATCGTGTGGTACTAAAAGCGGAAGATGCTAGCGAGGCTAAAGAGTGGATTTACGATGATGAAGAGGAAGAGGAAGTTGGGTCAGGGGTTAATGAAGCCGCGGGTGTTGATGAAGTATCGTCTAACCGAACAAGTGCTAGGAAACCTGCTAAAGCGAGACAACTTTATAATGAAGAATTTGAGTTGGAGAAAGAGAAGGAAGCAGATGTGGAGATTGAATACGAGTCGGATGGTGTCGAAATCATTGAACACTACGTGGATAACGATTACATTTGAACTATTTGATCTTTAAAGTTTTTGAACTAATATGTTAATGTTTGAATTTTTAAGTACTTAGACTTGTTATGTTATGACTTATATGTAAGTTTAGTTTGAATTTTGAACTACTTTTTGTTGGTGCACTATGTCTATTGCCTACGTCTTAGGATTATGTCTGTAACAGGGCTAGAATTGTCAGATTTTATGTTTCTATGTTTTGTAGTTATCTTCGCATGAAGATAGGTTATCTTCGTACGAAGATAGGTTATCTTCGTACGAAGATAGGTTATCTTCGTACGAAGATAGGTTATCTTCGTACGAAGATAGGTTATCTTCGTACGAAGATAGGTTATCTTCGTACGAAGTTATCTTCGTACGAAGATATAATCTATCTTTAAGTGAAGATAGATGTCTATATATAGTTGGCTTGGAGATAGATTTGGTAGAACTTTGTAATTGTAACGGCAAAGCCCTGTCAAATTTCTCGGTGATTGTAAACTGTTAAACACTGAATGAAATCAGTAAACTGATCAGTTATCTTGTTAATTGTCACTAATTCATATTAATTCCTGAATATCGACTAGATAACTAAATTAGGACCTTTGTTAGGAGGAAACGATCCTACAAGTGGTATCAGAGCTCAGGAAGCCTGATTTGAAGATAATTGTTCAAGATTCAGCCTATAAGACTTCTTATTCTACTCATTCTTCCTATTTTTCACTTTTTAAAATGAATCTACGGTTAAAATGAACTGATTTTTAAGCATGTTGTGCGAAATCATGTTTAGATAAACCCTGGATAAAATCAAAGCTAAAAACAGTCGATTTTTGAAAAAAAATATCATTTTGTGAACCTACCTTCGTGCGATCTGGAGATCTACCTTCGCACGAAGATAATACTATCTTCGCATGAAGATAAATCAAGTTTTTGCAACTTTTTTTACTTCCCTTGAACCGAAATCTTATTTATTTTATTGTTTAAGCGTTGTTTCAGGAAATTTGTCAGATAAGATAAGACGGAAGAAGAATTTTATAATGCGTTTGCTACGACAACGGTCAATGCATCAGCAGCGGTTGCACAAAATCTGAACTTAGAGAACGAAATAGGGACGGTGGTGAAACCCCTGAAGTTGATGAATTTGGAAGACTATGATAGTTGGAGAGAAAAGTTTGTTAGTTTGGTGCAGGAAAATCATTTTAGCTGTTGGTTTGCTATAGAAGAGAAATACACAGCACCAATCAGGGAAAATCATTTTGAGAAGACGTTATCTCAGTTCTCAATAGTTGAAAAGGATAAATTTATCAATGAGAAGAACATGATCAGTTTATTGCAACAATCTGTAAAAGAAGATATTATGGTACTTCTGCAACATGATGATAGTGCTCAATCAATGTGGAACACATATAAAATTTCAAGGCAGTACAGAGATGAGAAAAAGCAAGAAAGCGCTTTTAAAAAAGAGTTTGGTATTTTCAGTTTGATAAAAGGAGAAAACATGAAACAGTTGATCGAACGATACCATCACTTGGTGGTTCAAATGAAGAGGATGGGAATTTTGAAAATTAACGAAGAACTAGTTGATAAATTGGCAGACGCTTTGCCAGAAGGTGAATGGACTATATACTTAACAATTCTAAAGAATGGTACAAAGTATAGTGATTATAGTCTATCGAAGTTTATCGAAAACCTCAAAGGTCATGAGATAGAGTTGCAAAATATGGCCAAGGCAAAAGGTGCACAAATCCAACAGGACGTGAACTTATTCTACAAAAGCAGTTCAGTTGGTACTCAAAGTACTCAAAGTCCTAATGTGCAAACTGCATTCAGTGCTAATAACTCTACAAGTTCATTTCCTAGCTAATCCAGTTTTCAATCATTTCCAAACTTTGAACCAAACACACCTCAAACACCACAAACTTCAAAAAACTCCAACAATTTTCAAAACAGCCAAACAAGTTAGTCTAGTTCAAACCATAAGATTTTACAGTGCAACACTACTGTAAATCTTGACAATGCTCAAGATTTCCATGAACATACTGCCAAGCAGCACATTGCATTGTTTGATTCTGTTCTAGAATCCTATGAAAGTCTGATTGTCGGGAGAATCGGAAACCCGGATATGACCAAAGAAGATGATGATCAAATTGATCAAGAGGAACCAGAGTTGATGGATATTAAATGGTGCTTGGCTTCCATAGTCCAAAGAGCACAAAAATTTATGGAAATAACTGGGAGAGATAGTTTGGGAGGTTTGAATGGAAAACTTGGTTTTGGCAAATCAAAGGTTACTTGTTTCGAGCTTAGTGAAAAAGGTCATTTTAAAAGAGAATGTACTAACCGAGAGGTCAGTGGAAATCAAAATCCTTTTGGAGATAACTACTACAAAAAAGCCTATATATCACATACATCACTACCGCAGACAAATTAAAGAATGGTTCAAATAGAAGACGGTTCTTCAAGCTTGAAAGTAAAAGCCTTGGTAGTTTCTCAAGAGGATGAAGGTTTTAATTGGAACAAGTACATCATAAAAAATTAAAGTCTTGCATTGCTGGCTGAGATTATCAAAGATCCTGAACCAAAAACAGAAGAATATTCTGAAACAGTCTTTGACGAAGCAATAGAAGAAGCTGTGTTGGAGGGATATTATCAGGAGCGACGTTCTGTAGAAGAAAAAATCTTACACAGTGCATTTAAAAATTTTATTCCACCTAATAGGTTTCCTTCTTTTGCATGTTACTTTAATTCAAGTTACCAAGAATCTTTAGTGGAGGAAACAAAGACAGAGGTTGTGGAAATAACAAATGTGAATAAAGAAATAAAGACGAAAATCGCTAATAAAGAAATGATGGCCAACTTAAAAGAGGTAGATTCCGACAAAATCAAGAAAGGGCCAGAATGTGTGAAAGAAGTGATAAAGAAGCGGTAAAAGTTCAAGTTGTTGAGGTTGAAAAACCTTGCAATAAATGCACAGAATCATGAAAGGAGTGTGTCGAGAAAGACAATATGTATACCGAATTAAAAAAATATGCTGATAATTTGTCAAGCGGTTAAAACGAAACAAAAGAGGCATATGACAAATTAAGTAAAACAATTAGACAGGATGAACCGATAAACAGAGAAGATGATACAACTCTTTCAATGCTAAGGCAACTGTTATGGACAAACAAATGACCATTAACATTTAAGGACCTTAACACCATTGCTGAGCTGAAAAGTGAACTAGAGGAGATGAAAATTGAAAAAGAACGAGTTAACAAAATGTTATTTAGTTATTCCAAAAATTGTCTAAAAATTGAAAAGGAAGAAGATGATAAAACTGTGAAAAGCAAAGGTGTAAGTTACGATCGAGTTCCACCACCCATGTGGGATAGCTATGCTAGAAAGAAACCATCTGGTGGAAAAAGGTGCTCAATTTAAATTTGAAAACTGAAAAGAATAACGAGCTGCCTGAGAACATCGATGTAACATACACTAAAATTGAAAATGGCTGTGAATCTAAATTGGTAAAAACTGTTGTTGAGAATTTTTTTGGGGATGAGTCAGGTAGCACTGAATTTGAAAGTGCTGAGTCAAGTCTTGAGAGTTCTGAATCAAATTCACATTCTGAAAAGGAGGAAAGTTTTCACAAGAAATATGTTTAATCGTTAGAAGATAGTTTATATCATGATCCAAATGCAATGGTTTACAAAATGAATGGATTGCATAAACTATATTCTGATGAAGAAATTCCGATTCAGAATGTAAATCTTGAACGAGTTGATAAATTTTTTAAGCTGGTAGAAGTCAAACATGCTGATCTTGAAAAACAAGATACTTTTTTACTCTAAACCAAAACGAGTTTATAATAATTACCATCAGAGGGGTGGGGATTATCCAGAAAACAAGAGAGATGGTTTGGGTTATAAAAAGAAGAAGAATAACAGGTTCCGAAAAACAAATTTCACAAAGAAAATCAACTTTGTTTTTGGAACAAATATTGTAAGCGAGAAAGAAAGCATTGGTAAACAGTTTATGGTGAGTTTAAAAAAGAAAAGGAACGCCGTGAGCAGGCTTTGGATTCCTCTATTAGAAACAATAGCAGGACATGCTTCAAATGTAACAAAGTCAGGCATACTGCACGAAAATGTTCTAAAAATAATCCAAAACCTGTTTATAGTGGGAGAAAGCCTACTAAAGATAAGAAACAAAAGAAACCTGAGTTTGTGCCAACTCAAATTTTAAAAAGAAACAATGCATTCAACAAGAATGTGAAACCAACAATTACAAATTGTTCAAAATTTGAAAACTGGTGAAACTTCAAGAAAAAATGAACAAAAGGATTCAAAATTTTATCTGAAAAAGCATTCAAAAAGGCACAAACTTGGGTGGTTACAGCAAACCTATCTTCTGCAGAAATCAAAACATCTATTCCTGTAAAATCTGAGACTGGACAGGATGTTAGAGTCAAGGTTCCAAAGTTTGATATTCCGAACCCACCCAAGACCAAGATGGCATGGGTTTCACTGTTTAAGTAATTTCTTATTTGCATGTGCAGGGGTTCATGAGGTCAAATATTTTGAAATGGATTATGGACAGTGGAGCTTCTCATCACATGACAGGAATGCTAGCCTTACTCTGTGATGTCAAATCTATTCGTGGAGGCTATGTAGGGTTTGCCGGAAATCATGGAGGAAGGATTGTCGGAGAAGGAAAACTTTCGAATGGAGTGGTCTCGTTTGATAAAGTAAACTATATTACTGAATTGGAGAACAATTTGTTGAGCATCACTCAAATTTGTGATAAGAAGTTTCACACTTCAATGACAACGAATTCTTGATTCTGGAGCTAGGATTTAAAATTCTTGAGGAGTGGTTTGTCATACGTGCTCCGCTAGAAAATGATCTTTATGTTCTAGACACGAGCGTCGCATCTACTACCTCAAAATCGGCACAATATTTTGTAACGAAAGTAACAGAGAAAGAATCGATCTTATGGCATAGAAAGATGGGGCATATTCATTTGAGAAAGAAGAACTACGTAGTTAACAACAATCTAGTGGAGGGTGTTAATCTGAAAAGTTTTCATCTGAATGATGATTGTCTTAGTTGCAAAAAGGGGAAGCAACATAAGAAATCACACCCGAAAAAGCTTCTGAATTCTATCAAATTACCGCTAGAGAGGCTTCATATGGATCTTTTCAGACCAGTTAAAGTCAAAAGCATATACGGAGATCTTTATTGCCTAGTTGTGACAGATGACTATTGAAGATTTTCATGGGTCATTTTCCAAGAAAGAAAAGATGAGACGTTCGAGAATCTTATGATTTTATTCAGAAAGTTAGAGAACTTGTATCATCTTCCTATCAGAAGCCTTCGTAGTGACAACGGTACCAAGTTCAAAAACAATCGAATGCTCGAATTCTGTAATGACAGAAGTATTCTTCATGAATTCAGCGCCCCTTATACTCCACAACAAAATGGAGTGGTTGTAACGTAAGAATCGAATACTCATTGAAACAGCATGCACGATGCTCGCCGATTCAAAGTTACAACTTAGTTTCTAGAGCGAAGCCGTTGCCTCTGCTTGTTATACTTTGAATAGGGTATTAACCATCAAGGCTCACAAGAAGACTTGTTACAAATGCTTAATCAACAAAAGCCAAACTTAGATTTTTTGGAGCCATTTGGATCTTCGTGTACAGTCATTGACCCATATGGTAAATTTGGTGCCAGATCTTTGGAGGGTTTCTTTGTGGGTTACGCTAGTCCGTTGAGACGTGTATATCTGCCAAGTTTAAACATAGTGATTCTTGCTCAACATATCGATTGTCAGAAATACACAATGCCTACGGAAAAGCCTGGTGATCCCTGGATGTTTAATTACGAGAGTTTATGGAATTCATTCGATCTGCCAGACGTACCTAATGAAAAGGACTTGTGTTGTTATATCAACAACATCAAGCGTCAAATCGAGAACAAGTTCTAAGACCAATAGTGTTGACACAACCAACTGTTGAAATAAATGTTTCCAGTGCAGGTCCAAGTACTACTCAAACAGAACCCATCGTCAAACCAGTAGTGAATAATCCAGAGCCCTCTTTCGACCAATCCGTTTCTGATTCTGATGCTGAGCCGTTGTATAATAATGGGGGTGAATCCAGCTCCGATGAAGGTTCTGAGCAGATAACAAATTTGTCAAATCAATCTGCAGGTCCTAGCAATCAGAATGAAGCTTCAACAAGTAGTCAAGTTGCTGAACAGAACAATACAAATTTAGAGAGCGAAGTGAATGTTCCTAATGAAGTAATGCCAAGGAATTTGTCCTACCATCTATCGGAGAATATATTGGAGAATTGCAAGTTGGAGTTAAAACGCGAAATCAGATCAACAAGGATCTAAGTTGTTTTTATACCAAAATTGCACCAATTCAAGATATCTGTTGTTTATTTCGTAGATTGAGTCGAAATCAAACAAAGAAGCATTTTCCGATGATAGTTGGGTAAACGCAATGCAGGGGGAGCTGCTACAATTCAAAAAGCTTGGTATCTGGAAGCTTGTTGACCTACCAGCTAATCAGAAAGATATAGCGACAAATGGGTCTTCAAGTGCAAAAGAGATGATCGAGAAGTAATTGTGCGCAACAAAGCTCGACTGGTTGTCAAAGGATTTCATCAGCAAGAAGGCATTTATTACACAGAGGTTTATGCTCCGGTCGCACGACTGGAAGCAATCCGTATTTTCCTGGCGTTTGCGTCATGGAAAGGGTTTAAAGTGTACCGGCTTGACGTCAAATATGCTTTCCTTTACGGAAAAAGTGAAGGATTTAGTGTATGTCGGCCAACCACCGGGGTTTGTCAATCCGATGCATAAGGATAAAGTATACTTACTGGATAAAGCATTATACGGGTTGCATTAGGCCCTGAGAGACTGGTATGAGTCACTCTCTCTGCACCTGTTGAACAACGACTTTATTAGAGGCAATGTTGATAGCACACTCTTCATGAAGAAGTAAAAGGACACTTGCTGATCGTACAAATCTATGTGGATAACATCATCTTTGGTTCTACAATGACGAGGTATGCAAAGAGTTTGAGGAGGTCATGAAAAAGAAATTTGAAATGAGTTCAATGGGAGAGATGAAGTTCTTTTTGGGACTTCAAGTTGATCAGTTACCTGATGGTATCTTCATCCTTCAGACGAAGTATGTTCACGATATCTTGGAGAAATTCAAAAATGTCGGGGACATCACCAATATACTCCATTGGCAATCAATCATGGCATCTGTCTAGATGAACAAGGAGTCAAGATCGATGAAACCTTATACAGATCAATGATTGGATCGTTGATGTATCTCATGGCATCTAGACCGGACATCATGTATCCAACCTGCCTTTGCGCCCAATATCAATCAAGTCCTGGAGTGTCACATCTCATGATCGTCAAGTGGATTTTCAGCTACTTGAAGGGTTGCCCAAGCACCGGTTATGGTATCCGAGAAACGACAACTTCGACCTCGCTGGATATTCTGACTCAGATTTCAAATGTTGAAAACTTAATGCTAAATCTACAACGGCCGGTTGCCAGTTCCTTGGAACATGCTTAGTCACGTGGCAATGCAAGATGTAAACCACGGTTGCCCTCTCTACCTGTGTGGCTGAATACATTTCAGCTCCTAGCTGTTGTTCCCAAATTATGTGGATACAACAGCAGATGAGAGACTTTGCATTGCAGTTTCTTGATACGCCCATATACGTAGATAATAAGTCAGCCATCGATATAACTAAAAACCCAGTTCAACACTCTAAAACTAAAGACATTGAAATTCGACATCACTTTATCCGTGAGTGCCATTAGAAAAAGTTGATTAGAATAGAAAAAGTCCATAATAATGAACGAAAGGCAGATTTTTATACCAAACCGTTTGATCGAACCAGATTTAAATATCTTATGAGACTTAACGGTTTGAAAAAACTAACATCAAATGGGGAAATAGAGGTTGAATACGGATCGGATGACGAGTTTTTGTGATCCTCATCGATTTATCACTTTTATAGTTTTTTTAGAATTTCTTTCTTTAAAAACAAAAATACAAAAATATGTTTTTGATTTTAGGAGGATAAGTGTTGTAGAAAGTACAAAGTATTATAAAATTCAAAATGTACAAAACATGAAAAAGGCAAAAAGAGTTTCTGTGTGAAAAGAGGAAATGATAGTACATCAGTGGACTATCACAATACGCTAAAGAATTGAAGTGTTAAAAAGTTTAAATAGATCTCACTAAGGATGTGCCAGTAGACTTCACACATTTAGTAAAATGTGTTTCAGATATAAACTTAAAAGCATAACTTCTTAATTTGTGGATTAACATCTCTCTGATATATGGTCTTAGTACAGCGAAATTTCGTTTGAGAGATTGCTAGATTCAGAGATACTAGGTCTCAATAGAGAATTGATATCTGGGGTATTATACAAGTTCTTCTGATTTTACACCAGCAATGGTCTAGAACTTGTAGAATACCTTTGCTTTATAACCCAAAAACTGCAGCATATTGTAAATATCGAAAGATCCAACAATTGCAGTAAAAGATTCCAAATTAGAACATTACTTTAAAGTTGAGCCTTCATCTCTTTGTCTGTACGGTGGTACTAACCTGAGCTCTCAAGTCCTCGCATTACCCAGATACAGATATCAGTTAGCTATATTCACATGTAAGATGACATCTTGGGAATCTTGATACGAGAGTATATTCTAAGGTAGGAAACACAGTTAAGTCAAGATTCTAAAAAATTACCTATCGTATCTCGGGTCAATTGAGAAATGTGTAGAGGTTTAAGTGGACAAATATACTGACAATCTAAGTGAATTTGTTTAAAGCTTAAAGTCTTACTAAGGTCAACGGTACTGGTGATATGTCTCAAAAATAAGATCCTCTAACACAAACTCACAAAAATATGTCAGTAAATTTGTTTGTACATAGCTCATTATATTTCATTTCAGATAAACCCAAAAGGATTTTCAGGTTGTTTTAGCATAAACTTTGGAAAAATCAAAAAGATTTTATTTCATCTTTGTTTTAGCTACCGATGATGGAAAGCGAATCCTTAAAATCTAGAGTTGCTATACACTGAGAAATCCGGAAGACAACGGGTTGGGAGCTAATCTGAATTGAGAAAATGTGTTGAAAGGATTAAAAGTTCATTAATTTAAAACTTTACATCGCCGAAAACATCAGTTTGTTCACAAAGTGTTCAACCTTGGTAGTAAAATCAGTTAACCGGGGTCATTAAGTTGGACTAGGTTAACTGAGTTGGTTGTTAAAACCGGTAAAATTGAACGAAATTTTGAAAAATATGAAGTTATATTCGATCGAAGATAAGCTATCTTCGCTTGAAGATAAGTTATCTTCGGACGAAGATAGAACGCTATATGTCACACCCCGACTCGCAGCGGAATAAGAGTCGGGGCATAATTGGGTTATCACCAAAGCTCATGATGTTTACTAAAATGTTTCATATTTATTAAATTCGAGTTACAACTTCAATATTCAAAACAAGTCCATACAGTTACAAGGAAAAAGAAACTAAGCAAAACAATCCAAAGCCTAAACTGATTTATTCTTCTAGGCCGTCCTATATGTTTCTTGCTTCAACTAGATCACCTGTATCATGTGTAAAAATGGGGAATTTTGGGTCAACAAAAGTTGGCGAGTGAACCTTGTTAAAAACATTTGTTATTGATTTCTTGTTGTATTTAATATGGAAAAATTGTGCAATAATCATATGTGAGCAAACGTAAATGAACAAACAATCACAAACCACCTTGCTTGAGTATATGACATGAATGATAATGTATTGTGAGATCAAGGCTCAATCAAACGGAGCCGATCGTATGTTGGCAACGTCACGTTCCGCTCATAGGTAATGGGGAACATACGACCCTATGATGATGTATGTGAGATCAAGGCTCAATCAAACGGAGCCGATCGTATGTTGGCAACGCCACGTTCCGCTCATAGGTAATGGGGAACAGACGAGCCTATGATGATGTATGTACTGAAAATGATAAATTTAATCTAAACATTAACCACACAAACAATTGATACATTTTGGATACACATTTGATCATGGATATGATGGATGCACAAGTGTTTTAATGTAATAAATAATAAGCGACACATGATACACCCCAAAATGTGATTAAAACGGGGAATTGGTAGAGATTCACTCACATTGGGTGCGTTCTTTTGATGTTGTTGAATGCGCACGAGTTTTGGAATTTGATCGACGAGGAAAACTAACCTAAAAATGATAACGAAATAGTTTGGTAAATAAATGGATTCTTAGGTTTATTTTTGTGAGTTTAAGGACTTTTTCTAACTTTAAAAATATTATTTTTAAGTATTTTTAATTGATTTTTAAATTAAAAAAGTAAATAAAAAGAAATAAAAAGTTTTGACTTTTTGACCGTTGACCGGTCCGTTGACCGTTGACCGGGCCGTTGACCGGTCAGACTATGAGTAATGTGTGCGCTGAGTGAGGTTCGAACCCGGGACCTCTCGTACGCGTGAACGCAGCTCTACCAACTGAGCTACGTGTCTAACCCGAAATATTTCATGTTTTAATTATATATATATATATACTAATTAAATGTTAATTTATTTGGTTTATATTAAAAGGATTTAAAATGATCGAACCGGTTGCAGGGACATGGATCGAACTCGGGTCCTTCGGTTTGTAAGCGCACAGCCCAACCAGTTGGGCTGTGTGTCTTATCTGTTTAACTTACAGTTTATATTAACCTTATAAACATACTGGGACCTACTCTGATTCAGTTTTAAAAAAAATTGGTTTTAATTCGGAAAGTCGGTGCGTTTGTAAGGTTCGAACTCGTGACATGCGCTATGTGTTTGCACACAGTCCACCGCTGGACTATGTGTCTAACCCGGTTTAATATCTTGTTTTAATTAAACTTATACATAATGTTCGACTTCGTCTTCTTCATTCAAAGTCACAGACAAACGATATCCGACTATTCTGGTTTAAATCGTTCGTCGAACATATAAGTGGTTGATATGTAATGGATAAAAAGAGTTACGGAATTGAATGTACCGAACATACTATTTTTCTCAGAATTCCGGCAATGGTCGTCGGCTCTGATTTGTGAATTCCGTCTGATTGAATCAATTAACAATTTTGATCGATGAGTTGTGAAATTAAATGACTAAACAAGAGATATCAGGAGGTTTAGATGATTGTACCGCTTTACAGTGTGATTTCGGAAATGTCCAGAGATTTTCCGACGAGTGTAGAATATCCGGTAACGTCGTCTGGGACCGATTCTGGTTGAAGGATTTAAGTTAGTATAAGTCTAACAATGGATTGAAAACGAAAGAGTCGAGAAAATTACCGATTTGATGTATGTCTCGGTTTTCTGGCGAAAGTCCGGCGATAGCAGATAGTGATTCCGACGAACAGAAGCTAGAGTGAAAAATGAAATTGAGGGTGTTGCGATTGTTTCCGAGATGTGAGACGATGGTATTATTAGTGTAAATCAGGAGTAATATGATTTCGTTTTTCAATCTCGAAAATCATATGAATCGAGTTCATTGAAGACAGAATTGATTAAGAACGTGGGTTGTAACTGGCATTGAATCATCGGTTACACTCAGAACTCGCGACCACACCAAAGGTTTTCTGGTTATTTGAAAGCCGTTGAGCGGTTTCAGTTCTTGGCGCAAACAGATGAATTCACGGGTGCAACTTAAGTTTTATTTGATTCATTGATTACACAAACGAGTCAAGTGACGGAGTGGTTAAGTGTTTGTTTGATAAACTAGCTGACCTGGGTTCGAAACCGGCAGCTTGATATTATTTTTTTTGCACTTATTTTTACTTTTTAATAATTATAGTTTTTAAATTCTAATATGTTTATTAAATATGTAATGCTTAAAATTAATATTAATCATAAATACGCAACGAAATTTTATAACTGATTATTCGATTAATAAACGAAGCGGGTTTTGGAAACCTGTTTTTCGGAAAGTCGGTGCGTTTGTAAGGTTCGAACTCGTGACGTGCGCTATGTGTTTGCACACAGTCCACCGCTGGACTGTGTGTCTAACCCGGTTCAATATCTTGTTTTAATTAAACTTATACATAATGTTCGACTTCGTCTTCTTCATTCAAAGTCACAGACAAACGATATCCGACTGTTCTGGTTTAAATCGTTCGTCGAACATATAAGTTGTTGATATGTAATGGATAAAAAGAGTTACGGAATTGAATGTACCGAACAGACTGTTTTTCTCAGAATTCCGGCAATGGTCGTCGGCTCTGATTTGTGAATTCCGTCTGATTGAACAATTAACAATTTTGATCGATGAGTTGTGAAATTAAATGACTAAACAAGAGATATCAGGAGGTTTAGATGATTGTACCGCTTTACAGTGTGATTTCGGAAATGTCCAGAGATTTTCCGACGAGTGTAGAATATCCGGTAACGTCGTCTGGGACTGATTCTGGTTGAAGGATTTAAGTTAGTATAAGTCTAACAATGGATTGGAAATGAAAGAGTCGAGAAAATTACCAATTTGATGTATGTCTCGGTTTTCCGGCGAAAGTCCGGCGATAGCAGATAGTGATTCCGACGAACAGAAGCTAGAGTTAAAAATGAAATTGAGGGTGTTGCGATTGTTTCCGAGATGTGAGACGATGGTATTATTAGTGTAAATCAGGAGTAATATGATTTCGGTTTTCAATCTCGAAAATCATATGAATCGAGTTCATTGAAGACAGAATTGATTAAGAACGTGGGTTGTAATTGGCATTAAATCATCGGTTACTCTCAGAACTCGCGACCACACCAAAGGTTTTCTGGTTATTTGAAAGCCGTTGAGCGGTTTCAGTTCTTGGCGCAAACAGATGAATTCATGGGTGCAACTTAAGTTTTATTCGATTCATTGATTACACAAACGAGTCAAGTGGCGGAGTGGTTAAGTGTTTGTTTGATAAACTAGCTGACCCGGGTTCGAAACCGGCAGCTTGATATTATTTTTTTTTGCACTTATTTTTACTTTTTAATAATTATAGTTTTTAAATTATAATATGTTTATTAAATATGTAATGCTTAAAATTAATATTAACCATAAATACGCAACGAAATGTTATAACTGATTATTCGATTAATAAACGAAGCGGGTTTTGGAAACCCGTTTTTCGACGGATGTTACAGTATCCCCTACTTTTAGAAATTTCGTCCTGAAATTTGAGTAGTAGTGGTAACAGGAAAAAGATGCGGGTATTTTTCGCGCATTGAGTCTTCACGTTCCCAAGTAAACTCAGGTCCTCGTTTCGACTCCCAGCGTACCCTAACAATTGGAATACGAATCCGTCTTAAACGTTTTTCTCCGAAGTCCATGATCTCTACTGGTCTTTCAATGAAGTGCATAGATTCATCGATCTGAATATCTTCTAGGGGAATATGGAGGTTTTCATCGGCGAGGCACTTCTTTAAGTTTGATACGTGGAACGTGGGGTGAATTCTGTTGAGTTCTTCTGGTAAGTCAAGCTTGTATGCTACAGGTCCTACTCTTTCGAGTATCTTGAAAGGTCCTACGTAGCGTGGTGCTAGCTTGCCCTTCTGGCCAAAACGAACTACTCCCTTCCACGGTGATACTTTTAAAAGTACTTGATCACCAATGTTAAACTCCAAGGGCTTTCGTCGTTTGTCTGCATAACTCTTTTGACGACTTTGTGCCGCTAGAAGATTGTTTCGAATTTGATGGATCTTGTCTGTTGTTTCTTGAATTAATTCTGGACCGGTGATTTGTGCTTCTCCAATTTCGTGCCAACATATTGGTAATCGGCACTTACGACCATATAAAGCTTCGAAAGGTGCCATGCCGATACTTGAATGATAGCTGTTGTTGTACGAAAATTCAACTAATGGTAGATGAGCGTCCCAATTTCCCTTGAAGTCTATGACACATGCTCGAAGCATGTCTTCAAGTGTTTGGATGGTGCGTTCAGATTGTCCATCAGTTTGAGGATGATAAGCGGTACTGAGGTCTAATCGTGTACCCAAGGCGGCTTGTACGGCTTGCCATGTTCGTGAAGTGAAACGACCATCACGGTCTGAAATGATGCTTAAAGGTACACCATGACGGCTTACGATCTCGCTGATATAGATACGAGCTAACTTCTCGTTCTTGAAGTCCTCGCGTATCGGAATGAAGTGAGCTGATTTTGTAAAACGATCAATGATTACCCATATAGTGTCATACCCACTGGAGGTGCGAGGTAACCCGGTAATGAAATCCATAGTTATGTTTTCCCACTTCCATACAGGTATTTCGGGTTGGACTAGAAGTCCTGAGGGTTTTGATGTTCAGCTTTTACTTTAGAACAGGTAAGGCACTTGGAAACAAAAACAGCGATATCCTTTTTCATGCCAGGCCACCAGTAGGTGTATCGAAGGTCTTGATACATCTTGTCGGCTCCTGGGTGTACAGAGTATCATGTTTTGTGCGCCTCATTCATAAGGAAATCACGAAGGTTATCGTGATCGGGAATCCATATGCGATTTAGATAGTATAGAATACCGTCGGATTTAGTTTCGATCTTAAGTTCAGCTCCACAAGACAGCTCATTGGGTACGTCGTTTTCTGTTACTGAAACATGTTGTGCTTCTCGGATTCGATCTTTGATGTCAGTTATGATTTGTGAACATAGAAGTTGAATGGAGTTCGCATAACTTTTTCGACTGAGCGCATCGGCCACCACGTTTGCCTTGCCAGGATGATACCGAATTTCACAGTCGTAGTCGGTAAGAAGTTCGACCCATCTTCGTTGCCTCATGTTCAACTCCTTTTGGTTGAAGATATGTTGGAGGCTCTTGTGGTCAGTGTATATTTCACACTTAGTACCGTAGAGGTAATGTCTCCATATCTTAAGAGCGAACACAACGGCTCCAAGTTCCAGGTCGTGGGTGGTGTAGTTCTTCTCATGAATTTTGAGTTGCCTAGATGCATAAGCTATCACTTTTCCTCTTTGCATCAGTACACAGCCTAGTCCTTGCCCTGACGCGTCGCAACAAACCACGAAGTCATCACAACCTTCAGGAAGTGTGAGGATAGGTGTGTCACAGAGTTTTTGCTTAAGGGTTTGGAAGGCTTCTTCTTGTTTAGGTCCCCATATGAAGGGTTTTCCTTTATGAGTTAAAGCCGTGAGTGGTACAGCAATACGGGAGAAATTTGCAAAGAAACGGCGATAGTAACCAGCCAAACCAAGAAATGATCTTACTTCGGTAGGGGTTCGTGGCGCTTGCCATTCCTGTACTGCCTTGATTTTTGAGGGATCAACATGAATTCCCTTGTAATTGACGACGTGTCCAAGGAATTGTACTTCCCTTAACCAGAATTCACATTTCGAAAACTTAGCGTACAGCTTTTCTGTCCTTAAGAGTGTAAGGATGAGTCGAAGGTGTCGTTCATGATCAGACTTAGACTTTGAGTAGATGAGGATGTCGTCGATGAAGACTATGACAAAACGGTCGAGGTAGGGTTTGCAGACTCTATTCATTAGATCCATGAAAACAGCTGGGGCGTTGGTTAAACCAAATGGCATGACCATGAATTTGTAATGACCATAACGAGTTCAGAAGGCGGTCTTTGGGACGTCTTCTTCATGTACTCTGAGTTGATGATAACCAGAACGAAGGTCGATTTTTGAAAAACAAGTGGCGCCTTGAAGTTGGTCTAGAAGATCATCGATGCGAGGTAATGGGTAGCGGTTCTTGACCGTTAACTTGTTGAGTTCTCTGTAGTCGATACACATGCGAAACGTTCCATCTTTCTTCTTCACAAAAAGGACAGGTGCACCCCAAGGCGATGAGCTAGGACGTATGAATCCTTTGTCAGTCAGCTCTTGCAGTTGACTGGCCAGCTCTTGCATTTCGGATGAGGCTAACCTATAAGGAGATTTTACAACTGGTGTAGCTCCAGGTATAAGATCAATGCGGAATTCGACTTCTCTCACGGGAGGAAGTCCTGAAATGCCGTCAGGAAAAACTTGCGGAAATTCTTTTACTACTGGGATGTCTTCGAGTTTCTTCTCCTTGGTTCCCTTTTTGACGACGTGAGTTAGGAATGCGACATAATTCTTGCAGAGATATTTTCGGGCTTGAAGACAGGACATTAATTTGAGTCCTTTCGAAGGGGTTTTTCCAAAGATTCGTAGAGTTTGACCGTTTGCAAGAGGAATGCGAATGAACTTTTCGCGGCATACAACTTCAGCATGATGTTGACTGAGCCAGTCCATACCAATTATAATGTCGAAACTTCCCAACTTCATAGGAATGAGGTCAACTGGAAAATCGTGATCATTTAGGGTGAGAGTACAATTGCGTATAATAGAGTTTAATGAGACCGGTTTTCCGTCAGCAACTTCTACCGTTATGGATTCCATGAGTTTATCACGAGTTTGGTTGAGGATGGGTTCAAATTCTAAGGACACAAAACTCTTATCCGCGCCAGTATCAAATAACATGGATGCATAACTACCATTGATGAGAAACGTACCGTTAACCACGTTGTTGTCAGCCCTAGCTTGATTGGCGTTGATGTTGAAAGCTCTTCCCCTAGCAGGTGGAGGAGCTTGGTTAGCCTGGTTTACTGGATTTGCTTGAGCTTGGGCATGGATGATGTTCACCAAGCGTGGACAGGTGTTCCTGAAGTGGTTCGGGTCTCCACAGTTGTAACAAGCCCGCATAGGTTGCATCATGGGGTAGTTGGGTTGGTAGTAGGATTGGGCTACATGTTGGGCAGGTGGTAGGAGTAAAGGTTGTTGGGCTTGACCCACTATCTGATGGTGGGTTTAGGTTGAGGACTGATTGCGGTTCGTTCGCTGAAGTGTGCGACAGGTTTGGATGGTGTGACCCGCACTGCCACAGCCGGTGCAATGTTGGTAGGGATGTTCGGGAAAGTGATGGTATTGGCAACGGTTGCATTTTGGGTATGGGCCGGAGTATGGCTTTTTATATGGTGCAGCTGAGGGGGCAACTTGGGTGATGGGTGCAGGAGTGATAGGGAGGTTTGTTTGTGTGACAGCAAAGTTTCTACCGTTTCGTTTCCTCTTACTAGCAAACTTCGAGGAGGAGGTAGAATGGTTTGAAGTTTGGCCCTCAATGGGGGCTTTCTTTTTCTCGTCCTTAAATTTGCCGTTTCGGATGCGATTCTCGGTAAGCTCGGTAGCTAGTTCCATAGCGGCTTCAAGTGTTGCAGGCGAAGTGCTTAGTACCGAGTCTTGAATTTTTGAGGGGAGGCCTCGAATATAGTGTTCAACTAAGCAGTACACTGGGGTGAACAAGTTGGGGATCATTTGGTTCAACTCTAAAAACCTTTTGTTGTAGGAAGTATGATCTCCTTCCTTTTGCTTTAACGAGTGGAATTCATCCTCTAACTTTTTGATCTCGCTTCTTGGACAGAAGCGTCTCGTCATGATTTCCCATAACTCCTCCCATGTTAAGGCCATTGCATCTTCGATTCCTCTCTTACCTTTTTCTGTATTCCACCAGGTAAGAGCTACTCCAAATAGTCTCCCGGTTGCGTAACGTACCTTGCGATCCTCGGGACAATCGTAATTGAGGAAGGTGTTTTCCATTTCCTCAAACCAGTGGAGGAGAGCAGTGACACCTTCGGTCCCTTCATATTTCGGGGGATCGCAAGACTTGAAGTGTTTGTAAGAGCACTTTTTGGAGGGAGGGTTGTCGACGTTCTGGTCTTCTTGATTGGGAGGGTTGATGGGATTTGTGGCGAGAGCTTGTTCGACTTGAATTACGATGTCAGGAAGCACCGCGGCCATTTGTTTTGCGATTTGGGTGGCCAAGCGTTCGTTTGACCTTCCTGACTTTCTACCCCCACGTTGCTGCCTAGCCGACATCTACAGGAACATACATAAGAAGATTGTGAGTTTAAGGAGTCTTTTAGGTGTCATGTGTCGTTTTTAAAAAAAATAACATAATCATCAATAATGCAACTACATCCATAGGATGTCTTGGGTTTGCTCATGTTTAGGCCTCCAATGTCCCCCATACCATCGCCTGTATAGTCATGTGGGCCCCCATGACATATTGGCTTAGTAGGATTCACATTGGTATTGGCGGTTTAACACTCGCATCACCCGAATGAAAACCATGAAGTATGATTGCGAGATGTATGGTAGGAGGGTGTCCAGGTGTAGACACAATGACAACTTAAAGTGGGGTTAGCTCACACGACGTTTGGTATGGCATGCTTTGGCCTAATAGGTCCTTCGTACTCTCATCGTTAGTCCCCAGGTAGGCAAACTGGTCCTTTATTTTGGATTTATACGAATGCCAAGCCTAGACAGGACGTTCCGACTACCGGTACTTGTACCCTTCCAGTTACTACATGCCCGACATGAGAACTCACTTTGATGTGATTTGAAAATACAAAAATCGTTGCAAAAATCATAAGAACTGTGTGGTGTGTGCTCTCATGGATATGATATGTTATGAGGATATGATTCATAATGAGCATTATATAATAATATGTACTTATGAACATGCTTGCATAACATTGAATGTAACCATAAACATAAAGCATATAAACATCATGAATTTTGTATGTAACATATAAACAATTTTAAAATTCTAATCAACTATAGTATAGGCTCTAAGGGTCTAATAACCTATCCTATATCCCTATAGTCATGGCTCTGATACCAATCTGTCACACCCCGACCCGCAGCGGAATAAGAGTCGGGGCATAATTGGGTTATCACCAAAGCTCATGATGTTTACTAAAATGTTTCATATTTATTAAATTCGAATTACAACTTCAATATTCAAAACAAGTTCATACAGTTACAAGGAAAAAGAAACTAAGCAAAACAATCCAAAGCCTAAACTGATTTATTCTTCTAGGCCGTCCTATATGTTTCTTGCTTCAACTGGATCACCTGTATCATGTGTAAAAATGGGGAATTTTGGGTCAACAAAAGTTGGCGAGTGAACCTTGTTAAAAACATTTGTTATTGATTTCTTGTTGTATTTAATATGGAAAAATTGTGCAATAATCATATATGAGCAAACGTAAATGAACAAACAATCACAAATATATGACATGAATGATAATGTATTGTGAGATCAAGGCTCAATCAAACGGAGCCGATCGTATGTTGGCAACGTCACGTTCCGCTCATAGGTAATGGGGAACATACGAGCCTATGATGATGTATGTGAGATCAAGGCTCAATCAAACGGAGCCGATCGTATGTTGGCAACGCCACGTTCCGCTCATAGGTAATGGGGAACAGACGAGCCTATGATGATGTATGTACTGAAAATGATAAATTTAATCTAAACATTAACCACACAAACAATTGATACATTTTGGATACACATTTGATCATGGATATGATGGATGCACAAGTGTTTTAATGTAATAAATAATAAGCGACACATGATACACCCCAAAATGTGATTAAAACGGGGAATTGGTAGAGATTCACTCACATTGGGTGCGTTCTTTTGATGTTGTTGAATGCGCACGAGTTTTGGAATTTGATCGACGAGGAAAACTAACCTAAAAATGATAACGAAATAGTTTGGTAAATAAATGGATTCTTAGGTTTATTTTTGTGAGTTTAAGGACTTTTTCTAACTTTAAAAATATTATTTTTAAGTATTTTTAATTGATTTTTAAATTAAAAAAGTAAATAAAAAGAAATAAAAAGTTTTGACTTTTTGACCATTGACCGGTCCGTTGACCGTTGACCGGGCCGTTGACCGGTCAGACTATGAGTAATGTGTGCGCTGAGTGAGGTTCGAACCCGGGACCTCTCGTACGCGTGCACGCAGCTCTACCAACTGAGCTACGTGTCTAACCCGAAATATTCCATGTTTTAATTATATATATATATATACTAATTAAATGTTAAGTTATTTGGTTTATATTAAAAGGATTTAAAATGATCGAACCGGTTGCAGGGACATGGATCGAACTCGGGTCCTTCGGTTTGTAAGCGCACAGCCCAACCAGTTGGGCTGTGTGTCTTATCTGTTTAACTTACAGTTTATATTAACCTTATAAACATACTGGGACCTACTCTGATTCAGTTTTAAAAAAAATTGGTTTTAATTCGGAAAGTCGGTGCGTTTGTAAGGTTCGAACTCGTGACATGCGCTATGTGTTTGCACACAGTCCACCGCTGGACTATGTGTCTAACCCGGTTTAATATCTTGTTTTAATTAAACTTATACATAATGTTCGACTTCGTCTTCTTCATTCAAAGTCACAGACAAACGATATCCGACTATTCTGGTTTAAATCGTTCGTCGAACATATAAGTGGTTGATATGTAATGGATAAAAAGAGTTACGGAATTGAATGTACCGAACATACTATTTTTCTCAGAATTCCGGCAATGGTCGTCGGCTCTGATTTGTGAATTCCGTCTGATTGAATCAATTAACAATTTTGATCGATGAGTTGTGAAATTAAATGACTAAACAAGAGATATCAGGAGGTTTAGATGATTGTACCGCTTACAGTGTGATTTCGGAAATGTCTAGAGATTTTCCGGCGAGTGTAGAATATCCGATAACGTCGTCTGGGACCGATTCTGGTTGAAGGATTTAAGTTAGTATAAGTCTAACAATGGATTGAAAACGAAAGAGTCGAGAAAATTACTGATTTGATGTATGTCTCGGTTTTCCGGCGAAAGTCCGGCGATAGCAGATAGTGATTCCGACGAACAGAAGCTAGAGTGAAAAATGAAATTGAGGGTGTTGTGATTGTTTCCGAGATGTGAGACGATGGTATTATTAGTGTAAATCAGGAGTAATATGATTTCGGTTTTCAATCTCGAAAATCATATGAATCGAGTTCATTGAAGACAGAATTGATTAAGAACGTGGGTTGTAATTGGCATTGAATCATCGGTTACACTCAGAACTCGTGACCACACCAAAGGTTTTCTGGTTATTTGAAAGCCGTTGAGCGGTTTCAGTTCTTGGCGCAAACAGATGAATTCACGGGTGCAACTTAAGTTTTATTTGATTCATTGATTACACAAACGAGTCAAGTGGCGGAGTGGTTAAGTGTTTGTTTGATAAACTAGCTGACCCGGGTTCGAAACCCGGCAGCTTGATATTATTTTTTTTTGCACTTATTTTTACTTTTTAATAATTATAGTTTTTAAATTCTAATATGTTTATTAAATATGTAATGCTTAAAATTAATATTAATCATAAATACGCAACGAAATTTTATAACTGATTATTCGATTAATAAACGAAGCGGGTTTTGGAAACCCGTTTTTCGACGGATGTTACACTATATGTAGCTATCTTCGGACGAAGATAACATAATATCACTGTTAAATCTCTCTGAGCGAAGATAAACATTTGTCTTGAAAACAAGGAAGTGCTGTTCATTTTTTGCGTGATAGTGGTTGATTGGCATACTACTAATCATGCCTAAGGTATATTTAACCCAAATAACTTCTAATTGAATGTTAAATAAGAATTTTCGGTAAATTGTAATTTTGAACTTAGATCTAGCACGATTGAGCGGTTAAAAATTAAAATTGAACATATCAATGGCTAAATCGGCACTAGTAGCATGTTATAGAACTATTAATTTCAAGAAAATCGAAATAAAATTTTGAAGTGTTCTAAGGGCTATCTTCGTACGAAGATAGAGCTACCTTCGCACGAAGATAACTTGCAAATAACTAAAAAATGTCCTGCTATCTTTACACGAAGATAAATGTGCAAAATGTGTATATGGTCATTTACCTTCGCACGAAGGTAAATGGTTTATTTTTGAAAAAAAAATTCTAAGTGTTTATATGCTTGTGGTTTATGTATTGTGCAGGATAAATTTTGACAAAAAAACATAAAATCTGTTGTGTCCTTGATGAGAAAGTTCCTGAAATAGCTCCATTCAAGTCGATTTTGAAGTTTATGAGTGAGCTTCCGATTGCCAAAGCACTTACAGACATACATAAACCATATCGCTCTCACATAGAAAGATTTTGGGAACATGCGAAGTACTAACCAGAACAGATGGCTATCTGATCATATGTTCGCGTAAAGAATGAAGATAAAGAAGTGTTTATTACAGAGGATCCAATGATGTAAACTGAACACATGTGTAAAGGATGCTTCTATCGAATGGGATACAAGGGCCATGTAAACACGCAGTTCAATAAAGCTTATCTTGGGAGGCCATACAAGTTCTTTGTGCACTCTGTCATATCAGCACTTAGTCAAAGGAAAGGGGGAGGTGATGCTATTGTAGATTATCAAATGTGTATGATTGCAGCTCTTGAACTCAACAAGCCATACAACTTCAGCAAGATGATTTTTTAGCAGATGAAGTTGAACATTGAGAAAAATAAATTTCTGCAATACCCCAGGTTCATGCAAATGATGTTAGATGATCAATTTCCTAACCTGGTGAACACATGACGTGTGTTAGACAAGAAAGATGAGCTAGTGTTAGAACACATGACGAGTTTATCGTTGGTGAAATTGACCAAGTATTTGAAGCAGAAATCAGAACCAGTAGCAAGAAAGTTTTTTGGAAGGTTTAATGATAAGAATTACAAAGCAGCTCCAAAACATAAATGGAGAAACGAAGGTAGTGCTTCTGATGATGAAGCGTCTGAGATGGAAGGGTTTGAAGCTCAAAGGGGTGTTTGGTTTGAAAAAGAAAATACCAAGACACAAAGTAGACCAAAGGCTAAATCCAGGAAAGCGTAAGATTGAAACAGCTTTGGTAGATGAACCAACAAATGATGAACAAGAAGGTGATCAGAATGTTGAATGAAATGTTGAACAAGTTTGTGATCAAAATGTAGAAAATGTTGAGGTTCTGGATGATGATTCTGCAACCCTTGTGGAAAATTTCGAACTTCAAAAACTCTTTCTTTTGCAAGTAATTCGTTAACTGATACTTAAACGTAATCAGTTTAACATGAAGTACACACAGGGACAAGGAAACAAGCTACACATACCCTAAATACCCTTTACATAACTTAGACATAAGTTTGGGAGGGTTAGGTATGACAAAAACACGTTTATACAAGTCCAGGGACCATTTTGAAAAAGTGCAAAAGTCTACCCAAACCTCCAGCATAAAAACCATGTGTACAAATCCAAATATTTTTGTTCAATAATATCTTGCATTTTATTAGTAAGAATGCAAAAATGTCAATCGTTGCACAATTTCGGTCATTTTCATGTTCGATAAAGTTTTATACTTTATTTGTGAAACGCGTAACCGTACAACCAAACGAACTGACATCCACGACATTTCCTAGCAAATCCAAGTTTCATATGCCTTAACACCCTTCAAATAGCTTAAAAATCAAGTTAGAAGGGTTAAAAATGGCAAACAAGTGAAATACAAGTCCGGGGGCCAAAACTTCCAAAAATAGAAACTTTTTGTTAGAAAGCCTTACGGTTCGTAAGGGTTGCCCAGTTGCAGAATTTTTGCTTGGCCTCCAAGTTCAGCCAAGTTGCTCCACCTTCTGACACCTAGCACATTTTTGCCACACTTCCTCTGGTTGCAACACCTCACTAAACACTTGTTCTGATCTTAGAACAACCTCTAACACTTGGCATGATCCTATGATCAAGCTTCCACTATAAATAGCCATTCAAGTTGACCACATTCTTTGCTCATTTCCTCCCTTTCTCTCTACACTCATATCTAGAGCTTTGCTTCTCTTTAGAGGCTTCCTACTGAGTTCTATGCTTCCATAGAACACAAGTGTTCTCCCTTAGTCTCTTTTCATTTATTTTAGCTATTTTGAGCTAAAAGTCAAACATCTTGACTTTCTGTTTGACTTTCGATTCTAACCATTTTTGGTCACGAAGGTTATAATCCCTTACGATCGCACCTTCTGTTTACCACGTTTACTAGGCGAAGTGATGAGTCAAAGTTTTGGTCAAAGATGCGCATAAGTGCATTTTACGACGAAATGGTTTTTGGGTTTAAAACAAAAAGTTTTGACACCAAATCAGTTTTATAACTTAATTAGACATGTTCCAACGTGTCTAAATCGTCATTTTTAGTTTAGTGCATTATTAGGGTCGTAAGTCGAGCAGTTTTGACCACCGCTTTGACTTTCTGATCTGACCCGTTTGGTCGATCTTAGGATTCGACCAAGCGCATTTTCATGACCATAGTTGTATAGGATATAACCCTCCGAGGTTATACCTTATGGTCATAAGGTTTGGTTAGTTATATGATGAGTCGATTGTTATGTACTTTAAAATGACCAAAATACCCTTTTTGCGTATAAATTGGTTTTAAGTATATGTAACCAAAGTTTTGACACTAAATTGATGTTCTAACATATTCAAAATTGTTTTGGCATAAAAGACTCATCATATGACATATTTGACCATCCAATCATATAATTACGCTTATAACTCGTTTAAGTAGCGTAAACTACTTTAACGAGTCATAACGGGTCAAAAGCACTTAGGATTCTTGCCAAATCAAAATGTTAAGCTTATTAAACCATATCACACGAGTCCCAACACTCGTTTGGTTTGTAAGACTTCGTTCTATCCGAATCCTCCGATTAAAGTCTTGACACACTAACATAGTTATCCGACACTTTAGGACACGTTTGAACTTTGTTTATTCCATTGATTCAAGGATACTTACGCAATCCCAACTGAGTACATAGTTCCCCTCTTTTACGTTCCCTCTAAATGTTTTGGGGTGATTCAAATGTGTCTATCACTATTTTCGTGATTTCGAAACCATGTGATTATATATACATAGTACATTATCCATCAACGAATTGAATATGTTACCTATGGCTTAAATAATGATTTTCAAAATTTGTAAGACCCTTGTTGGTGCGTAATTGTATTCATGCCTAAAATACATTCATTAACAATGATCAAGCTTATTGGTAGTATGATATAGCGCTATAGGACTTCACACCCCATTCCCGCTTCCTAGGTTTATTTGAAAGTTTGATTAGGGAATGTCAGAAACCAAGTTTACCCCAAATAGATTTACCTTCGTGGTAAATTTATAATGTCAACAAATAAGGTTTGAATTATTACCAAACGACCACAATGTGTTCATACAAAGTTTTCCAAACTTCATAAACCAAAGTATAGTGTGATATACTACCGATCCTATTATTTCAAAACCAAAGTATATTTTGACATAGTACCAATTCTATTATTTCAAAACCAAAGTATATTTTGATATACTACCAATCCTATTACCTCTAAACCAAAGTATATTTTGACATACTACCGATTCTATTATTTTAAAACCAAAGTATAGTTTTGCATATACTACAAACCATCTTATCAAAAAGCAAAATATTTTAGATACCAAATTTTATTCAAGGATTCATGGCTATTTTAAAATCGTTTAATATTTTTCTTTAATATCCAAAGCCATGAATCAAAATCACAAAATCTATGTTACTCATAGGCATTTTTATGCTGACGTCTAATTTTCACATATGTTTCAGGTACTATTATGTGATGATTGTTAGCACATGCTACACATAGGATAGACTCGGTCCTTAACTTACCTTAAAACTAGAAAGACAATTGTTTGTATTTGTTTGTTTGTTTCAAAACAATTTAATATATTAATTCAATAAAAGAAAACTTTAAATACCATGTGTTGTGAAACAATTTCCTGTAACTTGACTCTCCAATGTTTCCGCCACGGTTTGTTGTATTACGTGATCGGGGTGTTACAGATTCCGATGAAGTAATGTCAGCATCATCAGAGCATGAGAAAGAAACTGTTGGTAATGAAAACGAAGAAGCATCTGATGATTCTTTTGATAGAACTATCAACAAAAATGAAGAAAGAGAAAGATTGGCTCAGGTGAAAAAGGTTGGTACTGTTGATGATGATGTGTATGTTCCGTCTGAACATGAATCTGATGATGAAGAAGAAAGGCCTACAAATAAGTCATGTAGAGTCAAGTGCAAGCCTGAAATTCAAAAGAAAACAACTGGATCTCCTGCATTCAAGAAAGCTAGAAAGAAGTACAAATGCAGGAAGACAACAAAAACCAAAAATGTTGATCAATCACCACCAAGAACACCAAATCCACCATCACCACCACCACAACCATCACCACTACGACAACCATCTCCACCACCACAGTCATCATCACAACCTGTACAACCCCCACCTCAACCAACACCATAACATGTTACACCTCCACAATCTTCTTCTTAAAGACAAACACCACAACTCTACACCAAGATCTGGTACAAGAGGCTTTTTAGAAGATATATTCTCATTTGATTTCATTGATATTCCAGTACCTGATGAGATTAATCCAGACATGTTCAATGATTCAAAGATTACAGAGCTGAAAAGTCGAATAGTGATGAATGAAGTGAAAATTGCATATTTGGAGAGTCGTATCAAATTAATGGAAGATGATAGAAAGAATCTAGAAGCAGTGTTATCAAGTTTTTTGTCAGAGAATGAAAGGTTGTGAAAGCTGATAGTTGAATATGATGATGAACATCTATGCAACAGAAGGCAGATGGATTTGCTTCAAAAATTATGGTTAGAAAGTTTGGTATCGATTATGCTGCTGAAGTCGATCTAGTTGAGAGAGAAGAACCAAAAGTGAGAATAGCTGAACAAGAAAAGCAAGTAGAAGCTGAATGTGCTGCTTTGGGAAAAAGGAAAGGAAAAATTTGATGAGATTCCAATCACTATTCAATGTGAGCCAGAAGCTGAGTCTGTGCCAGAAACTATTGTTGAAGCAAATGTGGTTGAGGCTGAAACTACTATTGAAACAGAGATTGAAGTTGTGGTTAATCCAGGTTCTGAAGTGTTTGTACTTATTGGAGAACCAGTTGATGTTTCAGATCCAAGTCTAAGAGAAAAAGTTGTTGAAAGGAAAAAATATATGTTGAGATTGATGTTATGTTTAGTGATGATGAGAATGCTGATAATAAAGAGAATGAGGAAGACAAAGATGATAATGTCACGAAAGATGACAAGAAAGACGATGGTGATAAAGGCGTTGATAACGATGACGCTCAAGGTGGAACTGGATTAGTGATTGAAACTGCAAAGATCAATGAATCATTCAGTTGTGATGATTATTTGCAAGATAATGTGAATGAGGAAAATGAAGCTCAGACTAAGGGGGAGCAGAAACATCAAACACACGATGAAGAACAATCAGGAATCTTCACAGCTAATCCAATAATAGCCGTTCCTGATTGTCAACCGGCCAGGATTTTTATGTTAGAACACGGTGTGGAAGAAGGTGAGTTTGTGCACAATTACATGAAGAAAGAGATCGCAAAGATGTTGGGAATTGATGAAGAATCGTTTGATTTTGATTTTAAAGATGAACTCCACAATATTTCTTCTGAACCGAAATATTATGTGTACAAGCACGTACCTGATGCTGATAATTATGATCGTGTGATTGTTGAAGATGCTTCGGATGACGATGATAAATTTGTGAAGTATTCTGGAGTTGATACTGATACATTTCCCATTTTCGAAGAATTATTCAGGGAGAATTCTGATGAGTTATTGAAACAAAGAGTGGAGGAAACAGAAAGAAGGAAGTGTGCCGAAATGTCTATCCAAAGAAGAAATTGTTGAAGATAGAAAGTCTTGGTTTAAAGAGCTTCCTAAAGAATGCAAGTTTAGACGACCGTTGGCGCTCTTCCCACGAGATAAAGACAAGTCTTTGGGAGATATCTTTAGTTGGGGTTGGATTGAAGAACGGAACGTATACGCCATCAAGAGGCAGTTTGGTGTGCAGTATTTCAAGTACCTATGTGTTCTGAAGAATTTGTCGTACTGGGATATAGAAGAGTTGGTGCAAACAAAGACCATAAACTTTCAAATGAAGTTCCAAGATCAAAGGTTATGGAAGTTAATCAAGTACGAAGCATCAGTTGGTTTTAACATATGGAAGCCATTCATACCAAAGAAGGGGAATCAAGATTGATCCTGTTACTAAAAAAAGGATGTGACTTTGGTGATGAAGAGGCCGCGTGTAATGAAGAATATGCCTCTGATGAGACTAGAGCAGGATTTTCATGAGCATTTTATCTGGTGGGAAGTTGATTCTGCTACAGGTGAAGGTGTAATTGTATTGAAAGCTGATGATACCTGGAAGATTACCAAAGAGCTAACTCCACAAATGATAGAAAGACAGAGAATTTGGGGGTTATGGAGAACAATCAAAATACTACACCCGATGTGGCTACTGAATTGCTCGGAAAATGATGTGAAGTGTTAATTTTACAACAAGATGTCCTATGAAGTGAAAGATAAAACTCAAGCGATGAAATACCAAGGTGTGATCAACGTATGTTATGCACGTGGTATTAATTCTGGTAAAATAAACACTTCACACCGATGAAGATAAGGCGTTTATTTTACAACAAGATCTCCTTTGAAGTGAAAGACAAAACTCAAGAAGAAAGACGGCTGGAGAGGATAAAGGAAAATTCTAAGGAAGCACGCCTTAGAAGATTTCAGTACATGAAAAAGGTACCTCCGACTGATCAGACTCCGATTTCATCAGAAGAACGTCAGAAGCCTGTGAAGAACTTATTTGGGCGTTAATATCAAACATGTTGAAGATTTTGAAGACAAGTCAAGATTGCGGCAACATCCAAAGGGGAGTTTGTTGGTGCACAATGTATATTGCCTACGTCTTAGGATCGTGTTTGTAACAGGGCTAGAATTGTCAGATTTTATGTTTGTATGTCTTTTAGTTATCTTCACATGAAGATAAACTATCTTCGCACAAAGATAGGTTATCTCCGTACGAAGATAGAATCTATCTTCAAGCGAAGATAGATGTTTATATATAGTTGGCTTGGAGATAGATTTGGTAGAACATTGTAATTGATACGGCGGAGCCTTGTCAGATTTCTCGGTGATTGTAAACTGTTAAAAATTGAATGAAATCAGTAAATTGATAAGTAATCTTGTTAATTATCACTAATTCATATTAATTCTGCTAATATGGACTAGATAACCAAATTAGGACCTTTGCTAAAGGAGGAAACGATCCTACACTTTTACCTTTTTATGTATTATATTGATAAGGATGTGTGAGTATATATACATATTTATAAAAATAATAAATATACATAAAAAATTCCAAATCGATTAATCTCGAGTTATCCCAAGTAGTCGTTAGTCCCCACCTTACCGGCCGACTAGCAACTAGCGAGTTCTCCAAGCCTGATGAATCCATGAAACGACAGTATAAATATATGAAATGGAGATATAAAATATGAAATATATGAACCGAAAGTATAAAATCTAGAAATATATGAAAATATGAATGATTCGGTCCGCTTCAGTTTATTTTGGTTAAACGAGAGTACAAAAAAATTGATAACTAGTTTTTGGTTAATTCGGTTTTCACTTAAATTAGTTTTTGGCTGTTCTCGGTTTGGTTTAGGTTAACGATTTAGTTATTACTCACCGATAACCGGTTTTGGTTAAGTAGTTCCTTCCCATACTTATTTTGATGAATGAAAGTGTGATTGTGCTTTTGTTTAACTTGAAGACGAAGAAAACATTGTAGCTCACCCATTGCACTCATTTCAAACTCAGCTGCCATAAGTTTTCTAAACTCTTCACACATGCCAGTGCATGTGGATCCAAATATGATGTCATCCACATAAATTTGGACAAACATCAAATCTTTTCCTCTCCATTTCAAAAATAAGGTTTTATCAATTTTACCTCTTGAGAATCCAATTGATAATAGAAAAGTGGATAGAGTTTCATACCAGGCTCTGGGTGCTTGTTTTAGACCATACAGTGCTTTGTTGAGCTTGTACACATGATCAGGATAGAATGCATCTTCAAATCTAGGAGGTTGACATACATACACTTCTTCTGTGATCTTTCCATACAAGAATGCACTTTTGATGTCCATTTGAAACACTTTGATGTTGTGGTTAGCAGCAAAACCTAAGAACAATCTGATGGCTTCTAACCTTGCTACAAGAGCAAAGGTTTCATCATAGTCAATGCCTTCTTCCTGTTTGTAGCCTTAACCACGAGCCTTGCCTTGTTCTTGACAACAATACCCCTTTCATTAGTTTTGTTTTTGAAGACCCACTTTGTGCCAATTGGACATACATCCTTAGGCAGTGGTACACGTTCCCAAACTTGTTGTCTTTTGAACCGAAGGAGCTCATCTTGCATAGCCTCTACCCAACTATTGTCTTTTAAAGCATCTTGGTACTTGACAGGTTGTGTGAGTGATTGAAAGCCAGCAAAGAGGCAAATGTTTTGGGATTGGCTTCTTGTGAGCACTCCCTTATTTATGTTGCCAATAACTTGATCCAATGGATGGATTTGAGGAAAATCAAATCACCTTGGTATGGGAGAATTGCATTTTGAGGTGAAGGCTGCAAATGTGTATCATCTGAGCTAACACCTACTGGTGAATTTGAAGGTCCAGCCTCTGATTGGAATGGTGGTGGAGGTATAGGAGGTATGGATGTGTGATTGTGTTGACTTTTGTTCACATTGTGTGGAGTTTTATCAACAGTGGTTTGATGTTGAGTACTAGCAGAGGTTTTGTGGATCAACAATTGTTGATCCAGCAGAACTTTCACCATTGTTACTAACATCGGCTCCTCTGGTAGCTTGACTGACTTTGAAGTTTGGAAATCCACAGTCATATCCTTGATCATGATGTGTTGATTGTGATGTACCTGCATGGTTAGTCTTGATAGACACATCTTCAAATGTAAATTTTTCTAAATCAAACAACTCAGCAGGATTTGCTGGGATTTTCAATGAAGAAAGTTCATTGAACTTCACATTCAGAGTTTCTTCAACACACTTTGTCCTAGAATGAAAAACTCTATAGACTTTGGCAGTGGTTGAGTATCACATAAAATAATCACAATCAACTTTGGCTGCAAACTTTGAAATTGAATCTTTTAAGTTTAAAATGAAGCATGGACAACCAAAAACTTTGAAATATGAGATCAGATGTTTGATTTTGTAAAGAATTTCATAGGTAGTCTTTTAATTCCTATGGTTAATCAGAACTCTGTTTTGAACATAGCCAGCAGTGTTTACAGCCTTCGCCCAAAAAGACAAGGGTAAACCTGAGTCTGCAAGCATAATTCTTGTTGATTCAATTAAAGTTCTATTTTTTCCTTTCAACCACCCCATTTTGTTCTAGAGTCCTTGGATGCTTTATCGCATAACAATTCCTTTTGACTCACAGAAAGCATCCGACTCCTTGTTCCTAAACTCTGTCCCATTGTCACTTCTAAAATTTTTACTGGTAGGTCAAATTGCTTTTCAACTTGTTTTACAAAGTTTTGCAAAATGACAGCAGTTTCATCTTTAGAATGCATGAAGAAAGTCATGTAAACCTTGAAAAATCATCAACAATAACCAAACAATACTTTCTCTTTGTGAGACTCATGATTTTTATAGGGCCAAACAAATCCATGTGCAGCAATTGCAAGCACTGGGTTGTTTTGGACTCTTCAATGGACTTGTAAGTGCTTTTATGTTGTTTACCTTTTAAACAGGAAACACAATGCTCTTCACAGGTAAATGTTTTTTAGGTAAACCTCTGACAAGACTTTGTTTAGAGAGAGTGGTGATAATTTTTAGATGCCCAAGTCTTCTATGCTGTCTCTTTGCTTTAAGCAACTGAGAACATGTATGCATTAGACATTGGGTTATCTTTTAACATATCAACCACATACACATTGCCACTCCTATGAGCAACAACTTGTGCTTTACTCTCAGCAATGATTTGATCAATCTTTTTAACAACCTCTGGTCCTACAATTTAACATGTTTTCTTTGTAAAGAAGGATCCATATCCTTTGTCACTCATTTGTGAAACACTCAGAAGATTGAATTTTAGATTGTCAATGAGATTAACATTTTCAAATTTGAGTTTCCCAGCTTGAACACACCCTGACCCCAACACCTTCCCTTTTGAATTGTTACCAAAGTATATATCACCCCCTCCATGAGCCATGAAATCTTTGAGAAGGGCTCTACATCTTGTCATGTGCCTGGAGCCTCCACTATCTACATACTATAAACTATCAAGGCAAGTAGAAGCTCCCTGCACCATAGTAAACAATTAGTTTAGGTGAGTTTCCAAAGGCAAAATGGCTTTGGATGGGGTCACAAATTGTCCAATCTCAAATTCAGGAGAATGGTCAGTGGTTTGGATTGGTCTTTATAACCACTGTTGTGAACCATTTCCTATCAGATATTGGTAGCCATGAGGATGCCTATTGACTTTTGGCTTTGAGGGCTTTTTTGTAACTCTCATAGCTAAATGGAACCTTTTGATAAATAAGTTGGCCATATCCTCATGGATACTTGTTTGCATGTGGTGCATCTGTCACTTGTACCTCTCTGGGAACAAAGGTTTTGGTCAGTGCTTTAGTAACAGATATTTCAACAGGTTCAAAGGTCTGCTTAGATTTATTTCTAGCAGAGCTTGAACATTGACTTTCAAGAGCTTTTGTTTTGATCTCTTTTTCCTTTTCATCATAGGTTTTAAGATAAACACACTCATGACTCTTGTGATTTGTCTTATCACATATGATACATTTTGAGGAATTTGGGATCACACAAGTTTTGTTTATGTCATAAGCTCTCAACAGAAAATAGTTTTCAGTGACATGATTTCTTTTCTCACAGAAGTTACAAAACAAGTTTTTGATCTTTTCCTTCCTCTTTCCTTTTCAGACTTCTTTTCAGCAGACGTTGTAACATCTGCTGGAAGATCCTTAATAAGAATGACTCTTGCTTTTGGTGCCTTAACACCATCAATGGTTGTGAAGTCCATTGGCTTGAAGTTTTCTAAATGTCACACCCATCCGACCATGTGGGTTTGAATTGATATTTCTCAACTTATTTAAAAGTTGAGGACCCCTCAGGTTGTTTCAAAATGATTTTGTTTCCATTTTTATCTGTGGCTTTTATTTCTTCACCAGCCAAGTTTTTGGGGATAATTCCAACCATCTCAGAATCAATTTTCACAACATTTTCAGAAACTTGTTCATATTTGTTAAAACCAATGCCAAATTTTATGTTGCTCTTGATCTGATTTTCCAACAAGATTTCATAACCTTCTCTACCCATTTTTCACATGTGATTTGGGTAGATTCTAACTCCTTTTTGCAAACTTGGTATTTCTCTACCATAGTTTGGAGTCGGTCTTTGGCTATGCTTGCCTCATGCTGCAGGCTCCTGATTTTAGAATCTTTGTTAACCAACTTTGTTTTAAACTCTTTTGTGAGTTTTTTCAAAATTTAGTTCATCTTCCAAAATTTTGTTTCTAAGGTTTTCATTTACCCTTTTTATGTTTGCAAAAGCTATGATGCATTTTTCAGAACATAGATCTTTGAGAATCTGGGGTGATACCTTAGAAGCAACCATGAGAGAATAGTCACAATCATCTTCACACACCTTGGTATCCCATGGATCAGATAGAGAGTTCTTTTCTTCATCAACAGTATCTTTTGAAACCACTACTGTGACACCCGGCTATTTAGGCTGTCCCGTACAAATGTAACACGTGTCATGAATGAATAAAAGGCCGTATTTGATTATTTATGATGTTTATATATGGTATTTGATGTGTTGGTAAATCCAAAGTTTGATACGTTGGCAATATTAAGATAAACGCTTATCGCGTAACGGTTAAATTGCGAAACGAACGTCGGTGACCGCCGGATAATGTTAAAATCCCAAAAATAGTCCGTTATGAGTTAAATAATATATTTAATCATAATCGTGAGGAAAAATAATTTAAAACGCTAAGAAACTCTATTTTCGAGTTTAAACGCGTACTGCGCGATACTGCGCGTATCTGACAAAATTCTGTCAACACAGCCAGTTCAGGGCAACCAATAATTATTATAGTAATAATTTGACAAGTTTATTTTCATAGAATGATAAAAATAAATTAAAACGCTTAAAATCCCTATTTTTGCGAATTTAAGCGCGTATTGCGCAACAAAGCGCGCATACTGCCAATTACCGACAACGTAAATGGTCCATGCAAATAAATTATTGATTAGTAATATTTTGGTGTGTTTATTTTTATAGAGTGCTGAAAATAATTTAAAACGCGTTGAAACGCAGTTAAAACGCTAGATAAAATACCTGGTATCCAGTAAATTACCAGTTTTAAGCATAATATATATGTATATATCCGTATATGTATGTGTGTGTGGTGAAGTGTGGCAGCCATACAGAGCCTCCTTGCACCTCTCTCCTCCACGTGTTGACATGTGGAACATACACAATGATTATATCTTACACAATCTTCCAAAATCTCTACAAATCCAAGGAAAATCAAAACAAAAATCACTCATCTCTCTCTCTCATCAAAAGCTCGGCCGAACAACCTCTTTCACATCACCATTTTCATTTTCAAACTTGTTCTTGAGGATTCAAGGCCATTCCAAGGTGTTTCCAAGAAGGTTTGAAGGTCCAAATATGATTCTAGGGAGTTTCCAAGCTATAGCCAAGTCTTACACCATCATATTCTTGTCAAAACCCATCTAAAACTTGAAGGTATAAAAACCATTTCTTACAAACAACTTCATGAATCTTAATGAGGTTGATGATGATAGAAGTTTTTCTTGTTCTTGAATTTAAACACTAACTTGAAAACTATATCAAATGGGTTTTCAAGGAAAATGAAATGGACAAGTGTGTGTATATATGTAGGGCCGTGAGTATATATATATGTATATATGAGATTGAGTTTTGGTTCTTGAATGATTCTTGAAAAACATGATGTTTGTAAAGTTTAAAGTTCATGCATGCATCAAAAGTTGTCATAAGAGAATGTTCTAAAAGGTTTTTAGTGATTTGAAAATGATATGATGAAAAGTTGAACTTTGGAATCTTGTGTATATATGTATGTGAGCCGTGTATATATATATATGTATATGCATAGATACAAAATTTTGTTGTTAGTTCTTAAATATGCAAGAACATGATACATGCATTTATGTCCAATGATTTGATGATGATGATGTTTATTTGAAGATGGTGTTCTTGAATGTATGAACATGAAATAAATACATGTTGGATGCATGTTAGTTCATACAAAATGATGAAAACATGTTTTATGTGCATTAATTGCTTGTACCTAGTCATGCATGTGCATGTATGTACATAAAATGAGAATTTAATCATGTTATAATAAAATGGTTTTAGCTTTGCATGTAACTTTGATATAAAGTGTACTAGCTTTGCATGTAGTACTATGTGCTTAAAAAGTTATAAAATGTGTGAAATCGCATGAGTTGTATGCCTTACACAAAAACTGCACTAATCTGATTATAACCATCATATTATTCAGTATATAACATGTATTGTGTTAAAACATGAAGTCGTTTCGAGTTCGGATGGTTATGGTAACGTTTGACGCAAAACTATGCGGTAAAAACGGTAAAAATCGCATTTTCGAGAGATTTTTATGAAACTCTTTTAAGTCAGTAAATAAATTGATATTCTTTTAGTATAAATATAAGTATATTAACTTATATTTAGTTTATTTGGTGTTTGGTTAGTCATACGTGACTTTCGGCACCCGAAAACGTTACCGAATCGCTAAAATACGCATTTTTCAACATACACTAGAATGGGTTGTTCATGGGTGAACCTTATGTGTTAAAATGTGTTATGTGATTTAAATATGTGAATATGATAATATGATAAGTGTTGGCATGATAGCGGGAATTAAGATTATTCATGTACGCTTGTATGTTTAAAACGGTAGAATCAGTGAAATCGCGTTAAAGTGTATAACCTAATTATCGAGCATGAAAATTTATACATAGGTTAACTTAATGAGTTATTTCATGTATACATGCTTTAAAAATGATAAAGTGAATAAGTTAATGAGTTTTCGCATGTTATGATATTGTGAATCTGTGCACGTTTATGTATATATATTACGACGCGCAAATCATGGATATAAAGTATTTATAAACGGGAGTGTAACGGATAAAACATTAAGGTCACCAATAAAATCGTTCAAGTCGTAAAATCTTAAAATATATATATATGAACTTATATATATATATATATATATATATATATATATTAATATGCCAACAAAACTAAAAATAATAACTTTTCGAGAAAATCTCAAAGTTATGTGAAAATTCTAAGTATTGGAGAAACTTAGGAATATTGTAATATATTGATTATTAAATCGTGCCTACGTATGTTAGGACGTGTAGAATCAAATTGTGGGATTGTGCTAATTTAATTACGCACCCAAAGGTGAGTGTCACTAAACCCCCTCTTTTTACTGTTTTGTATATGTTTTGGGGGGAAGAACACGCCTTAAAAGGATAAGTATACGTTTTCGTATAAATTATGTCTTTGATTAAATTATAAATATATTTTCGTGGAAAATATGATTTGAAAATTATATGATATGTTTTTGGAGAAAAACATGGTTTTGGATATAAATATGTTTCGAGATGAAACGGATTTTGGAATAATGATATATGCATTTCGGGGATGAAACGGGGATTTTACGGCGTTAGGGGATAGAACGACCGTGTGGATTTAAAATGTTTAAATCTAAAGTTGTAACGAATTGGCTCGGTCTCAAGAGAGTAAGTATCGGGATTAGGCTTACGTTTCGGTGGGGACCTCCGGGATTCGTACAACGTGTTATGTTAAATTTTATCATTTTAGTAGGATATATATCTTGTTCATAAGGTTGGCACCTTGGGTGACCCATTGCGGGCACTTTGCGCGAACTTAGCCATTTAATCATTAATATGGATTGCGTGGAATTGTTGATAGATCTATCGGGTCGACAACCCGTCGCAACCGGTAGCTCCGTGTCATGTCAAGCGACGAATTTATATTCTGTTATTGTCTAACGTTGATTATACCCTTAATGTTAATATATAGTTCGTATTGTCTTACAAACATACGAGTCTGAACATTTGATGCAATAAATTTAATATGTAACTTGGGAAGATGCTTAGTTTGGAGGTTTCGGGGAAACGCTTGCGACGGCTAACTCATGGATTTTTATTAAGGCAATGAATAAATAAACTTTCGAAAATATTATTTGGATGTTTTGATAATAAACACATAATTAGAAAGTTTTTCCTTGGATCAAATTATTTTAAATTTGAATATGTGAGCTCACCCTCCTTTGTGTTGACAATTGATTTTTACATGTTCTTCAGGTACTTGAGCATGGCTTCGAGAATCTTTGGCGTATCTTGTGATTGTGATGCATGTTTGTTTAATCAATAACTTTGGACACTTTTAAAGCTTATTTGGGACCGACTGTATTAAGATCCATAAGGATCACGACAACTTAACTATGTTATGGTTGTGGTTTATGTTTAAATTGTAAACAATGTTTTAATTAAGTATTATGTCCAAAATAAACGATGCATCATCCACTAAGATATTTATGGGTACCAACTTCCGTCACCATCACGTTTATATTTCCGCTGCGACGTTTTTGGGTTGTTACAACTGCTTCATCTCAACTTTGAATTTCATCAGATTTGACACTTGTTCCACAGACTCATCACCTTCAACAATTGTCTCTAAGGCCATTAAGCAAAAATTTTCATGTTCTAAATCATTTTTGGCCATAAGGCAAAGTTTTCATCAGTTAAATCCTCATGCAAACTACTCCAATCAACAAAGCCTTGAGTGAAAAAGCTTTATTGGTTAACCTCTGCCGAAGCAGTGGTTTGAGTAGTTTGAGTGACATGAGGTGCTTGTTGCACATGCACTTGAGGTGGTGGTGCTTGGACATATTGAATTTAAGGAACAGTGGTTTGAACATAATACACTATAATACACTAAAACAGTGGTAGCAGGGTGTGCATAGTGAGCAGTGTTTTGCACTTAATGAGCAGGGGTATATTGGGAATACTAGGCAGTGCTTTGTGTGTGCTGAGGTCTAGGGCCAGGATGTGTTATAATAGGTCCAGAAGTTTGAGATCTGCATTTTCTGGCAAAGTTTCCTAACCTATTGCACTTATAGCACTTGATTTTAGACTTGTCTAGCCCAACCTTCAACCCCCATGCAACCCTGGGAATTTTCTACATGTTCTCTTATAAAATTTACTAGCTCTAACACTTCATAGAGCCAGTTGGTGCAAAATATCCATCTCTTCCAAATTAGTTGGTTCAAAGTGTTGTAAGTCGTTCAACTCAAAAGAGAGATTGTCAGAGGTTTGGCTTTCCCCACTAGCAGTGAATGCATAGTTGCGTGAGTAAGAATCAGAGTTAAAGTTTCCTCCAAAAGTTATATCAATAAAATGATCATAACCCTGATCCTTTCCACTGCCAGAACCCTCTTCTTGACCAAAAAGAGCTGTGTTACCCAAAGTGTAATCATCAGTCATTTTACCAGACTCTTGCAACTTCTTTTTCTAGTTCAACTCTCTCTCATAAGTGAGAAGTCGACCATGAAGCTGTGTGAGTGTCATTTCTTTATAACCAACAGATGTTCGTGTAACATAAGCTATAGTCTCCCATTTAACGATCTAAGGAAACGACTATTGACAGTCGAATTAGGAAATTCTACGTTCAAAAGTTTGAGTTCACTTATGAGACAGCTAAAACATTCGAACTGTTGGGTTAGAGACTCTCCTTTGACGTGATAAAAGGTTTCATACTGTTGATTCAGAACTTCTCTATTGTTTTCAATCACTTCCTCAGTACCACTGAATTGCTCTTTTAGTGCATCCCACAACTCCTTTGCACTATTGCAGTGGAGCAGTCCAGCGTAGATCTCGTTGGGTAAGGCAAAAGCAACAATGCTAAACGCCTTAGCATCCAACTCTATTTTCTGGAAATCCTGCTCGGAGTATAGTTCAGGATTTTTCAGCACTTGTGTGTTGGGATCCTCTGTACTTGGAACCATTGGTATGTGTGGTCCAAATACAACAGATCACCAACATCTGGTGTTTTGTTGAGCTAAAATGTGACCCATCCGACGCTGCCATATGAAATATTCATTTCTTTTCAGCATCGGTGGTTTAAACATCGATCTAATGCTGGAATCAAGTGTGTTTTGAGACATTTCTGAATGGTTTTCATTAGATTTTGTTTTAAAAACTTTAAATGTAATAAACTCAGTTTCCCAAAGAAAACTATCAAACGAATTAGTAGGGAGAGCTGATCTTTCAAATCAAATTGATAGTTAAATCAAATTTGATTGACCAAGCTCTGATACTAATTATTAGGATCTAAGTTTGAATTAGTTGTGATTTTTGATTCAAAAATGGAAAGTGAAAGTAGAGATGAAAGTTTAATGCAGCAGAAATAGATGGAAAACTTTTATCACAACTAATGGTCGTTTATTTTAATCATCATGCTCTCAAACTTATAGTTTTTGCATGTGTATCACAAACTCCCCTTAGCCCAATATGAACGTTTGAATAGTACATAAATGCAGAGAAGATGATAGGTGAATGAGTTTTTAGATAGATCAATAAAAAAGTACAACTGATTGACTATTTATACTAACACTTCTAACCTCTTAGCTTTTGATGATGCCAGGGTTGATAGTGATAGGTAACAAATAAAACTAACTCTAAGCACTGCTATGCCTAACCTCTGATCAATGCCAAGCACTGTTACATTGAATATAAAACTATTATAACTAAACACAGATCACTATCCAATGCTTTGTCTTCTGACAGACATTTGAACTTTGTCGTTTAGCACCAGCAGATGATAGGAGGCAGAGCTTTAGGCAAAGCAGAGTTTATTGAACAAAGCTTGTAACCTCTATTATCAGGATCAAATAGGTGATGTGATTTTGGCTTTTGTATCATCTGTTCCTTTTGAAAGGGTTCAATCCCAACAGGGCGGAAACTTTGTATTAGAAATACATGAGTTTTAGGTATAAATAGATGAAATGGGTATATAGGTACATCAAATGAAGGTATAAATACATAAAATAATAGTATAAATATGAAAGACATGAACTGAAGGTATAAAAGCTAGAAATAAATGAAAATACGAATGGTTTGGTACAATTAAATGAGGGTACAAAAATATCGATAACCGTTTTTGGTTAATTCAGGTTTCGGTTAATCAGCTTTCAGTTAACCCATTTTTTGGTTGATTTCGGTTCAGTTTCGGTTAACGATTCAATTTACTCACCTGTAGACACTGTTAATCACGTAACATATCAATTTTTTAATTCAAAAAAACTATAGCGATACTCTACTCAAATTAAAGAGAATAAAATGCTCGTTTATATGGTGTAATTCAAAAAACAAATATTAACGTACGAAAAAGTTATGATCGGTTAAAAATCATGGGGGGTGGGGGAGTTACTTTTTTGTAAGGGGATAAAATGTAAGTTCTAACTAATTATCTATAATTTTGTTAAAGATGAGGGTTTAATCACTTGACATTGTATAGCTATTAAACATCTTGGGATAATAACTAAGTACATTGGGCTTTCATCACATGTACACCAAGGCATCATCTACTGGTACCTTTTAATCCTCATGTCAGTAACGACCAAGACAACTACTGAAATGTTGACAAAACTGAGTAGGTCTTCACGGTACTTTTGAATTTTTTTTAAAACATTATAGTTTATACGATATGACAATAATACGTAAAAAGTTAAGTTTGCTATGGAGGGAGAAAATGTAACTAATTACCCATAAGTATGTTAAAACTTAAGGATTTAAGTGTAATAAGAGCACCAATGAGGTAGTGGTGGAGTGGTTGGAAAAAGACTTTGTGTTCCTAGTGACTCAGGTTCGACTCTCACTCTCCCTATTATTTTTTACGGCATCCAGGTGAAAGGCTAATACGGGTGGCGCCGGTTCGTCTTGGATAGGAGGCGAGGTTTTACCGATTATTCCACCGTCGTGCCTTCGGTCGGGTGGAGGTCGGGTTTCCGTGCATCTGGGAGAGCCAAGGGGCTGGCGGCGGTCGAGTAGTCGACCTTGGCCACATCGCACAGTGTCACGGTGGTTGGTACATCGTTCCTTGCTGTTCATAAAAAGGTGTAATAAGACCGGGGTTAAAGTGTGATTATTGTTAAAAGTCCAATTTACCCTCATTTTGGGGTGTATGTTAAAAACTTAAGTTTGTTGTGGAGGAAAAAGTTCTTATTTTTGGGTATCTTAAAATGCCTCTCCATCATGCATTATAATATAGTATACACACACACACACACACACACACACACACACACACATATATATATATATATATAGGGTTAGGATCGTGTGAGAAGCACTAAGCTAATTAGGAAACTTGAAAAATATTTCCGAACCACACATTTTCTCAAAGAAAAAAAGAAAAAAACATTTAGTTCTTTTATTTGGATATCTATACTACCTTATTAAGAGAAATACGATTTCTACCCTTTTGGTAATTTTACATTATATACACATTTTCAAGCAACATGTACAAGAGAGCCAAGCTATTTTAGAGGGGGTAAACTTGCATATTGTCCAAAAATTTAAGACACTTTAGGGGCATTTTAGAGATTTCGGAACCTTTATAACCTATAATTAAGATGACATGTGAAGAGTCTAATAACTATATAAATAACTTATAAGCAAATGTTGTTATGAATTATTATCTTTAATGTGTGACTATCCACATGTGTTCATTATAATATGGTGACTCTTCATGTACTTAACTCTCATATTTGTAAGCCTATAAATAGAGGCTTATGTAGTTTATGCTTTACATCAATAAGAAAATTATTCTCCACTCTCTCTTCCTTGTCTCTTTCTATACTGCTAATAGGAGTAGTTGTTTTACAATACGTTAGAATCATGACTTGCTTTTGAGGTTGAGGCATATTATCATATGGTAAGTCAACACCATCTATTGTAATTCATACGATTTTGGGCTGCATTGAGATTAATATACATTAGTTTTGTCTTGATTCTCTCAAAACATTCACAAATATCATAACTCCTATAATTTTGGGTTATGTGAGACTTACTACTCCATCAATAAAGGGTGGTTCCTAACGTGTCACACCCCAACGATGGCGGAAACATCGGGGTAGTGGCACTAGGCGACCAGATTGTCTCACGAGATTTCCACAACAATTAACTAGCAACATTACATAACGTTTAACATCCCATAGTATCAAACATAACATTCTAATCAATTATTACAGAAACTTGTTTTCTAATAAGAACTAATCAGGTTCAATATCCCCTAGATTTAATACATGGGTTCAAAAACAAAACAAACTAAAATAACTAAACTAAGCATAATCCAATGCATGTAAAGCTAAATCCTCATCCTGCAACATACGTCAAATTAAAGTCAATACATAAAATGTAAAGGTTACCATACAGGTTTCGTGTAATAGCATAGTAGTTAAAGCGTTCGCGCAATATCACATACATAAACATGATTCATGCGGCATACTACAATCAAGATAATATCACACATTCAATTTCGTGAGAAGGCTGGCGCGTCCATCCTAGCTTGACCCGTCGGGTGTTAGCTACACTATAGAACCATACTAGATAAGGAGAAATCAACAGGATACATCTAGCATGTATGTCAAGCAATCATGTGTAGTCACGTGTAATGGATATTCGCGTTTTGATTAACAGTTGAGTTGTGTTCTGTATTTTGATAGAGACGTATGTTACACCCAAAATGTGCATTTAAGCGTAAAAAGGGTTCAAGTATACTTACAGTGGGTGCGTTTTAGGTAGAATTCGGGATCTGAGTTGAGTCGAGAAGAGCGCCGGATCAGCCTATAAGCGAACAGAAGTGCATCAGTCATCTGAATTGCTGAAACGGTTAAGTTTGGTTTGGGCAGTAGGCAAGTTCGAGAGAACTTGTGTTGGTTTGCTGGGGTCTGAGTCAAGTTCGGGAGAACTTGTAAGTTCCTCAAGGAAACTTGACAAGTTCGAGCGAACTTGTGGGGATTTGTCAAATGGAATGACAAGTTCAGCCGAACTTGGGGGGATTTTTGCTGAAAGTTTGGACCATTATACTCAAGTTTGACCGAACTTGACCCTTAGAGGGCAAGTTCGAGCGAACTTGACTAGAGTGCTGCCCAAAAATCAGTAAATCTCGAGCAAACTTGATGTTTTCGGGTCCAAATCTTGCGCTTCCGCGTCGTTTGTTGAGGAAATTGAGTGACCATCCCTCTAACCTTAAGCCACTGAGTAAAACTTAGGCTGGAGAGGTCTTTTGGAGCGAACTTAGCCATTTTACAGAAACTCAGGCTAATCCGGGCGAACTTGAAGGTTCGTACGTGTTAGTCCAGCTTGTGTAAAGTGACGATTTCGTCCTTGTGCTTCCGGATCTGAGATCTTGCTTTGACAACGCCTCGTTCCACTCAAAAGTGAACGAAACATACATCATTAGCCCGAAAATGGTGTAAAAATCAAGGGTTTAAAAGTTTTTGCTCAGATCTAATGTAGATCTGAGTGAAAGTAGAAGTTTTTATGGAAAAAGATGAAGATTTTCGTAAACATAAGAGATTTGATGAAAACGAAGGCAAGCCTTGTGCAAAATCATTGTAAAACGTTGTTGAACGTCATTGTAGTTGAAATCGGGTTGATTCTTACTTAGAAAATAAAGGGTTTCGGGTATGGAGAGCTCTGGGCGAACTTGCAGCAAGTTCAAATGAGAGAATGGGGCTGAGTATTTATAGGTGAAGGCAAAAAGTGAGCTGGTGGGAGTCAAGTTCGGCCGAACTTGTTCATATTTGTACAAGTTCGAGCGGGCTTGTAAGATAATCAGGAGGTTCAAGTCAAGTTCTGTCGAACTTCCTAATTATGTGAAGAATCATTGCAAGTTCGAGCGAACTTGAGGGAAAATGGGGAGTTTTGTTTGGCCAGTCAAGTTCGGCCGAACTTTGTACCAAGTTCGGCCGAACTTGACCCTAAATGTTGAATTTTCCTTCGTTTATCTATTGTTCAGCGATATAATCAAGTTATAAAGTAACGTTAGGCGATTTAGCGAAGTGTTTAAGCGTCATAATGATATAATAATGCGATTTAGCTATTCGAGCGTGCGAGATCGTTGCGATAGCGATTGTAATCATAACATAAACAAACATAACACACATAAAACCTAAATACACATAATTATCTGTGATTGGCGATGCGATGAGACAAGCGATGCGATAGCACAAGTGTTCAATAACACACTCGGCTATTAAAGTAACATAGTTACTTTGTGATTGCGATTAGATTAGCGATGCATTTAATAATCGATTAGATGCGATATATTTGTAATAAAACATGATTAATTTAACATAACTTTCTTATAAACGAATCTCGGGAAAACAAGTGATAGATACAACGAACAATAAAAGAAAAACGTAACAACGAAAATCGGAGTTGTTACAGTCTCGCCTACTTTAGGAAATTCCGTCCCGAAATTTAACTAGTGGCCGTAACAAAGGGGTGCGGGTACTTGGCCTTCATGTCACTTTCCAATTCCCAAGTGAACTCGGCGCCGCGTTTGCCCTCCCATCGGACTTTCTGATAGGGATGCGAGAGCGCCGTAGTTTCTTGGTTTCTCGGTCCATGATCTCGACAGGCTTTTCCACAAAATGGAGAGTCTCGTTGATTTGTAGATCTTCGAGAGGTACATGGAGATTCTCTTCAGCTAGGCATTTCTTGAGGTTTGACACGTGGAAAGTCGGATGGACGTTGTTAAGTTCCTCCGGTAATTCGAGGCGATAGGCCACTTTGCCGATCCTTTCCAGAATCTTAAAGGGTCCTACATATCGAGGCGCTAGCTTTCCTTTCTTTCCGAAGCAGACCACTCCCTTCCAAGGTGCAACCTTTAGGAGTACGTGATCTCCCACTTCGAACTGTAAGGGCTTGCGGTGTTTATTAGCGTAACTCTTTTGTCGACTCCGAGCTTTCAAGAGATTGTCTCTAATATGGAGGATTTTGTCTGTCGTTTCTTTAATCAGCTCGGGACCGGTGATTTGTGCTTCTCCGATCTCATGCCATGCAATAGGCGATCGACATTTTCTTCCATACAGTGCCTCAAAAGGAGCCATTTGAATGCTGGTATGATAACTTTTATTGTATGAGAATTCGATTAAAGGTAAATGCGTATCCCAATTACCACCAAAATCTATGATGCACGCAGGACGCATGTCTTCGAGGGTGCGAATCGTGCGCTCAGTCTGACCGTCGGTTTGCGGGTGAAAAGCGGTACTGAGATTGAGAGTAGTACCGAGAGCGGATTGAAAAGTCTCCCAGAGACGTGAGGTAAAGCGACCATCGCGGTCAGAGATGATGTCACGAGGCGTCCCGTGTCGACATATGACTTCGTCGGTATAGATTCGTGCTAATCGTTCTACCTTAAAGTCTTCTCGTATAGCAATAAAGTGTGCGGACTTAGTAAGACGATCAACGATAACCCAAATGCTATCGTGACAAGAGGAAGTGCGAGGGAGTTTTGTAATCGGGATTTCGGGTTGTTCGAGCAAGCCAGAGGGCCTTTGGTGTTCGGCTTTAACTTTTGAACAAGTTAAGCACTTTGAGACGTAAACGACGATATCCTTTTTCATGCCCGGCCACCAATACTTAGGACGAAGGTCCTGGTACATCTTGTCGGCTCTGGGTTGAATGGAATATCGAGATTTATGAGCTTCGGTCATTAGAAATTCACGAAGATTGTCACGGGTAGGAATCCAAATGCGATCAAGATAGTAATAAATACCGTTAGGTTTAACAACAAGCTGAGTTTTGGCACCACATTTCATTTCTTCCTCCAAAGTATTCTCGTTGAAACAAGCAAACTGGGCGGAGCGAATAAGAGTTTCGAGATCATTCAAGGCTTGAGAGTCACGAACACTATACACATAGTTTCGTCGACTTAGAGCATCGGCTACAACATTTGCTTTGCCGGGATGGTAGCATATCTCACAATCGTAATCGTTGAGAAGTTCAATCCATCTGCGTTGGCGCATATTCAGTTCCTTTTGATTAAAGATATGTTGTAAGCTCTTATGGTCGGTGAAGATCGTACACTTAGTACCGTAAAGGTAGTGTAGCCATATCTTTAATGCAAAAACAACTGTACAGAGTTCGAGATTGTGGGTTGTGTAGTTCTTCTCGTGGATCTTGAGTTGTCGAGACGCATACACGATAACCTTGTCTCGTTGCATAAGAACACAACCAAGACCAAGATTAGAGGCATCGCAATAAACAATGAAATCGTCGTTTCCGTCGGGAAGAGCGAGTACAGGAGCGTTGAATAGCATACGCTTGAGAGTTTGGAAGGCTTCCTCTTGTTTGGAATCCCAAACAAAAGGTTTGTCCTTATGAGTTAAAGCAGTAAGCGGAACAGCGATTTTCGAAAAGTCGGCGATGAATCGACGGTAGTAACCCACTAATCCAAGAAATGAACGAATTTCAGAAGCATTCTTCGGCGTAATCCAACTCTTGACGGCTTTGATCTTTGCATAGTCGACGTGAATTCCTTGACTATTAACGATGTGGCCGAGAAATTGGACTTCTTCGAGCCATAATTCACATTTGGATAACTTAGCATAAAGGAGATTTCCTTGGAGAAGTTCGAGGACTAAACGGAGATGGCGTGCGTGTTCGTCTCTTGACTTCGAGTAAATCAGGATGTCATCAATAAACACAATGACGAAACGATCTAAGAAAGCTTTACACACACAGTTCATCAAATCCATGAAGACCGCGGGTGCATTGGTAAAATCAAAGGGCATGACCACGAATTCGAAATGGCCATAACGAGTACGAAAAGTGGTTTTCGGAGTATCTTCTTCCAATACGCGCAACTGATGATAACCGGAATGTAAATCGATCTTAGAAAAACAAGTAGCACCTTGAAGCTGATCAAATAAGTCGTCGATACGAGGAAGAGGGTAGCGGTTCTTTATCGTAAGCTTATTAAGTTCACGATAATCTATGCACATTCGGAACGTCCCATCTTTCTTTTTCACAAAAAGAACGGGTGCGCCCCATGGCGAAGTGCTCGGGCGTGTGAAACCTTTATCAAGAAGCTCTTGAAGTTGGCTCGATAGCTCGCGCATTTTGAATGGTGCGTGATGGTAGGGAGCTTTAGCAACGGGAGTAGCACCGGGAACTAAATCGACACGGAATTCAACATCTCGAGTAGGGGGTAAACTGGGTAGATCATCGGGAAAGACCTTAGGAAATTCACGAACAACAGGAACGTCTTTACAAGTCTTCTTTTCTTTCTCCGGGTTCATGATATGGGCTAGAAAAGCAACACACTGCTTTCGCAAACATTTGTGCGCTCGAGTACAAGACCAAAGCATCAACTTCTTTGAGGGAGTTTCACCATAGACATGGAGTTGATCACCGTTCGAGAGAGGGAAGTGAATCATTTTAGAAGCAAACAACTTCAGCATGATTTTCACGAAGAAAGTCCATACCTACTATGATATCGAAGCTACCTAACTGCATAGGTATGAGATTGATCAAGAAGATGTGGTTGTTGAGATCGAGAGAACAACCACGTAGGACGGAGTTAATGGTAACGATTCTTCTGGTGATGACTTCCACATCAAAAGTCTTTGGGAGTTTAGCGTGCCTACATTTTAAAACCTTTTCGAATTCTAGCGATATAAAACAATTATCGGCACCAGTATCAAATAAACATGAAGCATAAATACCATTATCGAGGAATGTACCATTGACAACATTGTTGTCATTCTGAGCCTGGCGATGATTGAGGTTAAAGGCTCGTCCACGTGCAGCCTGTTGTTGCTGCTGAGGCTGTGGTGGCTGTGGCTGTTGCTGTTGCTCCTGTTTCACAGGTTTGTTTAGGCAGACATTACTGAAGTGATTCGGGTCTCCGCACGTGTAACATGCACGTGCCTTGGGCGCTGGCTGCTGATTGGCCTGAGGAGGAGCTGATAAAGCTGGTGCTGCTGGAGCTGGAGGAGCTGACTGACGAGGGCCTGAACGGCAACTGACAGTAAAGTGGCCGTAGATGTTGTAGTTAGTACAGAAGCGACAATTGCCTCCAAATGCATGATGATAGGTGCATTTTGAGCACAAAGGATGCAGGCCAGTATACTCACGCTTTGCTGGTAGTGCGTTTGGTGCTGCAGCCTGCAGTGGCTGAGGGTTTTGCGGAGCAGTAAGAGCAAAGTTCTTGCTCGGGTTTTCCCTTTTGCGACCTCGGCGACTGTTCTTCGACTCTCGAGGCTGATCGGTAGGAGCTGCTGATTCGGTGATGGCTTGGTTTGCGACCTTAGTGTTCTTGAAATAACCAGACTGAACCCGTTTGTCATTGATCTCTGCGGCTAGCTGGTAGGTCTCTTCGATAGTAGTAGTGCGTGCTGCTTGAACAAAGTCAGCGACGCAATCGGGCAGAGCATTGATATACTTCTTGATAGCTTTCTCCGTCGTGTCCACTTGACCGGGACAAATGATGCTCAACTGTTTGAATCGAGCCGTTAAACCAGCATTGTCGGGACCATCTTTCTTGATTCCCCAAAACTCGTTTTCCAACTTCTTGATTTCATGAGGTGGACATAACTCTTTGATCATTATCTCCTTAAGTTCTTCCCATGCGAGTCCATAGGCTTCGTTGTTTCCCTTCCTGTTACGCTCCGCAGTCCATCAGTCGAGGTCCTGGACTGGAAAACGCCGATGGCGTTGATAGTGCGAAGGGGTTCGGGACACCCACTTTGACGAAATGTGACCTCAATAGCATCAAACCAGTGAAACATGGCACTGGGTCCTTCGGCGCCTGAGAAAGTAAGGGGTCCACAAGCTTTGAACTGCTTAAAGCTGAAGGATGTCTTGTGCGTGTCGGCTTTGGAATCAACCAATGAGTTGCTACTAGTAGCATGAATTTTGCTGACGATCTATGGTATCACCTTGGCCACTAGTGATGCGATGCGCTTGTCAGCTTGGCTGCGCTCGTGATTCCTTCTGGTGTGCGATCCCATTGAAGACATCTACATTGAAGGATTCGATTAGATGAGATTCGATTATAATAGGTTTATGTTTAAAATATTTATTATTATTATTATTCATACAAGACACATAAACACATAGGTGAGTAAGCACGTAGGCAGGCAAACACGTAGGCACATAAGCACATAGCACATAAGCACGTAAGCACGTAGTCACATAACTCACGTAAGCATATATTTTGCACGTATTCACCTTCTTATAAGTAATGCATAGCACGTTCAAGATGTGATATATATATAAGCGAGATAATACCGCGCATGAGGCACACATGTCCTCATAGGCGTAAGCGAGTTAAGCGATTTAGTTGGGTTGGTGTATTATTTAGCGTTTTAGATTACGAGAGCTGTGCGAGTAGTGCATACGTTTAGAGAGCGTAAAGCGATAAATCGAGAAATCGATAATATGAGAAATAAAGCGAGAAATCGAATAAGCGAAAATTATCAAAATTTAAACACATAAGTAGTAATAAACTCGATGATGCGTAAATCGACAATATAGGCTTAAATCAATTGGGAGCGTCCTGGGTTTTGAGACATTTGACTACCCAAAGTGATTTGACCATCCTTTGAACTTGGACCCACGTTTTGGCCTAATAGATAGATGCTCTCACCGCAAGCGGCTAACGGCATTATCCTTCCAATTACTACGTGTTCCAAATCATCGATATAATCGGAACTTTGGTGAGATTGAAAATCGAAGAGCGGAACTAGTTATTAAGATGCGGGTATCACCCCTAACTTAACAACTTCATTCCTAGTTGTGGTTACACTCACCGATCGAGTCGGGTGTTCCACTAGATAGAAATGTAGATTTTCGTCGAGGTTTGGATATCACTCCTAACTCAATGAAGGCATCTCGTGCGAGAGGGATTGCACGGAGTGAATGATCTCATCGAGAGTTCTCGGTTTCACACCTATTCTCGACTTGACCACTCGTTTTATGTGTTACGAGCGTTTCCAAGCGTGTATATTGTGTTAGCCTTAGGGAAGGCACATTTAAGCATTTATGACAAGTAGTTTAAGCATTTAAGTCAAAGATCGGTCAAATTGGGAACTTAGACTGTAGAGTAGGTCGAACATGGCAATTCTACCTAATTCCCTACAGTTATGGCTCTGTTACCAATCTGTCACACCCCAACCGATGGCGGAAACATCGGGGTAGTGGATCTAGGCGACCAGATTGTCTCACGAGAATTCCATAACAATTAACTAGCAACATTACATAACGTTTAACATCCCATACTATAAAACATAACATTCCAATCAATTATTATAGAAACTTGTTTTCTCATAAGAACTAATCAGGTTCGATATCCCCTAGATTTAATACATGAGTTCAAAAACAAAACAAACTAAAATAACTAAACTAAGCATAATCCAATGCATCCAAAGCTAAATCCTCATCCTACAACATACATCAAAATAAAGTCAATACATAAAATGTAAAGGTAAGCATACAGGTTTCGTGTAATAGCATAGTAGTTAAAGCGGTCGCGCAATATCGCATACATAAACATGATTCATGCGGCATACTACAATCAAGATAATATCACACATTCAATTTCGTGAGAAGACTCGCACGTCCATCCTAGCTAGACCCCGTCGGGTGTTAGCCACACTATAGTACCATACTAGCTAAGGAGAAATCAACAGGATACAACTAGCATGTATGTCAAGCAATCATGTGCAGTCACGTGTAATGGATATTCGCATTTTGATTAACAGTTGAGTTGTGTTGTGTATTTTGATAGAGACGTATGTTACACCCAAAATGTACGTTTAAGCGTAAAAAGGGTTCAAGTATACTTACAATGGTTGCGTTTTAGGGAGAATTCGGTATTTGAGTTGAGTCGAGAAGAGCGCCGGATCAGCCTGTAAGCGAACAAAAGTGCATCAGTCTTCCGAATTGCTAAAATGGTTAAGTTTGGTTTGGGCAGTAGGCAAGTTCGGCCGAACTTGTATGTAAACATACAAGTTCGAGAGAACTTGTGTCGGTTTGCTGGGGTCTGAGTCAAGTTCGGGCGAACTTGTAAGTTCCTCAATGAAACTTGACAAGTTCGGGCGAACATGTGGGGATTTGTCAAATGGAATGACAAGTTCGGCCGAACTTGTGAAGTTTCCTGAGAAACTTTGCAAGTTCGAGCGAACTTGGGGGGGGGGGGGTTTCTGCTGAAAGTTTGGACCATTATACTCAAGTTCGGCTGAACTTGACCCTTAGAGGGCAAGTTCGAGCGAACTTGACTAGAGTGCTGCAAAAAATCAGTAAATCTCGAGTGAACTTGATGTTTTCGGGTCCAAAATCTTGCGCTTTCGCGTCGTTTGTTGAGGAAATCGAGTGACCATCCTTGCAACCTTAAGCCACTTAGTAAAACTTAGGCTTGAGAGGTCTTTTGGAGCGAACTTAGCCATTTTACAGAAACTCGGGCTAATCCGGGCGAACTTGAAGGTTCGTACGTGTTAGTCCAGCTTGTGTAAAGTGACGATTTCGTCCTTGTGCTTCCGGATCTGAGATCTTGCTTTGACAACGCCTCGTTCCACTCAAAAGTGAACGAAACATACATCATTAGTCCGAAAATGATGTAAAAATCAAGGGTTTAAAAGGTTTTGCTCAGATCTAGTGTAGATCTGAGTGAAAGTATAAGTTTTTATGGAAAAAGATGAAGATTTTCGTAAACAGAAGAGATTTGATGAAAACGAAGGAAAAGCCTTGTGCAAAATCGTTGTAAAACGTTGTTGAACATCATTGTAGTTAAAATCGGGTTGATTCTTACTTAGAAAACAAAGGGTTTCGGGTATGGAGAGCTCTGGGCGAACTTGCAGCAAGTTCAAAAGAGAGAATGGGGCTGGTATTTATAGGTGAATGCAAAAAGTGAGGTGGTGGGAGTCAAGTTCGGCCGAACTTGTACATATTTGTACAAGTTCGAGCGGACTTGTAAGATAATCAGGAGGTTCAAGTCACATTCGGCCGAAACTTCCTAATTCTGTGAAGAATCATTGCAAGTTCGAGCGAACTTGTGGGAAAATGGGGAGTTTTGCTTGGCCAGTCAAGTTCGGTCGAACTTGGTATCACCAAGTTTGAGCGAACTTGACCCCAAATGTTGAATTTTCCTTCGTTTATCGATTGTTCAGCGATATAATCAAGTTATAAAGTAACGTTAGGCGATTTAGCGAAGTGTTAAGCGTCATAATTGATATAATAGTGCGATTTAGCGATTCGAGCATGCGAGAGTGTTGCGATAGCGATTGTAATCATAACATAAACAAACATAACACACATAAAACCTAAATACACATAATTATCTACGATTGGCGATGCGATGAGACAAGCGATGCGATAGCACAGGTGTTCAATAACACACTCGGCTATTAAAGTAACATAGTTACTTTGTGATTGCGATTAGATTAGCGATGCGTTTAATAATCGATTAGATGCGATATATTTGTAATAAAACATGATTAATTTAACTTAACTTTCTTATAAACGAATCTCGGGAAAACAAGTGATAGATACAACGAACAATAAAAGAAAAAGGTAACAACGAAAATCGGAGTTGTTACATAACGGATCGTTACCCTATATATATATATAGGGTAAGTTTCATGCGAGAACCACTTTTATTGCGAGAATCGCGAGAACCACCTTTATTGCAAAATAAAACTAAAAAAAATTAAAAAAACACTCAAATTTTTTTTACTATTTTTTAAAAGAAAATCGCTATATTTCTTACCTCTAAAAAAAAACTTTTTTTTTTGGTAACAGTTATCCATGCACATGTGCATATGTATCATAACTTCGACAAATTCCGTAATACATTATTAGTAGTAGACAATTGCACTTTAATTTACAGTACCATCCGTAATACACTACTTTTTACATTACCAATATTCAAAATGCACATGTGCATCATTTTGTATAACCAATATTAACGTGTTTTGGTGCAAAAAGTTTGTGTTTTTGAATGACGAAGTAGGCCCATATACATGTTTTTTGGTTAGTTATATCTAGTGGTTGATGGTTTGGTTATAGTTGTCACTTTATGATGTAATATGTTGATTGGATAGTATAAATAGTGATGATATACATGTAATAAAGTGAAAATATTGGTATTGGTATTGTATTATAGATGGTAGGAGGTAATGGTCTTCTATTATAGATGGTAGGAGGTAATGGAAGTGTATTATGGATGGTATGATAGATGAAAGAAAAAGTGTATTCAAAGTAGTGTACCAAAACACCTTATTTCGGGTTAATACATATAGAGGCACATGTGCATTTATAATATCGGCAACGTAAAAAGTAGTGTATTACAGATGGTCGTGTAAATGAAAGTACAATTGTCTAATATTTGTAACGTGTCATGGAATTTGTCAAAAAAATAATACATATGAGCATGTTCATGGTAGTGTATTATGGATGAAATGAATGAAAGAAAAAGTGTATTCAAAGTAGTGTACCAAAACACCTTATTTCATGTTGATACATATAGATGCACATGTGCATTTCTAATTTTGGTAACGTAAACATTAGTGTATTACACGTGGTAGTGCAAATAAAAGTACAATTATCCAACGTTTATAATGTATTACGGAATTTGTTAAAGAAATGATAAAAAATGCACATGTGCATAGATAACGGTTACTCAAAAATTTTATTATTTTTTTTTGTTTACAAAATATAGCGAATTTTTTAATAAAACTATAAAAAAATAAAAAAAAAATTTGGGTGTTTTTTATATTTTTTTTGGTATTACTGTTTGTGTTTAAACTGGTTCTTGCGGTTCTCACAATAAAGGGTGGTTCCTAACTGATCCTTATCGTATATATATATATATATATATATATATATATATATGTAATTGAACAACATGATAGCTACAACTAAAACAACTTGTAGGTGACTTCACAAACAAATCACATTATGTCATGTGGATTGTTATGAAAGTCATTTTCTGTTTTGTATCTCACTTTATGAAGAAAAAAAACCCAAACATCTCTACATCATTTTATGAAATGTTTTTTTTCCTAATTTGACTGAAGGGCCTTCTAAGTCAGCTTAATATCTCGATGTTCTTCACGGGAATTTGACTAATAGTGTAGAAGAGGCGGTGTCCCTAGACACAATGACGAGGTGATGTCCGTAAGCATGACGACGTTGTAGTGGATGGTTTCGTTGGATAAGAGGAAAGGTGAACATTGAAGTAGTTGTGGGTAAAAAGGAGGTTGTCGAAGTGGTGGTAATGGATTGCCAGAGAAATGTTTGACGTAGAGAGTGGACCAAGTGGTGCCTTCGAGGTAGCAGCGTCGTGTTTCCATCGTATGCCACATAAGAAAGCCACAAGACTTGCCGCTCAATTTTTCTCTCTCACTTTCTCATACTTAATTATGTGTGTAAGGCGAAACGGTTAATAATTTGATGGTTTTTTTTAAATATATTAGCTGGTTGTGGGCGTGGAGAGAAAAAGTAGAGAGATATTGAAAGAGTCATCCTATTGGGACACCCAAATTTCTTATTTTGACACCCTTTCATGCGGGTCGCATAGGCCCATGCGCCCCGGCTAACAACCAACGTGCCCCGCAGAGGCCTATGCGCGGCGCACACGGATCTCTGACGTGGCTCGGCCACACATCAGCGGTCCGTGTGCTTTTGTGTTTCTTTGATCCCATGCGCTGCGCATAGGTCTTTGCGGGGAGCATTGGGTTTCTTTACATAAGCCTCCGCGATCCGCATAGGTCCATACTATCTCCAAACACACAACCAAACACACACTAAACGACACTGAAGAACAAGCCAAGAAAATCCCACACGATCTCGTTTTTCGACTTCTTACGTTATAGAGGTTAGTTTTTTACCGTATTTAGTTACTTTTTTACCGTATTTAGATAGATCCATACGATATTTCGGTAGTTTATGCCATGGTTAGGTAGATCTATGCCGTATTTAGGTAGATTTATACCGAATTCAGTTATTTTTTTTACCGTATTGAGTTCGTTTTTACTGTATTTAGTTACTTTTTTCCGTATTTAGATAGATCCATACGGTTTCGGTAGTTTATGCCGTGGTTAGGTAGATCTATGCCGTATTTAGGTAGATCCATGTCGTATTTAGGTAGATTTATACCGTATTTAGGAAATATTAAAATTAATATTTATATTAATATTTTAATCATTTTATTAATATTAATATTTTAATCATTTTATTATTAAAATTAATATTTATATCATTTTATTATTAAAATTAATATTTATATCATTTTATTATTAATATTAATATTTAAATCATTTTAATGTTTTGTAGATGGAGTTTCTTATCGATGAGCCGATGGAGGATGTTGATGTCCCTGAGGCTCCTCAGGGGGGGCGTCGTAGGAGGCGCGAGCGGCCAGAGATTGATCCGCTGGAGGATCACGCGTTTCTTGTATTTCCTCATCATGACGATTCTACTTCCCCTTTTAGACGATGCGACAGACTACGCCGAGTCATCATTGGCGCGCACGAGTCGATTGACTGGAGTATGCTGGAGACGTTGGGTGAGACTGATCGAGCACGACATTTATCGGCGTGGGTACGCCGTGGGACAGACTGTTTCTCTTAGCACACACCCCTACCTATAGGGCCATTACGATCGAGTTTCTTTCTTCATTCACATTCACCCCACGCCCAGCCGACCACCCAGAGGATGACCCGGACACCCGTTTATCGATATCGATTTTCGTTTATGCGGTCATCAGTTTCAGATGAGCCTCAGCGACTTTGCGGTTATATGCGGCTTATACACACCTCACGAGACTACTCAGCCCATATACACCGACACTTAGTAGGACGAAGGGGGAGCTCCTAGGTTTTTGGTCAGTCATTGCCCCTCAGCAGGAGTATACTTGGCCTTCTGGGAAGGTCAGCCTGATAGCCGACCCCTTGTACCGGTACCTGCACTGGTGCATAGCTACGTCTATCGACCCCCGCTTTGATAGCCGGGGTTTTCTTTTTGTACTGCCTGCTGGGGCGCAGGCCGTGCGCGCTAGCCAGGAGTTTGGCTATGTTTTACGCTAGCGCGTACATGCGGCAGGAGCGAGCAGTATTTTACGGTGGTGCGTATATCACCATCATTGCCAGGGCCCTGCTTCCAGATATCGATATAGATGCGGATCCACGTTGCGGTCCTACTATCTTGCCTAGGAGGCTTGACACCCGTACCATACAGGGTATGGGTATCCTGGGCAAGATTCCAGGTGTTGATCGCCGCTTGGTGGCCACATGGGGGAGTTGTATGTCCCTGTCGATTTGCCGGAGGTCTTCCCAGTTGTAGATATCGAAGACGACCTGGTAGATCCTGCCGCTCCTGCCCCTCAGGCCGCACCTGCCGCTGCTGACGTACCACAGCCACCGCATCCGCCATAGTGGCCGATCCATGTTGCGCCTGATATGCATCAGTTCTACCAGATGCAGATGCTGCATAATGCACAGATCCAGTAAATGATGCGATTTCAGATTGATCGGATTGCGGCGATCATGGCTCACGTGGGTATGCCACCAGTTGATTTTCATATGCCGGCCCATCTACTACATCCTCAGTCGGTACCTCAAGCACCTCAGGCTCAGCATCAGCCACAGGAGGATCAAGCTCAGCATCAGCTAGGCAAGGGTGGTCAGGATTAGGTTGTTTTCTTTTTTACTTTGTAAATTTTGATTATCGATGTACTGAACAAATGTTATATATTAATGCAGTTTCAGTTCTTATTATACGTGTGTGTTTCATTTTATTATACATGTGTGTTTCGTTTTTACTTTGTAAATTTTGATTATCGATGTACTTGAAATAGTGAATCTCTAACTAAAATATGAAATAACATAACACAACCTTTAAACAATTTAAAATACCAAATTATGCGCCCCGCAGAGGCCCAAGAGCATCGCATGGGATTGATACCCATGGCCCCGCAGAGGCCTATGCGGGTTGCATAGTGTTCAAATAGAAAAAAGTGGGTGTCCCAATAGACGGAGCCTATTGAAAAGGGTGATGTTGCAGGCTTCGAAAAGTGAAACGAGATTTTTCACATATCTTGAAATATGAGTTCTTTTTTGTAAATTTTTATAATAAAAAAATTACTCATCTTCAACCCATCTTTTTTCTTTACCTAGCATAGTTTTTCTTTTAAAGAAAAATAATCCCTATTAGAATGATAGTTATTGATAATTTAAAAACATCATATCTTTTTTCTTCTTTTAAAATATACTACTGTATACGTAAAAGGGAAGACATATGAAAAAAAATAACGAATTGAATTGAATTCTTTTATTCAAATTATAAATTACATTACAATGACTGTGCATAGTTGATTACATTTTAAATGCAACTAATAATAAGTATCCGCGCGTTGCAGCAGAAACGTAACTTAGTTGACATTCGGATAACTTGTCAATCTAGCACAACTTAGTTCATGTAACACCTCAGAAATTCATGACGAATAATGTGGCAACACATGTGTATTTAACTCTCAAATATTCCCTGTACGCTGGACGAGAGGGATCAAATACGTGAATATACGGAAGTATGGAAGTTGGGGGATCAAATATGATAAAACACCAAAATTTTGGCCCCTAAAGTTCCATATGCCTTACGGTCCATAAGGCATATAAATTTATGTGGGCGCTGAAGGTCCTTACGGACCGTAAGCCATTACCCTTATGGTCGTAAGGGTATACAAATAGCAGATTGTAGCTGGCAGCTGCAACTGCTGCCTTATGCCACCTAGCTCGCGAATTTGCCACTTTCTTCTGCATCCTCCACCTAAATGACATGAATCAACTCCAGGGAAGCCTTGTGAACATTTGGCATCCTCTTATGGGCTTTGATCAACTATAAATAGAGGTGTTTAGGCACCATTCATCCTTGCACCTTCACATTTCTTTATCTCTATCAATGGAGCAGCTTCTGGACTAAGAAGCCTCCTTCCTTGTAGTTCAATCTTTCCTTTGAACACTTGTAAGTGTTCTCCTTCAGTCTTGTTTCATTTATAGGCTAGTTATTAGCCAAAACACAAGCAAATTGACTTTTGCTTTAACTTTAACTTTCGGTTATGACCATTTCGATTAAGCCAAAGTTTGTTTCGAACATGGCTACGAGATCGTAATAAGGAAGGTATTAATCCTCTAAGAGGGCACCTTCTGAAGATCACGTTAAGTTAGGGAAATGACGGGTCAAAGTTTTATTAAATAAAAGTAAAAAACACAGATTTTCTTAAATGACGACAAATGAACTTCTAAGTATTGAAACCTTAATTTTGACATTATAACAGTTTAAATAACCTGTTAGGACATGTTAGATCATGTCCAACTCGTCATTTCCTGCTCACAGCTCAGTTTGTAACCAAAGTCAAACAGTTTGACTTCTGCTTTGACTTTCGATTCTAACCCTTTTAGGATAGTTTAGATACTAATTAAGGGTTGTAATATGATCATGTTATTTTAGGGAATAAACCCTAAGGGTTATACCTTTTGATCATATCATTTGTCGGGTTTTATGCAAAAGTCCATATGTTATGCCTAAATAATGCCCAAAATACCCTTTTCGCGCATAGATTGATTTTGAAATATAATGAAACTATAATCTGAGCTTGAAACTGATGTAACCTTATATTAAACATGGTTTGGCATATTGGACTTACCATGGACCCATTCTATCACCTGATGTCGCGTTTGTGAGTACGGTTGACTTATATAACATAGTTTATATAAGTAGCCAAATCAGTTCCAAAAATTTTCCAATTCAGTTCTAATCAAAATGTTTGGTTATTTGACCCGTATTGTACGAGTCATTATACTCTCGAGAGCTTAAACCGTATTCTACACAGTCTCCGCTTAATCTAGCGAACCATATCTTTTTTTAAGTTAACTGGTCCAAGACCTATGACTTGAAATAAGACCCGTTAATATTCTAACGGATCATAGATCCCTTCATTCTAGACTAGGAGCCTACAATAAATTGCACCCGTCTTTAGGTTATTTTGGTTACGGTTGTGCTTTAGAATCCTTGATGTGTAAGGAAAAGTATCGGTAAATACTCTTAGCCTATTTTCGCTATGCGGGCTTGGGATACGGCACTAGCCGCTTGATTGGATATTAAATCTTGGGCAAATGATGCTTAAAATTTAAATAACCCATCTTAATCTATTTTGCCTGATAACATAAACATTGGGGGCTAATACGACCGTGTCTTGGATATCCTCGGCTCACTTAAGTGCAAGTGACCACAACCTAAGCCTAGGGTGTAGGCATACACCTGACAGGCGCTAATGTTATATTATATTTTTATTGAAAATGTGGCTTGTCGGTTAATCATGTATCGAAGTTTAGTTACAGGCCCTATATGTATTGACAAGCATGTAAAACTTAGTACAAGGGATATCCCTTTGTCCCCAGTTATTTATGAAAATGATATACCAAATGGTATAAAACGGTTTTGAAAAGATTTTCAAAACGCGTCGCTTAATTCTATTTACAAGTGCAAATTGACGTATTTTCAAAAACTAAACGCAGGTTTATTAGAAAGTACGGAGTAGGCTAGAGTTGCTCGATCTAAGCATAATGGAATTTGTGACTCCACGCAAGGCCTAGTAATCTAAACTTTCCTTTTTATTATTTTTGATCCACCTGCGAATCTTTTGAGTACTTTCGGTCTGTATAATTATTTTTGAGTTTTTGGATGATTGTACTTTGTAAAATTAATTTATAATCCCAAGACTTCCGCTGTGCTATATGTGAATATTTGTTATCAATCGTCACGCATAAACCCTAAGTCTGGGCCCACCGGGAAATCAGGGTGTGATAGGTTGGTATCAGAGCTTTAATTTGAGAGATTTAGAACACTAGCCTTTTGTGTCGAAACTCATATATCACAATCGCAGATTCTTAGGAAACTTCGAGTTTAGACTTAACCTAAGACTACTCTTATCTATATATATATATATATAGTTATTGTGTAACACCCCGACCGCCAAAAAAAAAACAAACCGCGGCGGGAACGTTGGGGAGTCACGTTAACAGATTGTTTCAACAACACGTGGTAATTAAAAGTAGGTTATATTGAATATTACGTTAATTACATTGTTATATTATCATAACACATTTAAACAAACTAAACAAACAAACAAGCATTGAAAGTGTCTTTCCTGTTTTAAGGCACTAAAGAATGCCGGCGAGTACATAGGTTTTGTGAGTGTGTCAAGTCCATGGCTTTGTTTATATTGCATTATATAATTTGACTACTAGAGTCGTAAGTGAAAACCGTGTTTTAAAATGTTTGATATTGCAATAGATAATCGATTAAAACATGAGGTTAAAAGTTTGTAAAATCTAGTTGCCATGAACCTTGACTCGAAATCATTTATTTTGTAAATCCGGGTTGTACATTGTCTTGAAATAACTTGTATGGTTTATATCTTTAATTGAAAATAGTTGCGTGTCATTGTTTGAAAACATTTGTCCAAGTGATGCAAATAACGCCACGTATGTAATATGATAAAAGAACTTATATATAGGAAGTATCAGCGGCGTATCCACCATGTTTTATCACATTACACACGTTCCGTTATCTAAATCACTTATCATAACCAATCGTCCATTGTTCATTGTCCTTGTCTTAAACCACATTGTTCATTGTTCTTGTTATAGACCAATCATTCATCGTTCTTGTTATAAACCAATCTTTCATCGTTCCTATTTATAGACCAATCGTTCATCGTTCCTTGATTTAGGTGTGAAAACTTTTGGTCGTTTCGTGAATACATTCAAACCTTTTTTGACTTGTTCGAGACCACCCATGGGGTCCCTTAATCGTATAACAAACCACCAAAGGGTTTGTTACAAATACAGTTTCAGTCGCTTCCCAAACTTCCCCACAAACCCCGGGAATTTTGGTAACGGGATTGTCAGTCCTAGGCGCCGTAACTTACTACTGGTCGACTTGGCCATTGTTAATGAATGTCATTCTTGTTATGAATATAACGCACCACAAGTTCGTTCAGATTATTGAAATCATATTGTTTATATAAACTATCGTATTTGTATTTTGAAAGCTTGAAAAACACTTAGCACATATGGATCACCCCAAAATATTTGCAAAACATAAAAGAGGGGAACTATGGACTCACTTGGGATTGCAAAGAAATATTGAATCAAAAGAAAACCAAAGCTCAATGATCCGAGAAATCAAGCGTGTCCTAAAAACGGATAATTATGTAAATATCAGGACTTGAAATCGGAGGATTTGGATAGAATGAGACCTTATAAACCAAATGAGTGTTGGTACTCATATGAAATAGTTTAACAAAGTCTACATTCTGATTTGAAAGGTTCTTATGTGCTTTTGACCCGTTATGACCCGTTAAGGTAGTAACGTGTCATTTGCGTAAACGCTTGTTCGGATGATTAGATATGTGTTATGATAAGTCTTTAACACTTAAACATGTTTGAAAATGTTATCTGATCATATTACATGTCAAAATTTATGTTACATATTCTTATAGTTGATTTATTCGCTAAAAGGGCATTTTGGTCATTATTGAAGATCATAACAACTAATTATCATAACACTAACCAAATGATATGACCATAAGGTATAACCTCAGAGGGTTATTCCCTATTCAACTATGGTCACAAATATGTATTTGGTTGGGTTCAAAGATCAACCAAACGGGTCGGATTCGAAAGTCAAAGCGGTGGTCAAAACCGCTCGGCTTACAACTCTAAACAAGCACTAAAACAAAAGTGACGAGTTAGACATTTTAAACATGTCTAGCTAAGTTTATAAACCTGATTTGGTATCAACACAAAGTGTTTTGATACCCGAAAATAGTTCCGTCCTATAATGCACATTTATCGCATTATTGACCGAAACTTTGACTCGTCACTACAATTAGTAAACGTGGAAATCAGTAGGCATGATCAATAAGGATCATAACCATCATGATTATGACCACATTAACAAGTTCAATTGGATTTTGATTTGACCAATTCATGGTCAGAACTGGAAGTCAATCTGTTTGATTTTTAGCTTAAATATACAAAAGGAATTAAACAAGATCTGCAAGAAACACTTACAAACACTCTAGGAGAGCCCTAGAACTCAGAAGATGATCTCCAAATGGTTGCTACTTCAGATAAATGCAGATGAGAGCAAATGTGGGTGTTGTAAAAGTTCAAATGTGAAGAAGAACATAGACTTTATAGTTGGATTGGAGTTATAGGATCAAGACAACTGTCCATGAGTCATCACTAAATTAGATTAGTGTCATAACACTTGTTGGATGCAGGGAGAAGGGTAGCAAGTTTGTTTGCATAGTCATCTAGAGAGTTAACCAGCTGCTGCCACCTTTTGGATGTGTTGGAGCACCCTTACGGACCGTCTAGTCCATATGCTTACGGTCCGTAAGCAGGGGTGCTTGGCACAAGTTTCAGAAAATGGCGGAACAGGCCCCTGCACACGTTTCGTTGCGTTTTGGCACTTCTAACACCGGTTAACCTGATTTTTAATCTCTATAATGAGGATAAAGCATAGGGAACTTGAAAAATGCTCAGAAATGTTTCGGATGTCGGTTCGTTTGGTCGTACGGTTGCGGTTTTTTGGTTAATTACGATGAAAATCGTAACAAACGCGTGCACGACCGAAAAAGCGTAACGAATGATATTTTTGCATTCCAATCATCAAAATATAATATTTTGATGATTACAAAAATTTTTCAATGCGCGTACATGTCCCGAATTAAGAAATACGTGAATCTGTATAGTTTCACAAAATTTGCAAAATAGCCCCTGAAGTTATAGCAATGTGTTTTTGCCATACCGAACCCTTCAAAACCTATTTCTAAGTTATGTAAAGGTTATTTAAGATATTGTTTAGCGTGTGTTGTTGTTCTGGAGTGTACATCACGTTAAACTAGTTTCGTTTGCGTATCGGTTTACGGTTTCGCTTACCGAAACTATTTAAGAGTTCGAAATTGTGCAAGAATCAAATGTGTGCAAATTAACAAAATAAATAAACAATATTCACAATTAAAACATAAAATTTCATTGATTGATAGATACATCATTCAGAAATTGTTACATGATCGGATCGTCACAGATATCACAGTCTCCCTTACTTTAAGAAATTTCGTCTTGAAATTTAATTAGAGGAAACTCGTGAGAATAAATGTGGGTACTTCGCTTTCATTTGATCCTCTCATTCCCAGGTAAACTCTGGGCCATGTTTGGATTCCCATCGAACTTTGACTATCGGTATTCGTCTTCGTTTAAGTTTCTTGACTTCACGGTCCAGAATCTCCACGGGTTTCTCGACGAAGTGCATTGTATCATCAACGTGAATTTCATCGAGTGAGATGTGAAGACTTGCGTTGGCTAAACATTTCTTCAGATTGGACACGTGGAAAGTCGGGTGAATATTCCCAAGTTTAGGAGGTAGCTCAAGTCGGTAGGCCACCTTTCCGATTCTTTCAACGATCTTGAATGGTCCAACGTATCATGGTCCAACGTATCGTGGTGCAAGTTTTCCTTTCTTCCCAAATCTGATCACTCCTTTCCAAGGGGATACCTTGAGTAGGACGTGATCACCAACTTGGAATCCAAGGGCTTGCGTCTCTTGTCCGCATAACTCTTTTGACGGCTTCTAGCTGTTAGAAGGTTATCGTGAATTTTCTTGACTTTTTCGGTTGTGTCGTGAATGAGTTCGGGTCTAGTAAACTGCGACTCTCCAACTTCATTCCAACAGACAGGTGAATGACATTTTCGACCGTATATAAGCTTCGAAAGGCGCAATGTTGATGCTGGCATGATAACTATTGTTGTAAGAGAATTCGATCAACGGTAGATGCGAATCCCAACTACCACCAAAATTGATCACATAAGCTCTAAGCATATCCTCTAGTTTTTGAATAGTTCTCTCAGATTTTCCATCTATTTGAGGATGATAAGCAGTGCTCAGCTTGAGTTTGGTCCCCATAGCAGATTGCATAGTCTTCCAGAAATGAGATGAGAACCGAGCATCTCTGTCAGATATGATGTTCAAAGGAACTCCATGACGAGATACTATCTCATCAACATAGATTTTGGCAAGTTTATCAGCAGAGAAATCCTCATGGATTGCTATAAAGTGTGCTGACTTTGTTAGACGATCAATGATCACCCACATTGCATCATGACCTCTAGATGTGCGTGGTAGTTTAGTAATGAGATCCATCGCAATGTTCTCCCATTTGCAAACCTGTATCTCTGGCTGTTCCAATAAACCTGACGGATGTTGATGCTCGGCCTTGACTTTGAGACAAGTAAGGCATTTAGATACATACAAGGCAATATCATTCTTCATACCCGGCCACCAATACTGGGTACGAAGATCCTTGTACATTTTTGTAGCACTAGGATGAATCGAATAACGAGACTTATGAGCTTCGTCGATCAATAGAGCACGAAGCTTGTGTTTGTTCAGAACCCACAAACGGTTCATGTAATAGAGTAATCCATCGTCTTTCGATTCAAGTTGAAGTTCGAGTTGGTGAGGTAGTTCGTCTTTCGACAAACCTTGGGTTACACAAGTGCGTTGGGCTGCAAGAATACGTGTTTGGATATCGGATTAAACTCGAACACAACGAAGCTTGACACGTTCCTTACGACTAAGCGCGTCAGCCACAACATTCGTCTTACCAGGATGGTAGCGAATTTCGCAGTCGTAATCATTTAGGAGTTCGACCCAGCGTCGTTGTCTCATGTTTAACTCCTTTTGATTGAATATGTGTTGGAGGCTTTTGTGGTCAGTGAAAACCACACACTTCATGCCATAAAGATAGTGTCTCCAAATCTTGAGAGCAAAGACAACAGCTCCCAACTCAAGATCATGAGTTGTATAATTCTTCTCATGGACTTTCAGTTGTCTTGACGCGTAGGCTATGACCTTATCTCGTTGCATGAGAACGCAACCAAGGCTTAAATTCGACGCGTCACAATAAACCACAAAATCATCATTGCCATCGGGTAATGACAAAATAAGAGCATCACAGAGTTTATGTTTCAGAGTTTGGAAAGCTTCCTCTTGTTTAGATCCCCACTCAAAAGGCTTATTCTTTTGAGTCAAAGCAGTGAGGGGAACCACGATCTTTGAGAAGGTCGCAATAAATCGTCGATAGTAACCAGCAAGACCAAGAAATGAGCGAACTTCTGTGGCAGTAGTGGGTGTTTTCCAATCCTTAATCGTAGCGATTTTGAAAAGATACACATGAATACCTTTCTCATTAACAATGTGACCCAAAAACTAAACTTCTTTCAGCCAGAACTCGCATTTGGAGAATTTGGCATATAGTTGTTCTTTCTTTAGAAGTTCCAATGTCAAACGAAGATGTTGCTCATGATCGGGTCGAGACTTAGAGTTAATAAGGATGTTGTCGATGAAAAAATGATGAACTTATCCAAATAAGGCTTACAAACCCTATTCATCAAATCCATGAAGATAGCTTCAGCATTTGTCAAACCGAAAGGCATAACGGTGAACTCATAATGGCCGTATCAAGTGCGGAAAGCAGTCTTAGGAATATCTTCCTCGTGAACACGAAGCTGATGATACCCAGAACGTAGATCGATCTTGGAGAAACATGTAGCACCTTGTAGTTGATCAAAAAGATCATTAATGCGAGGTAGGGGATATCGATTCTTGATCGTGAGTTTGTTGAGCTCACGATAATCGATACACATACGGAATGAGCCATCCTTCTTTTTCACAAATAAGACAGGAGCACCCCAAGGAGAATAGCTTGGACGAATGAAACCTTTGTCAGATAACTCTTGTAGTTGTCTCGATAACTCTTGAATTTCTAACGGTGCAAGACGGTGAGGAGATTTGGCTATAGGGTTTGCACCAGGTACTAGATCGATACGAAACTCAACTTGACGTACTAGGGGTAAACCAGGTAGATCTTCAGGAAAAACCTCAGGATAATCTCGGATAACAGGAATGTCTTGGATACTCTTGCTCTTGCCTTTCTCCTCTACGATATGTGCCAAGAATGCCACATAATTCTTTCGTAAGTACTTTTGGGCTTGGGTACAAGTCATGAGTTTAAAGATACTAGTGGGTTTTTCTCCATGAATTTCCAAGGTTTCGCCAAAAGGAAGCAGTAAAACAAATAACTTCGGCATGATGTTTGGTTAACAAATCCATTCCTATAATAACATCGAAACTTCCGAGTTGCATTGGTGTAAGGTCGATAGGGAAAAGATGGTTATTGAGGTTCAATTGGCAGTTACGAATGACAGAATCAAGTATGAGGGGTTCACCATTGGCTATCTCGACTGACAAGGGCTTTCCTAGTTTAGTTCTAGGCATTGAAAGCAAAAGCTCAAAGGCTAATGATACAAAACTTCTATCGGCACCTGAATCAAGAAGAACAGTAGCAGCATGATAGTTAGCAAAGAACGTATCGTTAACGACTTCGTTATCAGCACGGGCCTCATTGGCGTTCATATTAAAAGCTCGTCCATGAGCTGGATTTGCATTTGCTAGCCTTGGGCAGTTGTTTCTATAGTGTCCCATCTCGCCACAATTAAAACATGAACCAGGCGGAAAGTGAGGTCGAGCGGGATTTGCTTGTGGTTGAACTGGGTTCTGTGCAGCTGGGTTTGGGTTAAAGCTACAAATATTCGCCAGGTGACCAAGTTTTCCACAGGTAGTACACTGTCGACACGGTATCTGAACTGGATGGTGACTATTACATTGGTTTCAAAGTGGTGCAGTTCCCGCATAAGGTTTCTTTGCAGGAGGTTGAGCAGGTTGGTTTTGGGGAGCTTGGTTAGGTTGGGTAGTCATAGCAAAGTTTTGAGAAGCCTTACGCTTCTTCGATCGTTTGGAAGGCTCAGCTTTATTTCCCTTTGGTTTCTCTTGAGTTGACTTAGCACAGGATCACTTATCGCCCTTGCGATAAAGGTTACCTTTCCTGACTTGTGAATCGGTTAAGCTTGCACCTAACTCAATAGCTCGTCGAATGGTGGTAGGGTTGCTACCAGTGACGACATCTTGCATAGGATCAGGTAAACCATCGATATACTTCTCGATCGCCTTATCCAAAGGCATCACCATCGAAGGGCAAAGTAAACTCAACTCCTCGTATCGGTCTTAAGCGCGATGCTCAACACTATCCTGTTTGAGATCGCGAAATTCGTTCTCCAGTGCCCTTTTTCGTGGCGAGGATAGAACTCCTTCATCATAAGAGCTCGAAGCTCTTCCCATGTTTGAGCTAAGGCCACTTCGGCACCTCTATCTCTCAGAATACCGTTCCACCATGTCAAAGCTCTTTTCTTGAACACACTAGATGCAAACTCGACCTTTCGCTCATTTGGACATTGAACAAAATGGAACGTGCTTTCAAGACTCTCGAACCATTGCAGGAGCCCAGTAGCTCCTTCAGACCCAGAAAACGATAGTGGTTTAGCCGAACAGAATTGTTTATAGTTGCACTGAGCTGGTGCATTGTTATTGTCGTTGTTCGCTTGATTAAGTTGGGTCACGAGATTCAGGAGTACTGCAACAATCTGCTGAGTGATAAGTGCAGCCATTTCTGCATTTTGAGTTGTATCACGTCGAGGAGGCATTCTAAAACAAAACATGAAGGAAGATATGTGAGACTGATATTCGGAAAAATCAACAGAGGCATCAAAAATATTGACGAAACATAAGGATGGTGGTCATTCATTTGTCTCTCAAGACAATCAAATGACACACAATGACTAATCTAAGTAAATGGGTCTTATAATGTATCGCGAAGACATACTTTAGCCTATAAGTGGACACTCACCCCAAGAGTTCCCAGGTAAGTGACTAGTCCGATTAAGTGGATTTATACGAACACTCTAGCCTTATATAGAAAACTCAGGGTACAGGCACCCACCCTTCCAGATTGCACGTGTTCACACTATTAAAACCGAAACTTTGACGAGATTTTTGAAAACTTCGGAAGGCATAAAGCCAAAAAAAATCATCTAAGGATAGATGATTGATTTTCAATAACGGATTTGAAATTTTGTGGATTTGTTTTGGTAATCACCTAAGGATAGGTGATAGTATTTGTATTTTAAATCTAAACGCAAGTAAACTCGCGTTAGGGTCCTAGGAAGGTTATAGTCTAGGTCAACGCATTACTAATAACCTAATTCCCTATAACCACTACTCTGATACCAATCTGTAACACCCCGACCGCGTAAAAACAACAAACCGTGTCAGAAATGTCAGGGAGTCACGTTAACAGATTGTTTCAACAACACGTGGTAATTAAAAGTAGGTTTTATTGAATATTAAATGTTGATTACATTGTTATATTTTCATAACACTTTTAAACAAACTAAACAAACAAAACAAGCATTGAAAGTGTCTTTCTTGTTTTTAAGGCACTATAGTCCAAGTCCATTCCTACGTGAGCATGCATCAGTATCATCAAGCATTGTTCCCTTAAACATATGTGAAAACGAGTCAGCATAAAAGAATGCCGGCGAGTACATAGGTTTTGTTGATTGTGTCAAGTCCATGGCGTTGTTTATATTGCAATATGTAATTCGACTGCTAGAGTCGTAAGTGAAAACCTTGTTTTAAAAATGTTTGATATCGCAATAGATAATCGATTAAAACATGAGGTTAAAAGTTTGTAAAATCTAGTAGCCATGAACCTTGACTCGAAATCATTTATTTTTGTAAATCTGGGTTGTAAATTGTCTTGAAATAACTTATTTGGTTTATATCTTTAATTGAAAATCGTTGCATGTCATTGTTTGAAAACATTTGTCCAAGTGATGCAAATAACGCCAGGTATGTAATATGACAAGAACACTTATATATAGAAAGTACCGACGGCGTATCCACTATGCTTTTATCACATTACACACGTTTTGTTATCTAAATCACTTATCATAACCAATCGTCCATTGTTCATTGTCCTTGTCGTAAACCACATTGTTCATTGTTCTTGTTATAAACCAATCGTTCATCGTTCCTTGTTATAAACCAATCGTTCATCGTTCCTTGTTATAGACCAATAGTTCATCGTTCCTTGTTTTAGTTGTGAAAACTTTTGGTCATTTCGTGAATACATTCAAACCTTTGTGGACTTGTTTAAGACCACCCATGGGGTCCCTTATCGTATAACAAACCACCAAAGGGTTTGTTACAAATACAGTTTCAGTCGCTTCCCAAACTTTCCCACAAACCCCGGGAATTTTGGTAATGGAATTGTCAGTCCTAGGCGCCGTAACTTACTACTGGTCGGCTTGGCCATTGTTAATGAATGTCATTCTTGTTATGAATATAACGCACCATCAAGTTCATTCACATTATTGAAATCATATTGTTTATATAAACCATCGTATTTGTATTTTGAAAGCTTGAAAAACACTTAGCACATATGGTTCACCCCAAAATATTTGCAAAATATAAAAGAAGGGAACTATGTACTCACTTGGGATTGCAAAGAAATCTTGAATCAAAAGAAAACCAAAGCTCAATGATCCGAGAAATCAAGAGTGTCCTAAAAACGGATAACTATGTAAATATCGGGACTTGAAATCAGAGGATTTGGATAGAATGAGACCTTATAAACCAAATGAGTGTTGGTACTCATATGAAATAGTTTAACAAAGTCTACATTCTGATTTGAAAAGGTTCTTATGTGCTTTTGACCCGTTATGACATGTTAAGGTAGTTTAAGCCACTTTAACGCGTCATTTGCGTAAACGCTTGTTCGGATGGTTAGATATGTGTTATGATAAGTCTTTAATACTTAAATATGTTTGAAAATGTTATTTGATCAGATTACATGTCAAAAATTTATGTTACATATGCTTATAGTTGATTTATTCGCTAAAAGGGCATTTTGGTCATTATTGAAGATCATAACAACTAATTATCATAACACTAACCAAATGATATGACCATAAGGTATAACCTCAGAGGGTTATTCCCTATTCAACTATGGTCACAAATATGTATTTGGTTGGGTTCAAAGATCAACCAAACGGGTAGGATTCGAAAGTCAAAGCGGTTGTCAAAACCGCTCGGCTTACGACTCTAAACAAGCACTAAAACAAAAGTGACGAGTTAGACATTTTAAACATGTCTAGCTAAGTTTATAAAACTGATTTGATATCAACACAAAGTATTTTGATACCTGAAAATAGTTTCGTCCTATAATGCGCATTTATCGCATTATTGACCGAAACTTTGACTCGTCACTACAACTAGTAAACGTGGAAATCAGTAGGCTTGATCAATAAGGATCATAACCATCATGATTATGACCACATTAACAAGTTCAATTGGATTTTGATTTGACCAATTCATGTTAAGAACTAAAAGTCTAACAGAAGTCAATCTGTTTGATTTTTAGCTCAAAATACAAAAGGAATTGAACAAGATCTGAAAGAAACACTAACAAACACTCTAGGAGAGCCCTAGAACTCAGAAGATGATCTCCAAATGGTTGCTACTTCAGATAAATGCAGATGAGAGCAAAAGTGGATGTTGTAAAAGTTCATATGTGAAGAAGAACATGGAATTTATAGTTGGATTGGAGTTATAGGATCAAGACAATTGTCCATGAGTGTCATAACACTTGTTGGATGCAGGGAGAAGGGTGGCAAGTTCGTTTGCATAGTCATCTAGAGAGTTAAACAGCTGCTGCCACCTTTCTGATGTGCTGGAGCACCCTTACGGACCGTATGTTCCATATGCTTACGGTCCGTAAGCAGGGATGTTGGGCACAAGTTTCAGAAAATGGCAGACAGGCCCCTACACACGTTTTGTCTCGTTTTGGCACTTCTAGCGCCCGTTAACCTGATTTTTAAGCTCTATAATGAGGATAAAGCATAAGGAACTTGAAAAATGCTCAAAAATGTTTCGGATGTCGGTTCGTTTGGTCGTAAGGTTGCGGTTTTTGGTTAATTACGACGAAAATTGTAACGAACGCGTGCATGACCGTAAAAGCATAACGAATGATATTTCGCATTCCAATCATCAAAATATAATAAGGATTACAAAAATTTGTAGATGCGCATCCCTGTCCCGGATTAAGAAATACGCGAATCGGCCTAGTTTCGCAAAATTTGCAAAATAGCCTCTGAAGTTATAGAAATGTGTTTTTACCATACCGAACCCTTCAAAACCTATTTCTAAGTTATGTAAAGGTTATTTAAGGTATGTTTAGCTTGTGTTGTTGTTCCGGAGTGTACGTCGCATTAAACTAGTTTCATTTGCGTATTGGTTTACGGTTTCGCTTACAGAAACTATTTAAGAGTTCGAAATTGTGCAAGAATCAAATGTGTGCAAATTAACAAAATAAATAAACAATATTCACAACTAAAACATAAAATTTCATTGATTGATACATCATTCGGAAATTGTTACATGATCGGATCGTCACAGATATCACATATTGATTTTATAAATATTTTACAAATTCCATCAAGACGTCGTGGACGAGGCAAAGGACCTATAACTAGTCGCGGACCCAATAACCTCTACTCTTGAGTAGTTTAGAGTTCCATATGACAAATTATGTTGCTTTAACAATGGTGACTCTGATTCGAGGATGTTAAAATGCGGCACCGAATACTACTTCTCTTGTTGTTTCCATTCATACATCCCCATACCTGACTAATAGAACCAACATTTTAGCCAGTTGTATTTTCTCAAATACCCTATATCATTAACATAAGGTTTATTACATTTGGTAAACGCTCCGGTGATACGTCGCCAACTAATTGAACAATAGTAACAATGAAAAGCTATATCATTACATGGATGTAGGTGCACTATGGCATGAGATTCTGTTCCTTGATACTACACACTCCCTTTCTAGAGGTTAATCAAAATAAGGAACCATTTAGCCCGGGTCTTGCTAAAAGCCCTACGATCAAGAACATTGGAAACTCGCTATCTAACTATTCAAACCCATCTGGGTATAATAAGTTATATTATATAACCCGATAGATTTTTGCTAGTAATATACTAATCCTAACTTATGATCTATACCTGGAGGCTATCATGCAAACACCCGTTACCTTAATTTTTCCCATTCTTTAAATTACTGATAACCTGTAAGTCCTCCACTTGCTCACCTGAAGCATGAGATTGATTTTATTAATTCTAATAATTTTTACGATCTTTATGTTGAACTTTGTATGATAAAAGAACCATATGGTGATTGGTAGTATCTTAGTGTGTACCTTAGATTGCTTTCATGCCTGGCCAGTATGAAAGATTAATGCATGGAACCTTTAAGATCTTCCAACATTCATATTGTACTAATATCAACTAAAAGTAAGCATTTAAATTCATATTTTGGCTATATCAGTGCCACGAAAATAATCATCGATTTTATTGAGCCCTTTCGTTGTATTCCTTCAAATGTTGTGAATGTCACATTTTATTGCTCCTATCATATCAAACATATCTCCTGATTGCTCACAAATAGATGAAGGCTAAAGCACATGCTTCCACCAATGATAGTGGTTGAGAAGGTGTTGGTACTGGAAAAATATTTCCCTCACACCAAAATATATGTAAACATATTCCCACCAATGGTAGTGGTTGAGAAGGTATTGGTCGTGGAAGAATTTTTCCCTCACACCAGAATATATAATTGTAGTTTTGATGACTTATAAATGCTATGAATGCTAAAATAGTGTCTATAGGGTTATGACAAATGTGGTCAAATATAAAACCCGCGAGCAATCAAGCAAATATTTCCCTCTCAACTTTTACCGGCCCAAGTAGTACATACACGAATGAGACTAGCAGATTGACCAGGATAAAATAGAGACTATGGCCAAAAGCACATACTCCCATAGATGATACTGGTTGAGAAAGTGTGGCAATGGAAAATTTCCCTCACACCAAAATATATAAAAATTGTCCTGGTGACTTATAAGTGCTAAAAATGTCCAAACGCTCCATATTCAAATATGTTGAAGGAGAGGGGCCATCTATGAAAAATAGCCAAAATATAGTCTCTAAGAGCTATTATATAGCCAGCTATGAATATAATATACCCTAAACAATTCTGCAGATATGTTGCATAAATCCACTAGTTCTTATGAATCCTCAAGTAGGAGTAAGACTAGTAAGTATGATTGTGTCACTAGGATAAAAGCTTCAAAATTTTGAGGAGGGATGTACGCACAAGTGTTTATTTTATATAAACCATAAGACTTCACGGGAAATTTACGGAGCCATCAATGCCATGAAATGGCTTGATAAAATGGAAATCATCATAGATATCAGCGGATATGCTGAGAATGACCCGATCAAATATGCATTGAAGTTCGTTTATATGGACCCTTAAACGTGGTAGAAAATCATGATTTAATCTATTGGAAGATTACCCTATCTAATATAGACTTGAATAAGTCTATCAAATTAATTGCTCATCTCTCAGGGTTTATAGAGCAAAGCCAAACTTTTTGAAAATTGGCCATGAATAACTTAAATTTGAAGGAGTATACCTCCAACCATAAATTTTATGTCTAAGTTGGTGTTTAATTACCCCTTAATCTAAGCGTATCTCATGATACATCAGAAGATTTTCACCCAAAAATTTAAGGGATGGTAAAATCATCCAATCATGTTACTTCCCAGTCAATTATATATTTGACCCTCAAATTAACCAAGTATGAGATTCGAATAAAGAAAGTGTCAGGGCTGAGTTAGAGCCCAAATAGGGAACTGATTTTTGAATCAGTCAAGAACCAGTAAAAATAAATCGGAATATGAGGTTTATGGAAAAAGAACATTTTTGAAAAATGTTTTCATAAACAACACAAGGACAATGGCATATGCAATAGAGCGGGCCACAAGACCCACAAATGCAATAAGTTTAAAGAATGCAATTTGTCCTCAACAGAGAAATGAGGTCCACTTCAGTACCAGTTGTTCTGATCTGACAAATGTGCCAAGCAGGCAACACCAAGAATGGAAATGCCAAAACTTTTAGTTAACTACTAGGAAAGCAGTAAAAGACGCAAACGTCATAACGGATATGCCATTAGTAATATTCTTGCAAGAGTCTTCTTTGACTCTAGAACTGATAAGATTTTTGCAGATCATAATTCTGTAAAAATATCAGACATACTCTTAAGAATATTTTAGATCCATTGAGAATCACTCAAATCCTATTTAAAAGCTCCTACCTATGACTCTAGCAAAACCTCATGTAGTTTTTGTCACACCCTCAATTTCCACTTGCGGAGTTTTACCGCGAGGCGTGTGAACAAACTAGAATCTGAGACACTAGTAATATCGAACGACTCTATATGATTTGTTTAAACGTTTTCTAAAAACATTTGTTTAACCATTCATAATTATTTTCAAATTATCTTAGTTTAGTTTCAAAGTTTAGCGGAAGCATTAGTTTCTAAGTTGTGCGGAAGCACTAAAGTAAAGTTAAGTATCGGGCGCCAACATAAACGCCAAAACCAAAAATCCCAAAACAATATTCGTAAATGAGACTCGATAAAAAAATGTCTCGATCAATGCAAGTGAGTGCACCTAGCGCTCCTAGCGTCCTGAGAAACATGTAAAGAAACAAGTATCAACATTAAAGAAGAGTGAGTTCACAGGTTTTTATAAGTTCACAAGTTCGGTTAAAAGTTTTGTTTCCCCCGTTATCCCTAACCCGGGATAACGATATAGTTCCATTATTCCTAACCCGGAATAATAATAATGTTGGTTCCATTATTCCTAACCCGGAATAATAATGTTGATTCGTAATTAAGTTCAATGTTAATATGTAGGTAGCGAGCCTAAAGTTACGTCACATAAGTGTTCGCGATCGAAGCTGACTGTTGTGCCTCCGTGTTGCCAGGCCTATCACTGACCATGGCGAAAGTTAGGCCAAATTAATCACCCGTTGACCATACCCGGTCGGCTAGCGCGACTAGCTCGGGTGGGGCTTGTCAGGCCCAGTAGTACTACTTATAATTTCCCCGCTATCTAACCCAATACTAACGATCCGAGAGTTTGCCGAGGACTTCCGTGATATAGCTGCTTAGTGACCATAACGTACATTAACATTAACATTAACTTAGTTACCGAGTAGTTTAATGACGTTAATTTCGCATAATGTAAAAAGATAGAGTTATAGAATGTATACATGTTTCTCCCCCTGTTGTTTAAAACCGGATAAAGTAGGGGCCGTGAACTCACCTTTAATTGCTCGGTTAGTGTAACACAGAAGTAGCAAATGATGGGACCGCTAATTGCGTCCTAACATGTCAATCGATTTAAAGTTAGTGTGTGAACACATTGATACAAACCCTACGCATAACTAACACACAATGCGGCACACATAATAACAAATTCGAAAACACAATCATGCATGCAAAGTATCATCATACCAAAATAGTGATCAACCCAACTTGTCATAAACACAGATCAACTCATACAACACTTTGGTACACACATACGCAAGTTACCATGTTTCAGCTTGTACGCTCATAACTAGGCTGTTTTCGAGGATTTTTATAAAATAGTTCCAACGTTCTAAAATTCCAATTTATTTACAGTAGGTGTCAACTCAACTGTAGAATTTTATGTAAACTTTTCAAGTCCTAACACTTTACCAATTATTTATAAACATTTATATACTAGGCTGCAGTCAGATTCATTGCTTTCTGACTGCAGTCCACGGGAAAAATTATTTAAAAATCATCGTTCATCCAATTTACAAAATTCCAGTGGAAGTTTCCGGAAATTCCCGTCTCCAGTTACTGTACAAATTTCGTGACCCAACCCTCTACAGATTATGAGATGCGACTCGATAAACAACTAGCAAATTTTCAGAATTTACGCAGCTTCAACTGCTGCACTTAAATGACCACTTAAAAATAGCAAACGACCTCAGAAAAATATGAATCTGGCGCCATTAGAAGCGTTTTTCAAAAATACACGTTTTAGGCTTCAGAAAATCCACTTTTCGATAAATAATGATCAGGTTACAGCCAATTGAAGTTGGCTGTAAATGCTAATCAGCAACCTGTTTTCGACTTTTATCGCAATAGAACATGCTTAAACGATCAAGACGCTAAATAATAATGATCAAGAACAGGTTTATTTGTCACATATCATCATGTACATCAATATTCATGCAAACCCTAATCCTATAATATGATTTTTATCGCTAAAACGCAGCCTATGATTTTTGTATTCATCCTAAGATCACAATCGCAAAAACTCGCACAATTAACCGAACTAATCATAAATCATAACACTTTTTATACCAATGGTCCTAACAATAAATATAATCATGATCAAGATTACAAACCCTAATGTGATTTGTAAAACAATTAAAACCCTAACCTTGAAACGATGAAGATTTGCGAACCGGGACGAGATTGGAAATCAATCCGGGGTTGGAGCCTTGTGCGATCGAGAGAGGGGGGGGGCTGCCGTCGGCTTTCTTGGAGCTAGGGTTCCTTGTTGTTTTTTTTTTAAACTTAACTCATGCATACTTGTATATATATAGTACAAGGGAAAAAGAAAAGGAGAAAGGGGGTGGGGGGGGGGGGGTTTGGGTCATTAGCTTGGGCCTCAAGTTTAGGAGTTCCTTGGGCCACAAGGAGGTGAGGTCGAAACGTTTCGCGGCTCGGTTTGGTTCGGCTATTTACTTATTATATATATATTTTTTTAAAACTAATAATCGCGAAATCAAAACGTGATATAATAATTCACAAACTTTACAAACGTCTAATAACACATAGCACGTAATTTACCCAATGCATTCAAAAGTTAGCGTAGTTATTGCGAGCGTGTAACTTAATTCTCCGAATCAAATTAGCGTAGGAATGAATAACCGTGCAGTAGTGCGTTTAAGATACCTGAAAAGCCGGGATGTCACATTATCCCCATGTTGAAAGAATTTTCATCCCGAAAATTGAGTAAACGCGGTTTAGAATGCAACGCACAAAGATTCAGTTTGTTAGCAATGGTACAAGAAATTCCCAGACTGTTACATCTCATCCCCATATTGAAAGAATTTCGTCCCGAAATTTAGTTGGTGGTAACGTTAGACTGCTGCTCAGCTGCAAAAAGGTGTGGGTAGTTGCTTTTCATTTGGTCATCTCTTTCCCACGTGAACTCCGGTCCACGTTTAGAGTCCCAACGAACCTTGACGATCGGTATCTTGCTGTGCCTTCGAGTCTTGATCTCACGATCCATGATCTCGATAGGTTGTTCCAAAAAATGCAGTTGTTCATCCACTTGAATCTCATCCTATGGAATGACTAGGGTCTCATCTGATAGACACTTCTTCAGATTTGACACGTGAAAAACGTTGTGAACTCCACTGAGTTCGGCAGGAAGGTCTAATTGATAAGCCACTGGCCCGATACGCTTCAAGATCACAAATGGGCCTACGTACCATGGGTTTAGTTTGCCTCGTTTTCCAAAACGGATTACACCCTTCCAGGGTGACACCTTCAGTAGGACGCGGTCGCCTACTTGAAATTCGAGCGGTTTGCGTCGTTGATCAGCGTAGCTTTTCTGTCGATCTCGTGCCGCTGCCATGCAGTTTCTGATTTGCACAATCTTTTCAGTAGCCTCAAGTATCAACTAAGGACCTGTGAGTTGACTGTCACCGACTTCTACCCAACAGACCGGTGATCTACATTTGCGACCGTATAATGCTTCAAACGGTGCCGCTTGAATACTCATATGGTAACTGTTGTTATACGAGAATTCCACTAAAGGCAGATGGATTTCCCAACTGTTCCCGAAGTCTACCACACATGCCCTAAGCATGTCTTCCAAGGTCTGAATGGTCCTTTCACTTTGACCATCCGTCTGAGGATGATAAGCTGTGCTCATATCTAAGTGTGTACCCAACGCTTTCTGAAGTGGCTGCCAAAAGTTGGACGTGAAATGAGCATCTCTGTCTGAGATGATGGACGTTGGCACTCCGTGACGAGAGATTACTTCCCTAATGTAGATGCGAGTCATCTTATCCATCTTATCTGTTTCTTTGATCGCTAGGAAGTGTGCGGACTTAGTTAAACGATCCACGATTACCCAGATGGTATCGCAACCACCCGGAGTTCGTGGGAGTTTAGTGATGAAGTCCATCGAGATCTGATCCCATTTCCACACTGGGATCTCAGGTTGTTGAAGTAGCCCTGATGGCTTCTGGTATTCCACCTTGACTTTCGCACAAGTCAAACACTTGCTCACGTAGGTGGCTATATCCGCTTTCATGTTGGGCCACCAGTACGCGGCTTTAAGGTCTTGATACATCTTATCCGAACCGGGATGGACAGAGTACCGGGATTTGTGAGCTTCATCCATAACTAGCCTTCTGAGGTCTCCGTAGAGAGGTACCCATATACGATTCATGAAATACCGGGCACCATTGGGTTTTACTTCCCAATCGTGTTCCATCTTTCCCACAGATTCGGCCTTGATGTTTTCTTCCTTAACTACTTCTAGCTGCGCATCGCGTATCTGTTCGGGTAACCCCGAATGAATGGTGAACTGTAGTGCTCGTACCTGACGAGGTTTCAAGTGCTCCTTCCTACTGAGGGCATCAGCTACCACGTTAGCTTTACCCGGGTGATACCGAATGGCACATTCATAATCGTTCAGGAGTTCGACCCAGCGACGCTGTCGCATGTTCAACTCCTTCTGGTCAAAGATATGCTGTAGGCTCTTGTGATCCGTGTAGACTGTGCACTTTGTTCCATATAGATAGTGTCTCCAAATCTTAAGTGCAAACACAACTGCTCCTAATTCCAGGTCATGTGTTGTGTAGTTTTTCTCGTGAACCTTCAACTGTCAGGACGCATACGCGATGACCTTATCACGTTGCATGAGTACGCATCCCAATCCCTGAATGGAAGCGTCACAATATACCACAAAATCATATGTCCCTTCCGGCAAGGACAAAATGGGTGCACTGCAAAGTTTCTGCTTCAGCAATTGAAATGCTGCTTCCTGCTTGTCACCCCAAGCATACTTAGTGCCTTTCTGGGTGAGAGTGGTAAGCGGTTGCGCGATCTTTGAAAATCCCTCGATGAAACGTCTGTAGTAACCAGCCAAACCCAAAAATTAGCGGATCTATGTCGGTGTCCTAGGTGCTTCCCAGTTCTTGATAGCATCGATCTTGGCGGGATCAACATGTATACCCTTTTCATTCACGATATGCCCGAGGAACTGAAATTCCCGAATCTAGAAATCACACTTTGAAAGCTTGGCATATAGTTTCTCCTGTTGAAGTAATTCCAGCAATAATCGTAGATGTTCAGCATGTTCTTTCTTCACCCGTAGAGTAGATGAGTATATCATCGATGAACAAGATGACAAACTTGTCGAGATACGGCTTACACACGCGGTTCATGAGGTCCATGAACACCGCGGGTGTGTTGGTGAGGCCGAAGGGCATTACCAAAAACTCATAATGGCCATACCGAGTGCGAAATGCCGTCTTAGAGATATCCTCCTCCCTGACGCGTAACTGGTGATAACCGGACAGTAGATCAATCTTGGAGTAGTAGCTTGACCCTTGAAGCTGGTCGAAGAGATCGTCGATGCGAGGTAATGGGTATCGGTTCTTGATGGTAACCTTATTGAGTTCCCTGTAGTCGATGAACATGCGGAAGGTCCCGTCCTTCTTCTTGACAAAAAGGACCGGAGCTCCCCATTGCGAAGTACTGGGTCGGATAAATCCTTTTTCTAACAATTCCTGAAGTTGGGTAGACAGCTCTTGCAGCTCTGCTGGAGCTAGGCGGTACGGGGCCTTGGCGATAGGAGCCGCATGGTTCGCCAATTCGATTTCAAACTCCACTTGTCGATGTGGTGGAAGACTAGGTAACTCCTCTGGATACACATCCGGAAAGTCACGGACGACGGGGATATCTTCAATCCGCTTATCGTCCTTAGGCTGCTAGGTGACCAGTGCGAGCAAAGCGAAGGAGTTCTTTCTCTGAAGATACTTCTGAGCTTGCATGTAAGAGATGATGTTTGTGACGGCGCCTGCCTTCTCGCCTTGCAGCATCAAGACTTCATCGTTAGAGAGCGGAATACGGATAGATTTCTCGAAACAGTGAACTTCAGCTCGGACGTCGGATAGCCAGTCCATTCCGGCTACCACGTCAAAACTACCCAGGGTAGTTGTCATCAGATCAATGGTAAAGGTGTGACCCGCGAGTTTAAGTTGACAGCCGGTTACTAAATGGGTCACATCTACAGATTTACCATCGGCTAGTTCTATGACGTAAGGGGTCTCTAGGGGTTTAGGCGTGAGATTTAGGTTCTTCGTAAAAGATTTAGATATAAAACTCCTATCCGCACCCGTATCAAAAAGTACAGTAGCAAAATGATCGTTAAGGGGAAACTTACTGGTGACCACGTTCGAGTCGTTTCTGGCCTCTCCGCGGCCTAGCTTGAACGCATGACCTTTGGCACCTCCTGTGCCACCATTTCCATTGTTGTTATTGTTGTTGTTGTTGTTGTGGTTGTTGTTGTTGTTGTTGTTGTTCCCACCATTGTTGTAGTTGTTGCGAAGTTGCGAGCAGTCTCGCTTGAAATGGGTAGTGCTACCGCACTGATAGCACCCCTGGTTAATACCTTGCTGTTGAACCTGGTGTTGATTTTGATTTTGTCGAGACACGATTTCCCCGCGACAATCCTTTTCCGCATGTCCCGTTTTGCCACATCGTTGGCAGCGACTTCCGGCACAAGGGCCGTGATGATGGAGGTTACAACGATTACATTGTGGCTTTCGACCCACATAGCCGCTTGAGTTCTGGGTGTTGTTGGCGGATTGATTATTGTGACCCCGATTGTTGTTGAAATTGTTGAACCGTTTCTGGTTTCCTTGTTGTGGCTGGGCTGACGAAGACTGTCGAGCAGGTGAGTCTTCAATTTTTCTTTTGTTATCAGGGACAACTTCAGTTGCACCCCGAGATGGCAACTTCCTTTGTTCCACCGCCTTATCGGTGAGTTTGTGCGCCAACCTGATCGCGACCAGACCCCCAAGATAAAACTCAAGTCGTTTTTTAACGGTGTTAGCCAGATCGGGACATAGGAACACCAGATCATGATGTTTCGCCGTGTACGCTTCAATTTCAGACCCTACCATCTTGTGGTTCCATAACGCTTGCTCCAACTGCTGAACTCTGTCCCGCAGACAGTACTCCTCTTTGATTAGGGCCTTAAACTCGGCCAAGGCCATTGCGTTCGCAGCAATAAGTCCACGCTTTTGGACTTGTGCGTTCCACCAGGTTAATGCTCCATCTTCTAGCGTTGAGGCAGCATACTTGACCTTATTGGCCTCAAGGCAATTGCACATCTCAAACACCGATTCAGACTTTTTAATCCAACGGACCAGTCCTATGGGTCCTTCTGCACCCGTGAATTTGCTCGGTTTCGCATCGAGGAACATCTTGTAGGGGTTAAGACCCCCTCCTGAAGACAGAGGATAAGTAGTCAGCGAGAAAGTCTCTAGCCCAACTATTAGATTTTCCCATGAAAATTTAATAATGGTTACCTGCTGGTGGGTTTTGAACACCTGCCAGAGCAGCATTCACGTGTTCTTGGATCATTGTGGCTAATTCTTCATGTGTCATGTTGAGGTTTCCGCGACGTCCAGTTGCCATTTCGGATCTTTGCAAGACAACATAAACACACACCGATAAGTATATATATCCAATATAGTTATCATATTTCCACACTTCAATCATCACACAAGTTATGTCAACCCAACTAATTAAACAATAAAAAGGAACATTCGATTAAATAAGTTGCAATGTCTCACAAAATACCAACCAAACATCTCAGTTTAATTATAAAGTTTCAAGTTCAAACATAAGTGGAAAATGAACAAACTAAAGAAAACAAAGCGGGAATTGGCGAGACGAGTCAGTCTTCTACGTCTCCATCTCCCAAGTCGCTATCGTTGCCGTCATCCTCTGCGGCGTTTTCAGCTTCAACAGCCGGTTCCTGTTCCGGCTCTTCTTCCTCCGGGTCTTCCTCCGGATCCTCCTCTGGGTCTTCCTCTGGATCCTCCTCTTCTTCCTCTACTGGCGCTGGAGGGGCCGGTGCTGGGGCGGGTACTGGGACAGGTGCTTGATCCTGCTCAAGTTCTTGAATCCTCCAACTGGACTCAAGAACTCTGTCTTCGAGCCAGTCAGCCCTCAGCTGCTCTGCACGAAGATCCTTAGCTAAAATGTTTCGAGCTTTCCTATTCTTATGTTGCTCTTCCTCGAGCCTTCAAGTTTTACCAGTTAGTGGACGTATCATCCATCCTTGTGCTTCGATAGTCTCCTGCATTCTCTCTAGTTGTTCCTGTTGTTTTCTTAACGTATCCCTAAGTAGGTCGTCCCCTACTTCTAACGAGTTGACCGGTTCGACCGGCATAGCGGTGGTCGGACGGGAGGATGACTCCTCTCCTAGAGCGAGTCTTTTCCTAGCAGCTGAGCGTGTCTCCACGCCATGAGGTGGTGAGGGTTCGACCATGTGTGCCTTCCCCGGCGCCCTTGGTTGTAGAGGTTTGTCGGATGATGATGATGACATTGCCTGTTGGGTTGTGTAGTTAGTTATGAGTTGCGTGCATCACAATATACATTTATATCTTACATAAAACAGTTGTAGCATAACACATAACAAGATATCACAGTTCGGTGCCAACTAAGTCTAGTGTCGTGTAATCAGCTATAGTTTAGGTCTACTTTTAATGCAAACCTGGTTCTCTATAGCTAGAGGCTCTGATACCAATCTGTCACACCCTCACTTTCACTTGCGGAGTTTTACCGCGAGGCGTGTGAACAAACCAGAATCTGAGACACTAGTAATATCGAACGACTCTATATGATTTGTTTAAAAGTTTTCCAAAAACATTTGTTTAACCGTTCATAATTATTTTCAAATTATCTTAGTTTAGTTTCAAAGTTTAGCGGAAGCATTAGTTTCTAAGTTGTGCGGAAGCACTAAAGTAAAGTTAAGTATCGGGCGCCAACATAAACGCCAAAACCAAAAATCCCAAAACAATATTTGAGACTCGATAAAAAAAATGTCTTGATCAATGCAAGTGAGTGCACCTAGCGCTCCTAGCGTCCTGAGAAACATGTAAAGAAACAAGTGTCAACATTAAAGAAGAGTGAGTTCACAGGTTTTTATAAGTTCACAAGTTCGGTTAAAAGTTTTGTTTCCCCCGTTATCCCTAACCCGGGATAACGATATAGTTCCATTATTCCTAACCCGGAATAATAATAATGTTGGTTCCATTATTCCTAACCCGGAATAATAATGTTGATTCGTAATTAAGTTCAATGTTAACATGTAGGTAGCGAGCCTAAAGTTACGTCACATAAGTGTTCGCGATCGAAGCTGACTGTTGTGCCTCCGTGTTGCCAGGCCTATCACTGACCATGGCGAAAGTTAGGCCAAATTAATCACCCGTTGACCATGCCCGGTCGGCTAGCGTGACTAGCTCGGGTGGGGCTTGTCGGGCCCAGTAGTACTACTTATAATTTCCCCGCTATCTAACCCAATACTAACGATCCAAGAGTTTGTCGAGGACTTCCGTGATATAGCTTCTTAGTGACCATAACGTACATTAACATTAACATTAACTTAGTTACCGAGTAGTTTAATGACGTTAATTTCGCATAATGTAAAAAGATAGAGTTTGTTTCTCCCCCTGTTGTTTAAAACCGGATAAAGTAGGGGCCATAAACTCTTTTAATTGCTCGGTTAGTGTAACACAGAAGTAGCAAATGATGGGACCGCTAATTGCGTCCTAATATGTCAATCGATTTAAAGTTAGTGTGTGAACACACTGATACAAACCCTACGCATAACTAACACACAATGCGGCACACATAATAACAAATTCGAAAACACAATCATGCATGCAAAGTATTATCATACCAAAATAGTGATCAACCCAACTTGTCATAAACACAGATCAACTCATACAACACTTTGGTACACACATACGCAAGTTACCATGTTTCAGCTTGTACACTCATAACTAGGCTGTTTTCGAGGATTTTTATAAAATAGTTCCAACATTCTAAAAATTCCAATTTTTTTACAGTAGGTGTCAACTCAACTGTAGAATTTTATGTAAACTTTTCAAGACCTAACACTTTACCAATTATTTATAAACATTTATATAATAGGCTGCAGTCAGATTCGTCGCTTTCTGACTGCAGTCCATGGGAAAATTATTTAAAAATCATCGTTCATCCAATTAACAAAATTCCAGTGGGAGTTTTCCGGAAATTCCCGTCTCCTGTTTTCGTGACCCAACCCTCTACAGATTATGAGATCCGACTCGATAAACAACTAGCAAATTTTCAGAATTTACGCAGCTTCAGCTGCTTCACTTAAATGACCACTTAAAAATAGCAAACGACCTCAGAAAAATATGAATCCAGCGCCATTAGAAGCGTTTTTCAAAAATACACGTTTTAGGCTTCAGAAAATCCACTTTTCGATAAATAATAATCAGGTTACAGCCAATTGAAGTTGGCTGTAAATGCTATTCAGCAACCTGTTTTCGACTTTTATCGTAATAGAACACGCTTAAACGATCAAGACGCTAAATAATAATGATCAAGAACAGGTTTATTTGTCACATATCATCATGTACATCAATATTCATGCAAACCCTAATCCTATAATATGATTTTTATCGCTAAAACGCAGCCTATGATTTTTGTATTCATCCTAAGATCACAATCGCAAAAACTCGCACAATTAACCGAACTAATCATAAATCATAACACTTTTTATACCAATGATCCTAACAATAAATATAATCATGATCAAGATTACAAACCCTAATGTGATTTGTAAAACAATTAAAACCCTAACCTTGAAACAATGAAGATTTGCGAACCGGGACGAGATTGGAAATCAATCCGGGGTTGGAGCCTTGTGCGATCGAGAGAGGGGGGGCTGCCGTCGGCTTTCTTGGAGCTAGGGTTCCTTGTTGTTTTTTTTTTAAACTTAACTCATGCATACTTGTATATATATAGTACAAGGGAAAAAGAAAAGGAGAAAGGGGGTGGGGGGGGCGGTTTGGGTCATTAGCTTGGGCCTCAAGTTTAGGAGTTCCTTGGGCCACAAGGAGGTGAGGTCGACACGTTTCGCGGCTCGGTTTGGTTCGGCTATTTACTTATTATATATATATATTTTTTTAAACTAATAATCGTGAAATCAAAACGTGATATAATAATTCACAAACTTTACAAACGTCTAATAACACATAGCACGTAATTTACCCAATGCATTCAAAAGTTAGCGTAGTTATTGCGAGCGTGTAACTTAATTCTCCGAATCAAATTAGCGTATGAATGAATAACCGTGCAGTAGCGCGTTTAAGATACCTGAAAAGCCGGGATGTCATAGTTTTAGGCATGGACTGGTTATTCCATAGCCAGATCCGTATTGCCTGAGATATGGAAATTCATTGAAATCCCCATTTGGTGACGTACTCACCACTTGTGGAAACTGTCATTATAGATTGCTAGAGAAAGCTTTTTATTCTTAAGGAAACCAAGAATCTACAAAGAGGAAGCGACATTTACATGACGTAAGTGACCACAAGATTTCGCAAATCCAAAGATAGAAGATATACTAGTCATCTCTGAATACCCGATAAATTCCCATAAGATTTACCTGGATTACCCCAGAAAGGCAAGTCGAGTTAGAATCGACATATTGCCCGGGTCAGCTCCAATAGCTAGAGCTCCATATCGATTGGTACCGACCGAGATAAAAGAATTGAAGGCACGACTTGAGGAGCTATTTGAGAAAAGGTTTCATATAACCTAGTTCTTTCCCTTGGGAAGCTTCAATCTTATTTGTCAAAGATGAAGGACGGTTCAATATGAATGTGTGTTGATTACCGTGGGTTGAAAAAGATAACGATTCAAGAATTATTATCCCTTGCCTAGAATTGACGACTTGTTCTATCAATTACAAGGAACGAGTTTCTTTTCTAAGAATGATCTTCAATCTGGTTATCCCAAACTGTAGGTCAGGAGTAGAGATGTTCCAAAGACTGCCTTCAAGACAAGATACAAACATTATGAGTTCCTGGTTATGCCATTTGGAATCACTAATACTTCAGCAGCTTTCATGGATCTCATGAACAGAGTCTGCAAACCTTATCTGGATAAGTTTTTCATTGTCTTCATAGACGACATACTTATCTAAGCTCACAATAAAGATGATCACAAGAAAAATCTTAGATGTATTCTTGAGTTTCTAAAGTAAGAAAAGTTTATGCAAAATTCTCTAAGTTTGAGTTTAGGCTTAGAGAGGTCCAATTCTAAGGACATATGGATCCAGCAAAGAGTGAAGCAATCATGAACTGGAAAGCACCCAAGACTCCTTCTGAAATCTGCAGTTTTCAAGGTTGGCTGGTTATTATAGAAGGTTCATTGAGAACTTCCCGAGAATAACCACTCCCCTAATTGTGTTGACTCACAAGAATGCTAAATTTCATTGGGGCCAAATTAGAAAGAACCATTTGAGATTCTTAAATAGAAATTGAGTAATGTCACACCCGACCCGCAGCGGAATAAGAGTCGGGGCATAATTGGGTTATCACCAAAGCTCATGATGTTTACTAATATGTTTCATATTTATTAAATTCAAAATTACATCTTCAATATTCCAAACAAGTTCATACAATTACAAGGAAAAAGTAACTAAACAAACCATCCAAAGCCTAAACCGATTTATTCTTCTAAGCCGTCCTATATGTTTCTTGCTGCAACTGGATCACCTGTATCATGTGTAAAAATGAGGGTTTTTGGGTCAACAAAAGTTGGCGAGTGAACCTTGTTAGAAAACATTTATTATTGATTTCTTGTTGTATTTAATATGGAAAAATTGTGCAACAATCATATGTGAGCAAACGTAAATAAATATACAATAACAATAACAAACCACCTTGCATAAGTACGACATGAATGATAATGTATATGTTGGCAACGTCACGTTCCGCTCATAGGTAATGGGGAACGGACGGCCTATGATGATGTATGTGCGATCAAGGCTCAATCAAACGGAGCCGATCGTATGTTGGCAACGCCTCGTTCACGCTCATAGGTAACGGGGAACGGTTCCGCTCATAGGTAATGGGGAACAGACGGCCTATGATGATGTATGTACTGAAAATGATAAATTTAATCTAAACATTAACCACACAAACAGTTGATACATATTGAATACAAATTTGATCATTGATATGATGGATGCACAAGTGTTTAAATGTAATAAATAATAAGACACATGATACACCCCAAAATGTGATTAAAACGGGGAATTTGTAGAGATTCACTCACATTGGGTGCGTTCGTTTGATGGTGTTGAATGCGCACGAGTTTAGAGAGTTGATCGACGAGGAATAACTAACCCAAATAATAACGAAAAGGTACGGTAAATAAGTGGATTTTATTAACAGTTTTAATAGGATTTTTAGATATATTTTTGTGAGTTTAAGGTCATTTTCTAACTTTAAAAATATTATTTTTAAGTATTTTTAATTGATTTTTAAATTAAATAAATAAATAAAAATATAAAAAAATGTTGACTTTTTAGGTTGACCGTTGACCGTTGACCATTGATTTTGACTGTTGACCGGTTCGGACTTGTGTATGTATGCGCTGGGTGAGGCTTGAACTTGTGATCTCCCGTACGCGTGCACGCAGCTCTACCAACTGAGCTACGTGTCTAACCCGAAATATTTCTGTTTTTAATTATATTTATATACTATTTAATTTACTCAGAATTCATTTATTTTAAAAAGGATTTTAATTATGTCGAACCGGTGTGCATGATGAGTTTCGAACCCGTGACCTGTGGTTTAACTTTGCACACAGTCCACCGCTGGACTGTGTGTCTAACCTGGTTAAAATACTTGTTTTTATTAATCTTATATACTAACTGAAAGGTTCCGTATTTGGGTTTTATAAAAAGGTTTGAATATTGTGACGAATCGGAACAAGGACAGACTCGAACTCGGTATCTCTATGTTTCAAATGCACACAGTCCACCACTGGACTGTGTGTCTAACCCGAGATATAACCCGATTTATATTAAATATATACACAACCTAAACTTCATCTTCTTCGTTAAAACAACCCAGAACAACAATTATTCGACTGTTCTTGTTTAATTCGATTAACGGACATATAAATGATTAAAATGAAATGGATAAAGAAGGTTTTGGAAATGAGTGTACCGGAAAGATGATTTTCTCAGAACTCCGGCAAAGGTCGTCGGCTCTGTTTATGAATTCCGTCTTAGCGGACCAATTAACAGTTTTGATTAACTAATTGTGAAATTAAGTGACTAAACAAGAATTATCAGAGAGTTTAGATGCTCGTACCGATTCACAGCGTGATTTCGGAATTTTCAGAGATTTTCCGGCGGTTGCAGATTATCCGGTATCGTCGTCTGGGACCGATTCTGGTTGAAGGATTTGAGTTAGTATAAGTCTAACAATAGATAGAAGATGAAAGAATTGAGAAATTTACCGATTCGATGAATGTCACGGTTTTCCGGCGAAAGTCCGGCGATATCAGATAGCGATTCCGACGAACAGAAATTAGAGCGCAAATGAAATTGGAGGTTCTGTGAGTGTTTCTGAGATGCGAGACAATGATATTACCGGTGTAAATTGGAAGTAAATGATTTCGGTTATTAAACTCGAAAATCATAAGAATCGAGTTCAATAAAGACTAAATTGATTAAGAACGTGGGTTGTAATGGTTTTATCGGTTACAATCAGTAACCCACGATCACTCAAACGTCTTTGGATAGTCGAAAGCCGATGATCGGTTTCAGTTTTGGCGCAAACAGATGAATTCACGGTAACTTAAGTTTTATTTGTTTCCTTGATTACACAAAAGCACCAAGTGGCGGAGTGGTTAAGTGTTTGATGTTTGAGTCTTCCGGCTGACCGGGTTCGAAACCCGGCATCACATTTTCATTTTTAGTTAATTTATTTTTACTTTTTAACAATTTTAATTTCCATATTCTAAAATGTTTATTAGTTATGTATTGTTTAAAATTAAAATGAGCATTAAATAAGCAACAAAAATTTGATACTGACTATTCGATTAAAACGAAACGGGTTTTGAAAACCCGTTTTTCGACGGATGTTACAGTATCCCCTACTTTTAGAAATTTCGTCCCGAAATTTAAACAGGAAAAAGATGCGGGAAAAAGATGCCTTGGCAAGTTCGCCCGAACTCACACTCTCCGCCAACGAACTTGCAAGTCTATAAATGACTAGCTTGTTGTCCTCATTTGTAAAGGCATCTTAGAGGCGAAGCTCTGTTAATCTGGATTCTTGACTGTTACATCAATAAAATTGACGTTTAACTGATTAATTCTTGTCTATTGGTAAACCTATCATAATATTTCCGCTATTATGGACAACATATGTCAAATCTAGGTTCCTATGCATTGAGGATCGGTCCTTCAAGTGGTATCAGAGATAGAATAGCCTGATTTGATGGATATAAAGACAAGAACACTTCTAATTCTACTCTATTCTTCTATTTTTCTTAACTTTTACACAAAAATGAAGAATTCACGGTCAAATTCTATCCAGTTTTAAATATGACATGTTAAATACAACATAGATAAACCCCTGAGAGTTTGGAGACTAAAATCAAACAAATTGGTGTCAAAATTGTGCAAAAACCATGTTTTCAAAAACCCTAATCTTCGAACTTGTTAGCCAAGTTCGGCCGAACTTGTGCTAAAAAGTCACTTTTTAAGTGAGTTTTTACCAAGTTCGCTCGAACTTGAGGTGTTTTTGATCGATTTTTAGTGAAGTTCGCTCGAAGTTGCTAAATTTTCTTTGATTTTCTATCAAGTTCGACCGAACTTGATAAAATTCAAGAAATTTAGCTAAGTTCGCCTGAACTTGCTAGTTTTCTTATTAAATCCAATACACAAGTTCGACCGAGGTTATTCAGGGACATTTTCACATCAAAAAATCACAAGTTCGACCGAACTTGTGATAAATCTGAGAATTCTTCATTCTAACTACAAGTTCGACCGAACTTGTAGTAAATTTTTCAAAAGTTTTAACGTGTTTTCAGCGTACGTGTCTTGTTATTCGTGATGGATGATATTCAGAGAGCTTATATGTCCGGAGTGGGTACGTCCAATGCCAATGTAATTCAACAAGTCAATCTTGACAACGAGATGGGCATGACCGTTAAACCGCCAAAGCTAATGAGCATGGACGAGTATGAAGGATGGAAGGAGAAATTCACATATTGGGTTCAAGCCATGCATTTCCTAGGCTGGGTGTCGATTGAAAGAAGATATACAGTTCCGTTGGACGAAAATCAGCAAGTTCTGCAAATACTCCACAATACAGAAAGATGAATACATTGCTGAGAAAAAGATGATTAGCCTCATTCAACAATCTGTTAAAGAGGATATTCTGGTCTTGTTACCGGAATACACGACTGTAAGAGAACTCTGGCTATCGCTGCAAAAGAAATACCAAGGAAGCGCAGAGATAATCAAGAGTAAGAAAGCTCTCATTATGAAGGAGTTCGATATCTTTAACATGTTGAAGGGAGATACAATGAAACAGATGATTGAGCGTTTCTGTCATCTAAAAGTCCAAATGAGAAGACACGGTCTCGAGAAGACGGAACAAGAGTACATCGACAAGCTTGGAGATGCGTTACCTGACGGAGAGTGGACTACTTACCTGATGGTTCTGAAAGAAAGTGCAAATTGGGAATTCTTCAAGTTGTCTACATTCATCTACAAACTTGAAGGCCATGAAATGGAACTTCTAAAGATCGCAAAATCGAAGAATGCTAATGTGGTTCAAGATGTTGGTCTGTATTACAAAACCGGGATGCAAGACAACATTTCAAGACTAAAGATTCAGACAACATTCAACGCGAATTTGAATTCTTCGAACCATTCGCAGCAGAATCAGAACCAATCATATCCTCAATATGATCAAAGTCCACAAAGCTCTTCGTTCTCAAGCACTGGTTAAATTCGTCTTATCAAAGTCAAGCAAATCAGAACCAACAAACAAATTCTGATTCAAATGTGTACAAGTGTAACATTGCTGTCAATATTAACAATGTTGTTTCTGAGCAAGTTGCAAACAACACATGTCACTTCTAGCCACTGTTCTAGAATCTTATGAAAGTCTTGTAGCTGGAAAGATCGGAAATCTCGAGATGACCGCCGAAGACTACGATCAGGTGGACGAAGAAGAGCGTGAGCCGATGGACATAAAGTGGTGTTTAGCTTCTATCATTCGAAGAGTGACAAAGTTTGTTGCACTCACAGGCCGAGATATCGGAAATTTAAGCAACAAGCTAGGGTTCGATAAAACAAAGGTAACGTGCTTCAGATGCCGACAAAAAGGGCATTTCAAGAGAGAATGCAAAAACCCTGAAGCAACGGGAAATCAAAGTCCATTCGGAGGAGGCAACGAGTATTACAAGAAGTCACTTCAGTACAAGCCTTTCCCGAAGAAGACTCAGATCGAAATTCAAGAGAAACCAAACAGTAGCAACACTGAGAAAGCTATGGTTGCATCAAACGAAGATGATGGTTTCGACTGGAACTCTTATACCGGTAAGAAGACCGGAGTTGCATTGATGGCTCAAATTGTTGAAGATACATCTGCCGAAGAAGCAGCAGCTCTAGAGAATATTTTACTGGAATAGTATCTACAACAACAACAGGAGGAAGAGGAGTATATTCACATGCAGAATCAAGGCATTTTATCTCCTAACTCATGTGATAGTTTTGCAGGTCATTTTGACGGAAGTTCTCAGGAGCAAGTTGCCGAGGATAAATCTATTGCTGAAGAAGTCATTGATGTTACTCAAGAAATGAATGCTGAAAACCTCAAGGACATTGTTGATAAAGCTTTAATGGCAAATCTAACCAAGGTAGGTCCAGAGGTAAAGGAAGTTGTCAAAGTACAAGTTGTAGAGGCTGAAAAACCTTGTAGAAAATGTACCGAGCCATGTGCTGAATGTGCCAAAAAATCACAAATCATCGCTGAACTCAATGTACATAACGAACATTTCAAATACGATTATCATACAATGAAGGAAGCGTATGACAAAATGAAAGATGATTATGGCAGGCTCGATAGAAATAATATCGAACAACATGATACTGTGAGAATGCTAAAAGTTACAATAATGGATAAACAAAAAGCAATAAACATCTATATAAACACCATTGCTGAGAGCAAACAACAACTCCAGGACATGAAAATTGAAACAGAACATGTTCAACAACTTTTAAGAAGTTACACAACTAACGCATATGTCATTGATCACATTCTTCCCATAATTCCATCAGAAGAAAACCTAAAAAGAAAATTGGTAAAGAATACAGCAATGTTCCTCCACCCCTATGCGAGAAGTATTGTCGCAAAACTGTTGATGGGATGGATAAGGCACTCAACATTGATTTGTTATCTGAAAAGAAAAACGAGTTGCCAGAGAACATTGATGTAGTCTATACTAAATCAGATGATGACAGTGTGGTAGTGAAAAAGGTGGTTGAAAATGTTCTAAACGATTCTGATAATGGCAGCTTCGAAAGCGCCACCTCGAGTTTGAACAGTTCTGACACAAATTCCGAAGATGACGCTAAATCGTCAAAGGATGATCTATGTGATGATCCTAATGTTGTTATGTACAAGATTAAGGAATCTGATAGATTATACGTTGATGACAGTTTTCCGATTCGGAACGTCAAAGAAGATCAATTAGACAACTGTTCAAGGTGGTTGAAGTTACATCAGATGACATGGAGAAAAATGAAAAGAAATTCTATTCTAAACCCAAAAGAAATTATAATAACTACCGAAGGAATGGTGGTGATCCTCCGGAAAACCGGAGAGCTGGGTTGGGATTAGAGGAATCTGATGAACCGAAAAAGAAAAAGTCGTCATTTCATGAGTATAAAGATAAAAACATGAAATTTGTCTATGGGACGAACACGGTTCATGCAGAGAGTCTGATCGGAAAACAATCAAACGATGAATTCAAGAAACAGAAAGAACTTCGAGATAAGTCGAAAGCCACAAGTGGTGTAAAATCCACTAGTGGACATTCACATGATAATCGAACTTGCTTCAAGTGCAATGAAGTTGGTCATATTGCACGCAAGTGTTCGATGTCAAAACCAGCCTATCTTCGAGGAAAAGAAAGTTCAGATGTTGTGAAACCAAAGCAACCAGAGTTTGTAAAACCTGTAAAGATTTTGAAAAGAAATGAATCAAAACCAGAAGTTAAACCTAAAACTGAAAAGAGATTTGTAAATTCAACTTTTGAAAAAGGTGAATCTTCAAAAGCAAACGAAACAAAGTTTTACATCAAAAAGGCTAATATCAAATCACAATCCTGGGTTGCTAAGAAGAAATCTACAACATCCGATGTTATTAAGTCTGAGCTTGTAAAGACTGATAACACGAAAGAAACAAAATTTGAGACAAAATTCGAAACTGTCAAAATTACAAGTGGTAACAATTTGAAAGATAAAAAGAAAGTGAAGTTTTCAAACATAAACATCGTAGAAAATCCAGATGATGATTATGAATTTGATTTTGCTGACGAATGTTTGATTACGACGATGGTTATCCAATTCAACCCAAGACTAAAAAGGCTTGGGTCACGCTGTTTAACTAATTGTTCAAATGTGCATGGGCTCCAGAGATCCGTACTTTCCAAGTGGATTCTGGATAGTGGAGCGTCTAGGCATATGACGGGAATGAAAGTGTTGCTATTCGACATAAAAGCTATCAATGGTGGATATGTTAGATTTGTTGGTAATCAGGGTGGAAGGATAGTCGCCGAGGGAAAACTTTCCAATGGCGTTGTTTCATTTGATCGCGTGAATTATATTGCAGAACTTGAAAATAATCTTCTGAGCATATCGCAGATTTGCGACAAGAAGTTCACGGTGCATTTCAATGACAAAGAATGTATTATCTTGAAGTCGGGTTTCAAAATACCTGATGAGTGGATTCTGATGCGAGCTCCGCGTGAGAATGATCTATATGTCTTGGATATGGGCATCACTACCACTTCATCAAAATCAGCGCAATGTTTTGTGACAAAGGCTACCGAGAAAGATTCTATTCTTTGGCATTATAAAATGGGGCATATTCATTTGCGAAAAAATGAATTTCTTGGTTCATAATGATCTTGTAGAGGGTGTAAATCTTCAGAGCTTTCATATGTCTGATCACTACTTAGAATGTAAAAAGGGAAAGCACATCAAGAAATCACATCCGAAGAAAATTCTGAACTCAATCAAGTTTCCGTTAGAACGTCTCCACATGGATTTATTTGGTTTTGTTATGTTCGAAGTATTTCAGGAGACTTATATTGTTTGGTCGTGACATATGACAATTCCACATATTCGTGGGTATTCTTTCAGGAATCAAAAGACGAAACATTCGAAAACTTGGTGACAAGAAACTTGAGAATCTTTATCATCTGCCGGTCGCATTAGAAGTGACAACGGCACAGAGTTTAAGAATAACAAAATGAAGGAATTCTGCAACGCTAAAGGGATCTTGCACGAGTTTAGTGCTCCCTATACTCCACAGCAAAACGGTGTTGCTGAAAGGAAGAACATAACTTTAATTGAAACTGCAAGAACCATGCTTGCAGACTCTAAACTTCCAGTCAGCTTCTGGAGTGAAGCGGTTGCTGCGGCTTGCTACACGCTAAACAAAGTTTTCACTGTCAAACCAACAAAGAAAACATGTTTTGAGATGATCAACCGACGAAAGCCATGTTGGTGCATAATGTCTATGTACTAGTCTTATATCGAGTCTGTATTGTATTGAGCTGAATAGGCTAGGTATAGAAAGTATTTGTGAATGTATTAGCCAAGTTCGCCCATAATTCAACATGTAAATGCATGTTCGGCCGAACTTGCTTATGCAAGTTCGGGCGAACTTGTGTCCCCTAGGGCGAACTTCTGTCTCTATAAATACCTAGCTTGTCTCATTCATTTGTAACTTTGGCATTTTGGAGGCGAAGCTCTGTCATTTTGTAACCAGAACGTTTGATCAATAAAACTGACGATTAATTGATTAAATCTTGTCTATTGGTAAACACGACGTAATATTTCCGCTATTATGGATGTTAGATATCAAATTTAGGTTCCTAAGCATCGAGGATCGGTCCTACAAGTGGTATCAGAGATAGAACAGCCTGATTTTATATCAAGACAAGATCACTTCTATTTCATCTTCATTCTTCTATTTTTCTTAACTTTTGAACATAAAATGAAGAATTCACTGTCAAAATCTTTTCAAATTTGAGTATATCATGTAAAATACAACAAAGATAAACCCTTGAAAGATTGGAGACCAAATTCAACCGAATTCATGTCAAAATTTTGAAAAAACCATGTTTTGGAAAACCCTCAAGATCGAACTTGTTAAGCATGTTCGACCGAACTTGGTCTAAAAAGTCACTTTTCAAGTGAAGTTTTAGCAAGTTCGCTCAAACTTGTGAAATTTTTGAAGAAATCTTGATTAAGTTAGCTCGAAGTTACTGATTTTCCATTGTTTTTATAGCAAGTTCGACCGAACATATATAATATCAAGGAAATTTTAAGTAAGTTCGCCCGAACTTACTTGTGTTTCACAAAAGTCCTGTTAACAAGTTCACTCGAAGATATGATTGGTTTGTGTCATAAGGTCGACCGAAGATAAGTAAAATTTTTCAAAAAAAATATCACAAGTTCGACCGAACTTGTGATAAACTCAAGAATTCTTCATTGTTACTACAAGTTCGACCGAACTTGTAGTAGTGCTAATTGTTTTCAAAGGTTTTGAATATTTTCAATATACACGTCTCGTTATTCACTATGGATGATATGCAAAGAGCTTTTATGTCCGGAGCTAGTTCATCAAGTGCCAACGTGATTCATCAAGTCAATCTTGATAACAAAATGGGAATGACTATTAAACCGCCCAAGCTAATGAGCATGGACGAATATGAAGAATGGAAGGAGAAATTTACTTATTGGGTGCAAGCCATGCACTTTGCTGGTTGGGTGTCGATTGAAAGAGGCTACACTGTTCCGGTAGATGAACATCAGCAAGTCCTTGAAAAGTACAACTACTCGACAGTACAGAGAGACGAATACATTGCTGAGAAAAAGATGATCAGTCTTATCCAACAGTCAGATATCCTGATTCTGCTACTAGAGTATACTACTGCAAGAGATCTTTGGTTGTCATTACAGAAGAAGTATCAAGACAGTGCCGAAATGATCAAAAGTAAAAAGGCACTTATTCTAAAAGAGTTCAATATCTTCACCATGTTAAAGAATGAGACCATGAAGCAAATGATCGAACGCTTCTGTCATCTTAAAGTTCAAATGCGAAGACACGGTCTCGAGAAGACAGAACAAGAATACATCGACAAGCTTGCTGACGCACTACCAGATGGTGAATGGGCTACTTATTTGATGGTTCTGAAGAATAGTGATAAGTGGGAATTCTTCAAGTTGTCAACGTTTATTGACAAACTCGAAGGCCACAAAATGGAGCTTCTGAAGATTGCAAAGTCAAAGAACGCTAATGTAGTTCAAGACGTTGGGCTGTACTACAAAAGTGGAAAGCAAGACAACATTTCAAGTCCGAAAATTGGGACAACATTTAGTGCGAACATGAATGCTTCTCCACAGAACCAGAGTCAATCACAGCCTCATTATGATCAGAGTCCACAGAGTTCGTTCTCAAGCACTGGTTCAAATTCATCTTATCAAAGTCAGGCAAATCAGAATCAACAATCAAATTCTGATTCGAATGTATACAAATTCAACATCGCAGTAAATTTGAACAATGTTGTTTCGGAACAAGTCGCTAAAAAACATATGTCTCTTCTTGCCACTATTCTGGAGTCATTTGAAAGTCTTGTAGTCGGTAAAATTGGAAATCCCGAAATGACGGCAGAAGATTATGACCAAGTGGATGAAGAAGAACTCGAGTTGATGGATATCAACTGGTGTTTAGCATCTATTATCCGAAGAGTCACAAAGTTTGTTGCTCTCACTGGCCGAGATATCGGAAATTCAAGCAACAAGTTGGGCTTCGACAAATCAAAAGTGACGTGCTTCAGATGTAGCCAAAAGGGACATTTCAAGAGAGAGTGCAAGAATCCTGAAGCAACGAGAAATCAGAGTCCGTTCGGAGGAGGCAACGAGTATTACAAGAAGTCAATTCAATACAAGCCATTTCCAAAGAAGACTTAGGTTGAAATTCAAGAGAAACCGAATAGCAGCAACACTGAAAAACTATGGTTGCATCAAACGAAGATGATGGTTTCGACTGGAATTCCTACATCGGTAAGAAGACCGGAGTTGCATTGATGGCTGAGATAGTTGAAGATACTTCTGCAGAGGAAGCAGCGGCAGCAGAAGCAGTGGCAGTAGAACAGATTCTACTGGAACAATACTTGCATCAACAAAGAGAAGAAGAGGAATATATCCACTCGCAGAAACAAGGAATTTTATCTCCTAACTCGTGTGATAATTTTGCAGGTCATTTTAATGGAAGCCCTAAGAACAAGTGGTTGAGGAGAAAACAATTGATGAAGAGATCATCAATGTTACACAAGAAGTGAATGCCAAAAACCTCAAGGACATGGCAGATAAAGCTTTAATGGCAAATCTAACTAAGGTAGGTCCAGAGGTAAATGAAGTTGTCAAAATACAAATTGTAGAGGTTGAAAAACCTTGTACAAATATACCGAACCATGTTCTAAGTGTGCCGAAAAATCAAAAATCATCGCTGAAAACAATGTGCATAATGAACTTTTGAAATACGATTATCGCACAATGAAGAAAACGTATGATAAAATGAAAAATGATTATGGTAGGCTTGATAGAAATAACATCGAACAACATGATACCATAAGAATATTAAAAGGAACACTAATGGATAAGCAAAAAGCGATTAATATCTATATTAACACCATTGCTGAAACTACGCAACAACTCCAGGACATGACAATTGAAACAGAACGTGTTCAACAACTTTTGAGAAGTTACACATGTAATGCATATGTCATTGATCACATCCTTCCGACAATTCCATCGGAAGAGAAATCTAAAAAGAAAATTGGTAAAGAATACAGCAATGTTCCTCCACCCCTATGCGAGAAGTATTGTCACAAATCTGCTAATGGGATGGATAAGGCACTCAATATTGAGTTGTTATCTGAAAAGAAAACTGAGTTGCCAGAGAACGTTGATGTAATCTATACTAAAATGGATGATGACAATGTTGTGGTTAAAAAAGTTGTTGAAAATGTTTTGAACGATTCTGATGAAGGCAACTTTAAAAGCGCCGACTCGAGCTCAAAGAAATCCGAAGATGACGATATATCATCGGAGAATGATCTATGTGATGATCCTAATGTTGTCATGTACAAGATTAAGGAATCTGATAGATTATACTTTGATGACAGTTTTCCGATTCAGAGTGTGAAGGAAGAATTATTAGACAAATTCTTTAAACTCGTGGACGTCACATCAGATGATCTGGAGATCAATGAAAAGAAATTCTATTCCAAACCTAAAAGAAACAACTACCGAAAGAATGGTGGTGATCATCCGGAAAACCGGAGAGCTGGGTTGGGATTAGAGGAATCAGATGAACCTAAAAGGAAACCGTCACCATTTCATGAATACAAGAATAAAAACATGAATTTTGTATATGGGACGAACACGGTTCATGAGGAAAGTTTGATCGGGAAACATTCAAACGATGAGTTTAAAAAATAAAAAGAACTTCGAGATAAAGCCAAAATTGCAAGTGGTGCCAAAACAAGTGGTGTAAAACCCACAAAAGGACATCCACATGATTCTCGGACTAGTTTCTAGTGCAACGAAATTGGTCATATTGCATGTTACTGTTCGAAATCAAAGCACGCTTATCTTCGAAGGAAAGAAAGTTCAAATGTTGTGAAACCGAAGCAACCAGTGTTTGTAAAACCTGTAAAGATTTTGAAAAGAAATGAATCAAAGCTGAAGTTAAACCTAAGTTTGAAAATTCAATTTTTGAAAAAGGTGAAACTTCAAAGGCTAATGAATACAATTTCTACATCAAGAAGGCTAACATCAAATCTCAAGCCTGGATTGCAAAGAAACGGTCAACAACATCTGAGATCACTAAGTCTAAGCTTGTTAAGACTAGTGATAGAAAGAAAAAATCAAAATCTGAAATCATAATTGAAACTACATCTGAAACTGTCAAAACCATAAGTGGTAACAATTCAAAAGATAAAAAGACGGTAAAGTTTTCAAACATAAACATCATAGAAAATTCAGATGAAGAATGGGAAGTTTATTCTGTAGATGAGTGTGGATTCGGTTATGCTGATAAATGTGAATTTGATTTTGATGATGGCTATCCAATTCAACCCAAGACCAAAAAGGCTTGTGTCTCGCTTTTTAAATAGATTGTTGAAATGTGCAGGTGCTCCAGAGATCCGTACTTTCTAAGTGGATTTTGGATAGTGGAGCATCCAGGCATATGACGGGAATGAAAGCGTTGCTATTCGACATTAAAGCTATCAATGGTGGATATGTTGGATTTGCGGGAAACCAAGGTGGAAGGATAGTCGCCGAGGGAAAACTCTCAAACGGCGTCGTTTCATTCGATCGCGTGAACTATATTGCAGAGTTGGAAAACAATCTTCTGAGCATATCGCATATTTGTGACAAGAAGTTCACGATGCATTTCAACGACAAAGAATGTATTATCTTGAAGTCGGATTTCAAAATACCTGAGGAGTGGATTCTGATGCGAGCTCCGCGTGAGAATGATATATATGTCTTGGATATGGGCATCGCTACCACTTCATCAAAATCAGCGCAATGTTTTGTGACAAAGGCTACCGAGAAAGATTCTATTCTTTGGCATCGTAAAATGGGGCATATTCATTTGCGAAAAATGAATTTCTTGGTTCATAATGATCTTGTAGAAGGCGTAAATCATTGGAGTTTTCAGACGTCTGATCATTGCTTAGAATGCAAAAAGGGAAAGCAGATTAAGAAATCTCATCCGAAGAAAATTCTAAACTCAATCAAGTTGCCATTAGAACGTCTCCACATGGACTTATTCGGTCATGTAAATGTTCGAAGCATCTCAGGAGACTTATATTGCTTGGTCGTGATAGATGACTATTCGAGATATTCGCGGGTATTCTTTCAAGAATCAAAAGACGAAACGTTCGAGAACTTTGTTATTCTATTCAAGAAACTCGAGAACCTTTATCATCTGCCGGTCAGACGCATTAGAAGTGACAACGGCACAGAGTTTAAGAATAACAAAATGAAGGAATTGTGTAACGCAAAAGGGATTCTGCACGAGTTTAGTGCTCCCTATACTCCACAGCAAAACGGAGTAGCTGAACGGAAAAACAGAACTTTGATTAAAACTGCGAGAACCATGCTTGCAGATTCTAAACTTCCAATCAGCTTCTGAAGTGAAGCGGTTGTTGCGGCTTGCTACACACTAAACAGAGTTCTCACTGTCAAACCAACAAAGAAAACATATTTTGAGATGATAAACCGACGGAAGCCAAATTTGAAGTTCTTAGAGCCATTGGGTGTACCATGTACCATAATAGACCAAGATAGCAAATTCGGAGCTAAATCTCTTGAGGGTTTCTTTGTCGGATATACGAGTCCGTTGAGAAGAGTATATGCTCCTTCGTTGAGAAAGGTTATTGAAGCAAAGCACGTGGATTGTTTCAACTATACGGATCCTATTCAAAGGAGAGGTGATGCGTGGCTATTTAATTATCAAGACCTTTGGAAGTCATTTGACTTACCGTCTGACGATGAAGTTGCAGCGTTATATTATCTTCACCAGTCGACGAATCTAGAACAAATTGTTCGACCAATGGTGGTTAATCAACCCACGTTGGATTCATCTTCTTCTGATGCAAGTTCAGTAATAATGGTGTTCCGGCTGAAAATGTTTCTGAAACATTAGTAACACCTACTACTCCTCTAACAAATGCCTCTACTGAACCAGAATACAACAACGGAGCCCAGTATGCCTCAGAATCAGAATTCTGATTCAGATGAAGCACCAACATTTGATGCTGATAGGGAATCATCTTCCTTAGACGAGGAAGTGGAGCAGATAACAAGTCTTCTTAATCAATCTGCAGACCCGAACAACAGAAATGAAGCTTCATCAAGCTCTCCAAACGTTGAATTGGTCGTTGATCTTAACATCACGAATCAGCAAAACTTAGTAGATGTTCCAAGTGAAGAATTGCCGCGATCATATTCCTATCATCCGTCAACAAATATTATCGGAGAACTTCAAACTGGTGTTAGAACTCGAGGGCAAATTAACAAAGCACTCAGTTGTTTCTACACTCGCGTTGCTCCAACCCGGAACTATTGCTTCTATTCATGTTTCATCTCTCAGATTGAGCCAAAGACAGTTAATGAAGCTTTAGCCGATGAAAACTGGGTACAAGCAATGCAAGAAGAACTATTGCAATTTGGGAAGTTGGGAGTGTGGAAGCTTGAAGATCTACCAGAAAATCAGAAAGCGATTGATACAAAATGGGTCTTTAAGTGTAAACGTGATGATAGAGGGGTGGGTTATTATTCGTAACAAAGCTAGGCTTGTTGTCAAGGGATTTCACCAGCAGGAAGGGATAGATTACACAAAAGTCTACACACCAATAGCTCGTTTGGAATCTATTCGAATCTTTCTAGCTTTCGCATCATGGAAAGGATTTAAGGTCTATCAATTGGATGTTAAATCGGCTTTTCTGTATGGAAAATTACGCGAGAAGGTGTACGTTGGACAACCACCGGGGTTTGTCGATCCACTCAACAAGAAGAAAGCCTACCTACTGGATAAAGCTATTTATGGTTTACACCAAGCCCCGAGAGCTTGGTACGAGACGTTATCGCAACATCTCGTCGGCAACGGCTTGATCAGAGGAACTGTGGATAGTACTCTCTTCACCAGAGAAGTTGATGGTCATCTGATAATAGTTCAAATCTACGTCGACGACATCATCTTTGGATTACAAACGATAGTCTCTGCAAGTAGTTTGAGGGAATCATGAAAAAGAAATTCGAAATGTCCTCGATGGGCAAAATAAAGTTCTTTCTTGGTTTACAAGTAGATCAGCTTCTGGATGGTATTTTCATTCATCAGACTAAGTATGTTCACGACATCTTGAAGAAGTTTGGTATGGAAAGCTTGAAGCCTCTATCTACGCCTCTTGCTCTAAATCACCGGATTTACGTTGACGAGACTGGAGCCAAAGTTGACGAGACGTTATACAGATTGATGATTGGATTGTTGATGTATCTGATGGCATCGCGCCCAGATATTATGTATCCAACCTGCCTCTACGCCAGATATCCGTCAAGCCCGAGGATCTTACACATGCAGATCGTGAAGCGAATCTTCATACTACTTGAAAGGATGCCCAAGCACCGGCTTGTGGTACCCGGAGAACGACAATTTCGACCTCACAGGCTATGCTGATTCAGATTTTTTGTGTAGATAAGTTGAATTCAAAATCAACTACAACGGGATGCCAGTTCTTCGGAACAAGAATGGTAACCTGGCAGTGTAAGAAACCGATTACAGTCGCTCTCTCTACCTGTGAAGCTGAGTATATCTCGCCCTCCAGCTGTTGTTCACAGATTCTGTGGATTCAACAGCAGATGAGAGACTATGGTCTGCATTTTCTTGACACTCCGCTGTATGTTGATAACAAGGCAGCCATAGATATAACTAAAAATCCGGTTCATCACTCACGCACAAAACACATTGAATTTCGTTATCATTTCATTCGTGATTGCTACGAAAAGAAATTGGTACGAATAGAAAAAATCCACACCGACGAACAAAAGGCTGATTTTTATACCAAACCATCTTCTTTGTCACGGTTTAAATACTTGTTGAGAATTAATGGTATGAAAAATTTGCTGACAGGTGCGGACGCTGAGGTTGAATACGGATCAGACGACGAGTTCGCGTGATCCACATTGGTTTGTAAATATATTTCTAGTTTAGAATTTTGTTAAAAACTAAAATTCAAAAAGATATTTTTAATTTTAGGGGTAGAAATGTTAGAAAAAATACAAAAACATATGAAAAATTCAAAATGTACAAAAACATTGAAAAATGCAAAAAGAATTCAGTGTCACATAAGGAAATGATAGTACATAAGTGGACTATCACAGTATGCTAAAGAAATGGAAAGTTTTAAAAAGTGATAAACGAGTCTTACTGTGGATGTGTGGATAGGCCTAACACGTTCAGTAAACTGTTTTTGAGATATAAACTAAATTTAGCAACTGCTTATTCTTGTGGATTAACATATCTTGGATATATGGACTTAGTACTCCGAAATTTTGTTTGAAAGATTGCCTGATTCTAAGATACGAGGTCTTTATAGATAGTTGATATCTGGGGTATTATACAAGTTCTTCTGATTTTACGGAAGCAATGGCCTAGAATTTCTATAATACTTTCGCCAAAAACCCCCAAACTGCATGAAATATTGAAAAGAATCAAAAGATCTAATCATTTGCAGTGTTAAAAAGATTCCTTAAGTGGACACACCTGAAAGACGAGCCTTCATCTCTCTGTCTGTAGGGTTGTACTAACATATCTTGAAACGGGTGAGAAATGTGGTAAAGCTTAAGTGGACAAACATACCGACAATCTAGGTAAACGAGTTTAAAGCTTACAGTCATTTAAAGGTCAACGGTACTGGTGATATGTCTCAATCAACTGATATGATCCTTAGATACGAATTCACAAAAAATATGTCTGTAAATATGTTTGTATATAGTTTACTTTGTCCTGTACATAGTTTATCAGTTTGACAGATTAAAATCAAAAAGATTTTCAGTGTGTTTTAGCATAAACTTACAAAAATTCAAAGAGATTTTATTTCTACATTGTTTTCAGCAACGGATCTTCGAAGTCTGGTAAGATGCTAGAACTGGTGGGAATCTCTTTGACAACGGGCTGGGAGCTTATCTGTAAAATCTGAAAAGACAAAATGATAAAAATTTCATTAATTTAAAACTTTGATTTTGAAAATATCAACAGTTTGTTCGTAACGGATCAACCCGGGGTCATTAACTTGGACTCGGCAGACAAATCGGTTAACCAAGGTCATTAACTTGGACTTGGTCAACTGAGTGGATTTTCATAACTGGTAAAAAGTTGGAAAGTTCAGGGGTTAAAATGAAAAAAATGAAAAATTTTAATCTTGTGTTTGGCAAGTTTGGCTGCACTTGCTAAACAAATCAGGTTTATCAAACAGCAAGTTCGACCGAACTTGCTAAGTATTGGCTGTGTTTGTTTTAAAAGCTAAGTTCGCTCGAACTTATGATGGGCTTATTTGTTGGGCTTTGTTAAGTTCGCCCGAACTTGACTTGGTATAAATACCAATCAAGTTCGGCCGAACTCACTTATCAGCTTTCAAAACTTCTGAAGCGAACTTAAGCTAGAGAGAGATCTGAGTGAAAGTGTCATTTTAGCGTCGTTATTCTGCCAAATTTTAGTCGGTTTTTTGGTGATTTGCACACCAATTACCATGGCTGAGGGGAGATTTGGAGATTGATCCATGTTTGAACCGTAAACAATTGAAACAAGATCTAAAAAATTAAAATCTGTTAGATTTAGGTGTTTGTGAACAAAACTGAACAAAAATCCATAATCTACACTTAAAAACGACCTTATAACTTGTTTTGATTAGACTAAAATGCTTGATTGAATGTTTGAACAAGTTTGGTTTTTGGAGAAGACGACAAGTTTGACCGAACTTATTTTCAAATTCGACCAGACTTATCTAAAAATATGAGTAAATGAAACCTAAATATCTTCGACCGAATTTGATAATTTGTATTTGAAAGATTTAAATGGATGTTCGATCAAACTTGTGATTAGTGAAATGTAAATTGTTTAGGTTGTAAGTTCACCCGAACTTATCCTTCAATGTTGAACATGTGTTTAATACATGTTCGAGGGAACTTAGGTAAAGCAAATTGATATAACACATATATCAAGTTCGCCCGAACTTGATATAAATGTTAGAAAATTTTGTGATTTTTCTCGTAAAGCGTGCTAATTGTTTTGCGTCATTTTTCAGGCATAGGTTACAGCACGTGTAATCTCAGTAAAGTTCTCGAAGACTCACAACACGTGCATCACGCTCGACAAAATGATCTGTCCGTCACTTAAAGAATACAATAGTATATTGAAGTTTCTGGAAGAAAGCCCTATTCGCAGAGCGTTTACAGAGCGCACAGTATCGTATCGATCACACATTGTTCATTTATGGATGAATGCAAGTTTGAGTGCTGATGAGAAGACAATTACTTCTACCGTGCAAGTTGGTAATGAAGTTAAGCCGATTACTGTGACTGAAGATGATATTCATCAAATTTTGCAATTCAAAGACAACAAAAGACGATTCAATTTATTTAGACGAGAAGATGGTTCGAAGTTGTTTCTTCCAGATGGGCTACAAAGGAAGCGTGAACAAGCCAACGCTGAAGAAAGGGGAAGTGCCTAACCCCTACAAGCTCCTGATGCATGCTTTAATTCACACATTTAGCCATTGCAAGGCTGGTTTAGATGATGTACAAGATTATTTGGCTAGTATGGCAACGGCGCTTATTCTGAAGAAGCCGTTTAACTTCTCTAAGTTGGTTTTTACTCATATGTCAAAGAATATGGAGGATTCTAGATTATGTCTCTATCCAAGATTTGTTCAAATGTTGATTGATGAGAAGTACACGAACATTACGAGAGATCCGAACGATATTTTATACTTAGTTCATCTTGATGAGACCACAGTAAAGAAGCTAATCAAATTTCAGAAGCAAGCTTCAGCTCCTATTGCAAAGCCAGTTTTCAGAGCCATTAAAGATTCAAACTATATTTTGCCACCAGAAAACAAATGGAGGAAAGACGGCAGTGATGATGAAAAAGAACTTAACGCTGAGAAGGAGTAGTTTAAAGAGTTCAAACCAAAGGCAAGGAGCGAATGGTTCTTAAAGGCAGAAGCTGATAAGCCTAAAAAAACGTGCTGCGAAGAAAGTCGAAACTATGCTTGTCGACGAGGATGAACCAGAGAATGTTGAAGCAGTTGCTGGATCAAGTGCTGCAGTTGTTGTTGAGAGTCAAGAAATAGTGAAATCAACTCAAGACGATGTTATATCAGCTACTTCTGAACAAGAAGATGATTCTGATAAAGAAACTCCTGCTAAAGAGCCAGAAAAGACTAAGGCAGAGATTAGAGCAGAGAAAGAAAAAGAGATTGATGCTGATTTTGATCCAAATTTTGAGAAGGAGTCTGATGAAGAAAGGCCTAAGAAAAAGGTTAAACGTACAAAGTCTTCAGCAACTGAAATCTCGAAGAAGACTATAGTCTCGCCACAAACCAAAGGTAGAAAGAAACCGAAGAAAGTTCAAAAGGCGGTGCGTAAGAGGTACAAAGGAAAGTGTGAAAAGCACAGAAGCCCCACAAGAACCTTCTGGTGCTCAGGAGAAAGGAGTCATACAAGAACCTCCTCCACAAGAACCTCCTGTTATTATTCATGCTGAATCTGAAAGGCCCGGAGTTACACAAGAACCTCCTGTGTCTGGCTTTGTTGAAGCTCCTATCACTGAATCTCCTGTTGCTCTAACGACTTCAAATATTGAAAGTTCTACTCCAAAGAAGTCTACACCAAAAGCTACAACACCAAAGTCAACACCGAAGACTCCAGGAGGGCCTAATGTGTTTGGTGATATGCACAACGATCCGATAAGTCTGCAGGATCTAAACGATTTCTTCCCAGAAACAAATGTTGAACTTCTGGAAAAGCGCGTGAAGGTGTTAGAAGAAAAAGTGGCACAGAATGAAATTGAAAAAGCAGAGCTTATTCAGAAGATGAATTAAAATGCGGTTGAGAAAGAAATGTTGGACGACAAAGTGAAGGTGTTAGAAAATGAGTGTGAGTACTTTAAAGCGTTGATCGAAAGTTTGAAGGATGCAAATGAAAGAATGCAATTTGAGATAGCTGATCTGAAGTCTATCCAAGCCCTAAATGATCAAAGATTCTCCAGGATGCAGAAAGTGTTATCTAATGCACTGGGTATCGACTTCATCAAAGAATATGATCGTCTAGATCAACAGGAAGCCAAAGAACGATCTGAGAAAGAATTGGCTGAGAGTGGCAAAGGTAAAAGAGTTGAAGCTGAAGCTCCTAAGTCTTCTGATGTTATAGAGAAACCAGTTGAAGATGTTTCGAAAGCTTCTGAGTCTGATATTCCAAAGGTTGACGAATCCGTCAAACCTTTTGATCCTATCATTGCTTCTGAAGAAAAAGACGATGAAGAAGCTGAGAAAGATGATAAAGAGGATGAAGAGGAAGGAAGTTACAAGGATTGGAATGTTGGTGATGAAGATGATGATTACGATCAAGGTGATGATGATTTTGATCAGGGTGGTACAGGTATTAAGATCACTGAAGCGAAAGTCTCTGAAGATTTTGATTTTTCTGATCTTATGGATGACGAATCAAATAAGATGGAAGATAAAAGTCAGGGGGAGTCAGGGGAAAAAGGGCCTTCGGAAGATATAGATACGCCAGATGTTGATCGATCTGCTAAGCCTATTACTGAAGTACCCACAAAGCCGTTAATGTTGATGTTAGAACATAATGTGGAAGAAGGGGAGTACGTGCATAACTATTGGAAAGTAGATCTTGCGAGATTAGTTGAAGTTGAAGCTGAAAGCTTAGAATTTGATTTCGAGGAAGTTTTAAATGTTAACACATTTGAACCAAATGATTATTAGTATCAAAGACGATTTGAAGCTGATGAATACAATCGAGTAATTGTGGAAGATTGAACTACAGATGATGAAACTGATCAGAAAGAAAAGTACATTGGTTCTAATTCAGAAAGTTTTCCTACGTTTGAGGAAATGTACAAGCAGTTAGACGAAGACATGCTGAAGGAAAGAATTGTTGAATCAGTCCGAGAGGGTAAAGTTTCTAAACCCATGACGAAAGAAGAAATTTCTCAAGCAAGGAAGTCTTGGTTTAAAGAGATGCCACGTGAACGAAAGTTTAGACGTCCACTAGCATTCTTTACCAGAGACAAAGATGTTTCTTTGGGAGATATATTGAGTTGGGGATGGTTCAAAGAGCTGAACGTTTATTCAATCAAAAGGGAGTTTGGAGTGCAATACTTCAAATACCTTGTTGATTTCAAGACATTACCGTATTGGGATGTGGAAGAGTTGGTACAAACTGTGAACGTTACATACCATATGAAGGTTGCTGATCAGCTATTATGGAAAATGATCAAGTTTGAAGCGGTGAAAGGATTCAATTACTGGAAACCTTCCTAGCCGCAGAATCAAGACAAATAAGAAAACGGGGGAAAAGGACATAACGTTAATTATGAAACGTCCAAGAGCCATGAGGAATATGCCGGTAATGCCGATTGAACAAAACTTCTATCCTTTGTTCAAGTGGTGGCAAATAGATCCAGCTACTTGTGAAGCAGTTATTGTTCTGAAGTTTGAAGAACATTTGTATATTACCAAGGAACGGGTTGAAGTGATGGGTTATCAGGGCATGAGAGGTTTATGGAGGACGATAAGGATTCTAGATCCTATGTGGCTTGTGAACTGCTCGAGAGAAGATATCAAAACCTTATTCTACAACAAGATTGTTTTTGAAGAACGAGAAAAGGTACAAGCAATGCAGTTTCAGAGAGTTGTAAACATTTGCTATGCGCACGAAGTCAATTCTGGAAAGATGTGGCAAACGAAGTGGAGGGATCTGGAGAGAGTTGAGTTTTTAAAGGAGGAAAAAATAAATGAGGCGATTAAAGAAAGAATGGAAAAAGCGTTAAGGCAAAGTTCTCTAAGAATGGCTAACTTTAAAAGACCATCACAAACTGATCAAACGCCTGATCCAAAGCAAGAACGACAAGGAAGCCGTTCAAGAACTTCTTCGGTCGTGTGCGTTAACGTTTATATGAAGACAGAGTTTTGAAGACTGATAAAAGAAGAAGACGATATCCAAGGGGGACTCTATCACACCCTCAATTTCCATTTGCGGAGTTTTACCGCGAGGCGTGTGAACAAACCAGAATCTGAAACACTAGTACGTCGAACGACTCTATATGATTTGATAATACGTTTTCCAAAAATCATTTGTTTAACCATTCATCGTAGATTTTATATTGTCTTAGTTAGTTACCAATGTTCAGCAGAAGCATTAGTTTTTAAAGTTGAGCGGAAGCATAAAGTAAAGTAAAGGAGCGGGCGCCAACATAACCGCCAAAACTTAAAGAAAAACCCAAAACAATGTTTGTAAATGAGACTCGATAAAAGATGTCTTGATCAATGCAAGTGAGTGCACCTAGAGCTCCTAGCGTCCTGAGAAACATGTAAAGAAACAAGTGTCAACATTAAAGAAGAGTGAGTTCACAGGTTTTCATAAATTCGTTTGTTCGGTTATAAGTTTGTTTCCCCCCCCCCCCGTTATCCCTAACCCGGGATAACGGTTTAGTTCCATTATTCCCAACCCGGAATAATACTGATAGTTCCATTATTCCTTACCCGGAATAATACTGATCGTTCCATTATTCCTTACCCGGAATAATAATGATGTCCCATTATTCCTAACCTGGAATAATAACGTTGTCGGTTCCATTATCCCTAACCCGGGATAATATCGTTGATTCGTAATTAAGTTCAATGTTAATATATAGGTAGCTAGCCTAAAGTTATGTCACGTAAGTGTTCGTGATCGAAGCTGACTGTTGTGCCTCCGTGTTGCCAGGCCTATCACTGACCATGGCGAAGTTAGGCCAAATTATTCACCCATTGACCATACCCGGTCGGCTAGCGCGACTAGCTCGGATGGGGCTTGTCGGGCCCAGTAGTACTACTTATAATTTCCCTGCTATTTAAACCCAATACTAACGATCCGAGAGATTTTCGAGGACTTGTGTGATATAGCTGTTTAGTGACCATAACGTACATTAACATTAACTTAGTTACCGAATAGTTAAGTGACGTTAATTTCGTATAACGTAAAGAGATAGAGTTGTAGAGTGTATACATGTTTCTCCCCCTGTTGTTTAAAACCGGATAAAATTAGGGGCCGTGAACTCACCTTTAGTTGCTCGGTTAGTGTAAGACAGAAGTTGAAATGATGGGACCGCTAATTGCGTCCTAACAAGTCAATTGATTTCAAGTTAGTGCGTGAACACACCAATACAAATCCTACACATAATTTACGCACAAAGCGGTACACACAATCACAAATCCTAACACTCAAACATGCATGCAAGTATCCTCATATGAACATAGTGATCAAAACAATTTATCATGAACACAATCCAATCCATGCAACACTTTGGTACACACATTTGCAAGATATCAAGTTTCAGCTTACATACTCATAATTCGGCTGTTTTCGAGGATTTTTATAAAATAGTTCCAACGTTCCAAAAATTCCAATTATTTTACAGAAGGTGACAAATATACTGTAGAATTTTATACAAATTTTTCAAGTCCTAACACTCTACCAATTATTCGTAAATATTAACGTGCTAGGCTGCAGTCAGATTCGTCGCTTTCTGACTGCAGTCCACGGAAGAATTCATTTAAAAATCACCGTTCGTCCAATTAACAAAATTCCAGTGGGAGTTGCCCGGAAATTTCCATATCTTGTTGCTGTACAAATTTCATGATTCGACTCCCTACAGATTATTAAATCCAATCGATAAACAACTAACAAATTTTCAGGATTTTCACAGCTTTAATTACTGAACTTAATTGGCCGCTTAAAAATATCAAACGACTTCAGAAAAATATGAATCTAGCGCCATTAGAATCGTTTTTCAAAACTCTACGTTTTAGACTTCAGAAAATCCGTTTTTCGATAATTAATAACCAAGTTACAGCCAGTTGAAGTTGGCTGTAACCACCATTCAGCATTCTGATTCAGCACTTTATCACAATCTAACTCGCTTAAACCCTCGATACATTGAACATAGGCGATCAAAAACAGAATTACAAATCATATATCATCATATATATCATACCCATGCAAACCCTAATCATAACCTGTAGTTTTTATCAACAAAACACAGCCTATGTTTCCAGATTTCGAACAAACATCAAACTTGCAAACATCATAAATAAATCGGCTAACATAACACTACATTCAAACATATAAATCAGAATATGATCTTGCAAAAACAATGATGATCCTAACCTTTAATAACAAGATCAATGAGCCGAGACTTGGACAAGAGCCGAGAACTAGATGGGACAGATTCGGATGTTGGCGAGAACTTGCGACCGAGAAGAAGAAGAATGGTGAGGGGAGGGCTGCCGTGATTCAAGAGGAGTTGTAACAAGCTGTTTGCGATCGAGAAGATGAAGGATCGGCTGCCGTCGGCTGTTTTCTCAACTAGGGTTTTGTGTTTTGTTTTTGTGAAGCAAGCTCATGCATGTGTGTGTATATATAGCGCAAGAGTAAGGAGAAGAGGGAGGGGTTTACGGTTTGGGTAGCTCGCGACCGCAAAGGGGTTCGGGTGGGTTGGTTTGGGTCTAGCACTTGGTCCTCAAGTTTAGATTAACTACTTGAGTCGCAAGGAAGTGAAGTTGGCTCGTGTCGCGGCTCGATTCGATTCATTTATTTATTTACTACGTCTATACTTTACAACTAAAATAAAACACGAAATCGGATATCGCATAATAACGCACCAACTTATAAACGTTTAATACGTAGCACATAATTTATTTGACAAGTACACGAAATTATCGTAATTCTTTCGAGCGTGCAATTTAAGTCTCCGAACCAAATTAACGTAGGAACAAATAAACGTGAAGTAGTGCGTTTAAGATATCTGAAAAACCGAGATGTCACATTATCCCCATGTTGAAAGAATTTTCGCCCCAAAAATTGAGTAAACGCGGTTTAGAATGCAGCGTACATGTTTAGAGTGCCACGCACCAAGATTTAGTTTGTTAACAATAGTACGCGAAATTACAAGAGATTCCCAAGTGCCATGCACAAAGATTCCCAAGTGCCATGCACAAAGATTCCCAAGTGCCATGCACAAGGATTTAGTTAACAATGGTACGCAAAATTACAAGAAATTTCCAGGTTGTCACATCATCCCCATGTTGAAAGAATTTTCATCCCGAAAATTTAGTTACTGGTATCGTTAGTTTGCTGCTCAGCTGCGAAGAGGTGTGGGTATTTGCTTTTCATTTGGTCCTCTCTTTCCCACGTGAACTCCGGTCCACGCTTAGAGTCCCAACGAACCTTAACGATCGGAATCTTACTGTGCCTTCGAGTCTTGATCTCACGATCCATGATCTCGATAGGTTGTTCCACAAAGTGCAGTTGTTCATCCACTTGAATCTCATCCAATGGAATGACTAGAGTTTCATCTGATAGACACTTCTTCAGATTTGACACGTGAAACACGTTGTGAACTCCACTGAGTTCGGCAGGAAGGTCTAATTGATAAGCTACGGGTCCAATACGTTTCAAGATCACAAACGGACCTACGTACCGTGGGTTTAGTTTGCCTCGTTTTCCAAAGCGGATTACACCCTTCCAGGGTGACACCTTCAGTAGGACGCGGTCGCCTACTTGAAATTCGAGCGGTTTGCGTCGTTGATCAGCGTAGCTTTTCTGTCGATCTCGTGCCGCCGCCATGCGGTTTCTGATTTTTACAGTCTTTTCAGTAGCCTCAAGTATCAACTCAGGGCCTGTAAGTTGGCTGTCACCGACTTCTGCCCAACAGACCGGTGATCTACATTTACGACCGTATAATGCCTCAAACGGTGCTGCCGATATACTTGTATGTTAATTGTTGTTATACGAGAATTCCACTAAAGGCAGGTGGATTTCCCAACTCTTTCCAAAGTCTACTACGCATGCCCTAAGTATGTCTTCCAAGGTCTGTATGGTCCTTTCGCTTTGACCATCAGTCTGAGGGTGATAGGCTGTGCTCATATCTAAGCGTGTTCCCAACGCTTTCTGAAGTGACTGCCAAAAGTTGGACGTGAAGCGAGCATCTCTGTCTGAGATGATGGACGTTGGCACTCCGTGCCGAGAAACTACTTCCTTAATGTAGATGCGAGTCAACTTCTCCATCTTATCTGTTTCTTTAATAGCTAGGAAGTGTGCGGACTTAGTTAAACGATCCACAATCACCCAGATGGTATCGCAACCACCCAAAGTTCGCGGGAGTTTAGTGATGAAATCCATCGAGATCTGATTCCATTTCCACACTGGGATCTCAGGTTGTTGGAGTAGCCCTGATGGCTTTTGATACTCTACCTTGACTTTTGCACAAGTCAAACACTTACTCACGTAGGTGGCTATATCAGCTTTCATGTTGGGCCACCAATACGCAGCTTTAAGGTCTTGATACATCTTATCCGAACCAGGATGGACAGAGTATCGGGATTTGTGAGCTTCGTCCATGACTAGCTCTCTGAGGTTTCCGTAGAGAGGTACCCATATGCGATTCATGAAATACCGGGCTCCATTGGGTTTTACTTCCCAATCGCGTTCCATTTTTCCCACCGATTCGGCCTTGATGTTTTCTTCCTTAACTGCTTCTAACTGCGCGTCGCGTATCTGTTCGGGTAACCCCGAATGAATAGTGAGCTGTAGTGCTCGTACTCGACGAGGTTTCAAGTGTTCCTTCCTACTGAGGGCGTCAGCTACCACGTTAGCTTTACCCGGGTGATACCGAATGGCACATTCATAAACGTTCAAAAGTTCGACCCAGCGACGCTGTCGCATGTTCAACTCCTTCTGATCAAAGATGTGTTGGAGGCTCTTGTGGCCTGTAAAGATTGTGCACTTCGTTCCATATAGGTAGTGTCTCCAAATCTTAAGTGCAAACACTACTGCTCCCAATTCCAGGTCATGTGTTGTGTAGTTTTTCTCGTGAACCTTCAGTTTTCGGGACGCATACGCGATGACCTTGTCGCGCTGCATGAGTACGCATCCCAATCCCTGAATGGAAGCATCACAATATACTACAAAATCATCTGTCCCTTCCGGCAAGGACAGAATGGGTGCACTGCAAAGTTTCTGCTTTAGCAATTGAAATGCTGCTTCCTGCTTGTCACCCCACGCATACTTGATGCCTTTCTGGGTGAGGGTAGTAAGCGGTTGTGCGATCTTTGAAAATCCCTCGATGAAACGTCTGTAGTAACCAGCCAAACCCAAAAATTGGCGGATCTCCGTCGGTGTCCTGGGTGCTTCCCAGTTTTTGATAGCTTCAATCTTGGCAGGGTCGACGTGGATACCCTTTTCATTTACGATATGCCCGAGGAACTAAACTTCCCGAATCCAGAAATCACACTTCGAAAGCTTGGCATATAGTTTCTCCTGTTGAAGTAATCCCAGCAGTAATCGTAGATGTCCAGCATGTTCTTCTTCACTTTTAGAGTAGATGAGTATGTCATCGATGAATACAATGACAAACTTGTCGAGGTATGGTTTACACACACGGTTTATGAGATCCATGAACACCGCGGGTGTGTTAGTGAGACCGAAGGGCATGACCAAGAACTCATAATGGCCATACCGAGTACGAAATGCCGTCTTAGCGTATCCTCCTCCCTGACGCGTAGCTGGTGGTAACCGGATCGTAGATCACTCTTGGAGTAGTAGCTTGACCCTTGTAGTTGGTCGAAGAGATCGTCGATGCGAGGTAACGGGTATCGGTTCTTGACAGTAACCTTGTTGAGTTCCCTGTAGTCGATGCACATGCGGAAGGTCCCGTCCTTCTTCTTGACAAAAAGGACTGGAGCTCCCCATGGCGAAGCGCTTGGTCGGATAAATCCTTTTTCTAACAGCTCCTGAAGTTGGGTAGACAGCTCCTGCAGCTCGGCTGGAGCTAGGCGGTATGGGGCCTTGCCGATAGGAGTTGCATGGTTCGCCAATTCGATTTCAAACTCCAATTGTCGATGGGGTGGGAGACCAGGTAACTCCTTTGGGAATACATCAGCAAAATCACGGACGACGGGGATGTCTTCTATACGTTTCTCGTCCTTAGGCTGTTCGGTGACCAGTGCGAGCAAAGCGAAGGAGTTCTTCCTCCGAAGATACTTCTGTGCTTGCATGTAAGAGATGATGTTTGTGACGGCGCCTGCCTTCTCGCCTTGCACCGTCAAGATTTCGTCGTTAGAGAGCGGAATACGGATAGATTTTTCGAAACAGAGGACTTCAGCTCGGACGTCGGATAGCCAGTCCATTCCGACTACCACGTCAAAACTTCCCAGGGTAGTTGTCATCAGATCAATGGTAAAGGTGTGACCCGCGAGTTTGAGTTGACAGCCGGATACTATATGGGTCACGTCCACAGATTTACCATCGGCTAGTTCTATGATATAAGGGGTCTCTAAGGGTTTAGGCGTGAGATTTAGGTTCTTCCTAAAAAACTCAGATATAAAACTCCTATCCGCACCCGTATCAAAAAGCACAGTAGCAAAATGTTCATTAAGGGGAAACTTACCGGTGACCACGTTCGAGTCGTTTCTGACCTCTCCACGGCCCAACGTAAATGCGCGACCTTTGGCACCTCCTGTGCGACCATTTCCATTATTGTTGTTGCTATTGTTGTTGTGGTTATTGTGGTTGTGGTTGTTCCCACCATTGTTGTTGTTGTTACGCAGCTGTGGGCAGTCTCTTTTGAAGTGGGCAGTGCTACCACACTGATAGCATCCCCGGTTAACACCCTGCTGCTGGCCCTGGGGTTGATTTTGGTTTTGTCGGGACATGATTTCCCCGCGACAATCCTTTGCCGCATGTCCCACCTTGCCACATCGTTGGCAGCGATTCCCGGCACAAGGGCCGTGATGATGAAGATTACAGCGATTGCACTGCGGCTTTCGACCTACATAGCCGCTTGCATTCTGGTTGTTGTTGGCGGGCTGATTTTGGTGACCCCGGTGGCTGTTGTAATTATTGAACCGTTTCTGGTTCCCCTGCTATGGCTGGGATGACGAAGACTGTCGAACAGACGAGTCTTCAAACTTTCTTTTATTATCAGGGGCAACTTCAGTTGTACCCCTAGCTGGCAACTTCTTTTGTTCCACCGCCTTATCGGTGAGTTTGTGCGCCAATCTAATTGCTTGATGTTCAGTTGCAGGGTTGCTAGCCATTACCATACCCTGAATCTCCAGAACCAGACCCCAAGGTAGAACTCGAGTCGTTTTCTCCACAATGTTAGCCAGATCGGGACATAGAAATACCAAGTCGTGATGTTTCGTTGTGTATGCTTCGATTTCAGATCCCACCATCTTGTGGTTCCATAATGTTTGCTCCAACTGTTGCACTCTGTCTCGCGGACAGTACTCCTCTTTGATTAGGGCCTTAAACTCGGCCCAGGCCATTGCATTTGCAGCAATAAGTCCACGCGTTTGGACTTGCGCATTCCACCAAGTTAGTGCCCCATCTTCCAGTGTTGAGGCTGCATACTTGACCTTGTTGGCCTCTAGACAGTTGCACATTTCAAATACTGATTCAGATTTTTCGATCCAGCGGACCAGTCCTATGGGTCCTTCTGCCCCCGAGAATTTGCTTGGTTTCGCGTCGAGGAACATCTTGTAGGGGTTAAAACCCCCTCCTGCTGACAGAGGACAGGTAGTCAGCGAGGAATTCTACTAGCCCAACTATTAGATTTTCACATGAAAATTTAATAATGGTTACCTGCCGGTTGGTTCTGAACACCCGCTAGAGCTGCATTCACGTGCTCTTGGATCATTGCAGCTAGTTCTTCGGGCGTCATGTTAAGGTTTCCGCGACGTCCAGTTGCCATTTTGATCTTCGTAAGACAACATAAATACACACCGATAAGTCTATATATCCAATATAGTTATCCTATTCCGTACTTAAATAATTATCAAGTTATGTCAACTCAAATAAATTAAATAGTCAAAAGAAATACTTGATTAAATAAAGTTTCAACGTCTTACAAAGTGCCAACTAAACATATGAGTTTACTATAAAGTCTCAAGTTTAAACACAAGTGGGAAAATAAATAGACTGAAGGAAAGTAAATAAAATAAGCGAGACGTGTCAGTCTTCTACGTCTCCATCCCCCAAATCACTATCGTTGCCGTCATCCTGCGCGGCATTCCCGGCTTCTACAGCTGGGTCCTCCTCCGGATCCTCCTCTGGATCCTCTTCTGGATCCTCTTCTGGATCCTCTTCAGGATCCTCCTCTGGATCCTCTTCCGGATCCTCCTCTACCGGCACTGAAGGGGCCGGTGCTGGTGCAGGTACTGGTGCAGGTGCTTGATTTTGTTCTAGCTCCTGAATTCTCCAACTAGATTCCAGGACTCTGTCTTCGAGCCAGTCGGCCCTTATCTGCTCAGCACGCAGATCTCTGGCTAAAGTGTTACGAGCTATCTTACTCGTATGTTGCTCTTCCTCGAGCGAGCCAGTTTTACCTGTCAGTTGTCGTATCATCCATCCCTGTGCTAGGATGGTTTCATGCATTCTTTCTATTTGTTCTTGTTGTTTCCGTATCATATCTCTAAGTAGGTCATTTCCTACTTCTACAGAGTTAACCGGTTTGACCGTCACAGCGATGATTGGGCGTGATGACGACTCTTCCCCTAGAGCGAGCCTTTTCCTCGCAGCTGAGCGTGTCTCCACGCCATAAGATGGTAAGGGTTCCACCATAGGTGCCTTTCCTGGCGCCCTTGGTGGCGTAAGTTTGTCGGATGATGATGATGATGATGATGATGATGATGATGACATTGCCTGTTAGGTTGTGTAGTTAGTTACGAGTTGCATTCATTTCTTACTATGCATTCATATTCTTCATAACACAGTTGTGGTACATCACATAACAAGATATAACAGTTCGGTGCTAAACTACGTCTAGTGTCGTGTATTCAGCTATAGTTTAGGTCTACTTTTAATGCAAACCTGGTTCTCTATAGCTAGTGACTCTGATACCAATCTGTCACACCCTCAATTTCCACTTGCGGAGTTTTACCGCGAGGCGTGTGAACAAACCAGAATCTGAAACACTAGTACGTCGAACGACTCTATATGATTTGATAATACGTTTTCCAAAAATCATTTGTTTAACCATTCATCGTAGATTTTATATTGTCTTAGTTAGTTACCAATGATCAGCAGAAGCATTAGTTTTTAAAGTTGAGCGGAAGCATAAAGTAAAGTAAAGGAGCTGGCGCCAACATAAACGCCAAAACTTAAAGAAAAACCCAAAACAATGTTTGTAAATGAGACTCGATAAAAGATGTCTTGATCAATGCAAGTGAGTGCACCTAGAGCTCCTAGCGTCCTGAGAAACATGTAAAGAAACAAGTGTCAACATTAAAGAAGAGTGAGTTCACATGTTTTCATAAATTCGTTTGTTCGGTTATAAGTTTGTTCCCCCCCCCCCCCCGTTATCCCTAACTCGGGATAACGGTTTAGTTCCATTATTCCCAACCCGGAATAATAATGATGGTTCCATTATTCCTTACCTGGAATAATAATGATGGTTCCGTTATTCCTTACCCGGAATAATAATGATGTCCCATTATTCCTAACCTGGAATAATAACGTTGTCGGTTCCATTATCCCTAACCCGGGATAATATCGTTGATTCGTAATTAAGTTCAATGTTAATATATAGGTAGCTAGCCTAAAGTTATGTCACGTAAGTGTTCGCGATCGAAGCTGACTGTTGTGCCTCCGTGTTGCCAGGCCTATCACTGACCATGGCGAAGTTAGGCCAAATTATTCACCCGTTGACCATACCTGGTCGGCTAGCGCGACTAGCTCGGATGGGGCTTGTCGGGCCCAGTAGTACTACTTATAATTTCCCCGCTATTTAAACCCAATACTAACGATCCGAGAGATTGTCAAGGACTTGTGTGATATAGCTGCTTAGTGACCATAACGTACATTAACATTAACTTAGTTACCGAATAGTTAAGTGACGTTAATTTCGTATAACGTAAAGAGATAGAGTTGTAGAGTGTATACATGTTTCTCCCCCTATTGTTTAAAACCAGATAAAATTAGGGGCCGTGAACTCACCTTTAGTTGCTCGGTTAGTGTAAGACAGAAGTTGAAATGATGGGACCGCTAATTGCGTCCTAACAAGTCAATTGATTTCAAGTTAGTGCGTGAACACACCAATACAAATCCTACACATAATTTACGCACAAAGCGGTACACACAATCACAAATCCTAACACTCAAACATGCATGCAAGTATCCTCATATGAACATAGTGATCAAAACAATTTATCATGAACACAATCCAATCCATGCAACACTTTGGTACACACATTTGCAAGATATCAAGTTTCAGCTTACATACTCATAATTCGGCTATTTTCGAGGATTTTTATAAAATAGTTCCAACGTTCCAAAAATTCCAATTATTTTACAGAAGGTGAAAACTATACTGTAGAATTTTATATAAATTTTTCAAGTCCTAACACTCTACCAATTATTCGTAAATACGTGCTAGGCTGCAGTCAGATTCGTCGCTTTCTGACTGCAGTCCACGGAAGAATTCATTTAAAAATCACCGTTCGTCCAATTAACAAAATTCCAGTGGGAGTTGCCCGGAAATTTCCATATCTAGTTGCTGTACAAATTTCATGATTCGACTCCCTACAGATTATTAAATCCAACTCGATAAACAACTAACAAATTTTCAGGATTTTCACAGCTTTAATTACTGAACTTAATTGGCCGCTTAAAAATATCAAACGACTTCAGAAAAATATGAATCCAGCGCCATTAGAATCGTTTTTCAAAACTCTACGTTTTAGACTTCAGAAAATCCGTTTTTCGATAATTAATAACCAAGTTACAGCCAGTTGAAGTTGGCTGTAACCACCATTCAGCAATCTGATTCAGCACTTTATCACAATCTAACTCGCTTAAACCCTCGATACATTGAACATAGGCGATCAAAAACAGAATTACAAATCATATATCATCATATATATCATACCCATGCAAACCCTAATCATAACCTCTAGTTTTTATCAACAAAACACAGCCTATGTTTCCAGATTTCGAACAAACATCAAACTTGCAAACATCATAAATAAATCGGCTAACATAACACTACATTCAAACATATAAATCCGAATATGATCTTGCAAACAATGATGATCCTAACCTTTAATAACAAGATCAATGAGCCGAGACTTGGACAAGAGCCGAGAACTAGATGGGACAGATTCGGATGTTGGCGAGAACTTGCGACCGAGAAGAAGAAGAATGGTGAGGGGAGGGCTGCCGTGATTCAAGAGGAGTTGTAACAAGCTGTCTGCGATCGAGAAGATGAAGGATCGGCTGCCGTCGGCTGTTTTCTCAACTAGGGTTTTGTGTTTTGTTTTTGTGAAGCAAGCTCATGCATGTGTGTGTATATATAGCGCAAGAGTAAGGAGAAGAGGGAGGGGTTTACGGTTTGGGTAGCTCGCGACCGCAAAGGGGTTCGGGTGGGTTGGTTTGGGTCTAGCACTTGGTCCTCAAGTTTAGATTAACTACTTGAATCGCAAGGAAGTGAAGTTGGCTCGTGTCGCGGCTCGATTCGATTCATTTATTTATTTACTACGTCTATACTTTACAACTAAAATAAAACACGAAATCGGATATCGCATAATAACGCACCAACTTATAAACGTTTAATACGTAGCACATAATTTATTTGACAAGTACACGAAATTATCGTAATTCTTTTGAGCGTGCAATTTAAGTCTCCGAACCAAATTAACGTAGGAACAAATAATCGTGAAGTAGTGCGTTTAAGATATCTGAAAAACCGGGATGTCACAGACTCTGTTGGTGCATAATGTCTATGTTTTAGTCTTATATCAAGTCTGTATTATATTAAGCTGAATAGGCTAGGTATAGGAAGTATTTATGAATGTATTAGCCAAGTTCACCCATAACTCAACATGTAAATGCATGTTCAGCCAAACTTGCTTATGCAAGTTCGGGCGAACTTGTGTCTCTAAAATACCTAGCTTGTCTCATTCATTTGTAACTTTGGCATTTTGGAGGCGAAGCTCTGTCAGTTTGTAACCAGAACGTTTGATCAATAAAACTGATGATTAATTGATTAAATCTTGTCTATTGGTAAACACGACGTAATATTTCCGTTATTATGGACGTTAGATATCAAATTTAGGTTCCTAAGCATCGAGGATCGGTCCTACAAGCCAAATTTGAAATTCTTAGAGCCATTTGGTGCGCCATGTATTGTAATCGATCAAGATGGTAAATTCGGAGCCAAATCTCTTGAAGGTTTCTTTGTTGGATATGCGAGTCCGCTAAGAAGAGTATATGTTCCTTCGTTGAGAAAGGTTATTGAAGCACAGCACATGGATTGTTTTAACTATACTGACCCTATTCAAAGAAAAGGTGACGCGTGGCTGTTCAATTATCAAGATCTATGGAAGTCTTTCGACTTGTCGGAGAAAACGTCTGAAGAAGAAATTGCAGCGTTATACTATCTTCAACAGTCGGCGAATTAAGAGCAAATTATTAAACCAATTGTGGCTAATCAACCCATGTTGGATTCTTCATCTTCCGAAGCAGGTCCGAGCAATAGCGGTGTTCAAGTTGAAAATGTTTCTGAAGCAGAAGTAACACCTGCTACATCTCCGGTGAATGCTTCTAATGAACCAGGAAATACAACATCAGGTCCCAGCATACCTCAGAATCAGAATTATGACTCACATGAAGCACCGACATTTGATGTTGATGATGAAACTTCATCGGATGAAGAAGCACCGACATTTGATGTTGATGAATCAATCTGCTAGTCCGAGAAATCAAAGTGAAGCTTCTTCAAGTGTTCCTATTGGTGCAGATGTCTATGTCTTAGTCTTATATCGAGTCTGTATTGTATAGAGCTGTATAGGCTAGGTTAAGAAGTATTTATGAAAAGTTGTAGCTAAGTTCGCTCATGAGTTGACATGTTTAAGCGTGTTCGGCCGAACTTGCATAGGCAAGTTCGGGCGAACTTACACATGTGGAGCGAACTTGTAATCCTATAAATACCTAGCTTGTGTGTCTCATTTGTAACTTTGGCATTGTAGAGGCGAAGCTCTGTCAGTCTGTAATCTGAACGTTTAATCAATGAAACTGAGGATTAACTGATTAATTCTTGTCTATTGGTAACACGACGTAATATTTCCGCTATTATGGACATAAGATATCAAATTTAGGTTCCTAAGCATCGAGAATCTGTCCTACAAGTGGTATCAGAGCTAGAACAGCCTGATTTGATAGTATCAAGACAAGAACACTTCTATTTCTACTCCATTCTTCTTTTTCTTTAACTTTTGATCACAAAATGAAGAATTCATGGTCAAAATCTATTGAATTTTGAATATATCATGTAAAATACAACAAAGATAAACCCTTGAAAGATTGGAGACCAAATTCAACCGAATTCATGTCGAAATTTTGAAAAAACCATGATTTTGAAAACTTTCTGGAACGAACTTGTTGGCCATGTTCGGCCGAACTTGCACTAAAACATCACTTTTCAAGTGATTTTTTAGTAAGTTTGCCCGAACTTAGGTGATTTTTAAGGAAATTTGAGTCAAGTTCACCCGAAGATACTAAATTTTCATTAAATTTTAAATCAAGTTCGACCGAACTTGTGTAAAATCAAGAAGATTTTAAGTAAGTCACCTGAACTTGCTTGTATTTCATTAAAGTTCTATTAAACAAGTTCGCTCGAAGATCTGTTTAATTGGGTTATAAGTTCGACCGAAGATAATTGAAATTTTTCCAAAGTAAATCTAACAAGTTCGACCGAACTTGTTAGAAAATTCAAGAATTCTTCATTTGTCACTACAAGTTCGACCGAACTTGTAGTAGGACTAACTGTTTTCAAAGTTTTTGAAAAATTTTCAGCGTATACGTTTCATGATTCACAATGGAAGATCAACTAAGAGCTTATATGTCCGGAGCTAGTTCGCCAAATGCCAATGTGATTAATCAAGTCAATCTTGATAACGAAATGGGAACGACCGTCAAACCGCCCAAGCTAATGAGCATGGACGAATACGAAGCATGGAAAGAGAAATTTACCTACTGGGTTCAAGCCATGCACTTCGCTGGCTGGGTGTCAATTTAAAGAGGGTATACTATTCCAGTAGATGAGCATCAACAAGTTCTTGAGAAGTATAACTACTCGACAGCTCAGAGAGATGAATACATTGCAGAGAAAAAAATGATCAGTCTCATCCAACAGTCTGTCAAAGAAGATATTCTGATTCTGTTACCACAATATACTACTGCAAGAGAGCTTTGGTTGTCATTACAGAAGAAATACCAAGGCAGTGCCGAAATGATCAAAAGCAAGAAGGCTCTCATTCTGAAAGAATTCGATATATTCAGCATGCTAAAGAATGAGACCATTAAGCAAATGATTGAGCGTTTATGTCACCTCAAAGTGCAAATGCGAAGACACGGTCTTGAGAAGACAGAACAAGAATACATCGACAAACTTGTTGACGCACTGCCAGAGGGTGAATGGACTACGTATTTGATGGTTCTGAAAAATAGTGATAAGTGGGATTTCTTCAAGTTGTCAAAATTTATTGATAAACTCGAAGGTCACAAAATGGAGCTTCTGAAGATAGCGAAATCAAAGAACGCTAATGTAGTTCAAGACATTGGTTTGTACTACAAAACCGAAATGCAAGATAACATTTCGAGTCCAAAAATTGGAACTGCTTTTAGTGCAAACATGAATGCTTCTCCACAAAATCAGAATCATTCACAGCCTCAGTATGACCAAAGTCAACAAAATTCTTACTCGAGCACTGGTTCAAATTCAACATTCCAAAGTCAAGCAAATCAGAACCAACAGCAAAGTTCTGATCCGAATGTTTACAAGTGCAATATCGCAGTGAATTTGAGCAATGTTGTTTCAGAAAAAGTTGCAAAACAACATATGTCACTACTCGCTACCGTCTTAGAATCTTATGAATGTCTTGTTGCCGGTAAGATCGGAAACCCCGAGATGACCGCAGAAGATTATGACCAGGTTGACGAGGAAGAACTCGAACTAATGGACATCAAATGGTCCTTAGCTTCGATCATTAGGAGAGTGACAAAGTTCGTTGCACTCACAGGCCGTGACGTAGGAAACTCCAGCAACAAATTGGGTTTTGACAAATCCAAAGTCACGTGTTTTAGATGTCGACAGAAGGGACATTTTAAAAGAGAGTGTAAGAACACCGAGGCAACCGGAAATCAAAGTCCTTTCGGAGGAGGGAATGATTATTACAAGAAGGCGCTTCAATATAAACTTTTCCCGAAGAAAACTCAGATTAAGATCCAAGAAAAGCCAAATAGTAGTACCACGGAGAAAGCCATGGTTGCATCTACAGAAGATGAAGGTTTTGACTGGAACTCTTATATTGGGAAAAAGACCGGAGTTGCTTTGATGGCAGAGATAGTTGAAGATAATTCTGCAGAGGAGGCAGCGGCAGCAACAGAAGCAGCAGCTTTCGAACAAGCTATTCTGGAACAATACTTGCATCAACAGCAGGAAGAAGAGGAATATATCCATATGCAGAGACAAGGAATTTTATCCTCTAATTCTTGTGACAGTTTTGCAGGTCACTTTTGATGGAAGCACGAAAGAACAAGTGGTTGAGGAGAAAAAGTTTGATGAAGTGATTGTTGATATCACTCAAGAAATGAAAGTCGAAGACCTCAAGGACATGGCAGATAAAGCTTTAATGGCAAATCTAACTAAGGTAGGTCCAGAGGTAAAGATTGTCGAGAAAGAAGTTGTTAAAGTACAAATTGTAGAGGTTGAGAAACCTTGTACAAAATGTACTAAACCTTGTGTCGAATGTGCCGAAAAATCAAAGATCATCGCTGAAAACAATGTACATAATGATTTGTTGAAATATGATTATCGCACAATGAAAGAAGCGTATGACAAAATGAAAAATTATTATGGCAGACTCGACAGAAATAACACCGAACAACATGATAATATAAGAATGTTGAGTGGTACAGTAATGGATAAACAAAGAGCAATTAACATTTATATCAACACCATTGCTGAAATCAACCAACAACTTCAAGATATGACAATTGAAACTGAAAGAGTTCGACAATTGTTAAGAAGTTATACCACTAACGCATATGTTATCGATCACATTTTTCCAACAATCTCATCGGAAGAAAAACCTAAAAAGAAAGCAGGCAAAGAATATAGCAATGTTCCTCCACCTCTTTGCGAAAAATACTGTGTTAAATCTGCAGACGGGATGGACAAGGCACTCAATGTTGAATTACTTTCTGAAAAGAAAAACCAGTTGCCAGAGAACATTGATATAGTCTTTGCTAAATCTGATGATGATAACAATGATGTGGTTAACAAAGTTGTTGAAAATGTTTTAAGTGATTCTGATGATGGCACTTCAAAAGCGCCAACTCGAGTTCAAAGAATTCTGATTCACAATCTGAAAATGACGATAAGTCGTCAGAAGATTGTCTAAGTGACGATCCTAATATTGTAATGTACAAAATTAAGTATTCAGATAGACTATACTTTAATGATAGCTTCCCGATTCAGAATGTGAAAGAAGAATTGCGTGATAAATTCTTTAAACTCGTGGAAGTCACATCAGAGGAATTGGTAATCAATGAACGAAAATTCTATTCCAAACCTAAAAGAAACAATTACCAAAGAAACGGTGGTGATCATTCAGAAAACTGGAGAGCGGGGTTGGGTTTAGAAGAAGAAACTAATGAATCTGTAAAGAAACCGTTACCATTTCATGAATATAAAAACAAAAACATGAAGTTTGTATATGGGACGAATACAGTTCATGAGGAGAATTTGATTAGTAAGCAATCAAATGATGAGTTCAAGAAGGAGAAAGAAATTCGAGATAAAGCCAAGGTTACAAGTGGTGCCAAAACCTCAAGTAGTAAACCACTGGTTAAAGGACATCCACTTGATAATCGGACATATTTCAAGTGCAATGAAATTTGTCATATGGCACGACATTGTCCGAAATCAAAATCAGCTTATCCTCGAAAAAGAGAAACAAATGTTGTTAAACCAAAGCAACCAGTGTTTGTAAAACCTGTAAAAATTTGAAAACGAAATGAATCAAAACCAGAAGTTAAACCAAAGTCTGAAAAGATTTTTGAAAATTCCATTTTCGAAAAAGGTGAACTTCTAGGTCTAATGAAAACAAGTTTTACATCAAAAAGGCTAATATCAAATCTCAAACCTAGATTGCCAAGAAAAGGTCAATAACATCTGGTGTTGTTAAGTCTGAGCTGGTAAAGACTGACAGCACAAAAGAATCAAAGACTGAAATCGCTAAGTCTGAGCGGGTAAAGAGTAGTGAGAATGTGAAAGAAATTAAAACAGAAATCAAGAACGATAATGCCAAATCTGTAAAAGATAAGAAAAAAGTGAAATTTTCAAACATTAACATTGTTGAAACAGATGATGAATTTGATTTTGATGATGTTGATGAGTTTGAATATGCTTTTGTTGATGGTTATCCTGTAAAACCCAAGACCAAGAAGGCTTGGGTAGAGCTTTTCACCTATTTCTGAATTTTGCAGGGGCTCCAAAGATCCATACTTTCAAAGTGGATTTTGGATAGTGGAGCGTCCAGGCATATGACAGGAATGAAGGCATTGCTATTCGACATTAAAGCTATCAATGGTGGATATGTTGGATTTCAGGAAATCAAGGTGGAAGGATAATTGCTGAGGGAAAACTCTCTAATGGCGTAGTTTCTTTTGATCGCGTGAACTATATTGCAGAACTTGAGAACAATCTTCTGAGTATATCGCAGATTTGTGACAAGAAATTCACAGTTCATTTCAACGACAGAGAGTGTGTTATCTTGAAGCCGGGATTCAAAATTCCAGATGAGTGGATTCTGATGCGAGCACCACGTGAGAATAATATATATGTTCTTGACATGGGTGTTGCTACCACTTCATCACAATCAGCACAATGTTTTGTATCAAAGGCTACTGAAAAAGATTCTATTCTTTGGCATCGTAAGATGGGGCATATTCATTTGCGAAAAATGAATTTCTTGATTCATAATGATCTTGTAGAAGGCGTAAATCTTTGAAGTGTTCAGATGTCTGATCATTGCTCGGAATGCAAGAAGGGAAAGCAGATCAAGAAATCACATCCGAAGAAAATTCTAAACTCAATCAAGTTGCTATTAGAACGTCTCCACATGGATTTATTTGGTCCTGTAAATGTTCGAAGCATATCAGGAGACTTATATTGCTTGGTCGTGACAGATGACTATTCGAGATATTCATGGGTATTCTTTCAAGAATCAAAAGACGAAACGTTCGAGAACTTGGTTATTCTATTCAAGAAACTCGAGAACATTTATCATATGCCGGTCAGACGCATTAAAAGTGACAATGACACAGAGTTTAAGAATAACAAAATGAAGGAATTCGGCAACGCAAAAGGGATTTTGCACTAGTTTAGTCCTCCCTATACTCCACAGCAAAACGTAGTTGCTGAACGGAAGAATCAAACTTTGATTGAAACTGTGAGAACCATGTTTGCAGATTCTAAACTTCCAATCAGTTTCTGGAGTGAAGCAGTTGATGCGGCTTGCTACATGCTAAACAGGGTTCTCACCGTCAAACCAACAAAGAAAACATGTTTTGAGATGATAAACCGACGGAAGCCAAATTTGAAGTTCTTAGAACCATTCGGTGCTCCTTGTACCGTAATAGACCAAGATGGCAAATTCGGAGCTAAATCTCTCAAAGGTTTCTTTGTCGGATATGCGAGTCCGTTGAGAAGAGTATATGTTCCTTCCCTGCGAAAGGTTATTGAAGCATAGCACGTGGATTGTTTCAATTACGCGGTTCCTATTCAACGGAAAGGTGACGCGTGGCTGTTTAACTATCAAGACCTTTGGAAGTCATTTGACTTGCCCAAAGAACCATCTTCTTCTGGCGCAAGTTCAAACAATAGTAGTGTTCCGGCTGAAAATTATTCTGAAACATTATTATCACCCACTACTCTTCCAACGAATGCCTCTACTGAACCAATGAATACAACAACGGAGCCCAGTATGCCTCAGAATCAAGATTCTGATTCAGATGAAGCACAGACATTTGATGCTGATGGGGAATCATCTTCTTCAGATTGAAGAAGTGGAGCAGATAACAAGTCTTCTTAATCAATCTGCAGTCCCAAACAACAGAAATAAAGCTTCATCAAGCTCTCCAAACATTGAATTGGTTGTTGATCTCAACATCATGAATCAGCAAAACTCAGTAGATGTTCCAAGTGAAGAATTGCCGCGATCATATTCCTATCATCCGTCAACAAATATTATCAGAGAACTTCAAACTTGTGTTAGAACTCGATGGCAAATTAATAAAGCACTCAGTGGTTTCTATACACGTGTTGCTACAACCCAGAACTATTGTTTCCATTCATGTTTCATCTCTCAAATTGAGCCTAAGACAGTTAATGAAGCTTTAGCAGATGAAAACTGGGTACAAGCAATGCAAGAAGAATTATTGCAGTTTGATAAGTTGGGAGTGTGGAAGCTTGAAGACCTACCAGAAAATCAGAAAGCAATTGATACAAAATGGGTCTTTAAGTGTAAACGTGATGATAGAGGAGTTATTGTTCGTAACAAAGCAAGGCTTGTTGTCAAGGGATTTCACCAGCAGGAAGATATAGACTACACGGAAGTCTATGCACCAGTAGCTCGATTGGAATCTATTCGAATATTTCTAGCTTTCGCATCATGGAAAGGATTTAAGGTCTATCAATTGGATGTCAAATCAGCTTTTCTGTATGGCAAATTACGCGAGAAGGTGTACGTTGGACAACCACCAGGGTTTGTCGATCCACTTAACAAGAAGAAAGCGTACCTATTGGATAAAGCACTCTACGGTCTACACCAAGCCCCGAGAGCTTGGTACAAGACGTTATCGCAACATCTCGTCGGAAACAGCTTTATCAGAGGAACTGTGGATAGTACTATTTTCACCAGAGAAGTTGATGGCCATCTGATTATAGTTCAAATCTACGTTGACGACATCATCTTTGGATCTACAAACGATAGTCTCTGCAAAGAGTTTGAGGGAATCATGAAAAAGAAATTCGAAATGTCCTCGATGGGCGAAATAAAGTTCTTTCTTGGTTTGCAAGTAGATCAGCTTCCGGATGGTATTTTCATTCATCAGACTAAGTATGTTCACGTTATCTTGAAGAAGTTTGAATGAAAAGCTTGAAGCCTCTACCTACGCCTCTTGCTCTCAACCACGGCATTTGCGTTGACGAGACTGGAGCAAAAGTTGACGAGACGTTATACAGATCGATAATTGGATCACTGATGTATCTAACGGTATCGCGCCCAGATATTATGATCCAACCTGCCTATGCGCCAGATATCAGTCAAGCCCGAGGATCTTACACATGTAGATCGTGAAGCGTATCTTCAGATATCTGAAAGGATGCCCAAGCACCGGCTTGTGGTACCCAAAGAACGACAATTTTGACCTCACAGGCTATGCTGATTCCGATTTTGGTGTAGATAAGTTGAATTCTAAATCAACTACAGCGGGATGCCAGTTCTTCGGAACAAGAATGGTAACCTGGCAAGCTGAGTATATCTCGGCCTCCAGTTGTTGTTCACAGATTCTGTGGATTCAACAACAGATGAGAGACTATGGTCAGGAATTTCTAGACACTTCGTTGTATGTTGATAACAAGGCAGCCAACGATATAACTAAAAATCTGGTTCATCACTCACGCACAAAACACATTAAAATTCGTTATCATTTCATTCGTGATTGCTATGAAAATAAATTGGTACGAATAGAAAAAATCCACACCGACGAACAAAAGGTTGATTTTTGTACCAAACCATTTTCATTATCACGGTTTAAATACTTGTTGAGAATTAACGGTATGAAAAATTTGCTAACAGGTGCGGATGCTGAGGTTGAATACGGATCGGACGAGGAGTTCGTGTGATCCACATTGGTTTGTAAATACTTTTCTAGTTTAGAATTTTATTAAAAACTAAAATCCAAAAAGATGTTTTTTATTTTAGGGGTGGAAATGTTAGAGAAAATACAAAAACATTCGAAAAAATTTAAAATCCAAAAACATATAAAAATTCAAAATGTTCAAAAACATTGGAAAAGACAAAAAGAATTCAGTGTCATAAAAGGAAATGATAGTACATCAGTGGACTATCACAGTATGCTAAAGAAATGTAAAGTTTTAAAAAAGTAATAAATGAGTCTTACTGCGGATGTGTCGATAGGCTTAACACGTTCAGTAAACTGTTTTCGAGATATAAACTAAATTTTACAACTGCTTAATCTTGTGGATTAACACATCTTGGATATATGGACCTAGTACTCCGAAATTTCGTTTGAAAAATTGCCTGATTCTGAGATACGAGGTCTTTATAGATAGTTGATATCTGGGGTATTATACAAGTTCTTCTGATTTTGCGGAAGCAAGTTCAGGCGAACTTACACATGTGGAGCGAACTTGTAATCCTATAAATACCTAGCTTGTGTGTCTCATTTGTAACTTTGGCATTGTAGAGGCGAAGCTCTCTCAGTCTGTAATCTGAACGTTTAATCAATGAAACTGACGATTAACTGATTAATTCTTGTCTATTGGTAACACGACATAATATTTCCGCTATTATGGACGTTAGATATCAAATTTAGGTTCCTAAGCATCAAGGATCGGTCCTACAGTTCCTAATGTTGATGTGAACAGTGATCTGATTGTTTCAAATCAGCAAAGCTTAGTTGATGTTCCTACTGAAGAAATGCCGCGATCATATTCTTACCATCCTTCAACAAATATCATTGGTGAATTACAAACTGGTGTGCGTACACGAAGCCAAATCAATAAAGCACTTAGTTGTTTCTACACACGAGTTGCTCCAACTCAGAACTACTGCTACTACTCATGTTTCATTTCTCAAATAGAGCCAAAGACCGTTAATGAAGCTGTGGGGGACGAGAATTGGGTGATAGCAATGCAAGAAGAACTGTTACAGTTCGAGAAGTTGGGTGTTTGGAAGCTTGTAGACTTGCCACAGAAGCAGAAATCTATTGATACAAAGTGGGTCTTCAAGTGTAAAAGAGACGATCGGGGTGTAATAGTCAGACACAAAGCTCGGCTGGTTGTCAAGGGATTCCACCAGCAAGAGGGTATAGATTACACGGAGGTATATGCACCAGTTGCACGATTTAGAGTCTATACGCATTTTCCTCGCATTCGCATCTTGGAAAGGAATTAAGGTGTACCAGTTGGATGTAAAATCTGCATTTCTCTATGGTAAACTTCGAGAACAAGTGTAGGTCGGCCAAAAACCGGGTTTCGTCGATCCACTGAACAAGAATAAAGCATATCTCCTGGATAAAGCCTTGTACGGTCTACACCAAGCCCGAGAGCTTGGTACGAGATGTTATCGCAACATCTCGTTGGAAACGGCTTTACAAGAGGAACAGTGGACAGCACTTTGTTTACCAGAGAAGTTGGATCGCATCTAATAATTGTATAAATCTATGTAGACGACATCATTTTCGGTTCTACGGATGACAGTCTGTGCAAAGAGTTTGAAAAGATCATGAAGAAGAAATTCGAGATGTCCTCGATGGGCGAAATGAAGTTCTTCTTAGGTTTACAAGTGGATCAGCTTCCAGACGGGATATTCATTCATCAGACTAAGTATGTTCACGACATTCTCAAGAAGTTTGAAATGGATAGCTCGAAGCCGCTTTCGACACCGCTGGCACTGAACCATGGGATTTGCGTAGACGAGACGGGAACGAAAGTTGATGACACACTCTATCGATCGATGATAGGATCGCTGATGTATCTGACGGTATCTCGCCCAGACATCATGTATCCTACCTACTTATGTGCGAGATATCAGTCTAGTCCTCGAATGTCACAGATGCAGATAGTCAAGCAAATCTTCCGTTACTTAAAGGGATGTCCTAGCACGGGCTTATGGTAGCCTAAAAATGACAATTTCGACCTAACGGGATACGCTGACTCAGACTTCGGAGTGGACAAACTGAACTCGAAATCTACAACGGCAGGATGCCAGTTCTTTGGAACGCGTTTGGTAACGTGGCAGTGCAAGAAACAGACCACGGTCTCTCTCTCAACCTGTGAGGCAGAATACATTTCTGCTTCCAGTTGTTGCTCTCAAATTCTCTGGATTCAGCAACAGATGAGGGATTATGGTATGCAGTTTCTTGATACGCCTTTATTCGTAGATAACAAAGCAGCCATTGATATAACCAAAAATCTGGTTCATCACTCATGTACAAAACACATTGAAATTCGTTACCATTTCATTCGTGACTGTTACGAAAAGAAATTGGTGCGAATAGAAAAAATCCACACCGACGAACAAATGGCTGATTTTTATACCAAAGCATTTCCTTTAACAAGATTTAAATATCTAATGAGGCTCAACGGTATTAACAACTTGCTAACAGGTGCGGAAGCTGAGGTTGAATACGGATCGGATGACGAGTTCACGTAATCCGCATTAGTTTGCATGGTTTGTAAATATCTTTCTAGTTTAGTATTTCTTAAAAATCTAAAATCCAAAAAATATGTTTTTGATTTTAGGGGGAGAAATATTTGGGAAAATACAAAAACATATGAAAAAACTTAAAAAATGTACAAAAACATTGAAAAAGACAAAAAGAATTCGATGTCACAAAAAGGAAATTATAGTACATCAGTGGACTATCACAGTATGCTAAAGAAATGTAAAGTTTAAAAGTGATAAACAAGTCTTACTATGGATGTGTCGATAGGCTTAACACGTTCTGTAAACTGTTTTCGAGATACAAACTAAATTTTACAACTGCTTAATCTTGTGGATTAAAACATCTTGGATATATGGACTTAGTACTCCGAAATTTCGTTTGAGGGATTGTCAGATTCTGAGATACGAGGTCTTTATAGATAGTTGCTATCTGGGGTATTATACAAGTTCTTCTGATTTTGGGGAAGCAATAGCCTAGAACTTCTATAATACTTTCACTATAAACACCTAAACTGCATGCTATCTTGAAAAGTATCGAAAGATCTAATCATTTGCAGTACTGAAAAGATTCCTTAATTGGAACACACCTTAAAGTGAGCCTTCATCTCTTTGTCTATAAAGTAGTACTAAACTGAGCTCTCAAGGCCTCGCATAACCCAGATACAGATATCAATTACGCTATATTCACCTGTAAGATGAAATCTAGGGAATTTTGATACAGGAGTATATTCAAGAAGTGGGAACCGAAGATAAGTCAAGTTTCATAAATCTAACCTTAACATATCTTGAAACAGTTTTGAAATGTGGTAAAGTTTAAGTGGACAAACATATCGACAATCTAGGTAAACGAGTTTAAAACTTAAAGTCATCTAAAGGTCAACGGTACTTGTGATTTGTCTCAATTAATTGATATGATCCTTAGACACGAATTCACAAAAAAATGTCTGTAAATATGTTTGTACATAGTTTACATTGTTCTGTACATAGTTTATCAGCTTTATAGATTAAAACCAAAAAGATTTTAAGTGTGTTTTAGCATAAACTTACAAAAATACAAAAAGTTTTTGTTTCTACATTGTTTTCAACAAACTAATGTTGGAGAACGGGTCTTCGAAGTCTGGTAAGGTGCTAGAACTGGTGGGAATCTCATTGGCAATGGGCTGGGAGCTAATCTGTAAAATCTGAAAAGCCAAAACGACAAAAAGTTCATTAATTTGAAACTTTAATTTTGAAAACATCAACAGTTTGTTCGTAACGGTCAAACCGGGGTCATTAACTTGGACTCGGCAGACAAATCGGTTAACCAAGGTCATTAACTTGGACTTGGTCAACTGAGTGGATTTTCATAACTGGTAAAAGTTAAAAAGTTCAGGGACTTAATTGCAAAATTTGAAAAAGTTTGAATTTGGTTTTGGCAAGTTCGGCCAAACTTGTCAAACTAATAAAAGTTTAACATTTAAACAAGTTCGACCGAACTTGCAGATTGATGATTGTTCTTGTGAAAACATAAGTTCGCCCGGACTTGAGTGGGCTTATAATTTGGGCTATGTAAGTTCACCCGAACTTGCAGGAGTATTTATGTCCAGCAAGTTCGGCCGAACTCATTTATCCGTTCCCAAAACTCTCTGAAGCGAACTTATCATATTTGAGTGAATTTGGCAATAATACGTCATTACTCTACCAAAATTTGAGTTGATATTGGTGATTTGCACACCACTATCAATGGAAGAGGTGAGATATTATTGATTAAACCATGAATTGAACGTTAATTGAACAACTTAGATCTGAACTTACAAAATTTGATAGATCTAGACGAATTTGGGACAAACTGAACTTTGAATGATGTTTAACAGTTAAAACCGACCATAAATTTGTTTCCAAATTGATCAGATGATCATGTATGATAATTGCAGGTTTGATGTAGATGATAACAAGTTTGGCCGAACTTGTTATCAAGTTCGACTGAACTTGCTAATCAAAACATTGTTAAATCTGATGAAACCACAAGTTCGACCGAACTTCTAGGAAAACTGGGTTGCAAATGTTATGGAAGTTCGCCCGAACTTAGTGTTTAAGATTTTGAACTTGTGATGAGTATAAGTTTGCCCAAACTTATGTTTGTTTGTGTTGAACATGTATTTTGTGCATGTTCGGGCGAAGTTGTCTTAAACAATTCATTATGCACACATCAAGTTCGCCCGAACTTGATGAAAAAGTGTTAAAAATTGTAACTTTTTCTCGAAATACGTGCCAAGTGTTTTGTATCATTTTTCGGCTCAAGTACCAGCAAGGGTAATTTCTATGGATTTCTCGAAGTTTCACAATACATGTATTACGCTTGATAAACGATATGTCCATCATTGAAATAGTATAATAGTATCTTGAAGTTTTTGAAAGAATGTCCGATACACAGAGCTATCACGGAGCGCACTATATCGTATAGATCACACACTTACCATTTCTGGATGAACGCGAGTCTCAGCGAAGATAAGAAGTCTATCATTTCATCTGTGCAAGTCAGGAATGAAGTCAAAGCAATCACTGTTACAGAAGATGATATTCACAGGATCCTACAGTTCAATGATGACAAAGACGATCCGATTTTCTTAGACCAGAAGATGGTTAGAGGTTGTTTCTACAGAATGGGTTATAAGGGCAGTGTGAATAAGCCGACTTTAAAGAAAGGGGAAGTGCCAAACCCATACAAGCTCCCGACGCATGCAATTATTCATACTTTCAGTCACAGAAAGGCGGGCCTAGATGACGTGCAAGATTACATGGCATGTATGGCAACGGCGTTGATTCTAAAGAAGCCATTCAACTACTCAAAGCTTGTGTTTACACTTATGTCGAAAAACATGGATGATTCGAGATTGTGCTTATATCCGAGGTTTGTTCAGAGCTAATCGATGAGAAATACACAAATATTTCACGAGATCCAAATGATGTTCTTTATCTTAGTCATCTCGATAATACAACGGTGAAGAAGTTGATCAAGTTTCAAAAGCAAGCTTCAGCACCAGTGGCAAAACTAGTATTTGGGGCTATCAAAGATTCAAACTATATTGCGCTGTCTGACAACAAATGGAGGAAAGACGGTAGTGGTGATGAAAAAGAATTGAATGATGAGAAAGAGTGGTTCAAAGGTTTCAAGCCGAAAGCTCGAAGCGATTGGTTCTTAAAGGCTGAAGTCAAAAAAACCTAAAAAGAAGCGAGTAGCAAAGAAAGTAGAAACTATGCTCATTGATGAAGATGAACCAGAAAATGTTCAAGCTGAAGCTGGTTCTAGTGCAGCAGTGGTTGTTGAGAGTCAAGAAAAAGTTAAAACGACTCAGGAAGACGATGTGATCTCAGCTACTTCAGAGAATGATGATTCTGACGATTCTCTTGAAAGAGTTACAAAGAAAACAATTGCAGAGACTGAGGCAGAAAAAGCCAAAAGACTGATGCTGATTTCAATCCAAATCTTGAAAAAAGAATCTGATGAAGAAAGGCCGAAGAAAAAGGCTAAACGTTCAAAGTCTGCAGTGGTTTCTACAACTAAAACCACAGGTTCTCCACAGACAAAAGGCAAGAAAACTAAGAAAGCCAAGAAGCCGCCAAGCAGGAGATATATTGGAATGATAAAGAGCGCAGAAGTTACACAAGAACCTTCTGGCGCACAGGAGAGAGGAGTTACACAATAACCTTCGACACAAGAACCTCCTGTTGTTATTACTGCCGAAGCTGAACGTCCAGGAGCCACACATGAACCTCCTGAGACTGGATTGCTCGACGTACCTGTTATTCAATCTCCGGTTGTTCCAATGACTTCTCACTTTGAAAGTTCTACACCAAATAAGTCTACTCCAAAAGATGCTACTCCAAAGTCAACACCAAAAAATCCAAGGGGAATTTATTTGGTGATATGCCGCATGATCCGATTAGTCTTCAAGATCTGGATGATTTATTTCCTGAAACTAATGTTGATCTCCTCAAAAAGTGTGTCAAGATCTTGGAAGCAAAAGTGGCCAAGAATGAAGAAGAAAAGGCTGAGTTGATCAATAAGATGAATCAAAGCGCAGTTGAGAAAGAATTGTTGGATGATAAAGTAAAAGTGTTAGAGAATGAACGCGAATTCTTCAAGGCGTTAATCGAAAGTTTACAAGACGCGAATGATAAACTTTAAACAGAGATTGTTGATCTAAAGTCAATCCAAGCCCTAAATGATCGTAGATTCACGAGGATGCAGAAAGTTTTATCTAATGCTCTGAATATTGATTTCATTGCAGAGTATGATCGTTTAGACAGGCAAGAAGCTAATGAAAGATCTGAAAAAGAGTTAGCAGCAAGTGGCAAAGGTAAGGGTGTTGAGGGTGAAGCCTCTAAATCATCTAAAGCTGCAGAAAAGTCTGTTGATGGTGTTGTTATAGCTTCTGAGTCTGATATTCCAAAGGTTGACGAATCTGTCAAGCCTTCTGATCCTATCGTTGCTTCTAAAGATAAGGATGATGAAGAAGCAGAGAAAGAGGATAAAGATGATGATTAAAAGAAAGAGGATACTGATTATGAGGATTGGAATAGTGTTGATGACGATTATGATGATCAGGGTGGTGTTGGTTTGAAGATTAGTGATGCAAAAGTCTCTGATGACTTTGATTTTTCTTCTCTAATGGATGATGAATCAAATAGGATGGATGATCAGATTTAGGGGGAGTCAGGGCAGACAGGGCCATCTGATGATGTTGATATGATGAATGTGGATAGGTTTGCAAAGCCTGTTGCTGCGACAAAGCCTATGATCTTGATGCTTGAACATAACGTTGAGGAAGGCGAGTTTGTGCATAATTACACAAAAGAAGATTTGGCGAAGTTGATTGAAGTTAATGCTGAAAATCTAGAGTTTGATTTTGAAGAGGAAGTGTTGAATGATAACACGTTTGAGCCGAATGATTATCAGTATGTACGACGAATCGAAGCTGACGAGTACAACAGAGTTATCATAGAAGATTGGTCTTCTGATGATGAAACAGATCAAACTGCAAAGTACGTCGGTCCTAACACTGATAGTTTTCCTACATTTGAGGAGATGTACAAGCAACTAGACGAAGATATGTTAAAAGAAAAGATTGAAGAATCAGTTCGAGAGGGTAAAGTTCCAAAGCCGATGACAAAAGAGGAAATTTCTCAAGCCAAAAAGTCCTGGTTTAAAGAAATGTCCTGCGAACGTAAGTTTCGACGTCCTCTAGCATTCTTTACCAGAGACAAAGACGCGTCATTGGGAGATATTCTGAGTTGGGGTTGGTTTAAAAAGCTGAACATATATGCAATCAAAAGGGAATTTGGAGTGCAATACTTCAAGTATCTTGCTGATTTCAAGACTCTACCATACTGGGATGTTGAGGAGCTGGTTCAGACTGTGAATGTTACATATCAGATGAAGTTCATTGATCAGCTGTTGTGGAAGATGATCAAGTATGAAGCGGTATAAGGATTTAACTATTGGAAGCCATTCATTCCAGGTCGTCGAATCAAAACAAACAAAAAGACGGGGAAAAAGACATAACTTTGATAATGAAGCGACCTAGAGCTATGAGAAACATGTCGTTGATGCCGATTGAGCAAAACTTCTATCTAGTGTTCAAGTGGTGGCAGATAGATCCAACTACTTGTGAAACTGTTATTGTGTTACGATTCGAAGAACATTTGGACATACAAAGGAAAGAGTTAAGGTATTGGGATTTCAAGGCATGAGGGGGTTATGGAGAACGATCAGAATTCTAGATCCAATGTGGCTTGTTAATTGTTCAAGAGAAGATACTAAATGTCTTTTCTATAGCAAGACCGTATTTGAAGAACGAAAAAGGTACATGCTATGCAATATCAGAAGGTTGTGAATGTTTGCTATGCGCGAGAAGTGAATTCAGGAAAGATGTGGCAGAGACAAGATGGAGGAAGCTAGAAAGGGTTGAGTTTCTGAAAGAAGAAAAGCATCTAGAAGCGATACATGAGAAAGGTATAAAGGCAAGTATTAGAAGATTTCAATTTATGAACAAAGTGCCTCCTACAGACCAGACGTCGGATCCTAAACAAGAGCGACGAAAGAAGCCTTACAAGAACTTCTTCGGTCGTGTGCGTTAATGTTTATTCAAAGACAGAGTTTTTGAAGATTGATACAAGACGAAGATGATATCCAAGGGGGAGTCTGTTGGTGCATAATGTCTAGTCTTAGTCTTATATCGAGTCTGTATAGATTAGAGTTGAATAGGCTAGCGATACGAAGTATTTATGTGGTTTAGAGTCAAGTTCGCTGGTGAGTACCATATAATGTCAAGTTCGCCCGAACTCACACTCTCCATCAACGAACTTGCAAGTCTATAAATAGATAGCTTGTTGTCCTCATTTGTAACTTTGGCATCTTAGAGGTGAAGCTCTGTCAATCTGGATTCTTGACTGTTACATCAATAAAATTGACGTTTAACTGATTAATTCTTATCTATTGGTAAACTTGTCATAATATTTCCGCTATTATGGACAATATATATCAAATCTAGGTTCCTATGCATTGAGGATCGGTCCTTCAATGAGGACTTATTGGTTTACTTTGATGCTTTGCACACAGGATTAGGGTGCATGTTGATGCAAAGAGGCAAGGTAATTGCCTATGCATCACGACAGCTTAATGCGCAAAAAGAATTTTTACCACCCATGGTTTGGAACTGGGTGCTGTAGTATTCGCACTAAAGTTGTGGAGGCACTACCGATATGGTACGAAGTGTATAATATACACAGATCATAAAAGCGTGCAACATATATTTGATCAAAAATATTTAAATATACGGCAACGTCATTGGATGGAAACATTAAATGATTACGAATGTGTGATTCGTTATCATCCTGGCAAGGTTAATGTCGTAACTGACACCTTGAGCCATAAAGAAAGAATCTAACCATTGAGGGTTCATGCTAAAAAGGTTAAACTTCGAACCATCAAGCCTTATTAGAAGCAAATGCGTCTAATGAAGGATTAGGTGGAACTGTTGATCAGTTAACATCTGGAAATGATGGAATTCTGAGATTCAATGATAGAATTTGGGTTCCCATCTTTGGATGACTCAGAGATCTGATTCTCCAGGAATCACATAATTCCAAATATTCAGTACATCATGGAGGAGATAAAATGTACAAGGATTTAAAGAAGAATTATTGGTGGATGGGCATGATAAAGTCCATAGCCACATGTGTAGCTAATTGTCTGACATGTTCACGAATTAAGGCCAAACATCAGCAACCGTCAGCTTTTGTTACAACAACTTGAAATTCCCACATGGAATAAGGAATGGTAACAATGGGTTAATTTGCTAATTACCAAAGACAAAATGTGGCAATGACACGTTATTGGTGATGGTCGATAGATTGACCAAGACAGCCCACCTTCTGACAATTAAGGAAATTTTTAATATAGAAAAATTGGCCAAACTATACATGGACAATATTGTGTCCCTTCATGGAGTGTCAGTATCCATAGTATCCAATAGAAATACCAGGTATACATCGCATTTTGGAGAAGTTTCCAACAAACTATAGGCACACGATTAAATTTTAGTACGGCTTACCATCCACAGACTGATGGTCAGAGTGAGCGTACAATCCAAACCTTGGAGGACATGCTGAGAGCATGTGTCATTGATTTGGGAGGTAGATAGGATGATCACCTACCACTAAAGAATTCTCCTATAACAATAGTTACCATACAAGTATCAAGGACGCTCCATTTGAAGCCTTGTATGGGACAAAAGGCAGAACTCCATTTGAAGCCTTGTATGAGAAAACCAACTAACAGGACCTGAGATAGTCTTCAAGCCACGGACAAGATTGTACAAATCCGTGATATGCTCAAAGCTGCCCGAGATAGGCAGAAGACTATGCATATAAGAGGCGGAAACCTCTTGAATTCCAAATTGGGGAGAAAGTATTATTAAGAGTGTCACCTTGGAAAGGTGTCATGAGTTTCGGAAAGAAAGGAAAGTTAAGCACCCGATATATTGGACCATCCGAGATAACTGAAAGTTTCGGTTCCATAGGTTATACACTTAAGCTACCTGAGGAACTCAGTGGAATTCATGATGTATTCCACATCTCGAATTTAAAGAATTGTCTAGCTGGATGTGTCACTAGCAATATCGCACCACGATGTGAAAATTGATGAAAATCTGAGGTTCATTGAGAAACTAATTTCGATCGAGGATCGACAGGTTAAAAAGCTCAAAAAGAAAATTGTCCCCATCGTGAAAGTCAAATAGGATTCCCGTCGTGGCCCATAATATACATGGGAGGTTGAAGAAAATATGAGTAAAAAGTATCCATATCTATTTGAATAAATCTCGAGGATGAGATTTCTTTTAAGGGGGTGAGGATGTAACACCTTGGAAATTCATGACGAATAATGTGGCAACACGTGTCCATTTAGTTCTCAAATATTCCTGGTAAGTTGGACGAGAGTGACCAAATACGTGAATATGTGTAAGTATGGAAGTTGGGGGGATCAAATATGATAATATGCCAAAATTTTGTCTTTTGAACGTCCCTTACAGACCACAAGGCATATGACTTACAGTCCGTAAGGCATTTAAATTTCCGTGGGCGCTGAAGGTCCTTACGGACCGTAAGCCATTACCCTTAGAGTCCGTAAGGGGTCTGCAGACAGAAGACTACAGTTGCTGCCTTATGCCACCTAGTTCGTGAATATACCACTTTCTTCTGCTTCCTCCACCTAAGTTGACACTAATCAACTCCAAGGAAGCCTTGTGAACACTTGGCATCCTCTGGTGGGCTTTGATCAACTATAAATAGATGTGTTTAGGCACCATTCATCCTTATACCTTCACATTTCTTTCTCTTTATCAATTGGAGCAGCTTCTGGACCAAGAAGCCTCCTTCCTTGAAGTTCACCCCATTGGAGTAGTGTTCTCCTTTAGTCTTGTTTCGTTTATAGGCTAGTTATTAGCCGAAAGTCAAGCAAATTGACTTTTGCTGTAACTTTCGGTTATGACCATTTCGGTCAAGCCAAAGTTTGTATCGAACATGGCTACGTGATCATAATAAGGAAGGTATTAATCCCCTAAGAGGGCACCTTCTGAAGATCACGTTAAGTTAGGGAACAAAGTTTTATTAAATAAAAGTAAAAAACATAGATTTTCATAAATGATGATAACTGGACTTCTAAGTATCGAAACCTTATACTTTTACATTATAACCGTTTTAATAACATGTTAGATCATGTCCAACTTGTCATTTATGCTTAGAGCTTGGTTTGTAACCGAAAGTCAAACAGTTTGACTTCAGCTTTGACTTTTGATTCTGACTCGTTTAGGATAGTTTAGATACTGATTAAGGGTTGTAATATGATCATGTTATTTTAGGGGATAACCCCTAAGAATTATACCTTCTGATCATATCATTTGTCGGGTTTTATGCAAAAGTCCATATGTTATGCCTAAATAATGCCCAAAATACACTTTTCCCGCATAGAATGATTTTGAAACAAAACGAAACCATAATCAGAGTTTGAAACTGATGTAACTTTATATTAAACATGTTTTGGCATATTGGGCTTACCATGGACACATTCGATCACCCGATGCCGCCTATGCGAATGTGGCTGACTTATATAGCATAGTTTATATAAGTTAGTCGTATTGGATCCACGACCTTTCCAAATCAGTTCTAATCAGAATATTTAGTTATTTGACTTGTATTATACGAGTCATTATAATCGTGAGGGCTTAAACCTTATTCTACCCGGTCTCCGCCTAATCTAGCGAACCGTATCTTTTATTTAGTTTAACTTGTCCAAGTCCTATGACTTGACATAAGACCCGTTAACATTCTAACGGATCATAATTCCATTCATTCCAGACTAGGAGCCTCCAATTGCTTCTGTGTTTAGGTTGTTTTGGTTACGGTTGTGCTTTAGCATCCTTGATTTGTAAGGAAAAGTACAGGTAAATACTCTTAGCCTATTTTCCCTATACGGGCTTGGGATACGCCACTAGCCGCTTGGTCGGGTATTAAATCATGGGAGAATGATGCTTAAAATTTAAAAACCCGTTTTAATCTATTTTGCTTGATAACTTAAACATTGGGGGTTAATAGATCGTATCATGGATATCCTCGGCTCACTTAATTGCAAGTGGCCACGACCTAAGCGCGGGGTGTAAGCATGCACCTGACATACGCTAATGTTATATTAATGTTTTTTTGAAAATGTGGCTCGTCAGTTAATCATGTATCGGAGTTTAGTTATGGGCCCCATATGTATTGACAAGCATGTAAAACTAGTAACAAGAGATATCACTTTGTCCCAAGTTATTTATGAAAGTGATATACCAAATGGTATAAAACGGTTTTGAAAAGATATTCAAAACGTGTCAGTTAATTGTATTTACCAGTGAAAACTGACGTATTTTCAAAAGACTAAGCACAGGTTTATTAGCAAGGCCTAATAGTCTAAAGATTCTTTTTTATTATTTCTAATCCGCCTATGGATCTTTTGAGTACTTTCTGTATGTATAATTATTTTTGAATTTTTGGACGACTGTACTTTGTAATATTAATATATAATCCCAAGATTTCCGCTATGTGAATATCTGTTATCAATCGTCACGCATAAACCCCAATTCTGGGCCCAACGGGAAATCACGGTGTGACAATTGACATTCAGATAATTCGTTAAGCTTCCACTCGACTGACGATGCGGGGAAATGTATATTAAAAACCAGTTCGCATAAATTTAATTACACAACATAGTTGACATTCGGATAATTCTGTCTGCTAACACAACTTAGTTGACATTCATATAATTCTCCTAATGGCGCAAGTTTAATTACACAACTTTGTTGACATTCAGATAATTTGTTAAACTAACACAACTTTATTGCCATTCGTATAATTTTCCTTACGGCACGGTGCGTTAAACTTCCACTCGCCTGATGGTGCAGGGAAACATATATTAAAAACCAGTTCACATAAGACGATATTGTGAGATATAACACTAAATGCGTTACGTTACGTCACATGTTCAAATTGTCACCAACACAATTAATACCCATAGATCACCTCTAACACGATTAATACCATATAAAATTTAGAGTAAACTACCAAAATGGTCACTGAGTTTGGTCATTTTTGTCACTTTAGTTCAAAACTCAAACCTTTTGAATCTTGGTCCCGTGGTTTCAATTTTGTTTCCATTTTCATCCAAAATCAAAATTTGGTTATATTTTTAAGTTAGCATCCAGTTTCTTGTCTTTTTCCTCCCTTTCAATGAAGGGCAAAATGTTCTTTTAACATTTTATTATAACAAACTAAAAAAAATCTAGCCATTTACCCTTCATTAGAAGGGAGGAAAAAGACAAAAAAAAAATTGTATGTTAACTGAAAAATCTGACGAGATTTTGTTTTTGGATGAAAATGTCAACAAAATTGAAACAACAAGGACCCAAGGTTTGAGTTTTGCACTAAAGTGGCAAAAGTGACCAAACCTCAGGGACCATTTTGGTAGTTTACTCAAAAATTTATAGATTAAAGTCAGTTATAAGGAAAAAAAATTGAAACACCTGGTTCAATCGGCCTTCATCAAAGGGAGAAACATTCTAGATGGTCCGCTTATAGTCAACGAGGTTGTCTCGTGGGCTAAAAAATGTAAGAAGATGTGTATGCTTTTTAAGGTGGATTTCGAGAAGGCGTATGATAGTGTGGCCTAATCAATGGTTCCCCCAACAAGCGAATTTGAACTAAGGAAAGGACATAGGCAAGGGGATCCGTTATCTCCTTTCCTCTTCACCTTGGTCATGGAAGGGCTTAATGTGATGATGCGGAAAGTGTTACGTCGGGAACCTTTGTTGGGTTAGACTTACATAGAAGCGGGCCTAAGTTGTCTTACCTCTTTTACGCGGATGACACGCTCTTCGTTGGAGAATGGTCGGAAAGAAATTTTAGGAACCTTAACAGAGTACTAAGGTGCTTCTTCATGGCATTCTGTCTCAAGGTGAATCTAACTAAAAGTAAGGTTTTCGGTGTAGGGGTAGCAAACGATGAAGTAATGAACATGGCGGGTATTTTGGGATGCCAAAAAGGGGGATCTTCCTTTTGTGTATCTTAGTTTACCCGTGGGATCGAATATGAATCGCATTAGTAATTGGAAAGCCATGGTTGACAAATTTCACGATAAACTATCGGCATGGAAAGCTAGAACTCTTTCCTTTGTCGGTAGAGTTACTCTCATTAAATCGGTTATGGGGGCCCTCGCTATTTATTATTTATCTCTCTTCAAGGCTACGAATGGGTGCTCAAGACTCTTGAGGGCATTCGGAGGAAGTTTCTTTGGGGTGGGGCAACTCTCAACAGGAAAATCCGATGGGTCACTTGGGAGAGAATTGTGAAATCTAAAAAGATGGGCGCATTGGGTGTGGGCTTAATGGCGAAGTGGTGGTGGAGGTATAATGCAACCATAATCAACTATGGGGTAAGGTTATCGAAGCCTTACATGGAGGGGGGGGGAGACGGTAACATCATTTCGGTCAGATTAACTAGTACTGGTCTTTGGAAAAGTATAGCTAAGGTGAATAGTGACTTTTGCAGCATTGGTTTAGACCTGAATGGCCACTTGGTTCAGGATACCTCAAGGGAGCACCAGGGTGAATGGAGATGGAAGAGAGGTGGGCAGATTGTGAATTTTTCGGTCAGAAAAATCAGGGCTGATTTGGAGGAGATGGTGCAGCTGAGCACCCAGATTCAGCAGTTCAAATGGAGTAAAATTGTTGTCCCCAAGGTGAATCTTTTTGTATGGCGAGCTGTGAATGAAAGGATTCCGACGGCAGTAGCATTGGCGGAGAGGGGAGTTCATTTAGAAGATACGCGATGTGGAGCCTGTGGTGTAGCGGACGAAATGGCCAGTCATTTACTTGCCTCTTGCGTCTTCGCTCGAGCAGTTTGGTTGCAAGTTTTTGTCTGGTGCAAAATGTCTGCTTTTCGTGAAAAAATACCAATTGAAGTGGAGGTACCCATCCCGGCGTCGTTCGATTCCCCAGTCAAATTCTCTCCCAATGCTGCAGCCTTGATGTAGACAAGAAAAGGAACAGATTCTGTATGCAATTTGTCTTATGACCGTGTGGTGTATATGGATGCATAGGAACAATAAGCTCTTCAATGGGAAAAAACAATTCAGTGAGTATAGTAGTGGAAGAAATAAAGACCGGCACTTTTTTGGGGATAAATAGAAGATGAAAAAAGACGGACATCAGCTTGGGGGATTGGAACAACTTCAACGGTTTTAATTTTGCTTAACTGTTGTTTATGTTCTTTTTTGCTTTCTGTACTTGGGCCTTTTAGCAGCTTGCTAAAGGCTGGTTGTTTTGTTTGGGTGGAATGAAAGTCCTCTTTAGCTGGTAAAAAGGTAGTGACACGGATTTTTATATCTCGAGACGCAACTATGAACCTCAAGCTCATTTATTTATTAAACTAACTAATAAGAACAAACATCAAAACATTAGAATTTTAAATTGCATAAACATTTAAATATACAACTCCCGAGCTTAAGAAGAAAATCGGGGTTGCTCTGCAAAACAATTTGGTAAATATATTTTTATTTCATAGCTTTCTTTTAACTTTCTCAGAAACATACGCCCCATCCCCACTCACCCAACTACATCTCTTTGTATCCGTCTACACCATCATTTACTATCATCTCACCACCATCTCCGATATAGACCGAGTGCCCGACCATCTCTTCCGGCAACAAACACCACCTACCACCGGCTACGACCACCTCGCCAACACCACCCGGTCTCTCTATCTCTCTCAACCCATTGACCGTCAGAACTACCATCACTCCAACACCACCCCCAAACTACGCCACCGTCTAGCTACCATTCTTCACCGTCTCTCTCATCTTCTTTATCCTAACCCCTCTTTCTCTCTCCTCAAAAAAGCCCCATAACCAAACCAACACTACTAAGAGATGTTGTATCATCTTTCGTCATCATTGTGTTCAAGAACACACCTATTGTATGTGTGAGAGATACTTGTTTTTAGAAAGAAAGTTGTAGAGAGAGCCTGAGTTTAAAAGATACAAAAAAAGTTTTCTTGCATATCGAGACCCGAAACAGTTTCAAAACCATCACAACATTAGATTGCCCACTAAAACTGCCACCACCACACTCCACCAACATCCCGCTACTGCTGAGAGACTGTCCATCTCGTGAAATGCTAGTCTTCTTTATTGTAACCAAAACATAAGAACGTTGTTGGAGGGCTGGCCAGCACGTAATCGCCGAAAAACTGTGGCTTGCCACCCCACCTCTCTAGTCCCTCTTCTCTCTTTTTCTCTACATAAAAACACCAGTGATACAGATTGGAGACCAAGTTGGAGCATGCACCAATTAATTTCTTGAATTAGGAGTGAAAATCGTAGAGAGAACAGAGAGAGAAGAAAGAAAGGGTGAGTAGAAATGAGGAAGAAACAAAAGGTAGTTTATAAGAGATGGAGTAAACTATCAAAATGGTCTCTAAGGTTTAGTCATTTTTGTCACTTTAATCTAAAACTCAAACTCTTTGAATCTGGATCCATATGGTTTCAATTTTGTTGCTATTTACATTCAAATACAAAATTTGTTTAGATTTTTCAGTTAACATTCAGTTTTTTTTTGTTTTTTTCCTCCATTTTAATGAAGTGCAAAATGGTCTTTTTATCTTATTATTATAACAAATTGAAAAATCTGGTCATTTTACCCTTCATTAAAAGTGAGTAAAAAGACAAAAATAGCTGGATGTTAACTGAAATTTTGATCAAATTTGTTTTTGAATGAAAATAGCAACAAAATTGAAGCCACAGAGAAACAGATTCAAAAGGTTTGAGTTTTGGACTAAAGTGACAAAAGTTACCAAACCTCACGGACCATTTTAAGAGTTTACTCTATGAGCAGGGTAAGAAACATGACAAAAGTTTGTATAAAAGAGGAAAGAACATAGCATAAAACAAACGTGTCAAGATGATAGTCGCTAACAATAGCTAGAATAGCTACAATAACTTTGTCTCAAATTTATGATTTAATATATATATATATATATATATATATATATATAGGAGAAGAATCCGTTAGGAACCACCCTTTATTATGAGAACCGTGAGAACCAGTGTGAACACAAACAGTAACACCTAAAAATCTAAAAAACACCCAAAAAAATTTTTATTTGATTTTTTGAATATTTTTTTTGAAAAAGCCGCTATATTTTATCAACAAAAAAAGAAATTTTTTTTCAAAAAAAATAAAAATTTGAGTAACAGTTATCCATGCACATGTGCATTTTTATCATTTCTTTGACAAATTCCGTAATACATTATAAACATTTCCGTAATACATTATAAACATTGTACTTTTATTTACACTACCACGTGTAATACACTAATGTTTACGTTACCAAAATTAGAAACGCACATGTGCATCTATATGTATCAACATGAAATAAGGTGTTTTGGTAGAATACTTTGAATACACTTTCCCTTTCATCTATCATTTCATCCATAATACACTATCATACACATGTGCATATGTATCATTTCTTCGATAAATTCCGTGATACCTTACAAATATAAGACAATTGTACTTTCATTTACACAACCATTTGTAATACACTACTTTTTACGTTGCCTATAATATACATACACATGTGCATCTATATGTATCAACATGAAATAAAGTGTTCTGGTACACTATTTTGAATACACTTCTTCTTTCATCTATCATACCATCTATAATACACTTCTATTACCTCATACCATCCATAATACAATACCATTACATCCTACCATATATAATACAATACCAATACTATTATTTTCATTTTATTACATGTATATCATCATCATTATACCATCCAATCAACATATTACATCATAAAGTGACAACTATAACCAAACCATTAACCACTAGATATAACTAACCAACAAACATGTATATTACTTCATCATTCAAAAACATAAACTTTTTGTACCAAAACACGTTATATAATGGTTATACAAAATGATGCACATGTGCATTTTGAATATCGGTAATGTAAAAAGTAGTGTATTACGGTGGTATTGTAAATTAAAATGCAATTTTCTACTATTGATAATGTATTACGGAATTTGTCGAAGTTATTATACATATGCACATGTGTATGGATAATTGTTACTCGAAAAAAAAAGTTTTTTTAGGGGGTAAGAATGTAGCGATTTTAAAAAAATAGTAAAAAAAATAAAAAAAAAATTTGAGTGCTTTTTTATTTTTTTTTTAGATTTTATTTTGAAATAAAGGTGGTTCTCGCAATAAGGTGGTTCTCGCATGAACCTTACCCTATATATATATATATATATATATATATATATGGTTCATCTGAGAACTACTTTTATCGCAAGAACTATGAGAAATATTGTGAACACAACCAAAACTACTTAAAAACACACAATGTTTTTAGAAAAAAATTCATTAAAGATTGCAACATTTTATTTATAAAAATATCATTTGAATTTTTTAATCTGATAAGAATTACTGATGCACATGTGCATATGTCATATCTCTTGACAACACGTATACAATCACTACCATCAGTAATATTATGTAATATATTAGATTATTATACAATTTCCTTCCATCTATGCTACAATTTATAAAATTAAAGCCCTTATAAATATTCTTATAAACTCACTAAGGTCGTGCATAGTTTATACAGCAATGAAAGAATTAATGTCAATGCACATATGCATTAAGTTTTTATGTTTGTTTATCTATTATAGTTAAATAAAAAAAGTGAAAAGGTAACTTTTGTTCTGAATCGATGAATAAAGGGTATACAAAAATGACATATTCTATAGAGGATGATGACTTTGTTAAAAAAAGTTGTTTGTTATTTAATGATGCAGTTGGGAAGAGATGCACATGTGTATCACTTTATAAATTTATAAATGATGTTGTTATTTGTATGCACATATGTTATTTTGGTTAATTTTATCTGGTGGTTGATAATTTGATTATATTTGTCTGTTTATGATGTAATATATTGTTTGGTTTGGTATGAAGTGATGCACATGTCCATAGTTTGAAATATTATACATATTGAAAACGTATTACGGATGTTAGTGTTGACGTAAGTGAAATTATATACTATTGGTAAGGTATTACGGATGGTAGTGTAGATGAAAGATAGATTGTATAGGTGTTGTCAAAAATATGAAGTATGCACATGCGCATCAATAATTGTTATTCAATAAATATAAAATATGCAGATGTGTATCATTGATTTTTATTTGGGTTTTTTTTTTAAATTATAAATAAAATGTTGCGATTTTTAATGAAAATATTAAAAAAATTGTGTGTTTTTTAAGCTTTTTTAAGTAGTTTTGGTTGTATTCATACTGGTTCTCGCCATTAACGCAATGGAGGATGGTTTTAACGGATCCTCGTCCAATATATATATTGGACGAGGATCCGTTAGGAACCACCCTTTATTGTGAGAACCGCGAGAACCAATGTGAACATGAACAGTAATACCTAAAAATATCTAAAAAACACTCAAAAAAAAATTTTTTTGATTTTTTTAATATAAATTTTTGAAAAATTCGCTATATTTTGTCAACAAATAAAAATTCAAAAAAACAAAAAAATTTTGAGTAACCGTTATCCATGCACATGTGCATTTTTATTATTTCTTTGACAAATTCCGTAATACATTATAAACATTGGATAATTGTACTTTCGTTTACACTACCACGTGTAATACACTAATGTTTACGTTACCAAAATTAGAAATGCACATGTGCATCTATATGTATTAACATTAAATAAGGTGTTTTGGTACACTACTTTGAATACACTTTTTCTCTTTCATCCATCATTTCATCCATAATACACTACCATGCACATGTGCGTATGTATCATTTCTTCGACAAATTCCGTGATACGTTACAAATATTAGACAATTGTACTTTCATTTACTATACAATCTGTAATACACTACTTTTTACATTGCCAATATTATAAATGCACATGTGCATCTATATGTATCAACATGAAATAAGGTGTTTTGGTACACTAGTTTGAATACACTTTTTCTTTCATCTATCATACCATCCATAATACACTTTCATTACCTCCTACCATCCATAATACAATACCATTACCTCCTACCATCTATAATACAATACCAATACCAATATTTTCACTTTATTACTTGTATATCATCACCATTTATACTATCCAATCAACATATTACATCATAAAGTGACAACTATAACCAAACCATCAACCACTAGATATAACTAACCAAACATGTATATGGGCCTACTTCATCATTCAAAAACACAAACTTTTTGTACCAAAACAAGTTATATAATGGTTATACAAAATGGTGCACATGTGCATTTTGAATATTGGTAATGTAAAAATTAGTGTATTACGAATGGTATTGTAAATTAAAGTACAATTGTCTACTACTGATAATGTATGTTGGTGCATAATGTCTATGTCTTAGTCTTATATCGAGTCTGTATAGTATAGAGCTGAATTGGCTAGCTAAAAGTTGCATTTATGTATTAAGTAGTCAAGTTCGCTCATGGATGCTTATCATGTCAAGTTCGGCCGAACTTGCTAAGGCAAGTTCGGGCGAACTCATACCCATGACCAGCGAACTTGATGTTCTATAAATAGCTAGCTAGTGCTCCTCATTTGTAACTTTGGCATTTTGGAGGCGAAGCTCTGTCAGTTTGTACTCTCGAAGTTTAATCAATGAAACTGATGATTAACTTATTAATTCTTGTCTATTGGTAAGCACGACGTAATATTTCCGCTATTATGGACGTTAGATATCAAATTTAGGTTCCTTAGCATCGAGGATCGGTCCTACAAGTGGTATCAGAGCTAGAACAGCCTGATTTGATAGTACAAGACAATAACACTTCTATTTCATCCCCATTCTTCTATTTTTCTTAACTTTTTCATCAAAAATGAAGAATTCACGGTCAAAATCTTTTCAATTTTGAATATATCATGTAAAATACAACAAAGATAAACCCTTGAAAGATTGGAGACCAAATTCAACCGAAATCATGTCAAAATTTTGAAAAAACCATGTTTTCCAAAACTTGTCCATCGAACTTGTTTAACCAAGTTCGACCGAACTTGTGTTAAAAACTCACTTTTTCAGTGATTTTTTACCAAGTTCGCCCGAACTTGAGTTGTTTTTGAGAAAATTTTGCCAAGTTGCTCGAACTTGAGTGAATTGTTGAAGAAAATTGGTTAAGTTCACTCGAAGTTGCTAGAATTTTATTGAATTTTTGTCAAGTTCGACCGAACTTGATAAATTTCAAAGATTTTTAGCTAAGTTCGCCCGAACTTGCTAGTTTTTCATCAAAGTCTGTTGCTAAGTTCGCTCAAACTTACAAAATCTTTACAAGATCCATTAACAAGTTCGACCGAGGTTGATTAAAAGGAATTTTTCAAAACAAAATCACAAGTTCTACCGAACTTGTGATAAACTCAAAGAATTCTTCATTTCAACTACAAGTTCGACCGAACTTGTAGTAGGGCTAATTGTTTTCTAAGTTTTTGAAGGGTACACGTCTTGTTATTCACGATGGATGATATTCAAAGAGCTTTTATGTCTGGAGCTAGTTCGTCAAATGCCAATGTGATCCATCAAGTCAATCTTGATAACGAAATGGGCACGACTGTTAAACCGCCCAAGCTAATGAGAATGGACGAGTATGAAGCATGGAGAGAGAAATTTACGTATTGGGTTCAAGCCATGCATTTTGCAGGCCGGGTGTCGATTGAAAGAGGTTACACTGTTCTGGTGGATGAACATCAGCAAGTTCTTGAGAAGTACAATTACTCGACAGTACAGAAAGAGGAATACATTGCTGAGAAAAAGATGATCAGTCTTATCTAACAATCCGTCAAAGAAGATATTCTCGTTTTGCTACCGGAATACACAACTGCAAGAGATCTCTGGCTCTCACTTCAAAAGAAGTATCAAGGAAGTGCGGAGATGAACAAAAGCAAGAAAGCTCTCATATGAAAGAGTTCGATATCTTTAACATGCTGAAGGGTGAGACCATAAAGCAGATGATTGAACGCTTCTGTCATCTTAAAGTTCAAATGCAAAGACACGGTCTTGAGAAGACGGAACAAGAGTCATCGACAAGCTTGCAAACGCTATACCATATGGAGAGTGGACTACTTATCTAATGGTTCTGAAGGAAAGCGATAAATGGGAATTCTTCAAGCTGTCAACATTTATCGATAAACTCGAAAGCCATGAAATGGAACTATTGAAGATTGCAAAGTCAAAGAACGCTAACGTAGTTCAAGACGTTGGGTTGTACTACAAAAGTGGAATGCAAGACAACATTTCAAGTCCGAAAATTGGGACAGTGTTTAGTGCGAACATGAATGCTTCTCCACAAAACCAGAGTCAATCACAGCCTCATTATAATCAGAGTCACAGAGTTCGTTCTCAAGCACTGGTTCAAATTCATCTTATCAAAGTCAAGCAAATAAGAATCAACAATCAAATTCTGATTCGAATGTATACAAGTGCAACATCGCAGTAAATTTGAACAATGTTGTTTTGGAACAAGTCGCTAAACAACATATGTCTCTTCTCACCACTGTTCTGGAGTCATACGAAAGTCTTGTAGCCGGTAAAATTGGAAATCCTGAAATGACGGCAGAAGATTATGACCAAGTGGATGAAGAAGAACTCGAGTTAATGGATATTAAGTGGAGTTTAGCTTCGAATATTCGAAGGGTTACCAAGTTTGTTGCTCTCACAGGCCGAGATATCAGAAATTGTAGCAACAAATTGGGCTTCGACAAGTCAAAGGTTACATGTTTTCGATGTCGCCAAAAGGGTCACTTCAAGAGAGAATGCAAAAATCCAGAAGCAACAGGAAATCAGAGTCCGTTCGGAGGAGGCAACGAGTATTACAAGAAGTCACTTCAATACAAGCCATTTACGAAGAAAACTCAGGTTGAAATCCAAGAGAAACCAAATAACAGCAACAATGAGAAAGCTATGGTTGCATCAAACGAAGATGATGGTTTCGACTGGAACTCATACATTGGTAAGAAGACCGGAGTTGCGTTGATGACTAAGATAGTTGAAGCAGCGGCTTTAGAGAATATTCTGCTGGAACAATATCTGCAACAACAACGTGAAGAAGAGGAGTATATCCACATGCAGAAGCAAGGAATTTTATCTCCTAATTCTTGTGAAAATTTTGCAGGTCATTTTGATGGAAGTTCTCTGGAACAAGTTTCCGAGAAGAAATCAACTGATGAAGTGGTCATTGATGTTACTAAAGAAGTGAATGCTGAAAACCTCAAGGACAGTGCCGACAAAGCTTTGATGGCAAATCTAACAAAGGTAGGTCCAAAGGTAAATGAAGTTGTCAAAGTACAAATTGTAGAGGTTGAGAAAACTTGTACAAAATGTACCGAACCATGTTCTGAGTGTGTCGAAAAATAAAAAATCATCACTGAAAACAATGTGCATAATGAACTTTTAAAAGACGATTATCGCACAATGAAGGAAGCGTTTGATAAAATGAAAAATGATTATGGTAGGCTTGATAGAAATAACATCGAACAACATGATACCATAAGAATGTTAAAAGGAACAGTAATGGATAAGCAAAAAGCGATTAATATCTATATTAACACCATTGCTGAAACTAAGCAACAACTCTAGGACATGACAATTGAAACAGAGCATGTTCAACAACTTTTAAGAAGTTACATATGTAATGCATATGTCATTGATCACATCCTTCCGACAATTTAATCAGAAGAGAAACCTAAAAAGAAAATTGGTAAAGAATACAGTAATGTTCCTCCACCCCTTTGCGAGAAGTATTGTCGCAAATCCGCTGATGGGATGGATACGGCACTTAACATTGAGTTGTTATCTGAAAAGAAAACAGAGTTGCCAGAGAACATTGATGTAATCTATACTAAAACAAGTGATGATAATGATGTGGTTAAAAAGGTTGTTGAAAATGTTTTGAACGATTCTGGTGAGGGCAGCTTTAAAAGCGCCGACTCGAGTTCAAAGAATTCTGATTCATAGTCTGAAGATGACGATAAGTCATCAGATGACAATCTAAGTGATGATCCTAATATTGTGATGTACAAGATTAAGGATTCTGATAGATTGTACTTTGATGATAGTTTTCCGATTCAGAACGTGAAGGAAGAATTGTTAGACAAATTCTTTAAACTCGTGGAAGTCACATCAGATGATCTGGAGGTTAATGAAAAGAAATTTTATTCCAAACCTAAAAGAAATAACTACCGAAGGAATGGTGGTGATCATCCGGAAAACTGGAGAGCTGGGTTGGGTTTAGAAGAATCAGATGAACCTAAAACGAAACCGTCACCATTTCATGAATACAAGAATAAAACATGAATTTTGTATATGGAATGAAGACGGTTCATGAGGAAAGTTTGATCGGGAAACAATCAAACGATGAGTTCAAGAAACAAAAAGAACTTCGAGATAAAGCCAAAATTGCAAGTGGTGTCAAAACAAGTGGTGTAAAACCCACAAAGGACATCCACCTGATTCTCGGATTTGTTTCAAGTGCAATGAAATTGGTCATATTGCACGTTACTGTCCGAAATCAAAGCCAGCTTATCTTCAAAGGAAAGAAAGTTCAAATGTTGTGAAACCGAAGCAACCAGTGTTTGTAAAACCTGTAAAGATTTTGAAAATAAATAAATCAAAGGCTGAAGTCAAACCTAAGTTTGAAAATTCAATTTTTGAAAAAGGTGAAACTTCAAAGCCTAATGAAAACATCAAGAAGGCTAACATCAAATCTCCAGCCTGGATTGCAAAGAAACGGTCAACAACATCCAGTGTTATTAAGTCTGAGCTTGTAAAGACTGATAACACAAATGAATCAAAATCTGAAATCATAATTGAAACCACATCTGAAAATGTCAAAACTACAAGTGGTAACAATTCAAAAGATAAAAAGACAGTAAACTTTTCAAACATAAACATCACAGAAATTCCAGATGATGAATATGAATTTGATTATGCAGATGAGTGTGGATTCGATTATGTTGATGAGTGTGAGTTTGATTTTGACGATGGTTATCCAATTCAACCCAAGACCAAAAAGGCTTGGGTCTCGCTTTTTAAATAGATTGTTGAAATGTGCAGGGGCTCCAGAGATCCGTACTTTCTAAGTGGATTTTGGATAGTGGAGCATCCAGGCATATGACGGGAATGAAAGCGTTGCTATTCGAAATTAAAGCTATCAATGGTGGATATGTTGGATTTGCAGGAAATCAAGGTGGAAGGATAGTCGCCGAGGGAAAATTATCCAATGGCGTCGTTTCATTTGATCGTGTGAACTAGATTGCAGAACTTGAGAATAATATTCTGAGTATATTGCAAAATTGTGACAAGAAGTTCACGGTCCATTTCAACGACAAAGAGTGTATCATCTTGAAGCCGGGTTTCATAATACCAGATGAGTGGATTTTGATGCGAGCACCACGTGAGAATGATCTATATGTTCTTGATATGGGTGTCACTACCACTTCATCAAAATCAGCGCAATGTTTTGTGACAAAGGCTACTGAAAAGGATTCTATTCTTTGGCATCGTAAAATGGGGCATATTCATTTGCGAAAAATGAATTTCTTGGTTCATAATGATCTTGTACAAGGCGTAAATCTTCAGAGCTTTAATATGTCTTATCACTGCTTAGAGTGTAAAAAGGGAAAGTAGATCAAGAAATCTCATCCGAAGAAAATTCTGAACTCAATCAAGTTGCCATTAGAACGTCTCCACATGGATTTATTTGGTCCTGTCAATGTTCGAAGTATCTCAGGAGACTTATACTGCTTGGTCGTGACAGATGACTATTCGAGATATTCATGGGTATTCTTTCAAGAATCAAAAGACGAAACATTCGAGAACTTGGTTATTCTATTCAAGAAACTCGAGAACCTTTATCTGCCGGTCAGACGAATTAGAAGTGACAATGGCACAGAGTTTAAGAATAACAAAATGAAGGAATTCTGCAACGCAAAAGGGATTCTGCACGAGTTTAGTGCTCCGTATACTCCACAGAAAAACGGAGTAGCTGAACGGAAAAACAGAACTTTGATTGAAACTGCGAGAACCATGCTTGCAGATTCTAAACTTCCAATCAGCTTCTGGAGTGAAGCGGTTGCTGCGGCTTGCTATACGCTAAACAGAGTTCTCACTATCAAACCAACAAATAAAACATGTTTCGAGATGATAAACCGACGGAAGCCAAATTTGAAATTCTTAGAACCATCTGGTGCGCCATGTACCGTAATAGACCAAGATGGCAAATTCGGAGCTAAATCTCTTGAGGGTTTCTTTGTCGGATATGCGAGTCCGCTAAGAAGAGTATATGTTCCTTTGTTAAGAAAAGTAATTGAAGCACAACACATGGATTGTTTCAACTATACGGATCATATTCAAAGGAGAGGTGATGTGTGGCTGTTTAACTACCAAGATCTTTGGAAGTCATTTGACTTGCCCAAAGAACCGTCTGACGAAGAAGTTGCAGCGTTATTTTATCTTCACCAGTCGGCGAATCAAGAACAAATTGTTCGACCAACTGTGGCTAATCAACCCACGTTGGATCCATCTTCTTCTTGTGCAAGTTCAAGTAATAGTGGTCTTCCGGCTGAAAATGTTTCTGAAACATTAGCAACACCTACTACTCCTCCAACAAATGCCTCTACTGAACCAGTGAATATAACAACGGAGCCTAGTATGCCTCAGAATCAGAATTCTGACTCAGATGAAGCACCAACATTTGATGCTGATGGGGAATCATCTTCTTCAGACGAGGAAGTGGAGCAGATAACAAGTCTTCTTAATCAATCTGCAGGCCTGGGCAGCAGAAATGAAGCTTCATCAAGCTCTCCTAACGTTGAATTGGTCGTTGATCTCAACATCACGAATCAGCAAAACTCAGTAGATGTTCCAAGTGAAGAATTGCCGCGATCATATTCCTACCATCCGTCAACAAATATAATCAGAGAACTTCAAAATGGTGTTAGAACTCGAAGTCAAATCAACAAAGCACTCAGTTGTTTCTACACTCGCGTTGCTCCAACCCAGAACTATTGCTTCTATTCATGTTTCATCTCTCAGATAGAGCCAAAGACAGTTAATGAAGCTTTAGCTGATTAAAACTGGGTACAAGCAATGCCAGAAGAACTATTGTAGTTTGAGAAGTTGGGAGTGTGGAAGCTTGAAGACCTACCAGAAAATCAGAAAGCGTTTGATACAAAATGGGTCTTTAAGTGTAAACGTGATGATAGAGGGGTTTTTGTTCGTAACAAAGCTAGGCTTGTTGTCAAGGGATTTCACCAACAGGAAGGGATAGATTACACGGAAGTCTACGCACCAGTAGCTCGCTTGGAATCTATTCGAATCTTTCTAGCTTTCGCATCATGGAAAGGATTTAAGGTCTATCAATTGGATGTCAAATTGGCTTTTCTGTACGGAAAATTATGCGAGAAGGTGTACGTTGGACAACCACCAGGGTTTGTCGATCCACTCAACAAAAAGAAAGCATACTTACTGGATAAAGCTCTTTATGGTCTACACCAAGCCCCGAGAGCTTGGTACGAGACGTTATCGCAACATCTCGTCGGCAACGGCTTTATCAGAGGAACTGTGGATAGTATTCTTTTCACCGGAGAGGTTGATGGTCATCTGATTATAGTTCAAATCTACGTCGACGACATCATCTTTGGATCTACAAACGATAGTCTCTGCAAGGAGTTTGAGGGAATCATGAAAAAGAAATTCGAAATGTCCTCGATGGGCGAAATGAAGTTCTTTCTTGGTTTGCAAGTAGATCAGCTTCCGGATGGTATTTTCATTCATCAGACTAAGTATGTTCACGACATCTTAAAGAAGTTTGGAATGGAAAGCTTGAAGCCTCTATCTATGCCTCTTGCTCTAAATCACGGGATTTGCGTTGACGAGACTTGAGCCAAAGTTGACGAGACGTTATACAGATCGATGATTGGATCGCTGATGTATCTGACGGCATCGCGCCCAGATATTATGTATCCAACCTGCCTCTGCGCCAGATATCAGTCAAGCCCGAGGATCTTACACATGCAGATCGTGAAACGAATCTTCAGATACCTGAAAGGATGCCCAAGCACCGGCTTGTGGTACCCGAAGAACGACAATTTCGACCTCACAGGCTATACTGATTCTGATTTTGGTGTAGATAAGTTGAATTCAAAATCAACTACAGCGGGATACCAGTTCTTCGGAACAAGAATGGTAACCTGGCAGTGTAAGAAACAAACTACGGTCGCTCTCTCTACCTGTGAAGCTGAGTATATCTCGGCCTCCAGCTGTTGTTCACAAATTCTGTGGATTCAACAGCAGATGAGAGACTATGGTCTGCAATTTCTAGACACTCCGTTGTTTGTTGATAACAAGGCAGCCATAGATATAACTAAAAATCCGGTTCATCACTCACGCACAAAACACATTGAAATTCGTTATCATTTCATTCGTGATTGCTACGAAAAGAAATTGGTGCGAATAGAAAAAATCCACACGGACGAACAAAAGGCTGATTTTTATACCAAACCATTTTCTTTGTCACGGTTTAAATACTTGCTGAGAATTAATGGTATGAAAAATTTGTTGACAGGTGCGGACGCTGAGGTTGAATACGGATCCGACGACGAGTTCGCATGATCCACATTGGTTTGTAAATATCTTTCTAGTTTAGAATTTTGTTAAAAACTAAAATCCAAAAAGATGTTTTTGATTTTAGGGGGGAGAAATGTTAGAGAAAATACAAAAACATTCGAAAAATTTTAAAATCCAAAAATATATGAAAAATTCAAAATATACAAAAACATTGAAAAAGATAAAAAGAATTCAGTGTCATATAAGGAAATGATAGTACATAAGTGGACTATCACAGTATGCTAAATAAATGTAAAGTTTAAAAGTAATAAACGAGTCTTACTGTGGATGTGTCGATAGGCTTAACACGTTCAGTAAACTATTTTCGAGATATAAACTAAATTTTACAACTGCTTAATCTTGTGGATTAACATATCTTGGATATATGGACTTAGTACTCCGAAATTTCGTTTGAAAGATTGCCTGATTCTGAGATACGAGGTCTTTATAGATAGTTGATATCTGGGGTATTATACAAGTTCTTCTGATTTTGCGGAAGCAATAGCCTAGAACTTCTATAATACTTTCGCAATAAACCCCAAAGTGCATGCAAAATTGGAAAGTATCGAAAGATATAATCATTTGTAGTGCTGAAAAGATTCCTTAAGTGGAACACACCTAAAGACGAGCCTTCATCTTTTCGTCTGTACAGTAGTACTAACCTGAGCTCTCAAGGTCTCGCATAACCCAGATACAGATATCAGTTACGCTATATTCACCTGTAAGATGAAATCTAGGGAATCTGGATACGGGAGTATACTCAAGAAGTGGGAACCACATATAAGTCAAGTTTCATTAATCTTACCTTAACATATCTTGAAACAGTTGAGAAATGTGGTAAAGCTTAAGTGGACAAACATATCGACAATCTAGGTAAACGAGTTTTAAAGCTTAAAGTCATCTAAAGTTCAACGGTATGGTGATATGTCTCAATCAATTGATATGATCCTTTGACACAAAATTCACAAAAATATGTCTGTAAATATGTTTGTACATAGTTTACATTGTCCTGTACATAGTCTATCAGCTTTACAAATTAAAATCAAAAAGATTTTCAGTGTGTTTTAGCATAAACTTATAAAAATTCAAAAAGATTCTATTTCTACATCGTTTTCAGCAAACCAATGTTGGAGAACGGATCTTCGAAGTCTGGTAAGATGCTAGAACTGGTAGGAATCTCTTTGACAAACGGGCTGGGAGCTAATCTGTTAAAACCTGAAAAGTCAAAACGATAAAAAGTTCATTAATTTGAAACTTTGATTTTGAAAATATCAACAGTTTGTTCATAACGAGTCAAACCGGGGTCATTAACTTGGACTCGGCAGACAAATCGGTTAACCAAGGTCATTAGCTTGGACTTGGTCAACTGAGTGGATTTTCATAACTGGTAAAAAGTTGGAAAGTTCAGAGGTTAAAAAGAAAATTTTGAAAAATTGGTTTTAGGGTTTGGCAAGTTCGGCCGAACTTGCTAAACAAATAATGTTTAACAAACAAGCAAGTTCGACCGAACTTGCAGATAAATGGCTGATGATTATCAAGTTCGCCTGAGCTTCTAATGGGCTCACACGTTTGGGCTTTGCAAGTTTGCCCGAACTTACCTAGGTATAAACACCTAAGTAAGTTCGGTCGAACTCACTTCTGCAAAAGCAATCATCTCTGAGCGAACTTGATCTTGAGAGAGAATTGAGCGATTTTGGCAATTTCATACCGTTACGCTGCCCAAATTTAGTCCGTTTTTGGTGATTAGCACACAATTACTATGACAGAGGTAGAGATTTGTCATTGATCCATGAATTAATCATAATCGAACCAATTAGATCTGAAAGCTCAAAATCGGACAGTTCTAAGTGTTCTTGGACAAAATTGAAAAAAAAATCATAATCTACACTTAAAATCGACAGTATAAACGTTTCTGATTGGATTGTAATGGAGGATTGCATGTTAACAGGTGTTTGAGTTGGAGAAGATGACAAGTCCGGCCGAACTTGTTGTCAAGTTCGACCGAACTTGAATAAATAAAAAAAAACTTGTTAACAAATTGAATAAAAGGAACTTAATGCATCTTCGACCGAACTTGGTTTGTGAAATTCTGAAGCTTTGTTTAGAGTATAAGTTCGCCCGAACTTATATAATGAACATGTTGATAAAGCATGTTCGGGCGAACTTGGGTAAAACAGATTGATATAACACATATATCAAGTTCGCCCGAACTTGATAAATGTGTTAGAAGATTTTTGAAACTTTTTCTCGATAGGCGTGCTAATTGTTTTGCATCATTTTTCAGGCACAAGTACCAGCACCTGTAATCTCAGTAGAGTTTTCTAAGACTCATAACACGTGTATTACGCTCGATAAATCTATATGTCCATCTCTAAAGGAGTACGAGAGTATTTTGAAGTTTCTAGAGGAAAGCCTTGTTCACCGAGCGATCACAGAGCGTACAGTATCGTATAGATCTCACATTTATCATTTCTGGAAGAATGCGAGTCTTAATGAAGATCAGAAGTCAATTGTTTCATCAGTGCAAATCGGCAATGAAGTCAAACCGATCACTGTAACTGAAGATGAATACGCAGAGTGTCACAATTCAACGATAAAGAAGACGATCCAATTTATCTCGATGAAAAGATGGTACGTGGTTGTTTTTTTCGAATGGGATACAAAGGAAGCGTGAATAAACCAACATTGAAGAAAGGGGAAGTGCCTAACCCCTACAAGCTCCTGATGCACGCTATTATCCATACTTTTAGTCACCGCAAGGCAGGTCTCGATGACGTGCAAGATTATTTAGCCTGCATGGCAACGACACTTATTCTGAAGAAGCCGTTCAACTTTTCTAAGCTTGTTTTCACACACATGTCCAAGAATATGGAAGATTCAAGACTTTGTCTTTATCCGAGATTCGTGCAAATGTTGATTGATGAAAAGTTCAAGAATATAGCACGAGATCCGAACGATGTGTTGTATCTAGTTCATCTTGATGAAACAACAGTGAAGAAGCTCATAAAGTTTCAGAAGCAAGCTTCAGCTCCTGTTGCAAAACCAGTTTTCGGGGCTATCAAAGATCCAAACTACATCGCGCCGCCAGACAATAAATGGAGAAAAGATGGCAGTGATGATGAGAAAGAACTTAATGCTGAAAAGGAATGCTTCAAAGAATTCAAGCCGAAAGTAGAAGTGAATGGTTCTTAAAGGCAGAAGCTGATAAGCCTAAGAAGAAACGAGCTGCAAGGAAAATTGAAACAATGCTCGTAGATGAAGATGAACTTGAGAATGTTCAAGTCGAAGCAGGTTCAAGTGCAGCAGTTAATATTGAAAGTCAAGAAATAGTGAAAGTAACACAAGATTATGTTATTTCTGCTACTTCAGAGAATGATGATTCTGATGATTCTCTTGAAAGAATTACAAAGAAGACTATAGCAAAGACTGAGGCAGAAAAGATGATGCTGATTTCGATCTGAATCAGGAAAAAGAGTCAGATGAGGAAAGACCAAAGAAGAAATCTAAACGTGTAAAGTCTGCAACTATTTCGTCGAATAAGACTACATGGTCTCCTCAGACTAAAGGAAAGAGAAAACCAAAGAAAGAACAAAAGGTTGTCAGCAAAAGGTACAAAAGATCGTTGAAAAACGCAGAAGTGACACAAGAACCTTCTGGCGCACAGGAGAAAGGAGTTACACAAGAACCTCCTACACAAGAACCTCCTGTTGTTGATATAAGTGAAGTTGAACGTCCAGGAGTCACACAAGAACCTCATGTGATTATCTCATCGGAAGCTGAAAGGCCAGGAGCTACACAAGAACCTCCTGTGTCTAGTTTTGTGGAAATACCTATTATTCAATCGCCTGTTGCTCCAACGACTTCGAATCTTGAAATTTCTACACCAAAGAAGTCTACACCAAAGGCTACGACTCCAAAGTCAACACCTAAAACTCCAGGAGGGCCTAATGTGTTTGGTGATATGCACAATGATCCGATAAGTCTGCAGGATTTAAATGATTTCTTTCCAGAGACTAACGTTGAACTTCTAGAAAATTGTGTCAAGGCATTAGAAGAGAAAGTGGCACAGAATAAAGTTGAAAAAGCAGAGCTTATTCAGAAGATGAATCAAAGTGCGGTTGAGAAAGAGATTTTGGATGAAAAGGTTAAAGTGTTAGAGAATGAAAGAGAGTACTTTAAAGCATTGATCGAGAGTTTGCAAGATGCTAACGAAAAGATGCAAACTGAGATAGCTGATCTGAAATCTATCCAAGCCCTAAATGATCGAAGATTCTCCAGGATGCAGAAAGTTTTATCTAATGCACTGGGTATCGATTTCATCAAAGAATATGATCGTCTGGATCAACAAAAAGCAAAATAAAGGTCTGAGAAAGAATTAGCAGTGAGTGGTAAAGGAAAGAATGTTGAGGATGAAGCCCCTAAATCTTCTGAGGCTGCTGAGAAATCTGTTGAAGATGTTTCTAAAGCTTCTGAGTCCGATATTCCAAAGGTTGACGAATCTGTCAAGCCTTCTGATCCTATAGTTGCTTCTGAAGAAAAGGACGATGAAGAAGCTGAAAAGGAGGATAAAGATGATGAGGAAAAAGATGATTCGGAATATGAGGATTGGAATGTAGCTGACGACGATGATGATGACGATCAGGGTGGTGTTAGTATTAGAATCACTGAAGCCAAAGTGTCAAGTGAATTTGATTTTTCCTCGCTAATGGATGATGAATCAAACAGAATGGATGATAAAAGTGAGGGGGAGTCAGGAAAGGGCGAACTGATGAGATTGATTTGTTAAATGTTGATAGATTTGCTAAGCCAGTTGCCGCAATACCCACAAAGCCGTTAATGTTGATGTTGGAACATAACATGGAAGAAGGTGAGTACTTGCACAATTACTCAAAAGAAGATTTGGCGAGATTGGTTGAAGTTGAAGCTGAAAGTTTAAAGTTTGATTTCGAGGAAGTCTTGAATGTTAACACTTTTGAACCAAACGATTATCAGTATGTTAGAAGATTTGAGGCTGATGAGTATAACAGGGTGATCGTAGAGGATTGGTCTTCTGATGATGAAACGGATCATACTGCGAAGTACGTCGGTCTTAATTCTGAAAGTTTTCCTACTTTCGAGGAGATGTACAAGCAACTCGATGAAGACATGCTTAAAGAAAAGATTGAAGAGTCTCTACGAGAGGGAAAAGTTCCTAAACCCATGACAAAGGAGGAAATCGCTCAAGCAAAGAAGTCCTGGTTTAAAGAAATGCCTCGTGAACGTAAGTTTCGACGTCCTCTAGCATTCTTTACTAGAGACAAAGATGTTTCTTTGGGGGATATTTTGAGTTGGGTTTGGTTCAAATAGCTGAATGTTTATGCAATCAAAAGAGAATTTGGAGTGCAATACTTCAAGTATCTTTCTGATTTCAAGACCTTACCTTATTGGGATGTGGAAGAGTTAGTGCAGACTGTGAATGTTACATATCACATGAAGTATATTGATCAGTTATTGTGGAAAATGATCAAGTATGAAGTGGTGAAAGGATTCAACTACTGGAAGCCTTTTATTCCTAGCCGTAGAATCAAGACAAACAAGAAAACGGGAGAAAAAGACATAACATTGATCACGAAACGTCCAAGAGCCATGAGGAATATGCCGCTAATGCTGATTGAACAAAACTTCTATCCTTTGTTCAAGTGGTGGCAAATAGATCCAGCTACTTGTGAAGCAGTTATTGTTCTGAAGTTGAAGAATACTTGGATATAACAAAGGAAAGGGTTGAGGTGATGGGTCATCAGGGCATGAGGGGTTTATGGAGGACGATAAGGATTCTAGATCCTATGTGGCTTGTGAACTGCTCGAGAGAAGATATCAAAACCTTGTTCTATAGCAAGATTGTTTTTGAAGAACGAGAAAAGGTACAAGCGATGCAGTTTCAGAAAGTTATAAACGTTTGTTATGCACGCGAAGTCAATTCTGGAAAGATGTGGCAAACGAAGAGGAGAGATTTAGAAAGGGTTGAGTTTCTAAAGGAGGTGAAGCATCTTGAAGCAATTAATAAAAGAACTAGGAAGGCAAGTGTTAAAAGATTTCAGCATTTGAACAAAGTGCCTCCTACAGATCAGACGTCGGATCCGAAACAAGAGCGACGAAAGAAGTCGTACAAGAACTTCTTCGGTCGTGTGCGTTAACGTTTATTTTGAAGACTGATACAAAACGAAGACTATATCCAAGGGAGAGTCTGTTGGTGCATAATGTCTATGTCTTAGTCTTATATCGAGTCTGTATAGTATAGAGCTGAATAGGCTAGCTGAAAGTTGTATTTATGTATTAAGTAGTCAAGTTCGCTCATGGATGCTTATCCTGTCAAGTTCGGGCGAACTCATACCCATGACCAACGAACTTGATGTTCTATAAATAGCTAGCTAGTGCTCCTCATTTGTAACTTTGGCATTTTGGAGGCGAAGCTCTATCAGTTTCTCGAAGTTTAATCAATGAAACTGATGATTAACTGATTAATTCTTGTCTATTGGTAAACACGACGTAATATTTCCGCTATTATAGACGTTAGATATCAAATTTAGGTTCCTTAGCATCAAGGATCGGTCCTACAATGTATTACGGAATTTGTCGAAGTTATGATATATGCACATGTGCATGGATAACTGTTACTCGAAAAAAAAGTTTTTTTTATGGTTAAAAAATATAGCGATTTTTTTTAAAAAAAATAGCAAAAAAAATTGAGTGTTTTTTTTTTATTTTTTTAGATTTTATTTTGTAATAAAGGTGGTTCTCGCATGAACCTTACCCTATATATATATATATATATGGTGGGGTTCGGCTACAAAGTCTATTTTTCCTACAAAGTGTACAAAGTTATATAACACCACCATTCAACCATAAAACACACTTAAAACCCACAGATAACAGAGTGAAAATCACTAAAAAAAACTCATCATGATAAGAAATCGAAAAAACTCCATGAAAACCACTAAAAAGCAGAGGATGGGACTTTAATGAAGGAGCAGCAAAATTGGATATATATATATATATATATATATATATATATATATATATATATATATAATTTCTTCATACGTTATTTGACCTTTTTGAGAAGGAGTTTTATGGTTTGAAAAAAAGAAAATGAGATATATATATATATATATATATATATATATATAATTTCTTCATACGTTATTTGACCTTTTTGAGAAGGAGTTTTATGGTTTGAAAAAAAGAAAATGAGAAATATTTAAATAATAATGGATATGTTATATTTCATTTTTTTTTTTGAAAGAATTGTAACGAACCAAGCTGTACCATCAAAAGAATTTTGTATCACGACATGGCTGATTCGTTTTTATGGTTTTCGATATAGTGACTTTATTTTTTGAATTTTTACTTTCAATTGGTATACTGAGTGGCAGTACCGTAAAGTCACTTAAATTCTTTAAGTTTTTTCCTTCATCTATTATTGAAAGGGTTTCCTCCTTCCCTTCAAGTTTAAAAAATGTCACTTTTGTCCTCCCCTTTCTAAAATTTTTATAAACTATGTCTTTGACCCCTTTAACTTTTCAATAGGTGTCAGTATAAGTTCGATCACCATCGTCTACGCTTTACGTCGCGCTAGTCACTTGTTATAAATTCGTGTTTTGATTTTACTCTTTCCCCGGTATTCGTCCAGGAGTTGCATAGTTAACTTATAAAGAGTGAAACCTATATATTTTATAAAAAATATATATAAGAAATTGTAGCCGAATTTCAAAATCCAATAATTTTGTTCTTAATATATATATATAAAAAAAAGTAAAGTTCCTCTTCACAAGTCAATAGAAAAATTAATAACATATTTGTAACAAGACAACATACAAAAGTTCATCTTAACCTAGTTTCGAAAGAACATCATTAAGACTAGATACAGCTGCAGCGTAACTCTTCTCTGCATCAGCCGAGCTCTTGATCTTTGCCGCATAGTCAAGCTAACCCAAACAAAACATACAAAAGGATTTCAAAATACAAGTTACAAAAGGGTAAACATGTAGACAGTTTTAGCCCCTAGTATTCTTCATTTTTGTTTGATTATTGAAGTTATGCTGCACATCCAACTTTTGTAAAATATATAAGGCCTGTCTAGTTATATAATCAATTATATTATTTATATATTTATATATTTATATTTATATTTATATTTATATTTATATAACATAATATATAATATACATTATAGAACAACTTATTGCTACTTAACTTATAGGTTTATGAAGCATAGAATACAAGAGCATTACGCAAACATAAAACTCTCCTAAAGTAATAGCCGTGAGTCAATGCTCTTTTGTTAATCACGAAAAATTAACTTGGTATAATAATTTCAGCACTTGCTTCTTTTAATGGACTCCGGTTCGATCCCAGTCGTCCCTTTTTACTTAATTCTTTTGGGTGAATTTCATATAATCATATGAATTTAAAAAAGCTATCAAAATCATTTTTCTTAATACAATTTGTGAAGTGTGAGAATGATCAATTGTATATAATACTTTTTTATTGATTTTTCCAAGAATCAAAACTTGAAAATTGTATTTATTATTTTTATATTATTACAGTAAGATATATTTTTTTTATAATTTTCAAGATACAATTTTTATAAAATCCTGAGTATGACTTTTGTGACGTGCTTATTTTTCTATGTGTTTCTATATAAGCATTTTACAAAACTGGATTGTAAGTAGGAGTCTAAAAGTACTAGAAGCACAAACATATATTTTATCCACGATATTAGATACTTCAAATTTGGTTTTTTTAAAGACACGTGTCAAATGTCGATATCCTTTTAGCTATTTTGGTTTTCTTTTCTTACGCTTGCTATAACAAGTGACTATAACGTAGCGAATGAAACCGAATCAATACCCACCGGTTCCTACCATGAAGCGTGGATGAATCTCACGAGTTTTAGTTAATGAAGATTAAAAACCCTTTAAGCCTTTCATTTAGTGTTTTAAATAAAGCAATGATGGACCAAAAAGCCTTAAATATATAGTTACTTAAAACACATTTAAAACAACATATATACATTTATTTATTTATTACTGAACACTAGTAATTGAAAGAACAAAAAGAACAACTTTAAATTATTAAATTTTAGGATTTATGGATCATATTTTTAAAATTTTATGTTTCTTACATTTATGTGTATCATATATACATAAAAAAACATATAATTTTACATACTCATAGCCTACATACAAATAGGTAATTTAACCTATACATAACCTATATATGTGTAAGTTATATAAAAACTGAAATTTTTTCATATTTTGTTTTGAATTCTAGTATGGGAGAAACAATAAATCTTATATTTATAAATTTTCATTTGCTTTTTAGAATTTTAGAATCGAAAAAATGAGTGATTCATTTTATTATCGTATATTTAGTGTTCTAGATAGAACATCCCATGTATATCAAATATTTTTACATTTAAAATTGGTTATTTACTATTTAAACTTAATTTGTTACATAATTTCTCTCTAATTTAACTTTTATTATTTAGTGTACATAGAAAAGTTCGTTATAAAAACGAAAAGAAACGTTTTCTTTTATAAAAAGTATCATTACACTGAAAGGTGTGTGGGACATGGGTTAGGTCATCAATCGCCACGTAGCATCATTAATGGATTGCTACACTGCCCTTTCCCTAATCTGCCATGGTTGGCATGAATTAAACCATGACAACCATAAACCATGACAACCATGGGCCTCTTTTTTCTTTTTCAATGTTTTCTTTTCCTTTTCACAATAATAAGAAAATAGTGGTTTAAATCATGACCAGTAGTTTTCGATGATGGATTAGAAGTGGATGACATGGTGTTGATGTGGAGGGTCATAGTGACCATGGTCATGACCACACCATATAGCCTTTATTATTTATTTATTTTATTTTAATACTTTTTTTATAATTATTGGATAAAAGAGCCGTAGCTAAAAACTTACATCTGCCATGTCTTGGAAAAGCTTTCCGGTGAGATCTTTGAGTTGTTTCTTCTCGTCCTTTGGCTTAGCGGCAATGACGGTATTGAGGTCAAAGCGAAGGTATTCGGACCTCAAACGAAGATCGTTTTGGACATAAGGCCATGCCTTTTTGTCAATGAACTCTTTAACATTTAGTATCTCTTTTGCTGATTCTTTTGCACGAGCTGCAGCCTCCGTTGGCGACAATGGCTGGAGGTAGAACCGGTTCTTTAACGGCAAATCAAGGTCCCTAGCCTCATCGGAGTTTAGGGTTCCCTCTGCCAATACACACATTTTCTTTATAAGATCAAACCGAAAACGAACAAATATGAAGTTGTATAAAAACCAATGTTAACATAACTGGATTGGATAATGTAGAGTAGAAAAGATAAATAAGATCAATCATGTTGATTCTGCGAATACCCATGATGAACTTGTCCCCTAACCCCAAAATTCAACCCAAAGGTCATGCAATTTGAAGTGAAAGTTGTTTTCTCAAAACTTTCCTTCTCATTACCAACATCTTAATAGAGTTATAAGTTCGAAACGGGCCCCAAAACACACTTGGGCCAAAAAGTAGAACAAAACAAAAGTTGGCAAAAAGCCCAAAAAACATAAAAATGATAAAAACTCATAGAAATAAGCCTTTTTTGGGCCCGAACATTAACCCAAACCGCTAAAGGCGTTTGCAGCAAAATGGGATTTTTCCTCACGATCGTTTTGACTGGTCGCACGCCCAAAACGAACCCCCGTAGCCCAAGTTAGAGCCATTTTAGTGAAGCCCCATTTGTCACGCGATCCTGGGTCTCCAAATATAACATGGCCCGCTCCTCCACACTTGGGCCCGCATCAGATAATAAACCGGCCACCTTACCAGTTCATTGGTCGGACCAATCGGACCAAATTTGAGAATCAAAGACAACCAAAAATAATATAAAAAATAAAAATTTACATGCATATCCATTATAAAAAAAATACCTTAATAAGACCAAATAAATAAATAAAATATGGAGCTCCATCTAATAAATAAATTAAGCATAAAATGGGAATTTGAAGAGATTCTTTTTATATTTTTTAAAGAAATAGGAATTTTTCTTAAAGAAATAGGAAATCTAGTGCGACTGCCAACATGCCTTTTAAAATGAGGAATGGTCCAAAAGGCTTAAACGTATCTTTCATGCATCGGCAAGCACAGCCTGAAGGCTGTGTGATCGTGAAAACATTGATAAAAGCTAAAAACTGTAGATATTTGTAGGTGACTTACGAAGTCCACCAGAGGGCGGTGGAGGTGGGCCGAGCTTGATAGGTTTAGCATCGGCAAGCACAGCCTGAACGAAAGAACCTGTAGCTAGTCCAGTGGCAATGAGCCCCAACATAGCTCTACGGCTTGTCTCGGTTTCACCCTGTCCCTGTTGGGCTCTAACAACTAGCCCAGTCCGTGCAACACCAACACGGCCATTTCCAGTGGTGGTCAAACGGGTCGAGCCATTGAGATGGAGACTACCTTCTAAGACAGCTAGAGAGGAACCACGTAACCCTGCCAGTGATGACACCGCTTGAGCCATTGTTCTGTCCACTTGTGTTTTTTGCTACTTTATGTTTGAGAATTTTAAATGAAACGGAGAAAATAATATGTGATGCTTTAACACCTTATCTTTGAAATGCATTATTTTGGATAACCTAGATATGTGTTTGGCCAATTAGCTTTTGAATTCTGGACAACTTGGATGGGTCTTGTATGATTCCATTTGGATTTTGACACGTGGATTTCAAATCAACTAGGGTTACTGACAAGAATCGCATTTATGTAGCTTTTAACGTAACTTTTTTAGGCCAAGACCTCTTATTTAGCATTTTTCAAAATATATAAAGAGTTAATTGCCCGGATTGTCGCTATGTTTCACGTTTTTCCACGTTTAGTCCTCACCTTTTGGAAATAGCAGGTATGCTCCCTATGGTTTGTTATTTTGTTACTCGGGTAGTCCTCTGAGTAAATGTCAGGGGACTATCCGAGTAACAAATTAACAAATCATAGGAAGCATACCTACTATTTCCAAACTCATTGACATTTACTTAGGGGACTATCCGAGTAATAAAATAACAAACCATAGGGAGCATACCTGCTATTTCCAAAAGGTGAGGACTAAACATGAAAAAAACGTGAAACCACAGGGACCATCCGAGCAATTAACTCTATATAAAATAAAATTGATGTTTACATTTCCCATTCTTAAAGGTATCTGGACACCTCGTTTAATTAAACACCAGTCGCCTTGTATGTGGTTTGTATACTCTATACGAGACGTTTATCCTTAAACATCAAAATTGATGGTGTAAGTTATGGTCTGGCGCTACTCGTATATGCGTTATATTATAGGGATACACACCCTAAATGAGCCACAATGAGTTTTTCCTGCACAACTTAACAAATAAGGTATGCCAATTCGTCGTATAGATCTGTACGATACGTATCAGTTCTCTTGTATTGTATTGTATTGTATCGTGTCGTATCATATTATTAGGATCTGAGTTTGATACTTGTAAACAAATACTGATAAACACAATATAATTCACAAGTAGAGAGATATTATCAGTAACTATTTTTCAATTGATTTTAATGGTTCAAAAGTTTTATAGTAATGATTCTATAATCTCAACCTCGGCCCTAATCACTCACTAGAACTATTCGTACAAAAAAGAATATGTGAAGTGATAAAATAGATCTCTAACATGTGAGATCTATTTATACTAAGTACTAAAGCTCTGTTCGTAATAGACTGACGTCACCTTAATAGTGACATCTAACATTCCTAACAGAAAAATATCAAACAGATGTTGCAAGCATTTGTGCAAATCCTATCATCAGTTCTAACTAGTCTAAAAACTGATACAAGATAAGTATTGTTACATTGGGAAACCACTGTCTATACTATCCTTTGTTGTTGTGATCCAAACATCTGTTTGGCCACACAGATATTTGATCTTCGTCATCAGACTTTTGGCTTTAAGAGACTTTTGGCTTTAAGAGACTTTAGCCTTCAACAGATGTTGTTTCTTCTTGAACATCGGTTCCAAACCTAATCACTCACTAGAACTATTCGTATAAAAGAGAATGTGTGAAGTGATAAAAACACTAATAGGTGTGATCTATTTATACTAAGTACGAAAGCTTTGTTTGTGATTGGCTGACATCACCCTGATAGTGACATCTAACATTTCTAATAGAAAAGATTCCATGAATGCTGCAAACATCTGTGTAAATCTAACATCTGTTTTAACTATTCCAAACACCGATACAAAACATGTACTGTTACATTGGGAAACCTTTGTCAGTACTATCATCCGTTGCTTTGATCCAAACATCTGTTTGGCCAGATAAATGTTTGGTCTTTTTCATCAGACCTTTGGCTTCAACGGACTTTAACTTCCAACAGACCTTGTTTCTTCTTGAACAGCAGTGCCAAGGCTTTGATCAGATGTTTGTTTTGTTCTTCAATAGATGTTTTGATTAGGTGTTCAAGATTTACTATACTTGGGGGAGAGTCTGGTTCAATCCTTTGTTTATTTCATGATCACTTGATCAGGTTTTGGCTTTTAAATATCATATGTTCTTTTTTCGGTCCAACAATCTTCCCCTAGAAAAGATGATGCCAAAACAGATGTTTATTACATCAATTTCTATTCCTCTACAGGTTATCTCTGACTTGTGCTTTGAATTGCTTTTCAAATCTTTCTGAGAGTAAGTCATCAGCATCCCTTTCGAGTGGAAGACCTAATAGATCTTGCAGATCTTCAATTTTCAAGCTCATCACACTATTCATTGAAGTATTTTTCACTTCTCCATTTGCCCCGACTATTTTCAATTCATGGCTGGCTTTATCTGAGGACCACTTTTGAATTTTAGAGGTAGCTGAAGTTACTAGGAGTGATGTTATTGGAAGAGGCAGTTGAAGTTCTGTTGGATTTGCATCAGGATGCCCATACATTATCACATTTCTGATCCCTTTCTTTTTAAAGTCATCTTCATATCTTTTTAGGTCTTCCGCTGACACATCCATTTGTTTTTTAGATGGCTTCTAATCATTGAAGAGACATGTTTTTTAGATGGAAGTTCAGATGTAGTAGCCTGAGAACTGTTAGGCAGGTCTTCTTAGTTAGGCTTTTTAGGGAACGAGGGATCTAGAACTCTTAAGGCTTCAAGCGTTTTGTAGTTCACTTTGATTGTTGGCTCATCCCCTCTAGCCATGGATTGCATTGATCCAAACTTTGCAGCAACCATCTCCTCCTTCATTTTTCTTGCAGCCTAGTTGGGAGGAGTGAGCTTGATGTCTGGATTGAGATTTAACATCTCAATCCTTGTAATTTTTTCCAGAGAATTGAGCTCTTGAGGCTCTATAAGGCTTATTTTTCATGATGAACTCCCGATAATATTCCCTTAGTTCTTTTTTAAGGTCAGGGTTGCTTACTGGTCTGGGTGAAGCCTTTTGACTAACATGTTTTGCAAAGCCTTCAAGTCTGTTCACTTTTGTGAATTCTGCATACATCATTTGTTGAGCCTCCTATCACTTTTTCCTTTACTTTTGAAAGTAGCAATCACCTCAGCCTGTTTGACCTTCAATTCTAGGTAGTCTTGTACATTTTTAGGCTTTTGATATCTTGTAGGGGATGGAAAGGTATGTTGGCTGATGTCAGTTGAGGAACAGAAAGATTGTACCTCGTTTGATACATTTTCTAATTCCAGTGGGTTAAGAATTTTGGTGGGTGGTTTAGTAGGTTGTGGGAATGGGTGGTTGAGATGTGATGGATGAAGTTGTGGTGGTAGTGGTTTTGATAGGTGATGATTATCTTCTTGGACAATGAATTTTGTTCTCCTAGTCCTGGTTTGTGGGGTTTGTGTTTATGATGGTGGTTGTGGAGGTAGTGTTGTGGGTTTTCATTTGAGAAGTCCTTTAGTGGACTTGTGTGTTGGTGGTGGTGGTGGTAGTTGAGTAGCTGTAACCTTTGTTGTCACTTTTGTAGTGGCAACAGATGTTTGGACAGTGGAAGTAATGGTTTGAGTGAAAGGTGTTGTGATAGTGGTTGGGATAGTTACAGCAGTGCTTTGAGTAACCTTTGTTGAAGAAACTTCGTTATCTTGAATGTTCTTTCTTTCAATGATCTCTTGCACTGTTATCTGCATGTTAGCTTCCTTTGTATCTCTGTTCTTTTGTTTCTCCACTTCTTTGGCAATTTCTTCTTGTATCCCTGTTCTTTTGATTATACATATGTGTAATATACATCTGTATACCGACTCTGAGGATTCTATTCTTTACAAATTTGAACTACTCCCGTAGTTCCTCTCATTTGTGAGCGCAGCTAGTCTACCAAACATATGAACTCGTTTACTGTGAAACACATATTCTCATTATTGCTAGTGTGAAACACATATTGTTTCAGTTATTGTTGTATCATTAAGGAACATTTTTGATTTTAACGTTTTCTTCGACCCTGTTTGTTCTTCCCCACTTAATGAGATGAGCTATGTGGACCATGCAACGAATTGAGTAATTGTGGGTTCACACATAATTATGAAATTCGATGCATAGAATCATAGTAAGTCTTGTTAGGTATGATGACATAAAATCTAAAGTGATTAGATAACGAGATGAGTATAATACGATAAGGACATAGTGGATACGCCGTTGGTACTTCCTAGAATATAGGGTAGTTGGTTATTTTCGATTACTATTTATAGGGGCCTGGATCAGCAGTAGAACACACACAATCTCGTACACTTTCACTTTCTAATTGCAGCAACAATCACAAACACTCACGAAACTTACATTATTCGATCATTGTAATACTTAGAGCTGATCCAAGCAATATCCCGAAGTTGTATCCTGCTTTTACAATCAATAAGAAGAACAAGGCAGCTGACAGTTGTCAGCTCTCGAGGTTTTGTGCCGGCGATCTAGATCGATCAAGGGCTTTCCTCGTACATCATGTCTCAACATTTACATTTATTGCACTTATTTGTCATTTCGATATAGTTCATTATCCTGAACTATATCCTGAGTCCGTTTTCACAATCAACCAAACAAACATTTTTTATCAAGTCTACATAGCACACTACCTCACAAACTAAATTTAATCACTTAATTGCTTCTGTAATTTTTTACCAAAACAATTTGGTGCCCACCATGGGGCAAGTGGTGCTATTTTAATCAAAACTTTGCTAAAAACACTAATCAGATCTTTGTTCTCTAATCTTTTTGCAAGATTATTTTTAATGGCTTCTCAGTCAGGTTTGAGCTCTTCCTCCGTACCTGCTACAACCTCTGCTGCAGTTGGTTCATTACCTCTTCCACCTCCACCAATCCAGACTTCCCAAAGGAGGAATGAAAGCCAAATAGCTCGAGACACTATTGTTGCTCAAAATGCTTCTAGATCCGGAGTCTCTGGAAGAACCCCGATTTTTGCTTCTAATGATGAAATCTTATCTTTGTTTGGTAATATACAGGATCAAATGAAGAAACAACAGGAAACTCACCAGCTCATGATGAAGGAAATACAACTCTTGAAGTCCAATTCCAAGAGACCTACTGAGGATATTGTTACCCTTTGCAACCAAGAATGTTGAACTTCAGTTCAGCAGTATATGCTGAGGATAATCAGGGCAACGTCATACAAAGTCACTCCCGGAGCAATATCCCGGATATCCCTTTATCGGCCAGGATATCGACTGTCAGGGTAACAGGATATGCTCCAGGATATGGCCAAAATCGCCTAGCTGGTAACTTGTCCATTAACACTAATATGCCTACTGCTAACAACTTTGAACCTTCGTAGGATACAAGTGCAACATCGGCATTATCCAGGGAACTCCAAAAATTGAAGGATATGATATCAAGGGTGCCTGGGGTAGTGCAACCAATACCAGAAGTATCCCAGGATAGTCACAACATATCCTGCTTTGCTCGCCATATTTGTGATGCTGAAATTCCCAAGAGATTCCAAACTCCCAACATGAAGCTTTATGATGGCACGACGGATCCTGAAGAACATATTGCTCAGTATAGGGAGAGGATGGAAGTAAACCCTTCCCACCAGATCTTAAGGAAGCATGCCTATGCAAAGGCTTCGTTCCACCTTAAAAGGATCAGCCTTGAAATGGTTTTTAAACGTTCCACCTTATTCAATTACATCATTTGCTCATTTGGTTAATCTGTTTAACAGTCAGTTTTTTTGTAGTAGAAGCTTTGAAAAACTAACAAGTGACCTTTACAGGATAACACAGAGTCCTCAAGAATCCTTAAGGGATTACGTAAACAAGTTCAACAAGGAATCCTTGGATATCCCACACCTTGATGTTGCTACAGTTGTACAGGCATTCAAGATGGGATTCCAGAGGGATTCCCAATTTTATCAGGATTATGTGATGAACCCTTGCAGGAACTTGGACGAAGCTCGGAACAGGGCTCTAAGATATATCAGGCTTGAAGATGACAAGAAAATGCAAGAGAGGATGAATGCATCCTCAACATACGAGTCAACAAACAGAAAGTCGGAATCCTCCTACAAACCATACCGCTCTAAGCCATATGGTAGAAACGACAGCAAGAAAGTGAACGCTGTTAAGGATGAGAATAGCGAAGAATATCCTGAGTTATCAGAATATTGTTTTCTGTTAATGTTCCTGAATTGATATACGCCATGCAGGGCTTAGGAGATAAAGCAAGGTGGCCAAGGAAGAACCAGCAAAAGACTTATTGTAAAGATAAATCCAAGTGGTGTGCCTACCATGAAGATTTTGGATATGTGACAAGATTGCATAGCCCTGAGGAAGGAGATAAGCTACTTCCTGAGCAAAGGTTACTTAAAAGAGCTTCTTAGTAAAAAGAAGAATAAGGGCCAGGATACTGATAAGGATCCTGAACGAGCGACATCACCTCCATCAGACGCCAAGATAATCAATGTTATATATGGGGGATCTGATACTTGTGGGACTTCGTATTCTGTGGCTAAAAGGCATGAAAAGGAACCGAAGGCAGAAAGAGGAGACAAACCAACCAGGATGACAATGCTCAAGAATGATAAAGTGATAACGTTCGATAGCGACGACCGGGATAACATCCGGGATTCTCACCATGATGGTCTGGTAATTACTTTGTATATTGCTAACCATTTTGTACGCAAGATATTGGTGGACAATAGCAGCTCGGTCAACATCATCTAGTTGGAAACCCTGAAGAGAATGATGGAGATTACCTCGAAGTCCATTATCCTTGTAGGATTCAGTGGAGAGGCAAAGAACACGGTTGGAGAGATAAAGTTGCCTGTATATGTTGAAGGAATGAATTCGATGCAACGATTTTGTGTCATGGTCTCATTATCCTTCTATAATATTATATTAGGCATGCCATGGATTCATGATATGAAAGTTGTACCTTTCACCTATTATCAGTGTGTCAAGATCCCTACTCCTTGGTGGGGTAGTCAAAGTGGAAAGCGACCAACAAGAGGCAAAGGAATGCTATTCCTCTTCAATGAAGGCGTCAACAAAATCCAGGGCAGGATAGCAATTAAAGAAACAGGCCCAGGATATCATGGAAACTTCGGAGCAGGATGTTAAGAAAGTTATCCTGGATCAGGATAATCCAGATATCTCGGTGCTTATAGGGGCCAATATCCCTCAGGATATTGAGAATCAGCTTACTAACTTTTTGAAATGAAGGATGTCCACGTTTGCATGGAAACACGAAGACATGACATGTATATCGAAAGATATTACAACTCACGAACTTGGAATTGATAAATCTTTCAGGCCCGTTAAACAAAAGAGAAGGAAATTCGCTCCTGAAAGGAATGCAATTATACAAGAGGAGGTTGAAAGGTTGCTCAAATCCAAAATGATTAGGGATCTCAAGTTTCCTAAGTGGCTAGCAAACGTGGTGGGGGTCCAAAAGAAGAATGGGAAGTGGAGAGTTTGTGTAGACTACAGACCTCAATAAAGCCTGTCCTAAAGACCCATTCCCATTACCTCACATAGATTCGATGGTAGATGCGACTGCCGGCCATGAAATGCTGACCTTTATAGATGCATCCTCAGGATTTCAGCAAATCCAAATGGAGCCATCCGACCAAGAAGACATGACATTCATGACACCCACATGTATATACTATTATACTGCCTTGCCTTTTGGTCTAAAAATGCAGGTGCGACATATCAGAGGCTAGTCAATATGATGTTTAAAGACAAGTTAGGGGACACAATGGAAGTATATATTGATGATATGGTGGTGAAATCCAAGAAAGAGGAGAATCACCTCCAGGATTTAGAGTGTGCCTTCAATATCCTGGACCAGTATAATATTAAGCTGAATCCTGCTAAGTGCCATTTTGGAGTGGGGGCAGGAAAGTTTTTAAGATACTTGGTGACCAAGAGGGGGATATAAGCTTAAAGCTATCCTGGATCTTAAATCACCATCCAATATGAAGGATGTACAGAGATTAACCGGAATAGTAGCATCATTTGAACAGATTCATTCCAAGATCTTCAGAGAAATGCAAAAAATTTTATGATATCCTGAAGAAGAACAAAAAATTTGAATGGGGAGAAACACATGAAGTTGCCTTGCAGAATTGAAGCATTACCTTTCAAGTGCACCTCTGCTAATGAAGCCTGAGGATGGTGAACCCTTATCCCTATACCTTGAAGTATTAGGGAATGCAATAAGTGTTGTTTTGGTAAAGGATCATGAAGTCAAAGGTACAAGAGAAGAAAACGTTGAAGTGGACGCTTTAGAAAATCTAGGATCTACTGTCAGGATACCAGAAGGAACTCAGATACCAATACTACATATCCTGTATCATGCGATGAAACATCCTAAGTCTCAGGATAAGCATGTAGCAAGTATCCAGGATCCTGATGATGGGTATCGTGAAAAGGGTCCTGAATCCTGGATGGCTCCAATCATGAAGTATCTATAAGAAGGAGATGTTCCAAAGGACGAGAATCCTAGAGCTTTCAGGATGAAGGTATCTCGTTTTACAATAATAAATAGTATCTTGTACAGGAAATCTCTTGCAGGTCTACCTAAGATGCTTAGAGGGTCCTGAAACCAAGGAGGTACTTCAGGATATACACGAAGGAGATTGTGGCAACCATACTGGGGGCAGGTCTTTATTCTCAAAGGTGTTGAGAACAGGGTATTACTGGCCAACCATGAGAAAGGATGCTATGATGTTCAGAAATGTGATTCCCGTCAAAGACCACTGCATCAGCCTGCGAACCATTATATCCTTTCATATCTCCTTGGCCATTTATGAAATGGGGGATGGATATAGTGGGAAAACTCCCAAAAGCTCCTGGAGGAAAGGTTTTCATGCTAGCAATGACGGATTATTTCTCCAAATGGGTTGAAGCAGAAGCGTTTGTCCAAGTTAGGGATCAAGAAGTGGTGTCTTTTATCAAAAGGAATATCCTTACAAGGTTTGGGATTCCGGCCGAGATAATCCGCAACAATGGCTCTCAATTCATCAGCAAAGAACTGCAGATTTTTGTAAGAGTTGGGGAATTAAAATGATCACATCAACACCAGTGCATCCTCAAGCTAATGAACAGGCAAAATCCTCAAACAAGATAATTGTCAATAACCTGAAAAAGAGGTTAGGTGCTAAAAAAGGAAAATGGGCAGAGGAACTATCATTTGTCCTATGGGCAGATAGAACAACTGTGAAGAATGCTACTGGGCAAAACCCGTTCTCATTAGTATTTGGAGCAGAAGCAGTGATTCCAACAGAAACGGTAATACCAACAGCTAGATCGAGTATACGGGATCCTAAAGCGAATCCTGAAGTCTTATGTAAGGAATTAGACACTGTTGATGAAACGAGGGATGTAGCAAAGCTAAGAATGGCATCATATCAGCAAAGGATAGCCAAGTCATACAACAAGAATTTAAGAACCAGAAGATTCAAAGTTGGAGATTGGGTAGAAAAGCGTTTCAGAATACGACTAATCCTACTGATGTAAAGTTAGCTCCAAAATGGGAAGGGCCATACAAGATTGAATCAGAATCTGGAAAGGGAGCATACCGGCTCAAGACAATGGAGGGAGATATGATACCAAGATCCTGGAATATCTTAAAGCTTATTTCAAGTGAGTTTAGAATATAATTTCTAACTCAGGATGGTATGAATCCTATCTCTTTTAAATATATTTAATTTAGTTTATTATTCTTTGAAACCCAATACTGACTTAAGCATCGGAGGGTGTTAGCCAAGCTAACACCCACCATAGTTTGAAGGTGTTTTGTATGATATGCTTCAGGATAATACTCCAGGATATTTGCTCAAGATGGATCAAAAGACAAGAGGATTGGCCCCCTCTCTCACTTTAAGGGATTAAGATCCCTTCACAGGTTTAAAGGTATTCACCTTTCTTCCGAATTGGGTTTAAACACCCCACATGGAGCGCAAGTTATCCGGGTATAGTTCAAGATGACGGGACCAGTTCATGTAACAGTGGCTGACAATTTCGTTATTATTGGCTATATCCTGGATCCTTACGGTATATGAGGATTGATCACCCTCTCTCGCGAAAGGGTATTTTCATACTCTCTAAGGTTTAAAGGTTTTCGCCTTTCTAAGTCTTGGAGTTTATACACTCCCGCCTGTAGCGCACGAGAATAAAGGTTTATCCCCAGGATACTAAGGGGTTATCCCCGGGACTCTAAGGGTTTATCCCTAGCAAAATTAAAGTCTTTGAAAAGTTCCAAATTGTGATTGTGTCTACACACATAAAACATTGTGAAGTTTAATCACTAAGTGAAGAAATACTCAAGTATGTCATGCGCTGATGCAATATCCTGCACAGACAGGGGACATCCGTGCTGGGGACATTTCGAAGATTAAAGTTGGAAATTATTACCTAAGTATTTCTGGTATGATTTTTATTCTTCAAGTTTTGAAAGCCTTATCTAAATGATCTAATTTTTTTTTAAAAAAAAGTCATATTTAACCAAGTTTTTATCTAACATTTTTAAAGATGACAAAAGTGTTGAACATTTTATCAGTATCCTGACTAGGATATTCAGTCAGAATATACGAAGCATAACTTTCGAAAATAAATATATGGCAACAACGGGTAAGCCTAAAAAGGTCAGTTTATTATTAACATAGCAAAAGATTGTATTCTTGGTTTCATCTCAAAACTAGACCCATCCGCCAAGAATACAATTAAGTTTTAAAGCTTATTAACATTGGTGACCAAGGGCTTCATCCTGAAACTCAGGATCCCTCCACCTTTGGCCATCATATTGTATCTAAAGTGCAGGAAAGTAAAATTGTTCAGCGAGAAAAGTAAATTGTTCAAAAAAAGGCATTAACAATCAAACTTTAAAAAGTGGGCTCCGGCCTAGGCACAAATATCCATCATCGCCCACTAAGCCACCCTCTCACGGGGCAGCACCTTCAACCATAGCTTCACCATCTCCACCAGCACGTGCGTCAGCTTCAACCCCAGGATCCTTGCCAACTTCGCCACCTGCCTCTACCGCCACCTCAACTGCCCTGGATGAAGCTCCCCTCGGGTTTGGCGGGATACTCCACGGGATTCCCACCAATATCCTTTAACTTTGCCTCCCAAGCACCAATATCCTAAGTTGGACACTCGAAGCCCGCGGCCTTGGCTTCGTAAGCCATCTTTAGCCTGGCTTGGAAGCGAGAAAATTACAACATAACCTTTGAGGCCTTCCCGATAGGAGTTCATATCCTGCTCATGTTGGAGTTGAGCAGCATCCATCTTGGCCTAGGCATCCTGGTTAGCCTTCTTGACAGCGGCCTGAGCTTCCTGGGTCACAACTTTGTATTTGTTCTTGTAATGCTGAGACTTGGCGGCGGCTATCTCCCTTGATCCACAATGGTGGTCTCAGCCTTCTTCAACCTGGCTTCCAGCATCTTGGCAGTCCCACATGCTTCCTCGTAGAGGCTTGTCAGGCGTTCAAGACCCTACAATCCAGAATGTATGTATCGGCATATATAATTTAATCAGGATACCAATTAAGCATATGTGTGTAGGATACAGGATAAGATACATACTTGGTTAAGGAAGGAGGTCATGAATCCGCTGGATTCAAGGAATCCATGGCTCTCATAGGGGAAAGCCTCAGGGGTAGTAGGAGAGTCTGCCTCTTTTCTCTTACGAGAACTGGAAGCGCGTGGCTTTGTGGCAGGAGAAGGCTTAGGCATGACCGTTCCCTTGGAACTGGTTGCAGGCTTGGATACAGTGGATGGTTTGCTGGGTTCCTTCTTCACTTGGACAGGCCAGAGTAGCTGTCAAGTTCTTAAAGATCAAAAACTTGAGGCATTTTGATCGGGTCTGCATAAAAGGGAGAATTCTCAATCTTAACTTTAATTTCATAATTATGTAATTATGTACAGAAATGTATATAGTCTTTACCAGACATGTTGGATGAAGAGTATTGGCTTGAACTTAGGTGATGAGACGAGAAGCTTCTATCACTTTCAGCTAACTTGTAAATTGCTTTGATTCTCTCTTTAGACTCTGCAGTAGGAGGAGCTACTTCCTTGAAGTTTGCTGCATGGAAGAAATGGGGATATCAGTTTGGGATATAACATCAAGATATATTTGAGGATAATCGAAAACCCTAAATCCTACCAGTGGTCAACAACTTCACCAGAAGGCCGTCCCCTTCGGCGATGGAGTCACGTCTAACAAAGAAAAATTTACGTTTCCACTCATCCTCATTTTTTGTTACTTTGAGGATAAGGGGGTTGTTAGAAGTGGAAAAGAACAAGAATCGGCTGTTGCCATGGGAACGAAGACGGTAGACTATGGGGATGTCCTCGATGCAGAGATCAGGGAAGTAGAAGGTTTTGATTTGATTGAGTACAATCAACACCCTCCAAACCATGGGCATTATTTGAGCAAAGCTAAGACCAGTTTTACGAAAAAATTGCAATATGAACTCGGGGAAAGGATACCAGAGACCGAGAGAGAAAGGATATGCCGAAAAGTAGATCCACTCCTGGGACGACACGTCTGACCGGAGGGTTCGGTTGAATGGACGAATCACCGCTCCCTCGGGGAAGGCAGCGAAGGCCCTGAGTGCCGCGATGTCGGCATTATCAAAGGAGCATATCTCCTTCTCGAGATTTTTGAGCAGGTTTTGAATGGTAAAAGGGGAGGCCGATTCGCCGGAGTGTGAGATCGGGTTCTTGCGGCCATCGAAAGAGATAGACAGAGAGAATTTTAAAGAGAGAGGAAGAAAATATACCTGAAATTCTGAGAAGGATGGCTGATTTTCAAAAAGAAAATGAGAAGATATAGGGGCAAGATAGGTAGGCATGGAGTGAAATTCGCGTGGGGAGTTGCAGCCTGTCAAATCAATAATTGCATCCATTTAATTGCCTCGATCTACGCAAGGAAAAATATACCCATTTTGGTTCCAGGATCCCAACAGCTATATTTTTTGGGACAATTGTTGTGGGTGGAATATCTGACTTATATCCTGATGACATATCATGATACTATATATATGATGCTGCGACCGGGATACCGAACCAAGATATTGGTAACATCCTGCGGGGGTATCATACTCGCTATTAGTATTAATATTTGGTTGCAAGGTACCAACGGATATGAAGACTTGGTCTCCCTGAAGACTCGCTCAAGACGGTTCGGATACGAACGTTGGAGCTGGAGAAATAGTCTACAACGGTCACAAGGGAATATTCAAGGCATCCCTAGAATATAGGGTAGTTGGTTATTTTTATTACTATTATAGGGGGCCTGGATTAGCAGTAGAACACACACAATCTCGTACACTTTCACTTTCTAATTGCAGCAACAATCACAAACACTCACAACACTTACATTATTCGATCATTGTAACAGTCAGAGCTGATCCAAGCAATATCCAGAAGTTGTATCCTGTTTTTGGAATCAATAAGAAGAACAAGGCAGCTGACACTTGTCAGCTCCCGAGGTTTTGTGCCGGCGATCTAGATCGATCAATGGCTTTCCTCGTACATACTGTCTCAACATTTACATTTATTGCACTTATTTGTCATTTCGATATAGTTCATTATCCTGAAACTATATCCTTAGTCCGTTTTCACAATCAACCAAACAAACATTTTTTTATCAAGTCTACATAGCACACTACCTCACAAACTAAATTTGATCACTTAATTGCTTCGGTAATTTTTGACCAAAACATGAACTTTTATCAAAAACCATTTTTGATCATACATGTATTCACTTTTCAAAACTCAAATCATTCAAGAATCATCTTTCAATCAAAACAGAATCTCTAACATACACATACATATGTATCCGACCATGTTTGTATATCCACACATATAACCACTTTTTATTTGATTAAAACCATTTTCTTGTTTAGTATTTCAAGTTTGTGAAGAAATCAAAATATTTGAGAAACAATTCTACCATCATCATCAAGAATAAAAAAAAACATAAACTTTAAAAATAAATTTTATACCTTTCAAGAATATAAAATGGGTTTGATGATGGTTTTTGTGTTAAAGAGCTTTCATCTTCTTAAAAACTCCATGGATTGATCTTCAAATATTTAAGAAAATTTGGAAATGGCTTTAATCTTCAAAGATGGAACTTGAAATTCAAAATATGTATGTGCATATGTGTATAGTATTAGAGGTGAAAACTGAAAGATGATTTGTGAACTTTGATTCTTGAAAGTTGTTAATATTTGCATGTAAAGAAATTATTTGATTGGACCCTTGGCATCAACACATGGCAAGATTAGAAGAAAGGTGGCAAGGAAAATATTCCTTTTGGTCAAAACACATGCTACACACTCACATACTTACATACAATCATACATATATATATTATATATAGTTAAATACATGTATTTAACTGATTACCGGGTATTTTATCTGGCGTTTAACTCGCGTTTTAAGGCGTTTAAAATTATTTTTATCACCCTATAAAAATAAACTCTCCATTATATTTCTGAATAATATTTTATTTGCCTAGACTGCCTGCGTTGTCTATATTTTGCAGTATACGCGCGGTATTGCGCAATATTCGATTAAACTCATAAAATAGCGTTTTTAAGCGTTTTCATTAATTTCTCCACGAATGTGATTAAAATTAGAATTTTAATCATAACCGAATATTTTTAGGATTATACATTAATCGCGCGGTCAACGACGTGCGTTTCGCATTTTGTTTGTTACGCGATAAGCTTGTATCGCATTTTTGCCAACATAATTTTAAATAAAGTTTGGACTTGCCAACACTTCAAATATCATAAATTAAAACCAATCGTAGTGAATAATGTCATAGATGTAAGATAACGAAAACACGAATAAAACATAAAACTTTATTAAATACGGAAACGATCCAAATTGTACAATGCTTTGAAAATTGCAAATGTTACATTACTGCTCTTAAAAATCCTACTAAAATGGACTGCGAAGCTGCACGAAACATTAACAAAAATCTTATCAAACATTCAAGAACCAAACATATTAATATTAGACACCATTTTGTTAAGGGCTGTTATGAAAAAGGAATGATTTCAATACATCATGTGTCCTCTTCACATGAACTTGTAACTATTTTTACAAAACTACTAAACACACTAACATTCCAAATATGAGCAAATCTCACTGACACATTCACGAGATAATACTTTAGAACAATGATCAGATGTCATAGAGTTCATTTCCTAACCTACATGAAGAAAAGGTGAAATCCATCTCATGTATAAACTTGTTGATGAGATTGCAGGTGTGGCTTCCACTCTTCTGATTAATCTCATTTAATTACAAATTGACAGTGGAAACATAAGTACGAAGTCCTTGTAGGCAACAACACTTTACTTCCTCACAAATTCAAAATAGTTGGAAGTCTCTAGTACCAAGAAAAAGGGCATCATAGTTTGTAAAAAGTTAGTGATACAACAACATTTTGTGGGGGCACATGATTTCAGTAGATTGATTGATGCAAGCATCTGAAACTTTTGGAATTGATGGAATAAGCTGAGAGTTGTAGTCTCTAATCTAAAGTAGATGGTCACCAATATGCCTCAAGCTAAGTCCAGTTTAGCCATGAATATGCCAATAACTGGCCTCCTTCAAATAGGAGATCAACATTCCAAAACTACTAGTCACATATCATTTAATCACTCGCCACTGAAAGCCAATCTACTGGTGAGGAAATAACTACCTTTGTATTTACCGGCAAGCTAGCTATAATACCTTTATCACCATTTGCTGATAGCAAAAAAGGGAGATATTTTACTTGGATTGTTACAACTCAAATCAACCTATATTCAATGAGAAATTCTATAAAAGAATCCAGGAAACTTTCAAGATAAGCCAGTATTCTTCCTACCCTAGAAACTCAAAACTGATATCCTATAAAAGCTTTTCATCAATCATTGGGTTAGCAAAGAATGTCAGGATGGTAGGCAAATAAAGGCCAAGTTGGTGATTATTCCACAATAACTTTGTATCATCCTTGATCAAGGAGTTAGGATTGATTATCAAACCCAAAACTGTTGATAAATAAATTAAAAGTTATCTTGAAGCTTATTTACATAGGAAAATAAACAGTTTCCAAATCCAGCACTTCACAAAGTAGAAGATGCTCAAAGTAAATCCTTCATACGCTTCTAAAGGTCTTAAAATTTTCTTCCACGTCTCTTACTTGATTATGGTTGAAGACATGTCTTTCTATTTTCTACTAAGGTCTAAAAAATAGCCTCCAATCTTCTCTAACCCAGAGTCCTAGAGATTCCAAGCTAGTTACAGATTAAAAGGTGTTATGATTAGAGAACCTTTCTCCAAGGTCAGGATGGATGACCTTGATGAAGATAATGGTTTTGTCCAAGAGTAGCAGATGCAACTGAAATATTTTTAGGAATCTTCATCATCAAATAAAATAATAAAGACATGTTTGAAGAAGAGTGATTTTGGCATCATCGGATCTAGGGGAGATTGTTGGATTATATAAGATCTACTAATGATGAAAGCCAAAACCCAAGGAACTATCTTCTCTGCCTGATTTAATAAGTTGAAATACAAACATTGGTCCAGAAGTTCCCCTATAAAAGCTTTTCAAACAACCACCAAAAGTGCTAGTACAGAACTACTGCCTCAAAGAATAGATGAACAGAAGTACAATTGCTGGATTGTTAAAGCACTGATATACTAGTCAACAGTCAGATTAACATAAGCCAAATCGGAAGACCAGAAGATCAAGTCAGCGAGTTAAACAAGACCAAAATTACTGGATTCCAAAAGTGCTGCATTCCTTCCGGCAATCTTGAGAATCCAACTATTTTCTATTTGTTTACAGCAGTTTCAATGTAACAATGTCTTCTGTAACTATCCAGCAGTATTGATAATTGCTAGCAGTTACATTAATTAGGTTGTTCAGGGTAACTTTCATGGTGACGTCACCAACAATTCTCTCATCCTATATATAGCTTATGTCTTTCTTTGTAATAGTCAAGACTTAGAGCCAAAAGGTATAAGAACTTAGTGAGAGAGAGATCGTTTAGTGAGGGGGAGTACACTTTTTGTACCTTCGATTGTATTATTAACATTTGTTGAAATCATTATGCAATCATTCCCAAAATCTAACTGTGTTGTGATGATGTGTTTTTATTAACTGGTTAGCTTGAATTTTTGTATTTGTTTAAACTGTTTAATAGAAAAACACACACCACACTCTCTCAGATCTAACATCTTTATATTTGAGAGAAACTAAATTCATAGTGATAATAAGGGTTAAAAATATTAGGAATTTATAACCATTATAATATAGCATTTGGGATATAGTTGCTAGGTTAGTCATTGGAACATAGCCCTTGTAATACAACCATTAAATATAGTAGTTGAAATATTCTAAAATTAAATATTATTTAATGTTTAATTTTATTGCTATTATCTAATTTAGTTTTAATTAGAATATAATTCATCATTTAATTATAAACGATATATTAAATAGGTATACTATAAAAGTAAGTTGATATATATATATATATATATATATAGGTGGTGATGTGTAGTTTGTTGAGGTTTGTACATTATCGGGAAAGTTGAGGTTTTTGAGGAAAGTCTGAAATCTTACGTGCCATCGAGATGACAATTTGTTATGTTTGGTGTTTTTGACATGGTGTTTTTCTTAAAACGTTGCATGGTGTTTTAAATTTTTTAAAACACCATGCAAAAACAACTTAAAACATCACGCCAAAGTCCAAAACATGATGCCGACATGTCAATTCTTATACCTTCTCACACTTCTCACGAAAAATGTTCTTTTTACAGGATCCTAAGAAATATAGTATTAATTCTTTATTTCATAATGTTTTATCATATTTATTTCATATATACATTCCAGGTTTTTCTTAATTCATATTATTACCTACTATTTGTTAGGTACTTTCTATTCCACATAAATCATATATAAACAGTTTAACATAATCTAATGAGAATACCAGTAATTTTGTTCATGTATCTTTTTTGTCGTAGCAGATAATAAGCATAATTTAGGATAGGAGTGTAAATAATAGACACCTTATTTAAATTTAGGTGTATGGGCTATCCAACAATGTTTTGCTTATCTAATTATTACATTACCTCATTTAATAAAATAACTTCTTTTTAAAATTTAAATTCAATTAAAGTTGTTTGAATTCCCCCTATCACCTCAAACAGGCGGCATTAATCACTAGATCCCGTTTCAAAATAAAAAAAAACACAGACTCTCTCACACAGATTCCAAATCCCATTTCAAAATTCCAAAAGACACTCCCAGAACCTTTTGCAACAAGCCAAAGGGTTCATTCCAGGTATGTTTCCTGAAGTTAGATTCTCTTTTCTATTTTTTTAATTATATTCAGACGATGTTTTAAATTAATTATTTGCTTTTTTGATATGTGATTCTCGAATTTAGTTTTTAAGTATAACTCCCATTGAATATTTGTGTATTTTCACTTTCTAATTTTTCAGATTCAAGATTCAAGGTTGTGAGTATTTGTCAATGATGAAGAATTTTAGGGTTTTAAGTTGTGGGTATTTGTCAAATATTAATTTAAGAGTTTCAAGTTTTAAGATTTTATAATGGGTTTTTTATTGATTTAATTGAAGTTGCATAAATTTTAATGAAAGGTGGAAAGAGAAAGAGAGGGGAAGATGGAGGAATAGAGAGAGACAACGAGATATTGTCCTATGCGTGTTTTAGAGTTGTTAACCCATCTCCGTGAGAATAGGTAATTCTATTATTTATTTACGATATACACTGGGAAACTTGATCTATTAGATTTGGTGAGTATTTTTTTAGTTTTATAACAGATTTAGGATTAACAGTGGACACTTAACTTTTGTGTTGTTTTAGTTGATTACATTTCTTATTGGAAATATGAATGCAAGTATTTTTAGAAACCGGTAGTTGGAAGTTGAAATATGCCCTGAGTTGTTTTTATGAGGAGGCGTATATTTTGGGTTTTAAGGTTGTTGAGGACTAATGAGGTGCTTCCACGGTGCCATGCTTTCCTGGAGCTCTTTATAACCAACTGCTAAACTGTTTAAATACACAAATTTCATAACAGATTTTAGATATGGAGAGAAAACACGAGCACGAGATTGAACTTCTAAAGCAGAAAAGCCAGGATGCAATAATTCGACTACAAGTTGGAGTACGTAGTATCAAGTCCCAAAAGGTAATTCCTAAACAGATCTCACATTTTCATGAAGAATACAGAATGCTTATAGAAGCTTCTTTTTTTAATTACAGGTACAACTACAACAATAGGTGAAAGATTAGGAGGAGCAATTTCAGCAATGGAAGACCTATAATGAGAAGCAAATGATGCAGGTAATATCACTAACCCCATTTAATGGTGTTAGTGTTTAAGATTATATATGCAATATGTATCACTGGCATCAGGACTTACTAAAAGTTTCAAACTAATTATTTTTGTACATTTTTAAGCAGGTAAAGAAAGAGAGCAGGAAGAGTGAAATTGAATTGCACAAATTGAAAGCTCTGTATCAACGCCAAACACAGGTAACGATTTTACTTTTAAATGTGCTTTCACAAGTGAAGTTGTAAATAATGGTTAATTCGGACAAACTGTAGGTTTGTCAAAGGAAAGTAGAAGAAGCTGCAAGAGCTACCAAAAAGCTACGCAAGGTTGCCGCACGACATGAAACTGTTGCTAAATGATAAGATTGTAAACTTGTGTAAATGATATTTTGATTGATTATATGCAGCATGATTTGTCTTCTCTTGTAAAGACGGAGTCTTCGATTTGGACTATCAGTACGTTGTTTTCGTTTTAGTTTATTTAAATTTTGACATGTAGATTGAACTTATGAAGCCGTCTATGGAGTTACTGTGGTAAAATATCGGATATATGTTATCTGGGTAAGATATTGGTAACTTAAATATAATGCCGAATTTATATATATAGCAATTTAACACTAATAATTCAATGATATATCAGTTATATTGGTGATACATCGGTTATACGGTCAATATTGCCGATATCAGTACTGATATTGAGACTGAATTGGCTTGTGTTGTGTGACACCCGATTATTTTGAGCCTGTACTAGTGTGACACGTGTTATGAATAAATAAAAAGGCAAATTTTATTGAATTTGATGTTATTTGTTGTTATTTGATGTGATAATAAATTTAAAATTTATTAGATATTATGTTGGCAATTTTAAGATAAACGCTTATCGCGTAACGCTTAAAATGCGAAACGAACGTCGGTGACCGCCCAATTGATGTTAAAATCCTATAAATAGTCCGTTATGATTAAAATAATATATTTAATCATGTTCTTGAGGAAAAATAAATTAAAACGCTTAGAAACTCTATTTTCGAGTTAAATGTGTACCGCGCTACAGAGTGTGCATATTGCCAGATACGGGCAACGTAGCCAGTCTAAGCAAATAAAATTTTGTTCAACAATATTATGGTGAGTTTATTTTTATAGAGCGTTAAAAATAATTTAAAACGTCATAAAACGTGATTAAAACGCTAGATAAAATACCCGGTAGTCAGTTAAATACCAGTTTAAAGCCTATATATGTAATATATATGTATGTAAGCGTGTATATATGAGAGGGAGATGAAAGGTGGCGGCTTGGGGGGTGCCTACCTTTTCTTGGAAATGTAATGATATGCCAAGTGTTAGTGGAAGATCAAAACATAATCATTTGGAGTACTTACACACTCCTTATTACAAATTCAAAACATCAAATTCATTTTCATCTCCCTCTCATCTCTCTCGACCGTACACACTCCTACACACACACAACATAAAATTTCAAACTTGTCTTGAAGATCTAAGGCCACTACAAGGTGTTTTCAAGTACATTTGAAGAATCAAGAGTGTTTTCAAGGAGTTTTAAACTAGAACCAAGTCCCACATCATCACATTCTTGTTAAAACCCCACTTGAATCTTGAAGATATAAAATCTTTTCTTTCAAGCAAGTTCTTGATTCTTGGTGATGGAGATGATAGTGGAAGGTTTCTCTTGTTCTTGGATTTAAACATAAATGAAAATAAAAACAAAATATATGGGTGTGGTCGTATGTATGTATATACATATATGAGTTTTGATTAAATCTTGTTTGATATGATGTTTGAAAGATGATGCATGTGTAATCTTTGAATGTTCTTAAAGGTTTTGATCATGTGAAATGGACATGTAAAAGTAAAATTTTGAAATCATGTGTGTATATGTGTATATATATATATATATATATATATATATATGCATGCATGCGGATTTTTGTTGTTAAATCTTAAATGTGTGAGAATTGCATTTATGATAAATGATTGGATGATGATCATATGAAGGTTAGAATGTTTTAGATTATATGAACATGAATTAAATATGAGGGTAGATGTATTTAAGTTCATGTAAAATGATGAAGATAAGATATGTGTGCATTAGATGCTTGTACATGAGCATGCATGGTAATTTAATGACCATGAATTTATGATATGTTAATGTATGATCAAAGTGTTTTAAATCAGGTTATATACCTAAAAATCACATTATTTGGTGTGATATAATCGCATGAAACATGGTCATAGTTTTGGTAGCTTTGCATGGTATACATGTAGCTTAAAAAGTTGTAAAATAAGTGAAATCACATGATTTAAATGGGTTACATAAAAACTGCACTAATCTGATTATTAGAATTGTTTTAATAAGTAAATAACATGCATTATGTTAAAATATCAATCGTTTCTATTTGGGATGCTTACGGTAAAGTTCGGTACAAAACTATGCGTTAAAAACGGTAAAAATCGCATTTTTAAGAGATTTTTGTAAAATGTTTTAGATCAGTAAGTAAACTGATATTTTTATATAAGTATAAGTATATTAACTTATATTAAGTACTTTTGTGTTTGGTTGGTCATACGTGACTTCCGACGCCCGAAAATGATACCGAAAAACGCTAAATACGCATATTTTAATGTACACGAACGTAGATTGTTCAAGAGTGAACTTTGTGTGCATTATGATGTGATATGAGAATTTGATAATATGTGATATGATATGCTATGTGATGACATGATAGTAGGGATTTAGACTATGCATGTACACTTAGGTGGGTAAATTGGTAATATCGGTGAATATCGCGTTTTATGTGTAACTTGTTGCCGAGCATGAAAATGATACATAGGTTAACTTGATAAGTTATTTCATGTATGAATGCTTTAAAAATGATAGAATATATAAGTTAACAAAATACGTGTATTACGATATATATGTTCACGTTTATGTATAGATATTACGACGCGCAAATCGTAGATATATAACTTATAAACGGGTGTGATAACGGATATAACATATTGAGGGGCGCCATATATATATATATATATATATGTAACATTCGTCGAAAAACGGGTTTTCCAAACCCGCTTCGTTTAATAATCAAGTATTCAATTATAAGATTTCATTGCGTATTTATTGTTCAGATTATTTTAAATAGTACATAATTAATAAACATTTTAGAATTTAAAAACCATAATTGATAAATAATAATAATATGTGAATAAAAAATAAAATGGAGCTGCCGGGTTTCGAACCCGGGTCGCCCACAAAGACAAACACACACCACACCGCTCCGCCACACACTTCTTTTGTGTTTAATAACGAAACAAATAACATTTATAATAAAAACCGAAAAGTCAAATCTGCAAAGCGCGCCCAGAACTCGCAATCACCGGAAAAACCTAAACTCCGCGATTTTGGCTATTTTTCCTTTGACTGAAACGCACAAACTGAATTCGACATCAGTTATAACCGTTGCCTGCAATCAATTTAGTCAAAAATCGTCGGAAATCTTTAATCGCGATTGTTGACCTTAATTCAAACCCAAATCAACTGTTCCTCCTTATAAATACCCACTCCAACCTCCTGTAAACCTTTCGCTCAGAACCACGCTCACTTCCTGAAGCTTTAGTCCACTCAGAACACGTCGCCGGAAATTCTCGCACTCGCCGGAATATCACCGGAGAACCGAAGCCTTACTCCTAAACGGTACAATCATCTAAACATTTCTTGCTATCTCTTGATTAGTAATCTAATTGCTCAACACAATAATCGAAACTGTTAAACAGTTCACTCAGCCAGAAATCGCAAATCAGAGCCGACGAAATCTTGCCGGAAATCTGAAGCAAACTCGCTGTTTTGGTATACCATATCACTTAATCTTCTTTCCATTTCAATCAAGTATAAGTTGTGGTCGATTAAACAGAACAGTCGGATTTCACTGTTCTGTATTTTTGTAAGTGAAGAAGATGAAGATGAAAATGTGTATTAGTATAATTAAAAACGGATATTTAACCGGGATAGACACACAATCCAGCGGTGGACTGTGTGCAAATACAAGACACACGTCCCGAGTTCGAATCGCACATGTTACCGACTTTCTGAAATAAAACCAATGTTTTTAAAACCTATTCAGATCAATCCATAGAATGTATATAAGAGGAATATAATCCAGTAGTTAAGCGGATTAGACACACAGCCCAACTGGTTGGGCTGTGCGCACTCGAACCGGAGGTTCCAAGTTCGACTCCGGGTCTCTGCAACCGGTTCGGCCATATTAAATCATTTTTAATAAAAACTAAATAAGGTTAAAGTGAATTAGTATATATATATAATTAAAACAGAGAATATTTCGGGTTAGACACGTAGCTCAGTTGGTAGAGCTGCGTGCACACAAACGAAAGGTCCCGAGTTCGATCCCGCGCGCCGCATAGAATAAACACAGTCTGACCGGTCAGACCCGGTCAACTGTCAGAAAGTCAACCCATTTTTTATTATTTTATTTATTTATTTAATTGAAAAATTATTTAAAAATACTTAAAAATAAGATTTTAAAGTTAGAAAATTTCATTAAACTCACAAAAATAAATCTAAAAATCCCACTAAAGAGCACTAATTAAAAATATTAATCTCAAATAAAATTTACTTATTTATCGAATCATTTAGTTATTATTTAGGTTAGTTTTTCCCTCGTCGGTTGAATCATAAATTCGTGCGCATTCATCGTCATCAAAGAACGCACCCACTGTGAGTGAATCTCTACCAATTCCCCGTTTTAATCATGTTTTGGGGTGTATCATGTGTCGTACAATTCTTTTATTTTATTTAAACACTTGTGCATACATCATATCCGTGATCAAATGTGTATTAATTGTTGTGTGAATTATATGTAGATTGGATTTATCATTTTCAGTGCACGCATTTCATTAGGCCCATCAGTTCCCCGTGGGATACGGGTTAAGCATCAGGAGCCTCATTAGATCGGCTCCGTTTGATTGAGCCTTGATCTCACATACATCATCATTCATGTCATATACTCATCCAAAGTGGTTTGTGATTGTTTATCTATATATGTTTGCTCACACTTGATTATTGCACGAATTTTCTTTATTAAATAAAAAAAGAAATTAGTAAAAATGTTTTATCAAGGTTCACTCGCCAACTTTTGTTGACCCAAAATCTCCCCCGTTTTACACATGATACAGGTGATCCAGCTGAGACAGGAAACACTTAGGAAGGCCTAGAATGTCACACCCCGACCCGCAGCGGAATAAGAGTCGGGGCATAATTGGGTTATCACCAAAGCTCATGATGTTTACTAATATGTTTCATATTTATTAAATTCAAATTACATCTCAAAGTTCCAAGTCAAATTCATACAATACAAGGAAAGGAGAAATTAACTAAAACAATCCATAATCTAAACTGGTTTATTCTTCTAAGCCGCCCTATATGTTTCTTGCTTCAACTTGATCACCTGTATCATGTGTAAAAATGGGAAATTTTGGGTCAACAAAAGTTGGCGAGTGAACCTTGTTAAAAACATTTGTTAATGATTCATTATTGTAATTAATTTAGGAAAAATTGTGCAACAATCATATATGAACAAATGTATATAAACATAACGATCACAAACCACCTTGCTTAAGTATATAATAAGAATGACAATGTATATGTTGGCAACGTCCCGTTCACGCTCATAGGTAATGGGGAACGAACGGCCTATGCTAATGTATGTGAGATCAAGGCTCAATCAAACGGAGCCGATCTTATGTTGGTAACGCCTGGTTCACGCTCATAGGTAATGGGGAACAGCTCACGCTCATAGGTAATGGGGAGCGGCGGCCTATGAAATGTATGTACTGAAATGATAAATTAAATCTAAACTTCAACCACACAAACAACTGATACATATTGAATACACATTTGATCATGAACATGATGGATGCACAAGTGTTTAATATAATAAATAAATAGCGACACATGATACACCCCAAAATGTGATTAAAACGGGGAATTGGTAGAGATTCACTCACCTTGGGTGCGTTTGTTTGAAGGTGTTGAATGCGCACGAGTTTAGAGGATTGATCGACGAGAGATAACTAACCTAATTAATAACGAAAAGGTACGGTAAGTATGTGGATTTTATTAACTATTTTAATAGGATTTTTGGATATATTTTTTTGTGAGTTTAAGGCTACTTTCTAACTTTAGAACGTTATTTTTAAGTATTTTTAATTGATATTTAACTTAAATAAATAATAAAAATAAATAAAAAATGTTGACTTTTTGACTTTGACCGTTGACCGTTGACCATGACTGTTGACCGTTGACCGGTTCGGTAGGTTATATTGTTGCACTGAGTGAGGTTCGAACCGGTGACCTCCCGTACGCGTGCACGCAGCTCGACCAACTGAGCTACGTGTCTAACCCGAAATAATTCTGTTTTTAATTATACTTATATACTATTTAGTTTAATCCGAAAATCATTTATTTTTTAAAAAGGATTTTAAATGTATCGAACCGGTGCTGACCACAGGTCTCGAACCCGGGACCTGTGGGTTAACGTGCACACAGTCCACCGCTGGACTGTGTGTCTAACCTGGTTAATAATCCGGTTTTTATTATACTTAACATGGTTTTGTGAGTTAACCCGGTTCGGTTAAAAAGGCATTTTTTTATTTCAAGAGAGTAAGGTTGGGACAGGAATCGAACTCGCGTCGTATGTGTATTTGTTTGCACACAGTCCACCGCTGGACTGTGTGTCTAACCCGTTCATAAAACTGATTTTAATTAATCTTATATTATAACCCGTCTTCGTCTTCTTCGCTCAAGAACACAGACAGTGATAGCTTGACTGATTTATGTCTAATTTGATTATCAAACATTATAAGTAATTGAAAGGTAATGAATGGAGAGAGTTTGGGGATAGGAGGTACCGATCCGTGTCTTTCACAGAACTCCGGCAAAGGTCCGTCGGCTCTGATAGTGAACTCCGGCTGTTAGAATCAATTAACAGTTCTGTTCGATTATTTATGAAATTGAGGTACTTAAACAAGGTTTAACAGAAGTTTGAATGATCATACCGGCTCTCAGCGTGATTCCGGAAGTTTCAGAAGTTTTCCGGCGAAGGCAGGAATTCCGACAACGTCGACTGGGATTGATTCTGGATGGTGGATTTGTGTTAGTAACATTCTAACAATGGATTGAAACAGAAAGAGTCGAGGGAATTACCGTGTGGATGAGAGTCTCGGTTTTCCGGCGAAAGTCCAGTGATGGCAGGATATTTCCGGCGAGTGAATTTTCGTCGAGAAAAGGTGCGATTTTGAGCGAAAAGGCTACCAGTGAATCGTGGGTGAATTTATAGGGAAAAATCGAGACGCATGGGGTCTGATTTCAGTCTCGATTCATGGTCAGCCGTTCTCCGGCGGTTAAGACTGATGTCGCGGGTTCAGACATCGGTTATAACCGACGTTGAGGTTAATTCTTCGGTTAAATTAGAAGAAACCGTCAATTATCGGCGAAATCGTCGGGGTTTCCGACGACTGCGAATTGGGCGCGACTTTGATTGGATTTGACTTCCGTGTTTTATTATTTGAATTAATTGTTTCGATATGATATCAAATCACCAAAGTGGCGGAGTGGTTGGATGAGTGAGTGTTAAGACTTGTGGATTTCCGGCTGACCCGGGTTCGACTCCCGGCAGCCGTTTTTTTAATTAATTTATTTTTATTTTTTAACAATTATAATTTATAACTTCTAATTTGTTTATTAATTATGTATTGTTTAAAATTAAAATAAGTCATAAATAAACAACAAAAGTTTAAAACTGATTGTTCGGTTAATAAACGAAGCGGGTTTTGAAAACCCGTTTTTCGACGGATGTTACAGTATCCCCTACTTTTAGAAATTTCGTCCCGAAATTTAAGTAGTAGTAGTTACAGGAAAAAGATGTGGGTATTTCTCGCGCATTGAGTCTTCACGTTCCCAAGTAAACTCAGGTCCTCGTTTCGACTCCCAGCGTACCCTGACAATTGGAATGCGGCTTCGTCTTAAACGTTTTTCTCCGAAGTCCATAATTTCTACTGGTCTTTCAATGAAATGCATAGATTCATCGACTTGAATGTCTTCTAGAGGAATATGGAGATTTTCATCGGCGAGGCACTTCTTCAAGTTCGATACGTGGAATGTGGGATGAATTATGTTGAGTTCCTCCGGTAGGTTAAGCTTGTATGCTACAGGTCCTACTCTTTCGAGTATCTTGAAAGGACCTACGTAGCGTGGTGCTAGCTTGCCTTTTTGGCCAAAACGAACTACTCCCTTCCACGGCGATACTTTTAAAAGTACTTGGTCACCAATGTTAAATTCCAAGGGCTTTCGTCGCTTGTCTGCATAGCTCTTTTGACGACTCTGTGCCGCTAGAAGGTTGTTTCGGATTTGATGAATCTTGTCTGTTGTTTCTTGTATTAATTCCAGACCGGTGATTTGAGCTTCTCCAATTTCGTGCCAACATATTGGTGATCGGCACTTACGACCATATAACGCTTCGAAAGGTGCCATGCCGATACTTGAATGATAGCTGTTGTTGTACGAAAATTCAACTAATGGTAGGTGAGCGTCCCAATTCCCTTTGAAGTCTATGACACATGCTCGAAGCATGTCTTCAAGAGTTTGAATGGTGCGTTCAGATTGTCCATCAGTTTGGGGATGATAAGCGGTACTGAGGTCTAATTGTGTACCCAAAGCGGCTTGTACAGCTTGCCATGTTCGTGAAGTGAAACGACCATCACGATCTGAAATAATGCTTAACGGTACACCATGACGGCTTACGATTTCGCTGATGTAGATACGAGCTAGTTTCTCATTCTTAAAGTCCTCGCGAATCGGAATGAAGTGAGCTGATTTTGTAAGACGATCAATGATTACCCATATAGTGTCATACCCACTGGAAGTGCGAGGTAACCCGGTAATGAAGTCCATGGTTATGTTTTCCCACTTCTATACAGGTATTTCAGGTTGGACTAGAAGTCCTGAGGGTCTTTGATGTTCAGCTTTTACTTTAGAACAGGTAAGGCACTTGGAAACAAAAACAGCAATATCCTTTTTCATGCCAGGCCACCAGTAGGTATATCGAAGGTCTTGATACATCTTGTCGGCTCCTGGGTGTACAGAGTATCGTGTTTTGTGTGCCTCTTTCATAAGGAGATCGCGAAGGTTATTGTGATCGGGAATCCATGTGCGATCTAGATAATATAGAATACCATCGGATTTTGTTTCGAGTTTAAGTTCTGCTCCACAAGATAACTCATTGCGTATGTCGTTTTCTGTTATGGAAACATGTTGAGCTTCTCGGATTTGATCTTTGATATCGGTTATGATTTGCGAACATAGAAGACGAATGGAGTTCGCATAACCCTTTCGACTGAGTGCATCGGCCACCACATTTGCCTTGCCGGGATGATACCGAATTTCACAGTCGTAGTCATTAAGAAGTTCGACCCATCTTCGTTGCTTCATATTCAACTCCTTTTGATTAAAGATGTGTTGGAGACTCTTGTAGTCAGTGTAAATTTCACACTTGGTACCATAGAGGTAATGTCTCCATATCTTAAGAGCGAACACAACGGCTCCAAGTTCTAGGTCGTGGGTAGTGTAGTTCTTCTCATGAGTTTTGAGCTGCCTAGAAGCATAGGCTATCACTTTTCCCCTTTGCATTAATACACAGCCTAGTCCATGCCCTGATGCGTCGCAATAAACTACAAAGTCATCGCAACCTTCGGGGAGTGTGAGGATAGGTGCGTCACAAAGCTTTTGCTTAAGGGTTTGGAAGGCTTCTTCTTGTTTAGGTCCCCATATGAAGGGTTTTCCTTTATGTGTCAAAGCCGTGAGTGGTACAGCGATACGAGAGAAATTTGATATGAAACGGCGGTAGTAACCAGCCAAACCAAGGAAAGATCTTACTTCGGTTGGTGTACGTGGCGCTTGCCATTCTTGCACTGCTTTAATCTTTGAGGGGTCGACATGTATTCCCTTGTCATTGACGACATGTCCAAGGAATTGTACCTCTTTTAACCAGAATTCGCATTTGGAGAATTTAGCGTAGAGCTTTTCGGTTCTTATAAGCGTGAGGATGAGTCGAAGGTGCCGTTCATGATCAGTTTTGGACTTTGAGTAAATGAGAATGTCGTCAATGAAGACTATAACAAAACGATCGAGATAGGGTTTGCAAACTCTGTTCATTAGATCCATGAAAACGGCTGGAGCGTTGGCTAGACCAAAGGGCATGACCATGAATTCATAGTGACCATAACGAGTTCGGAAGGCGGTCTTTGGGACGTCTTCTTCATGTACTCTGAGTTGATGATAGCCGGAACGAAGGTCGATCTTTGAAAAACAAGTGGCACCCTGGAGTTGGTCTAGAAGATCATCGATACGAGGTAATGGATAGCGGTTCTTGACCGTTAATTTGTTGAGTTCTCTGTAATCGATACACATGCGAAACGTTCCGTCTTTCTTTTTCACAAACAGAACAGGTGCACCCCAAGGCGATGAGCTAGGACGTATGAATCCTTTGTCGGTCAGTTCTTGTAATTGACTGGCTTGCTCTTGCATTTCGGATGGGGCTAACCTATATGGAGATTTCGCGACGGGTGTAGCGCCCGGTATAAGATCAATGCGGAATTCGACTTCTCTCTTGGGAGGAAGTCCTGAGATGTCGTCGGGGAAGACTTGCGGGAATTCTTTCACTACAGGTATGTCTTCGAGTTTCTTCTCCTTATTTCCCTTCTTGACAACGTGGGTTAAAAATGCTGCATAATTCTTGCGGAGATATTTTCGGGCTTGAAGGCAGGACATCAGTTTGAGTCCTTTCGAAGGGGTTTCTCCAAAGATTCGTAGAGTTTGACCGTCTGCAAGAGGAATGCGAATGAACTTTTCGCGGCATACCACTTCAGCATGATGTTGGCTGAGCCAGTCCATGCCGATTATAATGTCAAAACTTCCCAACTTCATAGGAATGAGGTCAACAGGAAAATCGTGATCGTTTAGAGTAAGAGTACAGTTTCGGATAATGGAGTTTAATGAGACCGGTTTTCCGTCAGTAACTTCTACCGTTATGGATTCCATAAGTTTATCACGAGTTTGGTTGAGGATGGGTTCGAATTCTAAGGACACAAAACTCTTATCCGCGCCAGTATCAAATAACACGGATGCATAACTACCATTGATGAGAAACGTACCGTTAACCACGTTGTTGTCGGCCCTAGCTTGGTTGGTGTTGATGTTAAATGCTCTTCCTCTAGCAGGTGGAGGAGCTTGGTTAGCTTGGTTCACCGGATTTGCTTGAGCTTGAGCATGTATGATGTTCAGCAAGCGTGGACAAGTGTTTCTAAAGTGGTTTGGGTCTCCACAATTGTAGCAAGCCCGCATGGGTTGCATCATGGGGTAGTTGGGTTGATAGTAGGTTTGGGCCGTATGTTGTGTAGGTGGTGGTAGTAGGGGTTGTTGGGCTTGACCCATTATTTGATGGTGGGTTTGGGTTGTGGGTTGGTTGCGGTTCATTCGATGTAGTGAGCGGCAGGCTTGGATGGTGTGACCTGCACGGCCACAGCCGGTGCAAGATTGACAGGGGTATTCGGGGGAATGATGGTATTGACAACGGGTGCATTTTGGGTAAGGGCCAGAGTATTGCCTTTTGTACGGTGCGGGTGAAGGAGCAACTTGTGTGATGGGTACAGCAGGGATAGGGAAATTGGTTTGGGTGACAGCAAAATTTCTGGTATTTCGTTTCCTCTTGTTTGAAATTTTGAGGAGGAGGTGGAATTGTTGGAAGTTTGGCCCTCAACGGGGGCTTTCTTTTTCTCCTCTTTGAATTTACCGTTTCTGATGCGGTTCTCGGTAAGTTCGGTGGCTAATTCCATAGCAGCTTCGAGAGTTGCAGGCGAAGTGCTGAGGAATGAGTCTTGAATCTTCGAGGGAAGGCCTCGAATATAGTGTTCAACCAAACGGTATACTGGGGTGAACAAGTTAGGAACCATCTGGTTCAGCTCCAGAAATCTTTTGTTGTAGGAAGTATGGTCCCCTTCCTTTTGCTTCAGCGAGTGGAATTCGTCTTCCAACTTCTTGAGTTCGCTTCTTGGGCAGAAGCGTTTTGTCATCATTTCCCTTAACTCTTCCCAGGTTAAGGCCATCGCGTCTTCAACTCCTCTCTTACCCTTCTCGGTGTTCCACCAGGTCAGGGCTACCCCAAATAATCTCCCGGTTGCATAACGTACCTTGCGATCCTCGGGACAATCGCAATTTAGGAAGGTGTTTTCCATTTCCTCAAACCAGTGGAGGAGAGCGGTGACACCTTCGGTCCCTTCGAACTTTGGGGGATCGCAAGACTTGAAGTGCTTGTAGGAGCACTTCTTGGAGGAAGGGTTGTCGATGTTTTGATCCTCTTGATTTGGTGGGTTGACAGGATTCGCGGTGAGAGCTTGCTGGACTTGAATTACAATATCAGGAAGCACTGCGGCCATTTGTTTCGCAATCTGAGTGGCCAAGCGTTCGTTTGACCTTCCTGCCTTTCGTCCTCCACGTAGCTGCCTAGCCGACATCTACAGGAACATACATAGGAAGATTGTGAGTTTATGGAGTCTTCTTAGGTGTCATGTGTCTTAAAGAAAATGAAAATAACATAAATATCAATAATGCAACTACATCCATAGGATGTCTTGGGTTTGCTCATGTTAGGCCTCAAATGTCCCCCATACTATCGCCGGTATAGTCATGTGGGCCCCCATGACTATTGGCTTAGTAGGATTCACGTTGGTATTGGCGGTTTAACACTCGCATCACCCGAATGAAAACCACAAAATATGTTTGCGAGATGTATGGTCGGAGGGTGTCCAGGTATAGACACGATGACAACTCAAAGTGGGGTTAGTTCACACGACGTTTGGTATAGCATGCTTTGGCCTAATAGGTCCTTCGTACTCTCATCGTTAGTCCCCAGGTAGGCAAACTGGTCCTTTATTTTGGATTTATACGAATGCCAAGCCTAGACAGGACGTTCCGACTACCGGTACTCGTACCCTTCCAGTTACTACATGCCCGTCATGAGAACTCACTTTGATGTGATTTGAAAACACAAAAATCGTTGTAAAAATCGTATGAATTGTGAGGTGTGTGCTCCCATGGATATGATATGTTATGAGAATATGATTCATGATAGGCATTGTATAATAATATGTACTTATGAACATGCTTGCATAACATTGAATGTAACAATAAACATAAAGCATATAAACATCATGAATTTTGCATGTAACACACAAAAATTTAAAATTCTAAGCAACTATAGTATAGGCTCTAAGGGTCTAATAACCTATCCTATATCCCTATAGTCATGGCTCTGATACCAATCTGTCACACCCCGACCCGTAGCGGAATAAGAGTCGGGGCATAATTGGGTTATCACCAAAGCTCATGATGTTTACTAATATGTTTCATATTTATTAAATTCAAATTACATCTCAAAGTTCCAAGTCAAATTCATACAATACAAGGAAAGGAGAAATTAACTAAACAATCCATAATCTAAACTGGTTTATTCTTCTAAGCCGCCCTATATGTTTCTTGCTTCAACTTGATCACCTGTATCATGTGTAAAAATGGGAAATTTTGGGTCAACAAAAGTTGGCGAGTGAACCTTGTTAAAAACATTTGTTAATGATTCATTATTGTAATTAATTTAGGAAAAATTGTGCAACAATCATATATGAACAAATGTATATAAACATAACGATCACAAACCACCTTGCTTAAGTATATAATAAGAATGACAATGTATATGTTGGCAACGTCCCGTTCACGCTCATAGGTAATGGGGAACGAACGGCCTATGCTAATGTATGTGAGATCAAGGCTCAATCAAACGGAGCCAATCTTATGTTGGCAACGCCTGGTTCACGCTCATAGGTAATGGGGAACAGCTCACGCTCATAGGTAATGGGGAGCGGCGGCCTATGAAATGTATGTACTGAAATGATAAATTAAATCTAAACTTCAACCACACAAACAACTGATACATATTGAATACACATTTGATCATGAACATGATGGATGCAAAGTGTTTAATATAATAAATAAATAGCGACATATGATACACCCCAAAATGTGATTAAAACGGGGAATTGGTAGAGATTCACTCACCTTGGGTGCGTTTGTTTGAAGGTGTTGAATGCGCACGAGTTTAGAGGATTGATCGACGAGAGATAACTAACCTAATTAATAACGAAAAGGTACGGTAAGTATGTGGATTTTATTAACTATTTTAATAGGATTTTTGGATATATTTTTTTGTGAGTTTAAGGCTACTTTCTAACTTTAAAACGTTATTTTTAAGTATTTTTAATTGATTTTTAACTTAAATAAATAAAAAAATGTTGACTTTTTGACTTTGACCGTTGACCATGACTGTTGACCGTTGACCGGTTCGGTAGATTATATCGTTGCACTGAGTGAGGTTCGAACCGGTGACCTCCTGTACGCGTGCACGCGGCTCTACCAACTGAGCTACGTGTCTAACCCGAAATAATTCTGTTTTTAATTATACTTATATACTATTTAGTTTAATCCGAAAATCATTTATTTTTTAAAAAGGATTTTAAATGTATCGAACCAGTGCTGACCACAGGTCTCGAACCCGGGACCTGTGGGTTAACGTACACACAGTCCACCGCTGGACTGCGTATCTAACCTGGTTAATAATCCGGTTTTTATTATACTTAACATGGTTTTGTGAGTTAACCCGGTTCAGTTAAAAAGGCATTTTTTTTATTTCAAGAGAGTAAGGTTGGGACAGGAATCGAACTCGCGTCGTATGTGTATTTGTTTGCACACAGTCCACCGCTGGACTGTGTGTCTAACCCGTTCATAAAACTTATTTTAATTAATCTTATATTATAACCCGTCTTCGTCTTTTTCGCTCAAGAACACAGACAGTGATAACTTGACTGATTTATGTCTAATTTGATTATCAAACATTATAAGTAATTGAAAGGTAATGAATGGAGAGAGTTTGGGGATAGGAGGTGCCAATCCGTGTCTTTCACAGAACTCCGGCAAAGGTCCGTCGGCTCTGATAGTGAACTCCGGCTGTTAGAATCAATTAACAGTTCTGTTCGATTATTTATGAAATTGAGGTACTTAAACAAGGTTTAACAGAAGTTTGAATGATCATACCGGCTCTCAGCGTGATTCCGGAAGTTTCAGAAGTTTTCCGGCAAAGGCAGGAATTCCGACAACATCGACTTGGATTGATTCTGGATGGTGGATTTGTGTTAGTAACATTCTAACAATGGATTGAAACAGAAAGAGTCGAGGGAATTACCGTGTGGATGAGAGTCTCGGTTTTCCGTCGAAAGTCCGGTGATGGCAGGATATTTCCGGCGAGTGAATTTTCGTCGAGAAAAGGTGCGATTTTGAGCGAAAAGGCTACCAGTGAATCATGGGTGAATTTATAGGGAAAAATCGAGACGCATGGGGTCTGATTTCAGTCTCGATTCATGGTCAGCCGTTCTCCGGCGGTTACGACTGATGTCGCGGGTTCAGACATCGGTTATAACCGACGTTGAGGTTAATTCTTCGGTTAAATTAGAAGAAACCGTCAATTATCGGCGAAATCGTCGGGGTTTCCGACGACTGCGAATTGGGCGCGACTTTGACTGGATTTGACTTCCGTGTTTTATTATTTGAATTAATTGTTTCGATATGATATCAAATAACCAAAGTGGCGGAGTGGTTGGATGAGTGAGTGTTAAGACTTGTGGATTTCCGTCTGACCGGGGTTCGACTCCCGACAGCCGTTTTTTTCTTTTTAATTAATTTATTTTTATTTTTAACAATTATAATTTATAACTTCTAATTTGTTTATTAATTATGTATCGTTTAAAATTAAAATAAGTCATAAATAAACAACAAAAGTTTCAAACTGATTGTTCGGTTAATAAACGAAGCGGGTTTTGAAAACCCGTTTTTCGACGGATGTTACATAGAAGAATAAACAAGTTTATGCTCTGGAATAATTATGTAGTTTCATTTTCTTGTAATTGTATGAATTTTGTTTTGGATATTTAAGTTTGTAATTTGAATTTAATAAATAGAAACATCTTAGTAAACATCATGAGCTTTGGTGATAACCCAATTATGCCCCGACTTTTATTCCGCTGCGGATCGGGGTGTGACAATATATATATATATATATATATATGTGTGTGTGTGTGGGTGTGTGTGTGTGTGTGTGTGAACACATATATATGTAAATACGCCAACATAATCAAAACAAATACTTTTCGAGAAAATCTCCAAGGTTATGTGAAAATTCTAAGTATTGGAGAAACTTAGGAATTTTGTAGAATATTGATTGTTAAATCGTTCCTACATATATTAGGACGTGTAGAATCAATTTGTGGGAATTGCGCTAATTACGCACCCAAAGGTGAATGTCACTGAACCCCTCTTTTTACGGTTTTATAACTGTTTTGGGGGAGGAACACGCCTTAAAATGATAAGTATACGTTTTTGTATAAAATATGCCTTTGATTAAACTATGAATATATTTCGTGGAAAATATATGGTTTTGGTATAAATATGTTTCGGGGAGAAACGGTTTTGATAAAAAAATATGTTTTGGGGAGAAATGGGATTTGATTAATGATATATGCGTTTCGGGGATGAAACGGGGATTACTGCGGTGTTTTGGGGATAAAACGACAGTGTAGATTTAAAAATGCTTAAATCTAAGTTGGGACGAGTTTGTTCGGTCTCAAGAGAATAAGTAATGGAATAGGCTTACGTTTCGGTGGGGACGCGGGAAATTCGTACAACACTAAGTATTATATTTTTCATTTTAGTAAGATATATATGTATTATACGTGAGGCAGACAATATTTAAGAGACCCATTGTGGGCTCTTAATCAAGTATTGTCGTTTAATCATTAATATAATATGCTTGGATTGTTGATAGATCTATCGGGTTGACCACCCCGTCGTGACCGGTAGCTCCAGGTCATCTCAAGCGACGAATTTATATTTTGTATTGTCTAGCTTTGATTATACCTTCATAGTAAATGTATAGCTCGTAACGTCTTGCAAACTTACGAATCTGAACAGTTGATGCTAGAAATTTAATACGCATAAACCTTGGGAAGACGTCAGGATTACGTAAGGCTTTCATAAAGGAAAAATGATTACGATGACTGACCCTTGGAATTTTTACAAAGGAAATAAAATTGACTTTCTTAAGATTATACGGATGTTTTATTAATAAACACATAATATGAAAGTTTTTCCTTGGATCAAATTAATTATAATTGGAATTATATGTGAACTCACCCTCCTTTGTGTTGACACTTGATTTTAACGTGTTCTTCAGGTACATGAGTTCGGCTTCGTGAATCTTTGGCGTATCTTGTGGTTGTGATGCTTGTTTTAAATAACAATCTTTTTGGACAACTTTTAAAGCTTTTATGGACCATGTTTGTACTAAGATCCATAAGGATCAAGACAACTTAATTAGGTTGTGGTTGTGTTAAAACGTTAAACGTTAAAAATTATGTTTTAATTAAGTTAAATGTCCGAAATCAATGATGCATCATCCACTAAGATATTTATGGGCACCAACTTCCATCATAATGTATTTTTGTTGCGACATTTTTGGGGTGTTACATGTTGCCTCTTTTGCTATGTTTTTTCAAATTGTTTTTTAAAGTTTAAAGTAGATGTGTGAACTTATGATATTGTGATGTTTGGGATGTGACAGAGGATGATACATTGCATATTACACTGCAAAAAATGGATAAAGGTCAAACGTGGTCGTCTCCGACAGAAGGTCAACGTCAACTTGACCTGTATGCTGCTGATCGTGAACAGAAGCGTCTCATGCTTCAAAGATTTCAGGAGGAGGTAAATACATTGGCATGGATAGTTATTATCGTAATAGTATATATATATATATATATATATATATATATATATATATATTAGTGAGATAACACATGGAACGTAAAAGTTCATAGAGCGATAAAGATATATACTGTTTCTTTAATCCCTCTCTTTTAATTTTATAACCATTGTATCGAATAACACTCTACCATGAATGTTCTTACAAAAGGTAATGCAAATTTCAGTCATTACATATGATTCGCAGAAACGGTAGAATAATAATGCTAATTTATATTTTGTTTTATTTTACTTTTTATATACTCAGGCACCTTTAGAAAGTTACTATCTTTATCAAGCTTTTATTTAAAAAAAAAAACCTTATCTTTTGGATGTTATTAGGAGAAAACAATATCTAGGGAGACGACATGTTTTTGTATGCCCACGGTCAGGAGTGGTTGAAGCGGCATCATATTACAGGGAGGGTGATTGGGTAATTTAACTCTTTTAGATCTAACATTTACAAGAAGGTATTGCTTATACTCAACGTATATCGGTATATGCTTCTGCATTTGCTTCCCCTCACCTAAAGATAAAGGACCAGCATACATAAATTTGGCTAGACCAGAACGTGACATATGATTTACTTTACACCACATGGAATATTATCGTGATGAAAGATTGAGAACTCGCATGTAGGGCACAAAAATATAGTTTTGAAAGTGTTTTGAAGAGGGTCATGGGATCTTAATATATTATATTGCGGAAAAGGTGATAAAGAAGCTCACAAGTCTCTTACATTGTTATGATTGCTTAGTAGTTTATGTTCGTATAATGTTTCTTATAATAATTTCTTGATGTGGACCGTACTTAAGGCGTATATGGTTTTATTGGTCCACCAGTGATCGTCATTTGCCTCCCTGTGCAGGGTACTCTCTCTCTCTCGACAACGCTGTTGTGCGCGTCCGACGACGCTGCTCGCTGCAGCTGACGACGTTGTTGCGCGTGTCTGGCGATGCTGTTGCGCGACCGACGTCGCTGCTGTGTGTGCACTTAACGACGTTGGTGCGCGTATCCGATTGCTGCGTGTACACTTAATGACACTACTGCGTGCGTCCAACGATGTTGCTTGCTGCAACTGACAAGGCTGCTGCGCGCGTCCTACCCCACTGTTACGTGTGCACTCAACAACGTTGGTGCGCATGTCCGACTACTGCATGTGCACTTAATGACGTTGCTGCGTGCACGCATCCAACAACACTGCTGTGTGTGCACCCACATAAATTCTAAAACAGTTTACAGTTAACAGCAGCATCACTGTTCTAACAGTTTAACTATAAGCTGTTTTATCAGCCTTTTTAACCAAATGGCTAATATCAGCATTATTTTAACTGTTTTAATAGTTTTAACAGTTTAATAGTTGTAACTGTTTTAATTGCAACCAGTTTAACAGATTTTGTTGTTGATCTGAGTTTGTTTCTCTTCATATATGAGTTTGATCTTGTATTGAGTTGTGATGTTCTTTTGCATAATTTGACAAGTAGATCATTAGTGGATGCTGTGCTAAAGAAACTTAGGAACTCGAAACCCTTACATATAGACTAGATGTACCCATGTTTCAGCTGCAAATCCTAACGTATTGTCTGTTATGACTGGTGCTACAAAGGAGTCTCAGGTTGATCATTCACTCTACATTGCCTAGAGGCAAAAAAAAAAGGTATGCTAATCAATTCCAATTCCGTTAAGAATGAGATTTGAAGTTGCTAGCAGAGTAATTATTTGTAAATTATTTTCAGATTGGGGAAGAGCTGGGAGATATATTATATATGATTATGTCGTTCTTTGTTTTCTTCCATGATTTGTTCATAAGTACTTATTTTTGTGTTATTTGATTTCAGTATTTCGGTTATTACAAGTTTCATTTTTTTTTTGGTACTCTATGAACGGCGGATCCGGGCTATATTTTATCCATAACCGGTAAAATTAAGCAACTTAAATGGAAAAAGGTTGATTGAGCGGGAAGAAAAGTCGCTCAAAGTGTATATTTGATGCATAAACCCTTCCAGGTTGATGTTTGATTGGTGACATCCTATTGTTGTTTGTTAATCAGGCTATTGACTGATTAGAGGTGCTTCTTATTCAGTCTAAACCAACAATATTCATTATTTTTTAGAACATAAAATTTGTATATCTAAATGAGCGTTTTTAGATGCAGACCATGGAAACTCGGGCCAGTTGTTCCTGACAGAAAGCTGCTGGCAAGATTCGTTTTAATTGGAGAAGAAGCCCGGAGTATGATGAGAAGTGGATTATTCGTTTTTTAAACAAACAAAGAATTGTGGTTTAAATACTCTACATCAATTATAGATCTACTCTCTCAAATCGATCGGCCTCTTCAGGTACTTTTCACTTTTTTTTTGTTTTTCAAGCCCAAATTTGCAATATTATACATTGATTCTGCTATTGTAGCTCGAAATTATTGATTTGTGAATTGATTTTATTGTTATGTGTTGTTTGAGATTCAAAATAGGAGTTCCTAGGGTTAGAGATTTAATCAATTTCAGTTTAATTAGAGATCCATATGATGTATAGTTATGTGCATGAAGTTTTAGATTCGGTTTTTGTTATGTGTTGTTTGAGATTTAGAAGCGGAGTTCCTAGGGCTAGAAATTCGACCGGTTTTGGTTTAGTTAGGGTTTGTATTTCATCCACGAGTGCTGAATTATCAATTACAATTGAATATTTTTGAATCCGTATACCATGCAGTTAGTGAGAATAGCTTGGATCTAAGAGTTGATAAGTATGGAACTATGGTAGATGATGTTATTTTAGATGCAATTGAGGTTTTGGTTCTCGGTGACATAATGTTCAGTTTGTAACCTTTGCAATTTTTATCGAATTTCATGTGTTTGATTGATGAAGGCTTCCTAGAATTCGAGGATCTGAAGTGGTACACATACAAGTAAGTCGTCACACGCTTCTATGAGGCATAATTTTGTGGCAAATACCAGAAACTATGGTATCCTTCAAAGAGTTATCGTGGACAGACAATAGAAATATATTTCTGCAATAAATATTAATAGAAAAACAACTCTCTTAAGAGTTATAAAACTTGATACCAGAGGAATCCGGTGCTAGCTAGAGCTTTTAGTAATTTTCTAAGCTTAATGGGTCTTGCTTAAACTCATTTAAGGAAATTCATCACTCGTTGTTCTTCGATAAATTAACGCTTAAATCCATTTATCATTTGACTTTAAAATTTTAGTTGCTAATTATGGCTGAGAAGGAATATTCATATTAAAGATACACTTTGGACCACATTAAACCCCTTTGACCCTTCTTTTTTTAGCTTTTTTTTTTATTTGACCCGTTTAATCTATTTGAGATAAAAACGCAGATGTGTTGAAATTGCCACAAATGAATTTTGTTTTGCACATTTCCAGGATGAGCAGGTTACTTCATCCCCAAGTTCAAGCGAAGTTAATAAAAGCGAGTGTAGACGGGGACCAATCTAATACAATCACCATTCAACAAGTCGGTAAAGTACATATTTGCAGACTCGCTTCTCTCTGCATGTGCCAATAACAGGTGGGGTCCATTCAATGCTTATTGTTTTGCCAATGGTCAAAATATCTTGAAAAGACTCTTGCCGCTTCAACTCTTCGTCAATCTGTGCAGAACGCTTGCTAAGGTTGTATTGTTATTATGTTTATTTCCAATTGCCAAAACAAGTTATTTATGTGTTTGGATGTGTCAAGGATCAAATTTGGACCTGTTTAAAGAGACTAAAAGATTAAAACTTTTATCTAGTCCTGTAGTTTCTTTTTTTCTTCTTAGAAGTTAAGATAATTACTTTATAAAGACACGAAAGACTAGAAATAATAATACACTAGCATGTTCTTCCAGTTTGTTATATGCATATGACAGAAGGTTTGCCTCTATTGAAAGACATATTGTTATTTATTTTAAGGGGTGTAAGTTGATCTGTCGCTAGTAAGAAGCGAAAACATTGACATTCACCAATTTGTTTGTTGTTGAGATGTATAAGTTGCTTGATGAGACGGAGTAATACTTTATTGTGTTAAAATTATTAACCACGTTTGTTATTTAAAATATGTTGTAATCTATTTTTAATTAAAGCTTAAAAAATGTAGTCACTTGTCGTTTAATAAAATATGGTATGCATGATTTTCTAAAAACCACCCGTGTTTGCACACAGGTTTTACTACTACTATCAAATTAAAGGAACGTTGTGGACTTGTGGGCTGTAGCTTTTAGAAAGAAATATAGGATCGCAATCGACAATTAACAAATTATATATATATACATATATAGGTAGATGATTCTGTAAAAAAGACTAAAAGTGTGAGAAGGATAATAAAGATTATGGAGATGACACATGTCTCTATCTAATTTATTAGTTTAAAGGTAAGATGGTAATTTAACTCATAATCCTAATTAATGATATAATTAAAGATATAATCTTGTAACCAAATTCATCAGTTATTTTAGGAATTCATCAGTTATTTTAGGAATTCATCACCAGTTCGTATAAAACACCATACGAATTCCAGAAAACACCACAACTTGAATCGTAATACAGCCATAGTGTTCTAACAACTGTAATGATTTTTGTTATTTTTGCAGGTATAAAACACCATATAGATTCCAAAAACACCATGAATTGAATCTAATACAGTCGTGGTGTTTTAACATTTACAATCATTCTATTGTTATTCCATATGTTAAAACACCATGACTGTAATCACATTACAATGTTACATACTCTAGATGTTAAAACACCATGACTTGAATCATAATTCATTATTTGCAATGCTATGGTGTCTTATTTACGTCATGGTGTTTTACTGTAAAACACAACACCTTGAATCATAATACAATTAAATCACCACTGTTTGAACATAGAAAAAACACCATGGACTAAAACATCAATCGAAACGTAAAAATTGAGAAAACCCTAGAAAACCCAACCTTCTAACTTTTTTTTGAAAAAATAACACATGTAATATACATGTTTTTAAGAGTTTTGGGCCAAAAAAAAAATAAAAAAGCGCCGAAAGGATGTTTTTTTAAAAAAATAAACAAGTTTCAGCATCTTTGTCTAACAAACGTTAGTTGCTGAAATTTTGTTTATTTTTTTAAAAAATATTCCTTCGACGCTTTTTTTTTTTGCCCAAAACTCTTAAAAACACGTATTTTACATGTGTTATTTTAAAAAAAATCGGGACGTTGGGTTTTTTTAGGATTTTCTAGGGTGTTCTCAAAATTCAGGATTTTCATTTTATCTTTATATAGTTCGGTTTAAGAGAAAACCACGTTCAGTTATTAAAACCGTAAAAACCAATCTTGACCAATTAGGAATTTACACCTCATTAACCATGTAAACTTCACTCAAAATCCCAAGAAATCACAATTTCCCATGTACCCACACTCTCCTATTTTTTTCAAATACAGATCTTCCACTCTCTCTCCTGTAGATCTCTCTCTCCTTCTAACTCAACACCCACACCTTCTTCCATCTTCATTGAAGAACATCTTTCACTTCTTCCAAACCCTCAAGGCCTCAACCCTCCTGGCGATAATGACGATGTTGTGTCAACGTTGTCATTTTTTCATTCCTAGCTGGCATTGTTTTAATGGCGTCGTTTTTTCGCTCCTAGCCGGAGTTTACAAACGGTCGGCGTCCTGTTCATTCCAGGCCCCTTTTTGGTCCAGATCCCTTCTGGGTCTAGTTGGAAACCGACGTTCATGGCCGGTGTTGTGATGACGGCAATGTTTTTTAGATCTTGGTCGGCGTTGTTTTTAACGGGGTCGTTTTTTGTTCCTGGCTGGAGTTACAAACGCTCGGCGTCCCTGTTCGTTCCAGATGTCCAGATCCTTATTGATGTGTGGCGGGTTGTGGAGGAGTGGAAGATGGAGAGTGGCCGCTGAATGAAGGGATGGAGTGGTTAAAAGTTGGAAGTTGGAATGTGCAGTTCATGGGTGGTTTTTGTGGGTTGTGTGTATGGTTACGGAGAACCTGACATCATGAAAGGTATCATATATTTAATAAGTCAATTAAATGTCAGTGTTTTCACACACCTTACTATCTCTATTAATTTTTTTGAATACTTTCAATATACAGTAAATCTTGAACCCAAAGAGTATTAGTTTCTTTTTGAAAAAAGACTAATTAGTTTCTGAGTTATCAGAAAAGGTGTCTTAAATTCATGGTTTTGAGGACTGGATCGGACTGGCCGGTTCGACCGGTCCGACAGGGTTCGTCCAATTGAGCAATCCGATCACACATAATCGTGAGGCTTACAGAAATTCAGCCGGTTCGTGAAGTTCGGCGGATCGGCGGTTTGACGGATCGGCCGGTCGAACCGGTAAGTCAGATTTTACCCTCAATCTGTCATCATATTTCTTGAACCATAAACCACATTTATATGATAGACTCTTCAATTCAGCAATACAATTGAAGGGGTATGGTCCCAAAAATCTTACGGCAATCAAGGAAACCATACCCATTAATAACTTCTAAGAAAACTGCGCGTAGACTTCTTTGCCAAAATAAGATTTATTAGAACTCTGCGCCAAATATCCAAGAGAGGAAAGGATCATATAACTACCTTGCGCGGGCTCGCGCAAGGTTCAAAGTTAACTTTGAATATTCTCTTTGGATAAATGCTTCATTTAACTACCTTGCGTAGGCTCGCGTAAGGTTCAAAGTTAACCTTGAACATTCTCGTTTAATAATGCTTCATGCACAAACCTTGCGCAGATATGTATATCAAAGCAAGTATCCACCAAACGTCGTGCTAAGCAGCAAGGAGAAGAAGGAAGATCAGTTAACTAACTTGCGCTTCTCGCGCAAGGAGACAGTAAATCCTGAGAAACTTTCACTTAGCAAAATCCTTAACTTGGTGCAGAAGCAAAGAGAATCTTTTCTGTTGTAACAGAATGTACACGTGGCGAATAATAGATGGGTAACAGCTGTGAAACCTTCTAGAACCCATTAACACTCAATCATGCAAGCATCTTTTCGGTTATAACCAATTGTCACATGGCAGTATCTGGACGGCTGAGGATGATCACGGTGATGGCATGCTCACATTTATAAGATGTAGTGATCTCATGTTGACACGTGGCACCTCCCTAACAGCTGATGAGCTCACGATCCGTGTGCACTAACGGATTGCCAACAAACATTAACGGAATAACAGAAGATTCCGTTAAAGTTAACAATCTCTCCTTTTGGCGTCAAAACCGGCTATAAATAAGTAACTTGGAGTTCAAGGAAAGGTATTCACTCTCAATTACTCTCTCTCTTACAATACTTACTTCCGACGACCTGTACTTATTCTCACGCCAGAGGGTGGTCACGGAGAGAACCCCCTTCTCCCGGTGGCGAGCTAACGGTGTTCTGTTTAACAGGTTCAGCCGGAGTACTGTTTTATTCATCATCCATCGTAAAACTAAACGAAGGGTTAACCATTTTATGCAGAGCCCATTCCATAGATCTACTTAGATTCCGGTTTAGTTGGTCTACGGTTTCTTCATTGGCGCCCACCGATTTCAATTCTTTCTCATCTTTCGTTTCATTTCACTTAAATCTGCAGCATCATGGCTAACGGATCATCTTTTCAAGGTCCTCGATCAGGGATTCGACGTGTTGTTGTTGGACCTCAGGTCGACGGACAAATAGTTGAAGATTCTTCCGGCGAAGCTAATGCTCAGTATGATCCTAATCATGCGAGTATTCCTGTAACGCCGGCGGCTCCTCAGGTTGATGTTACGTCGATTTTACCACCTGGAGAGACTCCATTATCGTGGTTAATCAAATCTCAAGCGGCTCTAAACGCTATGTATGCTCAGTTATGTGCCCAAACAGGAACTTCAGCTTTTCAAGCTCCGGTTAACGGTACTCAGGTCCGTGCTTCGTCGGCACCTCGAGTTTTGAGTTATAATACTCAAAGTCATGCTCGTTCCCTTTCGCACATGCCTGAAGATAGAACAGAAATGTATTCTAAAACCAGGAGTGATCCTGTTCATTCTGGTAATAGAAGGCAAGAAGACAACGTTCAGCGTCGCGCATCTGTCCACTCTCGTTTGGGCTCACGGTCTTCACAGAAACGGTCTTGGGTTTCTTCAACCATCAAGATTATATGTAAGATAGAGAAGAATGGAAGGTTATATAAGAACTTGAGAAGTGAAACAAAAGAATTGGGATGAAGAAGATAAAGCTGGTTGAAGAAAGAGAAAGCATGAAAAGTCATTTTTATAAATTTTAAATGAGAGTAATAATATGTTTATGTTTCCAAAGGTGAGCTGTGATATTTTTTTTAATTTAATTTAAATTATTAACTTAATAAATTTATTTACAATTTTTAGTTTTATGTAATTTATACATGTTTTAGCTATTAGAATTCACGTAATAATTAGTAAAATTGTTATATACTAAAATTATATGATAAAACTATTAAATCATGTTTCAAGTTTTGTAACTTTTAAAATTATTGTTTTAAATTCAATGTATATTTTTTTTATAAATATGTATAATGTCATCCAGTTCTTAGGTTGAGTAAAAAACGAGACGTAAAAAAAAGTTTAAAACCGGGTAAAAAAAGTTTAAACCTGGGTCGTAATTTTTTTTTAAAACCAGGTCGTAAAAAAAGTTTAAAATTGGGGCGTAAAAAAAGTTTTAAACCGAGACGTAAAAAAAGGTTATACCCGGGGCGCAAAAAAGTTTAAACCCGGGTCGTAAAAAAAGTTTAAAAACTGGGTTGTAGTTTAAAACCGGATCGTAAAAAGAGTTTAAAACCGGGGCGTAAAAAAGGTTTAAAACCGGGTCGTAAAAAAATTAAAACCGGCGCATAAAAAAATTTTAAAACCGTGCGTAAAAAAGTTTAAACCATGAGTAAAAAAAGTTTTAAACCAGCGCGTAAAAAAAGTTTAAAACAGCGCGTAAAAAACTTTTAGACCGGCGCGTAAAAAAAGCTTAAAACCGTGCATAAAAAAAGTTTAAAACCGCGCGAAAAAAAAGTTTTATACAGGCGTGTAAAAAAAGTTTAAAACCGAGCATAAAAAAAGTTTATACCGGCCCATAAAAATTTTTAAAACCGGCGTGTAAAAAACTTTTTTTTTAAACTTTACTTAAAAATTTTACGCTACCCGTAAAAAACTATACACGAAAAAACTGTGTAATAAAAAGTTTACAACCGCGGTGTAAAAAATGTTTAATTTTTTTAACAGAGACATAAAAAATTTACAAACGGGGTGCGTAAAAAATGTTTACAACCGTGGGTAAAAAAATGTTTACAACCGTGGTGTAAAAACTTTTTTTAACTTGTCCGTAAAAAAACTTCGTAAAAAACGGGGTGTAAAAAATCGACACTTAAATACGGAGCGTAAAAAAGGGCCGTAAAAAACAACGCGTAAAAAAAGCCGGGGAAAAACGGGGCGTATAAAAACGGAGCGTTAAAAAACGCCGTGTAAAAAAACGGGGGCGTAAAAACGTAGCGTAAGGAAAGGCGCGTAAATACGGAGCGTAAGAAACAACGCGTAAAAAAGCGGGGAGTAAAAAACGGCGAACGGGGCGTAAAAAACGGCGCGAAAAAAAAACGGCGTGTAAAAAACGGGGCTAAAAAACGGCGCATATAAAAACGACGCGTAATAAAAACCGTGGGTAAAAAAATGGATGTAAAAAAAGGCGCATAAATAAAACGGGGGCGTAAAAATGACGTGTAAAAAACTTGGCGTAAAAAAACAGAATGTAAAAATGTTATCTTGTAAAAATAAAATTTGAAAGTTTTTTGTTTTTTTTTTAAATCTGATTTTAATAAAAAACGATTAATATAATGAGAAAAAAAAAAGTAATAAAAAACAATATATAAAAAAAGACAATTTTTTTTTTACTAAACTACCCTTTTAACATTAAATATTAAAAACATAATAAGATAAAAATAATTTAATATTAGTTTTAATTACTTTTAATCTCATCCATCTATCTCAAAGATCCAATGGTTAGAAAGAGGTTCTCACGGTTCTCTCAACTGAAGTTAGTTCTCGTTTTACCCATCCCATATATGTATACAGGGCCGCTATACTGAAAACCACATCCAGTTAAGAGAACCACGAGAACCACTTTCCAACCATTGATCTTAAGAGATTGATGGATGAGATTAAAAGTAATGAAAACAATATTAAATTTTTTTTGTCTTATTATGTTCTTAATATTTTAATGTCAAAATGGTAGTTTAATAAATTTGTTTGTTTTGATTTTATTGTATTTATTGTTTTTTATTACCTTTTCTCTTATTAAATTAATTGTTTTTATTAAAATCAGATATTTTAATAAAAAACATTTTAAAATCTGATTTTTTTAGAAAAAAACATATTTTTTATGCTTTTTTTACAAAAACGTTTTTACGAGCCATTTTTCGTCCACTCGTTTACACCCCGTTTATGGCCCGGTTTTTGCACACCGTTTTTTTACGCCGAGATTTTTACAAAAACCTTTTCACAAAGAACAAAAATTTATACGAAAACTTTTTTACGGTTTTAGCCTTTTTTTACAAAAACTTTTTTAGACACGTTTTTTAAACCTTTTTTACGAATTTTTTTTTACGGTTTTAAACTTTTGTTTACAAAAACATTTTTATAAAAACATTTTTTTACAAAATTTTTTTGTACAAAGAACAAAAAGTTATATGAAAAACTTTTTTATGGTTTTAACCTTTTTTTACACAAACTTTTGTTTGCTCACGCGTTTTAAAGTTTTTTACGTTTTTTACGAGAACTTTTTTTTTTATTGTTTTAAACTTTTTTTAACAAAAATTTATGCGAAAACCTTTTTACGGTTTTCACTTTTTTTTTACAAAAACTTTTTTTTTCAATTTTTTTTACGAAAACTTTTTTATGATTTTAAACTTTTTTTACAAAAACTTTTTTACACAAAACGAACGCACTCAAAAATCACAATCGTTGGGTGTCTCAGATAGATTGAACTTATCATCATCGACTGGGGAAAAAATATAAAATACCCAACAACAAAAATAAAAAAAAATGCAGGGATCTTGAAAAAAACGGGGTTTCGCTCAAAGTTTCCAATAATCAAGGCTGCAAAGTGGGGTTGCAGGTTCAAAAACCTACCCTCCACCATCTTCGTCGCGCCATCTTCATCAAATTGTCGGAAAAATTGTTTCGGACTATCACTGCCAATCTCAACCCCCCAATATCAAAAACACAAATAAAAAGTTGTTTCAAAAAAACAAATAAAAAATTGAGCTTAAAACTCATCACCGAATGTGTAAAACCTGCATCACATAATCTATAACATCTAACAACAAACTGTTTCCAGATGCAAACATTCAACAACCTGCATCAAGATCATCCTTTTCATCAGATCCGCGCTACACCACCACCGGACCTACTTTCCACCTCACCCGCCTCTGCCCCACACCACCAAAAAACCCCCACCGCCACCAACCCCCACACCACCACCACCAACATCGTCGCCCACCTCTGCCAAACACCACCACCACCACCACCATCGTCTTAACCACCAAAATAACCTTCATCACAAAAAATCCCCCAAAAAGTTCAATTAAAAAGAGAGAGAAGCAGATCTTTGTGATAAGAGAGGAAGAAACATATCTTTTCCTATTTTCACCAAACTCCACCCCCCTTCAAAACTCAGATACTCTGGTGACGGATGCGGCGGCGGAAGGGTAGTTGTGGGTGGCGGAAACGGCGGAGAGGAAGGGAGGCCGGAGATGTTGAGCCGATGAATTTATCCCCAAAACCCCTAGGGGTCCGGTAAAGCAACCACCGATCAACCACCTCCCACCACCAAAAGTATCGGTTGAAAACAGGGGGTTTTATGCTAGCCCCGCCGGTCTTGTCACCGGATAAGGAGAGGATCGCCGGAGAAATGAGGGGGCGCCGGTATGGGTGTGGTGTTTGGGGGTCGTCGGTGTGGGTGTGGTGCCGGTAACTTGGTCTGATGAAAGATGATGAAGATTTGATTTTTTCTTCAACAGATGAAGAAGATGAAGAAAGAGAGATGAGAGATGAGGGTTTTGAAGACACGAGAAAGAGATAAAACAGAAGTCTGGCTTTTGAAAGTGATGGAGAGAGAGACTGAAGAGTTATAAAAGACAAATAGATAAGACATTTGGAGTAGATGACCAAACTACCCTTTAGGGTTTAAAATAATAGTTTATGTGTGGCAGAATCTGATTGGTGGAGAGTAGTTCTTACACCCCGACTCACAGCGGAATAAGAGTCGGGGCATAACTGGGTTATCACCAAAGCTCATGATTTTTACTAATATGTTTCATATTTATTAAATTCAAAATTTCAACTTCAATATTCCAAACAAGTTCATACAATTACAAGGAAAAAGTAACTAAATAAACAATCCAAAGCCTAAACCGATTTATTCTTCTAAGTCATCCTATATGTTTCTTGCTGCAACTGGATCACCTGTATCATGTGTAAAAATTGGGGTTTTTTGGTCAACAAAAGTTGGCGAGTGAACCTTGTTAGAAAACATTTATTATTGATTTCTTGTTATATTTAACATGGAAAAATTGTACAATAATCATATGTGAGCAAACGTAAATAAATATACAATAACAAATAACAAACCACCTTGCATGAGCAAATGACATGAATGATAATGTATATGTCGGCAACGTCACGTTCCGCTCATAGGTAATGGGAAACGGACGGCATATGATGATGTATGTGCGATCAAGGCTCAATCAAACGGAGCCGACCGTATGTTGGCAACGCCTCGTTCACGCTCATAGGTAATGGGGAACGGTTCCGCTCATAGGTAATGGGGAACAGACGGCCTATGATTAAAACGAGGAATTCGTAATAAGACACATGATACACCCCAAAAATGTGATTAAAACGGGGAATTCGTAGAGATTCACTCACATTGGGTGCGTTCGTTTGATGATGTTGAATGCGCACGAGTTTAGAGGGTTGATCGACGAGGAATAACTAACCTAAATAATAACGAAAAGGTACGGTAAATAAGTGGATTTTATTAACAATTTTAATGGGGTTTTTAGATTTATTTTTTTGAGTTTAAGGTTATTTTCTAACTTTAAAAACATTATTTTTAAGTATTTTTAATTGATTTTTAAATTAAATAAATAAATAAAAATATAAAAAAATGTTGACTTTTTGGGTTGACCGTTGACCATTAACTTTGACTGTTGACCGGTTCGGACTTGTGTATGTATGCGCTGGGTGAGGCTCGAACTCATGACCTCCCGTACGCGTGCACGCAGCTCTACCAACTGAACTACGTGTCTAACCCGAAATATTTCTGTTTTTAATTATATTTATCTACTATTTAATTTATTCAGAATTCATTTATTTTAAAAAGGATTTTAATTATGTCGAACCGGTGTGCATGATGAGTTTCGAACCCATGACCTGTGGTTTAACTTTGCACACAGTCCACCGCTGGACTGTGTGTCTAACCTGGTTAAAATACTTGTTTTTATTTCTCTTATATACTAACTGAAAGGTTCCGTATTTGGGTTTTATAAAAAAAGGGTTTGAATATTGTGACGAATCGGAACAAGGACAGACTCGAACTCGGTATCTCTATGTTTCAAATGCACACAGTCCACCGCTGGACTGTGTGTCTAACCCGAGATATAACCCGATTTATATTAAATATATACACAACCTAAACTTCATCTTCTTCGTTAAAACAACCCAGACAATTGATATTCGACTGTTCTTGTTTAATTCAATTAACGAAACTTATAAATGATTGAAATGTAACGGATAGAGAAGGTTTTGGAAATGAATGTACCGGAAAGATGATTTTTCTCAGAACTCCGGCAAAGTCGTCGGCTCTGTTTTATGAATTCCGCCTGAGCGGACCAATTAACTGTTTTGATTAACTAATTGTGAAATTAAATGACTAAACAAGAGTTATCAGAGAGTTTAGATGCTCATACCGATTCACAGCGTGATTTCGGAATTTTCAGAAATTTTCCGGCGAGTGCTGATTATCCGACAACGTCGTCTGGGACCGATTCTGATTGAAGGGTTTGAGTTAGTATAAGTCTAACAATAGATAGAAGATGAAAGAATTGAGAACTTTACTGATTCGGTGAATGTCACGGTTTTCCGGCGAAAGTCCGGCGATTTCAGAAAGCGTTTCCGACGAACAGAAAATAGAGCGAAAGTGAAATTGGAGGTTCTGTGAGTGTTTCCGAATTGAGAGACGATGATATTGTTAGAGTAAATCAGGAAGTAAATGATTTCGGTTTTCAACTCCCAAAATCATATGAATCGAGACAATTGATGACCGAATTAATAAAAAACGTGGGCAGCAATTGATCTATCGGTTATAATCAGTAAAAGCGATCACTCAACAGTCTGGACAGTTGAAAGCCGATGAGCGGTTTCAATTTTGGCGCAAACAGATGAGTTCACGGGTAGAGTTAAGTTTTATTTGTTTCCTTGTTTACACAAAAACACCAAGTGGCGGAGTGGTTAATTTGGGTGATGGTTGTGTCTTCCGGCTGACCCGGGTTCGAAACCCGGCAGCCCCTTTCCTTTTTTATTTAATTTATTTTTACTTTTTAATAATTATAGTTTTTAAATTCTAAAATGTTTATTAATTATGTATTGTTTAAAATTAAAATTAACCATAAATACGCAACAAAATTTTATAACTTGATATTCGATTAACAAACGAAGCGGGTTTGGAAACCCGTTTTTCGACGGATGTTACAGTATAGCTTTAGGGTTTAGTTTTAGGGTTAATCATTAGTATTTAGGGTTTAGCTTAAGGGTTTAGGGTTTTTTGGTTTAGCTTTAGTGTTTAGTTTTTAGGGTTTATAGCTTGGATTTTATGATTTAGCTTAGGTTTTAGCCTTATTTTTTAGCTTTAGGGTTTAGGGGTTATGATTTAGTGTTTAGGGTTAAGAGATCCTAATTAGGGTTCGACGAGCCGGTTCTAACGCCGCTGAAATGAGTCCAATCGGAGTTCGTTTGAGTCGGTTCCCCACTGTTCCCCACTTTTTTAGTGTTCCCCAATGAACCTTCCCCTATATATATATATATATATATATATATATATATATAAGAAAGATTCATTTGAGAAGAAAAATAACAAAATGGTACAATTGTAAAACATTAAATAGTTTTTTCTCATCTCATTTAGTATTAGGTTTGACTAGTTAATTAGTCATAAAGACTATCATCCTCTACACTAAATTTTTTTGCCTACACACATCAAAAGTTATACTACACATTTCGAATTTTATTCTACACATATTGAAATTTATCCTACACAACTCGTAATTTATCCTACACACCTCGTATTTATCCTACACTATAAAGGAATTTTTATTTTTATTTTCTGAGAAAAATATATATCTTAAAAATAAGTTACAACTTAAATATAGTTAGTTATTAAAGATGAAACTACAAATTAATGATGTATGTGGGTTTACCAATATACTCTTATTGCTACATTAAGTACAATTATTAAATAAAGTCTAATGAAGCATTACTATTGGTTGAAATTTCTCCTTTTTTCTTCTTACAAAACGTTTCTTCTCATTTAAACCCTCCACTATATATATCTATATTAAACCAAAACAAATTAAATTTGTAGTAAAATCAAAAAGTCGGTTAGCAAAAAAACATCCTAAGTTCAGAGTATCTGCCATGGTAGCAAAAGTTAGGGCTGTAAACGAACCGAACGAACATGAACAAGGCTATGTCCGTGTTCGTTCGTTAAGGAAATTAACATGTTCGTGAACTGTTCACAAACGCATACCGAACATAACTTTATGTTCGTGTTCATTTGTTAAGAAAATTCAGCTGTTCACGAACAGTTCGTGAACACTTGTCTCGAACACAAATGAACGCAAGCAAATAAAAACGAACGCAAACGAAGATTTAACTTAAAAATAAAAAAAAATAAAAACAATATTATCCTTAAACATCGGATATAAGTAGTTAAATACCACCATCAAATGATAGATCAAACCACAAGAAGTCTACTACACCACCAAACGATGAACGAACATAAACGAATTTCCCGTCGAACGGTTCATGAACTGTTTATTAAACGTTTGATTTGTTTACAGTCCTATAAAACCAAAAGTCGGTTAGCAAAATAATATCCGAAGTTCAAAAGAATTATTCCAAGTATCTGGCATGAATATTTTAAAAACACAAAATGTGATCAGTAAATAGTAATTATTTAATACATTTTGCCCCCAAAGAGCGTTTGGTTGATTAGTGGAAAGCACGTCGGCACCTGCACACCCTACATTTGCTCTTGGTGGATTAATGGTCCAGCTGATGGTGTATACAATGAAAACATTATAGAATTATGGGTCGCATTGATGGTGGGCCTGTGCCCACCAAACATATTTGGTGTGAATCCGCCACTGCTTTTGGGTTAATCAAGTGTTTGCAAATAACAATGTATCACCAGCGTTTAGCTACATACTTGTATCTTTATAACTATTTTATAATCTGGTACAACTTGGAATGGATCATTAAGCACATGATTGTTATTCTTTAATCCAATAAACTAAATTATTTATGATTAACTGATCATGTTCACATGATGCAGTTAGGTAATAAGCGTTGACTAGATATTGTGTGTATATAAAATGGAAAATGATTTTTGGTAGTATCCTTTTCTAGTCCATTTTCAAAACATAATCAAAGATTTTAAAAAATGAGGATCATATTATTGACTTTACTGTTCATGATCATGCCAGGTTCTGGACATGGCCAATGCTCAAGCACAAATACGACCATCGCAAAAAACAAGAGAATCCTTTTGGAGTTGCTTACCAAAAATGCCCCTCTTCATGATGGATTCTATAACTCAAGTGTTGGGAATAACTCAGATCAAGTTTACGGTGTCTCTCAATGTAAAGCTTATATATCTTCAACTCTTTGTGCCAACTGTCTAAATTCATCCATGGGTTCGTTTGACGGATGCCCTGAATCCCTGGAAACAGAAACTATGTCCATGTTCTGCACAACAAAGGTCTCAAACAAGAATATAATTGGAGTTTGGACCAACAACTCTCTCGCCAGATATGGAAACCAAGGATTGGACGATCCATTAGTGTTTTCTAAAGGGTTTTCGATGATGCAAGATTTAGCAAGCACAGTTCCTTATCAACCACTAATGTATCAGTCAGCCGTAATAGATGTTGGGGTAGATGGGAAAAGGTATGGTTTGGCTCAGTGCGGAAGAGATTTGAGTAAGTTGGATTGTCAAAATTGCTTAGAGGATAGATTAGAGGGATTTAGATCGTATGTCGAGAACAGAACAGGATGGGAGATTCTTGGAAGCAGTTGCAGCATGTGGTATTCTAACTTTTCAGATGCTTATAAAGATCAAGACGTGGGTGTGATTGGGGTCACCACTTCGACTCCGCCTCCGCCTCCGGACAGTACTGAATTTCCACCTGGAGCAACTATTGTTTCGTCAGGTAAGTTGCTCCTTTATTGGTTTGTAGTTTGTTCATAGGGTTCTTACTGAAAGTACGATAATATAGTAAGTTGAGGGGAGAAACCAAATTTTGATTAAGCACTGGTTATGCAAAAGATTATGGCCTAGAATATGGATGGGGAAAATTGAGAGAACTGGGTTTTGATAATCGCCGCGTTGCGGCGAACTTCTTTTGTTATTTAGTCCGTTTTTACATGTGTTTTGAAATTACTACAAGCGCGTCGCGCACGGAACCGCTGACAAAAATAAAAGGAAAATATAGAAAAGAAAAAAACCAAAAGATAACCGAAAGAAAATCAACCAAGAAAGTTGTATGGTAATGATGTTGTTCGTATGAAACCCATGGTCAGAGATGAGCAATGGTTCTGGGTACCGATACCGAATTTCCCGAACCGAAATATCTTAAGTACCAATTCGGTACCGACTTTTGGCCTTCCTGTACCGGTTCGCTACCGGTTTTTACCTTTATATACAAGTAGTAACGGTATTTTCGGTTCCAATACTAATTCAGTATCGGTTAGCACCGAACTCATCCATACTCCTGAAACTAAAAAAATCATTAAAAGTTGAAGAAAATCGACAAACAAAGTTGCACGATCCCGTTGTTTGTACAGTACTCGTGATCAAGGATGAGCAAATGGTACCGGGATTACCGAATTTCTAGAACTAAAAGATTTTCAAAATCAATTCGGTACCGAGTTTTGGCGCTTTCTGTACCAGGTTGGTGCCGGTTTTTACCTTCATATACCGATAACAGCCGGACCGTACAGGTATTTTCGATACCAGTACCAGCTGATATCAAATTTATCCAACTTAAAAAGCAAAGAAAATAAAGGGAAAAACTTATATATTATTATACTATTTAAAACACTATTCATAGACTTTGTTTTTTTAATATATAGATATTTTTTTTAATATATAGATAATAATAAAATATAAAAAAATATATATGTTATTATAGTATTTAAAACATTATTTATAGACTTTGTTTTTTAATAGGTAGATAATATGTTTTTTTAATATATAGATGATAAAAAAATAAAAAAAACGTATATGTTATTATAGTATGTAAAACACTATTTATAGATAATGTTTTTTAATATATAAATAATATATAGATAATTGTGGGGCCATGGGGCTGGGTATTGCAGCGGTAATTAATATCTGGTGGAATCTGTTTGTGGGAAACTTGCGTAATCGCCTTTGCATTTGCATTGAACTCGTATTTTTAACATGTTACAAGTTGATGAAGATTTTGCCATGAAATTGGAGTAGTGATGATGCTTAGATACACATATAGACGTTAGGTTTATAAAATGTTATATCAAATTTTGCCCTTTGTTATTGTTGTATTTGAGATTCCTTGTAATGTATGATAATGTTGTTATGAATGAAATATGAGTTTTATTTAAATATTGTCTCCAATTAGTGTTTATGAGCAATGAGCAATCTATTTCGTCCCGCCTCGGTGTTTCTGCCATCGGTTGGGTGTGACATATGTTTAGTTCATAAAATGGTTTAAAGTCGACGTTTGAAATAAATATAAACCGCTATATGTCTTTTATAAAAGTGTGCGAAGACGACGTGTGAAATAAATATTTGGATTCACGATGTTTGAAGTGAAAATAAACCGTTATATCTATTGTTATATGTTTTTCGCACATTAGACTTTTGAAATATAATTTTCAAATTCCGAAGTTTGAAATAAATATTTTTTATAAGTATTCGAAATCTCGATGCGTTTCCGTGAGTTATAAAGTTTCGCCGAAAATAAATATACACTTATATTTATTTTATAACAATACTTGAGCCTTGATAAGTGTCATTTTTAGAATATAAATATGTGTCGTGTTACGGATTTTTACGAAAAACGGTCAAAGTTTCATCCGTTTTTGGACGATCCCGACACTCAAAGTGTCCATATGTTTTCAAAACGCAATAATAATTTGATAATATTATATTTAACTTTCGTAGAGTTGTCGAATACTAAATCAATATGTAACTTGTATACAATTTTTGTCACCATAGTACGGTTCGAGTTCGGTTCGTGTTAACTAATAATATATAAAAATAATGTAACAAAATTTGCATCGTTTAAATTTTACCAGTCCTTGCGTTGACCGAGTTAACTTCATTGACCATTAGTTGACCAGGTTTGACTTACATTGACCGATTCGACCGGGTTTGACCATGTTGACCACACTTTGACCATAGTTGACTGAACCCAAATCCGACCGCGTTGACTACAGTTTGACACGAACCGAAATCTGACCGCGTTGACTTAGTTAACCCATACTGACCGGGTTTTACCAAACCCAAAACTGAACCGAGGCACCAAAAATGACCCAAAACTGTCCCTTGACCCATGTTTGACCTGTTGACCGAGTTGAGCCGAGCCTGAGAGGGTCCCGAAATTTATTTTTCACCCGAGACGAAAGTGTTTCTTATCGACTCTCCGGGTTACTAGGAGCCCAAAAATATATTTTTTTTGTTGAAAACGGATGCCCGGAACCTCGCCCGAACCATGCTAGATGTCACACCCCGACCGCGTAAAACAACAAACCACGGCGGAAACGTCAGGGAGTGTCGTAACAGAACTATAGTTTCACAACCATAGTAATTAAACTTTTGTATTATTGATTAGAATTGTTTACAATGTCTTTAAATAAACGGAAAATATAACATTAATATATTGTCTTTCTTGTTTTAAGTCACTAAAGTCCAAAGTCCGTCCTATGTTGTGAAATTAAATACGTCAGCATAAAAATGCATATGAGTAACATAGGTTTCGTGTTTAAGATTTATGGCATAAAATGTTTTAAAGAAATGTTTGATAAAAGTGGCCATAAATCCTTACAAAATGTTTTCTTTTATAAAATCATAAGAAAAAATAAAATGATATAAAAGAAATAATGCATGGTTAAATCATTAACCAAAAATATGTCATGCTCGTGTAAAAATGTCATGTCTTTGTATAAAAATGTCATGTTTTGTATAAAAGATGTCGTGTCTTGTATAAAAATGTCTTGTCTTGTATTTTGTTTGAAATATTTAGATAACGCCATGATATGTAATATAATAAAAGCACTTATATATAGTAAGTACCAACGGCGTATCCACCATGCTTTTATCATATTACACACGTCTCGTTATTTAAATCACTTACCATAAACCAACAAATGAAATGTCTTGTTTAAACCAAAGTAATGTCTTGTAATAACCAAAGCAATGTCTCGTGTAAACTAATGTCATGTGTAAACCAAATGTCGTGTATAAAACAAATGTCATGTCTTGAACGGCTAAAATGTCATGTGTAAACCAATGTCATGTCTTGATGTCACACCCCAATCTGCAGCGGAAGAAAACACGGGATGCAACAGACACCTCTGGTACAAGCACATTGTTTATAAAGACACTACATTTTATAATTATATACTACATGTATGTTAAACTGCGTGTTCCCATGAACCACATAAGTCTTCTAAGATGCATGCGTCTATATAAGTATTTGTCTATAAACACGTCTCGAACCACATATCCAGATCACCTTAGTCTCACATTACCTGAAATGCATGTTAGTTTTAAAAAGGGTCAGCTAAACGAGCTGGTGAGTTTCACTGGTTTGGTTGTTTCACAACAAAATGTGTTAACAAGTTTAAGTGCACATGTCATAGTCACAGATGGAATTACACGAGGGCACAAGTGAAACCTTGACTGTCATAACCCCGGGCCGTGTTACCACAGACACTGCCGCCCACCGGACCGTGTCACACAGACACTCCCGGCCCACCAACTGCATCACGTGCAGTTCAACGGCCAGTGTAGTTATGCCTAACAACATAACCGAGTTTAGGACGCGTGCAGTTGTTCGTTGCCGGCATCGCACCATCCGGCGTTAACTGGGTTAGTCAGACAATAGTACTATCCCCTGTCCACGGCTTACGTTAATCACTTGTAGTGGGGAATGTCATGGGTGTTCGTGTGTTAGATTATTCACATCTTCACAAGTTGGTGCAATTAACACAGTTTTGTAACATGCAAATCACCCTAGAAAACAGTAAAACAGTTTAAAAGTGGGGGAGTGAAACTCACAGTGAAAGTAATAGTCCTAAACAAAGAGTGGTTAATCAACTGCATTAACTTTAATGACACGCATGCAAGTAGGGACTTAAATCAGTATCTAAGTTGGTAATGGTTATAACTTGGACCTGGTCATGAGTTTTCACCCTGGATTGAACCTATAGTATGCTGATATGGTAATGGATGTCAGGGTAGTATTAGTTTCTAGTTTGGCTTCCAGGCACCGTTTCGCGTGCCAGCCAAAGTCAGTAGTTGGACATGTTCGGTTAATGGTACGGGAATACCAATAGTGTCAACATGTTGTTATTTAAGAAATATTAACTTTCCGTTAAGGGAGTTTGAGTGTTTGGGGAGTCTAGTTTGCCCAAAATTGAGTTTCCGTTTTTACTGTCGGGAATTCTCCCGAACGGTGGTGGAAAACATCCAGAGTGTCCAGCTTACCCTGGAACTTCCCAGAATACCCCCAGTGTTCCACTTATAGTTACAATAGGGTTTGGTCCATTCCCAGTTCCGGCAGGTTCGTTCCACTGTAAACCACCGAATTTAGTTTAAAATAACTGTTTTAAAAGCCGAAAAATCCTATTTGCTCTAGGTATTTTATAAAATTCTGGATATTTTTGTAGTAATCAGTAATAATATATAAATTCAAGGAAAAATATTTTGGGAATTTATAAAGTTATTTTTATAACTTAAATAATTTATTTGTGAAATAGTATTTAACCGAATAATTCAGATTACTTATCATCCGATGCCTAAAAAATCTCAAAATATTCCAGTAAGTCCCTTATATGTCCAGGAACTCCCTTCAAAAATTTCAGATTTTTTCGATTTCGTTTCAGTGCGTTTCCGGCTATCGAAAACTCCCAAAAACGTGGATTTTTATTCCGAACCAAAATTCAACCAGTAGACTCCCAAACTTTTCATAACATTCCCTATATGTTCCTTAGTGTTCATATAAAGTTTGGTGATTTATTGACTCTGTTTGGTATTTTTTATGGATTTCTGTTGGTAAAACAGTTAAAAACCCACCAAAAATCATAGAATTAAAAAAATCTAAAAGTTTAGGTGGACATTCCTGTCAATATCCTACATCACCACACCAAATTTTAGCTCAATCCAAGTATCGAACCAAGTTATAGACCAAACAATAATCTGCCTACGCTAGTTTATGGTTTCGGGCGGTATACCTAGCGCAAGCTCCGTTTCCGTGGGTTTCTCCTGAGTCCAGAAGTGTGTGGGTGCTATATAAGTACCCACACATCAAGCACAACCCAAACATGCCATAGTTCATGTCAATCAAGCTTTGTTTCATTGTTTTTCGGTTAATCGATTTGTTATGCGATTTTGGTCGATTAGGGTATCAAAACCCGAAGTTTGGTGATCATGGCTGCCATAAAATATCAATGAATCCCTGATGTGATCTTGTTTAGCCAAGAACCATGTTTAATTCACCAAAAATCATGGTTTTGGGAGACAAGAAAGAGTCTCTGTTGTGAGTTTTGATGATAAGAAGGAAATGAGAAAGAATAAAGACTTATGCATGTAATATGGACTTCATCTTTTATGTTGATGTACGATGTCTAGTCTACGTCTTAGATCTAGTTAGATTGTATAGGGTTTGAAAGTGTCAAAATGTAAGTTTAATATGATTTCATAATCACTTCGTACGAACCAGTTGGTGCGAAGTGTGTGGTCTATAAATAGGAGTCTTGACATTTCCTTTGTATGGACTCAAATCAGTATCTAAGTTGGTAATGGTTATAACTTGGATTCGGTGGGAGTTTTCACCCCGGATTGAGTCTATAGGATACTGGCATGGTGATGGGGGTCAATGTAGTATTAGTTTTCAGTTTGGCTTCCGGGCACCGTTTCGCGTGCCAGCCAAATTCAGTTGTTTAACATGTTTGGATAATGGTATGGGAATACCAATAGTGCCAATACGTCGTTATTTAAGAATGATAACTTTTCATTAAGGGAATTTGGGTGTTTGGGGAGTCTAGGTTGCCCAAATTTGAGTTTCCATTCCCGCCGTCGGGGATTCTCCCGAACTAGCCTAGGACACACCTCTAGTGTCCAATCCACCATGGAATCTTCCAGAATACTCCTGGTGTTTCAATTATAGTACTATCAGGTTTGGTCAGTTCCCGGTTCTGGCAGGTTCGTTATACGGTAAACTGCCGAAATTATTTTAAAATGACCCGTTTTAATTCCATAAATTCCCGTTTAATCCATAATTTGAATAAAAATCTGTAAATTTTTATACAAGTCAGTAAAAATTTGTGGATTATGGTAAAAAAATTGGGAGTTTATTTAGTCATTTTAACTATTTAAATATTTTTTTAAAACAGTATTTAACCGATTTGTTTCGGTGCGTTTCCGGCTACCGAAAACTCCCGAAAGCACGGATTTTTAATCCGAATCAAAACTCAACCAATAGACTCCGAAATTTCCCAGAACTTCCATATATGTTTTTTAGTGTTCAGGTAAATTTTGGTGATTTATTGACTCTGTTTGGTACTTTTTCTTGAATTGTTTTGATAAAACAGTCAAAAATTCACCAAAAATCGTAGAAAATTCTAAAAATTCTAAGATCTTACATGGACATTCCTGTCAATACCCTAGATCACCACACTAAATTCCAGCTCAGTCCAAGCATCATGGACCAATTTATAAGCAAAACAAAGTTCTGCCTATGCTATATTCGGTTTTCGGACGTTATACCTATCACAGGCTTCGTTTCCAAGCGCTTCCTTGTGAGTCCAGAAGTGTTTGGGTGCTATATTCAGTACACATATATCAAGCACAATCCAAATATGCTAGAACTCAGATCAATCAAGCCTCGTTTCATTTTTTTTCGGTTTAGAACTTTGTTACGCGTTTTTGGTCGAATAGGTGTCGATTAGGGTATGAAAACCTGAAGTTTCGTGTTCTTGGCTACCTTATAACACCAGGGAATTCACAAGGTGTTGTTATTCAGCCAAGAACTTGTTTAAACCTTCCAAATTCATGGATTAAAATGGGTTTTTTTCGGTTATAAATCGTGTTTAATCAAGAAATAATAATCAAAACCACTTAGAACTTGTGAAATTACCTTGATTTAGTGAAGGTTGGATGATAATCAGCTGATCTTTGCAAGGTTTATGGCAGAATTTGTGAAGAAAGAGGTGAAATTTTGGTGTAAAAATGAAAAGAAAAAGAAAAAATAATATATAAAGGGGGGGGGGGGGGCGGTTTGGATGTGGGGTACCCCTACCCCACTTGTGAAATCTCGTGCTTCATAAAATGTGTTAAAAGATGATATTTATCTTCGGTTTTGCATTTAAGTTCATTTTCGGGTCTCGTACGCGTCTCCGCTTTGCGAAACGGGCTTCGTTTTTCGCGTTCTTAGTGTCAAAAGACTTGGTTTTAAAACCGAGCATAACCGTCCCGAAACCGGAGCACAATTACGTTTTAATCATAAAAGCCTTGTATTTGGTTAGTTTAAGTGTTTTTAGGCTTGATTGACCATTCCTTGCATGTTTGGTTTGTCTTTCGTCGCTCTTAAAACAAAGTGTTTCCCTAACCGGGTACCGCCTCATTTTGCGTGCCCGAGCTCCGATTTGCTTCTAATCTTATGTCATAGTCTATGGCACATAATCAAGATGTTTCGTGAACTCAGAATCATAAAGGGCCCTGCCGTTGGCCTAATAATCACAGTCGAATGTTTAATGCGTTGTTAAACGTCAAGTCCCCGTTTAACACGTTATTAAAGGCTAAGGACACCAACCTCACATCGTTGGTTCTTAATATTGTCATGTTAACCATGACGTGCTCTAAGATTCCTCTGAGACATAACAGATATCGTTTAGCATAGCACACAAGTTATGCAAGTTTGCAAAGTTTACGCGCAATTATTGCTCATGCTTTAATTTTAGGACCCATTAAGGTGTACCTGTTTTCGTCATGGGTATCACATACGAGTTTCCCATTCAGTTTGTATGAAGTGACTGTTTGTAAACAATTTGCACCAAATTTGAATCAAATCGTACAAACTGGACATATACCACATCTTACGAAGTGGGTGTTTACTAATTGTTTTCAAGTTTTGACTATTTTCAAGAAATATGTTCGTTACGATGGATAATCCTAAGTTTTTCAACGCGTTTGCGACAAGTGTCGTTAACGTAACAACTGGTGCTGCACAATTGAATCTGGAAAACTAGACGGGAACGACAGTTAAACCTTCGAAATTGATGAATCTAGAGGATTATGAAGGTTGGAAAGATAAGTTCGTAAACTGGGCGCAAGCTAATCATTTCAACTATTGGATCGCGATCAAAGATAAGTATTCACCACCAGTCGAGGAAAATTAAACTCGAAAACATTGCATCTCAATTCACGACAAATGAAAAGGAGAAATTCATCAATGAAAAGAAAATGATGAGTTTGTTGTAATAGTCAGTTAAAAAAGATATCTTGGTACTTTTGTGTAACATTTGTCGAAAAACGGGTTTTCCAAACCCGCTTCGTTTGTAAATCGAATATCAAGTTATAAATTTTTCGTTTCGTATTTATGTTTATTTTAATTTTAAACGATCAATAATTAATAAACAAATTAAAATTTAAAAACTATAATTGATAAAAAGTGAAAATAAAATAAATAAAAAAGAAAACCGGCTGCCGGGATTCGAACCCGGGTCAGCCGGGTGAGCCTAGCAACTTAACTCACACACATATAACCACTCCGCCACTTGATGTCTTTGTGAGTTCTAGGAAACAATTAAATCATATCTACAACCGTGAATCAACCTGTTGCGCCAACTGAAACCGATATCGGCTTCCAACCGTCCAAGACGTTTGAGTGCTCGCGGATTCTTGATCATAACCGATAAACCTACATTTTAAATCAATTCAGTCGTTAATGAACTTGAATTCATGTGATGTTCGGTTTTTATAACCGAAAACATTCACTTCTTGAATTACTTTAACAAAATCCTCATCTCGCGACTCAATTACATTCCCAGAACTTCTAATTTCACGTTTACTCTAATTTCTGATCGTCGGAATTGCTTTTTGAACTCGCCGGACTTTCGCCGGAAAACCGTGTCTTTCATCAAAACGGTAAGTTTCTCAATTCTTCTATCTTCTATCAGTTGTTAGGCTTTTGCTAACTCAAACCCTTCAATCAGAATCAGTTCCAGGCGACGATATCGGATAATCAACACTCGCCGGAAAACTTCTGAAAATTCCTATATTCCGCTGTGAAACGGTATAGTCATTCAAACCTTCTAATAACTCTTGTTTAGTACTTCAATTCCACAAATAGCTAATCAAAACTGTTAATTTGTTCGCTCAGACGAAGTTCATAAAAACAGAGCCGACGACTTTGCCGGAGTTCTGAGAAAGATCGTCATTCCGGTATGTTCATTCCCAAAACTTTTCCTATCCATACATTTTAATCATTAGTACGCCTGTTAATCGAATTAAGCAAGAAACAGTTGATTAATCATTATCTGTGTTCTTGAGCGAAGAAGACGAAGTCGATTATGATTATAAGATTAATTAAATTCAGTATAATAAACGGGTTAGACCCACAGTCCAGCGGTGGACTGTGTGCAAACAATAAACGTACGTCTCGAGTTCGATTCCTATCACGACCCTATTCTCGGAAACAAAAATGTTTTTTTTTTAGAATCGAACCGGGTTAACTCACTGAAGATGATAAGTATAATAAAAATCTGTATATTAACCAGGTTAGACACACAGTCCAGCGGTGGACTGTGTGCAACACTAAACCACAGGTCCCGGGTTCGAGACCTGTTACTCACGCCGGTTCGATGATTAAAATCCTTTTTAAAAATAAATGAATTTTGAATAAATTAAAACAGTATATAAATATAATTAAAAACAGAAATATTTCGGGTTAGACACGTAGCTCAGTTGGTAGAGCTGCGTGCACGCCTACGGGAGGTCACAAGTTCGAACCTCACTCAGTGCAACAATATAAGCGACCGAACCGGTCAACAAGTCAAACAGTCATGGTCAACGGTCAAAGTCAAAAAAGTCAACATTTTTTTTATATTTTTATTTATTTATTTAATTTAAAAATCAATTAAAAATACTTAAAAATAATGTTTTTAAAGTTAGAAAATAGCATTAAACTCACAAAAATATATCTAAAAATCCTATTAAAATTATTAATAGAATTCACTTATTTACCATACCTTTTCGATATTATTTAGGTTAGTTAATTCTCGTCGATCAACCCTCTAAACTCGTGCGCATTCATCATCTTCAACCAAACGCACCCAATGTGAGTGAATCTCTACAAATTCCCCGTTTTAATCATGTTTTTGGGGTGTATCATGTGTCTTATTATTTATTACATTTAAACACTTGTGCATCCATCATATCCATGAACAAATGTGTATTCATCATGTATCAACTGTTTGTGTGGTTATTATTTAGATTAAATTTATCATTTTCAGTACATACATTATCATAGGCCGCCGCTCCCCATTACATATGAGCGTTGAGCTGTTCCCCATTACAAATGAGCGTGAACTGGACGTTGCCAACATATACACTATCATTCATGTTATACATTCATGCAAGTTGGTTTGTTATGGTATGTTATTGTTTGTTGTTGTTATTGTTATGTATGATTATTTACGTTTGCTCACATATGATTATTGCACAATTTTCCATAATAAATATAACAAGAAATCAATAATAAATGTTTTTCTAACAAGGTTCACTCGCCAACTTATGTTGACCCAAAACCCCCATTTTTACACATGATACAGGTGATCTAGCTGCAGCAAGAAACACATAGGATGGCTTAGAAGAATAAACGGATTTAGACTTTGGATTGTTTAGTTGATTATCTTTCTTTGTAATTGTATGAACATGTTTGGAATATTGAGGATGAAATTTTGAATTTAATAAATATAAAACATATTAGTAAATATCATGAGCTTTGGTGATAACCCAATTATGCCCCGACTCTTATTCCGCTGCGGGTCGGGGTGTGACAGATTGGTATCAGAGCCATGACTATAGGGATATAGGATAGGTTATTACACCCTTAGAGCCTATACTATAGTTGATTAGAATTTTTAAAAATTTTTGTGTGTTACATGCAAAATTCATGATGTTTATATGTTTTATATTTAATGTTACATTCAATGTTATGCAAGCATGTTCATAAGTACATATTATTATATAATGCCTACCATGAATCATATTCTCATAACATATCATATCCATGAGAGCACACACCACATCATTTCCATGATTTTTTTTGCAATGATTTTTGTATTTTCAAATCACATCAAAGTGAGTTCTCATGACGGGCATGTAGTAACTGGAAGGGTACAAGTACCGGTAGTCGGAACGTCCTGTCTAGGCTTGGCATTCGTATAAATCCAAAATAAAGGACCAGTTTGCCTACTTGTGGACTAACGATGAGAGTACGAAGGACCTATTAGGCCAAAGCATGCTATACCAAACGTCGTGTGAGCTAACCCCACTTTGAGTTGTCATTGTGTCTACACCTGGACACCTTCCGACCATACATCTCGTAAACATATTTCATGGTTTTCATTCGGGTGATGCGAGTGTTAAACCGCCAATACTAATGTGAATCCTACTAAGCCAATAGTCATGGAGGCCCACATGACTATGCAGGTGAAAGTATGGGGGACATTTGAGGCCCAACATGAGCAAACCCAAGACATCCTATGGATGTAGTTGCATTATTGATGTTTATGTTATTTTTTTTTTAAGACACATGACACCTAAAAAGACTCCATAAACTCACAATCTTCTTATGTATATTCCTGTAGATGTCGGCTAGGCAACAACGAGGGGGTACAAGATCAGGAAGGTCAAACGAACACTTGGCCACCCAAATCGCGAAAAAAATGGCCGCAGTGCTTCCTGACATTGTAGTTCAAGTCCAACAAGCTCTCGCCGCAAATCCCATCAATCCTCCCCAGCAAGAAGACCAGAACATCGGAAACCCTCCTACCAAAAAATGCTCATATAAACATTTCAAGTCTTGCGATCCTCCGAAATTTGAAGGGACCAAAGGTGTCACTGCTCTCCTCCACTGTTTTGAGGAAATGGAAAACACCTTCCTCAACTGCGATTGTCCCGAGGATCGCAAGGTACGATACGCAACCGGGAGGCTATTTGGGGTAGCTCTTACCTGGTGGAATACTGAAAAGGGTAAGAGAGGAATTGAAGATGCAATGGCCTTAACGTGGGAGGAGTTAAGGGAAATTATGACGAGACGTTTCTGTCCTAGAAGCGAGATCAAAAAGTTAGAGGATGAATTTCATTCGTTGAAGCAAAAGGAGGGAGATCATACTTCCTACAACAAGAGGTTTTTAGAGTTGAACCAAATGGTCCCTAACTTGTTCACCCCAGTGTACCGTTTAGTCGAACACTATATTCGAGGTCTCCCCTCGAAAATCCAAGACTCAGTTCTCAGCACTTCGCCTGCAACACTTGAAGCTGCTATGGAACTAGCTACTGAGCTTACCGAGAATCGAATTCGCAACGGTAAATTTAAAGATGAGAAAAAGAAAGCCCCCGTTGAGGGCCAAACTTCAAACCATTCCACCTCCTCCTCTAAGTTTGCTAACAAGAGGAAACGTAACACCAGAAACTTTGCTGTCACACAAACAAATTTCCCTATCCCTACTGCACCCATTACCCAAGTTGCCCCCTCACCTGCACCATATAAAAGGCCATACTCCGGCCCATACCCAAAATGCAACCATTGCCAATACCATCACTTTCCTGATCATCCCTGCCAACATTGTACTGGTTGTGGTCGCGCAGGTCACACCATTCAAACCTGTCGCATACCTCAGCGAACGAACCGCCACCAGCCCTCAACCCAAACCCACCATCAGATAGTGGGTCAAGCCCAACAACCTCTACTACTACCACCTATCCAACATATAACCCAATCCTACTACCAACCCAACTATCCCATGGTGCAACCTATGCGAGCTGGCTACAATTGTGGAGACCCAAACCACTTTAGAAACACTTGTCCACGCTTGGTGAACATTATACATGCTCAAGCTCAAGCAAATCCGGTGAATCAAGCTAACCAAGCTCCTCCACCTGCTAGAGGAAGAGCTTTCAACATCAACGCCAATTAAGCTAGGGCCGACAACAATGTGGTTAACGGTACGTTTCTCATCAATGGTAGTTATGCAACCATGTTATTTGATACTGGCGCGGATAAAAGTTTTGTATCTTTAGAATTTGAACCCATCCTCAACCAAACTCGTGATAAACTCATGGAATCCATAACGGTGGAAGTTGCTGACAGAAAACCAGTCTCATTAAACTCTATTATACACAATTGTACTCTCACCTTAAACGATCACGATTTTCCAGTTGACCTTATACCTATGAAGTTGGGAAGCTTTGATATTATAATTGGTATGGACTGGCTCAGCCATCACCATGCAGAAGTTGTATGCCGCGAAAAGTTTATACGCATTCCTCTTACAAACGGTCAGACTCTACGAATCTTTGGAGAAACCCCATCGAAAGGGCTCAAATTAATGTCCTGCCTTCAAGCCTGAAAATATCTCCGCAAGAACTATGTCGCATTTCGAACTCATGTCGTCAAAAAGGGAACCAAGGAGAAGAAACTTGAAGTCATCCCAGTAGTAAAAGATTTTCCACAAGTTTTTCCTGACGACATTTCAGGACTTCCTCCCGTGAGAGAAGTCGAATTCCGCATTGATCTTATACCTGGAGCTACACCAGTTGCAAAATCTCCTTATAGGTTAGCCCCATCCGAAATGCAAGAGCTAGCCAGTCAATTGCAAGAGTTGACTGACAAAGGATTCATACGTCCTAGCTCCTCGCCTTGGGGTGCACCTGTCCTTTTTGTGAAGAAGAAAGATGGAACGTTTCGCATGTGCATCGACTACCGAGAACTCAACAAGTTAACGGTCAAGAACCGCTACCCATTACCTCGCATTGATGATCTTCTTGACCAACTTCAAGGCGCCAGCTGTTTTTCAAAAATCGACCTTCGTTCTGGTTATCATCAACTCAGAGTACATGAAGAAGACATCCCAAAGACCGCCTTCCAAACTCATTATGGTCGTTATGAATTCATGGTCATGCCATTTGGTCTAACCAACGCACCAGCTGTCTTCATGGATCTAATGACCAGAGTCTGCAAACCCTATCTCGATCGCTTTGTTATAGTCTTCATCGACGACATCCTCATTTACTCAAAGTCTAAGTCTGATCATGAACGACACCTTCGACTCATCCTTACACTCTTAGGGAATGAGAAGCTCTACGCTAAATTCTCCAAAAGCGAATTCTGGTTAAAAGAGGTACAATTCCTTGGACATGTCGTCAATGACAAGGGAATACATGTCGACCCCTCAAAGATCAAAGCAGTACAGGAATGGTAAGCGCCACGTACACCTACCGAAGTAAGATCATTTCTTGGTTTGGCTGGTTATTATCGCCGTTTCATTTCAAATTTCTCTCGTATTGCTGTACCACTCACGGCTTTAACTCATAAAGGAAAACCCTTCATATGGGGACCCAAACAAGAAGAAGCCTTCCAAACCCTTAAACAAAAACTCTGTGATGCACCTATCCTCACTCTTCCTGAAGGTTCTGATGACTTCCTGGTTTATTGCGACGCGTCAGGGCAAGGACTAGGCTGTGTTCTAATGCAAAGAGGAAAGGTGATAGCTTATGCTTCTAGACAACTCAAAACTCATGAGAAGAACTACACCACCCACGACCTAGAACTTGGAGCCGTTGTATTCGCTCTTAAGATATGGAGACATTATCTCTACGGTACTAAGTGTGAAATATACACTGACCATAAGAGCCTCCAACATATCTTCAACCAAAAGGAGTTAAACACGAGGCAACGGAGATGGGTTGAACTTCTTAATGACTACGACTGTGAAATTCGGTATCATCCTGGCAAGGCAAATGTGGTGGCCGATGCACTCAGTCGAAAGGGTTATGCGAACTCCATTCGTCTGCTATGTTCGCAAATCATAACAGATATCAAAGATCAAATTCGAGAAGCCCAACATGTCTCAGTAACGGAAGACGACGTACGAAAGGAGCTGTCCTGTGGGGCTGAACTTAAAATTGAACCTAAATCTGACGGTATTCTGTACTATCTAGATCGCATATGGATTCCTGACCACAACAACCTTCGTGAATTCCTTATGAATGAGGCACACAAGACACGATACTCTATACACCCAGGAGCCGACAAGATGTATCAAGACCTTCGATACACCTACTGGTGGCCTGGAATGAAAAAGGATATTGCTGTTTTTGTTTCCAAGTGCCTTACATGTTCCAAGGTAAAAGCTGAACATCAAAGACCCTCAGGACTTCTTGTCCAACCTGAAATACCTGTATGGAAGTGGGAAAACATAACCATGGACTTCATTACCGGGTTACCTCGCACTTCTGGTGGGTATGACACTATATGGGTAATCATTGATCGTCTTACAAAATCAGCTCACTTTATTCCGATCCGTGAAGATTTCAAGAACGAGAAGTTAGCTCGTATCTACATCAGCGAAATCGTAAGCCGTCATGGTGTACCGTTAAGCATTATTTCAGATCGTGATGGTCGTTTCACTTCACGAACATGGCAAGCCGTACAAGCCGCTTTGGGTACACGATTAGATCTCAGTACCGCTTATCATCCTCAAACTGATGGATAATCTGAACGCACCATTCAAACTCTTGAAGATATGCTTCGAGCATGTGTCATAGACTTCAAGGGAAATTGGGACGCTCATCTACCATTAGTTGAATTCTCGTACAACAAAAGCTATCATTCAAGTATCGGCATGGCACCTTTCGAAGCCTTATATGGTCGTAAGTGCCGATCTCCAGTATGTTGGCACGAAATTGGGGAAGCTCAAATCACCGATCCAAAATTGATTCAAGAAACCACAGACAAGATCCATCAAATTCGAAACAATCTTCTAGCGGCTCAAAGTCGTCAAAAGAGTTATGCAGATAAACGACGAAAGCCTTTGGAATTTAACATTGGTGATCATGTACTTTTAAAAGAGTCACCGTGGAAGGGAGTAGTTCGTTTTGGCCAGAAGGGCAAGCTAGCACCACGCTACGTAGGACCTTTCAAGATACTCGAAAGAGTAGGACCTGTAGCATACAAGCTTGATCTACCAGAAGAACTCAACAGAATTCACCCCACATTCCACGTATTAAACTTGAAGAAGTGCCTCGCCGATGAAAACCTCCATATTCCCCTGGAAGATATTCAGATCGATGAATCTATGCATTTCATTGAAAGACCAGTAGAGATCATGGACTTCGGAGAAAAACGTTTAAGACGGAGTCGTATTCCAATAGTTAGGGTACGCTGGGAGTCGAAACGGGGACCTGAGTTTACTTGGGAACGTGAAGACTCAATGCGCGAAAAATACCCGCATCTTTTTCCTGTTACCACTACTACTTAAATTTCGGGACGAAATTTCTAAAAGTAGGGGATACTGTAACATTTGTCGAAAAACGGGTTTTCCAAACCCGCTTCATTTGTAAATCGAATATCAAGTTATAAATTTTTCGTTGCGTATTTATGTTTATTTTAATTTTAAACGATGCATAATTAATAAACAAATTAAATCTTAAAAACTATAATTGATAAAAAGTGAAAATAAAATAAATAAAAAAGAAAACCGGCTGCCGGGATACGAACCCAGGTCAGCCGGGTGAGCCTAGCAACTTAACTCACACACATATAACCACTCCGCCACTTGATGTCTTTGTGAGTTCTAGGAAACAATTAAATCATATCTACAACCGTGAATCAACCTGTTGTGCCAACTGAAACCGATATCGGCTTCCAACCGTCCAAGACGTTTGAGTGCTCGCGGATTCTTGATCATAACCGATAAACCTACATTTTAAATCAATTCAGTCGTTAATGAACTTGAATTCATGTGATGTTCGGTTTTTATAACCGAAAACATTCACTTCTTGAATTACTTCAACAAAATCCTCATCTTGCGACTCAATTACATTCCCAGAACTTCTAATTTCACGTTTACTCTAATTTCTGATCGTCGGAATTGCTTTTTGAACTCGCCGGACTTTCACCGGAAAACCGTGTCTTTCATCAAAACGGTAAGTTTCTCAATTCTTCTATCTTCTATCAGTTGTTAGGCTTTTGCTAACTCAAACCCTTCAATCAGAATCAGTTCCAGGCGACGATATCGGATAATCAACACTCGCCGGAAAACTTCTGAAAATTCCTATATTCCGCTGTGAAACGGTATAGTCATTCAGACCTTCTGATAACTCTTGTTTAGTACTTCAATTCCAAATTAGCTAATCAAAACTGTTAATTTGTTCGCTCAGATGAAGTTCATAAATATGAGCGTGAACTAGGCGTTGCCAACATACGATCGGCTCCGTTTGATTGAGCCGACGACTTCGCCGGAGTTCTGAGAAAGATCGTCATTCCGGTATGTTCATTCCCAAAACTTTTCCTATCCGTTACATTTTAATCATTAGTACGCCTGTAAATCGAATTAAGCAAGAAACAGTTGATTAATCATTATCTGTGTTCTTGAGCGAAGAAGACGAAGTCAATTATGATTATAAGATTAATTAAATTCAGTATAATAAAAGGGTTAGACCCACAGTCTAGCGGTGGACTGTGTGCAAACAATAAACATACGTCTCGAGTTCGATTCCTATCACGACCCTATTCTCGGAAACAAAAATGTTTTTTTTTTAGAATCGAACCGGGTTAACTCACTGAAGATGATAAGTATAATAAAAATCTGTATATTAACCAGGTTAGACACACAGTCCAGCGGTGGACTGTGTGCAACACTAAACCACAGGTCCCGGGTTCGAGACCTGTTACTCACGCCGGTTCGATGATTAAAATCCTTTTTAAAAATAAATGAATTTTGAATAAATTAAAACAGTATATAAATATAATTAAAAACAGAAATATTTCGGGTTAGACACGTAGCTCAGTTGGTAGAGCTGCGTGCACGCCTACGGGAGGTCACAAGTTCGAACCTCACTCAGTGCAACAATATAAGCGACCGAACCGGTCAACAAGTCAAACAGTCATGGTCAACGGTCAAAGTCAAAAAAGTCAACATTTTTTTTATATTTTTATTTATTTATTTAATTTAAAAATCAATTAAAAATACTTAAAAATAATGTTTTTAAAGTTAGAAAATAGCATTAAACTCACAAAAATATATCTAAAAATCCTATTAAAATTATTAATAGAATTCACTTATTTACCATACCTTTTCGATATTATTTAGGTTAGTTAATTCTCGTCGATCAACCCTCTAAACTCGTGCGCATTCATCATCTTCAACCAAACGCACCCAATGTGAGTGAATCTCTACAAATTCCCCTTTTTAATCATGTTTTTGGGGTGTATCATGTGTCTTATTATTTATTACATTTAAACACTTGTGCATCCATCATATCCATGAACAAATGTGTATTCATCATGTATCAACTGTTTTGTGTGGTTATTATTTAGATTAAATTTATCATTTTCAGTACATACATTATCATAGGCCGCCGCTCCCCATTACATATGAGCGTTGAGCTGTTCCCCATTACATATGAGCGTGAACTAGGCGTTGCCAACATACGATCGGCTCCGTTTGATTGAGCCTTGATCGCACAGACATTAATCATAGGCCGTCCGTTCCCCATTACCTATGAGCGTGAACGTGACGTTGCCAACATATACACTATCATTCATGTTATACATTCATGCAAGTTGGTTTGTTATGGTATGTCATTGTTTGTTGTTGTTATTGTTATGTATGATTATTTACGTTTGCTCACATATGATTATTGCACAATTTTCCATAATAAATATAACAAGAAATCAATAATAAATGTTTTTCTAACAAGGTTCACTCGCCAACTTATGTTGACCCAAAAACCCCCATTTTTACACATGATACAGGTGATCCAGCTGCAGCAAGAAACACATAGGATGGCTTAGAAGAATAAACGGATTTAGACTTTGGATTGTTTAGTTGATTATCTTTCTTTGTAATTGTATGAACATGTTTGGAATATTGAGGATGAAATTTTGAATTTAATAAATATGAAACATATTAGTAAAGATCATGAGCTTTGGTGATAACCCAATTATGCCCCGACTCTTATTCCGCTGCGGGTCGGGGTGTGACATTTTGCAACACCATGATCGTTCTCAAACATTGCGGAATGCACTAATAATGAAGTATCATGGTAGTACTGAGATGAGAAAGAGCAAAAAAGCTTTACTTAGAAAAGAGTTTGATATTTTCGGTTTGATGAAATGAGAAAATTTGAAACAGTTGATTGAGCGATATTGTCACTTAGTGGCTCAAATGAGAAGGATGGGAGTTCCTTAAACAGACGAAGAATTAGTGGACAAGCTGGCAGATGCTTTGCCAGAATGTGAGTGGACCACATATCTAACGATTCTAAAAAACGGCATAAAGTATAGTGGTTATAGTCTGTTGAAGTTTATTGAAGAACTGGAAGGTCATGAGATGGAGTTACAAAAAATGGCAAAGGAGAAAGGACATCAAATGACACAAGATGTGAATCTATACTACAAAGGCAGTACAGTTGGCATTCAAAGTCCGAAGGTGCAAACTGCATTTAGTGCAAATAACTCTGCAGGCCCTTTTTCCACCCAATCCAGTTTTCAAACATTTTCAAGCTTTGAACCTAATACACCTCAAACTCCACAAACTTCTACAAAACTCCAACATTTTCCAAAGTAACTAAACAAGCCAATCAAGCTAGTCTAGTTCAAATCCGAAGGTCTTACAGTGCAACATTGCTGTAAACCTTGATCATGCCCAAGATTTCAGTGAACAAACAGCCAAGTAACACATTACATTACTTGCTTCTGTTTTTGAATCTTATGAAAGCTTGATTGCTGGGCGAATCGAAAACCCGAATATGACCAAAGAAGATTATGATCAAATTGATCAGGCAGAACTAGAACTGATGGACATTAAGTGGCGTATGGCTTCCATAGTTTGAAGAGCACAAAGGTTCATGGAATTACAAGATGAAAAAATCTGGGAAGTATGGATGGGAAGCTCGGTTTTGAGAAATCAAAGGTTAATTGCTTCAAATTTCGCGAAAAAGGACATTTTAAAAGAGAATGCACCAATCGAGAAGTCAACGGCAATGAAAATCCTTTTAGCAATGATTATTACAAAAAGGCTATCTACCATCGACCATCACCTCCTCAGACGAACTCTAGAATGATTCAAATTGAAGATGGCTCGTCAAACTCAAAAGAAAAGGCCTTGGTTGTTGCACAAGAGGATGAGGGTTTTAATTGGAACAAGTACATTTCCAAAACGGAAAGCCTTGTAGTACTAGCTGAGATAATTGAATATCAAGAACCTTAAACTGCGGAATATTCTAAAGCGGTCTTTGATGACGAAGCAATTGAAGAAGCTGTTCTGGAGGAATATATTTAGCGTACGAAGAAGAAAATTTGCTACACAGTGCTTTTAAACTTTCAAGGATCAACAGTGGAGGAATCAAAACCAGAGGTTGAAGAGATGATAGATGTAAAGAAAGAGATGAATGCCGAGAATCTGACGGAAATTGCAAACAAAGCAATGATGGCCAATCTAAAAGAGGTAGATTCCGATGAAGTCAAAAAGGAGTCTGAGAGTGTGAATGAAATGGTAAAAGAAGTGGTCAAAATACAAGTGGCCGAGGTTGAAAAACCGTGTAGTAAATGCACAGAACCTTGTGGTGATTGTGTCGTAAAAGATAACATTTAAAAACAGGTTAAAAAACACTAGACAATTTGAAAAGTGATTATAACACAATGAAAGAAGCTTATGATAAATTGATGAGAACCATTAAACAATATGAACTGATCAACAGGGAACATGATAAAACCCATCGATGCTCAAAGCAACCTTGATGGACAAACAAATGGCACTTAACATACATTTAAACACAATTGCTGAACTTAAAAATGAATTAGAAAAACCGAGAATCGAAACAGAAAGGGTGAACAAAATTTTGATAAGGAAGAAAATGATAAGTATGGAACGAAAAAGAGTATAAGTTATGCTCGTGTTCCACCACCCAATGGGAAAGCTATGCTAGAAAGAAACCTGCAGGGGTGGAAAAGGGCTCAATTTAAAACTGAAAACATGAAATGACTATTGAGTTGCCTAAGAACATTGATGTAACATACACTAAATCTGAAGATGACTGTGAAACAAAATTGGTAAAAAATGTTGTTGAAAATGTGCTAGGTAGTGATTCAGATGACTCAAATTTTGAAAGTGTTGAATCGAGTCTAAAGAGTTCTGATTCAAATTCGCAATCAAGACGTGAGGGGAGTTTTTACAAAAATTATTGTTCATCATCAGAAGACAATTTAAGTGATGATCCTAATGTAGTTGTCTACAAAATGAATGGACCTGATAAATTGCATTTTGATGAATCATTTCCGATCCAGAATGTGAATGTGAATGTTGAACGAATTGAAAAGCTTTTTTAAACTGGTTGAAGTAAGTTTTTATAATTTTGAAAAGAATGTAACTACGTTTTATTCCAAACCAAAGAAAGTCTTTAACGATTATCATAAAAAGGGAGGGAAGTATCCTGAGAACAGGAGAGAAGGTTTGGGTTTTGAACAAAAGAAGAATAACAGAAAGTTTCAAAAACAAAATTATAAGAAGAAGATTGACTTTTTTTTGGGACAAACACCGTAAGTGAGAGAGGGAGTGCATTGGAAAGCAATCCAATGATAAGTTTAAGAAACAAAAAGAGTTTAGTGAACAAGCTAAGAATATCAAGGTCTTGGATAATAAGACACGTTTCAAGTGCAATGAGGTTAGGCATATTGCACGAAAGTGTCACAAACCTAAACCTGTTCACCAAGTCAAGAAGTCAACAGAAGATGAAAAATGATGAAACCTGAGTTTGTGCGAAACGAGATCATGAATCTAACAAAGATGTAATATAAATTTCTCAAACTTTGAACATGGGGAATCTTCAAATAAAATGAGAAAAAGGAATCAAGATTTTATACGAAAAGGCACATTCTAAGGCACAAACATGGGTACCAAAAGCAAAACCATCTTCTGATGTTTAAAAATCAACAACTGTTCCATTAAAACCAAAAGGTAAAATTGAATAACAAACTGGATAGTGGGTTGAAGTTAAGAAGGAAGCAAGGGTTCTAACATATGATATTCCTAACCCACCCAAGACCGAGAACGGTTAGGTCTCCCTTTTTTTAAGTAATTTCTTATTCATTTGTGCAGCGGCTCCCAAGGTTGATTATATAAAATTGGATCATGGTGAGCTTCTCGACATATGACAGGGATGCTAGCCTTGCTCTATAATGTTAAATCAATCCGTCGAGGCTACATATGGTTTGCTGGAAATCAAGGAGGTCGGATCATTAGGGAAGGAAAACTTTCGAATGGAGTGGCTTTGTTCGATAAAGTTAACTACATTGCCGAGTTAGAGAATAATCTTCTAAGCATCTCCCAAATATGTGATAGGAAGTTCACAACATATTTTAACGACAAAGAATGCTTGATTTTGAAGCCGGGATTTAAGATACCTGAGGAATGGATTCTTATGCGCGCTCCGAGAGAAAACGATCTTAATGTACTTGACATGAGCATTTCATCTACCACATCAAAGTCAGCACAATGTTTTGTAACCAAAGCAACAAAAAAAGAGTTTGTGTTATGGCATAGAAAGATGGGGCACATTCATTTGAGGAAAATGAACTTCCTGGTTCACAATAACCTAGTGGAGGGTATTAATTTGAAGAGTTTTTATCTGAATGATGATTGTCTTAGTTGTATGAAGGGGAAGCACCATAAGAAATCACACCCGAAAAAGCTGCTAAATTCTATCAAGTTGTCACTAGAAACACTTCACATGGATCTCTTTGGTCATGTAAATGTCAAAAGCATTTCTAGAGATCTATACTGCCTAGTTGTGACAGACGATTATTCTAGGATCTCGTGGGTGTTCTTTGAGGAGAGTAAAGATGAAACGTTTCAAAATTTGATGATCCTTTACCGAAAACTTGAAAACTTATACCATTTACCGATCAAGAGAATCAGAAGTGATAATGGTACTGAGTTTAAGAACAATCATATGCTCGAATTCTTCAATGATAAAGGTATCCTTCACGAATTCAGCGCCCTATACTCCTCAACAGAATGGAGTAGCTGAACGTAAGAATCGAACTCTTATAGAAACTGCAAGAACAATGCTCGCTGATTCAAAGTTACCAGTAAGTTTCTGGAGTGAAGCCGTTGCTTCTACATGTTACACGTTGAACAGGGTTCTAACTGTCAAACCTCACAAGAAGACATGTTTTGAGCTGCTCAATCAAAGAAAGCCGAATCTATAATTCTTAGAACCATTTGGATCACCATGTACTGTCATAGATCCGGATGGTAAATTTGGTGCTAGATCTTTGGAAGGATTTTTCGTAGGCTATGCTAGTCCTCAACGTCGAGTCTGTTTGCCTAGTCTGAATCGAGTCATCTTAGCTCAACATGTTGATTGCCAAAAGTACACAATACCTACGCAAAAGCCTGGTGATTCCTGGATGTTCAACTATGAGAGTTTATGGAATTCATTTGATCTGCCAGAACAACCTGATGAAGCGAAACTCATGTTGTTATATCAACAACATCAAGCAGCTAATCAAGAACAAGTTCCAAGGCCTCCAGTGGATAATCAACCACTTGTTGGTACTAATGATTCTTGTGTAGGTCCAAGTAATTCACAAGCATAACCAGTTGTCGAACCAGTGGAGAATTCAATAGAGCCTAATCTTAATCAAGTTGATGATTCTGATTCTAATGCTGCACCAACTTAGGATCAAGATGGTGAATCAAGTTCCGATGATGAATCTGAGCAGATAACAAGTTTATTAAACTAATCTGCAGGTCCTAGCACTCGAGATTAAGCTTCTACAAGTAACACTATTACCGATACTGTTGTTGAGCAGAATATCACTAACTTGGAAAGCGGAGTGGTTGTTCCTAATGAAGTGATGCCTCGGATAATATAATTGGAGAATTACGTGCTGGAGTGAAAATGCGACATCATCAACAAGGATTTGAGTTGTTTTTATACTAAGGTAGCACCTATTCAAGAAATTTATCATTGTTTTATTTCTCAGAGTGAACGAAAAATACGAAAGAAGCGCTTGCCGATGAAAGCAGGGTAAACGCAATGCAGGAAGAGCTGCAACAATTCGAAAAGCTTGGAGTGTGCAAGCTTGTTGATCCACCGGCTAATCAAAAGGCGATTGATACTAAATGGGTCTTCAAGTGCAAAAGAGAGGATCGAGGAGTACGAAACAAAGCTCGACAGGTTGTCAAAAGATTTCATCAGCAAGAAGGCATTGACTATATAGAGGTTTACGCTCCAGTCGCACGATTGGAAGCAATCCGCATTTTCCTGGCGTTTGCATCATGGACAGGTTTCAAAGTGTACCAGCTTGATGTCAAATTTGGTTTTCTCTACGGAAAGGTGAAGGAGCTTGTGTATGTTGGCCAACCACCAGGGTTTGTCGATCCAGTGCATAAAGACAAGGTTTATTTACTAGATAAAGCATTTTACGGGGTTGTATCAGGCCCCGAGAGCCTGGTATGAGACACTCTCTCAACACCTGTTAGACAATGGCTTTACAAGAGGCACTATTGATAGCACACTCTTCATAAGAGAAGTTAGTGGACACTTGCTGATTATACAAATCTATATGGATGATATCATCTTTGGCTCTACAAACGATGTGCTTTGCAAAGAATTTGAGAAGGTTATGAAGAAGAAGTTTAAGATGAGTTCAATGGGCGAAATGAAATTTTTCTTGGAATTGCAAGTTGATCAATTTCCCGATGGGATATTCATTCATCAAATGAAGTATGTGCATGATATTTTGGAGAAATTCGAGATGACAATCACAAAACTGTTATCTACACCATTGGCGATTAGTCACGGCATCTGCCCATATGAACATGGAGTCATTGATGTATCTAACAGCTTCTCATCCAGACATCATGTATCTAACCTGCATGTGCGCCCGTTATCAATCCAGTCCACGAGTATCATATCTGATGGTTGTTAAGAGAATTTTCAGATACCTAAAGGGTTGCCTAAGCACCGGCTTGTGGTATCCACGTAACGACAACTTTGATCTCGCTAGATATGTTGATTCAGATTTCGAATGCTGCAAATTGAATGCTAAATCTACAACGGCCGGTGGCCAGTTCTTCGAAACACGATCAATAACATGGCAATGCAAGAAGCAAACCACGACCGCTCTCTCTACTTGTGAGGCTGAATATATTTCAGCTTCCAGTTGTTGTTCCCAGCTTCTGTCGATACAACAACAGATGAGAGACTTTGGATTGCAGTTTCTTGATACGCCCTTATATGTAGATAATAAGGCAGCTATCGACATTACTAAAAATCCGGTTCAACACTCAAGGACTAAACACATTGAAATTCAATATCACTTTATCCATGATTGCTACTAGATAAAGTTGATTCGAATAGAAAAAATCCAAACTGATGAACAAAAAGCTGATTTTTATACCAAACCATTTACTCGAACCAGATTTAAATATCTTATGAGACTTAATGGTTTGAAAAATCTTTCACCATATAATGAAATAGAGGTTGAATACGGATCAGATGACGAGTTCTCGTGATCCTCATTGGTTTGTCACTATTACAGTTTTTAGAATTTCTTTCTTTAGAAAACAAAAATTCTAAAAATAGGTTTTTGATTTTAGGGGGAGAAATGATGTAGAAAATACAAAAACATTAAAAATTGCAAAAATGTACAAAAAGAGTTTTGTGTAAGAGAGGAAATGATAGTACATCAGTAGACTATCACAGTACGCTAAATATTCGAAATGTTAAAAAGTTTAAACAAATCTCACTGTGGATGTGCCAGTAGGCTTCACACATTCAGTAAATTGTTTCTGAGTATAAACTAAAAACACAACTTCTTAATTTGTGGCTTAACATCTCTCAGATATACAGACTTGGTACTCCGAAATTTTGTTTGAGAGATTGCCTGATTCTGAGATACTAGGTCTTTATAGCGAATTGATATCTGGGATATTATACAAGTTATTATGATTTTGCGTCGGCAATGGACTAGAACTTGTAGAATACTTTTGCTTATTAAACCCCAAAACTGCAGCAAATTGTAAATATCGAAAGATTAAAAATTGTTGTAAAAAGATTCCAAATTTGAACACAACCTTTAAGTCGAGCCTTCATCTCTTTGTCGGTACAGTGGTACTAACCTGAGCTCTCAAGACCCCGTATTACCCAGTTATAGATATCAGTTAGCTATATTCAACTTTAAAATGAATTCTAGGAAAACTTGATACGGGAGTATATTATGAGATGGGAAACACGATTACATAAAGTTTCTAAAATTACCTAACGTATCTCAGATCAATTGAGAAATGTGTAGAGGTTTATGTGGGCAAGTATATTGGCAATCTAGGTGAATTTTTTAAAACTTAAAGTCTTAATCAAGGTCAACGGTACTAGTGATTTGTCTCAAAAACTGATATAATCATCTAACATGAACTCACAAAAATATGTCTGCAAATGTGTTTGTACATAGTTTATTGTTATTTCAGATTAAACCCAAAAAGATTTTCAGTGTGTTTTAGCATAAACATTGAAAAAATAAAAAAGATTTATTATAATCTTAGTTTCGACAACCGAAGATGGAAAACGGATCTTCAAACTCCAAAGGTGCTACATGCTGAGAAATCTTGAAGACAACGGGTTGGGAGCTAATCTGAAGTGATAAAATGCTTTGAAAGGAATAAAAGTTCATTGATTTGAAACTTTACATCAAGTTTTCAACCAAGGTCATTAACTTGGACTTGGTAGACAAATCGGTTAACCAGGGTCATTAACTTGGACTTGGTCAACTAGGTGGATTGTTTAAACTGAATTTGAAAATAAAATTGGAAAAATTTAACATTAATAACACACTTCGTACGAACTAGTTAAACAGGACCAAATTATTCAACTCGTAAGAGTTGAATAATTCGTACGAAGTGTCTCATTAGTATAAATAGCCATCAATTCGTACGAGTTATTCATTGTGTTTGTGCGATTTGAGAGAGAAATTGTGTGTGGATTTATTAGTTTGAACGATTCATAACGATAGTCTACAAAAATTTGCATTGTAGAGGTTGGCTAGCACACCTCATACAATGGGCAACGTACTAGACTGATTTTGACCGATGATTTTTAACTATTAGACCTCAAATATTAGATTTAGGATGATTGAGCGGTTAAAACATAAATTGAACTTGGAATATTGTAAATCGACATGTTTAGATCAATAATGAACATTTGATTGTTGAAAGTCATGTAAAACTGATAGTTGCAGGTTTTGAGGATGAAGATGATCACTTTGTATGAAGTGTATATACACAGTTCGTTCGAAGTGTTATTGATTAAATCTGATTGGATAACCTCAATTCGATCACTTCGTACGAATTGAGTATAAAAGTTAAAAAATTTTCTAAGTGTCACCTTATCTGTGATGTGCAGGAAAAGAAGTCGAATTTTTCGTCAATTCACAAGATCTGTTGTTTGCTAGATAAAGAAAAGTATCCGATGTTAAAACCATTTGCTGATGTGTTAGCATTTATCGGACGAATTCGCGTGACAAACGTGCTAACTCGTATACATATTCCATACAAGTCACACGTGGAATATTTCTGGAATGCAGCACAATAAATTGATACCAAAAAGACTATATATTTTGCTGTAAAGATAGATGACAAAGATTTCGAGGTTAAAATCACTGAAGCTGACATACGAAGAGTATTAGATTTCAAGGATAACGAACAAGATCTAACAGATTTTTTCTGAATGCATGGTGAAAGGATGTTTTAACCCGATGGGTTATAGAGGATACGCAAATGCAACAACATGGAAGATAGAGAATCTAGGGCGTCCTTACAAGTTCTTTGTTCATTTGCCAGTTCATGCGGTAAGTCATAGAAAAGGATGTTTCGATGATATTGTTGACTATCAGATGTGCATGGTCAGGGCGTTGGTTTTGAATTTGCCGTATAACTTTTCAAGAGTAATTTTCGAGCACATGGTGAAGAACTTAGGCCCTGACAAGTCTATTCAGTATCCAAGATTCGTCCAAATGTTACTTGATGACAAGTTCAAGAATCTAAAGAAGGAAGACAGTGATATTTTGGTATCGGATCATACGAATAATGAAACGCTGCAGAGATTAGATCAATATCTGAGGCAAGATTCTGAACCAGTTCCTAAACCAATATTTACAGCTATTGTATATAAAGATTATGTGGCACCTGAAAAGGGAAAATAGTGTAAAGCTTCAAGTGGTGATGAAAGAGATGAGCTAGATTGTTGGAAGGATTTATTACAAAACGTAGCAGATGCTATGAAAAGGACGTAGTTGAAAAGAAGCGAAGATGTCCTGCTAAGAAAGCTGCTAAAACGATTTTGACTGACTATCCTAAAGATCAACCGGAAGTCAATGTTGAAATTCCGATAGATACGAATGTTGAAGCACCTCCAGAGACACAGGTTGAACAAAATGTTGAGGTAGAGACAAGTGATCATGGTGTTATTTCTGCAACTTCTGATATAGAGAAACAAACAGCTAATGGTGATAATGAAGAATCTGAAGATTCTACTAATATCAGGGAAAAACAGTTTCAACAAGAAAAGAAACAAGAGATATTAAAGAAGAAAGGTGTTGAAGACTATGTGTCTGTTCCTTCAGAGAACGAGTCTGAAGAAGAGAGACCAGGTAAGAAAGCTCGAAGAGCTAAAAGCAAAACTTTTTCTGAAAAGAAGTTCACAAGATCCCGTACAAAGAAAGCTAAAAGAAAGCATCTTCGAAAGAGAGCTTCCAAGGCCAAGAAAACTAGGGAGACTGAACAACCATTTACATCTCCAATCCATTCTTCACCAGTTCATACATCATCCACTCCACAACAACCACCTGTTACACCATTTGTTACTCAAACTGTCATACCTAACATAGAAACCATTATTCCACCAATTCCTCCAATGGTATCTCATTCTATTTATCAACCTATTCCACCTATTTCACATGTTACACCACCACGAACTGCTTCACAGAGACAAACAACTTCGAGTCAATCAAAGTCTACACCGCAATTTTATACTGATCAAAGATTTCAAGAAGAATTTGGTAGAATTCTACTTGAAGATGAGCAATTTACTAAAGGAACATCCGTTGAAGGATTAACTGATATGTTTAACGAGCCAAAGATTGCTGAACTTGAAGGACGGATAAAAGCGTTAGAAGATAAAAACAATGTACTCGTAAAGAAAATGTTGTGATGGATGCTAGGATTAAATTCTTGAAAAATGATCGAGAATATTCGAAAGCTGTAATTGAAAGTTTAACAACTGATAATGGTAGACTGAGAAAAGTGGTGAATGATCTTGAGAACGAGAGATCACAAAGCAACAAAAGGTTTGATATACTGCAAAAGGTGTTGACGAACAATCTGGGAATTGATTTTTCTGCTGAATACAATCGTATTGAAGCTCAAGAAGCTAGGCAAAGAGCAGAAGAAAATCAAAGAAAGCTTGAAGCAGAGTCTGCAGCGTTAAGCAAACAAAAGACAATGATTGAAGCAATGGTTGTTGATAACTCTTGAGCGTGTTCGAGCTCACAAGCTGAAAAAGAAAAAGTTGATGGAAAGGAGACTGAAAAAGAGGTTGAAGCTGAAAAAGATGATGATAATGAGGAAGAAAAAGATAATGACGATGATTTATCAAAGAAAGACAAGAAAGATGATGATGACAAGGGTAATGACGATGATAACACCTAGGGTAGTTGAATCTGCAAAGTTTAACGAAGAAAGAGGAGTTGAATGTAAGGGGAGCCAATAGAGACTAAACAGACTGAAGAATTATCAGGAATCTTGACAACTAATCCTATTACAGCTGTTTCGGATAGCTACAAGCCCCAGATTTTATATTTAGAGCATAATGTGGAGGAAGGAGAGTTCATCCACAACTACACGAAATAGGAGATTGCAGTTATGCTTGAGGTTGATGAAAATTCATTTGATTTTGACTTCAAGCAACAGTTGAACAATATCAGCTCATTTGAGCTGAATAACTACGTTTACAAGCATATTCCAGAAGCAGATTCTTATGATCATATAGTTGTTGAAGATGCGTCTGATGATGACGAAGCTGCAAAGTATTCAGGTGTTGATACTGATAGTTTTTCGACGTTTGAGGAACTATTCAGTAAATTGAATGATGATCTGTTGAAGAGAAAGATTGAAGAAACGGTTATTGAGGGAAACGTGCCTAAACGAGTATCTAAAGAAGAGATAGTTGAAGCACGAAAGAGTTAGTTTCATGATATGCCGAAAGAAAGGAAGTTCAGGCGACCTCTAGCGTTCTTTACACGCAATAAAGACAAGTATTTGGGAGATATTCTTAGCTAGGGTTGGCTTTCGGAGTTGAAAGTTTATGCTATTAAGCGAGAATTTAGAGTGTAGTACTTCAAATACTTGAATGATTTGAAAAGCTTACCATTCTGTGATATTGAAGAGCTTGTGCAGACTAGAATGATAAATCTCCAAATGAAAATTCACGATCAACGTCTCTAGAGAGTGATAAACTATGAAGCAATTCACGGTTTCCACAAATGGAAACCGTTTATTCCAAAGAGACGTATCAAGTTTGATAAAGTCACAAATTATAGAGATATTATGCTGGTGATGAAACGACCGAAAGCTATGATGAACATGACTTTAATGAAGATTAAACAAGATTTTCATGAATTCTTTCGATGGTGGCAAATTAATCCTGCAACAATGGAAGCAGTTATCGTTTTGCAAGCTGATGAGAATCAAAAGATCACTGAAGAAATAACTCCTGAATTGATGGAGAGAAGGAGAATTTGGGGATTGTGGAGAACGATACGTATACTATACCCGATGTGCCTAGTTAACTGTTCGAAGGAGGATGTTAAATGTTTATTCTTCAACAAGATAAGTTACGAGAAAAAGGAGAAGACACAAGCGATGCAATACTAGGGAGTGATTAACGTTTGCTATGCACATGGTATTAATTTAGGTATCATGAGGGAATCCAAATGGAGAGAGCTAGAAAGAGAAGAATTTTTGAAAGAAGTAAAGAGAATTAAAGAAATTATAAAAAGAAGTCGTGTAGCTCGACTCAGAAGATTTTATTTTATGAAATGGGCACCAGCGACTGATCAAACGCCCATACCTTATGAAGAACGTCGAAAGCCTAAGAAATATTTCTTTGGACGCTGATTGTTACAAGATTGAAGATTTTGCTGACTGGCCAAGATTATGACAACATCCAAGGAGTAGTTTGTTGATGCACGGTGTCTATTGTCTACGTCTTAGGTCTAGTTAGATTGTATAGGGTTTGAAAGTGTCAAAATGTAAGTTTATTATGATTTTGTAATCACTTCGTACGAACTGGTCAGTTGGTGTGAAGTGTGTGGTCTATAAATAGGAGTCTTGGCATTTCATTTGTAAGACTTTTTAGAGACTTGATGTGACAACCGGTAATTTCTGGTTTATAATTACGCGTATAATGAGTATTAATACATTAGCACGTAGCGTAATTTGACTTAAATTAACTTTATGAGGCCTCTAGTATGCCTAGGAACGTCTATCCGGCCTTACACTTCGCGAATGTTGATTTGCGAAAAGACTGCTAAACTATGAGCGGCAACGAACTGACATCGGAAAAAATACTGACAATGCCGACAAATATGAATTTTATACGTATAATTTATGCACCTAAAATTAGGGTTTATACGTCACAAAACGCAAACACGAATGAAAAACGCGATTGTAGGAGCGCACCGACAATGAAACGGAAGCATCAGACTCGTGTATCAACTCCAAAACTAGAATATTATCACAAATTTAGCTTGGTAATCGAATTTTGATATTCGCAGTCGAAATTGGATTGAAAAACGAATTCGAAACGACCCCTGAATCAAATTTTGTGATTTTAACACAACCGATGAACGAACGCGCCAAATGACGACTACCAACACTATTTTACATAGTTATGATCCTAAAATAAGATTTTACAACATTATATGATGTTCGGGTTTGAAAACGGGCTCTAGAAATATGATCGAGCAGCTTGAAAACACAAGAACTAGGCTAACGGGCCTTGGGCCCAACTCACTTAAACCTACCTATAAATACCCACTTATAACAATTTACCCTCATAACACACTCCCAACCCTAGCCGCATGCCCCCTTCTCTCTCCATCTCCGACGAACTGAAACCGACCGGCCACGGCGACAGAGCTCCGGCAATGTTTTTCGGCGCGTGTTAGCACGTGCCCCCCCAATTTCTACCCTCTAAACATGTTTCCAGCGTCGATTTTTCCATTTGAGCAACGAAAGTGTCAGTTTCAACCCCAGCAGCCGGGTTTCATGAGTTTTATGTGGGTAAGTTCCTCTTCGTCACCTTTTATGCTCAGATTTGTTTAGATCTTGTTCACTTAAAGCTCCCTTCTTGTATCTTATTTTTTTAGTGGTGGTGGTTGAGAACAGTTCTAGGAGTGGCGGTGGTGGCTCCGGTTTGGTGACGACGGAAGAAAGGAAGGGTGACGGTGGTCACCGGCGGCACACAAACGAAGTCGTCGTACAACGATAACCAACGACGGCAGTGATGATGCTATGGATGGCGCGGTTTTGGTCACGGTTCTTTGTTTGGGTTTAGTTTTAGTTCGAGTTTTGGTTTGGGTGCGAGACTCGGTTCAACTTGGTTCGGGTCCGAGTCAACTCAGGCAACTCGGTCAAAACCGGGTCAAACCCGGTCAAGCTGGTCAACGGTCAGATTTGGGTTCGGGTCAAAATCCGGTCAATTCAGTCAGTACGGGTCAAAACTGTTGGTGCATAATGTCTATGTCTTAGTCTTATATCGAGTCTGTATAGTATAGAGCTGGATAGGCTCGGCGTATGAAGTATTTATGTAGTGTTGTAACAAGTTCGTCCATAAACTTCATGTATAGCCAAGTTCGGCCGAACTTGCTAAGACAAGTTCGAGCGAACTTGCATGTCTATAAATACCTAGCTTGTAATCCTCATTTGTAACTTTGGCATTTTGGAGGCGAAGCTCTGTCAGTTTGTACTCTTGACGTTTGATTAAGAAAACTGATGATTAACTGATTAAATCTTGTCTATTGGTAAACACGACGTAATATTTCCGCTATACGTTAGATATCAAATTTAGGTTCCTTAGCATCAAGGATCGGTCCTACAAGTGGTATCAGAGCTAGAACAGCCTGATTTGATAGTATCAAGACAAGAACACTTCTATTTCATCTCCATTCTTCTATTTTTCTTAACTTTTTCATCAAAAATGAAGAATTCACGGTCAAAATCTTTTCAATTTTGAATATATCATGTAAAATACAACAAAGATAAACCCTTGAAAGATTGGAGACCAAATTCAACCGAATTGATGACAAAATTTTGAAAAAACCATGTTTTCCAAAACTTGTCCATTGAACTTGTGCTAAAAAATCACTTTTCAAGTGAGTTTTTGCCAAGTTCGCCCGAACTTGAGTTGTTTTTGAGGAAAATTCTGTCAAGTTCGCTCGAAGTTAACCAATTTTCATTGATTTTATATCAAGTTCGGAACTTGATTAATATCAAGGAAATTCAAGTTAAGTTCGCTCGAACTTACAAGATCATAATCAAATTTTATATAGCAAGTTCGATCGAAGTTCAAGGAAGATTTTTCAAAACAAAAAATCACAAGTTTGACCGAACTTGTGATTAAAATCATAATTCTTCCTTTGCAACTACAAGTTCGACCGAACTTGTAGTAGACCTAATTGTTTTCAAAGTTTTTGAGTATTTTCAGTGTACATGTCTCGTTATTCATGATGGATGATATTCAAAGAGCTTTCATGTCCGGAGTTAGTTCGTCAAATGCCAACGTGATCCATCAAGTCAATCTTGATAACGAAATGGGCACGACTGTTAAACCGCCCAAGCTAATGAGCATGGACGAGTATGAAGCATGGAAGGAGAAGTTTACATATTGGGTTCAAGCCATGCACTTCGCAGGCTGGGTGTCGATAAAAAGAGGTTACACTGTTCCGGTGGATGAACATCAGCAAGTTCTGGAAAAGTACAATTACACGACTGTACAGAAAGACGAATACATTGCTGAGAAAAATATGATAAGTCTTATCCAACAATCCGTCAAAGAAGATATTCTCGTTTTGCTACCGGAATACACAACTACAAGAGATCTCTGGCTTTCTCTTAAAAAGAAGTATCAAGGAATCGCGGAGATCATGAAGAGCAAGAAGGCGCTCATTATGAAAGAGTTCGATATCTTCAACATGCTGAAGTGTGAGACCATGAAGTAGATGATTGAACGATTCTTTCATCTTAAAGTCCAAATGCGAAGACACGGTCTCGAGAAGACGGAACAAGAGTACATCGACAAGCTTGCAGATGCTCTCCCAGATGGAGAATGGACTACTTATCTTATGGGTCTAAAGGAAAGTGATAAATGGGAATTCTTCAAGCTGTCAACATTTATCGATAAAATCGAAGGTCACGAAATGGAACTCTTGAAGATTGCAAAGTCAAAGAACGCTAATGTTGTTCAAGACGTTGGTTTGTACTACAAGAGTGGAATGCAAGATAACATTTTAAGTCCAAAGATTCAGACAACATTTAATGCGAGTTTGAATTCTTCGAACAATTCACAGCAGAATCAGAATCAGTCATATCCTCAATATGATCAAAGTCCACAGTCTTCATTCTCAAGTACTGGTTCAAATTCATCTTATCAAAGTCAAGCAAATCAGAATCAATAAACAAATTCTGATTCGAATGTATACAAGTGCAATATCGCAGTGAATTTAAACAATGTTGTTTCGGAACAAGTCGCTAAACAGCATATTTCGCTTCTTGCCACTGTTCTGGAGTCATACGAAAGTCTTATAGCCGGTAAAATTGGAAATCCCGGAATGACGGCAGAAGATTATGACCAAGTGGATGAAGAAGAACTCGAGTTGATGGATATCAAGTGGTGTTTAGCATCTATCATTCGAAGGGTCACAAAGTTCATTGCTCTCACTGGCCGAGATATCAGAAACTCAAGCAACAAACTAGGTTTTGACAAGACGAAAGTGACATGCTTCAGATGTCGTCAAAAGGGACATTTTAAGAGAGAGTGTAAAAATCCTGAAGCAATAGGAAATCAAAGTCCATTTGTAGGAGGCAGCGAGTATTACAAGAAGTCACTTCAGTACAATCCTTTCCCAAAGAATACTCAGGTTGAAATTCAAGAGAAACCAAATAGCAGTAACACTGAAAAAGCTATGGTTGCATCAAACAAAGATGACGGTTTCGACTGGAATTCCTACATCGGTAAGAAGACCAGAGTTGCATTAATGGCTGAAATTGTTGAAGATACTTCTGCAGAAGAAGCAGCGGCTTTGGAGAATATTCTGCTGGAACAATATTTGCAACAACAACGTGTAGAAGAGGAGTATATCCACATGCAGAAGCAAGGAATTTTAACTCCTAATTTGTGTGATAATTTTGCAGGTCATTTTGATGGAAGGTCTCAGGAACAAGTTCCCAAGAAGAAATCAACTGATGAAGTAGTCATTGATGTTACTCAAGAAGTGAATGCCGAAAACCTCAAGGACATTGCCGACAAATCATTGATGGCAAATCTAACCAAGGTAGGTCCAGAGGTAAATGAAGTTGTCAAAGTACAAGTTGTAGAGGTTGAGAAACCTTGTACAAAATGTACTGAACCATGTTTTGAGTGTGCCGAAAAATCAAAGATCATCACTGAAAACAATGTCCATAATGAACTTTTGAAATACGATTATCGCATAATGAAGGAAGCGTATGATAAAATGAAAAATGATTATGGAAGGCTTGATAGAAATAACATCGAACAACATGATACAATAAGGATGTTAAAAGGAACAGTAATGGATAAGCAAAAAGCGATTAATATCTATATTAACACCATTGCTGAAACTAAGCAACAACTTCAGGACATGAAAATTGAAACAGAGCGTGTTCAACAACTTTTGAGAAGTTACACTTGTAACGCATATGTCATCGATCACATCCTTCCGACTATTCCATCGGAAGAGAAACCTAAAAAGAAAATTTGTAAAGAATACAACAATGTTCCTCCACCCCTATGCGAGAAGTATTGTCGCAAATCCGCTGATGGGATGGATAAGGTACTCAATATTGAGTTGTTATCTACAAAGAAAACTGAGTTGCCAGAGAACATTGGTGTAATCTATACTAAAACAGATGATGACAATGCTATGGTTAAAAAGGTTGTTGAAATTGTTTTGAACGATTCTGATGAAGGCAGCTTTAAAAGTGCCTACTCAAGCTCAAAGAATTCTGATTCACAGTCCGAAGATGACGATAGATCATCGGAGAATGATATATGTGATGATCCTAATGTTGTCATGTACAAGATTAAGGAATCTGATAGATTATACTTTGATGACAGTTTTTCGATTCAGAACGTGAAGGGAGATTTGTTAGACAAATTCTGTAAACTCGTGGAAGTCACATCATATGATCTGGAGATCAATGAAAAGAAATTTTATTCCAAACCTAAAAGAAATAACTACCAAAAGAATGGTGGTGATTATCCAGAAAACCTGAGAGCTGGGTTGGGATTAGAGGAATCAGATGAACCTAAAAAGAAAACGTCACTATTTTATGAATACATAAATAAAAACATTAATTTTGTATATGGGACGAACACGGTTCATGAGGAAAGTTTGATCAGGAAGCAATCAAACAATAATTTCAAGAAACAGAAAGAACTTCGAGATAAAGCCAAAATTGCAAGTGGTGCCAAAACAAGTGGTGTAAAACCCACAAAAGGACATCCACACGATCCTCGGACTTGTTTCAAGTGCAACGAAATTGGTCATATTGCACGTTACTGTCCGAAGTCAAAGCCGGCTTATCTTCGAAGGAAAGAAAGTTCAAATGTTGTAAAACCGAAGCAACCAGTGTTTGTAAAACCTGTAAAGATTTTGAAAAGAAATGAATCAAAAGCTGAAGTCAAACTTAAGTTTGAAAATTCAATTTTTGAAAAAGGTGAAACTTCAAAGGCTATTGAAAACAATTTTTACATCAAGAAGGCTAACATAAAATCTCAAGCCTGGATTGCAAAGAAACGGTTAACAATATCTGAGATCACTAAGTCTGAGCTTGTTAAGACTAGTGATAGCATGAAAGAATCAAAATCTGAAATCATAATTGAAACCACATCTGAAAATGTCAAAACTACAAGTGGTGACGATTCAAAAGATAAAAAGACAATAAAGTTTTCAAACATAAACATCATAGAAAATCCTGATGATGAATATGAATTTGATTATGCAGATGAATGTGGATTCGATTATGCTGATGAGTGTGAGTTTGATTTTGACGATGGTTTTCCAATTCAACCTAAGACCAAAAAGGCTTGGGTCTCGCTTTTTAAATAGATTGTTGAAATGTGCAGGGGCTCCAGAGATCCGTACTTTCTAAGTGGATTTTGGATAGTGGAGCTTCGAGACATATGACGGGAATGAAAGCGTTGCTATTCGACATAAAAGCTATCAATGGTGGATATGTTGGATTTGTGGGTAACCAGGGTGGAAGGATAGTTGCCGAGGGAAAACTCTCCAATGGCGTCGTTTCATTCGATCGCGTGAATTATATTGCAGAGTTGGAAAATAATCTTCTGAGCATATCGCAGATTTGTGACAAGAAGTTCACGGTGCATTTCAACGACAAAGAGTGTATTATCTTGAAGCCGGGATTCAAAATACCAGATGAGTGGATTCTGATGTGATCACCACGTGAGAATGATTTATATGTTCTTGATATGGGCAACGCTACCACTTCATCAAAATCAGCACAATGTTTTGTGACAAAGGCTACTGAAAACGATTCTATTCTTTGGCATCGTAAGATGGGGCATATTCATTTGCAAAAAATGAAATTCTTGGTTCATAATGATCTTGTAGACGGTGTAAATCTTCGGAGTTTTCATATGTCTTATCACTGCTTAGAATGCAAAAAGGGAAAGCAGATCAACAAATCTCATCCGAAGAAAATTCTAAACTCAATTAAGTTGCCGTTAGAACGTCTCCACATGGATTTATTTGGTCATGTAAATGTTCGAAGCATCTCAGGAGACTTATATTGCTTGGTCGTGACAGATGACTATTCGAGATATTCGTGGGTATTCTTTCAGGAATCAAAAGACGAAACATTCGAGAACTTGGTTATTCTATTCAAGAAACTCGAGAATCTTTATCATCTGCCGGTCATACGCATTAGAAGTGACAACGGCACAGAGTTTAAGAATAACAAAATGAAGGAATTCTGCAACGTAAAAGGGATTCTGCACGAGTTTAGTACTCCCTATACAGCAAAACGGAGTAGCTGAATGGAAAAACAGAACTTTGATTGAAACTATGAGAACCATGCTTGCAGATTCTAAACTCCCAATCAGCTTCTTGAGTGAAGCGGTTGCTGCGGCTTGCTACACGCTAAACAGAGTTCTCACTGTCAAACCAACAAAGAAAACATGTTTTGAGATGATAAACCGACGGAAGCCAAATTTGAAATTCTTAGAACCATTTGGTGCGCCATGCACTGTAATCGATTAAGATGGCAAATTCGGAGCTAAATCTATTGAAGGTTTCTTTGTTGGATATGCGAGTCCGTTAAGAAGAGTATATATTCCTTCGTTGAGAAAGGTTATTGAAGCACAGCACGTGGATTGTTTCAACTATACGGATCCTATTCAAAGGAGAGGTGACGCATGACCGTTTAACTATCAAGACCTTTGGAAGTCATTCGACTTGCCGGAAGAACCGTCTGACGAAGAAGTTGCAGCGTTATACTATCTTCACCAGTCAGCAAATCAAGAACAAATCATAAGACCAATTGTGGTTAATCAACCCACGTTGGATTCTTCATCTTCCGGAGTTGGTCCAAGCAATAGCAGTAGTGTTCAAGTTGAAAATACTTCTGAAACAGAAGTAACACCTGCTACACCTCTAGTGAATGCTTCTAATGAACCAGAAAACACAACAGTGCCCAGTACGCCTAAGAATCAGAATTCTGAGATGAAGCACCGATATTTGATGCTGATGATGAAACTTCATTGGATGAAGAAGTTGAGCAGATTTCTAACCTGTTGAGTCAATCTGCTAGTCCAAGAAATCAGAACGAAGCTTCAACAAGTACTCCTAATGTTGATATGAACAGTGATCTGATTGTTTCAAATCAGCAAAGCTCAGTTGATGTTCCAACAGAAGAAATGCCGCGATCATATTCGTACCATCCTTCAACGAATATTATAGGAGGACTACAACTGGTGTGCGTACACGAAACCAAATCAACAAAGCAATTAGTTGTTTCTACACCCGAGTTGCACCAACTCAGAATTACTGCTACCACTCATGTTTTATTTCTCAAACAAAGCCAATGACAGTTAATGAGGCTCTAGCAGACGAGAATTGGGTGATAGCAATGCAAGAGGAACTTTTACAGTTCGAGAAGTTGGGTGTTTGGAAGCTTGTTGACTTGCCACCGAAGCAGAAAGCTATTGATACAAAGTCGGTCATCAAGTGTAAAAGAGATGATCGGGGGGTTATAGTAAGAAACAAAGCTCGGCTGGTTGTCAAGGGATTCCACCAGCAGGAAGGTATAGATTATACGGAGGTATACTCACTGGTTGCGCATTTAGAATCTATCCGCATTTTCCTAGTGTTCGCAGCTTGGAAAGGATTTAAAGTGTACCAGTTGGATGTAAAATCTGCATTTCTCTACGGTAAACTTCGTGAACAAGTGTATGTCAGCCAACCACTGGGGTTTGTCGATCCATTGAACAAGAACAAAGCATATATCCTGGATAAAGCCTTGTATGGTTTACACCACGCCCCGAGAGCTTGGTACGAGACGTTATCGCAACATCTCATAGGAAATGGTTTTACACGAGGCACAGTGGACAGCACTTTGTTTACTAGAGAAGTTGGATCGCATCTGATAATAGTACAAATCTATGTGGACGATATCATTTTCAGTTCTACGGATGACAGTCTGTGCAAAGAGTTTGAAAAAATCATGAAGAAGAAATTTGAAATGTCCTCGATGGGCGAAAAGAAGTTCTTCTTAGGTCTTCAAGTGGATTAGCTTCCTGACGGGATATTCATTCATCAGACTAAGTATGTTCATGACATTCTCAAAAAGTTTGAAATGGATTCTTCAAAGCCGCTTTCGACACCGTTGGCACTAAACCATGGGATTTGTGTAGACGAGACGGGAACGAAAGTTGATGAAACACTTTATCGATCGATGATAGGTTCACTGATGTATCTGACGGCATCTCTCCCAGACATCATGTATCCTACTTGCTTATGTGCGAGATATCAGTCAAGTCCTTGAATGTCATACTTGCAGATAGTCAAGCGAATCTTCCGTTACTTGAAAGGTTGCCCAAGCACCGGCCTGTGGTACCCCAAGAACGACAATTTTGATCTCACTAGATACGCTAACTCGGACTTCGGAGTAGACAAACTGAACTCGAAATCTACAACTGCAGGATGCCAGTTCTTTGGCACACGTTTGGTAACGTGGAAGTGTAAGAAACAGACCACGGTCTCTCTCTCAACCTGTGAAGCGGAATACATTTCTGCTTCCAGCTGTTGCTCTTCAATCCTCTGGATTCAGCAACAGATGAGGGATTATGGTCTGCAGTTTCTTGACACGCCTTTATTTGTAGATAACAAAGCAGCCATCGATATAACTAAAAAACCGGTTCATCACTCACGTACAAAACACATTGAAATTCGATACCATTTCATTCGTGACTGTTATGAAAAGAAATTGGTTCGAATAGAAAAAATCCACACCGACGAACAAAGGGCTGATTTTATACGAAAACATTTCCATTAACAAGATTTAAATATCTAATGCGACTTAACGGCATTAAAAACTTGCTTACAGGTGCGGAAGCTGAGGTTGAATACGAATCGGTTAACGAATTCACGTAATCCGCATTGGTTTGTATGGTTTGTAAGTATCTTTCTATTTTAGTATTTCTTAAAATTCTAAAAGTCAAAAATATGTTTTTGATTTTCGGGGGAGAAATATTTGGGAAAATAAAAAAACATATGAAAATTTTCAAAAATGTACAAAACCATTGAAAAAGACGAAAAGAATTCGATGTCACAAAAAGGAAATGATAGTACATCAATGAACTATCACAGTATGCTAAAGAAATGTAAAGTTTAAAAGTAATAAACGAGTCTTACTGTGGATGTGTCGATAGGCTTAACACGTTTAGTAAACTGTTTTCGAGATATAAACTAAATTTAGCAACTGCTTAATCGTGTGGATTAACACATCTTGGATATATGGACTTCGTACTCCGAAATTTCGTTTGAGAGATTGCCTGATTCTGGGATACGAGGTCTTTATAGATAGTTGATATCTGGGGTATTATACAAGTTATTTTGATTTTAGGGAAGCAATGGCCTAGAACTTCTATAATACTTTCATCAAAAATCCCCAAACTGCATGCAAACTTGAAAAGTATCAAAAAATCTAATCATTTGCAGTGCTGAAAAGATTCCTTAAATGGAACACACCTTAAAGTCGAGCCTTCATCTCTTTGTTTGTACGGTAGTACTAACCTGAGCTCTCAACGTCTCGCATTACCATGATACAGATATCCCCGCTATATTCACATGTAAGATGAAATCTAGGGAATCTTGGTACGGGAGTATATTCAAGAAGTGGGAACTGCAGATAAGTCAAATTTCATAAATCTTACCTTAACATATCTTGAAAAAATTGAGAAACGTGGTAAAGCTTAAGTGGACAAACATATCGACAATCTAGGTAAACAAGTTTAAAGCTTAAAGTCATCTAAAGGTCAACGGTACTGGTGATATGTCTCAATTAACTGATATGATCATTTAGACACGATTTCACAAAAATGTGTCTGTAAATATGTTTCATAGTTTATTTTGTCCTGTACATAGTTTATCAGCTTTACAGATTAAAACCAAAAAGATTTTCAGTGTGTTTTAGCATAAAATTACAAAAATACAAAAAGATTTTATTTCTACATTGTTTTCAGCAAACCAATGTTGGAGAACGGGTCTTTGAAGTCTGGTAAGATGCTAGAATTGGTGGGAATCTCATTGACAACGGGCTGGGAGCTAATCTATAAAATCTGAAAAGTCAAAATGATAAAAATTCATTAATTTGAAACTTTGATTTTGAAAATATCAACAGTTTGTTCGTAACGGGGCAAACCAGGGCCATTAATTTGGACTCGGCAGACAGATCGGTTAACCAAGGTCATTAGCTTAGACTTGGTCAACTGAGTGGATTTTCATAACTGGTAAAAGTTGGAAAGTTTAAGGGTTAAAATGTAAAAATTGAAAAAAATTTTTGAATTTGTGTTTGGCAAGTTCGGCCGAACTTGCTAAACTGAACAAGTTTAACATCTAAGCAAGTTCGACCGAACTTGCTAGTTAATGGCTGGCAGTTTAAAACAGAAGTTCGCCCGGACTTATGATGGGCTTGATAGTTTTGGGCTCAACAAGTTCGCACGAACTTGCCAGGGTATAAGTACCTCAGCAAGTTCGGCCGAACTCATTTGTCTGATATTCAAACTCAGTGAGCGAACTTACTTCCTTTGAGCGGTTTTGAGTTTTGGCAAAATCATACCGTTACCCTGCCCATTTTTCGATTGTTCTTGGTGATTGGCACACCAACCACAATGACTGAGGTAGTGATTCGATCTTAGAACCATGGATTTAACTGAATCGGACTTAATGAATCTGAAACATTAAAAATCGATAGATCTAGGTTTAATTGGACAAAATTGAACTTTGAATCTTGTTTTTAAACATAAATCGACCGTGGAACTATGTTGGATTTGAATGAAACGGTTGTGAACATGTAGAGCAGGTTTGGTTTGTAGATGATGACAAGTTCGCCGAACTTGTTATCAAGTTCGACCAGACTTGTTAACAAAACTGAATAAAGAGATCTTAATGCATGTTCGCCCGAACTTATGTTAAGGAAATCTGAATTGTTTAGGGTGTAAGTTCACCCGAACTTATAAAGGAACATGTTGTTAAGGCATGTTCGGGCGAACCTGATCTAAACCAGAATGTTTAACATATATCAAGTTCGCCCGAACTTGATGAATGTGTTAGAAAATTTTTGTAACTTTCTCTCGATAAGCGTGCTAATTGTTTTGCGTCATTTTTCAGGCTCAAGTTCCAGCGCGTGTAATCTCTATTGAGTTTTCTAAGACTCACAACACGTGTATTACGCTCGACAAGATGACCTGTCCATCCTTAAAGGAATACGACAGTATCTTAAAGTTTTTGGAGGAAAGTCCTATTCACAGAGCTATCACGGAACGCACAGTGTCACACAGATCTCATATTTTCCATTTCTGGACGAATGCGGAGCTTAGTGATGATTAGAAAACAATTAATTCGGTGCGAGTTGGAAACGAGGTTAAGAAGATTTCTGTAACTAAAGATGATATTCGACGAATTCTGCAATTCAACGACAACGAAGATGATCCAATATTCCTCGACGAGAAAATGGGTAGAGGTTGTTTCTTTCGTATGGGCTATAAGGGAAGCATGAACAAGCCGACGTTAAAGAAAGGGGAAGTGCCAAATCCTTACAAACTCCTTATGCACGCTATTATTCATACATTTAGTCATCGGAAGGCAGGATTATACGACGTGCAAGATTATTTGGCTTGTATGGTAACGACATTGATTCTGAAAAAGCCGTTCAACTTTTCAAAGCTTGTATTTACACACATGTCAAAGAATATGGAGGATTCAAGGTTATGTTTATATCCGAGATTTGTGCAGATGTTGATTGATGAGAAGTTCAAGAATATAGCATGAGATACGAATGATGTGCTTTATCTAGTTCATCTTGATGAGATAACAGTGAAAAAGCTAATCAAGTTTCAGAAGCAAGCATCAGCTCCTATTGCTAAACCAGTTTTCGGAGCAATTAAGGATTCAAACTACATTGCGCCGCCTGAAAACAAATGGAGAAAAGACGGCAGTGATTATGAGAAAGAGCTTAATGCTGAAAAGGAATGGTTTAAAGACTTCAAGCCAAAAGCTAGAAGTGAATGGTTCTTAAAGGCAGAAGCTAATAAGCCTAAGAAGAAACGAGCTGCAAGGAAAATTGAAACTATGCTCGTTGACGAAGATGAACCTGAGAATGTTCAAGGCAAAGCAGGTTCTAGTGCAGCTGTAGTTGTTAAAAGTCAAGAGACTGAGAAAGTAACACAAGACGATGTTATATCTGCTACTTCTGAACACGATGATGAATCTGACAAAGAACCTATGAAAGAACCTGAAAAGAAAGAAACAGAAAAAGAAAAAGAAATGGATGCTGATTTCGATCCAAATCACGAAAAAGACTCAGATGAGGAAAGACCAAAGAAGAAGTCTAAACGTGTAAAGTCTGCAACTGTTTCGTTGACAAAGACTACAGGGTCTCCTCAGACAAAAGGCAAGAGGAAATCAAAGAAAGATCAAAAAGCAGTCAGCAAAAGATACAAAGGAAAGTTGAAAAGCGTAGAAGTTACACAAGAACCTTCTGGCGCATAGGAGAAAGGAGTTACACAAGAACCTGCTACACAAGAACCTCCTACACAAGAACCTCCTGTTGTTGATACAAGTGAAACTGAACGTCCATGAGTCACACAAGAACCTCTTGTGATAGTTTCATCAGAAGCTAAAAGGCTAGGAGCTACATAAGAACCTTCTGTGTCTGGTTTTGTGGAAGTACCTGTTATTCAATCACCAGTTGCTCCAACGACTTCAAATCTTGAAGTTCTACGCCAAAGAAGTCAACACCAAAGGCTGCTATTCCAAAGTCAACACCAAAATCTTCAGGGCCTAATATATTTGGTGATATGCATAGTGATCCAATTAGTCTGCAAGATCTAAACGACTCCTTTCCAGAGATGAATGTTGAACTTCTAGAAAAGCGTGTGAAGGTATTAGAAGACAAAGTGGCACAAAATGAAGTTGAAAAAGCAGAGCTTATTCAAAAGATGAATCAAAGCAATGTTGAGAAAGAAATGCTAGACGATAAAGTGAAAGTGTTGGAGAATGAACGAGAATATTTCAAGGCATTGATCGAGAGTTTGCAAGATGCAAATGAAAAGCTTCAAACAGAGATTGCAGATCTAAAGTCAATCCAAGCACTAAACGATAGAAGATTCACCAGGTTGCAGAAAGTTGTATCTAACTCTCTGGGGATTGATTTCATCGCTGAATATGATCGTCTGGATCAACAAGAAGCTAAAGAACGATCAAAAAAAGAATTAGCTGCGAGTGGCAAAGGAAAAGGGATTGAAGGTGAAGCTCCTACTTCTTCTGAAGCTGCAGAGAAGTCTGATGATGTGGTTAAAGCTTCTAAATCCGATATTCAAAAGGTTGACGATTCTGTCAAGCCTTCTGATCCTATAGTTGCTTCTGAAAAGGATGGAAGAAGATGAAAAGGAGGATAAAGATGATGAAGAAAAAGATGATTCGGAATATGAAGATTGGAATGTAGCTGACGATGATGATGATCAGGGTGGTGTTGGTATAAAGATTACTGAAGCAAAAATGTCAGAAGAATTTGATTTCTCTAATCTTATGAATGATGAATCGAACAAGATGGATGATAAGATTGAGTGGGAGTCAGGGCAGAAAGGGCCAACTGATGAGACTGATCTGTTGAATGTTGATAGATTTGCTAAGCCAGTTGCTCAGTTCCCACGAAGCATTTATTGTTAATGCTTGAACATAACGTGGAGGAAGGCGAGTTTATAAAAGGAAGATATTGCAAAGTTAGTTGAAGTTGATGCTACAGATCTAGAGTTTGATTTCGAAGAAGATGTGTTGAATGTTAACACTTTCGAGCCGAATGATTATCAGTATGTTAGAAGATTTGAGGCTGACGAGTATAATAGAGTGATTGTGGAAGATTGGTCTTCTGATGATGAAACAGATCATACTGCGAAGTACGTCGGTCTTAATTCTGAAAGTTTTCCTACTTTCGAGGAGATGTACAAGCAGCTAGATGAAGACATGCTGAAAGAAAAGATTGAAGAATCTTTGCGTGAAGGAAAAGTACCAAAGCCAATGACTAAAGAAGAAATTGCTCAAGCGAAAAAGTCCTGGTTTAAATAGATGCCTCGCGAACGTAAGTTTCGACGTCCTATACCATTCTTTACCAGAGACAAAGATGTTTCTTTGGGAAATATTTTGAGTTGGAGTTGGTTCAAGGAGCTGAACGTTTATGCTATCAAGAGGGAATTTGGAGTGCAATACTTCAAATACCTTGCTGATTTCAAGACATTACCGTATTGGGATGTGGAAGAGTTGGTACAGACAGTGAATGTTACATACCACATCAAAGTGATTGATCAGTTGCTGTGGAAATTGATCAAGTTTGAAGCGGTGAACGGATTTAGATATTGGAAGCCATTCATTCCTGGTCGCAGAATCAAGACAAACAAAAAGACGGGTGAAAAAGACATCACATTGATAATGAAGCGACCAAGGGCAATGAGAAACATGCCGCTGATGCCCATTGAACAAGACTTCTATGCATTGTTCAAGTGGTGGCAAATAGATCCATCGACTTGTGAAGCAGTTATTGTTTTAAAGTTTGAAGAACACTTGGATATTTCAAAGGAAACAGTTAAAGTATTGGGATATCAGGGTATGAGGGGGTTATGGAGAACAATTAGGATTCTTGATCCTATGTGGTTGGTTAACTGCTCCAGAGAAGACATCAAAACCTTGTTCTACAACAAGATTGTATTTGAAGAACGTGAAAAGGTACAAGCGATGCACTTTCAGAAAGTTGTTAATGTTTGCTATGCACACGAAGTTAATTCAGGAAAGATGTGGCAAACAAAGTGGAGAGATCTAGAAAGAGTAGAGTTTTTGAAAGAGGAGAAGCGTCTTGAAGCAATTCAGGAAAGAACTAGGAAGGCAAATGTTAAGAGATTTCAACATTTGAACAAAGTGCCTCCTGCAGATCAGACGCCAGATCCTAAGCAAGAACGGCGAAGGAAGCCGTACAAGAACTTCTTCGGTCGTGTGCGTTAATGTTTATATGAAGACAGAGTTTTGGAGACTGATACAAGACGAAGACTATATCCAAGGGGGAGTCTGCTGGTGCATAATGTCTATGTCTTAGTCTTATATTGAGTCTGTATAGTATAGAGCTGGATAGGCTTGGTGTATGAAGTATTTATGTAGTGTTGTAACAAGTTCGCCCATAAACTTCATGTATAGCCAAGTTTGGCCGAACTTGAGTCTCAGAAGGGCAAACTTGCATGTCTATAAATACCTAGCTTGTAATCCTCATTGGTAACTTTGGCATTTTAGAGGCGAAACTCTGTCAGTTTGTACTCTTGACGTTTGATCATTAAAACTGATGATTAACTGATTAAATCTTGTCTATTGGTAAACACGACGTAATATTTCCGCTATTATGGATGTTAGATATCAAATTTAGGTTCCTTAGCATCGAGGACCGGTCCTACAAAAACCCGGTCAACTTAGTCAATACGGGTCAAAACCGGTCAACTCAGTCAAACGCGGTCAATGGGTCGATACGCGACTCGATAAAGTTTTAGTGGCGTGAATTCGACGTTGTAAAGATACGTTAGAATTATATATGTTTTAGTTACATTTAAAAAGGTTGTGTTTTGAGAAATATATCGACAACTTGAGTTGTCAGGATCGTCAAAAAACAGAGGAGACTCTGTCCATTTTTCGTAAAATCGGCATTTATCAAGTTTCAAGTTTTCTTATAAAAATAAATACGAAAGCATAATTATATTGGCGATGTTTTATAACACATGAAATGATTTTATAAAACCTCGACAAATACGCGATACTAGTCAACAAAACTCGAAAACTTGTATCAAATAAATATAATTATTTATATGTATCTCAAAACACTGATAAATCGAATAACTTCGAATACTTTTACAAAATAAATATAATTATTTATATTTATTTAAAATGTCAACTTTAAACACTTTTATGAACTAAATATAGTTATTATATTTATTTCAAACATCAAGAAACTTGGAAATCCTTTATAGCTGTCACACACCCCGACTCGCAGTGGAAGACAAATGCAGGGTGCGGCAGATACGTGGTAATTCTCCATAGTTTAAAAACATTATATCATAAACAGAGAGAACCTCGGTTACAACATACTATCAGTATCATATTACACACCATAAGTTCAGTACAGTACTACGAGCTATCACAGCTCTTATTCTGCTACAGTTACTACTACAGCCATCCACACGCACGTTCCTACTCCTCTTTAGTTTTACCTGAAATGCGTGTTAGTTTTAAAAAGGTCAGCTAAACGCTGCGTGAGTTCCACTGGTTTAATTGTTGTGTAACAATATGTGTTAACAAAATTTAATTGCACTGGTCATAATCATAATGACGGTCACAATCATAGTCGCTGATGGAATTACATGAGGACACAAGTGAAACCTGACTGTTTTACCCCAGGCCGTGTCATCCCAGACACTCCCGGCCACCGGACCGTGTCACCCCACTCCCGGCCCATCAACTGCGTCACGTGCAGTTAAACGCCCCTTAGCAGTTATGCCTAACAACACAACCAAATTAGGACACGTGCAGACCTGGTTACCGACCTTCCTATCGGGCGCGGCCTGGGTTTGCCAGACCAATAGTACTATTCATTGCCCACGGCTTACGTTAGTCACTTGTAGAGGGGAGGTAGTTCGTGTGTTAGATAATTCACATTATAAGTTAGTGCAATTAACACAGTTTCGTAACATGCCAATCATCTCAGAAACAATATCACAATTTAAAAGTGGGAGAGTAAGACTCACTCCCAAATTGGTGCAATGATCACATTTTGTAACAAGTTCATGTGTTAGGGAAGTGAAATTCCCTTCATAAGTTTGTGTAATCAACACAGTTTGTAACATGTTCATGTGTTAGGGATGTGAAATTCCCTTCATAAGTTTGTGTAATCAACACAGTTTGTAACATGCATTCCACCCCAAGTAAAATAACAAAACAGTTAAAAGCGGGGCAGTGAAACTCACAGTCTCAATAGGGGTCTTAACCCAAATCAGTATCTAAGTTGGTAATGGTCATAACGTGGATCTGGTCAGGAGTTTTTACTCCGGATTGAGTCTATAGGACACTTGTATGTGATGGACATCAGGGTAGTATTAGTTTTCAGTTTGGCTTCCGGGCACCGATTCGTGTGCCAGCCAAAGTCGGTAGTTTAACGTGTTCGGATAATGGTACGGGGATACCAGTAGTGCCAACACGTGGTTATTCAAAAACGATTAACTTTCCATTAAGGGAGTTTGAGTGTTTGGGGGGTCTAAATTGCCCAAATTTGAGTTTCTATTCTCATCGTCGGGAATTCTCCCGAACTGCCTTAGGACAAACCCAGGGTGCCCAATTTGCCCGGGAATCTCCCGGTGTTCATATTATAGTATTTGTCGGGTTGGTTCAGTTCCCAGTTCCGGCATGTTCGTTATACGGTAAACTGCCGAAATTGCTTTAAAATAATCTATTTTTGATTCCATAAATTCCCATTTAATCTATATTTTATATAAAAATCTGTAAATTTTTATATAAATCAGTAAAAATCTGTAGATTATGGGAAAAAAATTTTGGGAATTTATTTTATTAATTTACTCGTTTAAATAAATTATATATAATACTATTTTTAACTACATAATTCCAATTAAATACCATGAGTAATTAAAAAATTCCAGAACACCTTATACATGTCCAGGAACTTCTCAGAAAATGTTGAGATTTTTCCGATTTCGTTTCGGTGCGTTCGGGCTACCGAAAACTCGCAAAAACGTGGATTTTTATCCCAAATCAAAACTCAACCAATGAAATCCGAATTTCCCAGAACATTCCCCATATGTTTCTTAGTGTCTCTGTAAAATTTGGTGATTTATTGAATTCGTTTGGTATTTTTTCCGAAATTCTTTCGCTAAAAAAGTTAAAAATTCACCAAAACTCGTAGAAATTCCAAAAATTCTACAATTTTACGTGGACCTTCCTGACAATACCCGACATCACCACACCAAATTTCAGCTCAATCCAAGTTACACGGACCAAGTTATAGGCAAAAGAATTTTCTGCCTAGCCTAGATTAGGTTTTCGGATCATATACCTAGTGATTCTTCGATTCCAAGCGTTTATCTTGATCCGAGAAGTATGTAAAGGCTATATTCAGTACCTACACACCAAGTACAACCCAAATATGCTAGAACTTAGATTAATCAAGCTTTAATTCATTGTTTTTCGGTTAATCTAATAGTTAAGCGATTTTTGTCGAAAAGAGTTAATTAAGGTATCAAACCCCAATGATTAGAGATCATGGCTGCCATATAACACCAGGGGTTTCATGTGGTGTTCATATTCAGCCCTAAAATTTGTTTAAAACTCCAAAATTCATGGATTAAAAAGCATTTTTCGGCTAGAAATCGCGTTTAATCGAAGAAACGGACTTAGAATTATAAGTATCAAGGCTAATACCTTTGAATTAAGACTTGTTCTTGATGAATTCAGCTGAGAAGAAGAGTTTGATAGCAGGTTTTTGAGAGAATTTGTTGTGATTTTTGATTAAAATTTAAAAGAAAAAGAAATAAAAATATATTTATAACCATGGGGGGTGGCGGCATAGAGGTGGGCCCCCTAGGACCACCTCGTGCTTTGTTTTGTGTGCTTAAAGATGATGTTTATCTTCCGGATAAGTATAAGTTCGTTCCGGGTCAGGCACGCGTGCTCGATTTGCGTAACGGACTCTGTTTTGCGCGTACTTAGTGTCAAAAGACTCGGTTTTAAAAATAATGCATAATCGTCTTAAAATCCAAACCCAGTAAGGTTTTAATCATAAAAGTCTCGTTTGATGTTCGTTTAAGTGTTTTTAAGCTTGATCGATCGTTTCTTGCACATTCGGTTGCCTTATGTTATGCCTGGAATGAATGTGTTTCACCAACCGGGAGCTGCTTCGTTTTGCGTGCCCGGGCTTTGATTATTTTCAAACCTTATGTCACAATCTGTGGCACAAAACTAAGTTATTCCTGGAACTCGGAATCTTAAATAAGGCTACCGATAATCTAATAATTAACGTCAAAGGTTTAATGCGCTGTTAAACGTCAAGTCTCCGTTTAACACGTTGTTCAAGGCTAAGGACACCAACCTCGCATCATTGGTCCTTAGTAGTGTCATGTCAACCATGACGTGCTCTCAGATTCCTCCAAGATATAACATATATCGTTGCGCACAACACACAAGTCATGAAATTTTACAAGGTTTACGAACAATTATAGTTTTATTCATGCTTTAAGTTTAGGACCAATTAAGGTGTACCTGATTTCGTCATGGGTATCACAATAGCATAAATATAATGGTTTATATTTCAAACTTTGAATGTGATTTTTATAGTTATTCCAAGCGTCGAATTATTTTATAAAATAAATATAGTGTTTTATATTTATTTCAAACGTCGACGATTCGGATATTTTATAACAAGCATACGATTAAATAATTATATTAATTATAGACGAAACGCGAGATTATTTTTCGGCTACGCGACATCTATGTACATGTACATCTACGCTTACATACATATAAATATATGTGTACATCTACGAAAAGCTACAACGAGTCGCATTATTATTCATCACGTACACGTAATTCTATTCAAGATGACTAACGCGATTTCATAAATATATTTATAATTATACATAAGTTTATATTATAATCCACTCGAAAACTAAGTCGTTTTCACGACTTAGTAGTATCCCGACTATAAACGGGATCAAATAACCATAGATCGGTTATTCTAAGTCAAGATAATAACACCCTTTTAGGTAGAACTCAGTGACACGTAGTTTAGCTACACCCTTTTGTTAGAAACTTATAAGTTATTCCTTGATCGAAATGTTATAGATTGCATGCTAGCAAGATCACTTTCTTGGAACGACAGTATGGAATCATATTAAGCTAGCTTTGCACAAGGATGTCAAGGTGAGTTCATAACCCCCACTTTTTACTGTTTTACATTTTATAAATGTTTTCGGGGGTGAAAAGACATGAAAGTTTTGCGAAAGAATACAATATTTTGATAAAAGCAAATCATATATTTCTAAATCATATTACAAACGTATTCCAGATAACACAAATGGTTTATGAAAAGTTTATGCCAAACATATCAGTTTTTACAAGAACATGCGCGTTTTTGAAACATGCATGAGTTTATGACCAGGGGTTAAGCCTGAAATTTCATTTATGACATGGGCTAGGCCTAATAACATGGGCTAGGCCCAATAACACGGATGACAAGATAACATGGGCTAGGCCCAATAACACAGATTGTGACAATTGGTATGTAGCTATGGAATTAGATAATAACAGATCAATGTGCGTAAGTAGGATGACAATAGTAACCATTAATCACTTAGTGACCAAGGTGCAAAAGGTATAGATCTATCGAGTTTGAGGCACGCTCCACTCCTGGGTTGCTAACCCTTTATGAGTGCTTTTGTAAGCCCTATGATGTCAAAGTTCTCTCGGTTTGGTTATTTACTTATAGCACATAGGTCAGTGTATTAGCTACACACTGATTGATCCTTAGATTCCATAGGCATCCTACATACTATGATTTCAATACGGGTTTACAAAGATAACAAATAACATTTTAATACTGGTTTATAGACACGATAGAAAACATTTCATTACGGGTTTACAAATATAACAGTTGCATGCATCGGTTTACAAACATGACAGAGAACATTTCAGTACCGATTTACAGCTATGACATTTCAAACGCTTTGAAGTTTTATGATCTCACAAACTGGTATTCAAATACATGATTTTCAAATGTTTTAAGACTCATTTGAAACAAAACAAACAAACTATGAACTCGCCAACATTAATTTGATTTTTCTCATGTTTTTTTCTCAGGTATCAAAAATTAAATTATGGCACGGTTGTAATAGGAGAACCCTCTAGGACTTGAGTTCTTAGCAGGCGTTCAACTTTTTATAAGCCTTAGCAAATATTTACTTCCGCTGTGCAATGAAGATACAGGTCAGATCATGCCCGGCTCTGATGTAATCGATTTATTGGGGGTGTGACACTTGACAGCGAAGCTGTGTCGGATTTTTGGCTTGTAAACGCGAATCAATTGAATGAGATCAACCATTTAAAAGTATATCTTGTGTAAAGTCACTAATTCATAATAATTGCGCAATTACGGACTAGATATGAAATTAGGTACCTTTGTTAAGGAGGAACTCGATTCTACATTTTCATCCAAAATTGTATTGAATAAAAGTGTAGACATCCATTAAACCATTAACAACATCACAAACATGGGGCTTATGGGGCCCACATAGGGGGGGTAGGATAAAGTTTACGGTAATATTATATATATATATATACATATATATATATTATATATATATATATATATATGGGAAGGATAAAATGAAACCCACTTGAGTTGAAAAAACCTAAGAAACCCTTCTAAAAACCCTTTGTAACATTTTTATTTTTTTCTAAAAAAATTAGGAAATGTAAGATACATATATTTGAACATTTTTTTAAAAGAAACACAAAAAAACACCAAGTAGTGTTTTTTTTTAAATGTTAAAAATTCCATGTTACATAATATATATGTCCAAAAAAAAATGTAACATACAAATTTTGAACATTTAAAAAAAACAAGTCGGTGTTTTTTTACATTTTTTAATAAAAATGTTCAAGTACATTTATGTTACATTCCTTATTTTTTTTTAGAAAAAAATAAAAATGTTAAATAGGATTTTTTTGAGGTTTCTCAACTCAAGCGGGTTTTCGTTTTATCTTTCACCTATATATATAAGGGAGAGTTTAAATGAGAACGCTAAATATCGCGAGAACCGTGAGAATAAATGAAAAAACCATGAGAACTTGGTCAAAAACAATTCAAATTCAAAATTTCTGTCACACCCCGACTCGCAGCGGAAGACAAATGCAGGGTGCGGCAGACACATGGAAATTCCCAATAATTTAAAAACATGATATAACATAAAAAGGGAACCTCGGTTACAACATACTATTAGTATCATATTACACACCATAAGTTCAAGTACAGTACTACGAGCTATCACAACTCTTATTTTGCTACAGTTCACTACTAAAGCCATCCACATGCACGCTTCTTACTCTTGCTTCGCTTTACCTGAAATACATGTTAGTTTTAAAAAGGTCAGCTAAACACTACGTGAGTCCCACTGGTTTAGTTGTTGTGAAACAGTATATGTTAACAAGTTTAATTGCACTAGTCACAGTCACAATTACTGTCACGGTCATAGTCACAGTCACAGTTACATTCACGGTTATAGTCACAGTCACAGTTACGGTCACGGTCATAGTCACAGTCACAATCACGGTCACGGTCATAGTCACTCCGTGTCATAAAGACACATCATCGCACCGGGTCGTGTTGGTGCAGAATGTCTATGTCTTAGTCTTATATCGAGTCTGTATAGATTAGAGTTGAATAGGCTAGCGAAACAAAGTATTTATATAAATATGGGACAAGTTCGCTGGTGAAGGATTTGTGAAGTCAACTTCGGCCGAACTTGACTATGTCAAGTTCGCCCGAACTTCAACACCCTCCAACGAACTTGTTGCCCTATAAATAGCTAGTATGTTTTCCTCATTTGTAACTTTGGCATCTTAGAGGCGAAGCTCTGTCACTTTGGAGACTCGACGTTATATCAATAATATTGACGTTTAATTGACTAATTATTGTTATTTGGTAAACTTGTCATAATATTTCCGCTATTATGGACAATAGAGATCAAATCTAGGTTCCTATGCATTGAGGGTCGGTCCTACAAGTGGTATCAGAGCTAGAATGGCCTGATTTGATTGATATCAAGACAAGAACACTTCTAATTCACGGTCAAATTCTATCCAACTTTGAATATGACATGTTAAATACATCATAGATAAACCCCTGAGAGTTTGGAGACTAAAATCAAACGAATTGGTGTCAAATTGTTGCAAAAACCATGTTTTTCAAACACACTTGGATCGAACTTGTTAGCCAAGTTCGGCCGAACTTGCCTTAGAAACTCACTTTTTGAGTGAATTTCTATCAAGTTCACTCGAACTTGAGGAGTTTTTGAAAGAAATTAAGCTAAGTTCGCTCGAAGTTGCTAAAAGTTCATTGATATTTTATCAAGTTCGACCGAACTTGATTAAATTCAAGAAAATTTAGCTAAGTTCGCCCGAACTTGCGAGATCCTTATAAAGTTCAAACTACAAGTTTGCTCGAAGTTAAAACTCGGGAAATTTTCAAAACAAATCACAAGTTCGACCAAACTTGTGATAAAAACTGAAATTCTTCATTCACAACTACAAGTTCGACCGAACTTGAAGTAAATTTAAAAATTTTCAAAGTTTTAACGTGTTTTCAGCGTACGTGTCTTGATATTCTCGATGGATGATATTGAGAGAGCGTTAATGTCTGGAGTGGGTACATCCAATCCCAATGTCATACAGAAAGTCAATCTAGACAACGAAATGGGCACGACTGTTAAACCACTAAAGTTAATGAGCATGGACGAGTACGAAGGATGGAAGGAGAAATTCACGTATTGGGTTCAAGCCATGCATTTTCTAGTGTTGGGATTGAACCCTATGAAAGGAACAGATGATACAAAGCCAAATAACACTATCCGAGCTTTGGTTAAGCTATCAGAGGTTACAACCGCTGTTGTACATACACTGCTTCCCCTAAAGACTGCTCTCCTATCATCTGTCTTCACAAAGTTGTAAAGGTCTGCAAGAGCTACAAGGATCAGAGGATAGAGATCAGAGCTTAGTCATTAGTTTGATAATCAATGTAAAATGCTAAGCACTGACAGTTAGTATTAGCAGTGTTTGTAGTTAGTTACATATAGTTTCCTGTCACTATCAACCCTGACATCATCAAAGATGCTCAGTGGTTAGATAGTTTAGTATAAATAGGTAACTTGTGTAACAGTTTAACTTTGTCTATTAAAAGATCAACTTTCTCATATCATCTTCTTTGCATTTTCTAACTACCAAACTTCAATTGCAAAGGCTGAGGGGGAGTTTGTGAATCACATGCAAGTTTACCAACTTGAAAGTATGTTGATGATGAAAACAAACGACCATTGCTTGTAGTAAAAGTTTTCCATTTATTTCCGCTGCAAATCTCTTTTAAAACTCAATCATTTTCCATTTTTGAAACAAAAACTATAAGTAATTCAAACTCAGATCCTAACAATTGGTATCAGAGCTTGATTCATCAAATTCGATCTAACAATCGATTTGATTCGAACAGATCAACTATCTGGTATTAGTTTGGTTGTTTTTGCTTGATAAACAGAGTTTTATCACGTTCAAAGTTTTTAAAACAGAAATCTGTGTAAAATCAACTAAAAATGTCTCAAAACACACAGGATGCCAGTTCTGGATCCTTATTCAAACCGCCGATGCTCAAAAGAAATGAATATTTCATTTGGCAACTATGAATGGCTCATATCCTTGCTCAGCAAAACACCGGTTGCTGGAGATCTGTTGCTTATTGACCTCACGTTCCGATGGTTCCAAGCACAGAGGATCCAACTAAACAAGTGCCAAAAAATCCTAAAAACTTTTCGGAGCAGGATTTCCAGAAAATTGAATTGGATGCTAATGCATTTAGCATAGTTGCTTCGGCCTTACCCAATGAGGTTTATGCTGGTCTACTCCATTGCAATAGTGCAAAGGAGTTATGGGATGCACTAAAAGAGCAATTTAGTGGGACTGAGGAAGTGATAGAAAGTAACAGAGAAGTTCTAAACCAGCAGTATGAAACGTTTTGTCACTTGAAAGGAGAGTCTCTAACACAACAGTTCAAACGTTACAGCTGTCTCATCACTGAACTTAGACTGGTTAACGTGCTTTTTCTTAATTCGACTGTCAATAGTCGTTTCCTTAGATCGTTACCAGATAAGTGGGAGACTTAGCTTATGTAACACAAAAGTATGTTGGGTTTAAAGATATGTCGTTGACACAACCTCATGGGATACTCCTCACTTATGAGAGAGAGTTAAACCAGAAAAAAGAAGTTGCAAGAATCTGGCAAAATGACTGATGATTACTCATTGGGTAATACAGCTCTTTTGGCCAAGAAGAGGGTTCTGGCAACAGTAAGGACCAAAGTTATGATCACTATATAGATATTACTTCTGGTGGGAACTTTGGATCTGAAACATATGCACCCAACTATGCTTTCACTGCTAGTGGGGAAAGCCAAACCTCTGACAATCTATCCTTTGAGCTGAATGACTTGCAACACTTTGAACCTTCTGATCTTGAAGAAATGGATATTTTGCACCAACTGGCCCTATTGAGTGTTAGGGCTAATAAATTTTATAGAGAACTGGTAGGAAATTCCCAGGATTGCATAGGGGGTTAAAGGTTGGGCTGGATAAATCAAAAGTTAAGTGTTATAAGTGTAAAGGTTAGGACACCTTGCCAGAGAATGCAGGTCTCAAAATTCTGGACCTATAGTGACTCATCCTGGCCCTAGACCTCAGCACACACAAAACACTGCTCATTATTCCCAATATGCCCCTGCTCATCATGTTCAAAACACTGCCTGTTACAGTGCATTATGTTCAATCCACTACTCCACAAATTCAATATGTTCAGGCACCATCACATCCTCAAGTGCATGTACAACAAGCACCCATTGTCACACAACCTGCTCAAACCACTGCTAGTCCAGCAGAGGTTGGTCAACAGAGCTTTTTCACATAAAGTTATGTTGACTGGAGTAGCTTGCCTGAGGCTTTGACTGATGAGAACTTTGCTTTAATGGCCAAAAATGATGTTGAACAAGAATTTTGTTTAATGGCCTTAGAGACAATTGCAGAAGGTGTTGAATCTGTGGAGTTAGTGTCAAAAACTGATGAAGTTCAAGTTTGTGATGAGGAAAAGAACTCTCCTGCTGACCCATGGAATGTTGATGTGTGTGAAGATGAGTGTGATTGTGCTCTCATGGCTGCTACAAAGGTATCACCTCAGATGATTAAAGATCTATGTTCTGACAAATGTATCATTGCTTTTGCAAACATTAAGCAGGTGAATGAAAACCTGATAAACAAAAATTTAGAAGATGAACTTAATTTTGAAAAACTGATTAAAGAGTTAAAATCAAAGTTAAGTGAAAAAGATTCTGAAATGAGTAGCCTGAGGCATGGATCAAGCATAACCAAGGACCAACTCCAAACTATGGTAGAAAAATACCAAGTGTGTAAAAAGGAGTTAGAAGAAACGCAAATCACTTGTGAAAAATGGGTGGAGTCCTGTAAAGGTTATGAGATTATGCTTGATGCTCAGATCAAGAGCAACATTAAGTTTGGTGTAGGTTTTAGAACTTATGACCAAAATGAGAAAAATGTTGCTGAAATTGATTCTGAGTTGGTTGAAATAGTCCCAACAAATTTGGCTGGTGAAGAGATAAAAATCACAGATAAATCTGGAAACAAAATTGTTTTGGAAAAATCAGAAGTCTCAACAAAAGGTAAAGAAATTGAAAAATATCATTTTAGACCAACCTGGTCAGATGAATGTGATATTTTAGAAAACTTCAAGCCAATGGACTTTATAACCTCTGATGGTATTAAAGCCCCAAAAGCACTGGTGATCCCTATCAAAGATGTTCCAGCAGAGGTTTCAACCACTGCTGATAAAAAGTCTAATAGGAAAAGAAGAGTAAAGATTAAAAACTTGTTTTGTGAATTTTGTGAAAAAAGAAATCATGTAGCTGCAGATTGTTTTCTTTTAAAAGCCTATGACATTAACAAAACTTGTGTTATCAAAAATTCTTCAAGATGCACCATCTGCAACAAAACAAATCATTTAACTCAAGAGTGTGCCTATCTCAAAAAACTATGAGCAAAAGGTAAAAGAGATCAAGGCAAAAGCACTAGAAAGAGAAGGTTCAAGTTCTGCTGGAAATAAATCCAAGCAGAGTTTTGAACCAATTGAAACATCTGTTACAAAAGCGTTAAACAAAACCTCTGTTCCTAGAGCGGTGCAAGTGACAGATGCCCCACCATCAAACTCATTTCCAAGAGGGTATGGCCAATCAACCTACAAAAGGGTTCCTCTTACTTATGAAGATACAAAAAGCCTTCAAAGCAAAGAGTGAATAGGAATCCCTATGGATACAATCATCTGATAGGAAATGGTCAAGAGCAGATGTTACAAGAAAATATCCAAACCACTGACCATTGTCCTAGACTTGAGACTGGACCATCTGTGACCCCATCCAAAGCCATTTTGGCTTTGGAGACCTACCTTAACTGATCTATTTACTTGATGTGTAGGGACCCTCTACTTTCCTTGATAGCTTATGGTATGTAGATAGTGGAGGTTCCAGGCACATGACAGGATGTAGAGCCCTTCTCAAGGATTTCATGGCTCATGGGGGGTGATATATCTTTTGGTAATAACTCAAATGGAATGGTTTTAGGGTCTGGGTCGGTTCTGGCTGGGAAACTCAAGTTTGAAAATGTGAATTTAATTGATAATCTGAAATTTAACCTGCTGAGTGTCTCACAAATGAGTGATAGAGGGTATGGATCCTTCTTTACTAAGAAAACGTGTCAAATTGTGGGACCAGAGGTTGTTAAAAAGATTGATCAAATCATTACTGAGAGCAAAGCACAACTCACTGCATACAGAAGTCGGAATGTGTATGTGGTAGATATGCTAAAAGATAATCCTATGTCTGGAACATGCGTATTCTCAGATGCTTCTAGCAAAGAGACTGAGTTATGGCATCGAAGACTTGGACACGCAAATCTTAAAACTATCACCACACTCTCAAAACAAAGTCTTGTAAGAGGTTGCCTCACAAGCAATTTTCCTGTGATGAACATTGTGTTTCCTGCTTAAAAGGAAAACAACATAAAAGTTCTTTCAAATCAATTGAAGAGTCCAAAACAAGCCAGTGTGTACAATTGCTTCACATGGACTTGTTTGGCCCAGTGCGAATCATGAGCTTAAAACACAAAAGGTATTGCCTAGTGATAGTTGGCGATTTCTCTAGGTTTACATGAACCTTATTTCTCCACTCTAAGGATGAAACTGCAGTCATTTTGCAAAACTTTGTTAAACAAGTAGAAAAGCAATTTGATCTTCCAGTAAAAATCTTTAGGAGTGACAATGGAACAGAGTTTAAAATAGGGAGTTAGATGCTTTTTGTGAGTCAAAAGGAATTGTTAGACAATATAGCATTCCAAGAACTCCAGAGAAAAATGGGGTGGTTGAAAGGAAAAATAGAACTTTAATTGAATCAGCAAGGACTATGCTTGCAGACTCTGGTTTACCCTTGTCCTTCTGGGCAGAGGCTGTAAACACTGCTTGCTATGTTCAAAACAGAGTTTTGATTAACCCCAGGCATCAAAAGACTGCCTATGAGATTTTGTATACAATCAAACCTCTTATTTCCTATTTTAAAGTTTTTGGCTGTCCATGTTTCCTTTTGAACTTAAAAGATTCTATATCTAAGTTTGCAGCCAAAATTGATTGTGGTTATTTTCTGGGATACTTAACCACTGCTAAAGCCTACAGAGTTTTTAACTCTAGGACGAAGTGTGTTGAAGAAACTTTGAATGTGAAGTTCAATGAACTTTCATCACTGAAAATCCTGCAGAGCTTTTTGATTTACATAAATTCACATTTGCTAATATTTCTATCAAGCTAGACAATGCAGGTACACCACAATCGTCTGGAGAAGATCAAGATCAAGAATATGAATGTGTGCTTCCACAAACAAAAGTCAATTCTTCCACAAGGATCAGGTGCCACAAGCTCTTGTGTAAACTTCGCCACTTCTGGGTCAACAGTGGTTGATCCTCAAACCTCTGCCAGTTCACAAAATCAAACATCTGTTGATAAAAGTCCTACAATTGGGCAACAAAATCATCAGAATGTTACCTCTATACCCCTGATACCACCATCTCCATTTCCATCAGCGGCTGATACTTCAAATTCACCAGCAGAGGTTAGCTCAGATGATACACATTTGCAGCCATCACCTCAAAATGCTATTGTTCCATACCAAGGTGATTTGATTTATCTCAAAAGCCATCCAGCAGATCAAGTTATTGGCAACATCAAATCTGGGGTGCTCACACGGAACCAATCCCAAAATATTTGTCTTTTTGCTGGTTTTCTATCACTCACACAGCCAGTCAAGTACCAAGAGGCAATGAAAGACAGCAGCTGGGTGGAAGCCATGCAAGAAGAACTCCTTCAGTTCAAGAGACAACAAGTTTGGGAGCTTGTGCCACTGCCAAAAGATGTAAGTCCAATTGGCACAAAGTGGGTCTTCAAGAACAAAACTGATGAAAGGGGTATTGTTGTCAAAAACAAAGCAAGGCTCGTGGTTCAAGGCTACAGATAGGAAGAAGGTATAGATTATGATGAGACTTTTGCTCCTGTAGCAAGGTTGGAAGCTATTCGCCTGTTCTTAGCTTTTGCTGCTAACCACAACATAAAGGTGTATCAAATGGATATAAAGAGTGCATTTTTTGTATGGAAAAATCAAAGAAGAGGTGTAGTCTGTCAACCTCCAGGTTTTGAAGATGCATTCCATCCTGATCATGTCTACAAGCTCAACAAAGCATTGTATGGCTTGAAGCAAGCACCAAGAGCCTGGTATGAAACTCTATCCACTTTACTCTTATCCATAGGGTTTACTAGAGGTAAAATAGATAAAACCCTATTCTTAAAATGGAAAGGAAAAGATTTGATGCTTGTCCAAATTTATGTGGATGACATCATTTTTGGATCCACAAGCACTGCTATGTGTGAAGAGTTTCGCAAAACTCATGGCAGCAGAGTTTGAGATGAGTGCAATGGGTGAGCTCCAATGTTTTCTTGGTCTCCAAGTTAAAAAATTGCAAAATGGTACATTTATCCATCAAAACAAGTATGTGAAAGAACTGCTTAAAAAGTTTGATATGGATGATTGTAAACCATGTAGCACACCCATGGCAACCACCAAGCTAGTCACCATTGATGGTAAAGATGACCTTGTTGATCAAACTCTTTATAGAAGCATGATTGGGTCTTTATTGTATCTGACTGCATCAAGGTCAGACATTATGTTTGCAACATGTGTTTGTGCCAGATCACATGCATTACCTAGAAGTCTGATCTTATTGCTGTGAAAAGGATATTCAGATACATAAAAGGTGCTCCCACACTTGGTATCTGGTATCCAGCTAATGAGAATATTGAGCTTTCAGGTTTTTCAGATAGTGACTTTGCTGGGTGCAAAACTACAAGGAAGTCCACATCAGGAGGATGTCAATTCCTAGGTGATTGTCTAGTGTCTTGGCAAAGCAAAAAGCAGGTTGCAGTTTCAACATCCACTGCTGAGGCAGAGTATATTGCTGAAAACATCATTAAAAATCCAGTTTCTCATTCAACTACAAAGCACATTGACATCAGACATCACTTTGTGAAAGATTGCTATGAAAAATGTTTGATTTCTTTGCATCATGTCCATACTTCAGATCAGTTGGCAGATGTTTTAACCAAGGCATTGGATACATCTACCTTTGAAAACTTGATCTCAAGAATTGGAATGCTAAACATGGATTAAAAACAAGTTTTCTTGTAAATCCATGCGTACATAGCATCAAAATATGTTCAGAAAATCAAAAACTCATCCTTAAAAATAGTTAAAGTTGAAATTTTTCAATAAATCTTTAAAAGTCTGCTCAAAACATCTGTTTGCTCAAAACCTCTGATAGGCTTCAAATTATTTTCCACTATTAAAGTGTATTCTCTGACTTCCATTTTTATCACCTTTTCAAAACACTGATAGCTATCTACTGATAGTGTTAAAAATTAGTACTTTTCTCATCAGAGTTTACACGTGGCCATATGTTAGCCATCAGATCTTGCAACAGATGCCATGTCATCATCACTTTTTCAAAACCCTATAAAAACCCTGTTTTATCTCTCACCATTGTGTTACCCTAAACTGTGTCGATTTCAAAAATCTCATAACAGTTTTTCTCTCTAACACCATGGCTCCCAAATCAAAATCTTCCAAGAAATCCAAACAAGCACTTCCACCCTACACTCTCATAATCAAAACCCCACATAATTACACCGCCATACTTGAAGCAAACGACGCAAATACTCGCTATCATCCAATGATTCGAATTTTGCAAAAGTTGAAATTCAAGCACATGTTAGAAGTCAAAGCCCCAATTTACATTGATTCTCTTTGTGACTTCTGGAATAACGCTAAGGTTCACTCAACTGTTGTTGGTGTTCCTTATACAATAATATCAAGAGTAGGGGGAGTGTTGATGCAAATTAGCCCCCAATCGATCTCTTAAGTTTTCAAGTTAAATGATATAGAACATCCTATGTCATTTCCCCATAATGAGATCCAAGCAGAGTTTCTGGAAAGAGGTTATGACGGCCAGATGAAAGGTATGACCATCTTTAAACCTAACTTTCCTGCTGAGATGAGATTTTTCTTTCACACAATTCTAACTTGTCTCTCAACAAAAACCACTGCTTTCAATGAAATTCCATTGAACATGCAATATCTAGGGTATGCAATTTTAACTGACACAGATTTTAACTACTCCCAGATACTGTTCAATGATCTTGTGAATAATTTTCAAAATATTGCAAAAAGAAAAGTTTTTTTGATTCACCCACGTTTTCTGAGTGTTTACTTACAAGATCAAATCAAAGGTCCTGAAAGTAAAATAGGCGCTATGACTAAACCAGGCAGCCTCAATCATGAAACCTTCACCAGAATAACAAAAAAAGATAAAGTTACAAAAACACAAGTAGAGGAGGCTGAGCAAGTTTTACCTGAACAAAATGTTCAAACTCAACCTCTTGCTACTGAGCCCACTGCTCTTGGTGATCAGGGCACGACAACCGATGCTCTGAAGCCCACACCAAAAATCCTCAAAAAGAAAACCAAAACACTTACCAAAAAGCCCACCAAACCCAAAAAGGGTCCTCTGGAAGATGAGATCCCAGAGGTTAACCCAGTGACAGCACCAAAGTCACAAACCATTGTTGCTACTTCTTCACAGCGATGGTTCAAAGATCTCCAACCAGCTTTGAAACTCCTCCTTCTTCCTCAAAAAAGGAAAAGGTTGTAGACACAGGGACACCAAATTATGAAGCTATAGATCCACTTGGTTCTATCTTCCACAGCCCCTCTCCCAGGGCACTGTCACTTTCTACACAGCCACCTTCACCAATGATTACACTTCCACCTACTATGTTACCATTGCTGAATGCAATTGAATTAGACCATACAAAAACCAGCACTTTTCAACAACCTATTACTGAGAATATACTTCATCAAGAGGCTGGGTCTGACTCTTTATTCGTTGCTAGCCCATCAGCAAATGAAGAGGCTACATCCCTTGGGTTACATGTAACCCTTGGTGATAGTTCAACTCAAGTAGTCACTACAATTACTGAACTCCCAAGTTCTTGGTTGGACGGTGGTTTCATTTATAAGACTTGGTTGAAAGCAACCACTATTGAGGCAACAACTGTTACCTCTGTTGTGGGAAGTCCCCAGTTCTAAGACAAAGGGGCATCTATGGTTGAAGCTGGTACTAAAACCACTGCTAATGATACCATAGCTACAATTACCACTTTAGGTAGGAGTTCAGATGATCCTATTAAATTAGGTGATGAGCTAAAATACCAGGATTTGACGGAGAGAGTGACAAAGATAGAAAACTCTGATGATGAAATCAAAAGTTTACTGAAGCAGATGATAGCTACAAAAAGTCAACCCTCTGTTCTATCCACTGCTGATCTCACAGAAGCTCTTAATCCTCTGTTTCAACATCAACAACATTATTTGGATCTACAACACAAGCACCAGATGAATGATGTTAGAAACATGGTTGAAGCTAGATATCAAGACACTGCTACAGAGATCAAGGCCATCAAAGCCCATTTACTTCAAACCACTGGTCAAGCACCTCCAACGGTTATCTTTGTTACAACAGATGAAGCCAAAAAGGGGGAGAAATCTTTAGGTCCAAAGAAGTTAAAAATTGATGCTGACATGAGCAGGCCAACAGTGAACATTTCTAGGCCTGATAGATCAAAGAAGAAAGATCTAACCGATGAGTTAGTGGCCAAGGCAAAGGCTAGTCACAAGAAGACAGTGACTGAGGAGAGCAGAGTGTTGGTTGAGAAAAAGATTGAACAGCAAAAAGAAAAAGGAGAGGTTGGTACTTCATCAAAGAAGATACCTGCTAGAAAAGCTAGGCAACCAACAACCACACCTCTTAAAACTAAGCCTGAAACCAATCCAACCATCAAAACCTCTGTCTCTTAAAAACCTATCGCATCTTCAAAACCACAACCCACATCCACACAAGCAGACGCTACAACATCTATTGTATCAACATCTGGTGATACAGCAGAGGTTGCAACAGATGCAGCTCTATCCACTGCCATGATCACATTTCCCACATCAACTCATCCATTATCCACACCACCAAAAATACCACCACCGCCATCACCCACTTTAATATTTAAAAGGAGAAAGATAAAAAAAGTGATAAATGATGATGAGATTCATGCACCTCTTCCACTATCATCACAACCAATGACCTCCACATCAGTGCTTACAACATCTTCAACTCTTGAAGTTACTCCTGCATCAAAGTTGTATCCTCTTGATTTACCAGCAGTCAGGGAAGAGATCCTAAGTTTCTTTTCAGAGGATGACCCTGACAAAAGAACAAACCTTGATGGCTATCCAAGACCTGCAAATGTTGATGATTACCTAGAATTGAATCGAAAGCAAGCAGATGATATTGCCAAAAGAGAAACAGCTGGTAAAGGTGATAGAGAAATACAGATTTTCATGTCCTTTTAACTAAGTAAAGACGACATCTTACAAAACTTTGTCAAGAACCTGAGCAACCAGTTGTCAGAAAGGGAAGATAAGCTGCTCAAAAGTGAACTTATTGAGTATATCATGGAGAAGAAGATGTATATGGCAACAAGGGCATAGTTCAGGGATTGGAGCATAGATGAGCTAAGGGAGAAGAAATCAACAGAATGCAAGAAATGTTGAAAGACCCTCTCAAAAAGTCAACTCCTCCCAACTGGGATTTATACAAGAAAGATATGACTGAAAGAGACTTGAAGATGAAGAGAATGAAGAATGAACTAATTCAGAAAAATTATGGTTCAAAGAATCAAGTGATGAGATGGGGTGAGGTTAGGGTGATAGACACTTACCAAAATTTGGAAGAAAGGAGGAAAAAGGATCCATCCATGCCTCCTAAACCTGATTATTTAAAAGAAGATGCTATTCTCAAAACCCAACTCTCCAAAAAGTCCAGCACAACATCTGCCCATTCCACACTTGCCCTGTTACATAGAAAAAGGCAAGGGGAGATGTCTGTAAAAACTGACAAAGAGTTTGAGGATACATTTATCAAAGAAGGAATACAGAACATGATTGATTATCCAACAGATGATTCAAGTGCCAAGCTGGCTAAAGATTTATCACAAATAGCTCCTTCACAATCCTCAGCAATAAAAGGTCCTTCAAGAAAACCTTCAGACCTAAAAATTCTAAAGTGGAAGGTCGACAAAGACACCCATGAATTGACACTGCTCAAGTCTGATGGTAATGCCACTAAACTATCCATGGAAGCGGCTTATGGGCTTACACTAAAAGACTTCCATGAATTATGTTTAGAACTGGAGAAGGATGCTGATGACATAGAATCTCTTAACTTTGAACTTCAATTCAAAGGTCAAATAAGAGAATTCTTCCTGAGGAATAAAGACTAAGAATAAAGTGTTTTTGGCATCATCTGTTCCAGGGAGAGATTGTTGGGATTGAACCCTATGAAAGGAACAGATGATACAAAGCCAAATAACACTATCCGAGCTTTGGTTAAACTATCAGATGTTACAACCACTGTTGTACATACACTTCTTTCCCTAAAGACTGCTCTCCTATCATCTATCTTCACAAAGTTGCAAAGGTCTGCCAGAGCTACAAGGATCAGAGGATAGAGATCAGAGCTTAGTCATTAGTTAGATAATCAATGTAACAGTGCTAAGCATTGATAGTTAGTATTAGCAGTGTTTGTAGTTAGTTACATATAGTTTCCTGTCACTATCAACCCTGACGTCATCAAAGATGCTCAGTGGTTAGATAGTTTAGTATAAATAGGTAACTTGTGTAACAGTTTAACTTTGTCTATTAAAAGATCAACTTTCGCATATCATCTTCTCTGCATTTTCTTACTACCAAACTTCAATTGCAAAGGCTGAGGGGGAGTTTGTGAATCACATGCAAGTTTACCAACTTGAAAGCATGTTGATGATGAAAATAAACGACCATTGCTTGTAGTAAAAGTTTTCCATTTATTTCCGCTGCAAATCTCTTTTAAAACTCAATCATTTTCCATTTTTGAAACAAAAACTACAAGTAATTCAAACTCAGATCCTAACATCTAGGTTGGGTGTCGATTGAGAGAGGTTATACTGTTCCGTTGGATGAACATCAGCAAGTCCTGGAGAAGTTCAAATACTCCACGACACAGAAAGAAGAATACGTTCCTGAGAAAAAGATGAAAAGCCTCATTCAACAATCTATTAAAGAGGATATTCTTATCCTGTTGCCAGAATACACGACTGCAAGAGAACTCTGCCTATCACTGCAAAAGAAATATTAAGGAAGCACAGAGATGATCAAGAGTAAGAAAGCTCTCATCATGAAGGAGTTCGATATCTTTAACATGTTGAAGGGAGAGACAATGAAACAGATGATTGAGCGCTTCTGCCATCTGAAAGTCCAAATGAGAAGACACGGTCTCGAGAAGACGGAACAAGAGTACATCGATAAGCTTGCAGATGCGTTACATGACGGAGAGTGGACTACTTACCTGATGGTTCTGAAAGAAAGTTCGAGTTGGGAATTCTTTAAGCTCTTAACATTCATCGACAAACTTGAAGGTCATGAAATGGAACTTTTAAAGATTGCAAAGTCGAATAATGCTAACATTATTCAAGATGTTAGTCTATATTACAAGAACGGGATGCAAGACAACATTGCAAGCCCGAAAATTCAGACAGCATTCAGTGCAAACATGAATTCTTCTCCACAGACTCAGAATCAATCATATCCACAATATGATCAAAGTCCACAGAGCTCTTCGTTCTCAAGCACTGGTCAAATTCGTCTTATCAGAGTCAAGCAAATCAGAACCAACAAACAAATTCTGATCCGAATGTGTACAAGTGTAACATTGTTGTCAATTTAAACAATGTTGTTTCTGTGCAAGTCGCAAAAAAAAACACATGTCACTTCTCGCCACTATTCTAGAATCTTATGAAAGTCTTGTAGTTGGAAAGATCTGCAATCCCGAGATGACCGCCGAAGACTACGATCAGGTGGACGAAGAAGAGCTTGAACTGACGGACATAAAGTGGGCATTATCTTCTATCATATGAAGAGTGACAAAGTTTGTTGCACTCACAGCCGAGATATCGGAAATTCAAGCAACAAGCTAGGGTTTGATAAAACGAAGGTCACGTGCTTCAGATGCCGCCAAAAAGGGCATTTTAAGAGAGAATGCAAAAACCCTGAAGCAACGGGCAATCAGAGTCCATTCGGAGGTGGCAACGAGTACTACAAGAAATCACTTCAGTATAAACCATTCCCGAAGAAGACTCAGATTGAAATCAAAGAGAAACCAAACAGTAGCAACACTGAGATAGCTATGGTTGCATCAAATGAAGACGATGGTTTCGACTGGAATTCTTATATCGGTAAGAAGACTGGAGTTGCATTGATGGCTCAAATCATTGAAGATACATCTGCCGAAGAAGCAGCAGTTCTAGAGAATATTTTATTGGAACAGTATCTGCAACAACAGGAGGAAGAGGAGTATCTTCACATGAAGAATCAAGGCATTTTATCTCCTAACTCTTGTGATACTTTTGCAGGACACTTTGACGGAAGTTCTTAGGAGCAAGCTGTTGAGGAGAAATCGATTGATGAAGAAGTTATCAATGTTGCTCAAGAAATGAATGCCGAAAACCTCAAGGACATTGCATATAAAGCTTTAATGGCGAATCTAACCAAGGTCGGTCCAGAGGTAAAGGAATTTGTTAAAGTACAAGTTGTAGAGGTTGAGAAACTTTGTACAAAATGTACCGAACCATGTCCTGAATGTGCCAAAAATTCACAAATCATCGCTGAACTCAATGTACATAATGAACATTTCAAATAAGATTATCGTACAATGAAGGAAGCGTATGACAAAATGAAAGATGATTATGGCGGGCTCGATAGAAATAATGTTGAACAACATGATACTGTAAGGATGTTGAAAGGTACAGTAATTGATAAACAAAAAGTAATTAATATCTATATTAACACCATTGCTGAGACCAAACAACAACTCTAGGACATGAAAATTGAAACAGAACGTGTTCAACAACTTTTAAGAAACTACACAACTAACGCATATGTCATTGATCACATTCTTCCCATAATTCCAACGAAAGAAAAACCTTAAAAGAAAATTGGTAAAGAATACAGCAATGTTCCTCCTCCCCTATGCGAGAAATACTGTCGCAAAATCGTTGAGGAATGGATAAGACACTCAACATTGAGTTGTTATCTGAAAAGAAAAATGAGTTGCCGGAGAACATTGATGTAGTCTATACTAAACCAGATGATGACAGTGCGGTAGTGAAAAAGGTGGTTGAAAATGTTCTGAACGATTCTGATGATGGCAGCTTCGAAAGCGCCACCACGAGTTTGAACAGTTCTGACAAAAATTCCGAAGATGACGATACATCATCAGAAGGTGATCTATGTGATGATCCTAATGTTGTAATGTACAAGATTAAGGAATCTGATAGATTATACTTTGATGACAGTTCTCCGATTCGGAACATCAAAGAAGATCAATTAGACAAACTGTTCAAGCTGGTTGAAGTCACATCAGATGACCTGGAGAAAAATGAAAAGAAATTCTATTCAAAACCCAAAAGAAATTATAATAACTACCGAAGGAATGGTGGTGATCATCCGGAAAACCAGAGAGCTGGGTTGGGATTAGAGGAATCTGATGAACCTAAAAAGAAAACGTCACCATACATGAGTATAAAGATAAAAACATGAAATTTGTTTATGGGATGAACACGGTTCATGAAGAGAGTTTGATCGGAAAACAATCAAACGATGAATTTAAGAAACAGAAAGAACTTCGAGATAAGGCGAAAGCCACAAGTGTTGTAAAATCCACTAGTAGTCATTAACATGATAATCGGACTTGCTTCAAGTGCAACGAAATTGGTCACATTGCACACAAGTGTCCGAAATTAAAGCCGGCCTATCTTCAAAGAAAAGAAAGTTCAGATGTTGTGAAACCAAAGCAGCCATAGTTTGTAAAACCTGTAAAGATTTTGAAAAGAAATGAATCAAAACCTGAAGTCAAACCTAAAACTGAAAAGAAATTTGAAAACTCAACTTTTGAAATAGGTGAAACTTCTAGGGCGAACGAATCACGGTTTTACATCAAGAAGGCTAACATAAAATCTCAAGCCTGGATTGCTAAGAAGAAATCAACAACATCCGATGTTATTAAGTCTGAGCTTGTAAAGACTGATAACACGAAAGAATCAATATCTGAAACCAAATCGGAAACTGTCAAAACTACAAGTGGTAACAATTCAAAAGGTAAAAAGAAAGTAAGTTTTGAAAATGTAAACGACAGTGGAGGTTCAGACTATGAAGATGATTACCAAGCTTTCTATCCAAAACACAAGACCAAAAAGGCTTGGTTCGCGCTCTTTAACTAAATTTTAACATGTGCAGGGGCTCCAGAGATCCGTACTTTCAAAGTGGATTCTGGATAGTGGAGCATCCAAGCATATGACGGGAATGAAAGCGTTGTTGTTCGACATAAAAGCTATCAATGGCGGATATGTTGGATTTGCTGGTAATCAGGGTGGAAGGATAGTCGCCGAAGAAAAACTCTCCAATGGCGTTGTTTCATTTGATCGCATGAAATACATTGCAGAACTGGAGAATAATCTTCTGAGCATATCGCAAATTTGTGACAAGAAGTTCAGGGTGCATTTCAACGACAAAGAATGTATTATCTTGAAGCCGGGATTTATGATTCCTGATGAGTGGATTCTAATACGAGCCCCGCGCGAGAATGATTTATATGTCTTGGATATGGGTATTGCGACCACTTCATCGAAATCAGCGCAATGTCTTGGATGGGGCATATTCATTTGCGAAAAATGAATTTCTTGGTTCATAATGATCTGGTAGAGGGTGTAAATCTTCGGAGCTTTCATATGTCTGATCACTACTTAGAATGTAAAAAGGGAAGCAGATCAAAAAATCACATCCGAAGAAAATTATGAACTCAATCAAGTTGCCGCTTGAACGTCTCCACATGGATTTATTTGGTCCTGTCAATGTTCAAAGTATTTCAAGACACTTATACTACTTGGTCGTAACAGATGACTATTCATGTTACTCATGGGTTTTTTTCCAAGAATCAAAAGATGAAACATTCGAAAACTTGGTGATTCTTTTCAAGAAACTAGAAAACCTTTATCATCTTCCTGTACGACGAATTCGTAGTGACAATGGCACAGAGTTTAGGAATAACAAGATGATGGAATTCTGCAACGCTAAAGGGATTCTACACGAGTTTAGTGCTCCCTATACTCCGCAACAAAATGGTGTCGCTGAAAGGAAAAATAGAACTTTAATAGAAACTGCAAGAACCATGCTTGCAGACTCAAAACTTCCAGTCAGCTTCTGGAGTGAAGCAGTTGTTGCGGCTTGCTACACGCTAAACAGAGTTCTAACTGTCAAATTAGCAAAGAAAACATGTTTTGAGATGATTAACCGACGGAAGCCAAACTTGAAATTATTAGAGCCATTTGGTGCGCCATGTGCTGTAATAGATCAAGATGGTAAATTCGAAGCTAAATCTTTTGAAGGATTCTTTGTCGGATATGAGAGTCCGCTAAGAAGAGTGTATGTTCCCTCATTGAGAAAGGTTATTGAAGCACAACACGTAGATTGCTTAACTATACTGATCCTATTCAAAGAAGAGGTGACGCGTGGTTGTTCAACTATCAAGATCTTTGGAAGTCATTCGACTTGCCGGAAGAACCGTCTGAGGAAGAAATTGCAGCGTTATATTATCTTCAACAGTCGGTGAATCAAGAAAAAATCATTAGACCAATTATGGTTAATCAACCCACGTTGGATTCTTCATCTTCCAAAGCAGGTCCAAGCAATAGCGGTGTTCAAGTTGAAAATGTTTCTGAAGCAGAAGCAACACCTGCTACACCTCCAATGAATGCTTCTAATAAAACAGGAAATACATCATCAGAGCCCAGAATGCCTCAGAATCAGAATTCTGACTCAGATGAAGCACCGACATTTGATGCTGATAGTGAAACTTCATCGGATGAAGAAGTTGAGCAGATTTCTAACATGTTGAATCAATCTGCTAGTCCGAGAAATCAGAACGAAGCTTCATCAAGTGCTCCTAATGTTGAAATGAACAGTGATCTAATTGTTTCGAATCAGCAAAGCTCAGTTGATGTTCCAACAGAAGAAATGTCGCGATCATATCCTTACCATCCTTCAACGAATATCATTGGTGAATTACAAACTGGTGTGCGTACACGAAGCAAAATCAAAAAAGCACTTAGTTGTTTCTACACTCGAGTTGCTCCAACTCAGAATTACTACTAGTACTCATGTTTCATTTCTCAAATAGAGCCAAAAACTGTTAATGAAGCTCTGGGAGACGAGAACTGGGTGATAGCAATGCAAGAGGAACTGTTATAGTTCGAGAAGTTGGGTGTTTGGAAGCTTGTAGACTTGCCACCGAAGCAGAAAGCTATTGATACAAAGTAGGTCTTCAAGTGTAAAAGAGACGATCGGGGTGTAATAGTCAGAAACAAAGCTCGGCTGGTTGTCAAGGATTCCACCGGCAAGAGGTTATAGATTACACAGAAGTATATGCACCGGTTGTGTGATTAGAGTCTATTCGCATTTTCCTTGCGTTCGCAGCTTGGAAAGGTTTTAAGGTGTACCAATTGGATGTAAAATTTGCATTTCTCTACGGTAAACTTCGTGAACAAGTGTACGTCGACCAACCACCGGGTTTCGTCGATTCACTGAACAAGAATAAAGCATATCTTCTGGATAAAGCCTTGTACGGACTACACCAAGCCCCGAGAGCTTGGTACGAGACGTTATCACATCATCTCGTTGGAAATGGCTTTACGATAGGCATAGTAGACAGCACTTTGTTTACCAGAGACGTTGGATCTCATCTAATAATTGTACAAATCTATGTGGATGACATCATCTTCGGTTCTACAGATGAAAGTCTGTGCAAAGAGTTTGAAAAGATCATGAAGAAGGAATTCGAGATGTCCTCCATGGGCGAAATGAAGTTCTTCTTAGGTTTACAAGTGGATCAGCTTCCAGATGGGATATTCATTCATCAGACTAAGTATGTTCACGTCATTCTCAAAAAGTTTGAAATGGATAGCTCGAAGCCGCTTTCGACACCGCTGGCACTGAACCATGGGATTTACATAGACGAGACGGGAACCAAAGTTAATGACACACTCTATCGATCGATGATTGGATAGCTGATGTATCTGATGGCATCTCGCCCAGACATCATGTATCCTACCTTCTTATGTGCGAGATATCAGTCTAGTCCTCGAGTGTCACACATGCAGATAGTCAAGCAAATCTTCCATTACTTAAAGGGATGTCCTAGCACGGGCTTGTGGTATCCTAAGAACGACAATTTTGATTTGACGGGATACGCTGACTCAGACTTCGGAGTGGACAAACTGAACTCGAAATCTACAACGGCAGGATGCCAGTTCTTCGGAACACGTTTGGTAACGTGTCGGTGCAAGAAACAGACCACGGTCTCTCTCTCTCTACCTTTGAGGCAGAATACATTTCTGCTTCCAGCTGTTGTTCTCAAATCCTCTGGATTCAACAACAGATGAGGGATTATGGTCTGCAGTTTCTTGATACGCCTTTATCTGTAGATAACAAAGCAGCCATTGATATAACCAAAAATCCGGTTCATCACTCACGTACTAAACATATTGAAATTCGTTACCATTTCATTCGTGACTGTTACAAAAAGAAATTGGTGCAAATAGAAAAAATCCACACCGACGAACAAAAGGTTGATTTTTATACCAAAGCATTTCCTTTAACAAGATTTAAATATCTAATGAGGCTTAACGGTATTAAAAATTTGCTGACAGGTGCGGGAGCTGAGATTGAATACGGATCGGACGACGAGTTCACGTAAACCGCATTGGTTTGTTATTTATCTTTATAGTTTAGTATTTCTTAAAATCTAAAATCCAAAAATATGTTTTTGATTTTAGGGGAAGAAATATTTGGGAACATATAAAAACATATGAAAAATTAAAAAAATGTACAAAAACATTGAAAAAGACAAAAAGAATTCGATGTCACGAAAGGAAATGATAGTACATCAGTGGACTATCACAGTATGCTAAAGAAATGTAAAGTTTAATAGTGATAAACAAGTCTTATTGTGGATGTGTCGATAGGCTTAACACGTTCAGTAAACTGTTTTCGAGATATAAACTAAATTTTACAACTGCTTAATCTTGTGGATTAACACATCTTGGATATATGGACTTAGTTTGAGAGATTGCCTGATTCTGAGATACGAGGTCTTTATAGATAGTTGATATTTGGGGTATTATACAAGTTCTTCTGATTTTGCGGAAGCAATAGCCTGGAACTTCTATAATACTTTTGCTATAAGCCCCTAAAACTGCATGCAAACTTGAAAAGTATCGAAAGATCTAATCATTTGCAGTGCTGAAAAGATTCCTTAATTGGAACACACCTTAAAGTCGAGCCTTCATCTCTTTGTCTGTACAGTAGTACTAACCTGAGCTCTCAAGGTCTCTCACTAACCCAGATACAGATATCAGTTACGTCACCTGTAAGATGAAATCTTGGGAATCTTGATACGGGAGTATATTCAAGTAGTGGGAACCACAGATAAGTCAGGTTTCACAAATCATACCTTAACATATCTTGAAACAGTTGAGAAACGTGGTAAAGTTTAAGTGGACACACATATCGACAATCTAGGTAAACGAGTATAAAACTTAAAGTCATCTAAAGGCCAACGGTACTGGTGATATGTCTCAGCTAACTGATATGATCCTTACACACGAATTCACAAAAATATGTCTGTAAATATGTTTGTACATAGTTGACATTGTCCTGTACATAGTTTATTAGCTTTACAGATTAAAATCAAAAAGATTTTCAGTGTGTTTTAGCATAAACTTACAAAAAATACAAAAAGATTTTGTTTCTACATTGTTTTCAGCAAACCAATGTTGGAGAACGGGTCTTCGAAGTCTGGTAAGGTGCTAAACTGGTGGGAGTTTCATTGAAAACGGGCTGGGAGCTAATCTGTAAAATCTAAAAAGCCAAAACGTTGAAAAGTTCATTAATTTGAAACTTTGATTTTGAAAATATCAACAGGTTGTTCGTAACGAGTCAAACCAGGGTCATTAACTTGGACTCGGCAGACAAATCGGTTAACCAAGGTCATTAACTTGGACTTGGTCAACTGAGTGGATTCTCATAACTAGTAAAAAGTGAAAAAGTTTAGGGTCTTAATTGAAAATTTTGAAAATTTTGAATTTGAGGTTAGGCAAGTTTGGCCAAACTTGCTTAACTGCTTAAAAGTTCATCTGACAGCAAGTTCACGAACTTGTGGAATGGCTGTTTGAAAGAGGTAAGTTCGCCTGGACTTGCTTGGGCCTTATAACTTGGGCTTATCAAGTTCGCCCGAACTTGCCAAGGTATAAATACCTTGCAAGTTCGGCCGAACTCATTACTGTCAATCATAATTCTCTAAGCGAACTTAACAACTTGTGAGCGATTGTGTGAAATCGACAATTTAGGGTCGTTATACTGCCGAAATTTTAGGTGATCTTGGTGATTTGCACACCATTATCAATGGAAGAGGTGAGAATTTGTTGATTGAATCGTAAACTGGACTGAAACAATGAACCTAGACCTAAAACTTGTTAATAATGATAGATCTAGGGTTTGTATGGTCAAATTAGACTGATAATCATGTTATCCAACATAAATCGATCATGGATTTGGTTAGTTTCGATCAGATTGGTCACGAATTGAAATTGCAGGTTTGTTGAAGATGACAACAAGTTCGGCCGAACTTGTTGACATCTTCGACCGAACTTTTTAATAAGACTTAGATAAATCTGATCAGTATACATCTTCGACGAACTTAGATTTAAATCAAAACTTATAAATAAAGTGGAAGTTCGCTCGAACTTGAAATTTTGAAATCATAAAATAGTGTTGTTTGTAAGTTCGCCTGAACTTATGTTTGTAAAGATTGAACATGTTGTTTAAGCATGTTCGGGCAAACTTGACCAAATCTGATTGTTTTACACATATCAAGTTCGCCCGAACTTGATGCAAATGTGCTGAGAATTTTTGTAACTTTTTCTCGTAATACGTGCTAAGTGTTTTGCGTCGTTTTTCAGGCTCAAGTACCAGAGCGGGTGATTTCTATGGATTTCTCTAAGTTCCATAATACTTGTATCAGGCTTGACAAGGTGATATGTCCGTCACTGAAGGAGTACGATAGTATTTTGAAGTTTCTAAAAGATTGTCCGATACATAGAGCCATTACAGAGCGCACAGTGTCTTATCGTTCGCACACTTATCACTTCTGGATGAATGCGAGTCTCAGTGAAGATAATAAGACTATTATATCATCAGTTCAAGTCGGGAATGAAGTAAAAGAGATTACTGTCACCAAGGATGATATACGAAGGATCTTGCAATTCAATGACGATAAAGATGATCCGATATTCTTAGACGAGAAGATGGTCCGAGGATGTTTTTACAGGATGGGTTACAAGGGCAGTGTGAATAAGCCGACTCTGAAGAAAGGGGAAGTAACTAACCCCTACAAGCTACTCATGCATGCTATCATACACACTTTCAGTCACCGTAAAGCAGGCCTCAACGATGTGCAAAATTACATGGCCTGCATGGCAACGACGTTGATTCTGAAGAAATCGTTCAACTATTCAAAGCTTGTGTTTACACATATGACGAAGAATATGGATGATTCAAGATTGTGCTTATATCCAAGATTCTTGCAGATGCTAATCGATGAAAAGTTTACAAAAATTACACGTGATCCAAATGATGTTTTGTGTCTTAGTCACCTTGATGATACTATTGTGAAAAAGTTGATCAAATTCCACAAACAGGATTCAGCACCTGTTGCAAAGCCAGTATTTGGGGCAATTAAAGATGAAAATTATATTGTGCCATCTGACAACAAGTGGAGGAAAGATGGAAGTGGTGACGAGAAAGAGTTAAACGCTGAAAAACAATGGTTTAAGGCTTTCAAGCCTAAAGCTCGAAGTGATTGGTTAAAGCTGAAGTCGAAAAGCCTAAAAAGAAGCGAGCAGCAAAGAAAGTTGATACAATGCTTGTCGTCGAAGATGAACCAGAAAATATTCAAGCAGAAGCTGGTTCTAGCGCAGCAATTGTTACTGAGAGTCAAGAGATTAAGAAAAACTCAGGAAGACGATGTTATTTCTGCTACTTTAGAGAATTATGAAGATTCTGATGATTCTCTCGAAAAAGTTACAAAGAAAAAATAGCAGAGACTGAGGCAGAAAAAGCCAAAGAGACTGATGCTGACTTTGATCCAAATGAAGAAAAAGAATCTAACGAGGAGAGGCCGAAGAAAAAGGCTAAGCGTCTGCAATGGTTTCTACAGCAAAAACCATAGGATCTCCAAAGACAAAGGGCAAAAAGACAAAGAAAGCCCTAAAGCCACCAAGTAGGAGATAGAAGCTTAAAAGCGCAGAAGTTACATAAGAACCTTCTGGCGCATAGGAGAAAGGAGCCACACAAGAACCTCGTACACAAGAACCTCCTGTTGTCATTCCTGCTGAAGCTGAACGTCCAGGAGTCACACAAGAACCTCCTGAGATTGAATTACTCAAAGTGCCTATTATTCAATCTCCGGTTGCTCCAACGACTTCTCATCTTGAAAGTTCTACTCCAAAGAAGTCTACACCACAGGCTGCAACTCCAAAGTCAACACCAAAAACTCCAGGATCAAATCTGTTTGGTGATATGCAGAATGGGCCAATAAGTCTTCAAGATCTGAATGATTTCTTTCCAGACACAAATGTTGATCTTCTCGAAAAGCGTGTGAAGATTTTAGAAGAAAAAGTTCAACAGAATGAAGCTGAGAAAGCTGAACTGATCAAAAGAACGAATCAAAGCGCAGTTGAGAAAGAGATGTTAGATGATAAAGTCAAAGTGTTAGAAAATGAACGTGAATTTTTCAAAGCTTTGATTGAAAGCCTTCAAGACACAAATGAAAAGCTGCAAACAAAGATTGCCGAATTGAAAACAATTCAAGCTCTAAATGATCGAAGGTTTACAAGGATGCAAAAAGTATTATCTAATGCTCTGAGTATTGATTTCATTGCTGAGTATGATCGTCTAGATAGGCAGGAAGCAAAAGAAAATCTGAGAAAGAACTTGTAGCGAGTGGCAAAGGTAAAGGTGTTGAAGGTGAAGCATCTAAACCATCTGAAGCTGCCGAAAAGTCTGTTGATGATGTTGAAAAAGCTTCTGAGTCTGATATTGCTAAGGTTGATGAATCTGCCAAGCTTTCTGATCCTGTAATTGCTTCTGAAGAAAAGGACGATGAAGAAACAGAAGATGAGGATAAAGATAATGACAAGAAAGATGATTCTGATTATGAAGACTGGAATAATGCTGATGATGATGATGATGATCAGGGAGGAGTTGGTATGAAAATTAGTGAAGCAAAAGTCTCTGATGAATTTGATTTTTCTTCTCTGATGGATGATGAATCAAACAAGATGAATGATCAAATTGAGGGGGAGTCAGGGCAAACAGGGCCAACTGAAGAGATTGATATGTCTGATATTGATAAATTTGTAAAGCCTGTTGTTGTCGTACCCACAAAGCCTTTGCTTTTGATGCTTAAACATAATGTAGAGGAAGGCAAGTACATGCACAACTACACGAAAGAAGATTTGGCTAAGTTGATCGAAGTTGATGCTGAAACACTTGACTTTGATTTTGAAGAGCAAGTGATGAATGTTAACACGTTTGAGCCAAATGATTATCAGTACATACGACGGTTTGAAGCTGACGAGTATAACAAAGTGATTGTAGAGGATTGGTCTTCTGATGATGAAGGAGATGAAACTGCGAAGTACGTCGCTCCTAACACTGATAGTTTTCCTATTCGAGGAGATGTACAAGCCACTTGATGAAGATATGTTGAAGGAAAAGATCGAAGAATCTATCCGTGAAGGCAAAGTTCCGAAACCGATGACAAAGGAAGAAACAGCTCAAGCTAAGAAGTCCTGGTTCAAAGAGACGCCACGTGAACGTAAGTTTCGACGTCCTCTAGCATTCTTTACCAGAGATAAATATGTGTCGTTGGGAGATATTCTCAGTTGGGGTGGTTTAAGGAGCTGAATGTGTATGCAATCAAAAGGGAATTTGGAGTGCAATACTTCAAATATCTAGCTGATTTCAAGACTTTACCATACTAGGATGTGGAGGAGCTTGTCCAAACCGTGAATGTTACTTATCATATGAACTATATTGATCAGTTATTGTGGAAAATGATCAAGTTTGAAGCAACAAAGGGATTCAGATACTGGAAGCCATTTATTCTAGGCTGTCGCATTAAAACAAACAAGAAAACTGGTGAAAAGGATATAACGTTGATTTTGAAACGACCAAGAGCGATGAGGAACATACCCTTAATGCTAATTGAACAGAATTTCTATCCGGTGTTTAAGTGGTGGCAGATAGAACCAACCACATGTGAAGCAGTTATTGTGTTACGATTTGAAGAACATCTGGATATTACAAAGGAAAGGGTTGAGATATTGGGGTTTCAAGGTATGAGAGGATTGTGGAGAACAATCAGAATACTAGACCCGATGTGGCTAGTTAATTGATCGAGAGAAGACATCAAGTGCTTGTTCTATAGCAAGATAGTGTTCGAAGAACGTGAAAAGGAACAAGCCTTGCAGTATCAAAGGGTCGTTAATGTATGCTACGCTCGAGAAGTGAACTCTAGAAGAATGTGCGAAACAAATTAGAGGGAGCTAGAACGAGTTGAATTTCTGAAAGTAGAGAAGCGTCTAGAAGCTATACACGAGAAAGGTAGGGCGGCAAGGCTTAGAAGATTTCAGTACATGAACAAAGTGCCTCCTACATATCAGACACCAGATCCGAAGCAGGAACGACAAAAGAAGCCATTCAAGAACTTCTTCGGTCGTGTTCGTTAATGTTTATTTGAAGACAGAGTTTTGAAGACTGATACAAGACGAAGACGATATCCAAGGGGGAGTCTGTTAATGGAGAATGTCTATGTCTTAGTATTATATCGAGTCTGTATAGATTAGAGTTGAATAGGCGCTGGTGAAGGATTTGTGAAGTCAAGTTCGGCCGAACTTCAACATCCTCCAACGAACTTATGGCCCTACAAATAGCTAGCATGTTTTCCTCATTTGTAACTTTGGCATCTTAGAGGCGAAGCTCTGTCAATTTGTAGACTCGACGTTATATCAATAAAATTGACGTTTAATTGACTAATTCTTGTTATTTGGTAAACTTGTCATCATATTTCCGCTATTATGGACAATAGAGATCAAATCTAGGTTCCTATGCATTGAGGATCGGTCCTATAGGTCGTGTCACCACAGACACTTCCCACTGGACCGTGTCAATACAGGCACCTCACCCCAGCACTGAGTACAATGTCCCCCTGCAGTTATGCCTAATCAACATAACCGAATTTAGGACGCGTGCAGTTGCCTAGTCACCGACACACAGTGTCACATAGACACTGCCTGGAGCAACTGGGTTCGTCAAACCAATAGTACTATCCACTGCCCACGGCTTACGCTAATCACTTGTAGAGGGGAGGTAGTTCGGGTGTTAGACAATTCACATCATCACAAGTTGGTGCAAGTAATACAGTTTCGTATCATGCAAGTCATTCCAGAAAACAGTAACACAATTTACAAGTGGGAGAGTAAAACTCACTCCCAACTTGGTGTATTCAACACAGTTTTTAACATGCATTCCACCCCAAGTAAAACAATAAAACAGTTAAAAGCGGGGTAGTGAAACTCACAGTGCAAATAGTGGTCTCAACACAGGAGTGTCGAATAGCTGGATCAACTTTAATGACACACATGCAAGCATTGACTCAAATCAATATCTAAGTTGGTAATGGTTATAACTTGGATCTGGTCAGGAGTTTTTACTCCGGATTGAGTCTATAGGACACAGGTATGGTGATGGACGTCATGGTAGTTTTAGTTTTCAGTTTGGCTTTCGGGCACCGATTCGCGTGCCAGCCAAAGTCAGTAGTTTAACGTGTTCGGGTAATGGTACGGGAATACCAATAGTACCAACACGTGGTTATTTAAGAATGATAAACTTTCTATCAAGGGAGTTTGAGTGTTCGAGGGGTCTACGTTGCCCAAATTTGAGTTTCCATTTTCACCGTCGGGAATTCTCCCTAATTGTCTTAGAGCACACCCATAGTGCCCAATTTTCCCGGGAATCTCCCGGAATACTCCCAGTGATTTAATTATAGTAATCGTCGGGTTGGGTCAGTTCCCCATTCCGGCAGGTTCTTTATACGGTAAACTGCCGAAATTGCTTTAAAATAATCTATTTTTAATTCCATAAATTCCCATTTCATCTATATTTTATATAAAATCTGTAAGTTTTTTATTAATCAGTAAAAATCTATAGATTATGAGAAAAATTTCTGGGAATTATTTTGTTAATTTACTTATTTAAATAAATTATTTATAAACCTAATTTTAACCACATAATTAAATATAAATACCATTAATAGTTAAACAAATTCCAAAAAATCCCAGAACACCTTATACGTGTCCAGGAACTTCTCACAAAATTTTGAGATTTTTCTGATTTCGTTTCGGTGCATTCCTTGCTACTGAAAACTTGGTAAAACGCGGATTTTTAACCCAAATCAAAACTCAACCAATTGACTCTGAATTTTCCCAACACGTTTCCCATATGTTCCTTAGTGTCCCTGTAAAATTTGGTGATTTCTTGAATTTGGTTGGTAATTTTTCCAAAATTCTTTCAGTAAAATAGTTAAAAATTCACCAATAATCATAGAAACTTATTAAAATTCTAAAATTTTACATCGACCTTCCTGACAATACCCTTCACCACCATACCAAATTTCAGCTCAATCCAAGACTCACGGACCAAGTTATAGCCAAAACAATTTTCTGCCTATCACAGATTCGGTTCTCGGATGTTATACCAAGCGATTCTTACGATTCCAAGCATTTATCTTGATCCCAGAAGTGTGTTAAGGCTATATTCAGTACCTACACATCAAGTATAATCCAAATATGCTAGAACTTAGATTAATCAAGCTTTAACTCATTGTTTTTCGGTTAATCAAATAGTTAAACGATTTCTGTCGAATAGGTGTTGATTAAGGTATCAAACCCCAGATATTTGTAACCATGGCTGGCATATAACACCAGGTATTTCATGTGGTGTTCATATTCTGCCCCTAAACTTGTTTAAAACAACAAAATTCATGGATTAAAAAGGGGTTTTAGGTTATAAATCATGTTTAATCAAGAAACCATGCTTAAAACCTTATGGGTTTGAGTTAATTCCTTTGATTTGAGTTGGTTTATGAAGAGATCAGCTGAAGTTATTGAGAGAAAACCAGAATTTTGAAGGATTTTTATGTGAAATTTAAAAGGAAAAAAGAAAAGAAAATGTATAAATATTGGGGGTGGCGGTTTGGGGTGGGCCCCATAGGGCCACCTCGTGCTTTGTATAACGCGCTAAAAGATGATGTTTATCTTCCATGTTGCGTTTGGGTTCATTTTCGGGTCCCGTAGGCTCTCTTGATTTGCATAACGGACTCCGTTTTGCGCGTACTTAGTGTCAGAAGACTTGGTTTTAAAAACTGAGCATAACCGTCTCAAAATTCGAGCAAGGTTATGTTTTAATCATAAAAGTCTCGTTTGACGTTCTTTTAAGTGTTTTTAAGTATGATCGATCGTTCCTTGCACATTCGGCTGCCTTATGTTATGCCCGGAACGAAGTCGTTTCCCCAACCGGGAGCTGCTTCGTTTTGCGTGCCCGGGCTTTGATTATTTTCAGACCTTATGTCACAGTATATGGCACAAAACTAAGTTGTTCCTAGAACTCGGAATCTTAAATGATGCTACCGATAATCTAATAATCAACGTCAAAGGTCTAATGCGCTGTTAAACGTCAAATCTCTGTTTAACACGTTGTTCAAGGCTAAGGACGCCAACCTCGCATCGTTGGTCCTTGGTAGTGTCATGTCAACCATGACGTGTTCTCAGATTCATCCGATATATAACATATATTGTTTCGCACAACACACAAGTCATGAAATTTCACAAGGTTTACGCACAATTATAGTTTTAATCATGCTTTAAGTTTAGGACCAATTAAGGTGTACCTGGTTTCGTCATGGGTATAACAGTCTACCCTGGTTAAGAAATTTCGTCCCCGAAATTTACGTTGTCACGCTTAGGAAGAGGTGAGGGTATTTTTTACGGAATTCATCCTTCCGTTCCTAGGTATATTCAGGTCCTTGTTTAGAGTTCCACAGGTCTTTAACCAGTGAAATTTTGTTATGTCTTAATTGTTTGACCCTACCATCAACTATTTCCACCTGCTCTTCCACAAAGTGGAGTTTATCATCAACGTAGATGTCTTCTAATGGTATCTGAGTGGCCTCGTCCGAAAGGCACTTCTTTAAGTTTGAAATGTGGAAGACGTTATGAATGGAATTAAGCTCGGTTGGTAGCTTCAACCACTACGCTACGGGACCTACTTTTTCTAAGATCTCGTAGGGTCCAATGTATCGCGGGGCTAACTTTCTGGTCTTTCCAAATCGGATCACGCCTTTCCACGGCTATACCTTTAATAATACACGTTCGCCCACTTTAAACGATAGCGGTTTCCGATGTATATCCGCCCAACTCTTTTGTCGGCTCTGACGGCTTTCAGACGATTCCGAATCTGATGGACTTGATCGGTCGTTTCCTAAACTAGTTCAGATCCCGTCAGTTGAGTGTTACCCACTTTCCGGCCCAACAAAGTGGTGATCGGCACTTTCGACCATAGAGGGCCTCATGGGGGGCTGCCTGAATGCTACTATGGTAACTATTGTTATACGAGAATTCCAAAAGTGGGAGATGCTTGTCCCAGCTTCCTCCGAAGTCTAAGACACAAGCACGCAGCAAGTCCTCTAGTGTCTGAATCGTACGTTCCGATTGGCCATCGGTTTGGGGATGGTAAGCAGTGCTCAGATCGATTCGTGTCCACAATGCTTCTTGTAGTTTCTGCCAGTATCGCGATGTAAAGTGGCTGTCTCGGTCGGAAATAATAGAAATCGGGACACCATGTCTAGCTACTATCTCATTGGTATAGATTCCGGCCAACTGGTCGGTCTTATAGGTAGTGCAGATAGGAATAAAATGTGCAGATTTGGTCACTAGATCTACGATTACCCAGATCGCATCATGACCACGAGGCGTTTCCGGAAGATGGGTCACGAAATCCATCGTATTTGTTCCCATTTCCACTGAGGTATCTTGGGTTTTTGTAACATTCCCGAGGGTTTCTGATACTCAGTCTTGACTCGCGCACAAGTCAAGCATTGGCTCACGTACTCGGCCACGTCCTTTTTCATCCCTGGCCACCAGTAAAATTCTTTAAGGTCATGGTACATCTTATCTGTACCGGGATGAATCGAATATTTCGATTTATGAGGCTCGTCCATTATTAATTGTCTCAGCTCCGAACTTGCAGGAATCCACACTCGATTCTTAAAGTACAACACCTCGTCCGTTTTCCTCACAGAACTTTTCTCGTTCCCATGCAATCCTTCACCGGGAAACTGGCTTTCCTTCAGGGCTTGCATCTGTGCGTTCCGGATTTGATCTATTAGACTTGTCTGCACGATCATTCCCAAGGCTCTCACTTGAAGGGGCTTAATTCGATCCTTCCTACTTAGCGCATCTGCTACCACATTAGCTTTCCCCGGGCGGTACTTTATCTCACAATCATAATCATTTAGCAATTCCACCCATCTGCGCTGCCTCATGTTTAAGTCTTTTTGATCGAAGATATGTTGGAGGCTTTTGTGATCGGTATATATAGTACACTTGGTACCATATAAATAATGTCTCCAAATCTTTAATGCGAATATAACTGCTCCTAGCTCCAGGTCATGGGTCTTGTGGTTCTTTTCGTGCACCTTCAGTTGTCTAGAAGCATATGCAATAACTTTATTCGTTTGCATAAGGACGCATCCAAGCCCTTGTCGTGATGCGTCACAGTATACGACAAAGTCGTCATTGCCTTCGGGTAACGTCAAGATTGGGGCCTCACATAACTTTTTCTTTAACAGCTGGAACGATGTTTCTTGGTCTTCACCCCATTCATACTTCCTATCCTTCTGCGTCAATGCGGTTAACGATTGTGCGATACTAGAGAAATTTTCGATGAAGCGACGGTATACCCTGCCAATCCCAAGAATTGGCGTATTTCTTTTGGAGATTTCGGCGTTGGCCAGCTCTTAATTGCGTCAATCTTGCTTGGATCCACATGAATTCCATGTTGATCCACCACATGCCCTAGAAATTGTACGGCTTGTAACCAAAATTCGCACTTAGACAACTTAGCGTATAGTTGTTCGGTCCGTAGTATCTCCAAGATAGCACGTAAGTGATGCTCGCGCTCGTCCTTGCTCTTGGAGTAGATCAAGATATCGTCATTGAAGACGATAACAAATTTGTCAAGGTATGCCTTACATACCTTGTTCATGAGGTCCATGAACACCGCAGGTGCGTTGGTTAACCCAAAGGGCATAACCAGGAATTCGTAGTGGCCATAACGAGTTCGAAATGCGGTCTTATGAATATCTTCCTCTGGGACCTTCACTTGATGGTAACCTGACCGAAGATCTATCTTAGAAAAGTATCGGGCTCCTTGCAACTGATCAAAGAGATCATCGATCTCGGAAGAAAGTATCGATTCTTGATAGTGACTTTATTCAATTCCCTGTAGTCGATACACATTCGGAAGCTACCGTCCTTCTTCTTTACAAACAAAATTGGGGCTCCCCAGGGGGAATAACTATGACGGATAAAATCACGATCAAGTAACTCCTGCAACTGCGTCGATAGCTCTTGCATCTCGGAAGGTGCAAGACGATATGGGGCCTTGGCAACGGGTGTCGTTCCCGGTATTAAGTCGATGCGAAATTCGACTTACCGATTGGACGGCAATCCGGGCAATTCCTCGGGAACACATCAGGGTATTCACATACTACTGGAAGGTCTTCAATACATTTCTCGGCCGGTTCCTCGGTCGTGACGCTAGCCAAAAACATGTCACATCCTCGTCGTATACACTTCATCGCCTTAAGGTGAGATATAAGGTTCAACGTGGCGCCTAACTTCTCTCCTTGTACCATAATTGCATCTGTAGGGGATAAAGGAATCTTCACAACCTTTTGTTCACATAACACCTCCGCACGATGGTTGGACAACAGTCCATTCCTATGACAATATCAAAACTACCCAATTCTACTGGTAAAAGGTCAATAGTGAACTGGTAACCGTTAAGGGTTATAGGGCAATTAACAACAAGTTGGTGGCTGGTAATCGGTTTCCCGCTGGCAAGTTCAATGGTATAGGGTTGTTTCAGGTCAATAGCAGGCATATTCAAGAGTGGCAAAAATGCAATCGACACATAACTTCTATCGGCTCCCGTATCAAATAACACTGAAGCAAATTGATTGGAAACGAGGAACGTACCTGAAACCACGTTGGGATCCTGGCGTGTGTCACCAAGTCCCATGACAAAGGCACGACCTCGAGCTGCATTCGAGGTAGATGCTTGGTTCTGGGTGTTCCTTCCCGCAATCTGCTGGGCTAACTTCGGACAACTATTACGAAAATGCTTCGTGCTGCCACATCCAAAGCATGCACGGGGGTAGTTAACCTGTGGTGCTGGTTGTTGAGGTCGCTGCTGAAGAGGTTGAGGCCTACCAGGTTGTAAACGAGTTGGTTTGGGATTTGGTTCCACGGTCATCTTACAGTCTTTGGCAAAATGCCCATTGTTATGACACTTCGAGCATATCACTGCTCGGCATGTACCAGAGTGGTGGAAAGCGCATTTGTTGCACTTTGGGGCCTTTCCTTTGTAGCTATCAGAGTTACCCGCGGGGGTAGTCATGGCGTAATTCTGGCTAGTATTTCTCCCCTCTTTGGTGCCGCTGCCCTTGCACGCCTACTCTCCGGGGCTTCCCGCTTGTTTCCGGCCGGCTCTCCTGGCATTGTCAGAATCTTACGCCTAACCATGTCATATGTAACGGTACCTGACCTGGCTACCACCTCGTGCATAGTTCGGTATTCCACCGAATTAATGATACTCCTCACTTCTGGGGCCAGTCCCCAGATATACCTTTCAATCCTCTTGGACTCTGGTCGGACCATATCTGGCAATATACACCAGTTCATTGAAGCGGTTGGTATAACCTGCATGATCAACACCTTGCATCTGCAGGTTCCAGAACTCATGTTCCAGCTTCTGAATTTCATGGGTTGGGCAAAACCTTTCCCTCATCAGTATCTTGAGATCATCCCAAGTCATAGCATTAATCGCGTCTTGTCCGCGAGTTTTAACAATAGTGTTCCACCAGTTTAAAGCATGGTCGATAAAGGTACAAGTGGTATACTTAACTGCGCAGTTACCAGGACAGTTACTTATGTTAAGTACCGATTCTGACTTTTCGACCCACTTTAAAAAACCATTTGGTCCTTCAGTCCCATTGAATTCCATCGGTTTGCATTCCATGAAATGATTATATGTGCAAACCGGCCTAGCATTATTCTGATTATCGTTCTGACCTACCAGTCCTGGTTGCGGGTTAGCATTCATACCGGCGCTAACCTGCGCCACAATCGTGGGAATAAAAGCTTGGAGTTGTTGCGCTATCATTTGCGCAATATGTGCCTCAGTCATCTGTGGTGCGCATTTCGAGGCCATTCTATTATAAACAATAGATGTCTAGGTATCAATGTCACGTATCCAGTTAACACATATCACATATTTGGCTAAAACATAACACACGCTTCATCACACACATGAATCCACGCACATATAGTCAAAAGCATCGTCATATATATATGTAATGTCATCATCATACCAGCGTCAAAATTTGCACATAGACTTAACCCATAAGGGCCAGTGCTTAGATGTGCTGTCAAAATATGTCACCAAAGTGACGTACGGACTCGATGCAACGAGACTACTAACTAGGAAAACGTGAAAATACTATGACTGCATCACCACCTCGACATGGGTATAACCCAGTGCTTGGTAGGATGTACAAAAGATACATCATTTCTATCTATACTAAAAGAAAAACCCATACTAGGAATGCCACATCCACCATACCAATCCTCCAAGACCTGCGACTAAACCTACAACAGCACCAATACATCCATATACCAACGCACGGAAATGATCCTGCTCATGATGGACATACCCCATACCCTGCTGTAAGGCGATGATCGCCTGCTGTAAAACAATCAAGTAGTCTCTCATCGACCTCCTCTGCCGCTCATCCTCATCATGTGCCATCCGTAGTAATGAAATCTGCTCAAACAGAAATCCCATTAAGCTGCTCTCGGTGATAGGAGCAGGCACCTCCTGAGGAGGAACAGGTATACCCCAGACGGGTGGGGAAGGCTCTCTAAACGGCTAGGAAGGGCCACCTCGCTCGTATGTGTGAAACGGGGAAGGGTCCTCCCGAGGTGGGGTCAGAAAACGGGCAGTAAAATGCTGCTGGGTCCCTATAGGTACGGGTATCGGACGAATAGGGGACCCGGGTGAGGTAAACACAGGTACAGGTTTAAGTACCCTCCGACGAGCCGTCTGTTGGAGGCCAAAGGTAGCTATCTCAAGAGGGCTAGATGAGGAGGGTGAATAAGTACTCGGAGTGGAAGGAGTATAAGGGTTAGGCGGTGTCTCGGGTGACGGTAAGCGGGGTGCTACCGGCTCCCACTCCCAATGCCCCGTGGCGGGAGTAGGGCTCCTAGGAATAGGTCCTACTGGTATGGCAACATCCGGGGTACGACTATGCTCCAAGGAGCTAGTCGAATGGTGAGGTAGGGAACGGTAGGCGCTTGAGGCCTCACCCTCGCGCCTAGTACGAGGTCTGGGTGGGTAAGGGCCACAACAGTAACCAGAAGGATCTGGCGAGTAGCTCGATGTCAAAAGGGGTGTCAGCGGATCCTCCTCAGGATCGGTCTCCATATGCGAAGTACTCTGGTGACTCGAACGATGCGACATGCTACCTGAAAACAAAGATAACCACCCACAACGCTGATTTGACTGACCGAAATACTGAACTCAACATTCCACAATTATACACATAAGCACGTATTGCACGCATTTTCGATTTTTAAGATTCATAAAAAAATCATTTGTGGTTGGTGACGTTAGTAGACTGATGTCCGTCCTATCTCAATGAAGTTCCTAGAACCCCCAAGTATGAGCAGATAAATTATGGTGTTCCGGACCACAATAATTTATTTGCCCCACCAGGACTTCCTGGTAATAGCCATACTACTCAGTTTCTAGAGGTTCTCAGCGGGTGGAGACTAACTTAGGATTATAGTCTAGGTTCTTTGGAGATATCTAGTTCGCTACAACCGAAGGCTCTGATACCATCTTCTGTCACACCCTGACTCGCAGCGGAAGAAAAATGCAGGGTGCGGCAGACACATGGCAATTCCCGATAATTTAAAAACATGATATCACATAAAAAGGGAACCTCGGTTACAACATACTGTTAGTATCATATTACACACCATAAGTTCAAGTACAGTACTACGAGCTATCACAGCTCTTATTCTGCTACAGTTCACTACTAAAGCCATCCACATGCACGCTTTTTACTTTTGCTTCGCTTTACCTGAAATGCATATTAGTTTTAAAAATGTCAGCTAAACGATGCGTGAGTCCCACTGGTTTAGTTGTTGTGAAACAGTATATGTTAACAAGTTTAATTGCACTAGTCACAGTCAAAGTTACTGTCACGGTCATAGTCACAGTCACAGTTACGGTCACGGTCATAGTCACAGTCACAGCCACGGTCACGATCATAGTCACAGTCACGGTCACGGTCATAGTCACTCCGTGTCATAAAGACACATCATCGCACCGGGTCGTGTCACCACAGACACTTCCCACTAGGCCGTGTCAAGACAGGCACTTCACCCCAGCACTGAGTTCAATGTTCCCTTGCAGTTATGCCTAATCAACATAACCGAATTAAGGACGCGTGCAGTTGCCTAGTCACCGACACACAGTGTCACCTAGACACTGCCTGGAGCAACTGGGTTCGTCAAACCAATAGTACTATCCACTGCCCACGGATTACGCAAATCACTTGTAGAGGGGAGGTAGTTCGGGTGTTAGACAATTCACATCATCACAACTTGGTGCATTTAACACAATTTCGTAACATGCAAGTCATTCCAGAAAACAGTAACACAGTTTACAAGTAGGGGGTAAAACTCACTCCCAACTTGGTGTATTCAACACAGTTTTTAACATGCATTCCACCCCAAGTAAAACAATAAAACAGTTAAAAGCGGGGTAGTGAAACTCACAGTGCAAATAGTGGTCTCAACACAGTAGTGGTCGAATAGCTGGATCAACTTTAATGACACACATGCAAGCATGGACTCAAATCAGTATCTAAGTTGGTAATGGTTATAACTTGGATCTGGTCAGGAGTTTTTACTCCGGATTGAGTCTATAGGATGGTATGGTGATGGACGTCAGGGTAGTATTAGTTTTCAGTTTAGCTTTCGGGCACCGATTCGCGTGCCAACCAAAGTCAGTAGTTTAACGTGTTCGGGTAATGGTACGGGAATACCAATAGTACCAACACGTGGTTATTTAAGAATGATTAACTTTCTATCAAGGGAGTTTGAGTGTTCGGGGTGTCTAAGTACCCAAATTTGAGTTTCCATTTTCACCGTCGGGAATTCTCCCTAATTGTCTTAGAGCACACCCATAGTGCCCAATTTGCCCGGGAATCTCCCGGAATACTCTCAGTGTTCCAATTATTGTAATCGTCGGTTGGGTCAGTTCCCCGTTCCGGCGGGTTCGTTATACGGTAAACTGCCGAAATTGCTTTAAAATAATCTATTTTTAATTCCATAAATTCCCATTTCATCTATATTTTATATAAAAATCTGTAAATTTTTGTATAAATCTATAAAAATCTGTAGATTATGGGGAAACATTTCTGGGAATTATTTTGTTAATTTACTTATTTAAATAAATTATTTATAAACCTATTTTTAACCACATAATTAAAATTAAATACCATAAATAGTTAAACAAATTCCAAAACATCCCAGAACACCTTATACATGTCCAGGAACTTCTTACAAAATTTTGAGATTTTTCTAATTTCGTTTCGGTGCGTTCCTCGCTACCGAAAACTCGCAAAAACGCGGATTTTTAACCCAAATCAAAACTCAACCAATGGACTCTGAATTTTCCTAGAACATTCCGCATATTTTCCTTAGTGTCCCTGTAAAATTTGATGATTTATTGAATTCGTTTGATATTTTTTCCGAAATTCTTTCGGTAAAAAGGTTAAAAATTTACCAAAAATCGTAGAAAATTCCAAAAATTCTAAAATTTTACGTGGACCTTCCTGAAAATACCCTTCACCACATACCAAATTTTAGCTCAATCTAAGTCTCACGGACCAAGTTATAGCCAAAACAATTTCTGCCTATCATAGATTCGGTTCTCGGATGTTATACCTAGCGATTCTTCCGATTCCAAGCGTTTATCTTGATCCCAGAAGTGTGTGAAGGCTATATTCAGTACCTACACTCCAAGTACAATCCAAATATGCTAGAACTTAGATCAATCAAGCTTTAACTCATTGTTTTTCGGTTAATCGAATAGTTAAGCGATTTGTGTCGAATAGGTGTTGATTAGGGTATCAAACCCTAAATATCTGTAACCATGGCTGCCATATAACACCAGGGATTTCATGTGGTGTTCATATTCAGCCCCTAAACTTGTTTAAAACTCCAAAATTGATGGATTAAAAAGGGTTTTTAGGTTATAAATCATGTTTAATCAAGAAACCATGCTTAAAACCTTATGGATATGAGTTAATACCTTTGATTTGAGTTGGTTTATGAAAAGAAAGCTGAAGTTCTTGAGAGAAAACCAGAATTTTGAAGGATTTTTATGTGAAATTTAAAAGGAAAAAAGAAAAGAAAATGTATAAATACGGGGGGGTGGCGGTTTGGGGTGGGCCCCATAGGGCCACCTCGTGCTTTGTATAACGCGCTAAAAGATGATGTTTATCTTCCATGTTGCGTTTGGTTTGTTCGGGTCCCGTACGCTTTCTTGATTTGCGTAACGGACTCCGTTTTGCGCGTACTTAGTGTCAAAAGACTCGGTTTTAAAAACTGAGCATAACCGTCTCAAAATTCGAGCATGGTTATGTTTTAATCATAAAAGTCTCGTTTGACGTTCTTTTAAGTGTTTTTAAGTATGATCGATCGTTCCTTGCACATTCAGCTGCCTTATGTTATGCTCGGAACGAAGGCATTTCCCCAACCGGGAGCTGCTTCGTTTTGCGTGCCCGGGCTTTGATTATTTTCAGACCTTACGTCACAGTATATGGCACAAAACTAAGTTGTTCCTGGAACTCGGAATCTTAAATGATGCTACCGATAATCTAATAATTAACGTCAAAGGTCTAATGCGCTGTTAAACGTCAAGTCTCCGTTTAACACGCTGTTCAAGGCTAAGGATGCCAACCTCGCATCGTTGGTCCTTAGTAGTGTCATGTCAACCATGACGTGTCCTCAGATTCCTCCGAGATATAACATATATTGTTTCGCACAACACACAAGTCATGAAATTTCACAAGGTTTACGCACAATTATAGTTTTAATCATGCTTTAAGTTTAGGACCAATTAAGGTGTACCTGGTTTCGTCATGGGTATCACAATTTCTTTTTACACTTATTATTATTATTCGAATACAATGTTAGAAATTAAATTTACTCATTTAAATTTACATGAATTCGTAAATAATTTTTTTTACACATGTGTAACTTTGTCATTTACACATGTGTAAGTTTGTTATATTTACACATGCGTAAAAAATCTAGCAAGAGTGATTTTAAGAGGAGAAATGAATTATTTGATGTTGTAAATTGTTTTTGATGTTGTATTTTAATTACAATGAGGTTTGTATTAAAACAAATTCGATTTTGATTGGTTTTTTCATTTGTTCTCACGGTTATCGCAATATTTAGCATTCTCAAGATAACCCTCCCCTATATATATATATATATACTAGTCGGAACCTGTGCATTGCAGCGGCGGCGATAATTTACAACACGGAATTTGATTCTATTAGTTTATTAATTCTCTTGTTATATATTTTATAGTATGTTAGTTTTTTGATCTATATCATCTGTATGGTCTATCTATGTGATATATTATTATTTTCTAGTGATAATCTATTTTTCATAAGATGTGAATATATTGCTTGCGTAAATGTTTCACTTTAGTTTATATTGTTCCTTTAAAATTTACCGTAACTGCAAAAGTTACCTTATTTGTCACCAACACTTGTGAAACCAAAAGACCAACACATCAATGTCTATGATTAATAATGTCTACGAACAAGCCGATTTAAAAATTATAATTTTGGTACGGGTCGGGTCTGAACGGGTTCATGTCTGGATGGGTTTGAGTTAGAATGGGCCGACTTAAAGAAATTATCATTTTGGTTCGGGCCAGGACGACCGACCTAAATAATGATTATTTTGGTTCGGGTAACGACATGCCAACTTATATAAAGATTATTTTTGTTTCGGTTAAGGACGTGGCGACACTTATAAAGATTATGTTTGGTTCGGGCAAGGGCCGATTAAAAAATGACTATTTTCTATACCAAACAATAAAAACAAAGTTGTAAAAGTGACACCAAAGTTGAACTGCATTATGGAGTATGTATTTTAGATGTTGCACTTGTTGAAGCTGGAATTCTCTCATAATTCTCTCATAATTTCATGTTATCAGCAAAGGCTTTTTTACCATATAAAATGTACTTGAAATAAACCTAAATATAGCTGATTAATAAATCCAAAGAAATCAATGTAAAGTAGTGACACAAAAACATGGAATAGCATCCTCCATCAAGCACCTCTATACTTTTCAATGTTTAAAGAACGGTTTTAATATACTCAAATGGAAGATTACAAACATTAGTTAAAGTAGATGTCAAATCTATTCAGCAACCATATGAGCATTCATTATAATACTCAAAACAAGTGATTTGTCAGCAAAAATCCGAGCATTCATTCTGCACCCTTTTTGAAAAAATAAATTAAAATATTGACCAACTAAAAAATGTTGTCAAAGTTAAAATTTTTGAAGCAAAACTTTTAAGGCTTTCATAGTCTAATATCAAAACTAAAACTGAATCAAAATGAAATCACATTCGGGTAAAGAAATGATTCCTGGAAGTGTTCAATTGATGACATCAAATATACCTCTCTTGTATAAAGTCGAGTAAGAAAATCAGAACTATTGTTTGCCTATCAAGCAAGGAATGCAGGGCTGATCTTTTGCTTCGTCATCATGTTTTGTTAACGTTGATAATGAATGGGATGTGCACACGGAAGTATTGCAACAGGCAGTGGAGCTGCAAGTTGATACACCAGGTCTGATGTAAGCAAGATCCCCAGCTCTTGTCGATTTCATGTATGTTTGTGCATATATTTTGAGCTTTCTATTTAAATACAGACATCACAAAATTTAGCCCGTTTACCTTGGATGCATCATCAGTCTTGATCTAACTTAAAACTGGCCTCAGCATACAGATGACCAAAAAAGTTGATTTTTCAAAAGCCATATTGTGCGCATGGCGAATCCATTTAAAGCTCAAAAACTTGTCTTCGTAATCTGAATCTAACAATGTCTGGGAATCAAGAAACACCCCCTCCTTACTACCTGCAGTGTAAAACAACACACCATCAATGATTAAAACATATTAACATAAAAGAACAAGAAATGAAATACTGCGATTAACGAAAGAACATATAAAACCTACAACCTGTTTGTTATAACATACTAAGGCTAAAAAATAAATCATCCATAACTGTTGTCGGTAAAGTTGTATAACCATTGAACTTACTACGCCCAATCCAATTCCCATGGCTTGACCCATGTACAGAGAATTTGGAAGTCCTCTTCGACAACCAAGCAGATAGACCACCAACGATGCCTACATTAGTCATGTCAACCTCTTTGGGTGCACGGATATATAAAAAATTCTATTGTTAATTGATTATCATTAATGGGTCATGACTGGTAAAAATGGTAAAAAAGTCTACGGTTAATTAATTATCATGAATGGGTCACGACCGGTAAAAAGGGTTACTTATGTCCAGATATATCAAGATCAATTAGCCAACATCTTAGGTCCCTTTTAGTGACTGTTTCCTTCTCAGATTCAGGAAAAGGGCAAGAAAAAGTTTAAGCTATAGGAAACCTAACAAGTCTTTAATCATTTCAAACCATTTTTTATTGCCAATAAAACTATTTCATTACAAATGAACAATTTTAATCATTTTGGCATGGTATTTTCCCTCTTTTTCTCCTTAATTAGGGTCACCAAAAGATTCAAAGTAACAAAGGGTTTATGAATTTTATACAAAAGCAAGAAAAAGAAAAGAAGCAAATACCATCCTTCCATTTCAATGTGTTCCTTCCCCATACCTTTGACTTTTCCTCCTAATTAACGTTCAAGATGTGTCCCCATCTTTGTTAGTCTTGGTAACAGGTACTCCATTTGTGCTAATGCAACCTGAAAATTGATTTAAAAATAAACTTACGATAGAACTTATATATAACAAATACTTTAAGCTAAAGTAAATAACATCACATGTAGAGACGGAATCGGAACAGTTCTTGCAGTGTCTTCGTCCACTTGACCACTTACATAGTAATGCCTGCGAACCAGCATGTATACATCTGCACCAGCAACCAATTCTCTCTGAATTTATCGGTCTTCCTTAACGTAAAAGAAGCGGGCTTTCCATACAGCTCACATCCTTCTTTTACCATAGCTACAAACTCTGCAATCAGTGTTATATCAAGCACTTTAGATCGCACGTATAATTATCAATCATCAAATAATCAAATAACAATACACTTTGTGGCTGAAATAAAACCATTACATAATAAGTCAAAGGTTTGACCTGGTCACATGTAAATGTGTCGATTTGAACTATGTTTAATCCCAAACGGGTCAAACGGGTCAAAACGCCTCAAGCTACATAAGGCGCTCAGATTTGCGCCTCAGTGTGTCTCATGCGCGCTTTTTTAAACCAAGGTTGCACTTCAGAAGTTTTGGCTGCTTGTACCTGTTCAAAACCCGAAATAGTAGTCCACCGTTTAGAACCGCTACTGGCGCCACAAATTTTCCACTAGCATGCAAAAACTGCGTAGTTTGATGTAAAGTTATCAAAAAGGGTAACATGTGCTACTTTATAGTGTACAAGTTATTAGTGTTGGGCGTCGGCTGCCTTTATAATGCATATATATCATGCATTTTGATAACTGACATCAAGGAAAGCGTATTCAAAAAGAATATCACGTCCTCCATATGTTTTATTTTTGTAGTAACAAGCTAAAAAAGGACTGCATATAGCATATGAATCATCAATCAACAATTGAATACCAAATAACATATGAAAAAAATAGAAATGAAAAACAATGAACAATTGATCTCTAAATTGAAGCAAAGAACACCCAAAGCAAATTCTAGTAAAGGCCACAACAGTTACCTGTACAATTTGTTTTGGGATTTTGAGTCTGTTGATGACTATTCAATTCCTTAACCAGAAAAACGAAAATGGCGGATAGATCGTACCTCGGGAACTGCAAAATCAAGATGATTGGTGTCTAACGCTTGACCGGTCGGCAGACTCAACATAGAAAACCTAATATTACGATTTGTTCGCGATCAGAACTTCAACTTAGCCTCTTCGTCCACCTTATCTAATCAAATCAAATTTCAAGCAAACAAAAACAATATATATAGAATTGTAGATCAACTTACATCAATCGGGTGGAGTTTTCCCTTTCTCTCTAGCTTGGCGTTGGCGCTTTGGAATGCACTCCATCTTTTACGCAAATGAGTAGCTAAGTAGGCAATGAAAAGAGACAGTGAATATATATTGTTCCTTTTAAAATTCAATAAATTTGTAAACTGGTAGTTCTCACATATTGTATCCACCAATAGACATCTGAAAGCACACATTTTGTCACCTTCTCGCACAACGATTGTCTGCCCATCTTTAGTTCATGATCATCCCAAAACTAAAAGGATTACGAAACGATAAAGGCTAGTTTGTTTCTTTTAGAATTAAATGCTCACCAAATCTTACAATACAAGATACGACGGTCGTTTTGGCCACTTCCATCCTATATTCACCATCCAATATCAAAGCTAAACCGGAAGCAAGCTGATTATTGTTGTCATCGGCCATCGGTAAAGTAAAAAAAAGTCACACAAAGTGACTCCTCACCGAATGTGACGTAGGTTTCGGAGTTTGGGCTTTCAAATACGTCGGGCTTTGAGATGAAAGACAATCTGCATTGTATCAAACAAAAAACACCATTTTAATTTTAAATTGTGACAAACAAAATAACTTCATCTAAACACAAATCATCATCACTAATCAACCTGTGTCTTGTTCATCCTGAGATTGTAAACCCACTCATCAGTTGAAAATAAAATATAATCTGCTAAATTCATATCATACTACAATACCTGCACAACCCCTGAAGTATTCGCATTGTCCTGATTCACAAATGCAACTGGCTGCAAACAACACAGACACATCCCACCTTCAGGTCTAGATAAAGGCTAAAACTGATAAAATTTGGAATAATAAATCCTAATATGCAGCAATGGCCTACTACATGAGTCTAAAAACATAACAAATAATAGAAGGCCTCTGTGTTTATTGAACAATAGAAGGCCTCTGTGTTGAACATAAAAGGCCTCCATGTCCTCAACAATGCTAAATCACCTAGCCTACATAAAATCAAAAGTCTTGAAGATGAAGACCATACCTGCACCGGTGGTTCAGCCTCTGATGGCTTTACATTAGCCGAAACCCTAGTCTCCTCTATCGGAGCTCAGGTGTCGGACTCACTGTCATTACAACCGTTACTGGTCAAAATCGGCATTACACAAACCGATCTAAAAACCAGTACAACATGCAATTATAGTAAGACATACCGGAGCTTCGTTGGAGTTTTTGCCTGAACCCAAGCCACCATCACGAAAGGCGGCGGCTAGGGTTTTCTGTCATGGTCTTTCTCCCTGTTTTAACCTTGGAACCGTCGATGGTGTTTACTTGGCACATAAGGACCACCATCATCACCATCACTATCACACCCAATCTGCAGCGAAAGAAAACACGAAATGCAACAGACACCTCTGATACAAGCACATTCTTTATAAAGACATTACATTTTATTATTTACAAAATATTGATTATATACTACATGTATGTTACAACTGTGTGTTCCCATGAACCATATAAGTCCTCTAAGCCGCCTGTGATTATATCAATATTCATCTATAAACATGTCTTGAACAACATACACCGATCACACCAGTCTCAAGTTACCTGAAATGCATGTTAGTTTTGAAAGGGGTCAGAATGCATGTTAGTTTTGAAAAGGGTCAGCTAAACGAGCCGGTGAGTTTTACTGGTTTGGTTGTTTCATAGCAGAATGCTTTAAAAAGTTTAATTGCACAAGTCACAAGTCGTAGATGGAATTACATGAGTGTACAAGTGAAACCTTGACTGTTTTAACCGAACCGTGTCACAACAGACACCTCGGTACACCCAGGGCCGTGTCACCACAGACACCTCAGCCCGTCGGGCCGTGTCACGCAGACACCCCCAGCCCACCAACTACGTCACATGCAGTTCAACGCCCCAATGCAGTTATGCCTAACAACATAAACAAGTTTAGGACGCGTGCAGTTGATTATTTGCTGACACACAGTCCGGTTGTTGCAACTGGGTTTGTCAGACCAATAGTACTATCCACTGCCTACGGCTTACGTTAATCACTTGTAGTGGGGATAGTTCGTGTGTTAGGTAATTCACATCATCACAAGTTGGTGCAATTAACACAGTTTGTTACATGCAAATCACCCCAGAAAACAGTAAAACACTTTAAAAGTGGGGGAGTGAACTCACAGGATAACAGTATCACAGGTAGCAATAGGAGTATATGCAAGCTGGTTCGGCTCTAACAGTAATCATGCAAGTAATTTCCAATATCAGATGCTAAGTTGGTAACGCCTATAACTTGGGCCCAGGTGGGTATTTTCAGGCCATATTGTACATCTAGTATCCTGGTGTGGTGATGGACGTTAGAGGAGGATTAGTTTTATGTTTGGCTTACGGCCACCAGTTCGCGTGCCAGCCAAAGTCGGTTATTCTATGTGTTCGGATAACGGCACTAAGATCTAGATAGTGCCAATACATTGTCATTCAGAAAAGATTAAGTATTTATTAAGGAAATTCGGACGTTTGGAGGATCTACGCCTCCCGAATTTGAGTTTCCGTTTTCGTCGTCAGGGACTCTCCCGAACGGTGGTGGAACACACCCAGAGCGTCCAGGTTACCCTGGAACTTCCCAGAATACCCCCGGTGTTCCACCTATAGTCACAATAGGGTTTGGTCCGTTCCCAGTCCCAGCAGGTTCGTTGTCCGGTAAACTACCAAAATAAGTTAAAAGAAACGTTTTAAAAGCCGAAAAAATCCCATTTAATCTATGTATTTTATAAAATTCCGGAAATTTTTGTAGAAATGAATAACAATATATAGATTCAATTAAAAATAATTTGGGAGTTTATAAAGTTATTTTTATAACTTAAATAATTTATTTGTAAAACAGGATTTAACCAAATAATTTATATCTCTTATCATCCGATATCTAAAAATTCTCAAAATATTCTACTAAACTCCTGATATGTCCAGGAACTCCCTGCAAAATTTTGGGATTTTTCCGACTTCGTTTCCATGCGTTTTCGGCTACCGAAAACTCCCAAAAGCGCGGATTTTTAATCCGAATCAAAATTCAACCATTGGACTCCCAAACTTCCCAGAACGTTCCCTATATATTCCTTAGTGTTCATATAAATTTTGGTGATTTATTGACTCCGTTTGGTATTTTTCCCGAATTTCTTTCTGTAAAACAGTTAAAAATTCGGCAAAAATCATAGAAAACCTGAAGTTTTGTGATCTTGGCTACCATATAACATCAAGAAATCCCTGATGTGATCTTATTTGGCCAAGAATCATGTTTAAATCATCCAAAATCATGGATTAAAAAGGGTTTTCCTTGACTAGTTCATGTTTTCTCAAGAAATCATCATCAAAACCTTGTAAAACATCAAAAATACCTTTGATTTGGCTGAAATTAAGTGAAGATCAGCTGTGTTTTGGAAGAAATTAAGCAGAATTTTGTGTGGAAGATGAAGAAAAAAAGAAAAAAAAATATATATAATGGGGGCGGTCGCAAGGTGGGGTGCCCCTACCCCACTGCCACTTTGTCGTGCTTCATTTTTTCGAGATAAAAAATATGATGTTTATCTTCGGTTTTGCGTTTAGGTTTGTTTCCGGGTCCCACACGCATCTCGATTTGCGAAATGGACTCATTTTTTCGCGTTTTTAGCATTAAAAGACTCGGTTTTAAAAACCATGCATAACAGACTCGAAACCCGAACACGGTTATGTTTTAATCATAATAGCTTCGTATTAGGGTAGTTTAAGTGTTTTTATGCTTGATTGACCGTTCCTTGCATGTTTGGTTGCCTTGTGTTGTTTTCAAAACGAAGGCGTTTCCCTAACCGGGAAGCTGTCTTATTTTGCGTGCCCGAGCTTCGATTTGCTTCAAGTCTTATGTCATCAAATAGCCCTACCAATGGCCTAATAATCATCGTCAAATGTTTAATGCGCTGTTAAATGGAAAGCTCCGGTTTAACACGTTGTTACAGACTAAGGACACCAACCTCACACCGTTGGCCCTTAATAGTGTCATGTTAACCATGACGTGCTCTCGGATTCCTCTGAGACATAACAGATATTGCTTAGCATAACACACAAGTCATGCATGTGTTTAGGGTTTTCGCACAATTATTGTTTTAAGCATGCATTAAAGTTTTGGGACCAATTATTGTGTCCCTGGTTTCGTCCTGAGTATCAAGAATTCGTATCATCACACGTAACCACAACAAATATCATGATATACATGTCACGTCCAGTTGCCGCGGACTTGTACAGGTCAAAGTTTACCGGGATTTTTCACAGTTGTCACAGTCTCCCCCGGTTAAAAGAATTTCGTCCTCGAAATTCCGTTTAGTAATCCGTTGGAAAGCTCAGTATTTGTATTCGTGTCAGTCATCCGACAGACAAGTATGTTTTCGCTTTTTGTTTAGTATCATCATCGTACGGGGATGATAACTGTGTTACATAGTAGCTGTCTAAGTTGTCCATCCACAATTCCTACGTATTGTTAAGAGTAACGTTTGTCATCACTTTCAATCTGAAAGTGAGAGTGTTGTTGGACTTACCGTAGAATAGGAGTCTCGTATTCAGCTTGCAATGAACTGCAATTATTATGTTTTCTTCGCCTTCATTATTTTTACCATTTAGACACCATAGGTTGCATTCACGATTTTGGTTTGATAGTTCTTGAATACCCTCTATAGAGGAGGGTTATGGATACCCTCTCAGGGTTTGTTGCGCACGTTGCAATAGTGAGCACCATGCTCCGCATGTTTGTATAAAGGGAATAAATTTGGTTTCACCGAGTTGTGAGTGACAGTCTTCCCTTGTTGTCGCGTACGTTGTTATCTTTGGTTACTACAAACTGACCATGAGAGTCCCTACTCTATGGTAGAGAATAAGAAAGAAAAAGGCTTTTGAGAGCCTAAGGTTGCCATAAGGCGGGCATGTACATAAGTACCTACGAATCTGCACAATTACATCAATGGTGTGCCCTAACTACTCACCAGTAGTCGGATTACGTCGTAAAGATATAAAATTTCTACAATAATAATTCCAGTTTATGTTAAGTTTTGGGAGCTTGGCTTTAGCTGTTATACAACTGTTTATTAACTTCGATAACATCGATGTGATTCTCCGGGAGATAATCGTATAAAAATTCCCATATACCAGGAACGATAGAGTGTGTACCCAATGCGGTTTTAATTCAAGTAACACCACGTTTAGAACGCTACTATATCACGTAGAAATATTAAGGTGTGATGAGTATCGTACCTCGAGGTATCTATAATTCATATCATATCTTAAGTAACTCTCTAGGTTTGAAGCGAATTAGTTGTAGCGGCGAAGTTTTATTCTTATTTTAGGCATATAATACGTGCTTATCAAAGGAATTCCCCCTCTGGATGGACATGATATCCGAGGGACGTATTCGGAAGATTCACCAGTCCCTTCATCTGGAATGATCAGGACTACTAGATTTATGGTTTAGCTTTCCCCAGGTGAGTTCAGCATGCAAAAGACACCAATTACGATATTCGGACGACTCATGATTACTCCTTTTCAATGCGAGTTTAGTTTTGACCGTGTTACTTCATGCCGGGTGGTTCTTAATTCTTAAAATTAGGTGGTACAAATACCCATTTATATATATATATATAGTATCATACTTAAGATTTCTCCCATTTTGGTCTTTAGATAGCATAAGAATTTTCGTGACTCGAAAATAACGAAAAATCTTGTTTCTTGGTAACATCGTATTTCGCGATTACTTATTTAAATTGATTAAAATGAAAATCAATTGAAGGTACCAACCAGTCGAAGGAAGACGAGGGGTGTTTCAACAATATTCCCCTGATCAAAAGAATGTATTCCTCGTATACTTACGAGGACAAGCAACACCATTTAACGTCTAACTCTTGGTTACTCACAAGAGTAGGGTATCGTTCACTTTGTAGCCAATCGACGGATGAGAGTCAGGTATCACATGCATCATCCTCCTACATATGTCAGAGACCGTTACCAACTAACACTTTTACAACGGCCCATATGGAATTTCGATCATCTCCTCTGAATCGTAAATAACATCGTATATAAATATTTGGACTCCTCGGATGTTTCAAGGAAGAGGAGGAGACATATGGTGTTCTCCGGGTATTATTATTATCGTAGAGTTGGGGAGTCAATATGTTTTATAGACATATAAGTATCTGAGTTGGTCCCTACTCAGGACCAATCGCACGGTCTTCGTAGGTATAATGACGCGAAAAGCCTTAACCGAAAGGAATCAAAGACCCATGTATCCCCTTACGCGATTCCTAGAACGAATGCACCGCCCTCATACGGGTAATATTGATTCAAGACTTAGTATCTCAGGGGTACGGATAGTGAAAGAATTCAGGTCATGACCCCGTGTATATAGAGCTTGGGCGTCATTCCCTTTCGTCCGGGTTCTATTGTACCATTCCTTCTCATGGTTGTTTCGTCGCCCTGCTTAGGAGTGGTAGTACTTTGCCGAGTCTTCCTACGACCATTATCGAGATGAATACTTAGTATGGTCGTCACAAAAATATTACCAAAAAAGGACCGAAAGAATTGGTGGTCTAGAGTCTGCAGGTTAAGACAAGAGTTGTCACATAGGTTAGTCATTGGATTACTCTACTCGAATACTACTCAAATGCGACCTCATCTTTCACTGGAACATTTTTACTAAGTTATGCGAGGCTTAAAACAAAGGATCGTTTGATATATAAAAATTTTATATGATTCCTTTAAATACCATCCTTTAAACAAAATCATCGTCCGACGAAAACTTTGCTTTATGTCATTTTGGTTATTAAATATGCATTAAGTGGTAGCTTCATTACGGGTCCTTCGTATCGCTCCTTCACTATTACTTCGAGTTACTGGGAATTTACCTTGTATTAATTTGAACTAAATCGATAGGATTCAAGGATGTATGCCACTTAGTGCTATTACCGAAATACCTGCCGTAATTCCATAGGAAGCTAATGTACCGCAGCATAGCTGAACATTGATTAAAAGGATAGGGAGTATCAAATTAGCAATTATATGTACCGGAACTTAACGTTGTCACAGCCCCAAATTCCCACTTGCGGAGTTTTACCGCGAGACGTGTGACGTACCAGGATCTAGCCACTAATCATGTCGAACTAAAAGTAAATAATACGACACAAGTCATCATAACCAACATGAAAAGTGACTTTTAAATTAAACAAATCAAAATAGTATATGTTCAGCGGAAGAAAATGTAAATATCTCAAACAATTGAAAACAAAATGTTTTAATACGTAAAGCTTTATTGTTTTCCATCACGTAACACACCCCATGACACTTCAAGCTCCCCAGACTGCAAGTTTCCATGCATGAATCATCTAACAACATGCAAGCATGCAGAAAAAGTATATCAGCGATTAAGCCGGCGAGTTCACAGTTTTTTTTTGACGAAAACAAGTTTGGTGTTTAGTTTAAAGACATGTAGATAATAACTCGATACCGCAAGTGACATCAGTTTGTTTGCCCTTCCCCAATGCCTATCAACATTGGTCATGTGGTTAAGGTCATTAGTTCATGCCCGTCCTCCAAGGTACGGTGTGAGGTTGTCAAGCCTAATAGCGCTATCAACTAAACCCCGTTGCCCTCCAAGCAACTAGTTCGGTAGTAAGATGGGACTTAAAGTGATAGATTTGAGTGTGTTATCCAACATCGAAATTAAACAAAACAGTTATAACAAAGTATTCCTCCAAGGAATAGTAGTCTTCCCCTCTAGGGATGAAAGTTTGCAAAGTATCCCCTCTAGCGAAATTAGTTTGTTTGTTTGTCCCCACTGGACGCATGCTTATAAAAGAGCAGGGAACTCACCTTAGTTTGCTCGGTAATCGTTAACGTGTCTTTACGCGTTAAGTAAGTGTTATGTTCATTACTCGCGACCTAATGTACAAATACGTATGAGTATGCATTTAAGTAGGGTTTGCAATACCCTAAGTGTCCAAACAACCTAGTGTTCATAAAATCAAGTTGACATGTTTGTCATGCAGTACACATAGTAAACTCTGTAGTTGGTGACAAGTAAGGTGATTCAAGAAACAATTTATTAATAAACATGGAGCAAGTGCATAGAAACCCTGAAAGCTAAACTCTAAAAGCTAAACCCTAAAAAGCTAAACCCTGAAAGCTAAACCCTAAGAGCTAAACCCTGAAAAGCTAAACCCTGAGAGCTAAACCCTGAGAGTTAAACTCTGAGAGCTAAACCCTGACAAAACATCTTCAACTTAAACCCCTGACAAAACATCCTCAACATAAACTCTGACAAGCATCAATATATAAACTCGGATCCTACACATTTAACAAGTTTAGACCTCCTACCTACAATAAAGTCGGACACTCTTCACCCATCATTAAACTCGGACATTACACGCAACTCACATAAATTCGGGCCAAGCACATTTGTAAACCCGGATACGTATGAGTTCCTCAAACTCGGACACACCCACACCTTCACTTAAATTCGGACAACATCTCTATAAACAACCCGAAATACTTATCTAACTCATAAACTCGGACCCTAACATTTGATATACTCGGACCACTTAAAATACCACATAACTCGGAACATATAAACATTAATTAAACTCGGACTCTTTCTAAATCAATATATCCAGACATCATCAAGTAACTCGGATCAACTAATAAACTCGGACATACTTGTTTAAACTAGTAAAGTAAGTTCGGAAACATAAGAGTTTTCCAAAACTCGGATACACGTGACTTCCCTAAACCCGAACAATCAAAAGCAGAGAATACCCAACAACACAGTTTCCATTCTATGAAACAGTTCCTACGATCAAAACCCTAATCCTAATGAACAACAGATATTACATATTATCAACAAGTTTAGCAAATATATCATATCAAGGGCATTCTAATACTCATTAACAATGCACATCCATTCACAGAAGACAATCATTCAAGCATAAACAAGTAACACATGGTCATTGTTTGGATTGATAGGGTTTTGCAAGAATATCAAATGAACAAGAACTACATAGTATAATCATAAACACTTACCTATGATTTGATGCAAAGACTATTCTTGAAAGACTGAAAGATCAAAGATTGGAGGACTTGGTGTAACCAAATGCTTAGAGGAATGATTGTAGATGATGATTAGAGAGATGATAGAAAACTGCCGTATGATTGATTTGTGAGGAATGGTTAGGGTTGTAGGAGTTTTATTATAACTCCCCTAATATTCGTAACACACCCTTAATTATATAATTTTCACATAAAGGCACATAATATCATGCAATTCACAGTATAACACATAATTCACATATTCGTCATGCAGCACATAAGTTTCGTATAATCCATCCGTTTTATAATTATTATCCGTGTTAATCATCAATGTTCAAGAATTAACTTGCATGTGTTCCGGTAATTCCCCGAACTGCCAACTGTCACACCCCAACCGATGGCGGAAACATGGAGGCGAGACGAAATAGATTGCTCATTGCTCATAAATACTAATTGGCGACAATATCTAAATAAAACCCATATTACATTCATAAGAACATTGTCATACATTACATGGATTTTCAAATACAACAATAACAAAGGGCAAAATTTGATACAACATTTTATTAACCTAACATCTATATGTGTATCTAAGCATCATCACTACTCCAATTTCATGGAAAAATCTTCATCAACCTGTAACATGTTAAAAATACGAGTTCAATGCAAAGGCAAAGGCGAGTACACAAGTTTGGTGATACACAGCATAAGTATAAAAGTCTAACTCGAATCCACATGGTAATTGTAAGCAAAGTTCATACTAATAATGCAATACTAGATCAAACCCCTAGTTTCCACAAAAGTTTTAACGAGATCGAGCTTCCCTTGCCACAAAAGCGACAAGACTAAAATGAGAATGAATATATTAACATAACCGCGATGGGCGGCGTGCTACTCCTATAGCGCTATATATGATAAGTTGGGCTAGCTAAGTTAATGATCAAGCATGTATAATCGAGCATGTATCTAAGCATAACAAGTATTCATGTATAAGGATTGAGCATGTAAAGCATGAGTTTGTGATACGTGTATTTTGATGGGTAAACATGTTACAACCCAAAAGTGATTAAAACGGTAAATGGGTCGAGTGTACTCACGGTTTTGCTAAGTGTTCCACTTAAAGTAATCCCAGGAGCTTTGTTGTGATGTTTAGAGTTTGACACCTTGTCCTTCTACAAGAAGAACATAGGTATTAGTTATGAGTGTAACGGAAGATTTCGATTATTCGAGCGAGATTACGAAAATAAGAATAAAGTATTATGTATGAAAATATTCACTAAGACATAGCACTTGTTCTTGACACTATGATAACCCGAATGGGTATGATATGGTTTCATAGGTTCGAGACCTCTTAGATCATCACAAGGAACTACATACTTTAGTGACAAACTTAATAACTTGATAGGTGATTATTTAGTCATTATCAAGGGTTCGGTTTTTCTACGATTATAATATTGTCCATAGTATATACATAGTTATATGATCATGTAGGAGGTGGGAGGATGAACCATCCACTTTGGTACCTCTAAGTATTCAAGTAAGTCAAGCATGGAGGTAGGATGATAAACATCCATTTAACCTCTTTGTATGATTCACCACTACACAAGTTGTCATGGACAACAAGAAGGGTCATGAATGTTAACATAAACAAGAATGTAAATGACAAGAATTGTAAAGTGTGTCACCATGATATCAAGTAGCCAAGTGAATACAACCCGGAGAGCACACATGGACACACGTCAATAGCTAGGCGGGGTTGTGACACTTTAGAACTAGCAAGCTACTTGAGATAATGATGAAAATCATTAAGTGATGTGTGGTCTCAGTGTCGAGGATAGCCAAGGCTAACCAAGGTGGACACACATGAACAAGTTATGAACTTGCACCACTTGTAAGCTTGAAGCTCTATGAAAACAGAATTATTGTGAGGATAAATCCTCTTGGTTGAATGTCTCAACCTTGTTTTTAAGCCTAACCAACCACAAGAAGTGCTGTAAGCATTTGGACATAGGTTTGAGATGAGTTAGACTCAAGTTTGTTGAACATAAAAAATATTTGAAAGAGTTTCAAAACAAACCGAAAGTTTTGGGACACTTTAAGGGCACTTTCAGGTTTGGATTCTCCATGGAGAACCCTTGGATTCAACCCTAAAGATTATCCAACTAAAATGAAAGAAGAATCAAGCAAAAAGACCAAGATTTGAGCAAGTTGTGCTCACTTTTGTGAAGGTGGTACAATCTGCCCAAAAATCTGATGTTGCAACTGATTTGGAACAATTTGGGAGTGCTTGAGAGTGATTAGATGAAGATTGAAAAGTGTTTGAGGCTTGGGGAAGCTTGGTTTATATAGTGGAAGGGTTGGGAGGTGTTTGGAAGGTTTTAGTTAGGGTTTAAGGCCATTGGGTGAGACCAAAATGTGGGGACTCGTGCTAAACCTGCAAGCCGAAACACATTCTGCCAGCCCAGAGTGCCCTACGGACGGTAAGGCTACACCCTTGCGGTCTGTAAGGACCTTAGCCGGGTTGAAAAATTGATTTTTTTTGTTTAACTCAAAGGTGACAGGTTTTAATGCTTAATTAAGGTATTTTATGGACTTGTTAAGTATTATAAGCATAAGTGTTGTGTCACAAAGTATATGTATGAATAAAATGTTCGAGATCGAGTATAAACACCGAGTATAGTGTATGCATTAAGTATAAATGTCATGTATATGCAAGTATGTTACGTTTCCGAGAATGATCAATATGTGTATGAGTGTACGAGTATGCATAACAAGTATAGGGCAAAATGTATATTTCCATTATGGTTCAAGTCTCGATTACAACAATACAACGGAATGAAGAATTCGAAAAATACAATGGTTTCCAAAAATAGAATAACAACACGAGCTTGCTATAAATAGAAAGTTTGGAAAACGCAAGGCGTTACAGTCTCCCCTCCTTTAGGAAATTTCGTCCCGAAATTTAGGAAGATGCAACGAATAGGAAGCCGACTGCGCCTTAGCTGCTTGACTCCCCGGTCCATGATTTCGACCGATTTTTCCACAAAGTGCAAAGTATCATTGATTTGAAGATCTTCGAGCGGAACTTGAAGTCCTTCTTCGGCTAGACATTTCTTGAGATTTGAAACGTGAAACACAAGATGAACATTGCTGAGCATTTGAGGTAGGTCCAGTCGATATGCTACCTTGCCAATCCTCTCGAGAATCTTGAAAGGACCTACGTAGCGAGGAGCGAGTTTGCCTTTCTTACCAAAACGAACAACGCCTTTCCAAGGGGATACACTGAGAAGTACTTGATCGCCTGCATTAAACTCCAAGGGCTTGCATCTTTTGTCAGCGTAGCTCTTTTGTCGGCTTTGTGCTTTGAGGAGATTATCACGTATTTGTAAGATCTTGTCTGTTGTCTCTTGTATCAGCTCGGGACCGGTGATTTGTATGTCTCCAATCTCGTGCCAACAAATAGGCGAACGACACTTGCGACCATACAATGCTTCAAATGGAGCCATTTGAATACTAACGTGATAGCTATTGTTGTACGAGAATTCAACCAAGGGTAAGTGCGAATCCCAATTTCCGCTAAAATCGATTACGCATGACCGAAGCATATCCTCCAAGGTTTGGATAGTACGCTCGGTTTGATCATCAGACTGAGGATGAAAAGTGGTGCTAAGATTAAGCTGAGTGCCAAGGGCGGATTGAAAAGTTTGCCAAAGGCGAGAGGTGAAAGGAGCATCGCGATCAGAAATGATATCAAGAGGAGTACCATGATGGCTAATGATTTCGTCCGTGTAGATATGAGCCAATTTCTCGACCTTATAATCTTCACGAATAGCGAGAAAATGCGCGGATTTGGTCAATCGGTCAATGATGACCCAAATGCTGTCATGACCAGATGAAGCAGAGGCAATTTCGTGATAAAATCCATGGCTATGCTCTCCCATTTCCAAACAGGGATTTTTGGTTGTTCGAGCAAACCAGAAGGACGTTGATGTTCTGCCTTGACTTTGGAACACGTAAGGCATTTGGATACGTAAAGAGTGATATCACATTTCATTCCAGGCCACCAATAGGATGCACGTAAATCATGGTACATCTTATCAGGGCTAGGATGAACGGAGTATCGGGATTTGTGGGCTTCATTCATCAAAGTAGACCAAAGATTGAGACGATCAGGTATCCAAATACGACTATGGTAGTAAAGAATACAACCAGGCTTAGCTTCGAGTGGCTTTTCGACTCCACAATTTAATTCGCTATCAAGGTTACCCTCGTTAATGACGGTAAATTGTGCTTATCGAATCAACTCGTTGAGTTTTCCCATGATTTGGTAGCAACGAACATTCTTAACATGAGTCTTACGACTCACGACATTCGCTTTACCAGGGTGGTAGCGAATATCACAGTCGTAGTCGTTTAACAATTCTACCCAACGACGTTGACGCATATTGAGTTCCTTTTGATCAAAGATATGTTGGTGGCTCTTATGGTCGGTGAAGACCGTACACTTCGTACCATAAAGGTAGTGTCGCCAAATCTTTAATGCAAAAACAACTGCACCAAGTTCAAGGTCGTGAGTAGTATAGTTTTTCTCATGTATTTTGAGTTGTCTCAACGCGTAAGCGATTACTTTGTCTTGTTGCATGAGTACGTAACCAAGACCCTGGTTAGAGGCATCACAATACATGATGAAATCGTCGTTCCCATCGGGGAGTGTGAGGATATGAGCATTACAAAGCATGTCTTTGAGCGTTTGGAAAGATTCCTCTTGTTCGGGACCCTAAACAAAAGGTTTATCTTTTTGAGTCAACGAAGTCAAAGGAACGACAATCTTCGAGAAGTTCGAGATGAAACAACAATAATACCCAGCTAGGCCAAGGAACGAACGAATTTCAGAGGGCGACTTATGTGCAATCCAATTCTTCACAGCTTCTATCTTTGCAGGGTCAACATGAATACCGAGTTCATTGACAGTGTGACCTAAGAATTGAACATCTTTTAGCCAAAATTCACACTTGGAGAATTTGGCATAAAGACGGTCAGTTTGCAATAGCTGAAGAATGAGACGCAAATAACGTCCATGCTCTTCTTTCGTCTTGGAGTAGATTAGGATATCGTCGATGAATACAATGACAAAATGATCGAGAAAAGGCTTACACATGCAGTTCATGAGATCCATAAACACTGCAGGTGCGTTGGTCAAACCAAAAGGCATGACCACGAACTCGTAGTGTCCATAACGTGTGCGGAAAGCGGTTTTGGGTACATCTTCCTCGGAAACCCGAAGTTGATGATAGCCATAATGGAGATCAATCTTTGAAAAGAACTTCGCGCCTTGCAATTGATCGAAGAGGTCATCAATACAAGGAAGTGGGTATCAGTTTTTGACTGTAAGTTTATTGAGTTCACGATAGTCAATGCACATCTGAAAAGACCCATCTTTCTTTTTGATGAACAAAACGGGAGCGCCCCAAGGGGAAGTACTAGCGCGTATAAAGCCTTTATCAAGAAGCTCTTGAAGTTGGCTCGATAGCTCTTGCATTTCCCAGGGTGCTAAACGATAGGGAGCCTTCACAACAGGAGTTGCGCCAGGGATAAGATCAATACGAAAACCGACAGCTTGAGGAGGCGGAGGACCAGGAAGATCCTCAGGGAAAACAGAAGGAAACTAACAAACGACAGGAACATCACTTATGTTAGAACCTTTGTCTTTCTTTTCCACAACATAGGCGAGAAAGGCAAAGTACTCGTTACGCAAGTACTTGTTCGCTTTGATGCACAACATAAGCTTGAGACCGTTAGAAGGTTCCTCGCCATAGACGTATAGAGAATCACCTTGAGGAAGAGGGAGGCGAATAAATTTCTCGGAACAAACAACTTCGGCACGAACTCGCATAAGCCAATCCATGCCTACTATGATGTCGAAACTACCCATTTGCATGGGAATGATATCAATGGAGAACGAATGATCGTTAAGAATCAAAGAGCAACCAGAAAAAACGGAATCAACGGAGATGGTTTTACCATTAGCGACTTCGACAACGAAAGGATTAGGCATTTTAGATCGTTCGCACTTAAGCAAGGGTTCAAATTCTAGAGATACAAAGCTTCTATCGGCACCAGTATCAAATAGGCATGCAACATAAATATGGTTGACAAGGAACGTACTAGTGATGACGTCATTAGAGCTTTGGGCTTGAGCGGTGGTAAGCATGAAAGCTCGTCGCTTTGCAGGCTCAGGCTGCTGATGCTGATGCTGATGCTGTTGGTTGAGGAGAGGACAGACATTGGCGAGATGATTGAGATCGCCACATTTGTAACATGCTCGCACAGGAGCATTCTGACGTTGGGGTTGAGTTTGGTTCGGGTTAGGGTTAGGGACAATGGCTTGGCTGCTTTGGGATTGGCGACAATGGCTAGAAAGATGCCCCATCCTATTACTGTTGGCGGACTATTGGCACGGGGTGGAAGAGAGATGGTGGTAGGTGCAATGATCACACCTAGGCCAAGTGCCGGTGTAGTTTCTCTTGGATGGATCGTTGTTTTGGGTGGAGGAGATGGCATTTAAAGGCGTAGGGGTAGGCAAAGTGACAACCGCGTTGTTTTGAACAGAAGCCTTCCGCTTCTTCTTCTTGACGTGGTTCTTTTTGGTTTGAGGGGGAGGCGATTTGGTAGCGGTCGTATTGGCGGTGGCTTGATGCGCATGCTTCATAGGAACCTTGTCGTAGGCCCCCTGAAGGATGCAGTTGTGGTTAAGCTGGATGGTTATGCTAAAGGCTTCTTCGAGGGTTCTTGGGTTTGCGGCGGCTATGTGATTCATGATCACAGGAGAAAGCGAACGAATAAGCTTAGCTATCGCTTTGGGAACCGTATCCACCTGTCCAGGACAGGCGATACTCAATTGCTTGAATCGAGCGATTAGTCCTTCGGCGTCGCTCCCTTGTTGTGTGAGATTCTAGAATTCGTTTTCGAGTTTCTGGGTCTCGTGGGGAGGACAAAATTGATCCCTCATGACCTGCTTAAGCTCATCCCATGTTAGAGCGTGGGCTGCTTCGTTGCCACGCTTGTTGTGTTTCGTAGTCCACCACTCGAGGGCTCTCTGACGAAAGACCCCGGTAGCGTTGAGGTTTCGAAGGTCATCAGGGCACCCGCCCTGGAGAAAGGTAAGCTCTATCGCATCAAACCAATTGATCATGGCGGTGACACCGTCCATGCCAGTGAACTCGACTGGTTTACAAGCCATGAAATGCTTGAATTGGAAGGAAGTTTTGGGGTTTTCGGTTTTAGAGTCGGCAGAGGATTCGGGTGTTTCGGTATTGATGGTTTGAAGCTCGCTAATGATATCGGGTATGACACGGGCTATTTGATCGGCCAATTGTTCAGCGACAAGACCGACGAGTTCTCGCTTGGAGATGGAGTCCTCATTGTTTTTGCTGTTGCTGTTGGACCCCTTGTTGGACCTCTTGGACTTCTTGTTCGAGATTGGGGAGTTCATCTAGAGGTTCAACATAGAAGAAAAGGGGATGAGACTTGATCATAATATGGGAAAAACAAGTTGTGCATGAGTAAGCATCTATAAGGTTCAAGCATGGTTCACATAAGATTGCATGGGTTCATCAAGTATAGTTCACAAAGTTTGCATGAATTCATTAAGTATAACATGTATAATCACGTATGGATGCGAATAAGGAGTATAAATTTAGTTTGTTCACAAGGATTAGTATTGTTTTTATTGCGATAAACGTGCGAAATGTGCAACGGTTCGAAACGAATGGGGTAGCAAGTATAAAATCACATAAAAATTGAGATAACATAAAAGATTGGCTCAATAAAACATGAGATTATTTCGGGAAACGTCGACAACTCCAAAGTGAATCAAAGATCCTTTCTAATTAGAGAAACGTGCTTTGGCCTATAGGTAAAATACTCTCATTGAGAAGCGACTAACGGAATTTTACCCTTCCAGTTCCTACACGTCTCTAATCGATTAGAAAATCGAAACTTTGGCGAGAACGAAAATCAAGGAATGGGATTTAATCGACAAAGTGCGGGTTTTATCCCTAACTTGACGATTTCGTACCCTAAGTGTGGTTGCCTCTTACAAACGAGGAGCATATTCTGACTCATTTGTAAGATCCACTAGAGTATGAAATGGATGTTTCCATCAAGATGTGGATATCACTCCTAACTTGATGGTATAACTTCGTGAAAAATCGAATACGCGGATTAAGGGATTTCACCAAAAATTTTAGGTCATTGGACCTATCTTGGTGCAAATCACCTCGTTTGCATCATGAGTGTCTTCAAGTCTTCAAGTGTATTATGTAAAATGTCTTAGGTAAGACATTATGTAAATTTTCAGACCAAAAGATAAGGAAGAAGCAATGAGGAAGAATAAAGTTTTAAGCATGATATAAGAATGGTCAAAATGGATGCTTAAACTATAGAGTAGGGCGAACATGGCAATTCTACATAATTCCCTGTAGTTATGGCTCTGATACCAATCTGTCACACCCCAACCGATGGTGGAAACATCGAGGCAGGACGAAATAGATTGCTCATTGCTCATAAATACTAATTGGCGACAATATTTAAATAAAACCCATATTTCATTCGTAACAACATTGTCATACATTACAAGGAATTTCAAATACAATAATAACAGAAGGCAAAATTTGTTACAACATTTTATAAAGCTAACGTCTATATGTGTATCTAAGCATCATCACTACTCCAATTTCATGGAAAAATCTTCATCAACCTGTAACATGTTAAAAATACAAGTTCAATGCAAAGGCAAAGGCGAGTACACAAGTTTGGTGATACATAGCATAAGTATAAAAGTGTAATTCGAATCCACATGGTAATTGTAAGCAAAGTTCATACTAGTCATGCAATACTAGATCAAACCCCGAGTTTCCACAAAAGTTATAACGAGATCGAGCTTCCCTTGCCACAAAAGCGACAAGACTAAAATGAGAATGAATATTTTAACATAACCCCGACGGGTGGCGTGCTACTCCTATAAAGCTATATATGATAAGTTGGGCTAGCTAAGTTAATGATCAAGCATGTATAATCGAGCATATATCTAAGCATAACAAGTATTCATGTATAAGGATTGAGCATGTAAAAGCATGAGTTTGTGATATGTGTATTTTGATGGGTAAACATGTTACAACCCAAAAGTGATTAAAACGGTAAATGGGTCGAGTGTACTCACGGTTTTGCTAAGTGTTCCACTTAAAGTAATCCCGGGAGCTTTGTTGTGATGTTTAGAGTTTGGCACCTTGTCCTTCTACAAGAAGAACATATGTATTAGTTATGAGTGTAACGGAAGATTTGGATTATTCGAGCGAGATTACGAAAAAAGGAATAAAGTATTATGTATGAAAATATTCACTAAGACATAGCACTTGTTCTTGACACTATGATAACCCGAATGGGTTTGATATGGTTTCATAGGTTTGAGACCTATTAGAATCGTCATAAGGAACTACATACTTTAGTGACAAACTTAATAACTTGATAGGTGATTATTTAGTCATTATCAAGGGTTCGGTTTTTCTAGGATTATAATATAGTCCATAGTATATACATAGTTATATGATCATATAGGAGGTGGGAGGATGAACCATCCACTTTGGTACCTCTAAGTATTCAAGTAAGTCAAGCATGGAGGTAGGATGATAAACATCCATTTAACCTCTTTGTATGATTCACCACTACACAAGTTGTCATGGACAACAGGGAGGGTCATGAATGTTAACATAAACAAGAATGTAAATGACAAGAATTGTAAAGTGTGTCACCATGATATCAAGTAGCCAAGTGAATACAACCCGGAGAGCACACATGGACACACGTCAACGGCTAGGCGGGGTTGTGACACTTAAGAACTAGCAAGCTACTTGTGATAATGATGAAAATCATTAAGTGATGTGTGGTCTCAATGTTGAGGATAGCCAAGGCTAACCAAGGTGGACACACATGAACATTTTATGAACTTGCATCACTTGTGAGCTTGAAGCTCTATGAAAACAGAATTATTGTGAGGATAAATCCTCTTGTTTGAATGTCTCAACCTTGTTTTTAAGCCTAAGCAACCACAAGAAGTGTTGTAAGCATTCGGACATAGGTTTGAGATGAGTTAGACTTAAGTTTGTTGAACATAAAAAATATTTGAAAGAGTTTGAAAACAAACCGAAAGTTTTGGGACACTTTAGGTGCACTTCCAGGTCTCCATTCTCCATGGAGAACCCTTGGATTCAACCCTAAAGATTATCCAAGTAAAATGAAAGAAGAATCAAGCAAAAAGACCAAGATTTGAGCAAGTTATGCTCACTTTTGTGAAGGTGGTACAATCTGCCCGAAAATCTAATTTTGCAACTGATTTGGAACAATTTGGGAGTGCTTGAGAGTGATTAGATGAAGATTGAAAAGTGTTTGAGGCTTGGGGAAGCTTGGGGAAGCTTGGTTTATATAGTGGAAGAGTTGGGAGGTGTTTGGAAGGTTTTAGTTAGGGTTTAAGGCCATTGGGTGAGACCAAAATGTGGGGATTACCCGCGAGCCAAAACACATTCTGCCCGCCCAGAGTGCCTTACGGACCGTAAGGCTACACCCTTGCGTCCATAAGGACCTTAGCCGGGTTGAAAATTTGATTTTTGTTGTTTAACTCAAAGGTGACAGGTTTTAATGCTTAATTAAGGTATTTTATGGACTTGTTAAGTATTATAAGCATAAGTGTTGTGTCACAATGTATATGTATGAATAAAATGTTCGAGATCGAGTATAAACACCGAGTGTAGTGTATGCATCAAGTCTAATGTCACGTATATGCAAGTATGTTACATTTCCGAGTATGATCAATATGTGTATGAGGGTACGCGTATGCATAACAAGTATAGGGCAAAATGTATATTTCCATTATGGTTCAAGTCTCGATTACAACAATACAACAAGACGAAGAATGCAAAAAATACAATGGTTTCCAAAAATAGAATTACAACACGAGCTTGGTATAAATAGATTGTTTGGAAAACGCGAGGCGTTACACCAACGTAGACCCATTTAACTAACTCTGGTTAAATGCAGTGCCAACTTAACCATGGTTACGTTAAAGCAGTAACCTGAAGTTACGGGTGGTCACAAACGCTTTCCATCAGTGTTAGTAAGGAGAATTGAATTTATTTGAAGAAATGAATCGGATTACTTTATGATTATAGTTTTCTTACTTCGCACTAGGGTTGCATCACCCTTAACTGAGATTTACTAAATTGACCCGTGGATTAGACCGCGGATAATGTTGTATATTTATAAATAAACGTATACATATGAGTGTTCGGTTAATACGAAGTATTAATGGTTACGAGGACTATGGACAAAATTTTGTTCGCCTCCACGAGTCTTATTACAATCAGATCCGCATCCACACAATTCCTTGCCGAACCTGGATTGCATCGGATAAGTTTCTCCATTTATGTATTACCCCTAAATCCCCTTGGGTTATTAATACCGATGCTAATTACATGTCCTTATTAAGAATTAGGGATTGCATCACTAGCGAAAAACAGCTAGTAAAGGAAATATACGCTTCAACCGAATAACTTCATCGACGATGGTCGATGACATAAGTATAGTTGTTTGTCGTAACGTAATGATTTCGAATATATGACTGTACGTTCTAGCAAATTCCACCAAAAGAAATAAATTATGCTGAATTGTCTTACCAAAGACAAAAACATTGCTGCTTATCAAGAATCAATCATTGGGTAAATTGACGTGGGTAAGCTATCACCGGCTATACCTAAATTGTTCAGCACAGAGTACTATCAGGGTATAGTACCCCTAGAAAGTCGTATTACGAATTCGAAAAAGGACCTTCCCCAGGATTAACCCAAAGGTTGTTATATAGCGCCCCAAACTACCTTCCACATAGAATTACCACAAACGTGTATAGATATCGTAGTTACGAAAATTGTGGCATCATTTATTGCATCAAACAGGGTCGAAGTCTCAACGCTGCATTGCCCAAAACACAACCCAACGAATCGCAACATGAAGCCCGTCTGCCCTGAGTAACGGTACCTTGATAATGTAGTCGGGTGTTTATATACAGGGAGCACCGCAACATATCCACCACACCCATATACATGATCAATGTCCCGTTCACCAAGATATTCGGGCCTCATATTACTTTCCGCGAATAACCAACTGGCATCCGAAACAATCATTAATCGTAAAGAACACAATGTAACAGACGGTCACATGAAACGAGGTTCCACAATACAAAGTGTTTCAAAGGAATCTGTATAATCACAAAATTTATACCCAATGGAATCGAATGACAACAAGAAGGGTAACTTATTCACGCATTCCATGCCATCTCCATTGAAGGTCTGTTGTATAGATCGTTCTGGTCCTAATTTGGCAAACCTAAGGTAAACGTGCGGAATCCGTTTGCATAGGCGACAATGGATACAGGTTCTTTACTGATAAATCACTGTTTCGTTAATGTATAGACGTTACAGATCCTGCAAACACTTGGACAGAGCTTCGCCGTCCAAGTTACAAAATCTCTGAATCTTACAAATGAGAACACAAGACACATATTTATAGGAGAAAAAGTTCGCCTGGAATGTGCCTTGGACAAGTTCGGGGGAACTTGTTCATGTACACTACAAGTTCGGGCGAACTTGTCTCTCAAACATACAAAAACTTATCGTTTTACTCCTAAACACAGACTCGACGTAATACGATGACGTAGGCAACAGAATATGCATCAACAGACTCCCCCTTGGATGTTGCCGTAGTCATCATTTTCAATTAAGTTCCCGAGTCTTTAATGTTCTCTTGATCTTTATTTATTGAATAACATTAACTTCCTTGATCTTCATAGCATCTACAATCCTTTTCTCTTTTCTTCTCGAGCTTGTCTTGATAAAACTTTAATCACCATGCTCCCCCTTGCTTTGAGCTTTCCGGTATCTTTAATCAATGTGTTTTATCCAGCTCCCCTTTAAAAACAACTTTCTGTTTCAAAGTTCCTCAAACTCTCAAATAAAACATTTCAGATTCAAACTTTGAAATTTCCAAACACAAACATTTCAAATTTTAATTTTCTTATCAGTTTTAACCCTCTCAGTTAATCAAGACCAAATTAATGACCTTGAATATCTGATTCATGTATCAAGTTTAACTTAATGATCTTGATTAAACGTTTTGACACTAAACTGACACATTTATTCAAAAGTAAGTTTCAACTTAATGAACTTTTAAAAACTTTTCAGATCAATTTTCAAAAGTTTTTAGATTTTGTTCAGCAACTCTTAGACTTTGAAAATCAGCTTTTCATCATCAGTGGTCGAAACTAAAAGATAATATAATCTTTTTGTTTTTATGTAATGAATATCAAACTCTAAGTATGTACAAACATATTTACAAACATATTTATGTTGAGTTTGAGTTAAAGGATCATATCAGTTTTTGAGACAAATCACAAGTACCATTGACCTTTTGAGACTTTAAGTTTTAAACAAATTTACCTAGATTGTCGATATGTTTTTCCTCTTAAACTTCAACACATTTCTCAGTTGTTCCAAGATACATTATATAGAATTAAGAAACTTGACTTAATTATGGTTCCCATATCAGAATATGCTCTCGCATCAAGATTCCCTAGATTTCATCTTACAGGTTTATTATAGCGTAATTGATATCAGTATCTGGGTTGTGCGAGACCTTGAGAGCTCAGGCTAGTACCATCGTACCGACAGAGATTTGATGGCTCGACTTGTAAGGTAGTGTTCCAAAATGGAATCTTTTTGTACTGCAATTGTAGTATCTTTTGATATTTTCAATTAAATGCAGTTTTAGGAGATTTTTGCAAAAGCATTATAGAAGTTCTAGGCCATTTCTTCCGCAAAATCAGAAGAACTTGTATAATACCCCAGATATCAATCATCTATAAAGACCTCGTATCTCAGAATCAGGCAATCTCTCAAACGAAATTTCGGAGTACTAAGTCCATATATCCGAGAGATGTTAATCCACAAGTTTAAGCAGTTGTAAAATTTAGTTTATATCCCCGAAAAAATCTACTGAACGTGTAAAGCCTATCGACACATCCACAGTAAGACTTGTTTAAACTTTTAAACTTTACAAATCCTTAGCATACAGTGATAGTCCACTGATGTACTGTCATTTCCTTTTATCCACAAAACTCTTTTTGCCTTTTTCAATGTTTTTGAACTTTTTGCTTTTAATATGTTTTTGGATTTTATGAAAATTTTTTCTCCCCCTAAAATTCAATTACATATTTTTGGAATTTTGATTTATAGAAAAACATTGACCAACCGGTGAGAATCACTTCAATCCTCCATCTATTACTGCTTCACAAATTTCTTTTAAGCATTATCCCCCTCATGATGACAAAAACTTTGACACTTTTGTGTTTATAAAACATTTATATCCATGAATTTTGTCATTTCAACAGTGAGGGTTCTATGAAAATTTTCAAATTTTCTTCAAAAATTTGTAAAATTTTCAAGTAAACGTTATTGGAACATGTTTTCGAAAACTTTTCTCCAAAAATTTTTCAAAAATTCTAAAGTAAACGTTATTTGAATTTCAAAATTTTGTAAAAATGGCCTTATATAGAACTTGATAACCGGCCTATCTTCAAAGTGTGCCACGGAACTCCATTCTTAGTAATTTGCGTTCATCTCAGAAGGTCCTGCACAAAAAATCAAACAATTAGTTGAATAGTGACACCCAAGCCTTTTCAGTCTTAGGTGTTATTTCTTCAACCTTAAATTTTATTTTCTTTTCACAATCAGGTTTACTTTGGACTTTCTCAAGTTTCGAAAAGTCCTCTAAACTTTCAATTTTCACTGATTGTGTAAACACTTTTTCTTTCACCAACCATGATTGATTTTTCGTTAAAGCTTTCTTAAAATACAATGTAGAAACTTTTTGTTCATTAGTATACGAGGATTCACCAGTTTTAAAATTTGAAAACTTAGTAATAATTGGTTTCACCTTGTTTGTAGTTTCTGTACATTGTTTCCAAACATGAGTTGTTACTTTCAAATCTTCAAAATTTTTCATATCATTATGAACATGTTTAGGATTAATTTGAAAACATTTTCTAGCAATGTTTCCATTTACTCCACATTTATGACACTTCCTGTTCTCATATTGATCCTTTTTAGCAAACCATACACTCAAATCATAACATTGATTTGATGTGTGGTAACCATCTTTCCTGTTTCTTCTAAAAGCATGATTTGACGTTGAAGCACTGTGGTCAGACCTGCACCACTTATTTTCAGATTTTTGTGAGTTTTTATAATGATTGGATGATCGTACCGATGAGCTTTTATATTTCTTTTGAAAATTTTTTGAACATTGTTTTTCTTTTTGTTTTTGTTCTCCATTCTGCTTAGAAGGTTTTTTGCGTTGAGCATTCACCTTTTTCAGTAGAATGGATAGAACAGGTTCCTGAAAATTTTCTTTTAGTTTTAAAAAAACCATTTTTCTCCTTTTTAGCACTTTCATCATCGAAATCATCATCACAATTCTCAATTATGACATTTTCATAATTATTATCACTTATTGGAATTTTCTTTTTATTTTCATTGATCAGTTTTGGACATATATGATCTAACATTAATGACGAGGTCATAAAACCTTTCAACTTCTTTTCTAAATCAACAGCTTTAGCAACCTCAACATCTTGTTCAAGTTTCCTGATTTTTTCAAGATGTGAGTTTATTATAATTTGTTTTTCAAAATCATTTTTATTTAAAACAGATTTTTCATTTTCTAAAATTTTTATTCTATTTTCAAAAATCTTTTCATTTTCTTTTAACTTTTTATTTTCTAATGTCAAACTCTCAAGATTGTTCAAGAGTTTGGCATTATCTGCCGGATAATCATTCAGATCTACATCGTAAACTGGGCAGATTGGTTTAGTGAAGACTCATTTGTAGATGTACTTGAAACTCGTGCTTCACAGTTCTTGGTCATTATACTCCCTTTTTCTTCAACTGATAATTTGAACTTTGCGTTTCCAAATCATTTCTTTGATCACTGACAAGATCAGACTCCTTTAGTAATTCTATTTCATATCCCTCTAACTTGTTAATGAAGGTAGAAAGCTTGAAAAATTCCCAACTCGGACTTTCCTTTAACATCATTAAGTACGTTGTCCATTCACCCTCCGGAAGAGCATCAGCCAATTTGTCAATATACTCTGCTTCTGTCTTGTCAAGACCATGCCTTCTCATCTGCACTTTCAAATGACAAAATCGCTCTATCATTTGTTTCATTGACTCGCCTTTCAGCATTGTGAAGATGTCAAACTCTTTCATGATTAGAACTTTCTCGCTCTTAATCATCTCAATACTATCCAAATATTTAGCACGTAGAGCATTCCACAACTTCTGTGCTGTATCATATTCTGGTAGTAGAATTAAGATATCTTCATTTATCGATTGTTGTAACAAGCTGATCATCTTCTTCTCATGAACATCCTGGTAGAAGAAATTTGCTCGTTTCCAGTTCTCGAATTTTTCTTTCCAGCTTTCATACTCGTTCATACTCATCAACTTTGGCGGCATCACGGACCCCATTTCGTTTTCCAAATTTAGTTGTCGTTCAAAAACACTTGAACAATGATTAGCAAACAGACATTTTAGTAAAATTTGACTTTTTAATCAACAATATTAACGTATTGGTTTCCTAAAAACGTTTAAAATTTTCCAGAAACTATTTTTACCAGATTAGAGCTTTAAACTTGTCTCGTCGATACGAATCTAACGATATATAATGTCCGAGACGTTTTTTCTGAATTTTCATGCCTTTTTTTTATTTTTAGAAACCTTGGACAAGTTCGGGCGAACTTGTATTGAGAGTAATGAAAATATCACCCTGAGAACAAGTTCGAGCGAACTTATGTGAAAATTCAAGAGAAACAACAAGTTCGGGCGAACTTGTAAAGAATTTCAACAAATTTTGATCAAGTTCGGGCGAACTTGATTAAATTTAATGAAAAACAGCTAAGTTCGAGCGGACTTGAGTGAAAAACTATGAAAAATCAATCAAGTTCGGGCGAACTTGATGAAAAATCACTCAAAAAGTGAATTTTTCAGTCAAGTTCGCGCGAACTTGATGATAAGTTCAAGCGAACATATGTTTTCAAACGTGGTTTTTTTCAACTTTTTAACATGAATTCGTTTGTTTAAGCTCTGATCTTTTCAAGGGTTTTACTATTATGGATTTTACATATTATACTTGAAAATCAGTCCATTTTGTTCGTGTAATGTCCAAGAAAAGTTAAAAATGAAAGAAATGAGTAGAAGATGTGAAGTTCTATGTCCAATGTATTCAAATTAGGCCAATCCTGCTCTGATACCAATTGAAGGTCCGTTGTACGGTTCGTTCTGGTCCTAATTTGGCAAACCTAAGGTAAACGTGCGGAATCCGTTTGCATAGACGACATTGGATACAAGTTCTTTACTGATTAATCACTGTTTCATTAATGTATAGACGTTACAGATCCTGGAAACACTTGGACAGAGCTTCGCTGTCCAAGTTACAAAATCTCTAAATCTTACAAATGAGATCACAAGACACATATTTGTAGGAGAAAAAATTCGCCTGGAATGTGCCTTGGACAAGTTCGGGCGAACTTGTTCATGTACACTACAAGTTCGGCGAACTTGTCTCTCAAACATAGATAAACTTATTGTGTTACTCCTAAACACAGACTCGACGTAATACGATGATGTAGGCAACGGACATATGCATCAACATCCATAACTCGGAGATCATTAAACTCGCTCATAACATATATCGGGACATATGCTAAGGAGTACCACTAAGTATCATAATATCATATGACGTGAGGGCTAAAGCCAATATTTTAAGCAGAAGAAGAATCCAACGGACAATCAAATGAATCATTGATCCAAGGACGAGAAAGTTTTGCAAGATGTTTGAATTCTATTATTGTATAACAATTAAATGTGAAACATCGAGAAGTGGAGTAAGGATCCGTACACGTCCTCCCAGTCTATTAGAACGACCTGCGCGTTCGTGTGTATCTATGTTCTTTTTGAAATATCATTCTGGTATATAATCGTCGTTATAGTAACTATAAGGATAGAGTTGGCGAGATCATATCGTAGTAAAGACTTGAGTTTTCACATCATAACGTATAGGTAACAACTGTATGAGTGATAAGAATCCAATTCTAGTGTATTTTAAATATGTGATCAGTAGGAATGTGGAATGGACTGTAATACCAGCTTCTGCTTATCTCGAAGGCATATGTAGTAACATATTATACACCGATCCCAATTCATGTATCAATCCACTCACAAACATCCACACAATAACACCTTGGTATACGTATGTATCACTCCACGTATTTAAGTGTGTTTATTACCGCAACTTTCCCAACACTACCTCGTATGAGCAAGTCTGTTATTACGTTCCAGACCATAATAACCCACTTGCCCCACAAGGCCATCATGGACTTGCCAATAGGGTACTTTATAGTGTTTACTAACTACTGTTAGTAGAGGTTCATTTTTCCAATGATGTCCACTAAGGTCCGAGCCTGTAGTTATAGTCTAGGTTTCCTTAAAGGCACCTAATTCTCTATAACCAATGGCTCTGATACCATCTTTTATCACACCCCAATCTGCAGCGGAAGAAAACACGGGATGCAACAGACACCTCTTGTACAAGCACATTGTTTATAAAGACACCACATTTTATTACTTGCAAAATGTTGATTACATACTACATGTATGTTATAACTGTGTGTTCCCATGAACCACATAAGTCTTCTAAGCCGCTTGCGATTATATCAGTATTCGCTTATAAACACGTCTTGAACAACATACACGGATCAGACCAGTCTCAAGTTACCTGAAATGCATGTTAGTTTTTAAAAGGGTCAGCTAAACGAGCCGGTGAGTTTCACTGGTTTGGTTGTTTCATAGCAGAATGCTTTAAAAAGTTTAATTGCACAAGTCACAGGTTGTAGATGGAATTACACGAGTGTACAAGTGAAACCTTGACTGTTTTAACTGAACCGTGTCACCACAGACACTTCGGTATGCCCAGGGCCATGTCACCACAGACACCTCAGCCTGCCGGGCAGTGTCACACAGACACCCCCAGCCCACTAACTGCGTCACGTGCAGTTCAACCCTAATGCAGTTATGCCTAACAACATAACCAAGTCTAGGATGCGTGCAGTTGACTGTTTGCCGACACACAGTCCGGTCGTTGCAACTGGGTTTGTTAGACCAATAGTACTATCCACTCCCATGGCTTACGTTAATCACTTGTAGTGGGGATAGTTCTTGTGTTAGGTAATTCACATCTTCACAAGTTGGTGAAATTAACACAGTTTGTAACATGCAAATGACCCCAGGCACATAACTAAGATGTTCCGTGAACTCAGTTCTCAAATAGCCCTACCAATGGCTAATAATCATCGTCAAATGTTTAATGCGTTGCTAAACGGAAAGCTTTGGTTTAACACGTTGTTACAGGCTAAGGACACCAACCTCACACCGTTGGCCCTTAATAGTGTCATGTTAACATGACATGCTTTCGGATTCCTCCGAGACATAATAGATATTGCTTAGCATAGCACACAAATCATGCATGTGTTTAGGGTTTTCGCACAATTATTGTTTTAATCATGCTTTAAAGTTTTGGGACCAATTATGGTGTCCCTGGTTTCGTCCTGAGTATCAAGAATTCGTATCATCACACGTAATCAAAACAAATATCATGATATACATGTCACGTCCGGTTACCGCGGACTTGTACATGTCAAAGTTTACCGGGATTTTTCACACTTGTCACAACCACCGTATAGAAGACTGTAACCGAATCATCATCACCGTCAAACTCCGTTAGTATGTCAGATCTAACCCTAAATCTACATAGTGTTTCTTTGAGAGTATGAATTTGTAGGGAAGAAAGACAGAGAAAAAGATAAGTAGTCGGACCAGCGCTTGTACTGATGTCGTAGTCTGGCGATTTCATAATGCGAAAGAGAGGCAAAGGATGTTTTCAGAGACAAGTTGGGGAATTCAAAATTTCAGATGAAGTGAAGGTCCGTGATCAGGCGGTTCTAGATGGAAGTTAATGCATAAACGTAACCGATTCAGTAGAATGTTATTACAGAATGGAGTAGAAGTAGAATGCGTCCGAAGTCTTCATTCATACCGAAAGAGTATACATCTTTAAGTCGAGTTGCCGGAGTTCCTGGAGAGAATCCGGCAGCACCTACCCATAGGGATGGCAAAAACTTAAATGACAAATGAACAACACACCTATATATAGGGTAACAAGTTCGTTCGGAGTGTGTATGGACAAGTTCGGGTGAACTTGTCCTTCACAGGACAAGTTCGCGCAAACTTGACCATCACATGTCAAGTTCGGGCGAACTTGTTCCCAATTTCACTATTCGCTCCGTATTTTGGTCGTGTGTTCAATTCTAACCTATACAATATTCAACATACGCTCAATCTAGCCTATTCGACAGGTGATGAACACAAAATGCATCAATAGATTCCCCCTTGTTCATTACTGTCGAAGCTTGTTCTTGATCTTCAAATCTCTAAGCCGTGTTTGAATATTCTGCAACTTCAATCAAGGTGTCTGTCGATGTCGTCGAGACGCGTCAACAAATTCCCCCTTAATTGATGATCCAGGTTTGCATTATTGTGACATTTGTGGTGATCTGATCGTGTATCAATTCCGGACAAATTATCAATCAATGAAATTTTTGTATTTTATTTATGAGATTTGTATTGTTATCATGACAATTGCATGTATTCGACTCCTGCACGATTCCGAACTCTTAAACGACTTCTTGAAGTGAAATCGCAAACTATTACGCAAACGTAATCAGTTTAGCGCGACGTACACTCTGGAACATCAACATAAGCTAAACCTACCCTAAATACCTTTTACATAACTTAGAAATAAGTTTTGAGGGCTTCGGTATGGCAAAAACATGCTTATTCAACTTCAGGGGCTATTTTGCAAATTCTACGAAACTATGCCAAATCGCGTATTTCCTACTCCGAAACATATACGCACATCCAAAAATTTTTGTAATCATTAAAATCTAGTATTTTAATGATTGGAATGCAAAAATATCAATCGTTACGCGTTTACGGTCATTTGCGCGTTCGTTACGATTTTCGTCGTAATTAACCAAAAACCGCAACCGAATGACCACACGAACCGACATCCGAAAAGTTTCCGAGCATTTTTCAAGTTCCCTATGCTTTATCTTCCTTATAAAGCTTAAAAATGGGGTTAACGAGTGTTAAAAGTGCCAAAACGCGTCGAAAAACAAGTTTTAGGCTGCAGGGGCCTGTTCTGCCAATTCTGAAACTTAGGAATCCCAGGCTCCACGCGAGAGACCCCCCAAGATCTCCCGCGATGCGTGGGGGATGCCCAGTGGCAACAGCTACCTGGCAGCTTCTTGTTCATTTGACTTGACACCTATAGCTCATTTTTGCCACACTTCTCCTGGTTGCCACACCTCACTAAACACTTGTAATGATCCTACAACATCTCCTAACACTTGGCATGATCCTAAAGCTCTCCAACAACTATAAATACCCTTGATCTTCAAACAAATTCCTTGCTCATTTCCATCTTTCTTCTCTCTAAACTCTAATTGGAGTTGCTACCTTATTAGGAGGCCTCCCATCTGAGTTTTTCTAAGTAATCTTGGCTTCCTTGAGTGCAAGTAAGTGCTCTAACCAAGCCTTGTTCATTCTTTTAGCTTATTATGAGCTAAAAGTCAAACAGTTTGACTTACTGTTTGATTTTCAGCTTTGACCATTAATTGGTCAAAGTAAAGTCCAATTGGACTTTGCAACGTGATCGTAATCACGATGGTTATGATCCTTAGCAATCATGCCTACTGATTACCACGTTTCCTAGTCGAAGTGACGAGTCAAAGTTTCGGTCAATAATGCGCAAATGCGCATTATACGACGAAACTATTTTCGGGTATCAAAACCCTTTTTTTTGATATCAAATCAGTTTTATAAACCTTGTTAGACATGTTTAACATGTGTAACTCGTCACTTTTAGTTTAGTGCTTATTAGGGTCGTAAGTCGAGCGGTCTTGACCACCGCTTTGACTTTCTGAATCCGACCCGTTTGGTCGATCTTAGGATCCGACCAAACACATATATGTGACCGTAGTTGTATAGAGAATAACCCCCTGAGGTTATACCTTATGGTCACGTCATTTGGTTAGTGTTATGTTAAGTCGTCTATTATGCCTTATAAATGACCAAAATGCCCTTTTTGCGCATAAATCAACTTTAAGCATATGTGACCAATGTTTTGACATATAAACTGATGTTGCAACTATATTAAATTAATTTGGCATATTAGACTTATCATAACACATATCTAACCATTCGAACACCTTTTTTACGTGAATGATCCGTTAAAGTAGCGTAAACTACCTTAACGAGTCTTAACGGGTCAAAAGCGCTTAGGAATCTTTTCAAATCAGAATGTAGACTTTGTTAAACCGTTTCAAATTAGTTTCAACACTCATTTGGTTTACAAGACCTCATTCTATCCGATCCGCTGATAAAAGTCCCGACATTTACATAGTTATCCAATTTTAGGACATGTTTGATTTCTCGGACTTTTGAGCTTGTTTGATCTTTTATTCAAGGTTACTTTGCAATCCCAAGTGAGTACATAGCACCCCTCTTTTATGTGTTCAATATCTTGTGGTGATTCATATGTGCTAAATTGTTTTCAAGTTTTCAAATTACAAATGCTATGGTTTATATAAACACGACGATTTCAATAATGTGAACGAACTTGTTGGTGCGTTATATACATGACACGAATGACATTCATTAGCTTTGGCCAAGCCGACCAGTAGTAAGTTATGGTACTATAGGACTGACAATCCCGTTACCAAGTTTCCCGGTGTTTGTGGGGAAGTTTGGGGAACGACCAAAATTGTTTACTTTAACAAACCCTTTGGTGGTTTGTTATTGCAATTAAAGATACCCTTTGGTGGTATAGACGAGTCAACACAGGTTTGAATGTATTCACCAAAACGACCAAAAGTTTTAGAACAATTGATTTATGACACAAACAATGGACGAATGGTTTATGACACGGGCAATGGACGATTGGTTTATGGTAAGAGATTTAAATAACGGTACGCGTGTAATGTGATAAAAGCATGGTGGATACGCCGTAGGTACTTCCTATATATAAATGCTTTTATCGTATTACATTCGTGACGTTATTTGCATCACTTGGAACAAAGGTTTTCAAATAATGACATGCAACGATTTTCTATTAAAGATATAAACCATACTAAGTTTCTTCAAGACGATTTACTACTCGAATTTTCAAAACAAATGTTTTGGTCAAGATTCATGGCTACAAGTCTTTTATAAACTATAACTAACTTGTTTTAGTTGGTTAGTTATCATTGCAATACCAAATACCTTTTGATAAAACGGTTTTCAACTAACGACTCTAGTAGTCTGACAAGGTATTGCAAATACATATTCAAGGCCATGAATTTGACACACTCACAAAACCTATGTACTCGCCGACATATTTTTGCTGACTCGTTTTCACATATGTTTCAGGAAACCAAGTTTGATGTCGATGCATGCTCACGTAGGATCGAACACAGACTTAGTGCCTTAAAATATGAAAGACAATAGTTTATTTAGTTCGTTTTAAATTCCAAGACAATGTAACTATGTAATTTCAATAATCAATAAAACGAAAATTCAAATACCATGTGTTGTTGTAACAATGGTTAACGTGACTCCCCGACGTTTTTTGCCGCGGTTTGTTGTTTTTATGCGGTCGGGGTGTTACAATTATCAACTTTAAAACCCGCTGAAATCTCCAATTCAGATCTTTGGTTGCACGGTTTCCGACCTCATCTGATTTGTTTGATCGACAAATTTTCTTGAATAACCACCAACTTGAAACTAATCAATGCAGCATCTTCTCCATTTCGACGATAACCGCATCCGAGTTCAGTTTTTGAATAAGCGTTGAGCATCGAGAGGTTATTCCACACACTCCTAAAATATCAAAAACTCAACCGGCAATTGATAGAAACTTCGATTCACCGCATCGGAAAACTTCAAATCAACGAATACCCTCGAAAATCCGAAATCCCAATTTCCGTAATCTTAGTTAAACACCCTTCAGAAAGAATTGATCAGCAAATCGGTAATCTGCTCAATAAGCAAATCTAAATCGGAAACAGATAATCTGGTAACGCATCGAATCTGAGAAACATACGTCCGTAATCAAAATCACATTCTTCCTCTTCAGTCACAATGCCATATATATAGTTATCTCCGGTAGACCAGCGCCACTTAATCACAAAACATCATCATCCAACGGCGGTTAGTCCAAATAGAAGAATGATTCATCTGCTTGAAGACTAAAAATAATGGCCACCAAAGGCTATCATCAGTTATATCTTGAATAACTTCAGATCTCCTTGGTAATTTTGAAACCATCCGTCTGCGGAGCTAGTCATTAATTCCTAAGATCATCACCGAATGTTTTGAGCGTCCTCAGTTCCTCACTGGTACTAACGACTGCTAATCCAGCTAATTGTTCCTTCACCGGAGATCAGGACTCTAACCCTTAAGCATCACTTTGTGTCATTATCTAAAAAATCTGAACTTCCTCTGATCACCCGATGAATCTCGATCCTCTGCATTTCCCGATAATCTGCAATCGGTAACCACCCAGATACTGTTGCAGCAGTCACGAATTTTCAAAAATGTCGGAATCTTCATAAATCGTAAAATTTTTATTCCCCCTCATTTTTGCAAATTCTGACCATACTGAATTTTCACTGAAATTCACCCTCAAATCTGGAACTTTCAGTTTTTAACAAATGCGGATTTTACGTTTAGGCCCATTACTAGTCACGACACCCAAATGATCAACATTCTTCACCGGTATCAATGACTCTCCCGTTATCTTCAAAATTTTGTGACCGTATCACCAAATCTGTACTCTGAAGCTCTAGACGGTGTCCCCGAACAACCCAGTTCGGTCTTCGAAAACTCCAAAAAATTTCTATCACCAGTTTTTTTCTGAACACTCATCCCATCAATACGATCAACAAAATGTTTCCATGCCTTTTTTTAGGCTCCTTTTGACAAGTTCGGGCGAACTTGGTCACTATGTGACAAGTGACCAAGTTCGGGCGAACTTGATCAAAATATTATAAGTTCGGGCGAGCTTGATCAAATTGATAAAAGTCAGGCGAACTTGATCAAAATGATACATTTCGGGCGAAACTTGATCCTCCAAATCAGCCATTTTTCACATTTTTCGATCCAAATCCTTATTTCTACGAATTCGAGATGACTCCACCATAGATCTGGTTGAAAAGGTTTTTTAACAATCTATCCATTCAATTTACTTTTGTCATGGATTGTATGTTTATTTGATGATTTACGTCTAAAACCCCTCCTAATGTCATAAATGTCCAAATTCATAGAGCGTAGTGATAACCGTAGCTCTGATACCAATTGAAGGTCCATGATCAGGCGGTTCTAGCGTAAGTTAGTGGTAAATGTAACCGATTCGGTAGAATGTTATTACAGAATGGAGTAGAAGTAGAATGCAGCGAAGTCTTCATTCATACCGAAAGAGTATACATCTTAAGTCCAGCTGCCGGGTTCTTGGAGAGAATCGGCAGCACTCCCATAGGGATGGCAAAACTTAAATGAAAATGAACAACACACCTATATTAGGTAACAAGTTCGCCTGGAGTATGTATGGACAGTTCGGGCGAACTCGACCATCACATGTCAAGTTCGGGCGAACTTGTTCCCAATTTCACTATTCGCTCCGTATTTTGGTCGTGTGTTCGATTCTAACCTATACAATATTCAACATACACTCAATCTAGCCTATTCGACAAGTGACACACAAAATGAATTAACATGAAGATATGAGGCTCTTTTGAATTTTGAATTTTCAAGTTGGAGGCCAATGTACAATATCCCGCTCATTTAATTTGCATACATAGTTTAAGCTTTAGGGGGTTGTACAATATGCTATAAGGGCTTGTAAATGTTGAAAAAAGTGGTAAATGACCATTTCTGCCCTTCCGATATACTTATTAATATAGTATATATTATGGGGAAGGTTCATTTCAGGAAAAATGTAATCTGAGAAGAATAAAAATAAAGGATATATTGGTAAAATACTAATTCAATTATAACTCATCTTATTAATTTTTCTCTCTTTATTTAATTAGTCAACTAATCATTAATTATCCTACATATAATCTACAAAACCTACGCATATCAAAATTTTCCTACATATACCCTACACATTATAAAATTTTATCCTACACACGTCGAAATGTATCCTACAAACCTCGAAATATATCCTACACAACTCGTAAATATTCTACGCACCTAATAATTTATTTTACACTTTAAATTAACTTGTTTTTTAATTTGATAAAATATATATTTTGAAAAAGGAGTTACAAATTTAATTTACTTAATTATTAAAGAAGAAGAATACACATTAATGATCTATGTAAGTTTTCCAATATACCCTTATATTAAAATTAAATGCAAATATTAAATGAAGTAAAATGAAGTATTCTTATTGGTTGAAACTTCTTCTTTTTTCTTCTTACTTGAACCCCCCACTATATATATATATATATATATATATATATATATATATATATATATATATATATATATAGGTGAAGTATAGAGAGATAACCCACTTGAGTTGAAAAAACACAAGAAAAACACATGTAACATTTTTATTTTTTCTAACAAAAATAGGGAATTTAAGTTACATGTTAATGAATGTTTTGTAACAAAAAAACCAAAAGCGCTGAATGGATTTTTTTATATATTTTTTTTTAAATTTCAGTGTTTACAAAAAAATGCTAAAATACTGAATTTTTGTAATTTTTAATAAAAAATCAACTCGACGCTTTTCATTTATTTTTCTTTGTTACAAAACGTTCATTAACATGTAACTTACATTCCCTATTCTTTTAGAAAAAAATAAAAATATTACATATGGTTTTCTTGAGTTTTCTCAACTCAAGTGGGTTTTCATTTTATCCTTCACACACACACACACACACACACACACACACACACACACACACACACACACACACACATATATATATATATATATATATATATATATATATATATATATATATATATATATATATATATGTAAGGTAGGGATCCTAAGAGAAGAGCACCCTATTTGAGAAACTTGAGAAGAAATCTGGACCATACATTTTTTAAAGCTTTTCGTAATATATACGTATGTATAGTTTACATTTGACTATATACATATGTGTATAATTCAATATACAGATATGTATATAGTCGCTTTTAAATATACATATGTGTATATTACCAAAAGCTTAGAGAAAATGTGTGGTCCAGATTTCTTCTCAAGTTTCTCAAATAGCCTGCTTCTTCCCACATGATTCATGTGAGAAGAAGCAGGCTATTTGAGAAACTTGAGAAGAAATCTGGACCACACATTTTCTCTAAGCTTTTGGTAATATACACATATGTATAGTTTAAAAGTGGCTATATACATATATGTATATAGAGTTGTACACATATGTATATAGTCAAGTGTAAACTATACATATGTGTATATTACGAAAAGCTTAAAAAATGTGTGGTCCAGATTTCTTCTCAAATAGGGTGCTCTTCTCTTAGTATCCCTACTAGAGGTATTTTAGATACCTTTGATGTTGTTTATGAATATATTACTATCATCAATGGTTATTGTTATTATTTCGAATCAGACAATTATATTGTTTAAGTATTTTTCCGGAAAGTGTGATATCTAAGTTGTTTTCAACTAATGTTATGTGAATAAGTTGTTGTGGATATGTTTTCATATCCTGTTTTTGTTACTATGGACTATACCGCAACTATCCTGACATGAATAATGTGTTCGCATTTATGCCGCCAGTCTAGGACATTGTTTTGCGTTGTTTCGCAATGCGGCGAATTTGTTATCATACCACATCATGATATTGTATTCCTAGACTAATGAGACTCAATTAAATAAAAAGTAAGTCAAAAGCAAGAAATATATTAACGCAAATAATGGTAAAGTTGTACGGAACTACCGGATATTTTTTCGTTTGTCACATATGAATTCTAGAAATTATGTGTATTGAATGTAAATTACGTATATTGCGTGCTTTTGCGTGTAGTTGTTTGTTTTCATGTTTTACTAACTTGTGGCAACTTCTAGAAAAAAAAATAATTATGGGGGATCTTGTAATAATAGTATTTTTTTTAGAATGAGGGCCAAATAGCACAAAATTTAAGCCCATCTCCTCTTTAGAAGTTTAAAAAAATAATAATAACATAACCTAACCCACCACCCTAAACCCCACATTCGTACACTCATACCCATGCATCTCTCTCTTGCGAATGCATACCTACGGCCTTCATAGCCAAACCCTAATCTATCATTGTGAAGCTTGGATCTTGCAATTGTTTGGAATCATGATCAATCCTAAGTGATCTAAGCGCAATCTAGTAAGTTCCATCCATCAATTCAACTTTTTATGCATTCTTGATGATTCTTGTAGTAACCCTAGTTATCCAAACTCAATTTTTAATCAAAGTTGTTGATGTCTAGTATTTGTTTATCATCGTAGGAGTGTGTTGAATGATTTTTGCATGAATTGAAAACCCAAGATTCTTGATTGTTCATACCCTGCCATTATAGAAAACTTTGATGATCTAGGTTTTTAGATATGCGTGTTTGTGGTGATTTGATTGTGTATGATACTATGGTTATGCTAGTAGATGACTATAATGTTGTAGGAACCAAGTTTTGGTGATGAAAACTCTTAGGTCCATGCTAGTCATAACTTGCTACAGAAATTTCTGATTTTTTTTATCATAACCTACTAATACTGATGCGAAATAGGACAATTCTTATGCCTAGGATCATCTACTATAAGTATAGATGATCCACAAAAATTTCATAATTTTTCATGAGCCCTAACTATGTTTTTGCAAATTTTTAAGATGGATGGGTAAAACTGAGTTTTCGGATAAGAAAATATGGTCCATGACGAGGACTGTAACTTAATCAATTTTTGGAGTTAGGACTTGACATTTTTATAGTAGAGATACTCATAAGAGTTTTTGAGACACTCTAATTGGAATTTTGTCAACTATATCAATGTCAGTTTTTTTTTTAAATTTAATGGTAAACTGTTACCAGAAAACTGTGTTTTTGACCTATATGCGAGGTAAGATTTTTCATGAACTTTCTATAAACATTTAGGACTTAATTCACATAGACTATTTGGCATATCTCATAAAATATTCATAATTTTTCAGCAACGTTTACCATTTTAAATAAAATACACAAACTGACTCTAAAACTGAAGTTGTGCTATGTATGCTGAAATTTTTTTATAACATTAAAGTTTATTTCTATTCGACTATGCAAAGTATAATCAGGAGGTGAAACTCATATAAATGCATCATACATGTTATGTGGTGTGTACTATAACGTTATGAGTAAACGCTAAGCCGCTTAATTAGTCACCTAGGAGTCGTCGGGTCAACTTATTTAGTTTGGGCCAACACATGTGCATCCTTTTCTTAAAACATTAAAAATATTGAGTTGTTTGGATTACTTGGGTTTGGTGAACTTACACAAACACACCCTCATAAGCATTGTGTTGGGATTGAACCCTTGCAAAGGAACATATGATATAAAGCCAAAACTACATCAGAGGATTGATCCAGAATAACAGAGTTTTACAACCTCTGATGCAAACCAATGATCCAGTTAATACTGCATTACAAGATCTGCTGAACACAAGCTCTGTTGTGGAACCTCTGATGAAGAATAACAGTTGATAGGATCACCAGTGTTTCTTTTATATTAATGTAACAGTGTTTATGTAATAGCAGTGTTTAGCTTAATCAGTGGTTAGATTTAGTTAGTTAGTTGTTAGCTATCAACATCAAACCCTGACGTGAGCAAAGATGCTCAGAGGTTTGACTTGCCGTATAAATAGAACAATACATTGTACTGTTCGATTATCTATCAAAAGATCATTTTACGAATTTCCTTCCAATCATCTTTCTTACATTATGTACTAACAAACTATCATTGGGTTGGGGGGAGTTTGTGATTCATATGCAAAACTTATAAGTTTGAAAGCATGATGATCACAGCAATTTTCCATTAGTTGTGATATAAAGTTTTATTCCGCTGCAGATTCACTATGTTTTATCATCATTCATTAAACCAATTTCTAAACAATAACAACTAATTCAAACTCAGATCCTAACAATTGGTATCATTGCTTGGTCAATCAAAATTTAATTTAACTATCAATTTGAGTTGAAAGATTAGCTCTCCCTGCTAATTAGTTTTTTTGTTTTCATTGGAAAACATAGTTTAATTACGTTCAAAGTTTAAAAAAAAAATATGTTTAAAATAATCAGAATATCTCAAGACACACAGGATTCTAACAACACTGGATCTATGTTTAAACCTCAGATGCTTGTCAGGAACGAGTATTACATATGGCAACATCGGATGGGTCATATTCTTGCTCAGCAAAACACCGGTTGCTGGAGGTCCGTTGTATTTGGACCACATGTTCCTATGGTTCCAAGTGCAGAGGACCCAACAAAACAAGTGCCAAAAAGTCCTGAAAATTACTTCGAGCAGGATATCCAGAAAATAGAGTTAGATGCTAACGCGTTTAGCATTGTTGCTTCTGCCTTACCTAACGGAATCTATGCTGGCCTGCTCTACTGCAATAGTGGATGCCTTGAAAGAGTAATTCGGTGGGATTGAGGAAGTAATTGAAAACAACGGAGAGTCTTAAATCGATACTTTTGTCATGTCAAGGAGAGCCTCTAACTCAACAGTTCGAACGATTTAGCTGTCTCATAAGTGAACTTAATCTGGTAATCGTTGAATTTTCTAATTAGACTGTCAACAGGTGTTTCCTCAGATCGTTACCAGAAAAGTGGGACACTATAGCTTTCGTAACTCGAACATCTGTTGGGTTTAAAGAAATGAATCTTACACAACTTCATGGCAAACTCCTCACATCTGAGAGAGAATTGAACCAGAAAAAGAAGATACAAGAGTCTTGCAAAATGGCTGATGATTATGCTTTTGGTAGCACAGCTCTTTTAGGCCAAGAAGAGGGTTCTGGCAATGGTAAGGATCCGAGTTATGATCATTTTATTGATATAACTTTTGGAGGAAACTTCAACTCTGATTCCTACTCACCCGACTATGCTTTTGCTGTTAGTGGGGAAAGCCAAACCTATGACAACTTATCCTTTGAGTTGAATGATCTTCAATACTTTGAACCATCTGATTTAGAAGAAATGGACATTTTGCACCAACTGGCTCTATTAAGTGTTAGAGCTAGTAAATTTTACAAGAAACTGGTAGAAAATTCCTAGGGTTGCATGGGGGGTTGAAGGTTGGCTGGATAAATAAAAAATCAAGTGCTATAAGTGTAATAGACTAGGACACTTTGTTAGGGAATGCAGATCTCAAACATCTGGACCTGTTGTGCCATACCCTGGCCCTAGACCTCAACACACACAAAGCACTACTCATTATTCCCAATATACCCCTACTCCTCAAATGCAAGACACTGCATTTTGCACACCCTGAGGCAACTTTTCCTGTGCACTATATCCAAACCACTGTTCCACAGATTTAGTATGTTCAAGCACCATCACCTCAAGTGCATGTGCAACATGCACCTCATGTCACTCAAGTTACTCAAACCACTGCTCTGGTGGAGGTTAATCAACAAAGCTTTTTCACACAAGGTTTTGTTGATTGGAATAGCTTGCCTGAGGAGTTAACCGATGAAAACTTTGCTATAGTAGCCAAAAATGATTTTTGCTTTATGGCTCTAGACACAATAGTTGAGGGTGATTAATCTATGGAAGAAGTGTCTAAATCTGATGTGTCTGAAGTTCATGATGAAACAGTGGTTACAAAAGAGAATGTTGATAAAGATGTGAAATCTATGTCAGATCCATGGGATACCAGTGTGTGTGATGGTGATTGTGACTGTGCCATGATGGCTGCTGCTAAGGTATCACCTCAGATAACTAAAGATCTATATTCAGAAAAATGTATAATTCCTTTTGCTAGCATAAAAAATGGTGCATGAAAATCTTAGAAACAAAATATTAGAAGATAAGTTAAATTTTTAAAAACTCACAAAAGAGTTGAAAACAAAATTGGTTAACAAAGTTTCTGAAATCAGCAGTCTAAACCCACATGGTCTGATAAAAATTAATTTGGTTGGTGAAGAGATTAAACTCACTGATAAAAATGGAAACAAAATCATTTTGGAAAAAACATGAGGGATCCTCAACTTTTGAGGAAGATGAAAAATATCAATTTAAACCCACATGGTCTGATGAGTGTGACCTTATGGAAAATTTCAAGCCAATGGACTTTTCAACATGACAGGATGTAGAGCCCTTCTCAAAGATTCATGGCACATGGAGGGGATGATATATCCTTTGGTAACAATTCAAAAGGGAAGGTGTTGGGGTCAAGGATTGTTTACGCTAGGAAACTCAAATTTGAGCATGTTAATCTCATTGATAATCTAAAATTCAACTTACTGAGTGTTTCACAATAGAGTGACAAAGGATATGGATCCTTCTTTACAAAGAAAACATGTCAAATTGTAGGACCATAAGTTCTTAAAAAGTTTGATTAAATCATTCCTGAGAGTAAAGCACAACTTGTTGCTCATAGGAGTGGCAATGTGTATGTGGTAGATATGTTGAAGGATAATCCAATGTCCAATGCATGCCTGTTCTCAGTTGCTTCTAGCAAAGAGACAGAGTTATGGCATAGAAGACTTGGACACCCAAATCTAAAACTATGACCACTCTCTCAAAATAAAATCTTGTCAGAGGATTGCCTTCAAAACAATTTACTTGTGAAGAACATTGTGTATCCTATTTAAAAGGAAAACAACAAAAAAGTTCTTACAAGTCAATTGAAGAGTCCAAAACAACCCAGTGTTTGCAATTGCTGCACATTGACTTGTTTGACCCTGTAAAAAGCATGAGTCTCAAAAAGAAAAGATATTGTCTTGTCATTGTAGATGATTTTTCAAGGTTCACATGGGCCTTTTTCATGCACTCTAAATATGAAACTGCTGGCATTTTGTAAAATTTTGTTAAACAAGTTGAAAATCAATTTGACATTCTAGTAAAAATTTTTAGAAGTGAAAATGGGACAGAGTTTAGGAATAAAGAGTTGGATGCCTTCTATGAGTCAAAATGGATTGTTAGACAGTATAGCATCCCAAGGACTCTAGAACAAAATGGGGTGGTTGAAAGGAAAAACAGGACTTTAATTGAATCTGCAAGAACAATGCTTGCTGACTCAGGTTTACCCTTGTTCTTTTGGGCAGAGGCGGTAAACACTGCTTGCTATGTGCAGAACAAAGTTTTGATCAATCCCAGGAATCAAAAGACTGCCTGTGAAATTCTTTATAAAATCAAACCTCTAATCTCATATTTCAAAGTCGTTGGCTGCCCATGCTTCATTTTAAACTTAAAAGATTCAATTTCAATGTTTTCAGCCAAAGTTGATTGTGGTTATTTCATGGGATACCTCAACCACTACTAAAGCCTACAGAGTTTTTAATTCTAAGACCAAGTGTGTTGAAAAAATTTTGAATTTAAAGTTTGATGAACTTTCTTCATTGAAAATCCTAGCAAATCCTCCTGAACTTTTTGATCTAGATAAATTTACATTTGAAGATGTGCCTATCAAGACTAACCATGCAGGCACATCACAATCTTCTCATCAATATCATGGATATGACAGTGTGCTTCCACAATTCAAAGTCAATCCATCCGTTAGAGGAGCATATGTTAATAACAACTGTGAAAACTCTGCCACTGCTGACTCAACAGTTGTTGATCACCAAATCTCTGCCAGCTCACAAAATCAAACCACTGTTGATAAAAGTCCATACTCTGTGAAGAAAAATCAACAAAATCTCACATCCATTCCTCCTATACCTCCACCTCCATTCCAAACAGATGTTGGCACTTCAAATTTACCAACAGATGTTAGCTCAAATGGTTCCCATCTGCAGCCTTCACCTCAAAATGCCATCACACCATATAAGGGAGATATTAACTTCCTTAAAAGTCATCCATCTGATCAAGTTATTGGCAACATCAATGAGGGAGTTCTCACAAGAAGTAAATCCAAAAACATTTGTCTTTTTGCTGGCTTTCTATCACTCACACAACTTGTCAAGTACCAAGAGACACTAACAGACAACAATTGGGTAGAAGCCATGCAAGAAGAGCTACTACGATTCAGAAGACAACAAGTATGAGACCTTGTACCACTGCCAAATGATGTATGTCCAATTGGCACGCAGTGGGTCTTCAAAAATAAAACTGATGAAAGGGGTATTGTTGTCAAGAAAAAAGCAAGGCTCGTGGTTTAAGGCTACAGACAAGAAGAAGGCATTGACTATGATGAAACCTTTGCTCCTGTAGCAAGGTTAGAAGCCATCAGATTGTTCTTAGCTTTTGCTGCCAACCACAACATTAAAGTGTTTCAAATGTATATCGAAAGTGCATTCTTATATGGGAAGGTCAAAGAAGAGGTGTCTGTTTTTAAACCTCCTGGATTTGAAGATGCATTTTACCCTGATCATGTCTACAAGCTCAACAAAGCTTTGTATGGCTTGAAGCAAGCACCAAGAGCCTGGTATGAAAATCTTTCCACTTTTCTCTTATCCATTGGTTTCACAAGAGGTAAAATTGATAAGACCTTATTTTTAAAATGGAGAGGAAAATACTTGATGCTTGTCCAAATTTATGTGGATGACAACATTTTTTGATCCACATGCACTGCCCTGTGTGAAGAGTATAGGCAACTCATTGCAGCAGCGTTTGAAATGAGTGCAATGGGTGAGCTCCAATGTTTTCTTGGTCTTCAAGTAAAACAATGGCACAATGGTACATTCATTCATCAAAGTAATCTTGTCAAAGAACTACTCACAAAATTTGATATGAATGATTGTAAACAATGTAGCACACCCATGGCAACCTCAAAGCTTGTCACTGTTGATGAAAAAGATGACTTGGTTGATCAAACTCTTTATAGAAGTATGTTTGGGTCTTTATTGTACCTAACTGCTTCTAGGCCAGATATCATGTTTGCAACATATGTTTGTGCTAGATCCCAGTCAGCACCTAGAAAGTCTAATCTTATTGCTGTGAAGAGGATATTCCGATACATAAATGGTGCTCCCATACTTAGTATCTGGTATCCTGCTAATGGAAACATTAATCTTTCAGGTTACTCAAATAGTGATTTTTGCTGGTTGCCACACCACAAGGAAGTCCACATCAGGAGGAGTTCAGTTTCTTGGTGATTGCCTAGTGTCTTGGCAAAGTAAAAAGCAAGTTGCAGTATCCACATCCACTGCTGAAGCAGAATACATTGCTGGTGCAAGTTGCACTGCTCAACTCTTATGGCTTCAAAACCAGTTGATGTATTTTGGTGTAACTGCTTTAAAGACTCTTCCCAAGTTAGATAGTCAAGCAGCTGAAAACATCATTAAAAATCCAGAGTCCCACTACACAACAAAGCACATTGACATTAGAAATCACTTTGTGAGAGATTGCTATGAAAAAAGTTTGATTTCTCTGCATCATGTTCCAACTAAAGATTAACTGGCAGATGTTCTAACAAAAGCATTAGATACATCTGTTGGAATCAGTATGCCCAAGACACATATTAAATTGATGTGGCTAGTACGTTATGATCCAAGTCGGGTCATACCCAATAACAAGCTAGACAAACACTTAAATATTTATTTATGATATGATCAAACAAATAAATATTAACACTTCGAATATTTAGAAATTGGTTTTCTAAAAAATTGCACTTGATAAACTAATAAATTAGATGGATGATTATTTGAGAGTATATTTTATTTTGTTATTTAATGGGTTTAACTAACATTATAAAAGATTATGTAAGATATATGGATATCTTGCAAATCTTACAAGATCTCACACAATCCAAGATTAGATTATGTAAGATATATGGATATCTTGCAAATCTTACAAGATCTCACACAATCCAAGATTAGATTATGTAAGCTATATGGATATCTTGCAAATCTTACAAGATCTCACACAATCCAAGAAAAGATATTACAAGAGATTATATATATGGACGATTTGTTGAGAATTAGAGATTATTTACATACACACTCTTTCTATCATTAAAATCAAGTGCAAGAACACTAAAATTCTCTCTAGAATTTTCGGCCAAAGGTTGGTTGATCAAGAGGTGTTCACAACTGAAAAATCCTAGCAACATAAGGTGTTTGTTGGAAGCTTGGGGTTTACAAGCTTGAGGTCTTCTCCTTTGAAGATTTCCATTCAAGAACATCATGTTCTTCATATCTCTTGCTACTTGGAAGGTAGTATTCTTATAACACCCTATGGTTGTGTTTTTGATAGCATGCATATTCATATATGGATCCGGTTTTGGTTTTACACATAAAATGGGTTTTATATCTTAAAATTAACATGTTTTAAACAATTATTCCATTGCGTTTTTCATTTTATATGGATAAAATAGCTTTGATAAACATGTCAAAAAACCCAACAGTGGTATCAGAGCCGCTTATATGAATGCATGCTTCAAAGAATTTGAAAATTTCGGGTTTTGGGTTTGGAGAAACCCTATGGCCGAAATTTTAACATGGTTTTCCCTTTGTTTTTAAAGATTGTTTTCTTACACGCATAAAGGAATCTTGAAAAATTATATCATATAGATGATTTGTTTGTTTGGACAAAAACCTACACTTTTCCGTTTTTCATTCTTCGCCGAAAATATGGGTTATAAAAGGGAACCATTTTTGCTCTTGAATAATATACATATGTGGATGTATATTTTGGTGTTCATAACCTAGTCATGACCTTTTGTTTGCATATGTTGAATGATTGTGTTTGTGAATTATATTTAATTATTCCAATGGGTTGTAATAAGTAATGTCTTTGTTCTTCCATTTGAAAAATATGTAATTTATTTATTTTCATTTGGTATGTAAGTATATGATTAGTTGCATTTCTTTTACTAGAAAAATGTATTAGGATATTTTATTGTAAAAGAAGATGCACACAAAATGCGTTTTTGGTTTTGGCCAATTTTGGGCCTAAAGGACTTCATAGTTCTTAACGGATTTTAGCCCAATAACCAAAAACACATTTTTGAAGCCCAAAGGAGTTTGGAGCTGAATTTAAAGATCATTTGGAAGCCCAAAGAAAGTGAAGAAATCACAACACAAAAGGAAGACTTGAAGCATTTGGATGCGGGTTCAAGTGGGAGTTCAACGACACATATCTTGTGTCAATATTCACCCTTTAGGAAGGACCTTTTGGCACACTTGTTTCGGCTAACAAGTGTTGTCAAAAATAGTTGGCTATGGTTATGCACCTATTGTTTTGTGTGTTATGCTTGTATGGTTGTTTTATTATGTTGTTTGGACGATATATGGATATGGATGCTTGACAAACTAATAAACAACAACAAGCTTAAAATTGGTTCTTTAAAAATCATTAAAGTGGTTAATAAAAGGTTTTATTAAAGGTTAATGATTTTATAATAAAATGAGTTTTATTAAAAGAACCTTGAAAATTGGTTTTCACTAAGGTACCATGAATTTGAATGCATGCAAATGTATGGTACATAAAGTTTTCTAAAACTAGAATTTTTTGAAAACTAAAATCCCTTTTATAAAACAAGTCAAACACCATTCTTTTACACAACACCCGAATCACTTGGGAATTCTTTGTGGGATAAAGGTCACCTAACCACTTGTATGTGTAAACTTACATGTGTGTGTAAGTAGGACGACTTGATTTGGAAACCATGTGATTAGGGTCACCGAAGCATGGCGTATAATGGTGTCGATGGGATTAAACATGCCAACTAAACATAAAGATGTTTAACCGATCCCATATGGCTAGAAATCGCAAAGGGTTGCAATTGTCAAACGTTGACTACCTTGTTAATTTAAATAATGGGATAAAGGTCACGTAACCAATATTTAAATGTAACATTGGATTCTAGATTTTAATTATTAGTTGTCTATGAGACATAAAAGGGTATTAATGAAATTTAATAATATCGAAAATACTAAAATTGAACTTTGATAAAATTTTGTAGATGGCCGCTAACAATGCAAACACAATTACCTAAACCGTTCCTAACCTATCACTAAGAACCATCCTTGAAAAGGATCGTCTCAACCATAACAACTTCACGGATTGGTATTAAAACTTGAGAATCATTCTCAAGCAAGAAGAGATATCATATGTGTTGGACGATCCTATTCCCGATGAACCTAACATGGAAGATGTGGAAGCCTATAACGATTGGGTTAAGTATACCGAGGACTCCATGCAAGCCTCTTGCCTCATGTTGGGAACTATGATTCCTGAGATTCAAAAGGATTTTGAACATCACGGGGCGTACGACATGATTTCCCAATTGAAAGAAAAGTTCCTTCAACAAGCTATGGTAGAACGCTTCGAAACGGTTCGGGCGCTTCACGCATGTCGAATGGAGGAAACCCAATCGGTCTCATCTTATGTCCTCAAGATGAAAAGCCACATTGATTACCTCGAAAGGCTCAATTGTCCCGTCTCTAAAGAGTTGGCGACGGATTTGATCCTCAATTCTTTAACAAAGAAGTTTGAGTCTTTTTTTATCAACTATAACATGAACGGATGGGACAAGAGCATTGGTGAACTTCATGCAATGCTCAAACCTGCCGAGGCAGGCATGGGTAAAAAGGCTTTACCCGTTCTAACGATCAATGAGGGAGGCAACAAGAAGAGGCCCTACCCCGACTCCAAGGCAAGTTTGGCCAAATGGAAAGGCCACGTCAAAGGGAAAGGAAAGGTTAAAGCGGAACCCACGAAACCGAAGGAAAAGAAGCAAAAGGTTGCTACTAACGACCCATGCTTTGAGTGTGGATAGATAGGACATTGGAAAAGGAATTGTCCAACCTATCTCAAGGAGTTGAAAAACGCAGACCTCAGGTACAATCTTCATGATACATGTTGAGCTTAATGTTATTTCTTCCAACACATGGGTACTAGATACTGGATGTGGAACTCATATTTCCAATTTGTTGCAGGGGTTCAGAAGAAATAAACATTATAAAAAGGGAGACGCTAGTCTCTTCATATGCAACATAGCAAAAGTTAAAGTCGAAGCCCAAGGAGACTATGTGTTGAAACTTCCAAGTGGTTTGGAAGTGATTTTGAATAATGTTTTGTATGCTCCTAGTTTTACTAGGAACATTATTTCAGCTTCCCTTTTGAGATAATATGGTTTTAATTTCAAATTTGTTAACCATGACATTTATGTTTCAATGCATGATGTGTTTTACTTTAAAGCTATGCTTTTAAATGGTATTTATGAATTAGGTCATGATGACACATCATATGATAGCTCAATATACCAAGTAACCACCAAGAAACTCAAAATGGATTTGAGTGATTCCTATCTTTGGCATTGTCGCCTTGGACATATAAACAAAAATCGCATGCAGACACTTCGAAAGAGAGGTCTTTTGGAAACAAATGAAGATGATTCATTTGATGTATTTGAATCTTGTTTACAAGGAAAAATGACTAAGGCACCCTTTAGTGGCACCTTTGAAAGGGCAAAGGATTTATTAGGTATCATACATTCGGATGTATGTGGTCCTTTTAAGCTAATGTCTAGGAATGGTGAAAGATACTTCATTACTTTTACCGATGACTATAGTCGTTATGGTTATGTGTATTCGAGACACAAGGATGAAGCATTTGAAATGTTCAAAGACTTCAAAAGTGAAGTAGAAAATCAACTCAAGAAAACAATCAAAATCCTTCGCACTGATAGAGGAGGTGAATACCTTAGTGATGCTTTTCAAGATCATCTTAGGAGTTGTGGGATCATCTCACAACTTACTCCACCTGGAACACCACAACATAATGGTGTGTCTGAAAGGAAGAATCGAACACTATTGGATATGGTTCGATCTATGATGGCTAGAAGCACATTACTTTTATCATTTTGGGGTTACGCTCTGCTCTCCGCGGGGCGTATATTGAATATGGCCCCAACCAAGAAAGTGGATAAGACACCTTTTGAAATATGGCATGGAAGGGCTCCATCATTATCATATTTGAAGGTATGGGGTTGTGAATCTTATGTGAAGCAATACACCCCAAACAAATTGGAAGTACGATCCACAAGTGTATCTTTGTAGGATATCCTAAAGATGATATGGGATATTACTTTTACGATCCAACAGAGCAAAAGGTATTTGTTGCTCGAAAGGGTAAGTTCTTGGAAGCTAAGTTCCTTATGGAAGGAACTAGTAGTAGAACAGTGGAACTTGATGAGGATCAAGAACCACAAGCCGATACACATTTGGTTGATACTAGCACTCAACAAGAGGTTGTTGAAGAGGATCAAATGGTTGATCAATACACACAAAACGTTTGCATATCTGGTAGAATTAGTAATCCACCCGAAAGATATGGAATTTTCATGGATGGATGCTACGTGGTAGATTCGGATGAACCAACCACATACCATGATGCAATGTCACAATCCAATTGTGACAAATCGCTTGAAGCCATGAACATAGAGATGCAATCCATGTATGACAACCAAGTATGGGAATTGGTTGTACAACCTCTTAACTCCAAACTAGTTGGAAGTAAGTTTTTTTCAAGAAGAAAACCGATATGCGTGGTAACTTGGATACTTATAAAGCGAGACTTGTAGCAAAAGGATTCACTCAAACTCAAGGGATTGATTATGATGAGACCTTCTAACCCATGGCGATGCTAAAGTCAATTAGGATATTATTTGCCATAGCTGCATATTACGATTATGAGATTTGGCAAATGGATGTCAAAATGGCTTTCCTCAATGGATATCTCAATGAAGATGTCTATATGGTTCAGCCTGAAGGTTTTGTCGATCCAAAACATCCTAAAAAAGTATGCAAGTTAAAGAAATCAATCTGTGGATTGAAACAAGCATCTAGAAGTTGGAATCATCGTTTTGATGAAGAAATTAGGAATTTTAGATTCATCAAGAACGCCGATGAAGATTGTGTGTATAAGAAGGCTAGTGGGAGCATCTTCCCTTCCTAGTACTGTATGTAGATGACATTCTACTATTTGGAAATGATATTCCAACCATGGAAGGTGTAAAAACCTGGCATGGAAGTTGTTTTTCCATTAAGGATCTTGGTGAAGCCGCCTATATTTTGGGAATAAAGATCTATAGGGATAGATCAAGGCGCTTGATAGGTTTGAACCAAAGTGCATACACTGACAAAGTCTTGAAGAGGTTCAAGATGGAAAACTCTAAGAAAGGTTTGGTACCTATTAAAAAGGGAACGATATTGAATGCATCTCAATGTCCAAGCTCAAAGGATGAGCAAGAAAGAATGAAAGGAGTTCCATATGCGTCTGCTATAGGATCCATCATGTATGCAATGATATGCACTAGACCGGACGTGTCATGTGCCTTAAGCATGACAAGTAGATACCAACAAAATCCAGGAAACAGTCATTGGATGGCTGTTAAAAGCATATTGAAATACCTTAGAAGGACTAAGGATATGTTTCTAATATATGGATCTGGTGAAGAGGAACTCGTTGTAAAGGGTTACACAGATGCGAGTTTCCAAACTGACCGAGATGGTTCTCGATCACAATCTGGGTATGTCTTCATTTAATGGAGCTGCAGTCTCTTGGAAGAGCTCGAAGCAGGATGTTGTAGCATTGTCCACTACAGAATCAGAATACATCGCCGCTTCATTGGCAACGCAAGAAGCTGCATGGTTGAAGAAATTCATCACCGACCTAAGGGTAGTCCCTACCATTCAGGATCCCCTAGAGATCTTTTGTGATAACGAGGATGCGATTGCACAAATTAAAGAACCTCGTGCACATCAAAAGACTAGGAACATTGAGCGGAGATTCAACTACATAAGGGATGAAGTTGAAAAGGGAAAGATATGTATTCGCAAAGTTCACACCGATCAAAACATTGCGGATCCTCTCACGAAGCTCCTTGAATGGCCAAAAGCATGAGGGTCATACTTGTGCCTTAGGACTTTGATATTCTAGTGATTGGATTTGATCTATTTAGTATTTGGATATCGGAACAATTGTTACTATGACTCATTTAATGATTATGACATTTTGAGTTATGTTCCATTTTAGCATGTTTAAATCCATGAATAAGTTAATTATTGTAAATGTCCGTAGTCGATCATATTTGTGGGAACAAATATGAAGGTAAGATTATTATGAACTCGGATTGGTGGATATTCATTCGGTATGAATATAGAGCAAAGTGTTGCTGCCAAAGTTCATAGATATTTGTGGGATACATATATTGGACTGACCTGCTCTCAAATATTACTACATGGAAGCTTTGTGATTGATCATAAGTAATTTTGAGTAAAGGCGAATATCATAGTATCCTCTGACCTGAGATACATATTGGGTCTTGATATTCACCAAATATTATACTTTGACTTAGTTCTTCGCTGTTCTGAAACATGGCAGTACATAAGGCTAAGCTCAGGTGTGGTACAAGGTGACTGGAGAGACGTATGTAGTCAAGATGGGATTCGTTCCTCTTATTCATTGAGAGTAAGATGTCTAAGGCCTACTAAAGTTAAATAAACAGAGAATGATCACTCTATGTCTCCGGATTTGACATGACATCTGTAACGAAAGGATAAATGATTGATTCACCTAAATCATGTTCAAGTAAGGGACTTGAAGGGGATGATGTTATTGAATGGCATTTCGTCATACGTATTAGGGGTAGTAAACCATTGTTAGGTGGTGTTTACTACTTGCATCAATCTTTTATGTATCTTGTGCAAGTGGGAGATTGTTGGAATCGGCATGCCCAAGACACATCTTAAATTGATGTGGCTAGTACATTGTGATCCAAGTCGGGTCATACCCAATAACAAGATAGACAAACACTTATAATATTTATTTATGATATGATCAAACAAATAAATATTAACACTTCGAATATTTAGAAATTGGTTTTCTAAATAATTGCACTTGAGAAACTAATAAATTAGATGGATAATTTTTTTGAGAGTATGTTTTATTTTGTTATTTAATGGGTTTAAATAACATTATGAAAGATTATGTAATATGGATATCTTGCAAATCTTACAAGATCTCACACAATCCAAGATTGATTATGTAAGATATATGGATACATTGCAAATCTTACAAGATCTCACACAATCCAAGATTAGATTATGTATGATATATGGATATCTTGCAAATCTTACAAGATCTCACACAATCCAAGATTAGATTATGTAAGATATATGGATATCTTGCAAATCTTACAAGATCTCACACAATCCTAGAAAAGATCTTACAAGAGATTATATATATGGATGATTTGGTGAGAATTAGAGATTATTTACATATAGACTCTTTCTATCATTAAAATCAAGTGCAAGAACACTAAAATTCTCTCTAGAATTTTCGCCAAAAGTTGGTTGATCAAGAGGTGTTCACAAGTGAAAAATCCTAGAAACATAAGGTGTTTGTTGGAAGTTTGGGGTATACAAGCTTGAGGTCTTTTCCTTTGAAGATTTCAATTCAAGAACATCATCTTATTCATATCTCTTGCTACTTGGAAGGTAGTATTCTTATAACACCCTATGGTTGTGTTTTGATAGCATGCATATTCATATATGGATCTGGGTTTTGGTTTTACACATAAAAAATGTTTTAAATAATTATTCCGCTGCGTTTTTCATTTTATATGGATAAAATGGATTTGATAAACATGTCAAAAAACCCAACAACATCCACCTTTGAAAATCTGATCTCTAGGATTGGCATGCTAAACATGGAATAAAAACATTTTTATGTGTTCCATGTGTAAATAGCAACAAAAAGTTTTCAGAAAATAAAAAATCGATCATTCAAATAGTTTAAAATTGAATTTTTCAATAAATCTCAAAAGTCTGTTCATAACTACTGCTTTTCTAAAACCACTGATTGGCTTAACATTCTATCCACTGTCAAAAGTGTATCCTCTAGTTGGTTAAACCACTGTGTTGACTTTATCCACTGATAGCTATCCACTGATAGTGTAAAATCAAAACACTAATCCCATCCACTGTTGACACAGAACAGTGGTTCTCCATAACACCAGTCTTCCATTCACTATTAGAGGATACACGTGGATAGATGATAACCGTCAGATCTTTGCCATGTCATTACTTACTTTTCACTTTATAAAACCCTGTTTTATTCCAATCAGAGGTTTTCACTCTGCCGTATCGAATTCAAAATTCTAAAAGCGGTTTTTCTCTTCAAATCTTCTTGTTCTTCGCAATTTTCCTCACTCAAATCCTTCATTATGACGCTCATAATTAAAACACCCCAAAACTACACACCAATTCTTGAAGAAACTGACTCAAATAGACAATATCATGCCATGATCAAAGTCTTAAAAGAGTCAAAATAAAAGAATATCATGGAACTCAAAGCCCCAATTTATCAAGATACATTACGACAGTTCTGGGTAAATGCTGAGGTCCATTCAACAAAGAAGAAACCTTATGCTATTGTTTCCACTGTGGGCAAAACATTATTCCAAATAAGCCTAGCTTCCATTTTAGAGGTTTTTGGTTTGAATGACCTAGATCATCCTACATCTTTCCCAATCCTTGACTTGCATAATGAATTCAATGAAAGAGGGTATGAAGGTCAACTGACAGGTAAAACCATCTATAAACCTAAATTTCCTGCTGAAATGAAGTTTTTCTTTTATACATTGTTGACATGTTTGTCAGCCAAGACAACTGCTTTTAATGAAATACCATTAAATATGCAATACTTGGGATATGCAATTCTGACAAATTCTAATTTTAATTTTTCTCAAGTATTGTTTAATGACTTGGTGACAAACATTGACAACATTAAAAAGGGCAAAGCTTTTCTGATGCATCCAAGATTTTTAAGTGTTTACATTCAAAACAAGGTTGGTGATGCTGATGCTAAACAAGGTGCTGTGACTTCTCATGGTAGCCTTACACATGAAACTTTTACACGCATCACCAACCAATCAAAAGTTTTAGAAACACAAGTAGAGGGGGATGAGCAAATTTTAGATGCATAAACATCACAAGCTCTACCCACTGCTACTGAGCCCACTGCTCATGGTGATCAAAGTACTACAACCAGTGCTTTGAAACCCACACCAGCCATCACCAAAAAGAAAACAAAAACAAAATCCAAAAATCCCACAAAATCCAAAAATAACACGAGTCCTCTAGAAGATAAGAACCCGGAGGTTAACCCAGTGACAACACCAAAGTCACTTGAAACCACTACTGCTACTTCCTCACAGTAGATGGTAGAAAGATCTCAACCTACAATCCTACCTCCTCTTGAATCCTTACAAAAGGATCAAGTTATAAGTACAAGGACACCTCATTATGAAGCTCTAGATCCGCTTGGTTCTATCTTCCACAGCCCCTCTCCAAGGGTAACTAACCCTTGAAGGTTTAATGAATGATGATAAAACAAGTGGAGCAACCCTTGGTGATTTTTCAAGTGGAGCAATCACTACAATTACAGAACTTCCTGTTTCTCAATTGGACAGTGGTTTCAACATTAAGACTCCCTTGAAGGCAACAATTGTTGCGGCTACTAAGATAACCTCTGTTCCAGTTGGAGGTCCCCAGGACCAAGAAAAAGGGGCATCTGGTTTTGAGGATATGGGATTTACTTCCATTGAGAATCCAGATACAACCACAACTGCTGGGAGTTCAGATGATCCTATTAAAAGCTCATCTTCTTCAAACCTCTTGCACTTCTCCTCCTACAGTTATATTTGTTGAAACAGCTGATGCCAAAAGGGGGAGAAAGATAAAGAGGGGTTAAAATTGAAGCCTGATCCTAAAGCCAAAGAAATCCCAAGGCCAGATGTTGCCAAGAAAATTGATGAGACTCTCAACCTCTTTGCTAATGAAAAGAAAAAGAGAAAATAGAGGTTGGAAACAAAAGGTGCAAATAGATTTGAAAAAGGAAAGGTTGCTTAGATGGAAAAGGAAGACCTTGGTACTTCAAAATAAAGAAGAAAGTCAACAAGAAAGGTAAGACATCAATATCCATCCATTCCAAAACCACTGATCAATCTCTCAGCATATCAAAACCATCATCACCACCAGCAAATACATCAAATCCGGAACCAGCAGATGATGTGAGACTTGTTGTGTCAACAGTTGTTGAGACAACAATGGTTACAACAGATGTTACTTTAACCACTGCCATGATCACTTTCCAAAAGATAAGAGGGGTTAAAATTGAAGCCTGGTCCTAAAGCCAAACCAGCAGTGGAAATCCCTAAGCCAAATGGTTCCAAGAAAATTGATGAGACTCTCAACCTCTTTGCTGATGAAAAGCAAAAGAGAAAAGAGAGGTTGGAAACAAAGGGTCTAAATAGATTTGAAAAAGAAAAGGCTGCTCAGATGGAAAAAGGAAGACCTTGGTACTTCATAACAAAGAAGAAAGTCACCCAGAAAGGTAAGACAACCAATTTCCACCCCTTCCAAAACCACTAATCAATCTCTCATCACATCTAAACCATCATCATCACCAGCAAATACATCAAATCCTGAACTAGCAGATGTTGTGACACCTGTTGTGTCAACAGTTGTTGATACAGCAACGGTTACAACAGATGTTACTTTAACCACTGCATGATCACTTTCCCAACCACCTCTAACCAAATACCTACTCCCACAAGAATTCCAAATCAACCACCATCACCCAAACTCATTTTTAAAAGAAGGAAGATGACAAATATAATAGATGATGAAAATATCCTTCCTTCACCACTTCCACTATCATCCCAACCACTGACCTCAACCACAGTATCTCTTCAAATCTCCACATCATCTCGAACCATTGTGAAACCACAGGAAAAATTTCTAAGTTTCAAAGCATGATGATCAAATCAATCTTCCATTACAAGTAACGCTTGGTGATTTTTCAAGTGGAGCAATCACTACAATTTCAGGACTTCCTGTTGTGGCTACTAAGGTAACCTCTGTTCCAGTTGGAGGTCCCCAGAACCAAGAAAAATGGGCACCTAGTGTTGAGGATATGGGATTTACTTCCATCAAGAATCTAGATACAACCACCACTGGTGGGAGTTCAGATGATCCTATTAAATTAGGTGATTAGCTAAGATATAAATAATTGATGGAAAGAGTATCAAACATTGAAACCTCTGTTGCTGACATAAAAAATATGATGCAACAGATGTTAGAAACCTCAAAAAGTCAATCTTCTGCACCAACCACTACTGAGCTATGGCAACAACTGTATCCTCAGCTTCAACTACAAAGACAACATACTGATCCCCAACATGTAAAACACATGGAACTGTTCAGAAATATGGTTGATGCAATATATCAGGACACACTTGCAGACATCAAAGCTATAAAAGATCATCTTCTTCAAACCACTGGCACTTCACCTCCTACAGTTATATTTGTTGAAACAGCTGATGCCAAAGGGGGAGAATGATAAAGAGGGGTTAAAATTGAAGCCTGGTCTTAAAGCCAAACCAGTAGTGGAAATCCCTAAGCCAGATGGTACCAAGAAAATTGATGACACTCTCAACCTCTTTGCTAATAGAAAGAAAAAGAGAAAAAAGAGGTTGGAAATAGAAGGTGCAAATAGATTTGAAAAAGAAAAGGCTGCTCAGATGGAAAAGGAAGACCTAGGTACTTCAAAACAAAGAAGAAAGTCAACCAGAAGTTAAGAAAACCAATGACCACCCCTTCCAAAACCACTGACCAAACTCTCAGCACATCAAAACCATCATCAACCACCAGCAAATACATCAAATCCTGAACCAACAGATGTTGTGACACCTATTGTGTCAACAGTTGTTGATACAGCAGTGGTTACAACAGATGTTACTTTAACCACTGCCATTATCACTTTCCAAAAGATAATGAGGATTTAAAATTGAAGCCTGATCCTAAAGCCAAACTAGTAGTGGACATCCATAAGCCAGAAAGTACCAAGAAAATTGATGAGACTCTCAACCTCTTTGTTGATGAAAAGCAAAAGATAAAAGAGAGATTGGAAACAAAGGGTGCGAATAGATTTGAAAAAGAAAAGCCTACTCAGATGGAAAAGGAAGACCTTGGTACTTCAAAACAAAGAAGAAAGTCAACCAGAAAGGTAAGACATCAATATCCATCCATTCCAAAACCACTGATCAATCTCTCAGCACATCAAAACCATCATCACCACCAGCAAATACATCAAATCTTGAACCAACAGATGTTGTGAAACCTGTTGTGTCAACAAATGTTGACACAACAGTGGTTCCAACAGATGTTACTTTAACCACTGCCATGATCACTTTCCCAACCACCACTCACCAAATACCTACTCCCACAAGAATTCCAAATCAACCACCATCACCCAAACTCATTTTTAAAAGAAGGAAGATGACAAATGTAATAGATGATGAAGATATCCTTCCTTCACCACTTCCACTATCATCCCAACCACTGACCTCAACCACAGTATCTCTTCAAATCTCCACATCATCTCAAACCAGTGTGAAACCACCTACATTGCTTCCTCTTACCACACAATTTCCTCTTGATCTACCTTATGTCAAGGAAGAAATCAAATCTTTCTATTCTGAAGAGGATCCAGAAAAGAGAAACTTCCCATGCCTACAAGGATATCCAAAGCCAAAGAATATTAACGAATATCTTCAACTGAAGGCCATTCAAGCAGAGGATGTAACAAAGAGGGATACAAAGGGAAGGAGTGATAGAGAAGTACATAACTACATGCAATATCAGCTTAGCAAAGTCAGAAGACTTGAAGACTTCTCCAACGACTTGAGCAAGAAGCTATCAGGAAGAGATGATGAAAGTCTAAGGAAAGACTACATAGATCATATCATGGAGAATAAACAATACAAGGCAACAAGAGCACAATTCAAAGACTGGTATGTGAGTGATCTTAAACAAGAAGTAGAAAAAATGCAAGAGATGGTGAAAGATCCAAACAACAAGCCCACTCCTCCATACTAGAATAAATACAAGAAGAATGTGTCTGACGAAGGCTTGAAACTCAAAAGGATTAAACAAGAGCTGGTTGCTGCAAATTATGGTACAAAAAGGCAGATTACCAGGTGGTCAGAGGTTAAGGTAGTGGATACCTACAAAAAGTTTGAAGAGCTGAGAAAAAGAGATACATCAGTGCCTAGAAAACCAGACTACTCGGCAGAGCTTATTGTTCAGTAGACCAAGCCTTATCAAATATCTTCTTCAACATCTGCTCATTCCATCCTTACCTTAAATCATAGAAATAGGCAACAACATATGTCTGAGGAAGATGAGAGAAGGTTTGAACTTAGCTTCATCAAAGAGGGCATCAAGAATCAAGCCCAGTTTCATACTGATGATGAAAGTGATATGCTAAGATAGACATTATCAAAGATTGCAAATCAGATTCAACCATCAAGCTCAACAATAAGCCAACATCCTAGAAAGCCATCTGATCCCATAATTCTAAAGTGTAAGGTCGACAAAGGCACCCACGAATTGACTCTGCTCAAATCTAATGGCGATGCTACCAAGATAAGAAAGGAGGATGCAAATGGGCTCTGTGCAGAAGACCTCCAAGACCTAATGAATCTGGAGCTCGAAAAGGATGCTGATGATCTTGAGTCTTTTAACTTTGAATTGCAGTTCAAAGGTCAAATAAGAGGGCTCATGTTGAGAATAAAGATCAACAATAAATGTGTTTTGGCATCATCTGTTCCAGGGGGAGATTGTTTGGATTGAACCCTTGCAAAGGAGCAAATGATATAAAACCAAAACTACATCAGAGGATTAACTCGAATAACAGAGTTTTACAACCTCTAATACAAACCACTGATCCTGTTAATACTGCATTACAAGATTTATCAAAAGAACATTTTACGCATTTCTTTCCAATCATCTTTCTTACATTTTGTACTAACAAACTGTCGTTGGGCTGGGGGGGTTTGTGATTCACAGGAATAATTTATAAGTTTGAAAGCATGATGATCAACGCAATCTTCCATTACAAGTAACCCTTGGTTATTTTTCAAGTGGAGCAATCACTACAATTTCAGGACTTCCTGTTGAGGCTACTAAGGTAACCTCTGTTCCAGTTGGAGGTCCCCAGAACCAAGAAAAAGGGGCACCTGGTTTTGAGGATATGGGATTTACTTCCATCAAGAATCTAGATACAACCACCACTGGTGGGAGTTCAGATGATCCTATTAAATTAGGTGATTAGCTAAGATATAAATAATTGACGGAAAGAGTATCAAACATTGAAACCTCTGTTGCTGACATAAGCAATATGATGCAACAGATGTTAGAAACCTCAAAAAGTCAATCTTCTGCACCAACCACTACTGAGCTATGGCAACAACTGTATCCTCAGCTTCAACTACAAAGACAACATACTGATCCCCAACATGATAAACACATGCAACTGTTCAGAAATATGGTTGATGCAAGATATCAGGACACACTTGCAGACATCAAAGCTATAAAAGATCATCTTCTTCAAATCACTGGCACTTCACCTCCAACAGTTATATTTGTTGAAACAGCTGATGCCAAAGGGAGAGAATGATAAAGAGGGGTTAAAATCGAAGCCTGGTCTTAAAGCCAAACCAGTAGTGGAAATCCCTAAGCCAGATGGTACCAAGAAAATTGATGACACTCTCAACCTCTTTGCTAATGAAAAGAAAAAGAGAAAAGAGAGGTTGGAAATAAAAGGTAAATAGATTTGAAAAAGAAAAGGCTACTCAGATGGAAAAGGAAGACCTAGGTACTTCAAAACAAAGAAGAAAGTCAACCAGAAGTTAAGAAAACCAATGACCACCCCTTCCAAAACCACTGACCAAACTCTCAGCACATCAAAACCATCATCAACCACCAGCAAATACATCAAATCCTGAACCAACAGATGTTGTGACACCTATTGTGTCAACAGTTGTTGATACAGTAGTGGTTACAACAGATGTTACTTTAACCACTGCCATTATCACTTTCCAAAAGATAATGAGGATTTAAAATTGAAGCCTGATCCTAAAGCCAAACTAGTAGTGGACATCCATAAGCCAGAAAGTACCAAGAAAATTGATGAGACTCTCAACCTCTTTGTGATGAAAAGCAAAAGATAAAAGAGAGATTGGAAACAAAGGGTGCGAATAGATTTGAAAAAGAAAAGCCTACTCAGATGGAAAAGGAAGACCTTGGTACTTCAAAACAAAGAAGAAAGTCAACCAGAAAGGTAAGACATCAATATCCATCCATTCCAAAACCACTGATCAATCTCTCAGCACATCAAAACCATCATCACCACCAGCAAATACATCAAATCTTGAACCAACAGATGTTGTGAAACCTGTTGTGTCAACAAATGTTGAGACAACAGTGGTTACAACAGATGTTACTTTAACCACTGCCATGATCACTTTCCCAACCACCACTCACCAAATACCTACTCCCACAAGAATTCCAAATCAACCACCATCACCCAAACTCATTTTTAAAAGAAGGAAGATGATAAATGTAATAGATGATGAAGATATCCTTCCTTCACCACTTCCACTATCATCCCAACCACTGACCTCAACCACAGTATCTCTTCAAATCTCCACATCATCTCAAACCAGTGTGAAACCACCTACATTGCTTCCTCTTACCACACAATTTCCTCTTGATCTACCTTATTTCAAGGAAGAAATCAAATCTTTCTATTCTGAAGACGATCCAGAAAAGAGAAACTTCCCATCCCTACAAGGATATCCAAAGCCAAAGAATATTAACGAATATCTTCAACTGAAGGCCATTCAAGCAGAGGATGTAACAAAGAGGGATACAAAGGGAAGGAGTGATAGAGAAGTACATAACTACATGCAATATCAGCTTAGCGAAGTCAGAAGACTTGAAGACTTCTCCAACGACTTGAGCAAGAAGCTATCAGGAAGAGATGATGAAAGTCTAAGGAAAGACTACATAGATCATATCATGGAGAATAAATAATACAAGGCAACAAGAGAATAATTCAAAGACTGGTATGTGAGTGATCTTAAACAAGAAGTAGAAAAAATGCAAGAGATGGTGAAAGATCCAAACAACAAGCCCACTCCTCCATACTAGAATAAATACAAGAAGAATGTGTCTGACAAAGGCTTGAAACTCAAAATGATGAAACAAGAGCTGGTTGCTGCAAATTATGGTACAAATAGGCAGATTACCAGGTGGTCAGAGGTTAAGGTAGTGGATACCTACAAAAAGTTTGAAGAGCTGAGAAAAAGAGATCAATCAGTGCCTAGAAAACCAGACTACTCGGCAGAGCTTATTGTTCAGTAGACCCAGCCTTATCAAAAATCTTCTTCAACATCTGCTCATTCCATCCTTACCTTAAATCATAGAAATAGGCAACAACATATGTCTGAGGAAGATGAGAGAAGGTTTGAACTTAGCTTCATCAAAGAGGGCATCAAGAATCAAGCCCAGTTTCATACTGATGATGAAAGTGATATGCTAAGAGAGACATTATCAAAGATTGCAAATCAGATTCAACCATCAAGCTCAACAATAAGCCAACATCCTAGAAAGCCATCTGATCCCATAATTCTAAAGTGTAAGGTCGACAAAGGCACCCACGAATTGACTCTGCTCAAATCTAATGGCGATGCTACCAAGATAAGAAAGGAGGATGCAAATGGGCTCTTTGCAGAAGACCTCCAAGACCTAATGAATCTGGAGCTCGAAAAGGATGCTGATGATCTTGAGTCTTTTAACTTTGAATTGCAGTTCAAAGGTCAAATAAGAGGGCTCATGTTGAGAATAAAGATCAACAATAAATGTGTTTTGGCGTCATCTGTTCCAGGGGGAGATTGTTTGGATTGAACCCTTGCAAAGGAACAAATGATATAAAACCAAAACTACATCAGAGGATTTATTCAGAATAACAGAGTTTTACAACCTCTAATACAAACCACTGATCCCGTTAATACTGTATTACAAGATGTATCAAAAGATCATTTTACGTATTTCTTTCCAATCATCTTTCTTACATTTTGTACTAACAAACTGTCATTGGGCTGGGGGGGTTTGTGATTCACAGGAATAATTTATAAGTTTGAAAGCATGATGATCAACGCAATCTTCCATTACAAGTAACCCTTGGTTATTTTTCAAGTGGAGCAATCACTACAATTTCAGGACTTCCTGTTGAGGCTACTAAGGTAACCTCTGTTCCAGTTGGAGGTCCCCAGAACCAAGAAAAAGGGGCACCTGGTTTTGAGGATATGGGATTTACTTCCATCAAGAATCTAGATACAACCACCACTGGTGGGAGTTCAGATGATCCTATTAAATTAGGTGATTAGCTAAGATATAAATAATTGACGGAAAGAGTATCAAACATTGAAACCTCTGTTGCTGACATAAGCAATATGATGCAACAGATGTTAGAAACCTCAAAAAGTCAATCTTCTGCACCAACCACTACTGAGCTATGGCAACAACTGTATCCTCAGCTTCAACTACAAAGACAAAATACTGATCCCCAACATGATAAACACATGCAACTGTTCAGAAATATGGTTGATGCAAGATATCAGGACACACTTGTAGACATCAAAGCTATAAAAGATCATCTTCTTCAAACCACTGGCACTTCACCTCCAACAGTTATATTTGTTGAAACAGCTGATGCCAAAGGGAGAGAATGATAAAGAGGGGTTAAAATTGAAGCCTGGTCTTAAATCCAAACCAGTAGTGGAAATCCCTAAGCCAGATGGTACCAAGAAAATTGATGACACTCTCAACCTCTTTGCTAATGAAAAGAAAAAGAGAAAAGAGAGGTTGGAAATAAAAGGTGCAAATAGATTTGAAAAAGATAAGGCTGCTCAGATGGAAAAGGAAGACCTTGGTACTTTAAAACAAAGAAGAAAGTCAACCAGAAGTTAAGACAACCAATGACCACCCCTTCCAAAACCACTGACCAAACTCTCAGCACATCAAAACCATCATCAACCACCAGCAAATACATCAAATCCTAAACCAACAGATGTTGTGACACCTATTGTGTCAACAGTTGTTGATACAGCAGTGGTTACAACAGATGTTACTTTAACCACTGCCATTATCACTTTCCAAAAGATAATGAGGATTTAAAATTGAAGCCTGATCCTAAAGCCAAACTAGTAGTGGACATCCATAAGCCAGAAAGTACCAAGAAAATTGATGAGACTCTCAACCTCTTTGTTGATGAAAAGCAAAAGATAAAAGAGAGATTGGAAACAAAGGGTGCGAATAGATTTGAAAAAGAAAAGCCTACTCAGATGGAAAAGGAAGACCTTGGTACTTCAAAACAAAGAAGAAAGTCAACCAGAAAGGTAAGACATCAATATACATCCATTCCAAAACCACTGATCAATCTCTCAGCACATTAAAACCATCATCACCACCCGCAAATACATCAAATCTTGAACCAACAGATGTTGTGAAACCTGTTGTGTCAACAAATGTTGATACAACAGTGGTTACAACAGATGTTACTTTAACCATTGCCATGATCACTTTCCCAACCACCACTCACCAAATACCTATTCCCACAAGAATTCCAAATCAACCACCATCACCCAAACTCATTTTTAAAAGAAGGAAGATGACAAATGTAATAGATGATGAAAATATCCTTCCTTCACCACTTTCACTATCATCCCAACCACTGACCTCAACCACAGTATCTCTTCAAATCTCCACATCATCTCAAACTAGTGTGAAACCACCTACATTGCTTCCTCTTACCACACAATTTCCTCTTGATCTACCTTATGTCAAGGAAGAAATCAAATCTTTCTATTCTGAAGAGGATCCAGAAAAGAGAAACTTCCCATCCCTACAAGGATATCCAAAGCCAAAGAATATTAACGAATATCTTCAACTGAAGGCCATTCAAACAGTGGATGTAACAAAGAGGGATACAAAGGGAAGGAGTGATAGAGAAGTACATAACTACATGCAATATCAGCTTAGCGAAGTCAGAAGACTTGAAGACTTCTCCAACGACTTGAGCAAGAAGCTATCAGGAAGAGATGATGAAAGTCTAAGGAAAGACTACATAGATCATATCATGGAGAATAAACAATACAAGGCAACAAGAGAATAATTCAAAGACTGGTATGTGAGTGATCTTAAACAAGAAGTAGAAAAAATGCAAGAGATGGTGAAAGATCCAAACAACAAGCCCACTCCTCCATACTAGAATAAATACAAGAAGAATGTGTCTGACAAAGGCTTGAAACTCAAAATGATGAAACAAGAGCTGGTTGCTGCAAATTATGGTACAAATAGACAGATTACCAGGTGGTCAGAGGTTAAGGTAGTGGATACCTACAAAAAGTTTGAAGAGCTGAGAAAAAGAGATCAATCAGTGCCTAGAAAACCAGACTACTCATCAAACGTTATTATTCAACAGACCTAGCCTTATAAAAAATCTTCTTCTATATCTGCTCATTCCATCCATACCTTAAATAAAAGAAAGAGGCAAAAGCATATGTCTAAGGAAGATGAGAAAAGGTTTGAACTTAGCTTCATCAAAGAGGGCATCAAGAATCAAGCCTAGTTTCATACTGATGATGCAAGTGATTTGCTAAGAGAGACACTATCAAAGATTGCAAATCAGATTCAACCATCAATCTCAACAATAAGCCAGCATCCTATCAAGCTATCTGATCCAAAATTTCTAAAGTTCAAGGTCGACAAAGACACCCACGAATTGACTCTGCTCAAATCAAATGGCGATGCTACCAATAGAAGAAAAGAGGATGCATATGGGCTCTATGTAGAAGACCTCCAAGACCTAATGAATCTGGAGCTCGAAAAGGTTATTGATGATCAAGAGTCTCTTAACTTTAAATTGCCGTTCAAAGGTCAAATAAGAGAGCTCCTGTTGAGAAATAAATATAAAAAATAAATGTGTTTTGGCATCATCTGTTCCAGGGGGAGATTGTTTGGATTGAACCCTTGCAAAGGAACAGATGATATAAAGCCAAAACTACATCAGATGATTGACCAGAATAACAGAGTTTTACCACCTCTGACGCAAACCACTGATCCAGTTAATATTGCATTACAAGATCTGCTGAACACAAGCTCTGCTATGGAACCTCTGATGAAGACTAACAGTTGATAGGATCATCAGTGTTTTTTTATATTAATGTAACAGTGTTTATGTAATAGCAATGTTTAGCTTAATCAGTGGTTAGAGTTAGTTAGTTAGTTGTTAGTTGTCACTATCAAACCCTGATGTCAGCAAAGATGCTCAGAGGTTTGACTTGCTGTATAAATAGAATAGTACATTGTACTGTTTGATTAACTATTAAAAGATCATTTTACACATTTCCTTCCAATCATCTTTATTACATTCTATCATTGGGCTGAGATGGAGTTTGTGATTCACATGCAAAACTTATAATTTTGAAAGCATGATGATCAAAGCAATCTTCCATTAGTTGTGATATAAAGTTTTATTCCGCTGCAAATTCACTATGTTTTACCATCATTCATTAAACCATTTTCTAAGCAATCACAATTAATTCAAACTCAGATCCTAACACATTGCATGTAATAGGTAGTGGTCAATTGGGCATATATTTCATGTTTCTTCACGACTCAGATTTCTTCACAAATGGTGAGTTTCACTACTACTTAAACTTTTATGTTTCTGGAAGGAAACATAAACACACTTAGTTACCGTTAATATGGGATAGCGAGGTAATATTTGGTAGTACTACTTGGTTTGACAGACCCCACACCGTGTGAAGAACCGGGCGTGAAACATTGACCTAACACAATCGCCACGTTTATGATAGACATGGTGGAAGGCACCAAAACACAACAGACAACTTTGGTTCACTTGTTTAGTAACTTGAAAACAGGCTATCACCCTAACTGATATAATTTATTTGTGCATTTTCTAAAAATAGAACTTGATTATTTAAAACTAGTGAACTCACCACCTTTATGACATACTTTAGTATGTTCTGCCACATGTCACTAAGGTTGGTAACTTGGATAGTTGCATTGCACATTAGTGTGACATTACAATTATTTAAACTATTTATTTGATATGCTAAAAGCTGTTGGGTTTTGCCTTGTTTGAAACTTGATGCTTTTGCTTCCGCTGTTTAAGTTAGACTTTCGGTATTTGTTTTAACAATTATGAAAACCATATCAATATTCATGTTGAATGTGGTATTTGGTTATTTTCTTTTTTTAAATGTTCAACACGACCAGTGGCTGTGTGACGTCTCGTACTTTCAGGTGAACGTCGTTAACCTTTTTCGGTTAATTACAATTTATAAACACACAAGCTAATAACACGTGAAGTTAAGATTGATTAACCTTGCAAAGGGAGGGACTTGAGAGTCATTACACAAAGTTATGTTGTTAACTTTCTACCCAAGTTTGTTCTTGGAAACTTAGGGACCATTTATTTATTTATTGAAAGTAGGTTTTAATTTTTTTTATAACAAATCCCAACCCTAGGCCACCCTGAATGGCATTTTCGACCATAAAGAGCTTCGAAAGGTGCCATGTTAATGCTAGAGTGATAACTGTTACTGTAGGAGATTCGATCAATGGTAGATGCGAATCCCAACTACCACTAAAGTCAATCACACAAGCCCTAAGCATGTCCTCCAGTGTTAGGATTGTCCTTTAAGATTGTCCATCCTTTTGAGGATGATAAGCAGTGCTCAAGTTAAGTTTGGTGTCCATGGCAGATTGTATGGTTCTCCAAAAGTGAGATGAGAATCGAGCATCACGATCTGATATGATATCCAAAGGAACACCGTGACGAGATACAATCTCATCAACATAGATTGTAGCAAGTTTGTAAGCCGAGGAATCCTCACAAATCGGCAAAAAGTGTGCTGACTTTGTTAGACTATCAACGACTACCCAAATGGCATCATGACCTCTAGGAGTGCGCGATAATTTGGTAATGAGATCCATTGCAATGTTTTCCCATTTCCAAACCGGAATCTGGTTGTTCAAGCAAACCAGAAGGGCATTGACGTTCCGCCTTAACTTTGAGACAAGTAAGACATTTGGATACGTACAAGGCAATGTCTTTCTTCATACCTGGCCACCAATACTGGGTACGAAGATCCTTGTACATTTTGTCTGCACCAGGATGGATTGAATAACGAGACTTGTGAGCTTCATCCATTATCAAGGTGCGGAGAAAGTCTTGGCTTGGAACCCACAAACGGTTCAGGTATTAAAACAACCCATTGTCCTTTGTTTCAAATTGAAGCTCAAGATGATGTGGTAATTCATCACCCATCATGCTTTGTGTAACACAAGTACGTTGAGCTTGGAAGATACGAGTTTGAATATCAGATCAAATTTGAACACAATGTAGGTTGACACGTTCTTTACAACTAAGAGCATCAGCTACGACATTAGCCTTACCATGATGGTAGTGAATTTCGCAGTCATAGTTGTTCAGAAGCTTGACCCAACGTCGTTGTCTCATGTTTAGTTCTTTGTGATTAAAAATGTGTTGGAGACATTTGTGGTCTGTGAAAACCATGCATTTTGTACTGTATAGGTAAGTCTCCAAATTTTGGGAACGAAAACAACAACACCCAACTCAAGATCATGAATGGTGTAGTTCTTTTTGTGGATCTTCAGCTGTCTTGATACATAGGATATAACTTTGTCTCTTTGTATGAGAACACAACCAAGGCCTAAGTTCGATGCATCACAATATACGACAAAATTGTCGTTGCCCTCAGGTAAAGATAGAATAGGAGCATCACAAAGCTTTTGTTTCAAGGTCTGAAAAGCTTCTTCTTGTTTGGGTCCCCACTCAAAAGGTTTATTCTTTTGAGTCAAAGCAGTGAAGGGAACCACAATCTTCCGGTAATAACCCACTAGGCCGAGAAATGAACGAACTTCGGTAGGAGTAGTAGGTGTACTCTAATCCCTAATCGCACTGATTTTGGTGGGATCTACATGTATACCTTGTTTGTTGACAAGGTGTCCCAAGAATTGAATTTCCTTGAGCCAAAATTCACACTTGGAGAATTTGGCGTAAAGTTGTTCCTTCTTTAGGAGTTCCATCGTTAAACGGAGATGTTGCTCGTGATCGGTTCGAGACTTTGAATAGATCAACATGTTATCCATGAATACAATAATGAACTTGTCTAAATAAGGTTTACAAACCCTATTCATTAAGTCCATGAAGACGATATGAGCATTTGTTAAGCCAAAGGGCATAACAGTTAACTCGTAGTGGCCGTATCGTGTGCGGAAAGCATTCTTATGAATATCTTCTTCGAGTACATGAAGCTGATGATACCCAGAACGTAGATCAATCTTTGAAAAGAAGATAGCACCTTGCAGCTGTTCAAAGAGATCATCAATGCAAGGTAGGGGATATCGATTCTTGATTGTGAGTTTGTTGAGCTCACGATATTCGACGCACATGTGGAAGGATCCATCCTTCTTTTTCACGAATCGGACAGGAGCACCCTAAGGTGAAAAGCTTAGATGAATAAATCCTTTGTCTGAAAGTTCCTGAAGCTGTTTCGATAACTCTCGCATCTCGGACGATGCAAGACGGTAACGGGATTTGGCTATAGGGTTGGCATCAGGTACAAGATCTATACGAAACTCAACTTGTCTTGCTGGGTTAAACCAGGTAGCTCTTTAGGAAATACCTCTGGACAATCCCGAACAACAGGAATGTCCTGAATAGTTTTTCCCTTGCCTTTCTCCTCTATGATATGTGCCAAGAAGGCAACATAATTCTTTCATAGGTATTTTTGGGCTTGGGTACATGTCATGAGTTTAAGGCTACCAACGGGTTTTTTCTCCATGAACCTCTAAGATTTCACCAGACGAGAGAGCTATACGAATGATCTTATCAAAACATATCACCTCAGCATGGTGTTTAGTTAACGAGTCCATTCCTACTATGATGTCAAAGCTCCCGAGTTGCATTGGCGTGAGGTCAATGGGAAAAGGATGGTTATTAAGGTTCAATTGGCAACTGCGAATGAAGGGATCAAGTACAAGGGGTTTGCCACTAGCTATTTCTACTGTCAAGGGCTTTCCTAGTTTGGTTCTAGGCATTGATAGCAAAGGTTCAAAAGCTAGGGATACGAAACTTCTATCGGCACCGGAATAAAAAAGAATTAAAGCAGGATGATTGTTAACGAAGAACGTACCATTCACCACTTCGTTGTCCACACGCGCCTCGTTAGCATTGACATTGAATGCTCTTCCACGAGCCGGCTTTCCATTTTCCGATTTCGGACAGTTGTTTCTGTGGTGAGTAAGATCACCACAGTTATAGCAAGATCCACGTGGATAATGAGGTCATATAGGCTGTTGAACGGGGTTTTGAGCAACATGATTCGGGGCAGGAGCGGAACAAAGAATGTTGGCCAAATGAATAGATCATCCATAATTGGTGCAATGACGACACGATAGATGGGGTTGGTGATGACAATTGCACTTGTTACACAGAGGTGCAGTGCCGGCATATTGTTTCTTGGCGGGTGGTTGTGCTGGCTGATTAGAAGCAGCTTGGTTTTGTTGTGTGACAACGGCAAAGTACTTGGAAGCCTTACGCTTCCTAGACTTCTTGGAGGTTTCGGCCTTGTTTCCCTTATATTTCTTAGACTTGACAAACGGTTTTGTCACCCTTGCGGTGGAGTTTACCTTTCTTAACTTGTGAGTCAGTCAAGGTTGCAGCTAGCTCAATGGCTTGTCTAACAGAAGTAGGATTGATGCCGGTGACAATGTCCTAAACTAGATCAGGAAGACCATCTATGTACTTCTCATCCGCCTTATCCAAAGGCGTCACCATCATAGGACACAACAAGCTCAACTCCTTATACCGATCGGTATAGGCACGGTGTTCTCCGCTGTCTTGCTTTAGGTCATGGAACTCATTTTCAAGCACCCTCTGCTCATGACGAGGGCAGAACTCTTTCATCATAAGAGCTCTGAGTTGCTCCCATGTCTGACCCATAGCAACATCTGCACCCCGATCTCTCACCACTCCGTTCCACCATGTGAGCGCCCTCTTTTGGGATACGCTCAATGCAAACTCGACTTTGCGCTAATTCGGACATTGGACATGGCGAAATGTACTCTCAAGACTCTCAAACCACTGTAGGAGCACAATTGCTCCCCCAGAACCGCTAAACTTCAGTGGTTTAGCCGAATTAAAGTGTTTGAAATTGCATGGAAAAGGTGCATTATTGTTGTTATTGATGGCTTTGTTCATTTTAGTTATGAGATTGGGTAGCATAGCAGCAATTTGCTGAGCCATCATGGCTGCCATGTTGGCGTCTGGATTTGCGTTTGCGTTTTGACGAGGAGGCATTCTAAAAGAGAGGAAAAACATGAGAGAAAACGAGTGAGATGAATGTTGTATAGTCAAAATGAGATGTTATAAATATCGACAAAATGTAAGGATGGTGTTCATGTGTCTATTACTCAAAACAAACAAACGACACACAGTGACTAATCAAAGTAAACGGGTCTTTATAATGTATCACGAAGACATGCTTTAGCCTATACGTGGACACTCACCCCAAGAGTTCCCAGGTAAGAGTGACTGGTCCGATTAAGTGGATTTATACCAACACTCTAGCCTTAGACAGAAAACTTAGGGTACAGGCACCCACCCTTCTAGATTGCATGTGTTGACATTATCAAAACCCATATATTGATGAGATTTTGAAAACTTTTGAAGGCGTTAAGCCAAAACGAATCATCCAAGAATAGACGATTGATTTCAAAATTGTTTTGAAATTTGTGTTTCTGTTTTGGTATTCACCTAAGGATAGGTGATGTTATTGTTTTAAGATCTAACCACAAGATAACTTGTGTTAGGGTTCTAGAAAGGTTATAGTCTAGGTCAAAGCATTACTAATAACCTAATTCCCTATAACCATGTGCTCTGATACCAATTTTTTTGTCACACCCCGACCGCGTAAAACAACAAACCGTGGCGGAAACGTCGGGGAGTCATGTAACAGAACTATTGTTTCACAACCGTGGTAATTAAAGTTTTGTCTTATTGAATTAAATTGTTTACATTGTCTTGAGTAAAACTGTAAACATAATGTAAATTCAATTGTCTTTCATAAGTTTGAAGTCACTAAGGCCCAAGTCCGCCCTAGGTGTATCATGCTCAACATCAAACATTCGATACTGAAACATATGTGAAAATAAATATGTTAGCATAAAAATGCCTGTAAGTATTTTGTGATGATAATTCATGGCTTTGAAAGTTAAAAGAAAAGTTTAACTAATACAAAAATAGCCATGAACCATTGTAAAAATGTTTCTTTTATAAAAATCATATAAAAATCAAGTGATTTAAAAGAAATGATATAAGGTTAACTTAATAACAAAAATATGTTATGTCTTGTGTAAAAATGTCATGTCTTATATAAAAGATGCTGTGTCTTTTATTTTGTTTAAAGTGATTTAGATAACGCTATGATATGTAATATAATAAAAGCACTTGTATATAAGAAGTACCAACGGCGTATCCACCATGCTTTTATCATATTACACACGCCTCGTTATTTAAATCACTCACCATAAACTAACCAATGAAATGTCTTGTTTAAATCAATGTGATGTCTTGCATAAACCAATGTCATGTATAAATGTGATGTCTTGCATAAACCAATGTCATGTATAAATCAATGTCATGTGTAAACCAATGTCATGTATAAATCAATGTCATGTGTAAACCAATGTCATGTAGAAATCAATGTCTTGTGTAAACGATTGTCATGTATAAATAAATGTCTTGTGTAAACCAATGTCTTTGTGTAACCAAAATTCCTTGTATAAAACAATGTCTTTGAATAAACAAAGGTTTTGTTTAAATCAAAAGTTATGTCTTATAAACCATGGCTTTTATTGTAAAAACATATTAGGATTTTTGGCGAATACAAGCCTTGTCGACTATCGGATAGACCCTTATAAAGACAAAGGTCTATCAAAGTTCATCGGATTCTATCATTCCCTAAAGTCGTTTCCAAACAAACCTAGGAAGTGGGAACAGGATTGTCAATCTTATGGTACCATTACGTACTACCGGTCGGCGTGATCAATGTTAATGAATGTATTATATATTCAACGCATCAATATGTCTTGAACAATGTAAGCATGTCATGAAAATGTATTGCAACCATGTACTTGTCATACTAAAGTCAATATACCAAGCAAAACGTCCTTGGAATCGTGTACTAGGTATGCTAAGTCAGCATATGAAGCAAAATGTCTTTGAAACCATGTGTAGGTATACTAAGTCAATATACCATGTAAAATGTCTTTGAAACCATGTATAGGTATACTAAGTCAATATACCGTGCAAAATGTCTTTGAAACCATGTGTAGGTATACTAAGTCAATATACCATGTGAAATGTCTTTGAAACCATGTGTAGGTATACGAAGTCAATATACCATGTAAAATGTCTTTGAAAATAATGTACTAGGAATGCTAAGTCAACATACGAAGCCAAATGTCTTTGAAAATCATGTACTATATGTACTAGATAGGCAAAACATGTATAATGTCATGAAAAGCGAAAGTAGTGATATGCACATATGAATCACCCCAAAACATTTGAAAAAAAAATAAAAGAGGGGACTATGTACTCACTTTGGGTTGCAAAAGTATCCTTGTTCAAGATGATAAAGAAAGCTCAAGAGTCTGAGGATTAAAGTGTGTCCTAATATTGGATAATTATGTTAATATCAGAACTTTAATCGGAGGATTCGGATAGAATGAAGTTTTATAAACCAAATGAGTGTTGGAACTCATAGAACATGGGTTAATAAAATTAAGATTCTGATTTGGAAGTGATCCTAAGTGCTTTTGACCCATTATGACTCGTTAGGGTAGTTTACGCCACTTTAACGTGTCGTGTAAACACGTGATCGAATGGTTAAACATGTCCTATGATAAGTCTTAAATGCCCAAACATATTTGAAAATGTTATAATATCAATTTATATGCCAAAAGTTAAGATATGCATAAAATAGATTTATGCGCAAAAAAAAGCATTTTGGTCATTTTTAAGGGTATAATAAGCGACTTATCATAACATTAGCCAAACGACATGACCATAAGGTATAACATCATTAGGTTATTCCCTATACAACTATGGTCACAAATATGTGTTTGGTCGAATCCTAAGATCGACCAAACAGGTCGGATTCGAAAGTCAAAGCGGTAGTTAAGACCACTCGACTTACGACCCTAAATAAGCACTAAACTTGAAGTGCTTTGATACCCGAAATAATGAAATGAAGGTGCAAGTTGAAATGAGGTGAATGCACCTCTATTTATACTTGCATCATGTTAACAAGATCATGCCAAGTGTTGGAAATGATCCTTAGATGTTAACACATGTCCATTGAGGTGTTTGAACCAGAGAAAAGGTGGCAATTTAAGTGAGGTGTAAAAAAATGAGGATAGATGGCAGAGCTTGGAGGCCAAGCAAAATTTCTGTTACTGGGCACCCCTTATGGACCATATGGGGGTACCCCTTACAGACCGTATGGGGGCACCACTTACGGTCCCTAAGGCCCTGGCAGGGCGTAAACTTTGAAATTTGGCAGATTTGGCCCCTAGACTTGTTTCGTCGCGTTTTGTCACTTTTAACACCTTTTAACCTAACTTTTAGGTTCTATAAAGGTGTTAAGGCATATGTGACTTGGCTTTTTCCCGGAAATGTCGTGGATGTCAGTTCGTTCGGTTGTACGGTTGCGTTTTTCCCTTAATTACGATGAACACTTTAACAAACGTGAAAACGACCGAAATTAAGCAACGATTGACATTTTTGCATTCTTATCAATAAAATACAAGATTTTATTGATTACAAAAATATTTGGATGTGTAAATATGGTTCGTATTAAAAAATACGAGAACTGACAGACTTTTGCAATTTGTCGCAAATAGTACCTAAAGTTGCATAAGCGTGTTTTCACCATATCGAGCCCTTCAAAACTTATTTCTAAGTTATGTAAAGGGTATTTAGGGTATGTTTAGCTTATGTCATAGTTCCAAGGTGTACGTCAGATTAATCTGATTACATTTTGCGTAACGGTTTACGTTAACTTCCAGAAAAGCTTTGAGGGGTTGAAATTGTACAAGAGTTGAAAACGTGAAATGTCATATGTATTTATAAAAATCTCAGAATAAATCAAACATGTTTCATTAATACAAAATTGTTTGGAAATGTACGATGATTGAAAGACAAAAATGTCACAGATAAATGCTACTAAAGAGAATAATTTAAAGGAGATAGTTAGAGTCCTGTCTGATCGAGTGCTAGAGCTCACTCACAGATTGGAGACGGTAGAAACTAGAATCATTGAGCTCGGGGCACTGAACGAACCCGAGGAAGAACCAGAGGAAGAACTGGAGGAAGTTCCGGTGGAGACCTCCAAGGAAGAAGACGTCAACATGGGCGACGGAGAAATCAACGATTAACCTATCTTTTTTTTTCGTTTATTATTATTTTAATTTCACGAACCATGGGATGTTACCACGAGTTGCGAATATTTCTGGATTTTTAGTATGGTTCTATAGTACTCGTATAACTTATTTCTAGTTTTATTTGAGTTGTTAATTTGCAAGTTCGTTATTTATCGTTAGCGTCGAGTTTTGGTCAACAGGGTGCATATAAAAAAATTTCAGTTATTAGACAAAGGAAGTCGGGTCGACGACCACGGGAAAGCCCGTTGGCGACACAGGGTAGTCTTATTGATGCCCTAAACTTCGGTCTACCCTTATTCATTACCGACGCAACCCTCCAAGTTGTGTCGCCGACGCTACCTAATGATCTCAAAACGCTCTTTAAGCCCAGTAAGACCTACGAAGCACCAAATCACGTCAATTAGGTAGTTTGGAACTGATGCTCACGTAAAAAAAACTTTGAATACGATTAAACACCAGTTTTATCTGATGTTTCTATTTAAATGTTTTTTGTGTTAAGACAATATGAATGTACGCTCACATAATAGAGCTCCATATATATGGGCTGGCTCCAGAAATTCAGAGTATGGTCATGTCTAGCAACCTGGTCACGGTGCAGCAAGCAGTTCGACTCGCTCACAAGTTAACTTATCAAGTAGTGGAACAAAGCAAGCTACCGAAGAGGGGCACGACTGTGAATGCCCCTGACAACAAAAGGAAGTGGGAAGGCACCACTACTAAGCAATCATCAAGTCAACCCCAACAAAATGCTCAAAGAAGGTTCAATAAAAACAACCGCAACTTCAACAATCAGTCTTCCAATAACAATAAAAACTCTCAGAATCGAAGCGGTTATTCAGGAAACAAACCTAAGTACAACAATTGTAACCTTCATCACTATGGGTGGTGTGCTATTACTTATTGTCAAAGGTGTGGCGTAAAGGGTCACACTACTAAAGATTGTCAGGGCGAAATCCAGTCGAAGCAGAACCAAAATCACCAACGGCCGGGAGTTACCAGAACATGCTACCAGTGTGGTCGCGATGACCATTTTCAAAGAGATTGACCTCAGCTGAAAAAGGGAAGCAGTGGTGGTGGTCACCAGAATCCAAAAGGTAACAATAACAACAACGGGGGTAATGGTAGTGGAGCTAAAGGACGTGTCTTCATTTTGGGAAAAGGCGAGGCAAGAAATGACTCCAATATTGTGTCCAGTATGTTTCTGCTAAACAATAATTTTGCAAATGTGTTATTTGATTCCTGCGCCAATAGGAGTTTCATATCAGAGTCGATTAGAAAACTGTTGGACGTTACCCCTATATCACTAGAAACCAAGTACACCATAGAACTAGCTAATGGTTAGCCAATCGATGTAACCCACATTCTTAACGGGTGCCTGCTTTCCCTAGCTGGTCACACGTTCTGCATAAACCTTATGCCAACTACGTTGGGTAGTTTCGACGTGGTAGTTGGTATGGATTGGTTGTCTAAGAACCGAGCTGAAATCATTTGCCATGAAAAGATTATTTGAATCCCTCTTTCCAGCGGTGAAATTCTATTCATTCAAGGTGACATGAGTGGTTTCATCATGTACATTATCTACTTTATGCAAGCTCAGAAATACCTACGCAAGAAGAATGCCATAGCCATTTTCACTCTTGTCACCGAACAATCACCAGATGAGAAGAAAGTCGAGGACATTCCAATAGTACGTGACTTCATCATTCCACTCGTACGTGACTTCCCAGAGTTTGAGATCCAACTGGTAATGCATGCAATTCCAATTGCACCTTCATTCCAAAGCTCCGTACCGTTTAGCACATTCAGAACGACATGAATTATCTACTCAGTTGTAGGATTTATCGGATAAAGGTTTTATCTGTCCCAGCTTATCGCCATGGGGAGCTCCAGTCCTTTTTTTCAAGAAAACGTGTAGGACCGTTTTCCTCCTTAGCAAAGGTTCCTAGATTTGCTTCTAGTCCATATATGCGGAATTTATATGAAATAGTGACAATACACAAGAATAACTATTTAAGCATTGATTTCATTGATTAAGTAAACGTTTACACTCAGTCTAAAATCCCGCAGAGCTTCGTCGTCTGCTTCGCAAAAACTATTACATTGAAATACCCAACAACCCTATATATAGACCACCCATTTCGTACGAAGCTGCCAATTCGTACGAAGTGTTCACTTCGTACGAATTAGCCAAATCGTACGAAGTGGTTTACAAATCAACATAACATTAACTTTTGACTTTTCTAACCCTGTAGAATCAGACTAGACCTAAGACGCAGACAATAGACATCGTGCATCAACAGACTCCCCCTTGGATGTTGTCGAAGTCTTGGTCGGTCTTCAAAAACTTCAAAAGCAACTTTATCGCCCAAAGAAATTCTTATACGGCTTCTTACATCTTTTTTGTGATGGTATCGGTGTTTGATCAATTGGAGGTGCCCACTTCATGAACTTAAACTACCTAAGATGTGCCGCCTTTCCCTTTTCTCTTATAGCCTCGAATCTTTTTTCTTCTTTCAGAAATTCTTTTTATTCAAGCTCTCTCCACTTCAATTCCCACATACACCCTGAATTAATACATGTGCATAGCAAATATTGATTACACCTTGGTATTGCTTCGCTTGTGTCTCCTCTCGCTTGTCGTAGCAAATTTTGTTGAAGAATAAACATTTCACATCATCTTCGAGCAATTTACTATCCACATCGGGTCTAGTATCCTGATAGTTCTCCACAAACCCAGATTCTCCTTCTCTCAATCATTTCTAGATTCATCTCAGTTGTGATATCCCAATTATCTTTAGCTCGTAATACTGTCACCGCTTCACAAGTGTCAGGATCTATTTGCCACCATTGAAACATGAATGAAAATGATGTTTAATCCGTAACAGTGGCATATTCTACATAGGTTTTGGACGCTTCATTACTAAAAGTAACATCCCTTTCTTTTGTCACCTTATTTATCTTGATTCTGCGCTTCGGAATGAAAGGTTTCAAGTAATTAAAACCATGAGTTGCTTAAAACTTGATCACTTTCCACAGTCGTTGATCGTGGAACTTCATTTGATAACTAATGTTTCTCGTCTGTACCAATTCTTCGACATCCCAGAATGGTAAACTTTTCAGATCATTCAAGTATCAGAGGTATTGAACTCCGATTCACGCTTGATAGCATACACATTCAATTCTCTAATCCATCCCCGACTTAATATATCGCCAAAAGATTTGTTATCTCTTGTGAAAACCGCCAGTGGTCGTTTAAACTTTCTTTCCTTTGGCAACTCCCCGAACCATGCGTTCTTTGCTTCAACAATTTCTTCCTTAGTCATACGCCTTGGAATACTTCCATCTTTAACCACTTCATCAACCTTTCTTTTTAACAAATCTTGGTCTTCCTGGCTTATTATTTCTTCAAAAGTAGGAAAACTATCTGTATCAGCACCAGAATATTCTCAACATCCTCTTTATCATCTGAAGCATCTTCGACTATCACTTGATCGTAGTTAATAGCTTTAGGGACATGTTTATAGACATAGTCTTTCGGCTCAAATGTGCTTAAGTTCACCAATTCTTCCTCAAAATCAAACTCAAACGAATCATTATCAATTACTAACAGAATAGCGAATTATTCCTTTGTATAATTGTGAACATATTCTCCTTCCTCCACATTGTGTTCTAACATTAGCGTCATCGACTTGTAGCAATCAGGAACAATTGTAAGGAGTAGCTGTGAAGATTCTTGATGCTTGTTCAGTCTGTGTTGGCCCTTTCTGCTCCCCCCGATCTTGAATATCTTCTAGATTAACTTCATCATTTAGAACTGCATCATAATCAAACTCACCAGTGAACTTTGCAATTTCTATTGTAATGCCAACTCCTCCCTAATTATCATCATCGTCATCATCTTTCTTTTCTGAATCAACTTTCTTGTCATCATCATTCTTTGATTCATCGTCATTGTTATCTTCATCATCTTCTTCTTCCTCTGCTGCTTTAGCTTGTTCAGCTCTTAAACATCGTAGCTCAGCAATCCTTTGTAACACAGGATTATCAACAATATCAAATACTTGACCTACTGCAATCATTCCCATCACCGGTTCTTCAACAATCTTTGAACTCTCACCAGTTGGTGATGGATCAATCGTTTATGGTTCAGTAATTCCTTCAAATACATTTTTTACTTTGCATTGCACTGCTGAATTTGCTGCAGCCTTTCTTTCTCTTTCTTTAATTCTTTATTTCGCTTCTTGTACTTGCAAATGGTTGTACTCAGTGGCAAAATCTATTCCCAGATTGTTTGTAAGCACACACAGAAGCATATCAAACCTTTTGTTGCTTTGCGCTCATTCATTTTCTTAATCATTAACAACCTTTCTTAATCTTTCATTATCAGTACCTAAGCTTTCAATAACAGCTTTCATGTATTCATGATCATTCTCAATAAACTTTATTCTCGCCTCTAACACCTCTTCAGAATTGTTAGCTTTAATCTAATCTTCTAACATTTTGATTCTATTTTCTAACTCGACAAGCTTAGATTCATTAAACATATCTATAAATTCATCAGTAGAAACCCCTTCTGCAAAATTAGCTGGTGGTAAGGGAATGTTTCCAAAAGCTTCATGAAATTCATGTTCTGAAGTTTGGCTTTGAGGTGTAGTTTGTTTAAGGGTAGACTTGGGAGTTGATCGTTTTAGGAGTTCATTTAGGTGTTGTTTGTTTCGGAATAGATTGTAGTTCAGGAGATATAGGCGGTTGTGATGTAGTGGGTGGAGGTTGTACGTGAGTGGGAGAAACCGGTGGTGTAGTGTGTATGGGTGAGGTTGGTGGCGTAGACACAGTTATTTCAGACATTGGTTTCGCCTTTTTCATCAACTTCCTTCTAGCTTTAGCAGTTGGCGACCCTGTAGTCTTTTTAACCTCCCCTGCCTTTATCTTAACACGTCTGGTTTTCTTTTTCGGCCTTTCTTCTTTGGGTTCAGGCTCAGACGATACATAAACATCATCTCCCCTCTTTTTCAACTTCTCATGTTCTAATTCTTCTCTAATCTGCCTTTCACGCACATCTGTTGAATCTTCAGACTCATCTTTATCAGAAGTTGAAGAGAAAACACCATGATCTTCATCTTCAACATTCTCAGCTTCAACATTCTCGGTTTCAACATTTGCCTCTGGTGTCTCTTCTACAATTTTCTCTGGCTCATCTTCTGGTTCGTCTATCAGAATAGTCTTAGGAGTTTTCTTCACAAAACATTTATGTGTCTATTCTGGTTCAGCTTTAGTATACCAACGACTCCTCTTTTCGACAAACCCTTCCAAACATTCTATCTCGTCCTTTTCAACACCACTATTATCTTTTCGCCATTTGTCTTTTTCAGGTTCAACATAATCTTTACTAGCAATAACACCAAACATAGCCTTCGAGGTTGGCTTTGTAGCTTGCCTCATGCACTAATCCAATTTTAGTAACATATCATCATCCATGTAATGTAAATACAGGATATCGCTATCATCCTTCTTCAAATTCTTGAATTTATCATCAAGCAGCATTTGCCCAAATCTTAGATACTGGAGAAATTTGTCATCACCGGTATTCTTCGTCATGTAATCGAAAATATCATGTGAAAAGTTGAACGGCAAATCCAAAACTAATGTCGTGGCCATGCACATCTCATAATATTGAATATCATCGAAACCACCTTTACTATGACTCAATGCATGTACTAGAGAGTGAATGAAAAATTTGTACGGACGCCCAAGATTTCCTTTCTTCCATGTTGTTGCATTAACGTATCCTCGATATCCCATGCAATAGAAACATCCTTTCACCATTTGTTCTGGATAACCAGTTGGATCTAATTCTTTATATTTGAAATCCAAAACTCTACGGACATCAACTTCAGTTATCTTTACTTCAAAATCTTTATCATCAATATTTACCGCAAAATATTATGTCTTTTCAGCTTCTACATACTTCGCATGTGACAACTGTGCCTCCAGTTGTCATTCTCATATCTCGAACAATTTCATAAGCAATAAAACCTTGTGTTTTATTCATTTAGTTATGGAACTTATCCATAGCAATTGCACATATTCGATTATTACACGATAACAAACTCTCGAACAACTTCTGGAAGTGGAATCGCAAACCGTTACGCAAACGTAATCAGTTTAACGCGAAATACACTCTGGAACAATGACACAAGATTAAAATACCTTAAATAACCTTTACATAACTTAGAATTAAGTTTTGTAGGGTTTGGTTTGTCAAAAACAAGCCTATTCGATCACAGGCACTATTAACAACAAACTACGAAAGTCTGCCGATTCTCGTAGGAACGCACACTCCGGAACAAGGTCATAAGCTAAACATACCCTAAATACCATTAACATAGCTTAGAAATAAGTTTTGAGGGCTTCGGTACGGCAAAAACATGCTTTTGCAACTTCAGGGGCTATTTTGCAAATTCTGCGAAATTATGCCAATTCACGTATTTCTTAATCCGGAACATGTACGAACATCCAAAAATTTTTGTAATCATTAAAATCTTGTACTTTAATGATTGGAATGCAAAAATATCATTCGGTACACATGTACGACCATTTGCGCGTTCGTTACACTTTTCGTCATAATTAACCGAAACCCCAACCGTACGACCAAACGAACCGACGTCCGGAATATTTTTTAGCACATTTCAAGTTTCCTATGTTATATTATCATTATAGAGCTTGAAAATGGGTTTAACGGGTGTTGAAAATGCCAAATTTGAAATTTCAGCCCCTACAAGGGCCTTACGGACCGTAAGGCAAAACCCCATACGGTCCATAAGGGGTCCCCAGCTCATCAAACTTGTTGCAAACAGGTGGCAGCTTCTTGTTTACTCCTTGGATACCAAGCACATCAATTTTGCCACTAATTCACCTGCATTTGACACTTGTTAGGACTTCCATAAGATCATGCCAACACATGGGACACTTGGAATGATCTTGTTGATCCAAGAACACTATAAATACCCATCAAAGTTCACCTCATTCCTTCCTCAATTCTTTTCTTTCTCTCAAACACTCTAAGTGGAGGCTACCACATTGTTGGATGCCTCCTACCTGAGTTGTTCTTGTCTTCTTGGAGCTCTTGGGTGTTTTACAACACAAGTAAGTGCTCTATCCTTGTCTTGTTTCATTTGTTTAGCTATTTCAAGCTAAAAGTCAAACAGGGTTTTACTTTCAGCTTTGACCATTAATTGGTTAAGTCAAAGTCCAATTGGACTTTGCAACGTGATCGTAATCACGATTATTATGATCCATAGCGATCATACCTATTGATTACCACATTTGCTAGTTGTAGTGACGAGTCAAAGTTTCGGTCAATAATGCGCAAAATGCTTATTATACGACGGAACTACTTTCGGGTAACAAAACACTTTGTTTTGATAACAAATCAGTTTTATAAATTAGGTTAGACATGCTTAACATATCTAACTCGTCACTTCTAGTTTAGTGTTTGCTTAGGTCGTAAGACGAGCGGTCTTGACCACCGCTTTGACTTTCAAATCTGACCCGTTTGGTCGATCATAGGATCCAACCAAACTCATATTAGGGACCATAGGTTGTATAGGGAATAACCCGCTGAGGTTATACCTTATGGTCACGTCGTTTGGTTAGTGCTATGTTAAGTCGCTTAGAATGCCTTTATAAATGACCAAAATGCCCTTTCTGTGCATAAATTGATTTTATGCTTATGTAACCAATGTTTTGCCATATAGACTGATGTCACAACTATATTAAACTTGTTATGGCATATAATACTTATCATAGGACACATCTAACCATCCGATCACGCGTTTACGCAAATGACCCGTTAAGTAGCATAAACTACCTTAACGAGCAATTATGGGTCAAAAGCACTTAGGAATCGTTTCAAATCAGAATGTAGAGTTTGTTAAACCATTTCATATGAGTACCAACACTCATTTGGTTTACAAGACCTCATTCTATCCTATCCCGATTATGTCCCGATATTAACATAGTTATCTGATATTAGGACATACATAATTTCTCGGATTCTTGAGCTTTGGTTTATCTTCTTGCACAAGGACTTTCTTGCAATCCCAAGTGAATACATATTCCCCTCTTTTACATTTTCAAATGTTTTGGGGTGAAACATATGTGCCTATATCTACTTTCGTGTTTTCATGACATTATACGTGCTTTGATTACATAGTACATGATTTCAATTGCATTTGCTTCATATGTTGTCTTAGCATATTTAGCACCTGATTTTCAAAGATATTTCTTGCTATGTATGTTGACTGAGCATACTAGTACACGGTTTTAAAAGATTTTCATACATGTTTGCATTGTTATTGACATATTGGTGCGTTGAACTCGACAATGATACATTCATTAACATTTATGACCGACCGGTAGTATGTAATGGTACCATAGGTTTGACACCTCATTCCCGCTTCCTAGTTTTGAAGTATCCATGGGGGAATGAAAGAATCCGATGAACATTAGTAAACCTTTGTCTTTATAAAGGTTTATCCGACAATTAACAAGGTTTGAATGTATTCGCAAACAAACCATAAGATATGTTTTAACAATAAAAAAGCAACGGCTTATAAAACATAACTTTGATTTGAACAAAACTTTTGTTTACTCAAAGACGTTGTTTTATACAAGACATTTTGACTATACGAGACATTGGTTACTTGACAATGATTTACTTGACTTTGGTTTACTCGACATTGGTTACTTGACAATGATTTACATAACTTTGGTTTACTCGACATTGGTTACTTGACAATGATTTACATGACTTTGGTTACTCGACATTAGTTACTTGACAATGATTTACATAACTCTGGTTTGCTCGACATTGGTTACTTGACAATGACTTACTTAACATTTGATTTATACTTGACGATTTGTTTTACACAAAAACAATGGATTATTCATGACACTTTTGGTTATTAAGATAACCCTACATTACTTCTTTTATATCATTGATTTTCAAATGATTTATAAAAGAAAAACATTTTATATGGATTCATGGCTATTTTGAAACCATTTAAACATTTCTTTAAATACTCAAAGCCATGAATCTAAACAACAAAACCTATTTTACTCAGGCATTTTTATGTTGACGTACCTATTTTCACATATGTTTCAGGTTTATCTATGTGATGATTGTTGCTGCGTGCTACACATAGGATGGACTCGGGCCTTAGTGACTTTAAAATTTGAAAGACAATTTGATTGTATTTTGTCTTCGTTATTCCAAGACAATGTAATTCGTTATTCAATAAAACAAAACTTGAAATATCAGGTGTTGTGAAACAATTTGTAACGCGACTCCCCAAGTGTTTCCGCTGTGTGTTGTTGTTATATGCGATTTGGGGTGTTACAGATTGGTATCAGAGCACTTGTTATAGGGAATTAGGTTTTTAGTAATGCTTTGACCTAGTCTATAACCTTCCTAGGACCCTAACGCGAGTTTTCTTGCGTTTAGATTCTTAAAACTATACCATCACCTATTCTTAGGTGATTACCCAAAAAAGAACACAACACCTTTATGAAAGTCAAATTCATCTAAAACCTCACAAGAATAATCTATCCTTAGATGGTTTGTTTTTTGGCTTCATGCCTTCAAGGTTTTCAAATCTCGTCAAAGTTTGGGTTTTATTAATGTGAACACGTGCAATCTGGAAGGGTGGGTGCCTGTACCCTGAGTTTTCTGTCTAAGGCCTAGAGTGTTCGTACAAATCCACATTATAGGACCAGTCACTCTTACCTGGGGACTCTTGGGGTGAGTGTCCACTTATAGGCTAAAGCATGTATTCGCGATACATTATAAAGACCCATTTACTTTATTAGTCGCTGTGTCATTTGTTGCTTTTGAGTAACAAACAAATGATCGCAATCCTTATATGTCATCGATATTTTGATAACTCTTCCATTTATTCAATATAAATCTCACACATTTCTCACATGTTTCCTTTCTTTTAGAATGCCTCCTCGTCGCAACACTGCTCAAGGCGCCAAAATGGCGGCTTTAATTGCGCAACAAATGGCCTTCGTACTTCCGAACCTTGTGATCCAATTAAATCAAGCTTGCAATAACAATAACAACAATGCACCTGCTCAGTACAACTATAAACAATTTTGTTCAGCTAAACCACTCAAGTTTTCTGGGTCTGAGGGAGCTACTGGGCTCCTACAATGGTTCGAAAGTATCGAAAGCACTTTTCGTTATGTGCAGTGCCTAAATGAACGCAAGGTAGAGTTTGCTTGGAGTGTCTTTCAAAAGAGAGCACTTACATGGTGGAATGGTGTGAAAAGAGACCGGGGTGCCGAGGTAGCGATGGCTCAAACGTGGGAAGAGCTTCGAGCTCTCATGATAAAAGAGTTCTGCCAACGTCCTGAGCAAAGGGAAATTGAGAATGAGTTTCATTATCATAAATAAGATAGTGGAGAACATCGTGCCTACACCGACCGATATGAGGAGCTAAGCTTGTTGTTTCCTACGATGGTTACGCCTTTGGACAAGGCAATTGAAAAGTACATTGATGGCCTGGCTGACCCTGTTCAGGATATTTTTACTGGTAGCAACCCTACCACCGTTCGACAGGCTATCGTACTCTCTGCTACCCTGACTGAGTCTCAAATTAGAAAAGGGAAATTGTTTTGCAAAGGCGACAAGGAACAAGCTGCTAAAACCACGCAAGACAAACCCAAAGAGACCAAAGCTGAACCTTCCAAGAAATCTAGGAAGCGTAAGGCTTCACAAAACCTTGCTGTGGTTACTCGACCCATCCAAGCTGCTCCCAACCAACCGACGCAACCCCCTGCTAGAAGACCATACAATGGAACTGCACCTTTGTGCAACCAATGTAACCTTCATCATCATGCCAATGTTCAATGCCGCAAATGTTTAAATTGTGGGCTTATTGGTTATACAACTAATGTTTGCCGACTTGCTGCTACACAAAACCAAGTTGTTAACAACCCTGCTCAGGGACGTGCTCCTAACACTGGAGTTAGCGAGCCTCGTGCCAACAATAATGCAGTTATAAACGACTAGGGTTTTACATTCCAGTTTCTTTTGTTATCCAAGACTCATCTACTTTTTCCAGTTATTTATGTAATGATGTTTTAATTATGTGCCTAGTTATGTATTGTGTGTTATTATATCAATTGCGGGAGTTCTCATTCTTTACGAAATTGAATGACTCGGGTAATGCAACTATTTGCACTCGCACATTCTTTACCAAACCTATGAACTCGTCTATCCGTGGAAAACATACAGTTTTATTGGCTGGCGTGGAACACGTGAGATTGCATGCATTATTTCAATTATCGGGACAAAGTATGTTTCTTTGACCATAATTTATCACTTGACAAGATAAGCTATGCAGATTATGCAACGAATTAAGTAATTATGGGCGCACACATAATTATGAGATTCTATGCATGGAAACCATAGTGAGTCCTGTTAAGTGTGGTGATATAAAATCTTTAGTGATTAGATAACGGGGTAATTATATTATCATAAGAACATGGTGGATACACCGCTGGTACTTCCTATATATTAGTGTTCTTATTGTATTATTTGTCGTAGCGTTACCCAAATCACTTGAGGATTTTATGTTATCCCAGACCCATATGTGTTAACTTAAACAAGAATCAAAAGCCATATATATTCATTTACGTTTCTGGTGAAGTATCCATTGAGGAAAAATGCACTAGCTACTCATTTTTTGCTTCTCCAGAGATATCCATTGGGAAATGAATAATCCATTCAAAGTCCACATTCATTTTCATTTATAATGAAGTATCCATTGGAAAATGAATTATCCATTCATTTTCGCTTCTGAAGAAATATCCATTGGGAAAATGAATGAATTCATTCCGCTTCTGAAGAAGTATCCATTGAGGAAAATGAATTATCCATTCATTTTCACTTCTGAAAAAATACCCATTGGGGAATGAATAAATCCTGTTCTGATCCTTCATTTCCACTTCTGACGAAGTATCCAACGGAAAATGAATTATCCATTCATTTTCGCTTTCGAAGAAATATCCATCAGCGAAATGAATAATCTATTCAACAATCATTCATTTCCACTTCTGACGAAGTATCCATTGAAAAATGAATTATCCGTTCATTTTCGCTTCCGAAGAAATTTCCATTGGGGAAATGAATAATCTATTCAACAATCCTTCATTTCCACTTCTGACGAAGTATCCATTGGAAAATGAATTGTCCATTCATTTTCGCTTCCGAAGAAATATCCATCGAGGAAATGAATAATTTAATCAACAATCATTCATTTCCATTTCTGATGAAGTATCCCTAGGAAAATGAATTATCCATTCATTTTCACTTCCGAAGAAATATCCATCGGGGAAATTAATAATCTATTCAACAATCCTTCATTTCCACTTCTGACGAAGTATCCATTGGAAAATGAATTATCCATTCATTTTGGCTTCCGAAGAAATATCCATCGAGGAAATGAATAATCTTATCAACAATCATTCATTTCCATTTCTGACAAAGTATCCCTAGGAAAATGAGTTATCCATTCATTTTCGCTTCTGAAGAAATATCCATCAGGAAATGAATTATCCATTCATTTTCGCTTATGAAGAAATATCCATCAGGAAATGAATTATCCATTCATAATCCTTCAGTTCCACTTCTGATAAGAATCCATTGGAAACTGAATTATTCATTCACTTTCGCTTTCGAAGAAGCATCCACGAGAGAAATGAAACACAAGCTAAATCCTTATAGAACCTTCTATCTCAATAGTCGGATTCTTAAAGGATACTCACAGTACTATTGGTCAATTTGGTTTTACCATAAATCAAATCCCTTATCTCCACTTTCTGCATTAATCAAGGTAGTATCTATTAGGAGATGAGCATCATCAGGTATAACAACCTATTCCCACTTCCTACACTATCTGAGGAAGTATCCACTAGGGAACGATAAAGTTATGCCTTACGTGGAGATCTTTGATGGGTTATTCTATATAAATAGATGAAACCCTAGATTCCGAGCAAAACGATGGCTTGATTCAACTTATGCAAACGGTTTCCTACGAATAAATTTCGGGACGAAATTTCCTAAAGTAGGGGAGACTATGACAACTGTGCCTCCAGTTGTCATTATCAAAATCTTGTTTTTTATTCATTGAATTATGGAAGTTATCCATAACAATTGCACATATTCGATTATTACATGATAACAAACTCTCGAACAGCTTCTGGAAGTGAAATCGCAAACTGTTATGCAAACGTAATCAGTTTAATGCGACATACACTCCGGAACAATGACACAAGCTTAAATTACCTTAAATAACCTTTACATAACTTAGAATTAAGTTTTGAAGGGTTTGGTATGTCAAAAAAAGCATATTCGATCACAGGGACTATTTACGACAAACTATGAAAGCAGCCGATTCTCTTAGCAACGTACACTCGGGAACAAGGTCATAAGCTAAACATACCCTAAATACCCTTAACACAACTTAAAAATAAGTTTTGAGGGCTTCGGTATGGCAAAAACATGCTTTTGCAACTTCAGGGGCTATTTTGCAAATTCTGTGAAACTATACCAATTCGCGTATTTCTTAATCCGGAACATGTACACACATCCAAAATATTTTGTAATCATTAAAATCTTGTACTTTAATGATTGAAATGCAAAAATATCATTTGTTACACATGTACGGCCATTTGCGCGTTCGTTACGCTTTTCATCGTAATTAACCGAAAACCGCAACCGTACGACCAAACAAACTGACATCCGGAATATTTTTGAGCACATTTCAAGTTCCCTATGCTTTATTGTCCTTATAAAGCTTGAAAATGAGGTTAACTGGTGTTAAAAGTGCCAAAACGCGTCAAAATCAAGTTCAGGGGCCATTTCTGCCAAATTTGAAACTTCAGCCCATGCAAGGGCCTTACGGACTGTAAGGCAAAACCCCATACGGTCCGTAAGGGGTCCCCAGCTCATCAGACTTGTTGCAAATAGGTGGCAGCTTCTTGTTTACTCCTTGGACACCAAGCAAATCAATTTTGCCACAAATTCACCTGCATTTGACACTTGTTAGGACTTCCATAAGATCATGCCAACACATGGGACACTTGGAATGATCTTGTTGATCCAAGAACACTATAAATACCCATCAAAGTTCACCTCATTCCTTGCTCAATTCTTTTCTTTCTCTCAAACACTCTAAGTGGAGGCTACCACATTGTTGGATGCCTCCTACCTGAGTTGTTCTAGTCTTCTTGGAGCTCTTGGGTGTTTTACAACACAAGTAAGTGCTCTATCCTTGTCATGTTTCATTTGTTTAGCTATTTCAAGCTTAAAGTTAAATAGAGTTTGACTTTCAGATTTGACCATTAATTGGTCAAGTCAAAGTCCAATTGGACTTTGCAACGTGATCGTAATCACGATGGTTATGATCCATAGCGATCATACCTACTGATTACCACATTTGCTAGTTGTAGTGACGAGTCAAAGTTTCGGTCAATAATGCGCAAAGTGCGCATTATATGACGGAACTACTTTCGGGTATCAAAACACTTTGTTTTGATACCAAATCAGTTTTATAAACTAGGTTAGACATGCTTAACATGTCTAACTCGTCACTTCTAGTTTAGTGCTTGCTTAGGGTCGTAAGTCGAGTGGTCTTGACCACCGCTTTGACTTTCGAATCCGACCCGTTTGGTCGATCATAGGATTCGACCAAACTCATATTAGGGACCATAGTTGTTTAGGGAATAACCCTCTGAGGTTATACCTTATGGTCACGTCGTTTGGTTAGTGCTATGTTAAGTCACTTAGAATGCCTTTATAAATGACCAAAATGCCCTTTCTGCGCATAAATTGATTTTAAGCTTATGTAACCAATGTTTTCCCATATAGACTGATGTCACAACTATATTAAACTTGTTATGGCATATAAGACTTATCATAGGACCCATCTAACCATCCAATCACGCGTTTACGCAAATGACCCGTTAAGTAGCATAAACTACCTTAACGAGCCATTATGGGTCAAAAGCACTTAGGAATCGTTTCAAATCAGAATGTAGAGTTTGTTAAACCATTTCATATGAGTACCAACACTCATTTGGTTTACAAGACCTCATTCTATACTATCCGCCGATTATGTCCCGATATTAACATAGTTATCCGATATTAGGACATACATAATTTCTCGGACTCTTGAGCTTTGGTTTATCTTCTTGAACAAGGACTTTATTGCAATCCCAAGTGAGTACATAGTCATCTCTTTTACATTTTCAAATGTTTTGGGGTGAAACATATGAGCCTATATCTACTTTCGTGTTTTCATGACATAGTACATGCTTTGATTACATAGTACATATAGTACATGATTTCAATTGCATTTGCTTCATATGTTGTCTTAGCATATTTAGCACCTTGATTTTCAAAGACATTTCTTGCTATGTATGTTGACTGAGCATACTAGTACATGGTTTCAAAACATTTTTGTAACACCCCAAATCGCGTAAAACAACACGCGGCGGAAACACTTGGGGAGTCACGTTAACAGATTGTCTTAACAACACATGGTAATTATCTTTATGTTTTATTGAATGATTTATAAATTACATTATTCTTGTAATTATAACAAAGTAAGCAAATATTTCAATTGTCTTTCTTGTTTTAAGGTACTAAAGTCCGCATCCATTCCTACATGAGCACGCATCAGTATCATCTAGCATCTTTCCCTGAAACATATGTGAAAACGAGTCATCAAAAATATGTCGGCGAGTACATAAGTTTTGTGAACATGTCAAGTCCATGGCTTTGTATATATTGCAATATAAACAACCCGACTACTAGAGTCATAAATGAAACCTTGTTTTGAAAGTATTTGATATTGCAATATTTGTTCAACTAAAACAAATTGTTAAAAGTTATAAAATCTAGTAGCCGTGAACCTTGACTCGAAAACATTTGTTTTGTAAATCCAACTTGTAAATCGTCTTGAAATAACTTGTATGGTTTATATCTTTAGTCAAAAATCGTTGTGTGACATTGTTTGAAATCATTTGTCCGTCGTTCATCGTTCCTCGTAATAAACCATTTGTTCATCGTTCATCGTTCATTGTTCATTGTTCATCGTTCATCGTTCTTTGTTTCTTGTTATAAACCAATCGTTCCTTGTTATAATTGTGAAAACTTTTGGTCGTCTTTAATGAGTACATTCAAACCTTTGTTGACTCGACTATACCCCAAGGGTATCTTTAATAGATCCTAAAAGATCTCTTTAACAAGACTAGCAAATCAACAATGATTTGTTAGTCATAAACAGTTTCTGTCGTTCCGTAACTACCCACCAAATCCAGTGAATAGCCTAGTAACGGGATTGTCAATCCTATGGTACCATAACTTACTACTGGGCGGCATAACAATGTTAATGAATGTCATTTGTATCTTGGATAACGCACCAACAAGTTGTATCACATTATTGAAACCATATTGTTATATAAACTTGAAAACAATTAGCACATATGAATCACCCCAAAACATTTGTAAACATAAAAGAGGGGAGCGATGTACTCGCCTGGGATTTGCGGATATGCCTTGTACAAGTGTATGATCAACGTCCGAAGATCAAGGAATTATGTGTGTGTCCTAAAAATGGATATAATGAAAATATCAAGACTTGAAATCGGAGGATTGGATAGAATGAGACCTTATAAACCAAATGAGTATTGAACTCATATGAAATGGTTTAATAAGTTAACATTCTTAGTTGGAAAGATTTTTAAGTGCTTTTGACCCGTTATGACCCGTTAAGGTAGTTTAAGCCACTTTAACGCGTCATTTGCGTAACTACGCGTTCGGATGGTTAGATATGTGTTATGATAAGTCTTAAATGCTTAAACATGTTTGAAAATGTTATTTGATCAGAATACATGTCAAAATTTATGTTACATATGTGTTTAATTGGTTTTCTTGCGAAAAGGGCATTTTGGTCATTTTTTAAGGGATATTACCATTGATTAACATAACATTATCCGAAAGACATGACCATAAGGTATAACCTCAGAGGGTTATTCCCTATATATTTATGGTCATAATTATGTATTTGGTCGGCTCTAAAAGTTGATCAAACGGGTCAGATTCAAAAGTCAAAGTGGTGGTCAAACCGCTAGACTTTTGAAACCAAATGAGCACATTTAACAAAGGTGATGAATTTGACAAGTCTTGACATGTTTTAGGAAGTTTATAAAAGCAATTTAGCATCAAAACAACCTGTTTTGATACCTGAAAACAGATCCATTGCAAAATGCGCAAAAATCGCATTTTGACCGAAACTTTGACTTGTCAAAATAACTAGAAATGGTGGGAATCAGTAGGCATGATTTTTAGGGATCATAACCACCTTTATTACCATCATATTGCAGGATTCAGTTGAGCTTTATCTTGATCAATTCATGATCAAAACTAAAAGTCAATCAGAAGTCAAATTGTTTGATTTTTAGTCAAAATAAGCTATAATAATTGAACATGTCAAGAGTAGAACACTTACAAACACAAGGAATGATCAAGAACACCAGAGAAAAGCCCCAAAGAAGTTGCAAATTCGGATTTGTAGCAGATGAGAGCAAGAAGGAGGTTAAAAAGCTTCAAATGGTGAAATACCCTTGCTATTTATAGCAATTTTAATGTCATGAGAGCTTAACAAGTGTCCATGATCCATCACTACACTTGATTAGTGTCATACACATGTTAAAATCAGGAAAAAGGGTGGCAAATTGCAAGCTAGGTGTCAAAATTCGCGTCTTGGTGGCCAAGGAATGAGCTGGGAGGTTGCCAGCTTATTTTTCTGTATCTGATGGCTTCTTGCGGGCCACCAGTCGTTTAGGCTTAGGGGCTCGCGCCCCGCCAAAAGCCTAAACTTTCAGAATTGGCAGAAATGGTCCCTGCAGCCTCTAAACTTGATTTTCGACGCGTTTTGTCACTTTTAACACCCGTGAACCCCATTTTTAAGCTTTATAAGGACAATAAAATATAGGGAAATTGAAATATGTCCAAAAATGTTCCAGATGTCGGTTCGTTTACGGTTGCGGTTTTCGATTAATTACGTCGAAAAGCGTAACGAACACGTGTATGACCGTAAATGCGTAACGAATGACATTTTTGCATCCCAATCACTAAAATATGATATTTTAATGATTAAAAAAATTTTGGATGTCCGAATATGTTCCGGATGGTGAATTACGCGAAAAGACATAGTTTCGTGAAATTTGCAAAATAGTCCCTGAAGTTACAAAAGTGTGATTTTGCCATACCGAAGCCCTCAAAACCTATTTCTAAGTTATGTAAAGGGTGTTTAAGGTATGTTAAGCTTGTGACCTTGTTCCAGAGCGTACGTTACTGCGAGAATCGGCAGACTTTTGTAGTTTGTCGTAAATAGTCCCTGTGATCGAATAAACTTGTTTTTGACATACCAAACCCTTCAAAACTTATTTCTAAGTTATGCAAAGGTTATTTAAGGTATGTTTAGCTTACGTAACTATTACGGAACATACGTTGCATTAAATTGGTCTCGTTTTGCGTAATAGCTTATGTATAACCTCAAGAAAAGCCTAGAGAAGTTGAAATTGTACATGGACTAAAATGTATAAATGTCACATGTAATTACACAATTCTCAGGAATGAAACACAAGATTTCATTAGATTCGGAATTGTTCGGTATTGTTTGATGCTTGACGAGGCTCAGATGTCACAATTTTCTTACATGTTTGCATAGTTATTGACATATTGGTACGTTGAACTCGACAATGATACATTCACTAACATTTATGACCGACTGGTAGTATGTAATGGTACCATAGGTTTGACACCTCATTCCCGCTTCCTAGTTTTGGAAGTATCCATTGGAGAATGACAGAATCCGATGAACATTGGTAAAACTTTTGTCTTTATAAAGGTTTATCCGACAATTAACAAGGTTTGAATGTATTCGCCAATAAACCATAAGATATGTTTTAACAATAAAAAAGCAACAATTATAAAACATAACTTTGATTTGAACAAAACTTTTGTTTATTCAAAGACGTTGTTTTATACAAGGCATTTTGACTATACGAGACATTGGTTACTTGACAATGATTTACATGACTTTGGTTTACTCGACATTGGTTACTTGACAACCATTTACATAACTTTGGTTTGCTCGACATTGGTTACTTGACAATGATTTTCATGACTTTGGTTTACTCGACATTGGTTACTTGACAATGATTTACATGACTTTGGTTTACTCGACATTGGTTACTTGACAATAATTTACATGACTTTGGTTTACTCGACATTGGTTACTTGACATTGATTTACATGATAATGGTTTACTCGACATTGGTTACTTGACATTGAGTTACTTGACATTTGATTTATACATGACGATTTGGTTTACACAAAAACAATGGCTTATTCATGACACTTTTTGGTTATTAAGATAACCCTACATTACTTCTTTTATATCATTGATTTTCATATGATTTATAAAAGAAAAACATTTTATATGGATTCATGGCTATTTTGAAACCATTTAAACATTTCTTTAAATACTCAAAGCCATGAATCTAAACAACAAAACCTATGTTACTCAAAAACATTTTTATGCTGACGTACCTATTTTCACATATGTTTCAGGTTTATCGATATGTTGATTGTTGTTGCGTGCTACACATAGGATGGACTCGGGCCTTTGTGACTTTAAAATTTGAAAGACAATTTGATTGTATTTCGTCTTTGTTATTCCAAGACAATGTAATTCGTTATTCAATAAAACAAAACTTGAAATATCAGGCGTTGTGAAACAATTTGTAACGTGACTCCCCAAGTGTTTCCTCCGTATTTGGGGTGTTACATCGCAACATTCCAAAAGTATTCTACATGTGATCTATACGCAGTATGATGATGTGTCAAAGCTTTAGTGACCCGAATACGTCCCATGAAATTCAGAATATCAGCAAACGGTGCTAATCTTGGGAATTTCTTCTTGTCTAACACACATCATGTGTTGTGAAACTTTGAGAAGTTCGATTTCTTTTCTTGCACATCACAAACAAAATCAAACACATATTTACTTTTTCACAAATTTTCAAACTTTTTGCGTAAGCAGTTCGTACGAATTGGAGTTTTATGAATTCATACGAATTGATTTATACAGATTTACAACATTCACACATATTTACTTCGTACGAATTAGCATTTCCAGTTCCATCCAACCACTTCGTACGAATTGAACTTGTAAAATTATTATACATGTACTTCGTACGAATTGACACTTCGTACGAAGTGTTCATCGTCCGCAATCAAATTTGCAACTTATCAAACACTACCATTTTTATCAATTGGACGCTCTATAACCTCCTAAACATGCGGATTAACACTTATCTAAGTTCAATTTAAAGTTCTATTCGTTTAATCATCTTAGATTTAAGTGTTTGTGTTCAACAGTCGACAAACATCAAAAACCATGTTTATTTTACGATCTATTACCTTGCCCATTGAATAGAGTGTGCAAATCAACCCTTTCAATGTGAATTTTTGAAGAATAACAACTTCTAGATTGCATTAGCAGTTTACATATCTGACAATCTCTAGTTCAAACAGTGATCAATGAGCAATTCGTACGAATTGTCTCTATTTATACCCACTTGATTAGTTCATACGAAGTATGTACTTCGTAGGAATTGGATTTTCAAATTTTCAATCTTTCTCTGATAACCAAGTCCAAGTTAATGACCTTAGATAAATGATTTGTCTACCAAGTCGAAGTTAATGACCTTGGTTGACCTTTTTGAAATCAAACTGATGTTTTTCGGTAGTGTTAAGTTTCAAATTAATGAACTTTGTAATCTTTCAAAACATTTTATCACTTCATATTAGCTCCCAACCCGTTGTCTCGTGATTTTCATCAGCATACATCATCTCTGGATTTTGAAGATCCGCTTTCCATCATCGGTAGTCGAAACTAAGAAAGATATAAAATCTTTTTGACTTTTCCAAAATTTTATACTAAAACACACTGAAAATCTTTTTGGGTTTTCTGAAATGAAATGAAATGTAATGTACTATGTACAAACATATTTTTGTAAGTTTTTGTTAGAGGATCATATTGGTTTTTGAGTCAAATCACCAGTACCATTGACCTTTATTTTGTCTTTAAGTTTCAAAACAAATTCACTTAGATTGTCAGTATCCTGATCCATTTAAACTTCATCAGATTTCTCAATTAATCTGAGATACGTTAGGTATTCTTAGGAACTTTACTTAATTGTGTTTCCCACCTCAGAATATACTCCCGTATCAAGATTCCCTAGATTTCATCTTACAGTTGAATATAGATAACTGATATCTGTAATCTGTGTAGTGCGAGACCTTGAGAGCTCAGGTTAGTACCACCGTACCGACAAAGAGATGAAGGCTCGTCTTGAAGGTGTGTTCCACTTAGGAATCTTTTGAACTGCTTATTGTGATCTCTTTCGATACTTTCAATATTTCTAGCAATTGTTTAGGTTTATATGCAAAAGTATTCTACAAGTTCTAGGTTATTGCTTTCGCAAAGTCAGAAGAACTTGTATAATACCCCAGATATCAATTCGCTATAAAGACCTAGTATCTCAGAATCAGGCAATCTCTCCAACAAAATTTCGGAGTACCAAGTCCATATATCCGAGAGATGTCATCCACAAATTAAGAAGTTATTTCTTAATGTTTATATCTCAGAATCAATCTACTGAATGTGCGAAGCTTACTGGCACGTGAGACTTGTTTTTAACTATTAAAACTTTACAAATCTTTAGCATATTGTGATAGTCCACTGATATACTATCATTTCCTCTTTTCACACGAAAACTCATTTTTTGTCTTTTTCATGTTTTTGTATTTTTTAGATTTTATAATGTTTTTGTATTTTCCCAAACTTTCTCCCCCTAAAATCAAAAACATATTTTTTGAATTTTGTTTTTAAAGAAAGAAATTCTAAAAACTAATAAAAGTGATAAACCGATGAGGATCATGAAAACTCATCATCCGATCCGTATTCAACCTCATCTTCCGCATCTGATGTGAGAATTTTTATACCATTAATTCTTAAAAGATATTTAAATTTGTCTCTTGGAAAAACTTTGGTATAAAAATCTGCCTTTTGATCATCAGTGTGGATTTTTTTAATTCGAATCAACTTTTTCTCGTCGCAATCACGGATAAAGTGATGTCGAATTTCAATATGTTTAGTCTTTGAGTGTTGAACCGGGTTTTTGGTAATATCAGTGGCTTCCTTATTGTCTACATATATCGAGGCGTCAAGAAATTGTAGACCAAAGTCTCATATGTTGTTGTATCCACAGTATCTGGGAACAACAACTGGAAGCTGAAACGTGTTCAGCCTCGCAAGTAGAGAGAGCGACCATGGTTTGCTTCTTGCATTGCCACGTTACTAATCGTGTTCTGAAGAACTGGCAACCCACCATTGTAGACTTTGCGTTATATTTGTCGCAACCGAAATCAGAATCAACATATCCTGTGAGATTAGAATTGTCGTTCTTTGGATACCACAAGTCGGTGCTAGGGCAACCCTTCAGATATCTAATTATTCTTTTAACGATCATCAGATGTGATACTTGAGGACTGGACTGATAACGGGCGCACAGGTAAGTAGGATACATGATGTCTGGACGTGAAGCTGTCAGGTACATCAAAGATCCTATCATTGATCCATATAACGTCTTATCAACTTTAGCTCCATGTTCGTCTGGGCAAATTCCATGATTGATCATCAATGGTGTTGAAGCGATTTAGTACTAGTCATCTCAAACTTCTTCAAAATGTTATGAACATATTGAGTTTCATGAATGAAAATACCATCAGGCAGTTGATCAACCTGTAATCCCAAGAAAAAAATCATTTTTCCCATTGAACTCATTTCGAACTTTTTCTTCATGATTTCTTCAAATTCTTTTCATAGTTCATCATTTGTGGAACCTAAAATGATCCTCATCCACCTAGATTTGTACTATCACAAATGACTACCAACTTCTCGAGTGGAGAGCGTGCTATCCACTGTTCCTCTTGTAAAGCCGTTGTCTAACAGGTGCTGAGATAAAGTCTCATATCAGGCTCTCAGGGTCTGATGCAACCCATATAGAGCTTTATCAAGTTGATAAACCTTGTCCTTGTTCAGTGGATCGACAAACCCTGGTGGTTGTCCAACATACACTAGCTCCTTCACTTTTCCGTAGAGAAAAGCTGATTTGACATCTAGCTGGTACACCTTGAAGCCCTTCCATGACGCAAACGACAGGAATATGCGGATGGCTTCCAGTCTTGCAACTAGAGAATAGACTTCTGTGTAATCAATTCCTTCTTGTTGATGAAATCCTTTGGCAACGAGCCGAGCTTGGTTCCGAACAATCACTCCTCGATCGTCCCGCTTTCACTTGAAGACCCATTTAGTATGTATGGCCTTTTGATTTGCCGGAGGATCTACAAGTTTCCAAACTCTTAATTTCTCAAATTGCTACAGTTCTTCCTACATAGCATTAACCCAACTTTCATCAACTATTTCATCTTTTAAACTCTCTGGTTTGTCTAAAAGATAAAACAACGATAAGAACAGTATTCTTGAACAGAAGTTACTCGAGTATAGAAATAACTAAGAGCTTTGTTAATTTGATTTCTTGTTTTAACTCTAGTTCTCAGCTCTCCAATAATATTGTAGATGGATGGTACGACAAGTTCCTCGGTACTACTTCATTATGAACATTCACTAAGCTTTCTATATTAGTAATGTTTTGTTCAGCGACAGCTTGATCAGCAAATGTTGTGCTAGTTGAAGCTTCATTTTGATTCCCAGCAGTATTAGATTGATTTAGAAGACTTGTTATCTACTCAGATTCATCATCGGAGCTTGTACCACCTTCATCATAAGATGGCTCAACATCTGAAACATGATTATTTTGTTGTTCTGCTATGGGCTGTTCATTCACCACTTGCTCGGTATTTGTCTCGATAACTGGTCTTGGACAGTGTTGCTTGGACATGTCTCAGAATCGTGTGTGCCAACAAGTGGGTCAGTCACCACTATTGGTCTAGAAACCTGCTCTTGACTAGACGCTTGTTGTGGCTGATATAGCAACATAAGTTCCTCTTCACTAGGTTCATCTGGGAGATCGAACGAGTTCCAAAAACTTTCGTAGTTAAACATCTAAGATTCACTAGGCTTCTGAGTTGGAATGTATATCTTTGACAGTCAACATGTTGTGCAAGAATCACCCTGTTTAGATTCGGCAAAAATACTCGTCTTAGTGGAGTTGCATAACCAACGAAGAATCCCTCCAAATATTTAGCACCAAATTTCCCATCAGGATCGATAACAGTGCATGGTGATCCAAAAGGTTCTAAATACTCCAAGTTCGACTTACGTCGATTTAACAATTCAAAGAAAGTTTTCTTGAATTTCTTTATAGTCAGAACCCTGTTTAAAATATTGCATGCTCAGGCGACCGCTTCACTCCAAAAACTAACTGGTAGTTTGGAATCTGCAAGCATTGTTCTAGCCGTCTCGATAAGTGTGCGATTCTTCCTCTCGGCTACTCCATTTTGTTGTGGAATGTATGGAGCACTAAATTCATGAAGAATGCCTTTTTCGTTGCAAACTCGAGCATGCGACTGTTTTTAAATTTTGTTCCATTGTCGCTTCTGATTCTTCGAATGGGTAAATGATAAAGATTTTCTAACTTCTTAAAGAGTATCATAAGGTTTTCAAATGTCTCATCCCTACTCTCTTGAAAGAATACCCACGAGAATCGAGAATAATCATCAGTTACAACAAGACAATATAGATCCCTGGATATACTTTTCACATTGACTGGTCCGAAGAGATCCATATGCAGTATTTCTAGCGGTAATTTGATGGAATTCAATAATTTCTTCGGGGTGATTTTTTCTGCTGCTTGCCCTTCTTGCAACTTACACAATTGTCATTCATATGAAAACTTTTCAGATTAATACTCTCCACTAGATCGTTATGAACTAATCGATTCATTTTTCTCAGGTGAATGTGCCCCATCTTTCTATGCCACAAAATTGACTCTTTTTCAGTAGCTTTAGTTACGAAACATTATGCCGTCTTTGATGTGGTGGATGTAATCCTCATATTTACACATACAAATCATTCTCTCTCAGAGCACGCATTAGAATCCACTCCTCTGGAATCTGAAATCCTGGTCTCAAAATTAAGCATTCCTTATCGTTGAAATGTGTTGTGAATTTTTTATCACATATCTGCGAGACACTCAGCAAGTTTTTCTCTAGCTCCACAATATAATTCACTTTATCGAAAGAAACCACTCCATTTGACAATTTCCCTTCCCCGACAATCCTTTCGCCTTGATTTCTGGAAAAGCCAACATAACCACCACGGATAGATTTTACGTCGTATAGGAAGGTGATCATCCATGTCATATGCCTGGAAGCTCCACTATCCATTATCCATTTAAAAATTATCGATCTCGGGAGCCCTTGCAAAAAAGAACAAAAATTTATTTAAAAGGAGAGACCTAAGCCTTTGTGGGCTTGGGGGATTTGGAACAACAACCTTTGTGATTTTAACGTCAATTTTTCTTTAACAATCTGTTCAAATTTTGAAGATGTTGTAACAGTTGTCTCTTTCTCTTCAGATAGTGATTTAGATTTTGCAACCCAAGTTTGTGTAGCAGTGGCTTTCTTGATATAATACTTTGAATCTTTTTGTTCACTACCTTTGGATGTTTCACCAATTTCTGTTTTTGATTCTTTGAAAACTGGTGGCTTGACATTTAAAGTAGATTACGTACCTCTTTTTAAGATCTGATACTCCACAAACTTGGTGGTTTTGCTCTTTTCATCATTCGAGGATCTTGAAGTATGGTGAACAGGTTTACATTTCGGACAGTTGCGAGAAATGTGTCCTACTTCATTGCTTTTAAAACATGTCCTACTATCAGTGATAGTGGATTTATTTGCATGTTCTCTATGCTTCTTTTCAGCATAAAACTCTTTGGTTGATTGTTCTTTAGCAACCTTTCCGTCTCACTTACCGTGTTTGATCCAAAAACAAAATTTACTTCCTTTTTGAAATTTGGTTTTTGGTATCGATCATTATTCTTCTTCACATATCCCAAACCCTTACGCTTGTTTTTCCATATAAGTTTTACCCTTAGCTGTGTGTTTAGGTTTTGAATAGTATGGTTCACTCAGATTTTCAATTTCTGACCCACTAAGCTCTGTCATTTTGAACACTTGGTCAATTTTATCAAAATTCACGTTCTGAATCGGAAATTCTTGATTAGATTAGTTTGTCCGATCCTTTCATGGTATATGCTACCAATGATGAATCATCATTCGAAATACACTTTGATTTTTCAAGATACGTCTTGTGAAAGCTCTCCTTGTTTTTAGAACATAACTTGTTTTCAAATTAGATTCATCAGACTCAGCACTTCAAAATCACTGCTCTTACTTTCACTTTTCAAAACAATTTCAACGACAGTTTTTACCACTTCTGATTCACAGTCATCGTCAGTTTTTGTAAAAGTTACATCAATGTTCTCAGGCAACTCGTTTGTCTTTTCAGTTTTTTATTTTAAATTGAGCGCCTTTCCCACACATCTGGTTTTCATTTACTATAACTTTCCCACATTGGTGGAGGAACTTTGCTCTAACCGACACCTTTTGATTTACCTTTTTTATCACTTTCTCCTTTTTCAATTTTTGGAAGAATGTGATCTTTGACATATGAACTATTAGAGTAACTAATAAGTAGTTTGTTTTTCCGTTCAGTTTCAGTTTTTGTTTTCTCAAGCTCATTTTTTAAATCAGCAATGGTATTCAAATGGATGTTTATGGCCATTTGCTTATCCATAAATGTTGCCTTGAGCATTGAATGTGTTTCAGCATCTTCTCTTGCAACTTTTTCATATTGTTTAATTGATCTTGATAGTGTGTCATATGCCTCTTTTATTTCGTTATATTCAAATGAAACTTGGTTAGAAGGATGTCTTAATTGATCAAATTTTAAGTCTTTTATGACATACTCCTTGCACGATTCCTCACATTTCTTGCAAGTATTTTCAACCTCAGTTATTATTTCTTTTACCACTTCCCTGACGTTATCACCCTTCAATGACTCATCAGGTTTTCGGTCATCTTCAGAAACTACCTCATTCAAGTTTGCCATCAAAACTTGATCAGTAATTTCTATCAGGTTTTTAGCAGCCATCTCCTTTGACACATCAATCACTTCAATTACCTCAGGCTTCACCTCTTCCCAGGTTTAGCTTGATAACTTGGATCAAAATATCTAGCAAAAGAAGGAAACATATCAGCAGGAATTAAGTTTCTAAAAGCACAATGTAAGATATTCTCTTCTTCTGCACGGTTCTCCAAATATTGAGCTAAAACTGCTTCTTCCAAACCATCATCAAATACAGCTTCAGAATATTCTTCAGTTTTTGGTTCTGGTTCATCAATAATCTCTGGAAGCAGTGCCAGACCATCTTCTATTGAAATATACTTGCTCCAGTTGAATCTTTCATCCTCTTGTGCCACCATTAGTGCTTCATCTTTTGTTGTCTTTTTCGAACTACCATCTTTAGTTTGCACCATTCTTGTATTTTTCTACGGTGGTGACGGACGATGATAAATTGCTTTCTTATAGTAATCATCCTTGAAAGGATTCTGGTTGGTGTAAACAGGTTGATTTGTGCATTCACGCTTGAAGTGCCCCTTTTCTTTGCATCGAAAACAGGTGACCTTTGATTTATCAAAACCAAGTTTACCAACCATCCCTCCAAGACTATCTCTTCCCGTAATCTCCATGAATCTTTGTGCTCTTCGAATGATTGACGCCATGCACCATTTAATGTCTATCAATTCAAGCTCTTCAAGGTCAATTTGATCATAATCCTCTTTCGTCATGTTGGGATTACCGATATTCCTAGAAACTAAGCTTTCATAAGATTCTAAAACTGTAGCCAATGGTGCCATGTGTTGTTTAGCAGTATGTTCATTAAAATTCTGAGCATTCTCAAGATTTACTGCTATGTTGCACTGTAGGATTCTCTGATTCGGATTAGCTTGATTCGTCTCAGTATTAGGAAAACTTGATCCTTGAGATGATCCCTGAGATGTATTTGAATCTTGTGGTGTGTTTGGTTCATAGCTTGGAAAAGATTGAAACCCACTTGGTGTTGTTGAAGGGCTTGCTGAAGTATTTGCATTAAAAGCCGTTTGAACTTGCGGGCTTTGTGTATTAGCAGAATGATTTTTGTAATATAGACTGACATCTTGTTTCACTGAAACACTCTTCATTTTTTCCATTTTCTGCATTTCTAATTCATGGCTTTCCAGCTTCTCGATGAATCTTGATAGAGAGAAACCACTATATTCATTGTTGTTCTTCAGGGTCAGATATGTGGTCCATTCTACATCTGGTAGTGCATATGCTAATTTATCAACAAGTTCCTCGTCTGTCTTTAGAATTCTCATTCTCTTTAACTGAACGACCAGATGACAGTAGCGTTCAATCAGTTGTTTCATTGGTTATTGTTTCAATGGTCCAAAGATATCAAACTCCTTTCACAGTAATGCCTTCTTGCTCTTCCTCATCTCTGCGCTACCCTCATATTTTACTCGAAGTGCATTCCAAATTGATTGTGCATCGTCATCGTGTTGTAACAAAACCAAGATGCCTTCTCCACTGATTATTGCAAAATGCTCATCATTTTCTTTTCTGCTACAAACTTGTCTCTTTCTGGTATTGAAAATGTTGCCAAGGTCTTCTCCAAACCATTCTCTCCAACGGGTGTTGAATATTTTTCTTCTACCGCACATGAACATGGAAAATTATTTGCTTGTACCCAGTTTTTGAACTTCTCACTCCAGCTATCATACTCTTCTAGATTGAAAAGTTTTGGTGCCTTCACCATAGTGCCCATCTCGTTTTCATTTTAATGTTCTGGGCTGCTTCAGCTGAATTGTTCACCGATGAAGTAGCAAACGCATTGTAAAATTATTTGTTCATTGTTCTCGAAGTTACTGAAAATACACGAAACTTGAAAAACAATTAGACACTTACCACTTCGTACGAATTAATCTAGATCAGTTTATACAAACTGGTGTCGGAAATTAATCATAATTGAATATAGCAATTCGTACAAATTGTAAGTGCACTTCTTACGAATTGTCTTCAACAATTCGTGCGAATTGTGTTCACAATTTGATGAATTTTGCAATTTTCAACATGAATTCGTTTGTTTTTAGATCTGAAACTTTCAAGGGTTTATCTTTATGTGATTTTACATGACATATTTGAAAATTAGTCCATTTTTGTCCATTAGTTCATTTTAAAAGTGAAAAAGAAGAAGAATGGAGTAGAAATAGTAGTCTTCTTGTGTTAATGTCCACAAATCAGGCTCCCTGAGCTCTTATACCACTTGTAGGACCTTTTTTCCTCCTTAGCAAAAGTTCCTAGATTTGTTTCTTGTCCATATATGTGGAATTTATATGAAATAGTGACAATACACAAGAATTACTGTTTAAACATTGATTTCATTGATTAGGTAAACGTTTACAATCAACCTGAACTCCGGTAGAGCTTCGTCGTCTGCTTCGCAAAAACGATTACATTGAAAGACCCAACAACCCTATATATAGACCACCCACTTCGTACCAAGCTGCCAATGTACAAAGTGGTTTACAAATCAACATAACATTAACTTTTGACTTTTCTAACCCTGTACAATCAAACTAGACCTAAGACGCAGACAATAGACATCGTACAAAAAGGATGGAACCTTCCGCATGTGTATCGATTATCGGGAACTCAAAAAGGTTACAATAAAAAATCCATACCATTTACCCGAATCGATGACTAGTTTAATCAACTTCAAGGATCAAGCTATTACTCCAAAATTGATTTGAGGTAAGGATATCACCAGCTACGTGTTACGAGTAGAAGACGTCCCCAAGACAGCTTTACGCACCCGGTATGGCCATTACAAGTTTTTGGCCATGCCATTCGGGCTAACCAACGCACCTGCGGTATTCAGGGACCTCATGAACCGTGTATGTAGACCTTACCTTGACAAGTTTGTTATCGTCTTCATTGATGACATACTTGTATACTCTCCAAAGAGAGAAACTATATGCAAAGTTTTTGATGTGTGACTTCTGGATTCGGGAAGTCGAATTCCTCAGTCATATAGTAAATGAAAATGGTATCCACGTTGATCCAGCTAGGATAGAGGCAATCAAGAATTAGGAGGCACCAAGGACACCAACAAAAATTCGACAAGTTCTGGGTTTGGCAAGTTATTATTGCCGCTTCATCGAAGGATTCTTGAAGATCTCCCAACTGCTCACAACCTTAACTCATAAGAGCTCTAGGTACATCAGGGGTGATACACAACAAGAAGCATTCTAGTTGCTGAAGCAAAAACTCTACAGTGCACCCATTCTGTCCTTGCCAGGGGGACATATGATTTCATTGGCTGTGACGCTTCAATTCAGGGACTCGAATCCGTACTCATGCAACGTGATAAGGACATCGCATATGCATCCCAACCGTTAAAAGTACACTAGAAAAATTACACTACTCATGATTTGGAGTTTGGAGTAGTAGTGTTTGCACTGAAGATCTAGAGGCACTAATTATATGGTACGAAGGGTACTATCTTCAAGGACCATAAGAGCCTTCAACACATTTTTAATCATAAGGAGTTGAACATGCGGTAACGCCGCTTGGTCAGACTCCTGAATGATTACGAATGTACCATTCAGTACCACCCGGGTAAGGCTAATGTAGTTGCTGACGCTCTTAGTCGAAAAGAGTACCTCAAACCTAGAAGAGTTTGAACTTTACAACTCACTATACATTCCGGATTACCCGCGCAAATCTGTAACACGCCGATTGAAGCCGTGAAAGAGGACAATCTAAAAACAGAATCCCTACGCAAGATGGAACACGATTGGGAAGTAAAACCAGACGACACTCGATACTTCATGAACCGTATATGGGTTGCTCTCTACGGGAATCTGAGGGAACTAATAATGGACGAGGCTCACAAATCTAGATAGTCTATACATCCTGATTTGGATAAGATGTATCATGATTTCAAGACAACATACTGGTGGCCAAACATGAAGGCTGAAATCGCCATCTATGTAAGCAGCTGTCTAACTTGCTCTAAAGTTAAAGTTGAATATCGAAAATCCTCAGGATTACTGTAATAACCAAAAATCCTAGTGTGGAGATAGGAACAAATCACTATAGATTTTATTACGGGCTTGCCAAGGACACCTAGCGGGAATGACACAATCTGGGTGATTATCTGTCGTCTAATAAATCAGCTCATTTTCTTGTAATCGAGGGATATACAAGTTTGATAAACTTATTGCGGTCTACATGAAGGAGATAGTCGCCAGCATGGGATGCCAGTGTCAATAATCACTTTTCGTGATCCACGTTTTGCATCTCTAGTGGCGGTCGGTGCAGAAGTGTTCAGGATCGCGATTGGATATGAATACCGCTTACCATCCCTAGACAGATGGCCAAAGTGAGTGTACCATTCGGCCAAAGTGAGTGTATCATTCAGACCCTTGAAGACATGCTTAGGGCATGTATCATCGACTTTAGCAACAACTGGTAGAGACATTTACCCTTAGTGGGATTTTCGTATAACAACAACTATCACATAAACATTCAGGCAGCAACGTTTGAGGCGCTGTATGGACCTAAATATAGATCGTCTATGTGTTGGGCAGAAGATGGTGATAGTCAACTCACTGGACCCGAGTTGATACTTGAAGCAATGGAGAACATTGTACAAATCAGAAACCGCATGGCAGCAACTCGTGATCGTCAAAAGAGCTATGCTGATCAAAGTCGTAAACCATTGGACTTTCAAGTAGGCGATAGAGTCCTACTAAGGGTATCACCTTGGAAGGGTGTGATTCGTTTCGGCAAACGAGGCAAGACAAACCCGCGCTATGTAGGCTCGTTTGAAATCACGAAGAAGATCGGGCTGGTTGCATATGAATTAAACCTTCATGATGAACTTAGTGGAGTTTGTAACATTTTCCACATTTCAAATATGAAAAAGAGTTTAGCTGATGAAACACGAGTCATTCCATTGGACGAGATGCAAGTGGTTGAACAAATATGGTTCATTGAAGAACCAGTCAAAATTAAAATTATGGACCATGAGGTCAAGACTCGGAGACACAGCAAGATACCGATCGTTAATGTTAGTTGGAACTCTAAGCGTGGACCGGAGTTCACGTGGGAAAGAGATGACCAGATGAAAGACAAGTATCCTCACATCTTTATGACCAAAGCACGGGTTGCAGATAGTACAAACCAAATTTCGGGACGAAGTGCTTCCAAAGGGGGGGATGATGTGATAGCCTGGGAAAATTTCAAACAAACTTAGGAACACAACTCATGCTTACTCAATTTTTGGGACGAAAATTCTTTCAACATGGGGATAATGCGACATCCCGTACTTTCAGGTTTAACGTCGCTAACCCTTTTCTGTTAGTTACAATTTATAAACACAGAAGCTAATAACACAGGAGCAAATACGTGTAGTTAATATTGTAACATTGCAAAGGGAGGGACTTGAGAGTCACTACACAAAGTTATGTTGGTAACTTTCTACCCAAGTTTGATACTTGGAAACTTGAGGGACCATTTACGCATTTACTAAAAGTTATGTTGGTAACTCTCACATACACACCCTCTCTCTCTCTCTCTAGGCGATTCTAAGGAGTCCAAGAACCCTAATCTCACTTGTTCGATCTACATCTCCATATTTAGGTAATCCATTCAATTCTCTAATCATAGTTCTAGTTACATGTTGGTTGTGTTTCTTGATTTTACATGAATTCTTGACGTAGTTGCGGTTCTTGATGCATGATAACATGGATTTTATGTTTTAGGGTAAGCTAGAGACATGTATTATAATGATTCTTGATAGTCTAGTAACTTGATGACCACGAATGCATGCTACGGTTTAGATTATGTTTGATATTGATGATGAAGCTTGATGATGTTATATAGGTTGCAATTGTTGAAAATCATGTTTAGAATGTCCAAAACATATTTTAATTAAAAGTTGCATGCAAATAAAATCTGATAAAAAATTATAGCCGACTTGTGTTGGCTGTAACGTGATCAAAACGTGGCGAAAACATGCGATTCTTGAGTCTAAAACCTAGTATTTTGAAATACGCTTCAAACCCCGTTGGAACATAATTATTCAATAAGTTTACCATTTTAAGTAAATTCCTCAAAACAGGCCAAAAATGGACATTTAACTTAAAGGGTTGAAAGTTTATGTGAACGTTTCTAAGTGTGTTGCATGTTGTTTCAAAGTAGGAATGGTTGTTTAAAACCCGAATTAGTATAGTTTAATGAGTTGCATGTTATGCTATGAACATGTGCACGAAACCACACTATTGAACGGCTCTGTGTCAGCGTGCTTACTCGCTATCTGATAGTTACGCATAAACTTATGCGTTTTCTATGTACACACACTAATGAGCCTATGATAACCATAATAGCAAGTGGTTGACCACATCGGCTCTAAATTCACTTAAGTCAAACAGAGCAAAACTAAGGTGAGTTCACGACCGGTAATGGTCAATGAATGTAGAATTGACCTAACTTATCGTCATGGTCAGTGATTGATCTGGCAAACAGAGGCAACAATAGTCAACTCCGGTTTTGAACTTTTTCGGGACATAACATAGGTTAGGTACCTACTAATATAACAATAAACTTCTAAGTAATATAACTTACTGTTCGGACTGAAACAGTGGAAACTTGTGGAAAACGACTTATTTTAACTGTATACTAAAACCCGTGAACTCACTCATCATAATTGTTGACACTTGCTCTTACATGTTTTCTCAGGTCGCTAAGGTACACATGGCTTAGGTGCACAACATGGACAAACGTTTTCTTATGATTTCATTATACATTTATACTATTAGTTTTGGGTGTTTGTTTTGACGCACACATTTACGTTATGTTCGTTTACGCTTCCTCAATGCTTTACCTTTTGTTTGATTTAAAACGCATTTTCTCATATAGATAACGCCACAATATGTAAGATAATAAAAGCACTTATATATAGGAAGTACCATCGGCGTATCAACCATGCTTTTATCATATTACACACGTGACGCTATTTAAGTCATTCACTATAATCCAATGTCGAGTAACAAATGTCATGTAAACAATGTCGAGTAAACCAATGTCGAGTAAACCAATGTCATGTAAACCAATGTCGAGTAAACAAATGTCGAGTAAACAAATGTCATGTAAACTAATGTCGAGTAAACCAATGTCATGTTTTATAAACCATTGCCTTTATTGTTAAAACATATATTATGGATTGTTGGTGAATACATTCAAGCCTTGTTGACTGCCGGATAAACCCCTATCCGGTCAAGGGTTTAACAATGTTCATCGGATTCTTTCAGTCCCTAAGGTCGCTTCCAAACATACCTAGGAAGTGGGAACGGGATTGTCAATCCTATGGTACCATTACATACTACCGGTCGGCGTGATCAATGTTAATGAATGTATCATTGTCGCGTTCAACGCACCAAGAAGTCAATAACAATGTAAGCATGTCTTGAAAATGTCTTGTAAATGTTTTGAAAACCATGTGCTAGTATGCTCGGTCAACATACATAGCAAAAATGTCTTTGAAAACCAATGTGCTAAATATGCTAGGTCAACATATGAAGCAAAATGCAATGAAAATCATGTACTATATATACATCGTAATCAAGCATGTATAATGTCATGAAAACACTAAAGTAAATCATAGGCACAATATGTTTCACCACAAAAAAATTGAAAACGTAAAAGAGGGGACTATGTACTCACTTGTGATTGCAAAAGTATCCTGTTCAAGAAGATAAACCAAGATCAAGAGCCCGTGAAATCAAGCGTGTCCTAAAAATGGTTAACTATGTAAATATCGGAACTTGAAATCGGATGATTCGGATAGAATGAGACCTTATAAACCAAGTGAGTGTTGGAACTCATATGTTATGGTTTAATAAGTTTAAATTCTAAGTTGGAAGGATTCTTTAAGTGCTTTTGACCCGTTATGACCCGTTAAGGTAGTTTAAGCTACTTTAACGTGTCATTTGCGTAACTATGCATTCGGATGGTTAGATATGTGTTATGATAAGTTTTAAATGATTAAACATGGTTAAAATGTTATTTGATTAGGTTATTTGTCAAAATTCATGTTACCTATGTGTTTAACTGGTTTTCTTGCGAAAAGGGCATTTGAGGGATATTACCATTGATTAACATAACACTATCCGAAAGAAATGACCATAAGGTATAACCTCAGAGGGTTATTCCCTATATATTTATGGTCATAAATATGTATTTGGTCGGGTCTAAAAATCGACCGAACGGGTCAGATTCGAAAGTCAAAGCGGTGGTCAAACCGCTACTTTTCACTCTAAACAAGCACTATAACAAGAGTGACGAATTTGACATATCTTCTCATGTTTTAATAAGTTTATAAAGTATTTTAGCATCAAAACAACCTGTTTTGATACCCGACGATAGATCTGTTTCAAAATACGCAAAAATCGCATTTTGACCGAAACTTTGACTTGCCAAAATAACAAGAAATGGTGGGAATCAGTAGCTATGATTTTTAGAGATCATAACCACCTTGATTACCATCATATTGCAAGATTCAATTGAGTATCTTGATCAATTCATGATCAAAACTAAAAGTCAAAAAGAAGTCAAACTGTTTGATTCTTAGTCAAATTAAGCTATAATAATTGAACATAGCAAGAGTGGAATACTTAGAAACACCAAGGAATGATTCAAGAACCAGAGAATAACTCCAAAGAGGTTGCAAATTTCGGATTTGTGGTAGGTTATAGCAAGAACAATGGTTGCAAGAGTTCAAATGTAAAGAAAACTATGGTATTTATAGTTTTCTTGATGTTGTAGGTGATTAACAAGTGTCCCATGACTCACCCAGAAGTTTGATTAGTGTCCCATAGGTGTCAAGCGCAGAATTAAGGATGGCAAAGTCGGATTCATGAGTCAAAAATGAAGTTATTCAGCTGCTGCCATGTTTCAGGTGAGCTGGGGGTCCCTTACGGACCGCAAGGACTTTGGGCTTACGGTCCGTAAGCCCTTTAGCTGGCAGAAACTTTAAAAAATTGGCAAAACGGGCCCCTGAACTTGTTTTTTACGCGTTTTGGCACTTTTAACACCCGTTAACCTGATTTTCAAGCTTCATAAGGATGAAATAAGATAGGGAACTTGAAATGTGACCAAAAATGTTCCGTGTGTCGGTTCGTTTGGTCGTACGGTTGCGGTTTTTGGTTAATTACGATGAAAAGCGTAACGATCGCGTGTATGACCGTAAATGCGTGACGAATGATAGTTTTGCATTCAAATCACTAAAATATGATATTTCAATGATTACAAAAATGTTTGGATGTCCGTACTTGTTTCGGATAGCGATATACAAAAAAAGACATAGTGTCGCAGAATCTGCAAAATAGCCCCAGAAGTTGCAAAAGTGTGTTTTTGACTTACCAAACCCTTCAAAACTTATTTCTAAGTTATATAAAGGTTATTTAAGGTATGTTAAGCTTGTGAACCTGTTCCAGAGTGTGTGTTGCTACGAGAATCGGTAGACTTTCATAGTTTGTCGTAAATAGTCCCTGTGATCGAATAAGCTTGTTTTTGACATACCAAACCCTTCAAAACTTATTTCTAAGTTATATAAAGGGTACTTAGGGTATGTTTCGCTTATGTCACTATTCCGGACTATCGTTGCGTTTAACTGATTTCATTTTGCGATTACACTTCCAGGAAAGGTTTAAAAGATCGGATTTGAACAAGGATTAAAAATACACAAATGTCATAAGTAAATATACGAATCTCATAAATGTAATACAAAATTTTATTGAAATAATATTGTTGGATACAATACAAAGATCGAAAAGCACAGATGTCACAGTCTCCCCTACTTCAGGAAATTTCATCCCGAAATTTATCTTGAGGAAACTGGTGATTAAAGATGCGGATATTTCGCCTTCATTTGGTCCTCTCGTTCCCAAGTAAACTATGGGCCACGTTTGGATTCCAAGGGATCTTTAACAATCCGTATACGTCTGTGCATTAGCCTTTTGACTTCACGTTCCAATATTTCCACATGCTTCTCAACAAAATGTAACGTGTCATCAACAAGAATTTCATCAAGAGGAATGTGAAGGTTTTCATCAGCCAGACATTTCTTTAAATTGGACACGTGGAAAGTTGGTTGAACGTTCCAAGCTGTGGAGGCAGCTCAAGTTTGTAGGCCACTTTTCTGATTCTCTCAATGATCTTAAATGGTCCAACATAGCGTGGTGCAAGTTTTCCTTTCTTCCCAAATCTAATCACTCCCTTCCAAGGGGATACATTGAGTAGGACGTGATCATCGACTTTAAATTCCAAGGACGTACGTCGTTTATCCGCGTAACTCTTTTGACGACTTCTAGCTGTCAAAAGGTTTTCGAGAATTAACTTAACTTTATCCGTTGTGTCTTGAATAAGTTCAGGTCGAGTAAATCGAGATTCACCAATCTCATTCCAACAGACAGGTGAACGACATTTTCGACCATAAAGAGCATCAAAAGGTGCCATATCAATGCTGGAGTGATAACTATTGTTGTAAGAGAACTCAATCAAAGGTAGATGCGAATCCCAACTACCACCAAAGTCGATCACACTGGCTCTAAGCATATCCTCCAATGTTGGGATCGTTCTTTCAGATTGTCCAACCGTTTGAGGATGATAAGCAGTGCTCAAGTTAAGCCTGGATCCCATGGCAGACTGAATGGTTCTCCAAAAATGAGATGTGAATCGAGCATCACGATCAGATATGATATCCAAAGGGACACCATGACGAGATACTATTTCATCCACATAGATCTTAGCAAGTTTGTCAGCAGAGAAGTCCTCACGAATGGCTATAGAATGTGCTGACTTTATTAGACGATCAACAACTACCCAAATGGCATCGTGACCTCTAAAAGTGCGCGGCAATTTGGTAATGAGATCCATAGCAATGTTTTCCCGTTTCCAAACCGGAATCTCTGGTTTTCAAGCAAACCAGAAGGACATAGATGTTCCGCCTTAACTTTGAGACAAGTAAGGCATTTGGAGACGTACAAAGCTATGTCTTTCTTCATACCCGGCCACCAATACTCGGTACGAATATTCTTGTACATTTTGTCTGCACCTTAATGAATTGAATAACGAGACTTGTGAGCTTCATCCATTATCAAGGTGCAGAGATTGTCTAGACTTGGAACCCACAAACGGTTCAGATAATAAGATAACCCATTGTCTTTTGTTTCCAACTGAAGCTCGAGATGATGTGGCAATTCATCACCTAGTTTGTCTTGCGCGACACAAGTTCGTTGAGCCTCAAGAATACGTGTCTGGATATCAGATCGAACCTGTACACAATGCAGCTTAAGACGTTCTTTACGACTTAGTGCATCGGCTACGACATTCGCCTTACCAGGATGGTAGCGAATTTCGCAGTGGTAGTCATTCAGAAGTTCAACCCATCGCCGTTGCCTCATGTTTAGTTCTTTCTGATTGAAGATGTGTTGAAGACTTTTGTGGTCCGTGAAACCACACATTTTTTACCATAAAGATAATGTCTCCAAATTTTGAGGGCGAATACAACAGCACCCAACTCACGATCATGAGTGGTGTAATTCTTTTCGTGAACTTTCAGTTGTCTCGATGCATAAGCTATAACTTTGTCTCTTTGCATAAGGACATAACCGACGCCTAAGTTAGATGCATCACAATATACAACAAAGACGTTGTTACCCTCGGGTAAAGATAGAATAGGAGCATCACAAAGCCTTTGCTTCAGAGTCTGAAAAGCTTCTTCCTGTTTCGGTCCCCACTCAAAAGGTTTATTCTTTTGAGTTACAGCGGTGAGAGGAACCACTATCTTGGAGAAGTTTGCAATGAAACGACGGTAATAACCCGCGAGACCCAAGAATGAACGAACTTCATTAGGAGTAGTAGGTGTACTCCAATCCCTGATTGTACTGATCTTGGCGGGATCTACATGTATACCTTGTTTGTTGACAATGTGACCCAAAAACTGAACTTCTTTAAGCAAAAATTCACACTTGGAGAATTTGGCGTAAAGTTGCTCCTTCTTTAGGAGTTCCATTGTTAGACGAAGATGTTGTTCATGATCACCTCGTGTCTTGGAATAAATCAAGATGTCATCAATAAAAACAATGATGAACTTGTCCAAATAAGGCTTACAAACCCTATTCATCAAGTCTATGAAGACGGCAGGAGCATTGGTTAAGCCGAAGGGCATAACAGTGAACTCATAATGACTATATCGAGTATGGAAAGCTGTCTTGGAAATATCTTCCTCGAGTACACGAAGCTGATGATACCCAGATCGTAGATCAAGCTTCGAAAAGCAAGTTGCACCCTGTAGTTGGTCAAAAAGATCATCAATGCGAGGTAGGGGATATCGATTCTTGATCGTGACTTTATTAATCTCACTGTAATCGATACACATGCGAAAAGATCCATCCTTCTTTTTCACGAATAGAACAAGAGCACCCCAAGGTGAAAAGCTCGGACAAATGAATCCTTTGTCTGAAAGTTCCTGAAGCTGTTTCGATAGTTCTTGCATCTCAGATGGTGCAAGACGGTATGGAGATTTAGCAATAGGGTTGGCACCAGGTACAAGGCCAATACAGAACTCAACTTGACAAGTAGGAGGTAAACCAGGTAGCTCCTCAGGGAACACCTCAGGATAATCCCGAACCACAGGAATATCTTGAATAGTTTTGCCCTTGCCTTTCTCCTCTACTATATGTGCCAAGAAAGCCACATAATTCTTTCGCAGGTATTTCTGAGCTTGGGTACAAGTCATAAGTTTAAGGTTACTAACGGGTCTTTCTCCATGAACTTCCAGAATTTCACCAGACGGAAGAGGTACACGAACAATCTTATCGAAACAAACCACCTCCATTCCCACTATAATGTCAAAGCTCCCAAGTTGCATAGGTGTGAGGTTAATAGGAAAAGATGGTTATTAAGGTTCAATAGACAACCAGGAATGACATAATCGAGTATAAGAGGTTCACCACTGGCTATTTCTATTGTCAAGGGCTTTCCTAATTTGGTTCTCAGTTTCCCAAGTAAAGGCTCAAATGTTAATGACACAAAACTTCTATCAGCGCCCGAATCAAATAGTATAGAAGCAGGATTGTTGTTAACAAAGAGCGTATCGTTCACCATCACGTTATCTGCCCGTGCCTCATTTGCATTGATATTAAAAGCTCGTCCACGAGCCTGGTTCGCATTTTCCAATCTTGGGCAATTGTTACGGTAGTGGGTGAGATCCCCACAGTTGTAGCAAGATCCTGGTGGGTAATGTGGTCGTGCAGGATTGGCTGGCTGCTGAACATGGCTTTGAGCCACATTGTTCGGGTTAGGAGGCGTTCGACAAACATTGCCCATATGGCCAGATCTACCACAGTTTGTACAAATACGGCATGGAAGATGAGGCTGGTGATGACTGTTGCACCTGTTGCACAAAGGTGTAGTGTCGGTATACTATTTCTTGGCAGGAGGCTGAGCAGGCTGGTTAGGAGCAGCTTGATTAGGTGTGACTTGGTTGGGTTGTGTGGTGACAGCAAAATTCTTGGAAGCCTTGTGCTTCCTAGACTTCTTCGAAGACTCAGCTTTCTTACCCTTTGGTTTCTCAGACTTGTCAGACGATTTCTTGTCACCCTTACGATGGAGCTTACCCTTTTTGATCTGTGATTCAGTCAGTGTCGCATATAGCTCAATGGCTTGCCTGACAGTAGTGGAGTTGCTGCCGGTGACAATATCCTGAACCAGGTCAGGAAGACCATATATGTATTTCTCGATTGCCTTATCCAAAGGCGTCACCATCTCAGGACATAACAAACTCAACTCCTCATACATGTCAGTATACGCACGGTGCTCACCACTGTCTTGCTTCAGATCATGAAACTCATTTTCGAGTGCCCGCTTTTCATGACGAGGGCAGAACTCTTTCATCATCAAAGCCCTGAGTTCCTCCCAAGTCTGACCCATAGCAACGTCAGCACCCCTATCTCTCGTCAATCCATTCCACCACGTAAGCGCTCTCTTTTCAAACACGCTAGAAGCAAACTCAACTTTGCGCTCATTTGGACACTAAACATGGCGAAATGTATTCTCAAGACTCTCAAACCACTGTGGGAGCCCAGTTGCTCCCTCAGAACCGCTAAACTTGAGCGGTTTAGCCGAATTAAACTGTTTAATTTGTTGCACGCAACAGGTGCATTGTTGTTATTGTTAGCTTGGTTTATCTGAGTTATGAGATTTGGAAGCACAGCAGCAAACTGCTGAGCGATCGTCGAGGAGGCATTCTATAATAGAGAAAACATGAAAGGAAACGAGTGAGATGAATGTTGAATCATCGAAATAAGATGATAAAATATCGACAAAAGTAAGGATGGTGGTCATTCGTTCGTTTACTATAAACACAAAGGATACACAGTGACTAATCAAAGCAAATGGGTTTTTATAATGTATCGTGAAGACATGCTTTAGCCTATAAGTGGACACTCACCCCAAGAGTTCTCAAGTAAGAGTGACTGGTCCGATTAAGTGGATCTGTACGAACACTCTAGCCTAGACAGAAAACTCAGGGTACAGGCACCAACCCTTCCAGATTGCACGTGTTCATATTAATAAGACCCAAACTACGAGATTTTGAAAACATTAAAGGCATAAAGCCAAAACTAATCATCCAAGAATTAGACGATTGATTTCAAAATCGTTTTGAAAATTGTGTTTAAGTTTTGGTAATCACCTAAGGATAGGTGATTGTATCGTGTTTTAATTTTAAACGCAAGAAAACTCGCGTTAGGGTCCTAGAAGGGTTATAGTCTAGGTCAAAGCTTCACTAATAACCTAATTCCTTATAACCATTGGCTCTGATACCAATCTTTCTGTCACACCCCACCACGTAAAACAACAACCATGGCGGAAATGTCAGGGAGTGTTGTAACAGAATTATTGTTTCAATAACCATGGCACATAAGTTAAGTTTCATTAGTTAATATTGTTTACATTTCTTGGATAAAAACGGAAATACAACAAAAGTTAAGCTATTATTCTGATTTTATAGACAATAAGGCCCAGTCCACCCTAAGTGTAGCTAGCTTGACATCAAACATTTGCACCTGAAACATATGTGAAAATAAAGTCAGCAAAGAAATGCCGGCGAGTACATAGGATTTTGTGTTGATGCCTCATGGCTTTGATTATTATAAGAAAAGTTTAAAGTAAACAAAAGTCGCCATGAACCATAAATAGTTTCTTTTAATATAAACCATAGGAAAATCAATATGATATAAAAGAAATAAAGCTTGGTTAAATAGATAACCAAAAGTAAGTTTTGACTCGTATAAAAATGTCGTGTTTTGTATAAGATGTGTCATGTCTTGTATTTTGTTTAAAATGATTTAGATAACTCCACAATATATAAGATAATAAAAGCACTTATATATAGGAAGTACCATCGGCATATCCACCATGCTTTTATCATATTACACACGTCACGCTATTTAAGTCATTCACCATAAACCAATGTCGAGTAACAAATGTCATGTAAACCAATGTCGAGTAAACAAATGTCATGTAAACCAATGTAGAGTAAACCAATGTCATGTTTTATAAACCATTGCCTTTATTGTTAAAACATATATTATGGATTGTTGGCGAATACTTTCAAGCCTTGTTGACTGTCGGATAAACCCCTATCCGGTCAAGGTTTATCATTGTTCATCGGATTCTGTCATTCCCTAAGGTCGCTTCCAAACATACGTAGGAAGTGGGAATGGGATTGTCAATCCTATGGTACCATTACATACTACCGGTTGGTGTGATCAATGTTAATGAATGTATCATTGTCGAGTTCAACGCACCAAGATGTCAATAACAATGTAAGCATGTCTTGAAAATGTCTTGTAAATGTTTTGAAAACCATGTGCTAGTATGCTCGGTCAACATACATAGCAAAAATGTCTTTGAAAACCAATGTGCTAAATATGCTAGGTCAACGTATGAAGCAAAATGCAATGAAAATCATGTACTATATATACATTGTAATCAAGCATGTATAATGTCATGAAAACACTAAAGTAAATCATAGGCACAATATGTTTCACCCCAAAACATTTGAAAACGTAAAAGAGGGTACTATGTACTCACTTGTGATTGCAAAAGTATCCTTGTTCAAGAAGATAAACAAAGATCAAGAGTCTGTGAAATCAAGCGTGTCCTAAAAACGGTTAACTATGTAAATATCAGAACTCGAAATCGGAGGATTCGTATAGAATGAGACCTTATAAACCAAGTGAGTGTTGGAACACATATGTTATGGTTTAATAAGTTTACATTCTGAGTTGGAAGGATTCTTTAAGTGCTTTTGACCCGTTATGACCCGTTAAGGTAGTTTACGCTACTTTAACGCGTCATTCGCGTAACTACGCATTCGAATGGTCAGATACGTGTTATGATAAGTTTTAAATGCTTAAACATGGTTAAAATGTTATTTGATCAGGTTATATGTCAAAATTTATGTTACCTATGTGTTTAATTGGTTTTCTTGCAAAAAGGGCATTTTGGTCATTTTTTTAGGGCTATTACCATTGATTAACATAACACTATCCGAAAGACATGACCATAAGGTATAACCTCAGATGGTTATTCCCTATATATTTATGTTCATAAATATGTATTTGGTCGGGTCTAAAAATCGACCAAACGGGTCAGATTCGAAAGTCAAAGCGGTGGTCAAACTGTTAGACTTTTGACTCTAAACAAGCACTATAACGAGAGTGACGAATTTGACATATCTTGTCATGTATTAATAAGTTTATAAAAGTATTTTAGCATCAAAACAACCTGTTTTGATACCCGAAGACAGATCCGTTGCAAAATGCGCAAAAATCGCATTTTGACCGAAACTTTGACTTGCCAAAATAACAAGAAATGGTGGGAATCAGTAGCCATGATATTTAAAGATCATAACCACCTTGATTACCATCATATTGCAAGATTCAATTGAGCTTTATCTTGATCAATTAATGATCAAAACTAAAAGTCAAACAGAAGTCAAACTGTTTGATTCTTAGTCAAAATAAGCTATATTAATTGAACATAGCAAGAGTGGAATAGTTACAAACACCAAGGAATGATTCAAGAACCAGAGAATAGCTCCAAAGAGGTTGCAAATTTCGGATTTCTGGCAGGTTATAGCAAGAAAAATGGTTGCAAGAGTTCAAATGTAAAGAACACTATAGTATTTATAGTTTTCTTGATGTTGTAGGTGATTAACAAGTGTCTCATGACTCACCCACAAGTTTAATTAGTGTCCCATAGGTGTCAAGTGCAGAATTAAGGGTGGCAAAGTCGGATTCATGAGTCAAAAAAAGAAGTTATTCAGCTGCTGCCACGTTTTTGGTGAGCTGGGGGGTCCCTTACAGACCGTAAGGACTTTGGGCTTACGGTCCGTAAGCGTTTTAGCTAGCAGAAACTTTCAAAAATTGGCAAAACAGGCCCCTGAACTTGTTTTTGACGCGTTTTGGCACTTTTAACACCCGTTAACCTGATTTTCAAGCTTCATAAGGATTAAATAACATAGGGAACTTGAAAGGTGTCCAAAAATTTCCGGGTGTCAGTTCGTTTGGTCGTACGGTTGCGGTTTTCGGTTAATTACGACGAAAAGCGTAACGATCGCGTGTATGACCGTAAATGCGTGACAAATGATATTTTTGCATTCAAATCACTAAAATATGATATTTCAATGATTACAAAAATGTTTGGATGTCCGTACTTGTTCCGGATAGAGATATACGCAAAAAAGGCATAGTTTCGCAGAATCTCCAAAATAGCCCCTGAAGTTGCAAAAGTGTGTTTTTGACATACCAAACCCTTCAAAACTTATTTATAAGTTATATAAAGGTTATTTAAGGTATGTTAAGCTTGTGAACTTGTTCCGGAGTGTGCGTCGCTACGAGAATCGGTAGACTTTCATAGTTTGTCGTAAATAGTCCCTGTGATCGAATAAGCTTGTTTTTGACATACCAAACCCTTCAAAACTTATTTCTAAGTTATATAAAGGGTATTTAGGGTATGTTTAGCTTATGTCACTATTCCGTACTATACGTTGCGTTTAACTGATTCGTTTTGCGATTACACTTCCAGAAAAGGTTTAAAAGATCGGATTTGAACAAGGATTAAAAATACACAAATGTCATAAGTAAATATAAAAATCTCATAAATGTAATACAAAATTTTATTGATATAATATTGTTGGATACAATACAAAGATCGGAAAGCACAGATGTACATCCACCATCATCACCATAACCACTCCAATGTAACACCTCGTGTTTGCATCCAATAAAGTTCTGACGTGTGTCCTGCTAATTCACGTATGACGTATGCTTAAACGAGAGGGACCAAAGTCATCGAAACACTAAATTATAATCACTATATACTAAGTGATTTAAAGTTGATGGGATAAACTTGAAAATGCCAAAAACTTGTGTTCTGGGAGGCGGTTACGGACTGCAAGCCCTTATGGTTACGGTCCGTAAGCAAGACAAAAACAAGGGGCGCTGAAGGTCCTTACGGACCACATGGCCAAACCCATACGGTCCGCAAGGACCTGCCAGCGACAAGAATTGTGACAGCTTCACATGCTGCCACCTTGGTCGCCATTGCCACACTCTTGCACCTGTTGCCACGACTTGGGACACTTGTGCTCGTCCTATATCAGTGTCCAACACCTGGCATGACCTCATGAGCCTTCCTCAAGTATACATAGGCACTTGGTTGCCATAACTCATTTGCTCATTCATCTCATACTCCTCTCTAGCTCACTTGGGAAGTTCCTGAAGTCTTTGGAGCATCCCCCAGAGAATTCTAGTCTTATTTGGATCACAAATAAGTGTTCTAACTCGTTCTTTTCCGTTTTGTAGGCTTTTAAGCCAAAGTCAAAGCGTTCACGTAAAAACTCTTTGACCTTGAGCTAAGACCATTATGGTCCAGCCATTGTTTATTACGAACATGGCTGCGTGATCGTAATTAGGTAGGTGTTAATCCCTTAAAAGGGTACCTCCTGATTACCATGTTTTCTTGACAAATTGACGGGTCAAAGTTTAAAGTCAATAAAAGTCAACGGATCAGATTTGCAAGTATTGCATAATTATTAATATGGATGTTATAAAATATATTTTGTCACTTAAATAACTTGGTAATAATAATTAGAACATGTGTAGACATGTTCGGCCCGTCAAGTTCAGGTCTAGGGTCGGTTCGCAACCGAAAGTCATGAAGTTTGACTTCCGTTTTGACTTTCAGTTCTGACCCGATTTAGTAACTTAGGCTACTGACCTTAAGTCATTTTAGGACCATGTTATAATATAGTATAACCTCCTAAAGTTATACTACATGGTTCGTTAATAATCTGAGTTTATATCCAAGTTCCGTTATTATATTTAAACTTTGACTAAAATGCGCTTTTTGCCTAAAACATAATTTTAAACATGAACAAGCATATAAATGAGTTACCTATTGATATGTTAACTTGAATAACTTAACTTGATGTTTATAATCGGGTCATGAACTAAGTTTTGATGTAACGACGTAATATATACTTCTAAATGACCAAATTGCCTTTTCAGCATTTTAAACGGTTTAAACAAAATCTTTTCATTCAAACTTCATACATACTGATGTAATATCATATGAAGGTCATATTGGGATATCAATACAGTATGTAAACTGAGTTGAGGCCTAAGACTCGTAAAATGTCGATAAAGGACCGAATTACCCCTTTTCGCATTAAAATGGTTTTAACTAAAATTTTCAAGACCAAATCTTTTACCTACTGTTATAACACGATAAATAACTTATTTTTGAATTATAAAAGTGGTCACAACTTCAGTTTACCATAAATATCGAATTAATCGGCATTTATCGACTTCATTGCCTTTTTGGCGCATAGTATGGTTTAAAACCATAACTATGAGCCAAGACTTGTTACCTACAGATTTTAAACTTAATTTTAATATTTTTACATAAGTACAAGTCCGCACTCAGGATCCCAATTATGACTTCAAAGCTATGTGGGAAATTACCAAATTGCCCCTACGGGACATAGTTTGGTTTAAAATTATCAAAAACACATAGGTTTGATATCCTACTGATATAACATCATAAAATACATATTTTAACAGAATGTTTATGACCTTGACATCAGTTTACTTATAAGCTTCTTTTATAAGTCATAAAACGACCAAAATGCCCTTATGAGGCGTAATTCGATTTTAAAATCTAAACAGGCAAACATATTGATATCTTACTGATATCATAACAAATTTTAAATATTATAGCATATGGAACATGTATATGACTCTTTCGGTTACCCAGTTTCGTTTATACGCTTACGGTTAAGCATACGTGACTAACTACGTAATCTAACCGAAACGAGTTTAACTTTGTCATTTCCTTAACAAAATCCAGAATGTTATGGGTATGCCCATATTATACAAGTCTAGATACTTGTTGGGTCCCAATTTACATTCTATTCCGGTCACCGCTTAATCTAGCGTTTTGTACCGTAATTGTTAACGTAAGACTAACCGGTTCAAGTCTAAAACTTAACTAAGGACCCGTTAGCATTCTAATTGGTTAATAATACCATCATTCCAGACTAGACGCCTTCCGGTATATTGTGCATGTACTTGTCTATTGATCTACGGCTGAGTTGTGATTCTTCTGAAGATTAGCTCAGGTAAATACTTTTAACTTATTTTCCCTATACGGGCTTAGGATACAGTAAATTATTACCGCTTGGTCGGGTATGGGATCATGTATTGTCCAGTTGAGATATTAACTAAATCACATAACCCGTTTTAATCTGTTTTGCCTGATAACTTAAACATTGGGGATGGGCTTGACCGTGTTTAGGATATCCTTGGCTCACTAAAGTGCTAGTGGCCACGACTTATATCATGGGGTGTAGGCATACACCGGTCAATTGCATTATTATTATTATCTGCTTTCTGTGTGAAAGTTCAGAAGTGGTGTGTCAGTCGATCATGTCTTGGTTTTCATACTAGGCCCCATATGTATTGATAGGCTTATAAATCTGTATACAAGGTCACTTGCACTGTCCCAAGTTATTTATCAAAATGTGCCTAGTGCACGTAAAATCATTTTCTAAAATATTTTTAAAATGACTCGGTTGATTGTATTTACTAGTGAAAACTGACGTATTTTCAAAAGATTAAGTTGCATGTACAACACGAAATAGTCCGGAAGCTACATGTCATTGATACTGAGGATTTTCGACCCTTTAAGTTGTGCCTTTAGAGTCTGTTATCAATTTGTAAATTTTCCGATCCGCCTGTTGATCTTATTACAAACCTTGTATATATTTTATGTTGAACTTTGGATACTTATGGTTTATAATAGTTTATTTTAAACTCCAAGACTTCTGATGTGTTGCTCTGTGTTGTTTAGCTATAATGATATCAATCTTACGTCATAATACTCCCCACCGGGCCCATTGGGATATACGTGGATATCGGGGTGTGAAAGGTTGGGATCAGAGCCAACGTTTGAGGGAATTCAACACTAGTATTTAGTGTTTGATCTCAAATGACACAGTAACACATTCCTTAGACTATCGATTCTAGGCTTTAACCTAGAATAACTCATTTACATTGTTTTATTTGGTTATGCATTATTTTGTTTTAACTTGTTTTTGAAGCAGGAAATATGCCGCCAAGAGTTAGAGGCAGGGGAGGAAAAGGGAAAGGCCCCACGCAGGGTGGACCATCAATGATAGGTCCTTCGAACATACACAACTACAACCCATACGAAGGGTCGGGTGACTCTTCATCGCCGTGGGAACCAGTTTGGCATAATTTCCCGCGAATACTCACCACCACCAGACTCTCACCATTCGCACCACTCTCACCATTCTTACCACACCCATCAATCTCATCACTCACACCACTCCCATTCACATTCTTTTCAGGGAAACTACAACCCCAACATTTGCTTACGTTCACCCTCTGTTACCCCTCCAGTAGATTCCCGGACCCCATGGATGAGGATTCAGATCCTGAAATGCCTCCGACCGGATCTCCCGATCATCCTATTGAACTGTCTAGCGGTTCAAACTCACGCTAGAACCCCACACCATTACCCCGATGAATTTCAGCAGAGGTGGGAGCAGTATGTATTCTACAACACCCCATCTAACCACAACACTCCCTCCTAACATACTCCTTAGTAGGAACTACCTCCGCCTGAGGAAGTACAAATGCAACCGGTGGAACAACCACAACCACCACATGAACCACAACGCCACGAAGGCGTGGGGCGCGCATGTCGGTGTGCCTAGGACCAAGGGCAGGATCTCTACCACCTTTACCTAGCCCTTACCCAACTATCCCCGAGGATCCACAAAAGGGTGGACCCTCCCACATATCACTTGTGGTGGAACCCTTACCACAACCTATTGTTGAGCCTTTGCCACAATCAACGCAGCCACCACCGGGTTTTGAATACCCAATTCCTTTATAACCAAATCCGTCTGGATATAACCCTTTTGCTTCATCTTCTGGTTTGCCTAATTATATTCACCAGGCACTTTCGTAGGACCCCTATATAGAGGCAGCTGCACACAACGATCTTTTCCCTTCTCCATTTCCTCCATATTCCACTATACCGTACTCAGCTGGTGGATATCCCTTTTATGGGTAGCATCCTTCAGGTGCACCTCCGCCTTATGTATATCAACATCCAGGTGCACTACAACCGCAACCTTAACCACCACCGCAACCACAGCCTCAACCTCAACCACCAGTACTTGAGGCTATGCACGAAACACTGGAGACGGTGAAGGAACTTCAGCGGAAAGCTGAAAAATCTGGGAAGAAAAATAACAAATATTTAAACAAATTTATAAGAATGGTTAAAGGGAAAAAGGATGATTAAACCTTTATATTTTGTTTATGTAATTTTATTTCCAAAAAGTCCATGCGTGGACATTGTCTTTATTAAGTCCCTACGTGGACATGTGTATTTTAAGTAATAGTCCCTGCGAGGACAAGTTTTGTTATTAAAAGTCCTAATCTTAGGCACTATTGTAATGGTAACTTTTATTTTAATGTAGAATTTTGGAATTTATTTATTATTGTACTCTGCTTCATCCATTGTTTACGAGATCGTCTCGATTTTAGCTCGAAATTTATTTATAATTCCAAAAGATCCTCTTGATGGTTTACACGAGCCGAGTGATGAGGTTACATATATTGGCGAAACGGTAGTTAAGATGTAAAGCCTTCTACCATGATAGTTAAGGTTGAGAAATTCCTTTGAGGAAATCCCTTCTATCCAAGAGGTGGTGAACTACGTTCTAAGCCTCCTAGTCTTCCGGATCGACACTAGCTCCTTAAACCATTTAAAGATTTTATTCTAAAGGTTAACATCTTCAAAGTGTTAACCTCCTAGGCAGTGTGACTTGAGGAACCACACGAGCCGTCAAGATAATGGACTATGTCCAAAACCTAATAAGCCTATGTGATCAATTTAATCCAAGCTAAATATCATCCGTGCAATGATCATATTATTTAAACACCCATTAGTGGTTAAATGCCTGCAGCTATAATATAAGCATCCGTTAGTGATGTGTTACTTATGACATCCATTAGTGATGTATTGCCTACGAGTTATAAGCTTCTTTTATAAGTCATAAAATGACCAAAATGCCCTTATGAGGCGTAATTCGATTCTAAAATATGAACGGGCAAACATATTGATATCTTACTGATATCATAACAAATTTTAAATATAATAGCATATGGAACTTGTATATGACTCTTTTGGTTACCCGGTTTCGCTTATACGCTTACAGTTAAGCATATGTGACTAGCTACGTAATCTAACCGAAACGGGTTTAACTTAGTCGTTTCCTTATCAAAATCCAGAATGTTATGGGTATGCCCATATTATACAAGTCTAGATACTTGTTGGGTCCCAATTTACATTCTATTCCGGTCACCGCTTAATGTAGTGTTTTGTACCGTACTTGTTTTGTCACACCCCGACCGCGTAAAACAACAAACCGCGACGGAATCGTCGGGGAGTGTCGTAACAGAACTATTGTTTCAACAACCAGGGCATAATAAGTTATGTTTTATTTAATAGAAATGTTTACATTGTCTGGAACAAAAACGGAAAATACAATAAAAGTTAAACTTGTTCTTCTTGATTTTATGGTCACAAAGGCCCAAATCCGCCCTAAGTGTAGCAAGCTCGACAATCAAACATTAGCTCCTGAAACATATGTGAAAATAAAGTATGTCAGCATAAAAATGCCTGTGAGTAATATAGGTTTTGCGTTTAAGATTCATGACCTAGAATGTTTAAAAGAATACTTAGTTAAAAAGGTGGCCATGAATACTTACAAAATGTTTTCGTTCATGAAATCATAAGGTAAATCGAATGATATAAAAGGTTTAATGCATGGTTAAACCATTAACCAAAATATAAGTCATGTCTCGTGTAAAAATGTCATGTCATAGATAAAATGTCTTGTCTTGTACTTTGTTTGAAATGATTTAGATAACGACATGATATGCAATATGATAAAAACACTTATATATAGGAAGTGCCAGCGACGTATCCACCATGCTTTTATCATATTACACCCATCCTGTTATTTAAATCACTTACTATAAACCAACCATCAAAAAGTCTGGTTTAAACCAAAGAAATGTCTTGTACTAAGTATGTCATGTAAACCAGTGTCAAATAAACAAATGTCATGTATGAATAAAGTCTTGTGTAACCAAAATGTCAAATGTAAACCAATGTCTTGAATAGTCGAAATGTCTTGTATGAAACAATGTCTTTGAATAATCAAACGTTATGTTTTACAAGTCATGCTTTTATTGTCTAAAACATACATTACGTCTGTTGGCAAACACATTCAAACCTTGTTGACAGTCAAATAGACCCTTATAAAGATAAAAGTCTATTTATTTCTTCGGATTCTGTCATTCCCTAAAGTCGCTTCCAAATAAACCCGGGAAGTGGGAACGGGATTGTCAATCCTATGGTACCATTACATACTACCGGTTGGCATGATCAATGTTAATGAATGTATTAAGTCAATCTCCAACGCACCAATATGTTAAGAACAAAGTAAGCAAAATTGTCTTTGAAAACCAATGTACTAGTATGCTCAGTCAACATACATAGCAAGAAATGTCTTTGAAAACCAATGTACTTGTATGCTCACTCAACATACATAGCAAGAAATGTCTTTGAAAACCAATGTACTAGTATGCTCAGTCAACATACAAAGCAAGAAATGTCTTTGAAAACCAACGTACTTATATGCTCAGTCAATATACATAGCAAAAATGTCTTTGAAATCAATGTGCTAGTATGCTAAGTCAACATATGAAGCAAAATGCAATGGAAATCATGTACTATATGTACTATGTAATCAAAGCATGTATATAATGTCATGAAATCGCGAAATTAATTATAGGCACAATATGTTTCACCCAAAAACATTTGAAAAAGTAAAAGAGGGGACTAGGTACTCACTCGTGGTTGCAAAAGTATCGTTGAATCAAATATCAAACAAGGTCAAAACTCCGAGAAATCAAGCGTGTTCTGAAATCGGATAATTGTGTAAATATCGGGACATAAATCAGAAGATCGGATAGAATGAGGTCTTGTAAACCAAATGAGTGTTGGAACTCATATGAAATGGTTTAACAAAGTTATCATTCTGAGTTGAAAAGTTTTCTAAGTGCTTTTGACCCGTTATGACTTGTTAAGGTAGTTTGAGCTACTTTAATGCGTCATTTGCATTTCTATGCATTCGGATGGCTAGATATGCGTATGATAAGTCCTAATTACCAGAATATGTTTAATATTGTTGTTACATTAGATTGTATGTCAATTTTTATGTTACACATGCTCTTAGTTGATTTATTTGTGAAAAGGGCATTTTGGTCATCATTGATGATTATAACAACTAATTATCATAACGTTATTCGAACAACATGACCATAAGGTACAACCTCAGAGGGTTATTACCTTTATAATTATGGTCATAAATATGTATTTGGCTGGGTCCAAAGATCCACCAAACGGTCAGATTCGAAAGTCAAAGCGATGGTCAAACCGTTCAACTTACGACTCTAAGCAAGCACTAAAATAAGAGTGACGATTTAGACATGTTTTAACATATCTAATTAAGTTGTAAAAGAGTTTTGATATGAAAACAAACTATTTTGACACCCGAAATCAGTTCGGTCATAAAAATGCGTATTTAACGCCTTTGACCAAAACTTTGACTTGTCAAAATGACTTGGAAATATAGAAATCAGTAAGTATGATCATTAAAGACCGTAACCATCTTGATTATCATCATATTAACAAGTTCAATTGGATTTTGTGTTGATCAATTCATGATCAAATCTGGAAGTCAAATAAAAGTCAAACTTTGTGACTTTACTCCAATTAAACTACAAGAATTGAACAAAGCATGATTGAAAGCACTTACAAACACTATAGGAATGCCAAGATTTCAGAGATTGATCACCAAAAGTGTTGCAACTTTAGTTTGTGGCAGGAGATGAGTTGATTAAAATTTTTCATGAATGCAGAACATGGGTATTTATAGATTTCTTGGAGTTCTAGGAGTAAGACAAGTGTCCTTGACTCACCAACATGATAGATTAATGTCCCACACTTGTCAAATACAGAGATTAGGGTGGCAAATTCGTTTGCTGAGTCAATGAGGCATTTAACCAGCTGCTGCCAAGTTTCTGGTGAGCTGGAGCAACCCGTATGGGTCCAATGCTTACGGTCCGTAAGCATGTGGTCTGGCAGCAAGTTTTAGAAATTGGCACAACAGGCCCCTGCATGCGTTTTGTCGCGTTTTGGCACTTCTAACACCCGTTAACCTGATTTTCAAGCTCCATAAGGTAGAATAAGTATGAAAAATGTTTAAAAATGTTCCGGGTGTCGGTTCGTTTGGTCGTACGGTTGCGGTTTTCAGTTAATTACGACAAAAATCGTAACGAACGTGTGCGGGACCGTAAAAGCGTAACTAGTGATATTTTTGCATTCCAATCATTAATATACTTGATTTTAATGATTAAAAAATTTTTTTGGATGTCCTTACGTGTTCCGGATAGGGAAATACGTGAAAAGGCATAGTTTCGCATAATTTGCAAAATAGCCCCTGAAGTTACAAAAGTTTGATTTTGCCATACCAAATCCCTCAAAACTTATTTCTAAGTTATGTAAAGGTTATTTAAGGTATGTTAAGCTTGTAAACTTGTTCCGGAGTGTGCGTCGCTACGAGAATCGGCAGACTTTCAAAGTTTGTCGTAAATAGTCCTTGTGATCGAATAAGCTTGTTTTTGACATACCAAACCCTTCAAAACTTATTTCTAAGTTATGTATGGGATATTTAGGGTATGTTTAGCTTATTTCACTATTCCGGACTATACGTTGCGTTAAACTGATTTCGTTTTGCGATTACACTTCTAGAAAAGGTTTGAAAGGTCAAAATCGAACAAAAATTGAAAATGCACAAAAGTCATGGGTAAATACACAAATTTAAAAACAACACAAAGTTTCATTAATCATCAAATTGTTCGGAAGTCAATACATGATTGAATTACACCGATGTCACAGTCTCCCCTACTTTAGGAAATTTCGTCCCGAAATTTAATTAGATGAAGCTTGTGAGAAAAGATGTGGATACTTCGCCTTCATTTGATCCTCTTGTTCCCAAGTAAATTATGGGCCACGTTTGGATTCCCAGCGAACTTTAACGAACTGTATCCATCTGCGCTTGAGCTTCTTGACTTCACGGTCCAAAATTTCCACAGGTTTCTCAACAAAATGCGTCGTGTCATCAACACGAATTTCATCAAGAGGGATGTGGAGATGTTCATCAGCCAAACACTTTTTCAGATTGGACACGTGGAAAGCTGGATGAACATTTCCAAGTTGTGGAGGTAGCTCAAGTTTGTAGGCCACTTTACCAATTCTCTCAATGATCTTAAATGGTTCAACGTATCGTGGCGCAAGTTTTCCTTTCTTCCCGAATCTAATCACACCTTTCCAAGGGGATACCTTAAGAAGTACGTGATCACCGACTTGGAATTCCAAGGGCTTGTGTCGTTTGTCCGCGTAACTCTTTTGACGACTTCTAGCTGTCAGAAGGTTTTTGTGAATAATCTTGACGTTGTCCGTTGTGTCTTGAATAAGTTCAGGTCCAGTGAATTGAGATTCGCCGATCTCATTCCAACAGATACGTGAATGCCATTTTCGACCATTAAGAGCTTCGAAAGGTGCCATGTCAATGCTGGAGTGATAACTGTTGTTGTAGGAGAATTCGATAAATGGTAGATGCGAATCCCAACTACCACCAAAGTCAATCACACAGGCTCTAAGCATATCCTCCAGTGTTTGGATTGTCCTTTTAGATTGTCCATCCATTTGAGGATAATGAGTAGTGCTCAAATTAAGCTTGGATCCCACGGCAGACTGCATGGTTCTCCAAAAATGAGATGTGAATCGAGCATCACAATCAGATATAATATCCAAAGGGACACCATGACGAGATACTATTTCATCCACAAAGATCTTAGCAAGTTTGTCAGCAGATAAGCCTCACGAATTGCTATAAAATGTGCTGATTTTGTTAGACGATCAACAACTACCCAAATGGCATCGTGACCTCTAGAAGTGCGCGACAATTTGGTAATGAGATCCATAGCAATGTTTTCCCATTTCCAAAGCGGAATCTCTGGTTGTTCAAGCAAACCAGAAGGACATTGATCTTCCGCCTTAACTTTGAGACAAGTAAGGCATTTGGAGACGTACAAAGCTATGTCTTTCTTCATACCCGGCCACCATTACTTAGTACGAAGATCTTTGTACATTTTGTCTGCACTTGGATTAATTGAATAACGAGACATGTGAGCTTCATCCATTATCAAGGTGCGGAGATCGTCAAGACTTGGAACCCACAAACGGTTCAGATAATAAAACAAACCATTGTCTTTTGTTTCAAGTTGAAGCTCGAGATGATGTGGCAATTCAATACCCATTTTGTCGTGTGCAACACAAGTACGTTGAGCTTCAAGAATGCGTGTCTGGATATCAGATCGAATTTGAACATTATGTAGCTTGACACGTTCTTTACAACTAAGAGCATCGGCTACGACATTCGCCTTACCAGGATGGAAGCGAATTTCGCAGTCGTAGTCGTTCAGAAGTTCAACCCATCGTCGTTACCTCATGTTCAGTTCTTTCTGATTGAAGATGTGTTGAAGACTTTAGTGGTCCGTGAAACCACACATTTTGTACCATAAAGATAATTTTTCAAATCTTAAGAGCGAAAACAACAGCACCAAACTCAAGATCATGAGTGGTGTAATTCTTTTTGTGAACTTTTAGTTGTCTCGATGCATAAGCTATAACTTTGTCTCTTTGCATATGGACACAATCGAGGCCTAAGTTAGACCCATCACAATACACAACGAAGTCATCGTTACCCTCGGGTAAGGATAGAATAGGAGCGTCACAAAGCTTTTGCTTCAAAGTCTAGAAAGCATCTTCATGTTTGGGTCCCCACTCAAAAAGGTTTATTCTTTTGAGTTAAAGCAGTGATGGGAACTACAATCTTGGAGAAGTTAGCAATGAAACGATCATAATAACCCGCGAGACCCAAAAATGAACGAACCTCAGTAGGAGTAGTAGGCGTACTCCAATCCCTGAATGCACTGATCTTGGCGGGATCTACGTGTATACCTTGTTCGTTGACAATGTGTCCCAAAAATTGAACTTCCTTTAGCCAAAATTCACAATTGGAGAACTTGGCATATAGTTGCTCTTTCTTCAGGAGTTCCAAAGTTAAACGATGTTGGTGCATATGTCTGTTGCCTACGTCATTATGTATCGAGTCTGAGTGAATAGGGCTTAATCTGTTAGAATTTAGGCATATTTTAGAGAGTTAGGAGTCAAGTTCGCTGGTAATTGGTGTTGTGAAGTCACGTTCGGCCGAACTTGACTAGGTCAAGTTCGCCCGAACTTAGTCTCCTCACCAACGAACTTGTTCAACTATAAATAGGTGCCTTGGCGATTTCTTTTGTAACTTCAGAGATTTTGGCACAGAGACGGCGAAACTCTATCGGATCCGGTTCTCGAATGTATTGAACTTTAGATCAATGAAAACAACCTTTAAATGAGTAGTTCTTGTTATTTGGCTAACTTGTCATTAGTTTCCGCCTAATCGGACAATAGATAACAAATTTAGGTTCCCGTGCTAATCGTGGACGTTCCTACAAGTGGTATCAGAGCCAGAGCCTGGATACCTAAATTTGCTGGAATCAAGACAATAATTTCTCTACTTCATCTCCATTCTATCATTTTTCTTAACATTTTCACATATTTGATGATTTCATGGTAAAAATGGGTGATTTTTGAATATGTCATGTAAAAAACACTAATAACAAACCCCTGAGAGTTTGGACATCAAATTCAAACGTTTTGATATCAAAAAGTTGCAAAAACCATGTTTTGGAAACAAGGTTTAGCCAAACTTAACACTAAGCTCGACCGAACTTGATTGAAATTCTTTGAGTTCTTATGAAGTTCGACCGAACTTGATTAGTTCTTTCAAGATTTTGAGCTTAAGTCCGCTCGAACTTGTTGGTTTTTGCTTGAAGTTCTATCAAGTTCGACCGAACTTGATATAATTCTAGTGAAGATTCATTTAAGTTCGCCCGAACTTAGTTTTTCTCTCGAAATTAAAGCTTAAGTTTGCCCGAATTTACTAGTTTCTTCTAAAAATTCTCAAGTCCGCTCGAAGGTTGAATTTTCTCAAAAAAAAAACACATCAAGTTCGACCGAACTTGAGTGTATTTGATAAAACTTTGGAAATTAATTCATCTAAGTTCGACCGAACTTGTGAAAACTTGAAATCAAAAATTGTTTTCACACAAGTTCGACTGAACTTGTCTGTTTCTAATCAATTTTCAAGTGTTTTTTTATCATATTTTCAGATAAGTCTACGGATTGACAAAATGGAATTTCCACAACGTGTTCGTTTCTCAAATGACTTCTTCTTCAAACGCTAATGTTCTTGCAGCGAACCAGATGAATATCGACAATGAGATGGGTACTACGTCAAAACCGCCAAAGCTAATGAGCATGGATGAATTTGAAGGATGGAAAGAAAAGTTTGTGAACTGGATACAAGCGAATCAATTCAACAGCTGGGTTGCAGTTAAGGATGGTTACAAATGGACAAAAGATGAACGTGATCAAGATCTTCCACTGAACAAGTTTTCAAATGTCGACAAAGATAACTATGTTGCAGAGAAGAAAATGATCAGTTTGATACAACAATCAGTAAAGGAAGATATCTTGATATTATTACCAGAATATGACACTTCGCAAGAATTATGGAATTCTCTTTGTGAAAAAATTCAAAGGAAGTGATGAAATGATCAAGAGCAAAAAGGCTTTAATCAAGAAAGAATTCGAAATCTTCACGATGATTAAAGGTGAGACAATGAAGCAGATGATCGACAGATACTGTCACCTCATGGTCCAAATGCGGAGACATGATATCAAAAGATCTAATGAAGAGAAAATTGAAAAGTTGGCTGATGCACTTCCAGAAGAAGAATGGACAACATATCTGACGATTCTGAAGAATAGTCCATCTTGGAGACACTTCAAGTTGTCATCTTTCATTGAAAAATTAGAAGGACATGAAATGGAATTGATAAAGATTGCTAAATCAAAGAATGCTAATGTGGTTCAAGATGTCGGTGTTTATTATAAAGGAGGTATTCCTGATACTCCGATACAAAGTCCAAAAATCCAAACAGCATTTAGTGCAATTGCAAATTCTTCTCCAAATCAAGTTCTCCATATGCTGGTTACACAAGTGCTAGTTCAAGCTCATCTTTCCAAAATCAGACAAGCCAAGCTAGTTCTGATTCAAATGTTTTCCAGCGCAACATAGCAATTGATTTGAAGAATGTGTTTCCTGAAAAGGTGGCCAAACAACACATATCACTTCTTGCTACTATCCTCGAATCATATGAAAGTCTCGTTGCTGGAAAGAACAGTAATCCAGAAATGACTGCCGAAGATTATGATCAGGTGGACGAAGAAGAGTTGGAACTGATGGATATCAAGCGGAGTCTGGCATCTATCATCAGAAGAGTTTCTAAATTTGTGGCGCTCATTGGAAGGGATATTGGTAACTCAAGCAACAAGCTTAGATTTGACAAGACTAAAGTCATATGCTTCAGGTGTCGACAAAAAGGACACTTCAAACGAGAATGCAACAATCAAGAAGCAAGTGGAAACCAAAATCCTTTCGGCAACAACAATAAGTACTACAAGAAAGCTCTTCAATACAAGCCATATCTGAAAAGAACACAAGTTGAAGTAGAAGATAAATCTGCAAAGACAACCGAACAAGCTCTTGTTGTTACTCATGAAGAAGATGGTTTTGACTGGAACAGATACATCGGAAAGAAAACTGGTGTTGCTATGATGGCAGAGGTAGTGGATGAATCCGATACATCATATGTCGATGTTGTTTTGGAAAATGCCATTCTGGAAGGATATAGACAGAGAGCTGAGGAAGAAGAATTAGCTTACCTTGAGATGCAGAAACAATAAACTTTGAAATCAGAGGCTGAAAAAGTAAACACTAAGGTAAGTATGTCTGAAAAGGAGGTTGTGAAAGTTGTTGAAAACCTTGCACAAAATGCACAAGCCCTTATGAACCGTGTCTTGATAAAGTCAAAGTCATAAGAGAATTGACTGTACACAACGAAAACTTTTGTTATGATTACAGAACCATAAAAGAAGCTTGTGACAAAATATCAAGAAAATATAAATATGTTGAACATGCTAATGGTGAACTTAACGCTAATGTAAAAATGTTAAATGCTACAGTAATTGAGAAACAAAAGGCAATTAACATATACATTAACACAATTGCTGAGACAAAGTGTGAGCTTCACATCATGAAAATTGAAACGGAACGGGTAAGACAGCTTCTAAAGAGCTACACCACAAATGCATGTCATTGATCACATTTTACCTACGATTAAATCGGAGGAAAATGGTGAGAAATCAAAGCGTAAAGAGTACGGATGTGTTCCTCCACCATTTCTTGCAAGTTATTCATGCAAGAAAGATGATGAGATCGAAAAGGCATTTAATATTTTTATTCGTTCAGATAAAAGAAATAAATTGCCTGAGAACATTGATGTAGACTTTACGAATTCAAACAATGACAATGATGCGGTGGTTAAAGATGTGGTTAAAAATGTGTTGGAAAATGATTCTGATGAAGGCAGCTCTAAAAACGGCAAATCAAATTCGAACAACTCGGAATCACAATCTGAAGATGACGATTCATCATCAGAACATGATGTAAGTGATGATCCTAATGTTGTCATGTACAAGATTAAAGAATCTGATAGATTATACTTCGATGATAGTTTTCTGATTCGGAACGTGAAAGAGGATCAACTTGATAAATTTTTCAAACTTGTAGAAGTTTCATCAGATGATCTTAAGAAAAATGAGAAAATATTTTATTCGAAATCCAAAAGGAATTCTAACAATTATCGAAACTTTGGTGGTGATTTTACTGAGAACAAGAGAGCAGGATTAGGTTTGGAGGTTGAAGAAGAAGAACCGAAGAAGAAGGAGAAACCAGCGTTCCAGGAATACAAAGGTAAGAATATAAAGTTTGTGTATGGAACGAGCACGGTTCAGGAAGAAAGTATGATTGGTAAGCAATCGAATGATGAATTTAAGAAGGAAAAAGAACTTCGGGACAAGGCTAAAACCAAGTCCACAAGTGGAGTAAAACCCACTAGTGGAAATGTTTCTGATAACTGGACTTGCTTTAAATGCAATAATGTTGGACATATTGCACGCAAGTGTCTGAATCTAAAGCCTGTGTTTCCTCGAAGAAAAACCGAATCAAAATATGAAAAGCAAAAACAACCAGATATTGTGAAATCTGTTAAAGAGTCAAATAGAAACAATGAATCTGAACAAGAAGTGAAACCTAAAATTGTGTCAAAGTTTGAAAACTCAACATTTGAAAAGGGTGAAATTCAAGGTTTAATGAAATCAAAGATTCTAGATTCTATATCAAGAAAGCGAGAAGCAAGCTACAATCATGGGTTGCTAAGAAAAGGCTTTCATCATCAGAAAAACCAAAGTCTGTTGCTGACAAAACTAAAAATGTTAAATCAACTGAGTCAGTAATCAAACAGACAAAGAAAGAAAATGTCAAAACGTTTTCAGAATCGACATTGGACGAAATGTTTGATGATGATTTTTAATATGATGAAGAGTTATAATATGGTTATGGTGCTTATCAGTACAAACCCAAAACCAAAAAGATTTGGGTTTCATTTTTAAAATAGTTGTTTCATGTGCAGGAGTCCCAAGATCCACCGTATCAAAGTTGATATAGGATAGCGGAGCTCCATGAGTTTTTAACTTATCTAGAAAGTCATAATCTTTGACGTTTTTGAAATCACAAGTGGTTGAAAAAGAAAAATTTTAAAATTTTTTAGAATATCCACACCGTTAAATAGAACACTGATGGTTATATTGAAAAATCATTAAAAATTTGATTTTCTACAAGTGATTCTTACAACGTTGTTTCTACTAGTTGATGTTATCAAAGTTTAATGGTTTGTTCTGCTGACAGGTGATGATGCAGAAAATGAAATCAAAAGGATCGGATGACGAGTTCTCGTGATCCTCATTGGTTTGTTATCTTTTTAGAATGCTATTTCTTAAAACCAAAATCCAAAAAATGTTTTTGATTTTAGGGGGAGTAAGAAAGTTTGAAAATTTTTGGAGAAATAAAAAACATATGAAAAATTGAAAATTCAAAAATATTGAAAAAGACAAAAAGAATTTGGTTGTCAAAAAGGAAATGATAGTACATCAGTGGACTATCACAGTATGCTAAAGAATTGTAAAGTTTAAAAGTGATAAACATGTCTTACTGTGGATGTGTCGATAGACTTTAAACGGTCAGTAAATTGTTTTCCGGGATATAAACTAAATTTTACAACTGCTTAATCTTGTGTATTAACACATCTTGGATATATAGACTTAGTACTCTGAAATTTCGATTGAAGGGTTGCCTGATTCTGAGATACGAGGTCTTTATAGATAGTTGATATCTGGGGTATTATACAAGTTCTTCTGATTTTGCGGAAGTAATAGCCTAGAACTTCTATAATGCTTTTGCTATAAACCCCTAAACTGCATGCAAAACTTGAAAAGTATCGAAAGCTCTAATCATTTGCAGTGCTTAAAAGATTCCTTAAATGGAACACACCTTTAAGTCGAGCCTTCATCTCTTTGTCTGTACGGTAGTACTAACCTGAGCTCTTAAGGCCTCGCACAACCCAGATACAGATATCAATTACGCTATATTCACCTGTAAGATGAAATCTAGAGAATCTGGATTCGGGAGTATATTCAAGAAGTGGGAAACACAGTTAAGTCAAGTTTTTCATAATTCTTACCTTAACATATCTTGGAACAGTTGAAAAACGTGATAAAGTTTAAGTGGACAAACATATCGACAATCAATGTAAACGAGTTTAAAACTTAAAGTCTCAAAAAGGTCAATGGTACTTGGGATATGTCTCAAACAAACTGATATGATCCTTAGACACGAATTCACAAAAATATGTCTATAAATATGTTTGTACATAGTTTACTTTACTTGTTAAAAGTTCTGTAAATACTTTACATGCTTTTCAAAATAAAACCAAAAAGATTTTCAGTGTGTTTTAGCATAAACTTTCTAAAATACAAAAATATTTTGTTTCTACATTTGTTTCAACGAACCAATGTTGGAGAACGGATCTTCGAAGTCTGGTAAGAAAATCTGATGAATGTTTAAAAGTACATTAATTTGAAACTTAAAAATCAGATTGTTCATAACGGTTTGTCAAACTGAGATCATTAATTTGGACTTGGATGATATATTTGGTTAATCAAGGTCATTAACTTGGACTTGATCAACTAAGTGGATTTTCACAAATGATAAAAATGTGAAAGTTGAAGGATTTAAAATTTTAAAATTAAATGTATTCAAGGTCATTAAGTTGAACTTGAAACAATTAAAAGTTTTTGAAAAGATTGAAGATAAGATTAAAGTTTGAAATGTTGATGTTACAAAATTTCAAAGTTTGAATCTGAAATGTTTATTTGAATGTCAGAAAGTATTTAGACAGGAAGTAAAGTTTGAGGGGGAGTTGATAAAGCAAGATTTGAAGACACCGAAAAGCTTAAAGCTAGGGGGAGCAAAGCTTAAAAAGAGGGAGCATGATGATTTAAAGTTTTATCAAGACAAAGCTCAAGAAGAAGGAAGAGAACTAAAGATCGGAAGACTCAGAAGATTCTAAAAGTCGATGATTGCGACAACATTTAAGGGGGAGTCTGTTGGTGCATATATATGTTGCCTACGTCATTATGTATCGAGTCTGAGTGAATAGGGCTTAATCTGTTAGAATTTAGGCATAATTAAGAGAGTTAGGAGTCAAGTTCGCTGGTAATTGGTGTTGTGAAGTCAAGTTCGGCCGAACTTGACTAGGTCAAGTTCGCCCGAACTTAGTCTCCTCACCAGTGAACTTGTTCAACTATAAATAGGTGCCTTGGCGATTTATTTTGTAACTTCAGAGATTTTGGCACAGAGACGGCGAAGCTCTGTCGGATCCGGTTCTCGAATGTCTTGAACTTTAGATCAATGAAAACAACCTTTAAATGAGTAATTCTTGTTATTTGATTAACTTGTCATTAGTTTCCGCCTAATCGGACAATAGATAACAAATTAGGTTCCCGTGCTAATCGTGGACGTTCCTTCAACCGAAGATGTTGCTCATGATCGGATCGAGACTTAGAATAAATCAAAATGTCATCAATGAAAATGATGATGAACTTGTCCAAATAAGGCTTACAAACCTTATTCATCAAGTCCATGAATACAGCAGAAGCATTTGTCAGACCAAAAGGTAAAACTGTGAACTCATAATGACCGTAACGAGTGTGAAAATCTGTCTTGGGAATATCTTCCTCGAATACACGAAGCTGATGATACCCAGAACGTAGATCAATCTTTGAGAAGCAGGTAGCACCCTGTAGCTGATCAAAGAGATTATCAATGCGAGGTAAGGGACATCGATTCTTGATCATGAGCTTGTTGAGCTCACGGTAATTGATACACATACGAAAAGACCCATCCTTCTTTTTTCCAAATAACACAGGAGCACCCCAAGGTGAAAAGCTCGGTCGAATGAATCCTTTGTCAGATAACTCCTGAAGCTGTTTTGACAACTCTTGCATCTCAGACGGTGCAAAACGGTATGGAGATTTAGCAATAGGGTTGGCACCAGGTACAAGATCTATACGAAACTTAACTTGACGAGGAGGAGGTAAACCAGGTAATTCATCAGGAAACACCTCAGGATAATCCCGAACAACAGGGATATCTTGAATAGTTTTACCTTTGCCTTTCTCCTCTACGATATGTGCCAAGAAAGCCACATTGCATAGGTATTTTTGGGCTTGAGTACAAGTCATTAGTTTGAGGCTACTAACCAGTTTTTCTCTGTGAACCTCTAAAATTTCACCAGACGAAAGAGGTATACGAACAATCTTATCGAAACAAACCACCTCAGCATGATGTTTAGTTAACCAGTCCATTCCCACTATTATATCAAACCTCCTAAGTTGCATTGGAGTGAGGTCAATGGGAAAAAGATGGTCATTAAGGTTTAATTGACAACTAGGAATGACAGAATCAAGTACAAGGGGTTCGCCACTGGCTATCTCGACTGTCAAGGGCTTTCCTAGTTTAGTTCTTGATTTTGAAAGTAAAGGCTCAAATGTTAAGGATACAAAACTTCTATGGGCCCCCGAATCAAATAGTATAGAAGCAGGATGGTTGTTACCAAAGAACGTACCGTTTACCACCTCGTTGTCTGCCCGTGCCTCATTCGCATTTATATTGAAAGCTCGTCCACTAGCCTGGTTTGCATTTGCCAACCTCAGGCAATTGTTTCTGTATTGGGTGAGATCCCCACAGTTGTAGCAAGAACCGGGCGGATAATGAGGTCATGCAGGATTGGCTGGTTGCTGAACAGGATTTTGTACAGCTTGATTCTGAGCAGGAGGGCAGCGACAAGTGTTGGCCAGATCGTCCACAGTTTTTACAGATACGACACGGTAAATGAGGCTGGTGATGACTGTTGCACCTGTTGCACAGAGGTGCAGTGCCGGTATACTGTTTCTTGGTTAGAGGCTGAGCAGGCTGGTTAGGAGCGGCTTGATTGGGTTGTGTAGTGACAGAAAAGTTCTTAGAAGCCTTACTTTTCCTCGACTTCTTTAACCCTTCAGCTTTCTTACCCTTTTGCTTCTCAGACTTGTTAGACGGTTTCTTGTCACCCTTACGATGGAGCTTACCCTTTTTTACGATTCAGTCAGTGTTGCAGATAGCTCAATGGCTTGTCGAACAGTAGTCGGGTTCCTGCTGGTGACAATATCCTTAACAGGGTTAGGAAGACCATCTATGTACTTCTCGATCGCCTTATCCAAAGGCGTCACCATCTCAGGACACAACAAACTCAACTCCTCATACCTGTCAGTATACGCACGGTGTTTACCACTATCTTGCTTCAGTTCATGGAACTCATTCTCAAGCACCCGCTTTTCATGACGAGGGCAGAACTCTTTCATCATCAGAGCCCTGAGTTCCTCCCAAGTTTGACCCATAGCAACGTCAGTACCTCTATCTCTCATCACTCCATTCCACCACGTAAGCGCTCTCTTTTCAAACACGCTAGAAGCAAACTCAACTTTGTGCTCATTTAGACACTGAACATGGCGAAATGTATTCTCAAGACTCTCAAACCACTGTAGGAGCCCAGTTGCTCCCTCAGAACCATGAAACTTGAGCAGTTTGGCCGAATTAAATTGTTTAAAGTTGCACGCAGCAGGTGCATTGTTGTTATTGTTAGCTTTGTTTATCTGAGTTATGAGATTTGGAAGCACAGCAGCAAACTGCTGAGCAATTAGAGCCGCCAAGTCGGTGTCCGTATTTACGTTTCGTCGAGGAGGCATTCTATAAGAGAGAAAACATGAAAGGAAACGAGTGAGATGAGTGTTGACGAGATGAATAAATATCGACAAATGTAAGGATGGTGGTCATTCATTCTTTACTCAAAACAAACAAATGACACACAATGACTAATCAAAGTAAATGGGTCTTCATAATGTATCGCGAAGACATGCTTTAGCCTATAAGTGGACACTCACCCCGATTGTTCCCAGGTAAGAGTGACTGGTCCGATTAAGTGGATTTGTACGAACACTCTAGCCTTAGACAAAAAACTCAGGGTACAGGCACCCATCCTTCCAGAATGCACGTGTTCACATTAATAAGACGCAAACTTTGACGAGATTTTGAAAACATAGAAGGCATTAAGCCAAAAACAAATCATCTAAGGATAGGTGATTGCATCGTGTTTTAATTCTAAACGCAAGAAAACTCGTGTTAGGGTCCTAGGAAGGTTATAGTCTAGGTCAAACCTTTACTAATAACCTAATTCCCTATAACCATTGGCTCTGATACCAATCTTTCTGTCACACCCCGACCGCGTAAAACAAAAAACTGCGACGGAATCTTCAGGGAGTGTCGTAACAAAACTATTATTTCAACAACCATGGCATAATAAGTTAAGTTTTATTTAATAGAATTGTTTACATTGTCTTGAACAAAAACGGAAAATACAATAAAAGTTAAACTTGTTCTTCTTGATTTTATAGTCACTAAGGCCCAAGTCCGCCCTAAGTGTAGCAAGCTCGACAATCAAACATTAGCTCCTGAAACATATGTGAAAATAAAGTACGTCAGCATAAAAATGTGTGTGAGTAACATAGGTTTTGCGTTTAAGATTCATGACCTAGAATGTTTAAAGGAATACTTAGTTAAAAAGTGGCCATGAATGCTTACAAAATGTTTTATTTTATGAAATCATAAGATAAATCGAATGATATAAAAGAAATAACGCATGGTTAAATCATTAACCAAAATATAAGTCATGTCTCGAGTAAAAATGTCATGTCATAGATAAAAATGTGTTGTCTTGTACTTTGTTTTAAATGATTCAGATAATGACACGATATGCAATATGATGAAAGCACTTATATATAGGAAGTACCAGTGGCGTATCCACCATTCTTTTATCATATTACACCCGTCTCGTTATTTAAATCACTTACTATAAACGAACCATCAAAAAGTCTTGTTTAAACCAAAGAAATGTCTTGTAATAAGTATGTCATGTAAAACAATGTCAAGTAAAAAACTGTCATGTATGAATAAAGTCTGGTGTAACCAAAATGTCAAATGTAAACCAATGTCTTGTATAAAGCAATGTCTTTGAATAATCAAATGTTTTGTTTTATAAGTCATGCTTTTATTGTTTAAAACATACATTACATCTGTTGGCAAACACATTCAAACCATGTTGACACTCAAATAGACCCTTATAAAGATAAAAGTCTATCCAATTCATCGGATTCTGTCATTCCCTAAAGTCGCTTCCAAACAAAACCGGGAAGTGGGAACGGGATTGTCAATCCTATGGTACCATTTCATACTACCGGTCGGCGTGATCAATGTTAATGAATGTATTAAGTCAATCTCCAATGTACCAATATGTCATGAACAATGTAAGCGAAAATGTCTTTGAAAACCAATGTACTAGTATGCTTAGTCAACATACATAGCAAGAAATGTCTTTGAAAACCAATGTACTAGTATGCTCAGTCAACATACATAGCAAGAAAAGTTGTAAATCAATGTGCTCATATGCTAAGTCAACATATGCCGCAAAATGCAATGGAAATCATGTACTATATGTGCTATATAATCAAAGCATGTATAATGTCATGAAAACCCGAAAGTAGTCATAGGCACATTATGTTTCACCCCAAAACATTTGAAAAAGTAAAAGTGGTGACTATGTACTCACTTGTGGTTGCACTAAAGTCTTTATTCAAGAAGATAAACCAAGATCGAGAGTCCGTGAAATCAAGCATGCCCTAAAAATGGTTAACTATGTAAATATCGGGACATAAATCAGAAGATCGGATAGAATGAGGTCTTGTAAACCAAATGAGTGTTGGAACTCATATGAAATGGTTTAACAAAGTTAACATTCTGAGTTGAAAAGTTTTCTAAGTGCTTTAGACCCGTTATGACTTGTTAAGGTAGTTTAAGCTACTTTAACGCGTCATTTGCGTAACAATGTAGTCGAATGGTTAGATTTGTGTTATGATAAGTCTAAATTACTAAAACATGTTTAAAAATGTTATTTAATTAGGAAATATGTCAAAATTTAAGTTACATATGTTTTTAGTTGATTTACTTGTAAAAAGGGCATTTTGGTCATTATTGAAGATTATATCAACTATATATCATAACACTAACCAAATGACATGACCATAAGGTATAACCTCAGAGGGTTATTCCCTTTATATTTATGGTCATTAATATCTATTTGGTTGGGTCCAAAGATCAACCAAACCGGTCAGATTCGAAAGTCAAAGCGGTGGTCAAAATCGCTAGAATTAGGACTCTAAACAAGCACTAAAACAATGTGATGAATTAGACTTGTTTTGACATGTCTAAATAAGTTTATAAAAGTGTTTTGACACCAAAACAAACTGTTTTGATACCTGGAAATGGTTCCTTTGCAAATTGCGCAAAAATCGCATTTTTGACCGAAACTTTGACTTGTTAAAATGACTAGAAAAGATAGAAATCAGAAGGTATGGTCATTAGGGATTATGACCAACATGATTATGATCATATTAACAACTTCAATTGGATTTTGTTTTGATCAATTCATGATCAAAACTGAAAGTCAAACCAAAGTCAAACAGTTTGATTTTTAGCTCAATTATGCTACAAGAATTGAACAACCTTAATGAGAGACTTACAAACACTAAGGATTGCCAAAGAATCACAGAGGAAGCTCCAAAGATGGTTGCAAATTCGGATTTGTGGCAGATGTGAGCTAGATGGGAGGTTGAAAGGTTTCAAATGGTGAAATCCCCTTGCTATTTATTGTAAATTTGAAGTCATAAGAGCTTAACAAGTGTCCATGAATCATCACCAAGTTGGATTAGTGTCAATACACTTGTTAGAAGCAGGTAGAAGGGTGGCAAGTTCGTTTGGTGAGTCAATAAGTGAATTAACCAGCTGCTGCCACATTTCTGATGTGTTGGACACCCCTTAAAGACCGTATGGCGTTTTGCCTTACGAGCCGTAAGGCCCTTGCAGGGGCTGAAGTTTCAAAAATGGCAGAAATGGCCCCTGAACTTGTTTTTGACGGGTTTTGGCACTTTTAACACCCGTTAACCTGATTTTCAAACTTCATAAGGATGAAATAACATAGGAAACTTGAAATGTGTCCAAAAATGTTACGGATGTCGGTTCGTTTGGTCGCACGGTTGCGGTTTTCGGTTAATTACGACGAAAATCGTAGCGAACGCGTGCATGACCGTAAATGCGTAACGAACGATATTTTTGCATTCCAATCATTAAAATACAAGATTTTAATGTTTATAAAAGTTTTTGGATGTGCGTACATGTTCCGGATAGCGATATACGCAAAAAGGTATAGTTTTGCAGAATTTGCAAAATAGCCCCTAAAGTTACAAAAGTGTGTTCATGCCATACCGAAGCCTTCAAAAATTAATTCTAAGTTATGTAAAGGTTATTTAAGGTATGTTAAACTTGTGTAAGTGTTCTGGAGTGTACGCCGCGACAAGAATCGGTAGACTTTTGAAGTTTGTCATAAATAGTCCCTGTGATCGAATAAGCTTGATTTTGACATACCAAACCCCTCAAAACTTATTTCTAAGTTATGTAAAGGATATTTAGAGTATGTTTAGCTTATTTCGCTATTCCGGACTATACGTTACATTTAACTTATTATGTTTTGCGATTACACTTCTAGAAAAGGTTTGAAAGGTCAAAATCGAACAAAAATTGAAAATGCACAAAAGTCATAGGTAAATATACAAATTGTAAACAACACAAAGTTTCATTAATCATCAAATTGTTCGGAAGTCGATACATGATTGAATTACACAGATGTCACATGTGTAACCAAAATGTCAAATGTAAACCAATGTCTTGAATAGTCAAAATGTCTTGTATGAAACAATGTCTTTGAATATTCAACGTTATATTTTATAAGTCATGCTTTTATTGTCTAAAACATATATTTAGTTCGTTGGAAAACACATTCAAACCTTGTTGACAGTCAAATAGACCCTTATAAAGATAAAAGTCTATCTAATTCATCGGATTCTGTCATTCCCTAAAGTCGCTTCCAAACAAACCCGGGAAGTGGGATTGGGATTGTCAATCCTATGGTACCATTACATACTACCGGTCGGCGTGATCAATGTTAATGAATGTATTAAGTCAATCTCCAACGTACCAATATGTCATGAACAATGTAAGCCAAAATGTCTTTGAAAACCAATGTACTAGTATGCTCAGTCAACATACATAGCAAGAAATGTATTTGAAAACCAATGTACTAGTATGCTCAGTCAACATACATAGCAAGAAATGTCTTTGAAAACCAATGTGCTAGCATGCTCAGTCAACATACATAGCAAGAAATGTCTTGGAAAACCAATGTACTAGTATGCTCAGTCAACATACATAGCAAGAAATGTCTTTGAAAACCAATGTACTTGTATGCTCAGTCAACATACATAGCAAGAAATGTCTTTGAAAACCAATGTACTAGTATGCTCAGTCAACATACATAGCAAGAAATGTCTTTGAAAACCAATGTACTTGTATGCTCAATCAACATACATAGCAAAAATGTCTTTTAAATCAATGTGCTAGTATGCTAAGTCAACATATGAAGTAAAATGCAACGGAAATCATGTACTATATGTACTATGTAATCAAAGCATGTATATAATGTCATGAAATCGCGAAAGTAATTATATGCACAATATGTTTCACCCCAAAACATTTGAAAAAGTAAAAGAGGGGACTAGGTACTCACTTGTGGTTGCAAAAGTATCGTTGAATCAAAGATCAAACAAGGTCAAAACTCCGAGAAATCAAGCGTGTTCTGAAATCGGATAATTGTGTAGATATCAGGACATAAATCAGAAGATCGGATAGAATGAGGTCTTGTAAACCAAATGAGTATTGGAACTCATATGAAATGGTTTAACAAAGTTATCATTCTGAGTTGAAAAGTTTTCTAAGTGCTTTTGACCCGTTATGACTTGTTAAGGTAGTTTGAGCTACTTTAATGCGTCATTTGCGTAACTATGCATTCGGATGGCTAGATATGCGTATGATAAGTCCTAATTACTAGAATATGTTTAATATTGTTGTTACATTAGATTGTATGTCAATTTTTATGTTACACATGCTCTTAGTTGATTTATTTGTGAAAAGGGCATTTTGGTCATCATTGATGATTATAACAACTAATTATCATAACGTTATCCGAACAACATGACCATAAGGTACAACCTCAGAGGGTTATTACCTTTATAATTATGGTCATAAATATGTATTTGGCTGGGTCCAAAGATCCACCAAACGGTCAGATTCGAAAGTCAAAGCGGTGGTCAAACCGTTCAACTTACGACTCTAAGCAAGCACTAAAATAAGAGTGACGATTTAGACATGTTTTAACATATCTAGTTAAGTTGAAAAAGAGTTTTGATATCAAAACAAACTGTTTTGTCACCCGAAATCAGTTTCGTCATAGTAAATGTGTATTTAACGCCTTTGACTTGTCAAAATGACTAGGAAATATGGAAATCAGTAGGTATGATCATTAAGGACCGTAACCATCTTGATTATCATCATATTAACAAGTTCAATTGGATTTTGTGTTGATCAATTCATGATTAAATCTGGAAGTCAAACAAAAGTCAAACTTTGTGACTTTTAATCCAATTAAACTACAAGAATTGAACAAAGCATGATTAAAAGCACTTACAAACACTACAGGAATGCCAAGATTTCATAGATTGATCACCAAAAGTGTTGGAACTTCAGTTTGTGCTAGGAGATGAGTTGATTAAAATTTTTCATGAATGCAGAACATGGGTATTTATAGATTTCTTGGAGTTCTAGGAGGTAGACAAGTGTCCATGACTCACCAACATGATAGATTAGTGTCCCACACTCGACAAATGCAGAGATTTGGGTGGCAAGTTCGTTTGATGAGTCAATAAGGCATTTAACCAGCTGCTGCCAAGTTTCTGGTGAGCTGGAGCACACTTACGAACCGTACGGGTCCAATGCTTACGGTCAGTAAGCATGTGGTCTGGCAGCAAGTTTCAGAAATTGGCAGAACAGGCCCCTACATGCGTTTTGTCGCGTTTTGGCTCTTCTAACACCCGTTAACCTGTTTTTCAAGCTCCATAAGGTAGAATAAGTATAGGGAACTTGAAAAATATTCAAAAATGTTCCGGGTGTCGGTTCGTTTGGTTTTACGGTTGCGGTTTTCGGTTAATTACGACTAAAATCGTAACAAACGCGTGCGCGACCGTAAGAGCGTAACGAATGATATTTTTGCATTCCACTCATTAATATACAAGATTTTAATGATTAAAAATTTTTTTGGATGTCCGTACATGTTCCAGATAGCGAAATACGCGAAAAGGCATAGCTTTGAAGAATTTGCAAAATAGCCCCTGAAGTTACAAAAGCGTGATTTTGCCATACCAAAGCCCTCGAAACTTATTTCTAAGTTATGTAAAGGTTATTTAAGGTACGTTAAGCTTGTAAACTTGTTCCGGAGTGTGCGTCGCTACGAGAATTGGCAGACTTTCAAAGTGTGTCGTAAATAGTCCCTATGATCGAATAAGCTTGTTTTTGACATACCAAACCCTTCAAAACTTATTTCTAGGTTATGTAAGGGATATTTAGGGTATGTTTAGCTTATGTCACTATTCCGGACTATACTTGCGTTTAACGGATTTCGTTTTGCGATTAGACTTCCAGAAAAGGTTTGAAAGGTGAAAATCGAACAAAAATTGAAAATGCACAAAAGTCATAGGTAAATACACAAAGTTTCATTAATCATCAAATTGTTTGGAAGTCGATACATGATTGAATTACACAGATGTCACATGTTTAACGTAAGACTAACTGGTTCAAGTCTAAGACTTAACTAAGGAGCCGTTAGCATTCTAATTGGTTAATAATACCATCATTCCAGAGTAGACGCCTTCCGGTAGATTGTGCCTGTACTTGTCTATTGATCTACGGCTGAGTTGTGATTCTTCTAAAGTTAGCTCAGGTAAATACTTTTAACCTATTTTCCTTATACGGGCTTAGGATACGGTATTATTACCGCTTGGTCGGGTATGGGATCATGTATTGTCCAGTTGAGATATTAACTAAATCACATAACCCGCTTTAATCTGTTTTGCCTGATAACTTAAACATTGGGGGTAGGCTTGACCGTGTCTGGGATATCCTTGGCTCACTAAAGTGCTAGTGGCCATGACTTATAGCATGGGGTGTAGGCATACACCGGTCAATTGCATTATTATTATTATCTGCTTTTTGTGTGAAAGTTCAGAAGTGGTGTGTCAGTCGATAATGTCTCGGTTTTCATACTGGGCCCCATATGTATTGACAGGCTTATAAATCTATATACAAGGTCACTTGCACTGTCCCAAGTTATTTATGAAAATGTGCCTAGTGCACCTAAAATCATTTTCTAAAAGATTTTTAAAATGAGTCGGTTTTGTATTTACCAGCGAAAACTAACGTATTTTCAAAAGATTAAGTTACAGGTATAGCACGAAATAGGCCGAAAGCTGCGTCGCATTGATACTGAGGATTTGTGACCCTTTAAGTTGTGCCTTTAGAGTCTGTATCAATTTGTACATTTTTCGATCCGCCTGTGGATCTTATTACGAACCTTGTATGTATTTTGTGTTGAACTTTGGACACTTATTGTTGGTGCATAATGTCTATGTCTTAGTCTTATCTCGAGTCTGTATTATATAGAGCTGAATAGGCTAGGTTTTGAAGTATTTATAATGTGTTTTAGCCAAGTTCAGCCATATGTCATGTATTGTATGCATGTTCGGCCGAACTTGCTTATGCATGTTCGGCTGAACTTGCTTATGCAAGTTCGAGCGAACTTGTGTCCTATATGGCCGAACTTGTAAACCTATAAATTCCTAGCTTGTGTGTCTCATTTGTAACGTTGGCATTGTAGAGGAGAATCTCTGTCAGTCTGTAATCTGAACGTTTAATCAATGAAACTCACGTTTAAATGATTAATTCTTGTCTATTTGTAACACCACATAATATTTCCGCTATTATGGACGTTAGATATCAAATTTAGGTTCCTAAGCATCGAGGATCAGTCCTACAAGTGGTATCAGAGCTAGAACAACCTGATTTGATAGTATCAAGACAAGAACACTTCTATTTCTACTTCATTCTTCTTTTTTCTTAACTTTTGATCACAAAATGAAGAATTCATGGTCAAAATCTTTTGAATTTTGAATATATCATGTAAAATACAACAAAGATAAACCCTTGAAAGATTGGAGACCAAATTCAACCGAATTCATGTCGAAATTTTGAAAAAACCATGTTTTTGAAAACTCTCAGGAACAAACTTATTTGCCATGTTCGGCCGAACTTGCACTAAAACATCACTTCTTAAGTGATTTTTTGATAAGTTCGCCCGAACTTAGGTGATTTTTGAGGAAATTTTAGTCAAGTTCACTCGAAGATACTGAATTTTCATTAATTTTACATCAAGTTCGACCGAACTTGTGTAAAATCAAGAAAATTTTAAGTAAGTTCGCCCGAACTTGCTTGTATTTCATCAAAATTGTGTTGATAAGTTCGCTTGAAGTTCTGTGTGTTTTCTCAATGACTGTCAAGTTCGACCGAAGTTTCACGATCTTTTCAAAGCAATTCTAACAAGTTTGACCGAACTTGTTAGAAAATCCAAGAATTCTTAATTAATTGCTACAAGTTCGACCGAACTTGTAGAAGGACTAATTGTTTTCAAAGTTTTTGAAAGTTTTTCAGTGTACACGTTTCGTTATTCACCATGGAGGATCAACTAAGAGCTTATATGTGCGGAGCTAATTCATCAAACGCCAACGTGATTAATCAAGTCAATCTTGATAATGAAATGGGAACGACCGTCAAACCGCCCAAGCTGATGAGCATGGATGAATACGAAGCATGGAAAGAGAAATTTACCTACTGGGTTCAAGCCATGCACTTCGCTGGCTGGGTGTCAATCGAAAGAGGCTACACTATTCCGGTAGATGAGCATCAACAAGTTCTTGAGAAGTACAACTACTCGACAGCTCAGAGAGACGAATACATTGCCGAGAAAAAGATTATCAGTCTTATCCAACAGTCTGTCAAAGAAGACATACTGATCTTGCTACCAGAGTATACTACAGCAAGAGAGCTTTCGTTGTCGTTACAGAAGAAATACCAAGGCAGTGCTGAAATGATCAAAAGCAAGAAGGCTCTCATTCTGAAAGAGTTCGATATCTTCAGCATGCTAAAGAATGAGACCATTAAGCAAATGATTGAGCGTTTTTGTCATCTCAAAGTGCAAATGCGAAGACACGGTCTTGAGAAGATGGAACAAGAATACATCGACAAACTTGCTGACGCACTACAAGAGGGTGAATGGACTACGTATTTGATGGTTCTGAAAAATAGTGATAAGTGGGATTTCTTCAAGTTGTCAATGTTTATCGATAAACTCGAAGGTCACGAAATGGAGCTTCTGAAGATAGCGAAGTCAAAGAACGCTAATGTTGTTCAAGACATTGGTTTGTACTACAAAACAGGAATGCAAGATAACATTTCGAGTCCAAAAATTGGAACTGCTTTTAATGCAAACATGAATGCTTCTCCACAGAACCAGAATCATTCACAGCCTCAGTATGACCAAAGTCCACAAAATTCTTACTCAAGCACTGGTTAAAATTCAACATTCCAAAGTCAAGCAAATCAGAACCAACAACAAAGTTCTGATCCAAATGTTTACAAGTTTTCAGAAGAAGTTGCAAAACAACATATGTCACTACTAGCTACCGTCCTAGAGTCGTATGAATGTCTTGTTGCCGGTAAGATCGGAAACCCCGAGATGACCGCAGAAGATTATGATCAGGTAGACGAGGAAGAACTCGAACTAATGGACATCAAATAGTCCTTAGCTTCGATCATCAGGAGAGTGACAAAGTTTGTTGCACTCACAGGCCGTGACATAGGAAACTCCAACAACAAATTGGGTTTTGACAAATCCAAAGTCACGTGCTTTAAATGTCGACAGAAGGGACATTTTAAAAGAGAGTGTAAGAACACTGAGGCAACCGGAAATCAAAGTCCTTTCGGAGGAGGGAATGAATATTACAAGAGGGCACTTCAATATAAACCGTTCCCGAAGAAAACTCAAGTTGAGATCCAAGAAAAGCCAAACAGTAGTACCACTGAGAAAGCCATGGTTGCATCCACAGAAGATGACGGTTTTGATTGGAATTCTTATATTGGGAAAAAGACCGGAGTTGCTTTGATGGCAGAGATTGTTGAAGATAATTCTGCAGAGGAAGCAGCGGCAGCAGCTGAAACAGCGGCAGTAGCAGAAGCAGCAGCTTTTGAACGAGCTATTCTGGAACAATACTTGCATCAATAGCAGGAAGAAGAGGAATATATCCATATGCAGAGACAAGGAATTTTATCCTCTAATTCTTGTGATAGTTTTGCAGGACACTTTGATGGAAGCTCGAAAGAACAAGTGGTTGAGGAGAAAAAGATTGATGAAGTGATCATTGATGTCACTCAAGAAATGAAAGCTGAAAACCTCAAGGACATGGCAATAAAGCTTTAATCGCGAATCTAACCAAGGTAGGTCCAGAGGTAAAAATTGTTGAGAAAGAAGTTGTCAAAATACAAGTTGTAGAGGTTGAGAAACATTGTACAAAATATACTGAACCTTGTGTCGAATGTGCCGAAAAATCAAAGATCATTGCTGAAGTCAATGTGCATAACGATTTGTTAAAATATGATTATCGCACAATGAAAGAAGCGTATAACAAAATGAAAAATGATTATGGCAGACTCGACAGAAATAACACTGAACAACATGATAATATAAGAATGTTGAGTGGTACAGTAATGGATAAACAAAGAGCAATTAACATTTTTATCAACACCATTGCTGAAATCAAACAACAACTTCAAGATATGAAAATTGAAACTGAAAGAGTTCGACAATTGTTAAGAAGTTATACCACCAACGCGTATGTTATCGATCACATTCTTCCGACAATCTCATCGGAAGAAAAACCTAAAAGAAAGTGGGCAAAGAATATAGCAATGTTCCTCCACTCCTTTGCGAGAAATACTGTGTTAAATCTGCAGACGGGATGGACAAGGCACTCAATGTTGAATTACTTTTTGAAAAGAAAACCGAGTTGCCAAAGAACATTAATATAGTCTATGCTAAATCTGATGACGATAACAACGCTATGGTTAACAAAGTTGTTGAAAATGCTTTAAGCACTTTGATGACGGCAGCTTCAAAAGCGCCAACTCGAGTTCAAAGAATTCCGATTCAAAATCTGAAAATGACGATCAGTCGTCAGAAAATGGTCTAAGTGACGATCCTAATATTGTAATGTACAAGATTAAGGATTTAGATAGACTATACTTTGATGATAGCTTCCCGATTCAGAATGTGAAGGAAGAATTGCTTTACAAATTCTTTAAACTCGTGGAAGTCACATCAGAGGAATTGGTAATCAACGAACAAAAATTCTATTCCAAACCTAAAAGAAACAATTACCGAAGAAACGGTGGTGATCATCCGGAAAACCGAAGAACGGGGTTGGGTTTAGAAGAAGAAACTGATGAATCAGTAAAGAAACTGTCACCATTTCATGAATATAAAAACAAAAACATGAAGTTTGTATATGGGACGAATACAGTTCATGAGGAGAATTTGATTGGTAAGCAATCAAATGATGAGTTCAAGAAGGAGAAAGAAATTCGAGATAAAGCCAAGGTTACAAGTGGTGCCAAAATCTCTAGTAGGGTAAAACTACTGGTTAAATGACATCCACTTGATAATCGGACATGTTTCAAGTGCAATGAAATTGGTCATATGGCACGACATTGTCCGAAATCAAAACCGGCTTATCTTCAAAGAAAAGAAGATTCAAATGTTGTTAAACCAAAGCAACCAGTGTTTGTAAAACCTGTAAAGATTTTGAAACGAAATGAATCAAAACCAGAAGTTAAACCAAAGTCTCAAAAGATTTTTGAAAATTCCATTTTCGAAAAAGGTGAAACTTCTAGGTCTAATGAAAACAAGTTTTACATAAAAAAGGCTAATATCAAATCTCAAACCTAGATTGCCAAGAAAAGGTCAACAACATCTGGTGTTGTTAAGTCTGAGCTTGTAAAGACTGACAACACAAAAGAATCAAAGTCTGAAATCACTAAGTCTGAGCAGGTGAAGACTAGTGAGAATGTGAAAGAAATTAAAACAGAAATCAAGATCGATAATGTCAAATCTATAAAAGATAAGAAAAAAATTAAATTTTCAAACATTAACATTGTTGAAACAGATGATGAATTTGATTTTGATGATGTTGATGAGTTTGAATATGCTTTTGTTGATAGTTATCCAGTAAAACCCAAGACTAAGAAGGCTTGGGTAGAGCTTTTCACCTAATTTCTGAATTTTGCAGGGGCTCCAAAGATCCATACTTTCAAAGTGGATTTTGGATAGTGGAGCGTCTAGGCATAAGGGATGAAGGCATTGCTATTCGAAATTAAAGCTATCAATGGTGGATATGTTGGATTTGCAGGAAATCAAGGTGGAAGGATAGTCGCCGAGGGAAAACTCTCAAATGGCATAGTTTTTTTTTATTGGTGAACTATATTGCAGAGCTTGAGAACAATCTTCTGAGTATATCGCAGATTTGTGACAAGAAATTTACAGTCCATTTCAATGATAAAGAGTGTATTATCTTGAAGCCGGGATTCAAAATTCCAGATGAGTGGATTCTGATGCGAGCACCACGAGAGAATGATTTATATGTTCTTGATATGGGTGTTGCTACCACTTCATCACAATCAGCACAATGTTTTGTATCAAAGGCTACTGAAAAAGATTCTATTCTTTGGCATCGTAAGATGGGACATATTCATTTGCGAAAAATGAATTTCCTGGTTCATAATGATCTTGTAGAAGGTGTTAATCTTCGAAATTTTCAGATGTCTGATCATTGCTTGGAATGCAAGAAGGGAAAGCAGATCAAGAAATCTCATCTGAAGAAAATCATAAACTCAATCAAGCTGCCATTAGAACGTCTCCACATGGACTTATTTGGTCCTGTAAATGTTCGTAGCATCTCAAGAGACTTATATTGCTTGGTCGTGACGGATGACTATTCGAGATATTCATGGGTATTCTTTCAAGAATCGAAAGACGAAATGTTCGAGAACTTGGTTATTCTATTCAAGAAACTCGAGAACATTTATCATCTGCCGGTCAGATGCATTAGAAGTGACAATGGCACAGAGTTTAAGAATAACAAAATGAAGGAATTCTGCAACGCAAAAGAGATTCTACATGAGTTTAGTGCTCCCTATACTCCACAGCAAAACGGAGTTGCTGAACGGAAGAACCGAACTTTGATTGAAACTGCGAGAACCATGCTTGCAGATTCTAAACTTCCAATTAGCTTCTGGAGTGAAGCAGTTGTTGCGGCTTGCTACACGCTAAACAGGGTTCTCACTGTCAAACCAACAAAGAAAACATGTTTTGAGATGATAAACCGTCGGAAGCCAAATTTGAAGTTTTTAGAACCATTCGGTGCACGTTGTACCGTAATAGACCAAGATGGCAAATCTGGAGCTAAATCACTCGAAGGTTTCTTTGTCGGATATGCGAGTCCATTGAGAAGAGTATATGTTCCTTCATTGCGAAAGGTTATTGAAGCACAACACGTGGATTGCTTCAATTACACGGATCCTATTCAAAGGAAAGGTGACGCGTGGCTGTTTAACTATCAAGACCTTTGGAAGTCATTTGACTTGCCCAAAGAACCAACTGACGAAGAAGTTGCAGCGTTATATTATCTTCACCAGTCAGCGAATCAAGAACAAATTGTTCGACCAATTGTGGTTAATCAACCCACGTTGGATCCATCTTCTTCTGGGGCAAGTTCAAACATTAGTGGTGTTCCGGCTGAAAATGTTTCTGAAACATTATCAACACCTGCTAATCTTCCAACAAATGCCTCTACTGAACCAATGAATACAACAACGGAGCCCAATATGCCTTAGAATCAAGATTCTGATTCAGATGAAGCACCAACATTTGATGCTGCTGGGGAATCATCTTCTTCAGATGAAGAAGTGGAGCAGATAACAAGTCTTCTTAATCAATCTGCAGTCCCGAACAACAGAAATGAAGTTTCATCAAGCTCTCCAAATATTGAATTGGTTGTTGATCTCAACATCACGAATCAGCAAAACTCAGTAGATGTTCCAAGTGAAGAATTGCCGCGATCATATAACTATCATCCGTCAACAAATATTATTGGAGAACTTCAAACTGGTGTTAGAACTCGAGGGAAAATTAATAAATCACTCAGTGGTTACTACACACGTGTTGCTACAACCCAGAACTATTGTTTCCATTCATGTTTCATCTCTCAGATTGAACCTAAGACAGTTAATGAAGCTTTAGCGGATGAAAACTGGGTACAAGCAATGCAAGAAGAATTATTGCAGTTTGAAAAGTTGGGTGTGTGGAAGCTTGAAGACTTACCAGAAAATCAGAAAGCAATTGATACAAAATGGGTCTTTAAGTGTAAACGTGATGATAGAGGGGTTATTGTTCGTAACAAAGCTAGGCTTGTTGTCAAGGGATTTCACCAGCAGGAAGGGATAGACTACACGGAAGTCTATGAACCAGTGGCTCGATTGGCATCTATTCGAATTTTTCTAGCTTTTGCATCATGGAAAGGATTTAAGGTCTATCAATTGGATGTCAAATCGGCTTTTCTGTACGGCAAATTACGCGAGAAGGTGCACGTTGGACAACCACCGGGGTTTGTCGATCCACTTAACAAGAAGAAAGCGTACCTACTGGATAAAGCACTCTACGGACTACACCAAGCCCCGAGAGCTTGGTACGAGACGTTATCACAACATCTCGTCGGAAACGGCTTTATCAGAGGAACTGTGGATAGTACTCTTTTCACCAGAGAAGTTGATGGCCATCTGATTATAGTTCAAATCTACGTTGACGAAATCATCTTTGGATCTACAAACGATAGTCTCTACAAGGAGTTTGAGGGAATCATGAAAACGAAATTCGAAATGTCCTCGATGGGCGAAATGAAGTTCTTTCTTGGTTTGCAAGTAGATCAGCTTTCGGATGGTATTTTCATTCATCTGACTAAGTATGTTCACGACATCTTGAAGAAGTTTAGAATGGAAAGCTTGAAGCCTCTATCTACGCCTCTTGCTCTAAATCATGGCATTTACATTAACGAGACTGGAGCCAAAGTTGACGAGACGTTATACAGATTGATTGGATCATTGATGTATCTGACGGCATCGCGCCCAGATATTATGTATCCAACCTGCCTATGCGCCAGATATCAGTCAAGCCCGAGGATCTTACACATGCAGATCGTGAAGCGTATCTTCAGATATCTGAAAGGATGCCCAAGCACCGGCTTGTGGTACCCGAAGAATGATAATTTCGACCTCACAGGCTATGCTGATTCCGATTTTGGTGTAGATAAGTTGAATTCAAAATCAACTATAGCGGGATGCCAGTTCTTCGGAACAAGAATGGAAACCTGGCAGTGTAAGAAACAGACTACGGTCGCTCTCTCTACCTGTGAAGCTGAGTATATCTCGGCCTCCAGTTGTTGTTCACAGATTCTGTGGATTCAACAACAGATGAGAGACTATGGTCTGCAATTTCTGGGCACTCCGTTGTATGTTGATAACAAGGCAGCCATCGATATAACTAAAAATCCGGTTCATCACTCACGCACAAAACACATTAAAATTCGTTATCATTTCATTCGTGATTGCTACGAAAAGAAATTGGTGCGAATAGAAAAGATCCACACCGACGAACAAAAGGCTGATTATTATACCAAACCATTTTCTTTGTCATGATTTAATTACTTGCTGAGAATTAACGGTATGAAAAATTTGCTGACAGGTGCGGATGCTGAGGTTGAATACGGATCGGACGACTAGTTCGCGTGATCCACATTGGTTTGTAAATATCTTTCTACTTTAGAATTTTATTAAAAACTAAAATCCAAAAAGATGTTTTTGATTTTAGGGGGAGAAATGTTAGAGAAAATACAAAAACATTCGAAAAATTTTAAAATCCAAAAACATATAAAAATTCAAAATGTACAAAAACATTGAAAAAGACAAAAAGAATTCAGTGTCATAAAAGTAAATGATAGTACATCAATGGACTATCACAGTATTCTAAAGAAATGTAAAGTTTTAAAAGTGAGAAACGAGTCTTAGTATGGATGTGTCGATAGGCTTAACACGTTCAGTAAACTGTTTTCGAGGTATAAACTAAATTTTACAACTGCTTAATCTTGTGGATTAACACATCTTGGATATATGGACTTAGTACTCCAAAATTTCGTTTGAAAGTTCGCCTGATTCTGAGATACTAGGTTTTTTTAGAAAGTTGATATCTGGGGTATTATACAAGTTCTTCTAATTTTGCGGAAGCAATGGCCTAGAACTTCTATAATACTTTTGCTTTAAACCCCTATATTGCATGCAACGTTGAAAAGTATCAAAAGATATAATCATATGCAATGCTGAAAAGATTCCTTTAGTGGAACACACCTTAAAGACGAGCCTTCATCTCTTTGTCTGTACGGAAGTACTAACCTGAGGTCTCAAGGTCTCGCGCAACCCAGATACAGATATCAATTACGCTATATTCACCTGTAAGATGAAATCTAGGGAATCTGGATACGGGAGTATATTCAAGAAGTGGGAACCACATATAATCAAGTTTCATGAATTCTACCTTAACATATCTTGAAACTGTTGAGAAATATGGTAAAGCTTAAGTGGACAAACATATTGACAATCTAGGTAAACGAGTTTAAAACTTAAAGTCATTTAAAGGTCAACGGTACTGGTGATATGTCTCAATCAACTAATATGATCCTTAGACACAAATTCACAAAAATATGTCTGTAAATATGTCTGTACATAGTTTACATTGCTTATTTCATTGTATTTCAGCTTTACAGATTAAAATCAAAACGATTTTCGGGGCGTTTTAGCATAAAATTACAAAAAAATCCAAAAATATTTTTATTTCTACATTTGTGTTCAGCAAACCAATGTTGGAGAACGGATCTTCGAAGTCTGGTAAGATGCTAGAACTGGTGGAATCTCTTTGACAACGGGCTGGGGGCTAATCTGTTAAATTCGAAAAAACAAAATGATGAAAAGTTCATTAATTTGAAACTTTGATTTTGAAAATATCAACAGTTTGTTTGTAACGGGTCAAAACGGGGTCATTAACTTGGACTCGGTAGACAAATCAGTTAACCAAGGTCATTAACTTGGACTTGGTCAACTGAGTGGATTTTCATAAGTGGTAAAAAGTTGGAAAGTTCAGGGTTAAAAATGAAAATTTTGAAAAAGTTTGAATTTGTGGTTTGGCAAGTTCGGCCAAACTTGCTAAACAATATTCAATGTTTAACAAACAGCAAGTTCGACCGAACTTGCAGATGGTTGTTTGTTGGTTTTATAATAAGTTCGCTCGAACTTAGTCTGGGCCTTTATGTTGGGCTTAGCAAGTTCGCCCGAACTTGACATGGTATAAATACCATTCAAGTTCGGCCGAACTCATTTACTTGTTATCAGAACCGTTTTGAGCGAACTTGAGCTGTTAGAGAAATTAAGTGAAATTGACACTTTTGAGCCGTTATACTGTCCAATTTGAGTTAGTTTTTGGTGATTAGCACACCAATCACTATGGCAGAGGTACTAATTTGAGAATAAATCATGAATAGAATTGTAAACAAACAAAACCAGATCTAAAATTTAAAAATTGATAGATTTAGGTATTGTTGAACAAAATTGAACATAGATCTTTGATCTACACTTAAAATCGATCGTGAAATTGTTTTTTATTGAACTGAAATGCATGTTTGCATGTTTAAACTTGGTTGGTCTGTTGAAGAAGACGACAAGTTCGGCCGAACTTGTTGTCAAGTTCGACCGGACTTGTTCAAAATATGCTTAAAATGTTTCAGTTTCATGTTCGACCGAACTTCATTAATGAAAAGATTTAATTCTTCATCTTCGACCGAACTTGAATCTTAATAAAACTAAGTGTTGAGACATAAGTTCGCCTGAACTTGTTCTTTAATGTGAAACATGTATTTCATACATGTTCGGCCGAACTTAGGTAAAATTGAATAATAAAAATTGTAAGTTCGCCTGAACTTGCATTAGAAAAAAGTTGAACATGTTTGTTACATGTTCGGGCAAACTTGTTAAAATCAGAGTGTTTAACACTAATCAAGTTCGCCCGAACTTGATTAAAGTGTTAGAAATTTTTTTTGTGATTTTTTTCCCGAAAAGCGTGCTAATTGTTTTGCGTCATTTTTCATGCACAGGTTCCAGCGCGTGTTATCTCAGTTGAGTTTTCCAAAACTCACAATACATGCATCACGCTTGACAAGTCTATTTGTCCGTCGCTGAAAGAATATAACAGCATCTTGAAGTTTCTCGAAGATAGTCAAATTCGCCGTGCAATTACTGAACGCACCGTATCATATCGTTCTCATATTGTTCACTTCTAGATGAAGGCGAATCTAAGCGCTGACGAGAAGAAGATCTCTTCTACAGTACAAGTCGGTGATGAGCTAAAGCCGATCACAGTAACTGAAGGTGATATTCGAAGGATTTTAGAGCTCAAAGATAAAGAAGATGATCCTATTCATCTAGACGAGAAGATGGTTCGCGGATGCTTTTTCCGCATGGGATACAAAGGAAGCGCAAATAAGCCGACGCTAAAGAAAGGGGAAGTGCCTAGCCCTTACAAGCTTCAAATTCATGCGTTTATTCATACTTTTAGCCATCGCAAAGCCGGTTTGGATGATGTACATGACTATTTGGCTAGCATGGCAACGGCGCTTATTCTGAAGAAGCCGTTCAACGTTTCGAAGTTAGTGTTTACTCATATGTCAAAGAACATGGAGGATTCGAGATTGTGCCTTTATCTGAGATTTATTCAGATGTTGATTGATAAAAAGTATGCCAACATTACTCGAGATCCGAATGATGTTCTGTATCTAGTTCATCTCGATGAGACTACAGTAAAGAAGCTTATCAAGTTCCAGAAACAAGCTTCAGCTCCTATTGCCAAGCCAGTATCCGGAGCTATAAAGATTCAGATTATGTCTCACCACCTTGAAACAAATGGAGAAAGGATGGTAGTAACGATGAAAAGGAACTTAAAGCCAAGCAAGAATGGTTTAAAGAATTCAAACCGAAGGCAAGGAGTGAATGGTTTTTGAAAGCTGAAGCTGATAAACCTAAAAAGAAGCTAGCGTCAAAAAAAGTTGAAACCTTGCTTGTTGATGAGGATGAGACTGAGAATGTTGAAGCAGTGGCTGGATCGAGCGCTGCAGTTGTTAACGAGAGTCAAGAAACTGTAAAATCGGCTCAAGAAGAGGTAATTTCTGCTGCGTCCGAAAATGAAGAATCTGATAAAGAGCCTGAAAAGACTGAGGCTGAAATTAGAGCAGAAAAAGAAAGGAGATTGGATGCAGATTTTGATCCGAATGCTGAAAAAGAATCTGATGAGGAGAGGCCTAAGAAAAAGGCGAAGCGTACAAAGTCTCCTTCAATCGAAATATCTAAGAAGACTACGGGGTCACCGCATACTAAAGGGAAACGAAAGGCTCAGAAAGCGGTGAGCAAGAGATACAAGAGCAAGATAAAAAGCACAGAAGCCATATAAGAACCTTCTGGTGCTCAGGAGAAAGGGGCCACACAAGAACCTCCTGTTATTGTTCATTTCGAAGCTGAAAGGCCAGGAGTTACACAAGAACCTCCTGTGTCTGAATTTGTTGAAGTTCCGATCGCTGAATTGCTGAGTGCTCAAATGACTTATGCTCCTGAAAGCTCTACGCCGAAGAAGTCTACACCGAAAGCTGCAACACCAAAGTATTCAACACCTATGACACCAAGGGGAAGTACGTTTGGTGATATGCCACACGGTCCAATAAGTCTTGAAGACTTGGATGAATTTTTCCCAGAGACGAATGCTGAAATGTTAGAAAAACGTGTGAAGATTTTGGAAGATAAAGTTGTACAGATTGAGTTAGAAAAGGCTGAGCTTGCAAAGAAGGTGAATCAAAGCGAAGTCGAAAAAGAAATACTTGATGATAAAGTAAAGGTGCTTGAGAATGAACGAAAATATTACAAGGCGTTGATAGAAAGTCTGCAGGACGCCAATGAAAAATTACAGCCAGAGATTACAGAGTTAAAGATAATTCAAGCTTTGAACGATCAAAGATTCATCAGATTACAAAAGGTCTTATCCAATAACCTGAATATTGATTTTATCGCTGAGTATGATCGTCTGGATCGTTAAGAAGCCAAGGAACGTGCTGAGAAAGAATTGGCTGATAGTGGTAAAGGAAAGCAGGTTGAGGGTGAAGCCCCTAAATCTTCTGCTGAAAAATCTTCTGATGTTCCAGAGAAGCCTGCTGAAGATGTTTCAAAAGCTTCTGAGTCTGATATACAAAAGGTTGACGAATCTGTCAAGCCTTCTGATCCTATTGTTGTTACTGAAGAAAAAGACGATGATGAAGCCAAAAAGGAAGATAAGAATGACGAAGAGGAAGAAGGATATGAAGATTGGAACGTTGGGGATGATGATGATGATTTTGATCAAGGTGATGATGATTTTGATCAGGGTGGTACAGGCTTAAAGATCAATGAAGCTAAAGTTTCTAATGAATTTGATTTTTTTGATCTGATGAATGATGAATCGAATAAGATGGAAGATAAAAGCCAGGGGGAGTCAGGGCAAAAAGGGCCTTCAGATGATATTAATGTGCTAGATGTTGATCATTTTGCAATGCCTGTGACTGCAGTACCTACGAAGGCTTTAATACTGATGTTGGAACACAATGTTGAAGAAGGTGAGTTTGTACATAATTACTCGAAAGAAGATCTGGCGAAACTAGTCGAGGTTGAAGCTGAGAACTTAGAGTTTGATTTTGAAGAGGTTATGAATGTCAACGCATTTGAACCTAAAGAGTATCAGTATGAGAGAAGGTTGAAGCTGATGAGTACAATCGTGTGATAGTTGAAGATTGGTCCTCAGATGTTGAAACAGAACAGAAAGCTAAGTATGTTGGTCAGGATTCAGAAATTTTCCCAACATTTGAAGAGATGTATAAACAGTTGAATGAAGATATGTTGAAAGATAGAATTGCTGAAGAGCTTCGTGAAGGAAAGATTCTTAAACCAATGACCAAAGAAGAGATAGCTGAAGCGAGAAAGTCCTGGTTTAAGGAGATGCCACGTGAACGAAAGTTTCGACGTCCACTAGCATTCTTCACCAGAAGTAAAGATGTTTCATTGGGAGATATACTGAGTTGGAGATGGTTTAAAGAGCTCAACGTTTATGCAATCAAAAGAGAGTTTGGAGTGCAATACTTCAAATATCTTGCTAATTTAAAGACATTGTCGTATTAGGATGGAAGAACTGGTACAAACAGTGAATGTTACTTATCAGATGAAGACAGTTGATCAATTGTTGTGGAAGATGATTAAATACGAAGCTGAAAAATGTTGGAATCACTGGAAGCCGTTTATTCCGAGACGAAGAATAAAGATTAACAAGGTTACAGGGGAAAGGACATAACGTTGATTATGAAACGTCTTAGAACCATGAGGAATATGCCGCTTATGCCGATCGAACAGAACCTCTATCCTTTATTCAAGTGGTGGCAGATTGATCCAGCTACTTGTGAAGCAGTGATTGTGTTAAAGTTTGAAGATCACCTGGATATTGCTAAGGAAAGAGTTGAAGTGATGGGTTATCAGGGTATGAGAGGTTTGTGGAGGACGATAAGGATTCTAGATCCTATGTGGTTGGTTAACTGCTCGAGAGAAGATATAAAATGCCTTTTCTACAGCAAGATTGTGTTTGAAGAAAGAGAAAAGGTACAGGCGATGTAGTATCATAAAGTTGTTAATGTTTGCTATGCACGTGAAGTAAATTCTGGTAAAATGTGGCAAACAAAATGGAGGGATCTGAAAAGAGTTGAATTTCTTAAAGAAGAAACAAGAAGTGAGGCGATCAAAGAAAAGATGGAAAAAGGGTAAGGCAAAGTTCGCTCAGAATGGCTAACTTCAAAAGACCACCGCCAACTGATCAGACATCGGATCCGAAACAAGAGAGACGAAAGAAGCCGTACAAGAACTTCTTTGGTTGGGTACGTTAATGTATATATGAAGATTGATAAAAGACGAAGACGATATCCAAGGGGGAGTTTGTTGGTGCATAATGTCTATATCTTAGTCTTATATCGAGTCTGTATTGTATAGAGCTGAATAGGCTAGGTTTTGAAGTATTTATAATATGTTTTAGCTAAGTTCGGCCATATGTCATGTATTGTATGCATGTTCGGGCGAACTTGTGTCCTACATGGCCGAACTTGTAAACCTATAAATTCCTAGCTTGTGTGTCTCATTTGTAACGTTGGCATTGTAGAGGCGAAGCTCTGTCAGTCTGTAATCTGAACGTTTAATCAATGAAACTGACGTTTAACTTATTAATTCTTGTCTATTGATAACACGACGTAATATTTCCGCTATTATGGACGTTAGATATCAAATTTAGGTTCCTAAGCATCAAGGATCGGTCCTACACTTATGGTTTATAATAGTTTATTTTAAACTCCAAGACTTCCGCTGTATTGCTCTGTGTTGTTTGGTTATGACGATATCAATCTTACGTCACAATACCCCCCACCAGGCCGACCAGGATACACATGAAAATCGGGGTGTGGCATCCATTGTCTACCACTCCATCACTATACTACCATCCACCACCTAACTTGTGACACACCCATCAACAACGATGGATCTCGCTCAATGATCACCCACAACACCAAACCCCCGAATTCTTGCTGAAGATTCACTACTGCACCACCATTAAACCTGCAACACTCTATCTTGGCGACAAGCACCACCATTTCAGATCCGGTTCACGGTATTTAATATCCCACTATTGTATTCCAGATATGATTTCTGGACGCATTTTTAAGAGGTGGTGATTACTTGTGGTGGTGGCATGGGAGAATGAGAGTAACTAAAGGTGATTTGTTGTGTTTGGCAGAGAGAGGGGGGGGGGTGGGTGGATACTTGGGTTAAATATATATTTTTTATTTTTTTGTTAAATATATAATAATAATAATAATAATAATAATAATATATAAATGATTTAAAAATAATAAATGTGAAACATAATTTTGGATGAAAATTACAAAAAGATAAAACATATATGTAATCCGACTAAAATAGCACTGAGTTAACTGACTTTTTATTTAAAGGAGTAGGGGTTTGGATCAAAGCGGAAAAAAAGAACCGAAACGTCTGGGACCCAAGGGAGAAAAAAACTAATTGGACTAAAATGACGTTTTTGCCAAACATCAGGGACTAAAATGACAATTTACTCTTTTATAATATTAAAAACATTTCTGGAGCTTTCAAATTTGATACAATTAAAAAAAATGATCTTTCAAACCATGGCTAGCACCATTCCACCAAATCTAACGTCGACTGTAATGTTATTTCTTGGGTGGTGGATGAGCACTACGCTTGAAAAAGAAAAACGGTGAAGTCAAATGATGGATTGAGGTAATTTATTAGTTTTTTAATAAAAAGAAGTGGTAATTAATTTCGAAATCACCCATTTAACTAAACATTTTTTCTAAGAACACCTGCTTGGGAAAAACTAAAATCCCTGAAACTTAATAATTACAATCTGTCTGGGAAATACATTTCATTAACTAATATATTGTAGTTTTTTGCTTCACTAATATTTTATTCTTTTTTGGAGATAAAGGCATGATAATGTTTTTGGTTAATGATCATAGCATGCATGTCCTTGGCTCAATGTCAACGCTTTTGCGCTATTAAATTATATTCCTTTATTGGAGTATATACACCCTAGCTGGCATTCCAATGGATTTGATATTGATACATTTTAACCTATAGCAGTTACTCCGTTATATGACTGTAAACAAGAATAAATGAATACTTGTAGATTCGTTGTTTCCATACGTAATTGTTGTCTTAATTATAACATGATCAGTTTGATCCTTCTTCAAATGTAAAAATGATTGATTCTTTTCTCTAGAGTTTATCTGAATTGTTGAAAGAAACATTCCACTTTTTTAATGTCGATCATGTGCAAATCATAATTGTTACGAACATGGAGTTACAACCCATGAAGTTAGAAAAAAAACTGATTAAAATATGAAGGGTTGACGGCATCTATGACATATTCATAGAACAAGGTCTATCTAATCTACTATAAATTAAACCTTGATCGCATTACATTCCAGCATCCAAAATTAAAGTTTATCTTTTGCAAGGCTATTCATCTTCAAAATGGCCACTTACAAAAACTCATTTGGATTTTTTGTGCTTCCAATTATGGTTCTAGCACTCTTAACTCTCCAAGCAGAAGGCCAAGGCTTAAAAGTTGGGTTCTATGAGAAATCATGTCCACATGCTGAAAATATCATAACTACGGTCATCAACGAAGTTATGGTGGTCGCCCCGTCTCTTTCTGGCCCATTGTTGAGAATGCATTTTCACGACTGCTTCATTCGGGTTTGTAACATGTTATATTATCATGTGATTTAAGTTCACTTCTTAGATTAGTTCATCATCTAACGTGAATGTGTTTTATGATTTATGAACCTTGCATTTGTAGGGTTGTGATGGATCGGTTTTACTGGATTCTCCAACAAATCAATCCGAGAAATTTGCACCCCCGAATCTCAGTCTGAGAGGGTTTAATATCATTGACAGAGTGAAGTTGGCGTTAGAAAATGCCTGTCCTGGTGTAGTTTCTTGTGCTGACATCGTAGCCCTTGTTGCCAGAGACGTTACTGTGGCGGTATATTTATCCCACTTACAAATCTAATGCTAAAATTAGCTTTATGTGTATAGCATGATAATCCCGACATTTTGGATACAATGTTCATTTTTCTTGTGATAATAATGATTCATCATCTTCTTATACGACAAACCTCTTTTGTTAACAGACCAAGGGACCATTTTGGGAGGTCGAAACTGGCCGAAGAGACGGAAATGTGTCTTTAATCAGTGATCCCATAAATCCAGCAACAGGATTGCCACCATTTTTTGCAAACATTAATCATTTGAAACAATCATTTGCACTGAGGGGATTAAACACAAAAGATCTTATTGTTCTTCTGGTACGTTAATGAGTATTTTTATTTTCGATGAACCTTTCTTACAAATTCATATCTTCAACAAAGTTAGTATCAAAGTGTTTAGTTTCCAGATTGTACATAACTAAAATGCGGATTCTTGATCATTTTTTAGGAGGGCATACCATAGGGATGTCTCATTGCTCGTCATTTGATAGCCGGCTCTACAACTTCACTGGGAAAGGCGATACTGACCCCTCAATGGACCCAAACTACATTGCAAGATTAAAGTTGAAGTGCAAGCAAGGAGACCAAACCACTTTAGCTGAGTTAGACCCTGGGAGCTTCAAGACATTTGATGGCTCTTACTACAGACTAGTGACTAAGAGGAGAGGACTTCTACAATCAGATGCAGCCTTGCTTAACGACCCTGAGACTAGAGCGTACTTGGTGCAATCTACTGGCCATGGTTCCACTTTCTTCAAGGATTTTGGTGTGTCTATGGTTAAAATGGGTCGTATTGGGGTTCTTACTGGCTCTCAGGGTGAAGTCAGGAAAGTTTGTTCCAAAAGGAACTAGAATCTCTTTATCCAGAAACTAAAATAAAAACAAGAGCAATCACGGTTCATCAGCGTTTGATCACGTGGTTTAACCTTGATAATTCAGTTTAACCTACTTTCAAGTTCAATCTATGTATGAATGTTCCACATAAGTTTCATCCATTAAATACCGTTTTCCTAGTCATAAATGTACTCAAACTAGAATACATCCGTGTACAATTTTCTTTATTTAATTCTTGTTATTAATGTGTTCTATTCATTCGGGAAAGTTATTTTTTTATGCTTTTGAATGGATTACTTCTTTGTTTAATCCATATTTATCATCACTAAATATTTCAACTACTGAAATCGGTAATTTCAACCCATTTGCAAGTATCTAAGAGGGATTACAACGTCAAGAGGATCATGACAGGTCATCTAGCTTCTCGTTAATTTCAACCATGAACCTTGTTATCTTTTAAGCATGTATGTTGTTCTTGAGCTCACAATAAACTACACAATTTGTATCACTTTAATTTTGATGAAGTTTAGTTAATATTTAATGATCTTATAGATTACTGGGAATGATTATGTTAATGTGTTATTCAACTTTAGGGAGATTATGGGTTTTTCGTGTTATCAGTCCAAATGATTATTGGATTAGATATCCTTGATGGAAAACTAATATGTATTTATAAACATTAACATGAATGTATCACTTGGGTTTACTTGCATGATTTTAGGTGGTATGTTTTGTTGGGTTCGTACACGACTAATTAAAAAAATTAGGAAGCGAAAACATGTGTGTACGAGTAGATCTAAACAAACTTTGGATCTCCCACCAGGAGGGGTACATATGCAAACTAAATAGAAAAGAACACAACCATAAGATTTTTAGAATACAATACCTGAAAAAAAAAGGTTGTCGTTGAATTTGAAATGCAAGACACCTCGATTCAACAACTCCGGACGCTAGATCTGGAGACATGAACTTGCACATGCAAGTATTCCCGACAACCGAAATCCTTTGTTTTCTACTCGTATATCACCATGCACAAAACTGTATTGATGTAGTCAAACTAAGACACCTAAACCCAACAATCCAATTGAACAGAAAAACACAAACCGGTCAAATCGGGGATGGTGGTGCGTGTGGCGGCACCCGGCGTGTGCATAACGGTGGTGCAAGATGGCGATGTGACGGCGGCAGCTGGTAGCTGTGGTGCAGTGGCGTGATTCCGGCAACCAAGCCAAGATTGGGTCAGTCAAGGTGGCGCAGAGTGAGAGGGGGCTGAAAGGTCGGGTTTCAGGTTTCTACTATGTTTTATAGTATATGGTTTTTCTTTTCCTAGAACGAAAAACTGAACCGCTTATCTAGAGTCTCTTAGATTTTCAACATGGTTTACCTCGAACAATTAAATATGAACGAATTAATCATTTATTTAAACTAATTAGACGTAATAATTAAATAATCAAACACATGTTAATTAAACCAAATAGTTAAATAACTCTTATTTAATGGTGTAAAACCGTCAATTGTTACAACATAACAACTAACACCTAGATCGATTTTAATCACCATGAGAGAGCATTCACATTGTAGCCTCTATGTTCATCCCACATCCACATTTAACACCCACATTTTTCTCTAAGATTTAAAAAAACATCTCACATCCAACCCTCTATCTTACTCACAAGCACTTATTTTATTATTTTTCTCTCACCATACTCACAATAAAAATACAGAGGGTTGGATATAAACCTCTAAATATAGACGTGTACTGTAGTATCTATAAGATTTTCTATATTATAGATATTCAAAGGTTGTGGTATTTTTGTTGTTTTTTATTTATTCCATCCTCTATGTTATATAGAATGTATTAATATGAAGACTCCAACATGAATGGTCTGAGATTTTATTCTTTAATAATCATTGCCGTATTGTGTATTTCATGTTAGATCGTAAAACTCTTAAACAATCAAAATTCAGTTGTCACTTTCGGTGTTACCCTTCGATCATAGCTCAATAGAAATGTTGTCGAATGCCCATACTATAGCACATTGATCCAACAATCCCCCACTTGCATATGTCTTGATCATTCATCAACACGGACACTGGTGACATGTTGGGCAATGTACTATTCTCGATTGGTCCAAGTGCTCCTACTTGACCTTCTAGTAACAGCCATGGTTGCTTGTCAATCATCTATTCAGTTATAGACATCAACTTGAACATGAGACCTAGATCATCTATTCATTCTCATTAAGATTCAACAAATCTCATCGCGATCCAGGTTCATAGGTTCAACAAACTCTTAGTTTGAGAACGGCCATGCATTTATTACCACTATAATCAACCAGGGGCCAAGATGTCAAAAATCTTACAAAAGCAAGAGAACCTAATCTCTTATTGACTACATGATAACTCCCCACTTAACCTTAGATTAGTCCCCAATAGTTGGCATTATTGCTCCATATTAAGTACAAATGTTAGCCAACTATCAAAGGACAACCTTTGGTAAATATGGGTTAACATGCACCTCAGGTTCCAAAGACAACACCATTTTCAAGTACTACCTATGACTATGATCCATGAAGTATTATTGAAACAGGTTACACCTAATTATAATTCCCCAATGATTATCTATGAAAGTGGCATTCAACTCCTTGAACTTTCATTAATGATCTCATCGTTCAATGAACCAACCAATACTTCACAATGGTCTTGATTCAGATTTATTCCCATAAGTTTGATCGACCACAGATATTATGAATAACTATTTATTCAGAGATGGTTTAAATGTACAAAAAATTGAACTAAAGTTAACATTAACAAGCGGAACATTAACCCTTTAATTTCAATTGTTTATAGGGTTATTATATCATTCAACAACACACATGTACTAATTAAAACTTATATCCAGTTTGGCTTTCCTAAATCTTCACATATGCTCAAAAAACTTGGGGTATTGATTTGGCCTATGGGTGAGCCAAAATAAGATTATACATGTTTTAATCATCTATGCATTCTAGTTTTAAGATTTCTCGTATTCATTGAAAGTTATTAGAACCACAAATTGACAACTTCAAATCATCATTGAGAAATTATCCAACTCTTGGACAATAATTCTCTACGAGTTTTACCCATACTATCTCACAGTACAAAATTCATACCCTTATAAACATATTTGTACTTATACAGTTATTCTTACAAGGCTCCCTAAGTAATTGCCATTGTATGACCATTCCTTTCTTTAAAGCAACAGTTTAATAACATCTATTTATCTACATAGATTTGTAGGATCGTGTTTGACGTGTAGAAACACAAATGTGATATCTAAACCACTAAGAAATGTTTGGAATCCATTTAAAAGTAGACGAACAAGCTTGGTTTCATAATCTATCTTTTCTCTATTGTTTTGGACAGCATAACAAAAGCTCTCCACAATCAAATGCCAAAGTTATCTCCTCATTCAGCCCATGTCTCTATTTATAGACATGCAAGTTACTAATGGGGTGTAGGAGGCATGCGTGATTAACCTCATACACACGTAGGACTCCTACGTGCGTATTAGTGTTTACAATATCAAATCCAAAACTAAAACACTCACAAAACACTACCCTATAACATACAAACCCTAGACTTAGACGTAGGCGTTAGACCTACATGTACCAAAAACTCCCCCTTGGATATTGTCGCAGTCTTATCTTCTAGGTCTTCAAAACTTCAATAATCTATCCCACAAATTTTTGTTCTATACTCCTTCCTGTGTTCTAAACGCTTAATCACTACATGCATCAAAAACTTATACGGTCTGGCTACACAACTTTTCGCGTAACTTGCTGAGTTTAAAATTCCGTTGTAGCCCTTGCGAAGAAACACTCCTTTGACCAGCTTCTCCTCTAAACTGACTGGATCCGCCGGTGAATCTCCAAACCCTAACACTCTCCTCATAGATTCCACTGTAATAATCACTTTCTTCCCCTGAACCTTCGAGAGAATTTCTAGAGATGTGAGTTAGCATTCCGTCTTTGCATTATCCCATAACTCTTTGTTGATCGTCTAATAAGGTACACAATCTTCAGTTATAGCTTTATAGATTCTCGACCTCTCTAGAAACGGAAACATGAACTTGAACAGTTTCACTTTTTTATCTTACTCATCCAACAATGCAATAATGTTGTATTTCATGTCATTGTCTTTAGGGATATTTGGTTTCACTATCTACTATCCGAACAAACACACAAACATTTAAACATCAAATGTACAACGCAACTCATGAATGAGACTCATACAACGCATGATCAAAGAAACGCATGAGACATGTGGAACATATGACACATTAGAGCGCATAACCAATTTGAATGGATGACCTTATGGAACAGATGAACACGCAGAACACTTAAAAACGTATGACACACGAAACGGATGACCATTTCATGTGTATTACACCTAGAACAAATGAGAAATATGGAACGGAAGATCAATGGAATGGTTGACACACAATATGCGACACCCGGCTATTTAGTGTCCATACTTTACTAATGTAACATGTGTTAATCATGAATAATGATAGTATTTGAAGTTATTTGGTGTAAATTAACAATATTTGATATGTTGGCAAATCCAAACTTTTCTAAAATTATGTTGAGAAAAACAAGATATAAGCTTATCACTTATCGAACAGTATGTGAAACGAACATCGGTGACCGCCCGATTAATGTTAAAATCCTAAAATATTATGATATGATTAAAATGCCATTTTTAATCATATGTAAGTGGAAAATTTAAATAAAATGTTTAAAACACTGTTCACAACTCTTGGAAATTAAACAACAAAATGGTATTATCAAAACAAACTAGAAGTGTATATGTGAGTGTGTATGAGTCATGAGTATGATGCATGTGGGTTAGAGATTGTGTTTTGTTTAAAAGTTGAATTTTGGTTGTATAGATTCTTGAAAAGTTCCTACATGTGTGATAAAAGAGAATCTACATAAAGATGATTATGATTAAGTTGAGAATATGAAAAGTGATTTCTTGGATGGAAATGTGTCGTGTATATATATGTGTATAAATACATATGTGTAATTTGTTTGTTAGTTCATAAAAGTATGGAAAGGATGCATGCAATGGTGTGATGATGATTAGATGAATGATTTAAGTGAAGAAAATGTCTTGGATTATTTTGGAGTTATATTAAATGTATGTTGGATGCATTTAAGTTTTTAAATGATGAAGAAATGATGGTCATGCATTAAGTACTTGTATATAAATGTTAGTGATGATTGGATGATGATGAAATAGAAGTGATTAGATGATGATATGATAAGATACATGAAAGATTAATTAAATCAGGTTTCATTCATGTTAATATGATGATAGATAATGTGTTTTAATGATACAAAGAAATGTCATAAGTTTGATGGTTTTGCATGTTGTACATGAGGCTTAAATAGTAGTAAAATGGATGAAATTGCATGATTTATGTGGCTTACATGAAATCTGCACTAATATGATTATTAGTACCATTTTATTCAGTACATAACATGTATTGTGTAAAAATATGAAGTCATGATGACTCGGGTGATTATAGTAAAGTTCGGTACAAGACTATGCGATAAAAATGGTAAAATCGGCTTTTAAAGTGATTTTCACGTTATTGATTTAGATCAGGTTATAAAATGATATTTCATGAGAAACAGATGTACTTGAACTTATTTTATGTATCCATGGTGTTTGGCTAGTCATCTTTGACTTTCGACGCCTAAAAACATTAATGAAACGTTAAAAATACCATATTTGATATACATAAAAACGGGTTGTTTAAGTGTGATTTTGCGTGATAAGATGTGACATATGGATATGAGTATATGTTATGAGGGATGATAAGTGTTACCATGATAGTAGAGTATAAGACTATGCATGTACACTTGTGCGATTAAACCAAGATTTCGTTAAAAGACACGTTAAGATACGACTTACTTGTGAAGCATAAAAATTTATACATATGTTAACTTGTGGAGTTATTACATGTATAATATGCTTTTAAAATGAGAAAATATATAATTTGGAAGAATACATTCACTATGATCTTGATGATATACAAGTGTTTGTGTAAATATGTTACAAAGCGCAAATTGTAGATATATTGTACATGAACAAGTGTGATAACAGATATAACATACTTAGGGTCACCAATAAAATCGTCCAAGCCGCAAAAATCTTAATATATATATATATATATATATATATTGGAAAATTCAAATGAGAAGAAAGTACAAATTAAGAATAAAAAGAATAAAAGGTACAAAGGTAATATGAAAAAATTATTTAACGAGTCTATCCTTTATTTTGTTATTCAAATTAATGAACCCTAATAATTTAATGAGTTTATCCTATAAAATAGTTGTGCACCTTATACAATAAAACAATCATGCACATGATCCTACATATTCAAAGTTTCCTACACCATAAAAATGTTTTGGTGTAGGGTACAGAATGTGTAGGACCCACAGAAACATTATTTTGTTGTATGGTACATAATGTGTAGGACCCTAACACTTTCACATAATTTTGTGACTCATAATAAAATATGTGTAGGACACTAACACTTTTAAATAATTTTGTTACTCCTATAAAATTGGTGTAGCACAACACATTAATGGTGGTGAAGGAGAAATAATAGTGGCATTAATGAGACTTGAGTAACTCTTTATAAAATTTATTAATATTCTACATCAAATTGTCTATGATACCCTTGTTAATTAAAGCATTAATTAAAAGGTTACAAAAATGATATCTTGATTCAGAACCATTGATCAAAAAAATATAGGGTCTAGATTAATTTATTTTTAATTTCTTCTTGCAAGAAGATTCTTCTCAAATGTACCTTTATATATATACACACACACACACACACACACACATATATATATATATATATATATATATATATGTGTGTGTGTGTGTGTGTGTGTGTGTGTGTGTGGTGTGACAAATGTGTCTTCAGTTGTCATTATCAAATCCCAAACAATTTCATAAGCAATAAAACCTTGTGTTATTCATTGAATTGTGAAATTTATCCATAACAATTGCACAATATCAATCCTTGTTCAAAATCGAGGTCTTAAACAATTTTTGGAAATTTATAAGTAAACTGTTACATAAACGTAACCAGTTTAATGCAACGTATACTCCAGAATAGTGACATAAGCTAAACATACCCTAAATATCCTTTACATAACTTAGAAATAAGTTTTGAAGGGTTTGGTAAGTCAAAAACAAGCCTATTCGATCATAGGGACTATTGATGACAAACTACGAAAGTCTGCCGATTCTCGTAGCGACGCACACTCCGGAACAAGTTCATAATCTAAACATACCCTAAATACCCTTAACATAGCTTAGAAATAAGTTTCAAGGGCTTCGGTATGGCAAAAACATACTTATGCAACTTCAGGGGCTATTTTGCAAATTCTGTGAAAGTATGCCGATTCACGTATTTCTTAATACGAGACACGTACATACATCCAAAAATTTTTGTAAGCATTAAAATCTTGTTTTTAATGATTGGAATGCAAAAATATCATTCGTTGCGCATTTACGGTCATTTGCGCGTTCGTCATGATTTTCATCGTAATTAACCGAAAACCGCAATCGTACGACCAAAAGAACCAACATCCGTGACATTTTTGGACATATTTCAAGTTCCCTATGCTTTATCGTCCTTATAGAGCTTAAAAATCAGGTTAACGGGTGTTACAAATGCTAAAACGCGACAAAACGAGTTCAGGGGCCTGTTCTGCCAATTTTAAAACTTTTGCCCTTGCAAGGGCCTTACGGACCGTAAGGCAAAATCCCATATGGTCCGTAAGGGGTCCCCAGATCAGAAGCTTCTTAAATGCAACCTGGCAGCTTCTTGTTGCATTTCTTGGCCACCAAGTCGCAATTTTTGCCACCTTTAACCTGCAATGGACACGTGGGAGGGCACTAATCACTTCTATAACACTTCGTTTTGATACCAAATCAGTTTTCTAACTTAGTTAAACATGTTTAACTCATCACTTTTAGTTTAGTGCTTATTTAGGGTCGTAAGTCAAGCGGTCTTGACCACCGCTTTGACTTTCGAATCCGACCAAACACATACTTGTGACCATAGTTGTGTAGGGAATAACCCTATGAGGTTATACCTATGGTCACGTCATTTGGTTATTGTTATGTTAAGTCGCCTATTATGCCTTTATGTATGACCAAAATGCCCTTTTTGTGCATAAATCGATTTTAACCAATGTTTTACCATATACACTAATGTTATAACATTATTAAACATGTTTTGGCATATAAGACTTATCATAACACGTATCTAACCATCCGAACTCATATTTACGTAAATGATCCGTGAAAGTAGTGTAAACTACCTTAATGAGTCGTAACGGGTCAAGAGCACTTAGCATTACTATCTAATCAGAATGTAGACATTGTTAAACCATTTGATATGAGTTCCAACACTCATTTGGTTTACAAGACCTCATTCTATCCTATCCGCCGATTAAATTTCCGACATTTACATAGTTATCCGATTTTAGGACACGCTTGAATTCTAGGACTTTTGGACTTGTTTGATCTTTGATTCAAGATTTCTTTACAATCCCAAGTGAGTACATAGTCTCCTCTTTTACATTTTCAAATGTTTTGGGGTGATACATATGTGCTTATGACTATTTTCGCGATTTCTTGACATTACATATGCTTTGATTACATAGTACATATAATACATGATTTCAATTGCATTTTGCTTCGTATGTTGACTTAGCATACCTAACATTCGTTTTCAAAGACATTTTATATGGTATATTGACTTAGTATACCTACATATGGTTTTAAAGACATTTTACTTCGTATGTTTACTTAGCATACCTAGTACACGATTTCAAGACATTTTGCTCGGTATATTGACTTAGTATGCCAAGTACATGGTTTCTAAACATTTTTATAACATGCTTACATTGTTCAAGACATATTGGTGCGTTGAATATACAATGATACATTCATTAACAATGATGCTGACCGGTAGTATGTAATGTACCATAGGTTTGACACCCCATTCCCGCTTTCTAGTCGTTTGAAAGTATCCATTGGGGAATGACAGAATCTGATGAATATTAATAGACCTTTGTTTTTATAAGGGTTTATTCGATAGTCGACAAGGCTTGAATGTATTCGCCAACAATCCTAATATATGTTTTTACAATAAAAGCAATGGTTTATAAGACATAACTTTTGGATTTAAACAAAACCTTTGTTTATTCAAAGATATTGTTTTATACAAGGACGATTGGTTTATAACAAGGACAATTGGACACCTTTGTTTATTCAAATATATTGTTTTATACAAGGACGATTGGTTTATAACAAGGACAATTGGACGATTGGTTTATGGTAAGTGTTTTGGATAACGAGGCGTGTGTAATATAATAAAAGCACGGTGGATACGCCTCTGGTACTTCCTATATAGAAGTGCTTTTATTATATTGCATATCGTAGCATTATATAACTCACTTTGAACTAAGACAAGACATGACACTCTTATACAAGACATTGGATATTACTCGACATTATTACACATGACATTAGTTTATACACAACACTTGGTTTACACTAGACAATGTTTATACATAACATCTAGTTTACACAAAGACATTGATTTATACATGATACTTTATATACAAAGACATGACACATTTCATACAAAGACATGACTACTTTTACAAAAGACATATTTTGGTTATTAAGTTAACCATACATCATTCTTTTAAATCATTGATTTTCATATGATTTTACAAAAGAAAACATTTTCACAAAGGTTCATTGGCTACTTTTAGTTAAACATTTCTTTTAACAATTCAAAGCCATGAATCCTCATCAACAAAAACCTATGTTACTCACAGGCATTTTTATGCTGACGTGCCTATTTTCACATATGTTTCAGATTTACTTTTGTGATGATTGTCGCCGGATGCTACACATAGGATGGACTCGAGCTTTAGTGACTTTGAAACTCGAAAGACATTTTCATTGTATTTCATAACCATTATTCCAAGACAATGTAATTTGATGATTCAATAACAAAACTTTAAGTACCATGCGTTGTGAAACAATTTGTAACGTGACTCCCCAAGTGTTTCCGCCGCGTGTGTTGCATTACACGATTTGGGGTGTTACTATATATATATATATATATATATATATATATATATATATATATATATATATATATATATATATGAACACACACACATATAAATATATAAACACGCCAACATAACCAATATAAAGACTTTTCGAGGAAATCTCAAAGTTATGTGAAAAATCATATGCTTTGAAGAAACTTAGGGATTTTAGAATATTTGGTCAATTAATCGCCGCTACTTGAAATTAGGACGTGTAGACCAATTTTGTGGATTTTGTACTTGTTGAAAATGCACCCAAAGGTGAGTATCACTTCCCCCTCCCCCTTTTTACTGTTTTATAAAATGTTTTGGGTGAAGGACACATCTTAAAATGGATATAATATGTCTTTATGTACTACATGCCTTTAAATGAGTTATTAGTATGTTTTCGAGGGAAATATGGTTTGAAAATGAATGCGTTGTGTTTCGAAAAAAAATTGGTTTTGAAATGTGGATGATATAATTTTTTTTTTTGAGGAAAACGAGAATGGGTTGAATATAAATTGTTTTGGGGAGGAAGATGGTGGATTACAATGTTTGGGGTGAAACCACAGTATAAATTTAAAAATGTTTAAATCTAAGTTGTGACGAATTTGCCTGATCTCAAGAGAGTTGGTATCAGAATAGGTCTACGTCTCGGTGGGGACTCCAGGGAATTCTTACAACACAAGATATTAGTTTTGAATTTAGTATTAAATTTTGAATTTAGCGGGATATATATATATATATATATATGGGTTACAATGATAACTGCCACGAGTTGCGAGAACCGCGATAACTTTTTGATCTGGGGCGAGTTGGACCAATTTTTTTTACACAAACGTAGAGGAAAATATTATAAACACATCTGTAAAAAAGTAAAAAAAAATTGTTGAGGCGGTAGTTTTGACTGATGCAATTTTTTTTACGCCTGACGAAAAATTAAATATAAAATTTACGCCGAGTGTAAAAAAAACTAGCATAAGTCAAAACTATCGACTCGACATTTTTTAAATTTTTTTACAGATGTGTTTATAATATTTTCATCTACGTTTTTGCAAAAAAAAAAATTGGCCCAACTCGCTCTGGATCAAAAAGTTCTCGCGGTTCTCGCAACTCGTGGTGGTTCTCATTTGAACCGAATCCTATATATATATATACTGTTCATGAGGCATGCCCCATTAGTGACCCAATTTGAGGCACTCTGTGCGAATTTAGTCGTTTAGTCATTAATATCGGTATGCGTAGAGTTGTTGATAGATATATCGGGTTGAAAACTGCGTCGTGACCGGTAGCTCCGCCTCAAGTCAAGCGAAGATTTGATATTTTGTGATTGTCTAGCGTTGATTATAACCTTATTGTTAATATATAGCTCATAGGCCTTGCTACCCCATGAATCTGAAATTTTGATGCTAGAAATTTAATATACATTTAAACCCTTTGGAAGATGATTTGTGTCGAAGGTTTTGGGAAAACGCTTGCGACCGGAGAACTGACCCCCTGGATTTTTAAAAAGGAAATCTAATTTGACTTTCTTAAAATATATGAATTTGACTTTCTTAAAATATATGAATGGTTTGACATAAAATTTATTACAAAAAAAAAATTTCCTTAAAGAAATTAGATTATAATTTGAACATGTGAACTCACCAACGTATTTGTGTTGACACTTGATTTTACGTGTTCTTCAAGTACATGAGTTTGGCTTCGAGATTTTAGCTTTTCTTGTAGTTGTTGATACAATTTATAATAAATAATGTTTAGACAACTTTTAAAACTGTTAGGGACCATTTGTAGGGTTCAACCGACAATGTTAAGGTTGTGTTTACGTTTAAACTTTAACCTTTATTTTTTAACTAAGTTACATGTCCAAAGTAAATATTGCATCGTCCGCAAAGATATTAATGGGTACCAACCTCCGTCAACCCCAAATTCGTATTTTCCGCGGTGACGTTTTTAGGGCGTGAAAGAAGTTGGTATCAAAGCCAATAGTGTTAGCAAACTAGACGTTTTCTTGAAAACCTCTAGACTTCAACCGAAGAATTTTGAGAACAAAACCCAAAATTCGCAAAGCCAATAATTAAATAAACATGGATTTTGATCATGTATGAAAGCTAATGGAAGTTTATATGCATATGTGTTAATCTGTTTACTTGTGCCTAATGTGATATAAGCAACCTTTTTGTTCGAACATGTAACACCCCAAATCATGTAAAACAACATGCGGCGGAAACACTTGGGGAGTCACATTAACAGATTGTTTCAATAACACATGGTATTTGAAGTTTTGTTTAATTAGATATTAAACATAGGTTATATTGTCATAAGAGTCTATAAACGTTTTAAAACAACCAAACAAACAAAACATGCATAATTATTGTCTCTCTTGTTTTATAATCGCTAAGGCCCGTCCAAATCCTATATGAGCATGTATCAATATCATCAAGCATTGTTCCATGAAACATATGTGAAAACGAATCAACAAAAATATGCCGGCGAGTACATAGGTTTTGTGAGTGTGTCAAGTTCATGGCTTTGTATATATTGCAATATAATCTGACTACTAGAGTCATAAGTGAAAACCTTGTTTTGAAAGCATTTGATATTGCAACAACTATTCGTCTAAAACAAAAGGATAAAAGTTTATAAAATCTCGTAGCCATGAACCGTGACTCAAAAACATTTGTTCGTAAATCCAAGTTGTAAATCGTCTTGAAATAACTCGTATGGTTTATATCTTTAATCGAAAATCATTGTGTGACATTGTTTGAAATCATTTGTCCAAGTAATGTAAATAACGACACGTATGTAATGTAATAAAAGCACTTATATATAGGAAGTACCAGCGGCGTATCCACCATGCTTTTATTACATTACACCCGTTCCGTTATCTAAATCACTTATCATAAACCAATTGTCATAAAACAATTGTTCATTGTTCCTTGTTATAAACCATTGTTCATTCATTCATCGTTCATTATTCATTGTTCATCGTTCATCGTTCCTTGTTTTAATTGTGAAAACTTTTGGTCGTTTCGTGAATACATTCAAACCTTTGTTGACTTGTTCCAGACCACCCATGGTGTCCCTTAATCGTATAACAAACCACCAAAGGGTTTGTTACATACAGTTTCAGTCGCTTCCCAAATTTCCCCACAAACCCCGGGAAATTTGGTAACGGGATTGTCAGTCTTAGGCGCCTTAACTTACTACTGGTCGGCTTGGCCAATGTTAATGAATGTCATTCTTGTTATAAATACATTGCACCAACAAGTTCGTTCACATTATTGAAATCGTTGTGTTTAATATAAACCATAGTATTTGCATTTGAAAACTTGAAAACATTTAGCACATATGAATCACCCCAAAACAATTGTAAAACATAAAATAGGGAACTAGGTACTCACATGTGATAGCAAATTAACTCTTGGATCAATAAGAAAATCGAAGCTCAAAGATCCGAGAAATCACGCGTCCTAAAAATGAATAACAGTGTAAATATCGGGGCTTGAAATCGGAAGATTCGGATAGAATGAGATCTTATAAACCAAGTGAGTGTCGGAACTCATATAATATGGTTTAATAAGCTTACATTCTGAGTTGGAAAGATTTTTAAGTGCTTTTGACCCGTTATGACCCGTTAAGGTAGTTTTAGCCGCTTTCACGCGTCATTTGCGTAACAACGCATTCGGATGGTTAGATATGTGTCATAATAAGTTTTAAATGCTTAAACATGTTTAAAAATGTTTTTGATCAGATTATATGTCAAATATTGTGTTACATATGCTTAACGTTGATTTGTTTGCGAAAAGGGCATTTTGGTCGTTTTTAAGTTATATTACAAGCAATCATCATAACACAATCCAAAAATCATGACCATAAGGTATAACCTCAGAGGGTTATTCCCTATATATTTATGGTCACAATTATGTATTTGGTTGGGTCCGAAGGTCCACCAAACGGGTCAGATTCAGAAGTCAAAGCGGTGGTCAAACCGTTCAACTTTTTTATTCAAAATAAGCACTACAATGAGAGTGACGAGTTAGACATGTTTTGACATGTCTAAATAAGTTTATAAAAGAGTTTTGGCATCAAAACAACCTGTTTTGACACCCGAATTTAGATCCGTTGCAAAATGCACAAAAATCACATTTTGACCAAAACTTTGACTTGTCAAAATAGCTAGATACGATGAGAATCAGTAGGCATGATTTTTGTGGATCATAACCACCTTGATTACCCTCATAAAGCAAGTTTCAATTGGATTTTAAACTGATCAATTCATGATCAATTTTGGAAGTCAAATAAAAGTCAAATTTTGTGACTTTTAATCAAATTAACCATAAGAATTGAAACAAGCATGAAGGAGATCACTTACAAACACTAAAGATTGATCAAGAACACCAGAGGAAACTCCAAGATGGTTGCTAAATTCGGATTTAGAGCAGGGTGTTGCAAGAAAGTGATCAAAAAGTTCATAAGGGTGATGAACATGGGTATTTATAGAAAGTTTGGATTAATAGGGTCATGCCAAGTGTTTATGACTCATCTTTGAAGTAGGTTAGTGTCCACTTATGTGTCAAAAGCAGAGATTAGGGTGGCAAGTTCGAAAGGTGAGTCAACAAGGGAGTTAACAAGAAGCTGGCAGGTTTCAGCTGAAAACTGGTAACCCTCGCGCCACGCGACAGGTCTAGTTGGTGCTGGCGCGCCACGTGAGGCCTCCCAAATATTAGAAACTTTCAAAAATGGCAGAACAGGTCCCTGAACTTGTATTTGTCGTGTTTTGGCACTTTTACGCCCGTTAACCTCATTTCTAAGCTCCATAAGGACGTTAAAGTATAGGGAACTTGAAATATGTTCAAAATGTTCTAGAGGTCGGTTTGTTTGGTCGTACAGTCATGGTTTTCGGTTAGTTACGACGAAAATCGTAACGAACACGTGCATGACCGTAAATGCGTAACGAACGGATTTTTCGCATTCCAGTCACTAAAATACAATATTTTAATGACTAAAAAATTTTTTGAATGTCCATACACGTTCCGTATAGCGATATAGGCGAAAAAGGCATAGTTTCGCGAAATTTGCAAAATAGCCCCTGAAGTTACAATAGTGTGATTTTGCCATACCGAAGCCTTCAAAGATTATTTCTAAGATATTTAAAGGATATTTAAGGTATTATAGGCTTGTCTTCTTGTTCCGGAGCGTACGTCGCTGCGAGAATCGACAGACTTTTGCAGTTTGTCGTAATTAGTCCTTGTGATCGAATAAACTTGTTTTTGACATACCAAACCCTCCAAAACTTATTTCTAATTTATGCAAAGGTTATTTAAGGTATGTTTAGCTTGTGACATTATTCTAGAACGTATGTTGTGTTAAATTGGTTTCGTTTGCGTATCGGTTCACCGGTTTTGCTCATAGAAGCGATCCAAGAGTTCGAAATTGTGCAATATTCGAATGTGTGCAATTGTCCTAGTAAATAAACAAAATTCATATATAAAACATAAATTTCCATTCATTGATAACTTTTTTGTCATTGTTACATGCTCGAATTGCCACAGATATCACAGTCTCCCCTACTTTAGGAAATTTTGTCCCGAAATTTAATTAGAGGAAACTTGTGAGAATAAGTGTGGATACTTCGTTTTCATTTGATCCTCTCGTTCCCAAGTAAATTCTGGGCCATGTTTGGATTCCAGTGAACTTTGACTATCGGGATTTGTCTTCGTTTCAGTTTCTTGACATCACGGTCCATTATCTCCACTGGTTTCTCGACAAAATGCATAGTGTCATCAACGTGAATCTCATCGAGTGGAATATGGAGATTTGTATCGGCTAAACACTTCTTTAAATTGAACACGTGGAATGTTGGGTGAATATTCCCGAGTTTAGGAGGTAGCTCAAGTCGGTAGGCCACCTTTCCGATTCTTTCGACGATCTTGAATGGTCCAACGTATCGTGGTGCAAGTTTTCCTTTCTTTCCAAATCTAACCACTCCTTTCCAAGGGGATACCTTGAGTAGGACGTGATCACCAAATTAGAATTCCAAGGGCTTGCGTCGCTTGTTCGCATAACTCTTTTGACGGCTTCTAGCTGTTAAAAGGTTATCGCGTATTTTCTTGACTTTCTCAGTTGTGTCGTGGATGAGTTCAGGTCCAGTGAGCTGTGTCTCATTGATCTCATTCCAACAGACAAGTGAATGACATTTTCGACCGTATAAAAATTCGAAAGGCGCCATGTTAATGCTGGCGTGATAACTATTGTTATAAGAGAATTCGACCAATGGTAGATGTGAATCCCAACTACCACCAAAATCGATCACGCCAGCTCTAAGCATATCCTCCAGAGTTTGAATCATCCTCTCAGATTGTCCATCGTTTGAGGATGATAAGCAGTACTCAGATTGAGTTTGGTTCCCATTGCGGATTGCATAGTCTTCCAGAAATGAGATGAGAACCGAGCGTCTCGGTCAGATATGATATTCAAAGGAACACCATGACGAGACACAATCTCGTCAACATAGATCTTGGCAAGCTTGTCAGCCGGATAATCTTCACGAATCGCTATGAAGTGTGCTGACTTTGTTAGACGGTCAATGATCACCCAAATTACATCATGAACTCTAGATGTATGCGGTAAGTTAGTGATGAGATCCATCGCAATGTTCTCCCACTTCCATACCGGTATTTCCGGTTGTTCAAGCAAACCAGACGGACATTGATGTTCGGCCTTAACTTTGAGACAAGTAAGGCATTTCGATACATACAAGGCAATGTCACTCTTCATACCCGGCCACCAATACTGGGTACGAAGATCCTTGTACATTTTTGTAGCACCAGGATGAATCGAGTAACGAGACTTATGTGCTTCGTCCATCAATAGAGTACGGAGATTGTGTTGATTCGGGACCCATAAACGGCTCATGTAGTATAGTAATCCATCGTCTTTCGTTTCGAGTTGAAGCTCGAGTTGGTGGTAATTCGTCTTTCAACAAACCTTGTGTTACACAAGTGAGTTGGGCTTCAAGAATACGTGCTTGAATATCGGATCGAACTCGAACATAATGAAGCTTGACACGTTCTTTGCGACTAAGCGCATCAGCCACAACATTCGCCTTACTAGGATGGTAGCGAATTTCGCAGTCGTAATCGTTTAGAAGTTCGACCCATCGTCGTTGTCTCATGTTCAGCTCTTTTTGATTGAAAATATGTTGGAGACTTTTGTGGTCTGTGAAAACCACACACTTCGTGCCATAAAGATAGTGTCTCAAGATTTTGAGAGCAAAGACAACAGCTCCTAACTCAAGATCATGGGTTGTGTAATTCTTCTCGTGGGTTTTCAATTGTCTTGACGAGTAGGCGATGACCTTATCTCGTTGCATCAGGACACAACCAAGGCCTAGATTCGACGTGTCACAATAAACCACAAAATCATCATTGCCATCGGGTAAGGACAGAATAGGAGCATCACAGAGTTTCTGTTTTAACGTTTGGAAAGCTTCCTCTTGTTTAGGTCCCCACTCAAAAGGTTTATTTTTTTGAGTTAACGCAGTGAGGGGAACCGTGATCTTTGAGAAATTCAAAATAAATCGTCGATAGTAACCAGCAAGACCAAGAAATGAACGAACTTCTATGGGAGTAGTGGGTGTTTTCCAATCCTTAATCGCAACGATTTTGGAAGGATCCACATGAATTCCTTGTTAATTTACAATGTGTCCCAAAAATTGAACTTCTTTCAATCAGAACTCACATTTGGAGAATTTGGCGTAAAGTTGTTCTTTCTTCAGAAGTTCCATTATTAATCGAAGATGTTGTTCGTGCTCGGCTCGAGACTTGGAATATATCAAAATGCCATCGATAAATACAATGATGAACTTGTCTAAATAAGGTTTACAAACCTGATTCATTAAGTCCATGAATACAGCTAGAGCATTTGTCAAGCCAAAAGGCATAACAGTGAACTCATAGTGGTCGTATCTTGTGCGGAAAGCAGTCTTGGGAATATCTTCCTCGATACACAAAGTTGATGATACCCAGAACGCAGATCGATCTTCAAAAAACATGTGGCACCTTGTAATTGATCAAACAGATCATCAATGTGAGGTAGGGGATATCGTGTCTTGATCGTGAGTTTGTTGAGCTCATGATAATCGATACACATCCGGAAGGATCCATCTTTCTTTTTCATAAATATGACAGGAGCACCCCAAGGAGAATAACTTGGACGAATGAAACCTTTGTCTAATAACTCTTGTAGTTGCTTCGATAACTCCTGCATCTCCGAAGGTGCAAGACGATAAGGAGATTTGGCTATTGGGTTGGCACTTGGTACAAGGTCGATACGAAACTTCGACTTGTCGTACTGGAGGTAAACCAGGTAGATCTTCAGGAAACACCTCAGGGTAATCTCGAATAACAGGAATGTCTCGAATATTCTTGCTCTTGTCTGTCTGCTCCACAATATGTGCCAAGAAGGCGACATAATTCTTTCGCAAGTATTTCTGAGCTTGGGTACACGTCATGAGTTTAAGGCTACTAACGGGTTTCTCTCCACGAACTTCTAGAATTTCACCATACGGAAGAGGTACTCGAACAATCTTGTCAAAACAAATAACTTTGGCATGATGTTTGGTTAACCAATCCATCCCAATAATGATGCCAAAACTTCCAAGTTTCATAGGTGTAAGGTCGATAGGGAAAAGATGGTTATTGAGGTTCAATTCGCAGTTACGAATGACGGAATCAAGTACGAGGGGTTCACCATTGGCTATTTCGACAGACAAGGGTCTTCCTAGTTTAGTTCTAGGCATCGAAAGCAAGGGCTCAAAAGTTAACGACACAAAGCTTCTATCGGCACCCGAATCGAAAAGAACAGAAGCAGGATGATTGTTGACAAGGAACGTACCATTAACAACGTCATTATCAGCACGAGCCTCATTGGCGTTCATGTTAAAAGCTCGTCCACGAGCCGGATTAGCATTTGCTATCCTTGGACAGTTGTTCCTGTAGTGACCCATTTCACCACAATTGTAACAAGAACCAGGTGGAAAGTGAGGTCGAGCAGTATTTGCTTGTGGTTGAACTGGGTTCTGTGCAGCTGGGTTTGGGTTAAAGCGACAAATATTCGCTAATTGACCAAGTTTTCCACAGGTAGTACACTGACGACATGGTATATGAACTTGATGGTGACCATTACATCGGTTGCAAAGCGGTGCAGTTCTTGTATATGGTTTCTTTGTCGAAGGCTGAGCTGGTTGGTTTTGCAGAGCAGTTGGAACAGGTTGAGCAGGTTGAGTAGTAACAGCAAAGTTTTGAGAAGCCTTACGCTTCTTTGATCGTTTGGAAGGCTTGGCTTTGTTTCCCTTTGGTTTCTCTTGGGTTAACTTAGCAGAGGATTTCTTATTGCCCTTGCGATGAAGCTTACCTTTCCTGACTTGGGAGTCAGTTAGAGTTGCAGCTAACTCAATGGCTTGTTGAACGGTGGAAGGGTTGTAACCAGTGACGATATCTTGCACGGGATCGGGTAAACCATCGATATACTTCCGATTGCCTTATCTAAAGGCGTTACCATCATAGGACAAAGTAAGCTCAACTCCTTGTATCGGTCGGTATAAGCACGACTCTCACCACTGTCTTGCTTGAGATCATGGAATATGTTTTCAAGCGCCCTTTGCTCGTGGCGAGGACAGAATTCCTTCATCATCAAAGCTCGAAGTTCCTCCCAGGTTTGTGCCATCGCCACATCGGCACCCCTATCCCTCATAATACCATTCCACCATGTCAAGGCTCTTTTCTTGAACACACTAGATGCAAACTCGACCTTTCGCTCATTTGGACATTGAACAAAACGTAAAGTGATTTCGAGACTCTCAAACCATTGAAGAAGTCCCGTATCAGACCCAGTGAACTAAAGTGGTTTAGCTGAACAGAATTGTTTGTAGCTACCCGGAGCATTGTTGTTATTGTTGTTCGCTGATTCATTTGAGTTACTAGGTTCGGGAGTACGGCAGCAATTTGTTGAGCGATGAGTGCTGCCATTGCAGCATCTTGAGTTTGATCGCGTCTAGGAAGCATTCTAGAAGAGAAAACATGATGAAAGATGTGTGAGATTGACATTGAAATAAATCATGAGAGGTATTGAAAATATTGACGAAATAAGGATGGTGGTCATTCGTTTGTTTCACAAAGCAGACAAATGACACACGTTGACTAATCAAAGTAAATGGGTCTAATAATGTATCGCAAAGACACGTTTTAGCCTATAAGTGGACACTCACCCAAGAGTTCCCAGGTAAGATTGACTGGTCCGATTAAGTGGATTTGTACGAACACTCTAGCCTTAGACAGAAAACTCAGGGTACAGGCACCCACCCTTCCAGATTGCACGTGTTCACATTATTAAAACCCAAACTTTGACGAGATTTTGAAAACTTAAAGGCTTACGCCAAAACAAATCATCTAAGGATAGATGATTGATTTTTGAAAACAGATTTGAAATCTTTGTGTAATTGTTTTGGTAATCACCTAAGGATAGGTGATCGTATTGTATTTTAAATCTAAACGCATGTAAACTTGCTCTAGGGTCCTAGGAAGTTATAGTCTAGGTCAAAGCATTACTAATAACCTAATTCCCTATAACCAGTGCTCTGATACCAACCTGTAACACCCCAAATCGTGTAAAACAACACGCGGCGGAAACACTTGGGGAGTCACGTTAACAGATTGTTTCAACAACACATGGTATTTGAAGTTTTGTTTTAATTAGATATTAAACATAGGTTATATTGTCATAATTGTCTAGAAACGTTTTAAAACAACCAAACAAACAAAACATGCATCATTATTGTCTTTCTTGTTTTATAGTCGCTAAGGCCCGTCCAAATCCTATATGAGCATGTATCAGTATCATCAAGCATTGTTCCCTGAAACATATGTGAAAACGAATCAACAAAAATATGCCGGTGAGTACATAGGTTTTGTGAGTGTGTCAAGTTCATGGCTTTGTATATATTGCTATATAATCTGACTACTAGAGTCGTAAGTGAAAACTTTGTTTTGAAAGCATTTGATATTGCAACAACTATTCGTCTAAAACAAAAAGGTAAACGTTTATAAAATCTCGTAGCCATGAACCTTGACTCGAAAACATTTGTTCGTAAATCCAAGTTCTAAATCGTCTTGAAATAACTCGTATGGTTTATATCTTTAATCGAAAATCGTTGTGTGTCATTGTTTGAAATCATTTGTCCAAGTAATGTAAATAACGACACGTATGTAATGTGATAAAAGCACTTATATATAGGAAGTACCAGCGGCGAATCCACCAGGCTTTTATTACATTACACCCGTTCCGTTATCTAAATCACTTATCATAAACCAATTGTCATAAATCAATTGTTCATTGTTCCTTGTTATAAACCATTGTTCATTCGTTCATCGTTCATTGTTCATCGTTCATCGTTCCTTGTTTTAATTGTGAAAACTTTTGTTCGTTTCATGAATACATTCAAACCTTTGTTGACTTGTTCGAGACCACCCATGGTGTCCCTTAATCGTATAACAAACCACCAAAGGGTTTGTTACATACAGTTTCAGTCGCTTCCCAAATTTCCCCACAAACCCCGGGAAATTTGGTAACATTGTCAGTCCTAGGCGCCTTAACTTACTACTGGTCGGCTTAGCCATTGTTAATGAATGTCATTCTTGTTATAAATACATCGCACCAACAAGTTTGTTCACATTATTGAAATCGTTGTGTTTAATATAAACCATAGTATTTGCATTTGAAAACTATATAAATCACCCCTAAACAATTGTAAAACATAAAATAGGGGAACTATGTACTCACATGTGATAGCAAAGTAACTCTTGGATCAATAAGAAAATCATAGCTCAAAGATCTGAGAAATCACGCGTGTCTAAAGGTAGTTTAAGCCACTTTCACGCGTGAGTGTCAGAACTCATATAATATGGTTTAATAAGCTTACATTCTGAGTTGGAAAGATTTTTAAGTGCTTTTGACCCGTTACCCGTTAAGGTAGTTTAAGCCGCTTTCACGCGTCATTTGCGTAACAACTTATTCGGATGGTTAGATAGGTGTCATAATAAGTTTTAAATGCTTAAACATGTTTAAAAATGTTTTTGATCAGATTATGTGTCAAATATTGTGTTACATATGCTTAACGTTGATTTGTTTGCGAAAAGGGCATTTTGGTCGTTTTTAAGTTATATTACAATCAATCATCATAACACTATCCAAAAATCATGACCATAAGGTATAACCTCAGAGGGTTATTCCCTATATATTTATGGTCACAATTATGTATTTGGTTGGGTCCGAAGGTCCACCAAACGGGTCAGATTCAGAAGTCAAAGCGGTGGTCAAACCGTTCATATTTTCGATTCAAAATAAGCACTACAATGAGAGTGACGATTTAGACATGTTTTGACATGTCTAAATAAGTTTATAAAATAGTTTTGGCATCAAAACAACCTGTTTTGACACCCGAATTTAGATCCGTTGCAAAATGCGCAAAAATTGCATTTTGACCAAAACTTTGACTTGTCAAAATAGCTAGAAACGATGAGAATCAGTAGGCATGATTTTTGTGGATCATAACCACCTTGATTACCCTCATAAAGCAAGTTTCAATTGGATTTTAAACTGATCAATTCATGATCAATTTTGGAAGTCAAATAAAAGTCAAATTTTGTGACTTTTAATCAAATTAACCATAAGAATTGAAACAAGCATGAACGAGATCACTTACAAACACTAAAGATTGATCAAGAACACCAGAGGAAACTCCAAGATGGTTGCTAAATTCGAATTTAGAGCAGGGTTTTGCAAGAAAGTGATCAAAAAGTTCATAAGTTTGATGAACATGGGTATTTATAGAAAGTTTGGATTAATAGGGTCATGCCAAGTGTTTATGACTCATCTTTGAAGTAGGTTAGTGTCCACTTATGTGTCAAAAGCAGAGATTAGGGTGGCAAGTTCGAAAGGTGAGTCAACAAGGGAGTTAACAAGAAGCTAGCAGGTTTCAGCTGAAAACTGGTAACCCTCGCGCCACGCGACAAGTCTAGTTGGTGCGGGCGCGGCACGTGAGGCCTCCCAAAAATTAGAAACTTTCAAAAATGGCAGAACAGGTCCCTGAACTTGTATTTGTCGTCTTTTGGCACTTTTACACCCGTTAACCTCTTCTTTAAGCTCCATAAGGACGTTAAAGTATAGGGAACTTGAAACATGTTCAAACATGTTCCAGAGGTCGGTTTCTTTGGTCGTACAATCATGGTTTTCGGTTAGTTACGACGAAAATCGTAACGAACGCGTGCATGACCGTAAATACGTAACGAACGGATTTTCGCATTCCAATCACTAAAATACAATATTTTAATGACTACAAAAATTTTTGAATGCCGTACACGTTCCGTATAGCGATATACGAAAAAAAGGCATAGTTTCACGAAATTTGCAAAATAACCCCTGAAGTTACAAAAGTGTGATTTTTTTCATACCGAAGCCTTCAAAGCTTATTTCTAAGCTATGTAAAGGATATTTAAGGTATTATATGATTGTGTTCTTTTTCTGGAGCGTACGCCACTGCGAGAATCGGCAGACTTTTGCAGTTTGTCATAATTAGTCCCTGTGATCGAATAAACTTGTTTTTGACATACCAAACCCTCCAAAACTTATTTCTAAGTTATGCAAAGGTTATTTAAGGTATGTTTAGCTTGTGACATTATTCCGGAATATACGTTGTGTTAAATTGGTTTCCTTTGCGTATCGGTTCACCGGTTTTGCTCATAGAAGCGATTCAAGAGTTTGAAATCGTGCAATATTCGAATGTGCAATTGTCATAGTAAATAAAAAATTTCATATATAAAACATAAAATTCCATTCATTGATAACTTGTTGTCATTGTTAGATGCTCGGATTGCCACAGATATCACAGAACACACACTTACGTAGTATGGTTACGTTGTGTCACATATGTCGCTCCTACATGATATCATCGAGATCTACGACTCCGATAGTGAGCATGAATTCGAGACCTCTTCGACCTCGGTTCTACCAGAGATATCACACAGTGCCACGCAGGTCGTTCACTTGGTCGGTCTCACTTCGTCATTCTATGTCGACCCTACTGCTTTTGCTAGTTAGGTTGACCCACGTTACGCGAATACGAGTAATGGATGGATTGATGACAATGACACGATTGTTCCCCCCCCCCCTAGTGTTTGAGATTGTCCAATCATCAGGGACAGCGCCAGTAGTCGACGAGCCAACCACACATATACCCATTATTTGAGGTTCACTTGGAGTAGCACCAGTGGTGGACGCCATTGTAGTCACTGCTCGACCATTGGAGCCAATGGTAGGCCCACCCAATGTCGCTACTGAGCCTATATCTGAGACCCTTCCGCTCGTCATATCCGAGTTATCTGTTCCACATTCCAAGTCGCGAGTTTCCATTACTCCTTTTTTAGTTTACACTCGCTGTAGGAAGAGGACCCGACCCACATGAGACATTGCTTTGACATCAAAAGCCGTTACTGAGCCTGCTTCGAAGAAGTAGAAGGGACCGATGTTCTCACACTGACCATCAGATCGCTACACTGTGCGGAGACTTAGAGATGACCAAGGGAAAAGTTAATGACCTCGAGGGCCACATAGATATGTTTGAGGAGATTGTGGAGCTAGAGGAGCTCGTTAGGCATCTTTTGGAGATTTTGAGGAGATTGTGGAGCTAGATGCTTGTTTTCTTTTGTTTTATATCTTTTGGTAACCATTTTAGGCTTGCATTCCAACTAGATATTTTAGTAAGAAATTCATTAAAACTTGTTTAATGGTGTTTGATTGTATTCACACCAAATTTTGCTAGTCTTTTGTGAACTACAAAGAATTGAGTTAATTTCCATGATAAATTATCATATGGTGAGTTTTTGGTTAAATTCTTTAATTGTTATGTGGTTGTGATTAGATATGTATTGTTTAATTCACACAGATTGAATTATTAAATTAGTTAAATATTTTCTTACGTTGTTATTATTACAATAATAGAAACGTCAATATGCCACCAAACCCGAGACATGGTCCCACTACCGACAATACCGGATTACCGACCACTCTGGAGGAGTTGGCACAGTTAGTCGCTCAGAACGTAAACGATGCTCTGAACAGTGGCAAGCTAACCATACTTCAGGGCATGGACGTGGTCGCGGTACTAATGCATATGAATTCGGTGGAGCACCGATTGGAGCCCCTCCAGGTAGAGTAATGATCAGAAAAGTTTTAGTAGTTTCTTTAGATATGATATAATTTAAGAGTAATCATGATTTTCATTTACCATGTGAGTAGTGCACGGTTGTACGTACAAAACATTCCAGGGGTGTAACCCAAGATCATTTACCGGAGTTGAAGGACCCCTAGTTATCGTTAGATGGATTGAGAAGATGGAATCAGTAATGGCAATCGGCGGCTGTGCAGCTGATTAGAGGGTTAGGTATGCTTCATGTTCATTTCTAGATGAAGCTTTATCCTTGTGGAATACTCAAGTTCAAACTTTGGGTGAAGATGTTGCTTATGGTCTTACCTGGAACGAACTGAAAGAGATGCTTCTTAGGGAATACTGCCTCCATTGTGAATTACAAAAGATTGAGATGGATTTCTAGAATCTAACCATGGAAGGCCTGAATGTTAGAGCATATACATCCCAATTTAATGAACTTGCAAGATTGGTTCTCCAAATGGTCACTCCTGATTACGTTAAGATTGTGAGGTATAATTGGGGATTGGTGCCTCAGACTCACAGTATGGTTACGTCAGCGAAACCCACTAGCTTTCAAAAAGCTACCGCACTGACAAAATCATTGTGATGTCGTTCGCAAAAGTGGCCTAAACAAGAAGGATGAGACAGGGAAGTCGTCAGCAGGAGTCAATGCGGAAATAAACTCTGATCAACCAGAACGTTCTGGGCATAAGTCTGGGGATTCGAGAAAGAGAAAGTTTAAAAGTTTGTGGAAGGACTATGATGAGAGACGTGAGAAGAAACGAAGTTCTGGTAAAGCGTTTGTGGCTAACACCAGTGGTTCAGGGAAAGATGTGAACAAGGATGTTAAGATTGGCATGATTAAGAGAATTCAGAGTGACGAGCGCAAGAAGCGCACCAGATGTGATCGATCTGGGCATGTGGCCATGAGTGCTTTGCTAATAGCACATTGGATGGAGTCAAGCTGGAAGGATGCCTTGAATATGGAGAACAAGGACACTTCAAGCGGAATGCCAAAGGAAGAGCATTTGTCCTGAATGCTATGCCACCATAACATAATTACAAGTCGGCTTAGCCAAAGTTAATGAACGTATACGTGTTATGGGTGGTGCACCACCAAGTTTCACTCAAAATGAATAGCATATTGTATATATAAACCATGTTGATGCATATGTCTGTTGTCTACGTCATCGTATAATATCGAGTCTGTATTTTGGAGCGAAATGACGAAGTTTATATATGTTTTAGGTCAAGTTCGCTTGAAATGTATGTGTTGTAGTCAAGTTCGGCCGAACTTGACTAAGCAAGTTCGCCCGAACTTGCATTGCACCAGCGAACTTGACATCCTATAAATAGGAGCCTTGTCATTTCATTTGTAAGATTCAGAGATTTTGTAACTTGGACAGAGAAGCTCTGCCAAAGTGGTTCTAGGATCTGTAAAGTCTACTCATTAATGAAACAGTGATTAATCAGTGAATAACTTGTATCCAATTTCGCCTATGCAAACGGATTCCGCACGTTTACCTTAGGTTTGCCAAATTAGGACCTGAACGATCCGTACGACGGACCCTCAATTGGTATCAGAGCAGGATTGGCCTAATTTGAATACATTGGTCATAGAACATCTCATCTTCTACTTATTTCTTTCTTTTTTAAACTTTTCTTGGACAATTCACGGACAAAATGGACTGTTTTCAAGTATAATACGCAAAATCCATAATAGTAAGAACCTTGAGAATATCAGAGCTTAAAACAAACGAATTCATGTCGAAAATTTGAAAAAACCATGTTTGAAAACATAAGCTCGCTCGAACTTATACCTCAAGTCCGCCCGAACTTGGCTTAAAATCATCATTTTTTGTTGATTTTAAACAAGTTCGCCCGAATTTGTTAAAATTTTCAGTGATTTTTGTACAAGTTCGCCCGAACTTGTATAAATTTCATACAAATTCGCCCGAACTTGTATAAATTACATACAAATTCGCCCAAACTTTGTTAAAGCTGAAATTTTTCTGAACTTTCATACAAGTTCGCCCAAACTTGTTAAATCTGATTGTTTGTTAGCACAAGTTTGCCCAAACTTGTCTCATAAGCTATTACAAGTTCGCCCGAACTTGTCTAAGGTTTCTAAAAAACGTATCGGACATTATATATCGTTAGATTCGTATCGACGAGACATGTTTAAAGCTCTAATCTGATAAAAACAGTGTTCCGAAAAATTTTAAACGTTTTTAGCGAACCGATTGTCGATTAAGAAGTCAAATTTTACTAAAATTGTCTGGTTGCTAATCATATTTCAAGTGTTTTTGAACAACAGATAAATTTGGAAAACGAAATGGGGTCCGTGAAGCCGCCAATGTTGATGAGTAAAGATGAGTATGAAGCCTGGAATGAAAAATTCGAGGACTGGGTACGAGCAAATCACCTCTATGGTTGGGTTGCTATTCAAACTGGATTTAAATGGTCAGTCGATGAACGTGGAGCTGAGCTTTCAGTATCAAAGTTTACAACTCAACTGAATGCTGCATATGCCCATGAGAAGAAGATCCTAACCTCGTTACAGCAATCGATAAAAGAAGATATCTTGGTTTTGTTACCAGAGTACAAAACTGCACAGGATTTGTGGAAATCTCTAGGCGCTAAATATTTGGAAAATGTTGAGATGATTAAGAACAAGAAGGTGATAATCAAGAAGAAGTCTGATCGTGTTAGTGATCAAGGAAATGATCGGGAAGCACAAAGTTCAAATATTCAGTTGAAGAGAGAAGGGAGTATAATGGCGAATAACTGTGGAAGAAAAGAGTCTTCAAGTTCTAAACCAGTCTGTCCAATTTATGATGTAGATAACTATCGGGCAGATAATGCCAAACTCTTGAATGAGATTGAGAGTTTGACTTAGAAATAAAAAATTAAAAGAAAATGAAAAGAATTTTGAAAACAAAATAAAAACTTTAGAAAATAAAAAACTACAAATGGTAGTAGATTTTCAAAATGAAATAAAAATGTTTAAAAATGATAAAAATGTTTTTGAAAAATTAAATATAGAAAATCAAATAACAATAAATTCTCATATTGACAAAATAGCTCAACTTGAAAAAGAAGTTGAGACTGTAAAAAATAAAGCTGTTAATTCATAAAAGTTATTGAAAGGTTTTGTGACTTCCTCATTAAAGTTAGATCATATATTTCCAAAACCGATCAATGTTTATAAAAAAATTCCAATAAGTGACAATGTCATAATTGAGAATTGTGATGTTAATACCGATGATGAAAGTACTAAAAAGGAGAAAAATGAAATATTTTTAAAACTAAAAGAAAATTTTCAGGAAATCGTTCTACAATCTACTGAGAAAGGTGAATGCTCGACGCAAAAACCTTCTAAGCAGAATGGAGAACGAAAACAAAAAGAAAAACAAAGTTTTAAAAATTCTGAAAATTTTCAAAAAAAAAATATAAGCTCAGCGGTACGATCATCCAATCAGAATAGAAATTCACAAAAGTTTGTAAATCAAAACTCACAAAATTTTGTGAATAAGTGGTGCAGGTCGAACCACATTGCTTCAACATCAAATCAAAGTTACAGAAGAAGCTGGAAAGATGGCTACCACACTTTAAATAAATGTTATGATTTCAGTGTATGGTTTGCTAAAAATGATCAGTATGAGAACAGGAAGTGTCATAAATGTGGAGTAACTTGACACATTGCTAGAAAATGTTTTCAAATTAATACTAAACTTGTTCATATTGATAAGAAAAATTTTGAAGATGTGAAAATACCAACTCAGTTTTTGAAACAATGTACAGAAACTACAAACAAGGTGAAACCAGTTATTACTAAGTTTTTAAATTTTGAAACTGGTGAATCCTCGAATAGTAATGAACAAAAAGTTTCTACATTGTATTTCAAGAAAGCTTTAACGAAAATTAATCATGGTTGGTCAAAGAAAAAGAAGATCCTAACCTCGTTACAGCAATCGATAAAAGAAGATATCTTGGTTTTGTTACCAGAGTACAAAACTGCTTTTATCTAGCTCCCCCTTAAAATATACTTCCTGTTTCAGATTCTTAAAAACACTATCATTTCAAATTTTAATCATCTTATCAGTTTTTAAACTCTCTCAGTTATTCAAGTCCAAATTAATGACCTTGAATATCTGATTCATGTATCAAGTTCAACTTAACGATATTGATTGAACATTTTGACTTTAAACTGATGTTTTTGTTCAAATGTAAGTTTCAACTTAATGAACTTTTTAAACTTTTCAGATCAATCTCAATCAATTTTTAGATTTTGTTCAGCAACTCTAGACTTTGAAGTTCAGCTTTTCATCATCAGTGGTCGAAACTAAAAGATAAATATAATCTTTTTGTTTTTATGTAATGAATATCAAAATCAATCTATGTACAACCATATTTACAAACATATTTTTGTTAAGTTTATGATAAAGGATCATATCAGTTTTTTAGACAAATCACAAGTACCATTGACCTTTTGAGACTTTAAGTTTTAAACAAATTTACCTAGATTTTCGATATGTTTGTCCTCTTAAACTTCAACACATTTCTCAATTGTTCCAAGATAAGTTATGAAGAATTAAGAAACTTGACTTAACTATGGTTCCCATATTAGAATATACTCCCGCATCAAGATTCCCTAGATTTCATCTTACAGGTGAGTATAGCGTAATTGATATCTGTATCTGGGTTGTGCGAGACCTTGAGAGCTCAGGTTAGTACCATCGTACCGATAGAGAGATGAAGGCTCGACTATAAGGTAGTGTTCCAAAATGGAATCTTTTTGTACTGCAATTGTAGTATCTTTCGGTATTTTCAATTGAATGTAGTTTTAGGGGATTTTTGCAAAAGCATTATAGAAGTTCTAGGCCATTGCTTACGCAAAATCAGAAGAACTTGTATAATACCCCAGATATCAATCATCTATAAAGATCTCGTATCTCAGAATCAGGCAATCTCTCAAAGGAAATTTCGGAGTACTAAGTCCATATATCCAAGAAATGTTAATCCACAAGATTAAGCAGTTGTAAAATTTAATTTATATCCCGGAAACAATTTACTGAACGTGTAATCCTATCAACACATCCATAGTAAGACTTGTTTAAACTTTTAAACTTTACAAATCCTTAGCATACTGTGATAGTCCACTGATGTACTATCATTTCCTTTTATCCACAAAACTCTTTCTGCCTTTTTCATGTTTTTGTACTTTTTCTCCCCCTAAAATTCAAATGTTTTTGGATTTTCTAAAAATTTTTTCTCCCCCTAAAATTCAAAAACATATTTTCGGAATTCTTTTGATTTATAAAATCATTGACCAACTGATGAGAATCACTTCAATTCTCCATCCATTACTGCTTCACAGTTTTTCTTGAGAGCTCAGGTTAGTACCATCGTACCGATAGAGAGATGAAGGCTCGACTATAAGGTAGTGTTCCAAAATGGAATCTTTTTGTACTGCAATTGTAGTATCTTTCGGTATTTTCAATTGAATGTAGTTTTAGGGGATTTTTGCAAAAGCATTATAGAAGTTCTAGGCCATTGCTTACGCAAAATCAGAAGAACTTGTATAATACCCCAGATATCAATCATCTATAAAGACCTCGTATCTCAGAATCAGGCAATCTCTCAAAGGAAATTTCGGAGTACTAAGTCCATATATCCAAGAAATGTTAATCCACAAGATTAAGCAGTTGTAAAATTTAATTTATATCCCGGAAACAATTTACTGAACGTGTAAATCCTATCAACACATCCATAGTAAGACTTGTTTAAACTTTTAAACTTTACAAATCCTTAGCATACTGTGATAGTCCACTGATGTACTATCATTTCCTTTTATCCACAAAACTCTTTTTGCCTTTTTCATGTTTTTGTACTTTTTCTCCCCTAAAATTCAAATGTTTTTGGATTTTCTAAAAATTTTTCTCCCCCTAAAATTCAAAAACATATTTTCGGAATTCTTTTGATTTATAAAATCATTGACCAACTGATGAGAATCACTTCAATTCTCCATCCATTACTGCTTCACAGTTTTTCTTTTAAAGCTCTCCCCCCCCCCTCATGATGATAAAAACCTTGACACTTTTGCGTTTATAACAATTTAAATCCATGAGTTTTGTCTGTTCAACAATGAAGGTTCTGTGAATTTTCAAGTAAACGTTATTGAAATGTGTTTTTGAAAAATTTTCTCCAAAAATTTTCAAAATTTTAAAGTAAATATTTTTGGAACATGTTTTGTAAAAATGGCCTTTATATATAACATGATAACCCGGCCCATCTTCAAAGTGTGCCACGGAAATTCATTCTAAGTAATTTGCCATTATATCAGAAGTTCCTGCATAAAGACACGACAATTTAGTTGAATAGTGACACCCAAGCCTTTGTAGTCTTAGGTGTTGTTTCTTCAACCTTAATTTTGATTTTCTTTACACAATCAGGTTTATTTTAGACTTTCTGAAATTTTGAAAAATCCTCTAACCTTTCAATTTTCACTGATTGTATAAATTCGTTTTCTTTGACCAACCATGATTGATTTTCATTAAAGCTTTCTTGAAATACAATGTAGAAACTTTTTGTTCATTACTATTCGAGGATTCACCATTTTCAAAATTTAAAAACTTAGTAATAACTGGTTTCACCTTGTTTGTAGTTTCTGTACATTGTTTCAAAAACTGAGTTGGTATTTTCACATCTTCAAAATTTTTCTTATCAATATGAACAAGTTTAGTATTAATCTGAAAACATTTTCTAGCAATGTGTCCAGTTACTCCACATTTATGACACTTCCTGTTCTCATACTGATCATTTTTAGCAAACCATACACTGAAATCATAACATTTATTTAAAGTGTGGTAGCCATCTTTCCAGCTTCTTCTGTAACTTTGATTTGACGTTGAAGCAATGTGGTTCGACCTGCACCACTTATTCACAAAATTTTGTGAGTTTTGATTTACAAACTTTTGTGAATTTCTATTCTGATTGGATGATCGTACCGATGAGCTTATATTTTTCTTTTGAAAATTTTCAGAATTTTTAAAACTTTGTTTTTCTGTTTGTTTTCGTTCTCCATTCTCCTTAGAAGGTTTTTGCGTCGAGCATTCACCTTTCTTAGTAGATTGTAGAACAGTTTCCTGAAATTTTTCTTTTAGTTTTAAAAATATTTCATTTTTCTCTTTTTTAGTACTTTCATCATCGGTATTATCATCACAATCATTGTCATAATTTGTGACATTGTCACTTATTTTTTATTAACATTGATCGGTTTTGGAAATATATGATCTAACTTTAATGAGGAAGTCATAAAACCTCTCTTCAACTGAATATTTAAACTTTGTGCTTCCCGATCATTTCCTTGATCACTAACACGATCGGACTTCTTCTTGATTATCACCTTCTTGTTCTTAATGATCTCAACATTTTCCAAATATTTAGCGCCTAGAGATTTCCACAAATCCTGATTTTAATTCAAAATACCAGAAAGCTCAAAGCAAGGGGGAGCATGGTGATTCAATGTTTTATCAAGACAAGCTCAAGAAAAGAGAAAAGGATTGTAGACGATATGAAGATCATGGAACTTAAAGTTATTCAAGAAATAAAGATCAAGAAAATTAAAGACTCAGGAATTTAACTGAAGAATGATGACTACGACAACATCCAAGGGGGAGTCTGTTGATGCATATGTCTGTTGTCTACGTCATCGTATAATATCGAGTCTGTATTTAGGAGTGAAATGACGAAGTTTATGTATGTTTTAGGTCAAGTTCGCTTGAAATGTATGTGTTGTAGTCAAGTTCGGCCGAACTTGACTAAGCAAGTTCGCCCTAACTTGCATCCCACCAGCGAACTTGACATCCTATAAATAGGAGCCTTGTCATTTCATTTGTAAGATTCAGAGATTTTGTAACTTGGACAACGAAGCTCTGCCAAAGTGTTTCCAGGATCTGTAAAATCTACTCATTAATGAAACAGTGATTAATCAGTGAATAACTTGTATCCAATGTCGCCTATGCAAACGGATTCCGCATGTTTACCTTAGGTTTGCCAAATTAGGACCCGAACGATCCGTACAACGGACCCTCAATTGGTATATGTTGGTGCAGAATGTCTATGTCTTAGTCTTATATCGAGTCTGTATAGATTAGATATGAATAGGCTAGCGAAATCAATTATTTATGTTATGTTGAGTCAAGTTCGCTGGTAAGGAGTGTGTGATGTCAAGTTCGGCCGAACTTGACTAGGTCAAGTTCGCCCGAACTCAGGTGATCACCTGCGAACTTACTCTAGTATAAATAGCTAGCTTGTTTGTTTCATTTGTAACTTTGTGCACTTTGAGGCGGAGCTCTGTCAAATTGGAGACTTGTTGTTATATCAATAAAATTGACGTTTAACTTATTAATTCTTGTTATTTGGTAATCGTGTCATAATATTTCCGCTATTATGGACATTAGAGTTCAAATCTAGGTTCCTATGCATTCAGGATCGGTCCTACAAGTGGTATCTGAGCTAGAATAGCCTGATTTGATTGATATCAAGACAAGAACACTTCTAATTCTACTCCATTCTTCTTATTTTCTTAACTTTTACACTAAAATGAAGAATTCACAGGCAAATTATGTCCAATTTTGAATATGACATGTTAAATACATCATAGACAAACCCCTAAGAGTTTGGAGACTAAAATCAAACGAATTGGTGTCAAATTGTTGCAAAAACCATGTTTTCAAAACACATGTCCATCGAACTTATAAGCCAAGTTTGACCGCACTTAACTTAGAAATCCACTTTTTAAGTGATTTTCTATCAAGTTCGACCGAACTTGAGGGTTTTTAAGAGTAATTTTGTGAAGTTCGCTTGAACTTAATAGAATTTTCATTGATTTTTGTCAAGTTCGCTCGAACTTGATAAAAATTAAGAAAATAAAGCTAAGTTCGCCCGGACTTGCAAGATTTTCATTGAAATCAGATTGTAAGTTCGCTCGAAGTTCTCAGGCTGATATTTTCAAGATCAAATCACAAGTTCGACCGAACTTGTGTATAAGCTGAAAATTCTTCATTATCTCACTGCAAGTTCGACCGAACTTGTAGTTGTTCTAATCATTTTCAAAGTTTGAACGTGTTTTTAGTGTACGTGTGTCGATTTCGTGATGGATAATCTACAGAGAGCGTTTATGTCAGCAGTGGTACATCAAATGCCAATGTGATTCAACAAGTCAACCTCGAAAACGAGATGGGCATGTCTGTTAAACCACCAAAGTTAATGAGCATGGACGAATATGAAGGATGGAAGGAGAAGTTCAGTTACTGGGTAGCTATCGTGAGAGGTTATACTATTCCGTTGGATGAAAATCAGCAAGTTCTGGAGAAGTACAAGTATTCTACAATTCAAAAGGATGAGTACATTGCTGAGAAAAAGATGATTAGCCTCATTCAACAATCTGTTAAAGAGGATATTTTGGTCTTATTGCCCGAATATACGACTGCGAGAGAACTCTGGCTATCACTGCAAAAGAAATACCAAGGAAGCGCAGAGATGATCAAGAGTAAGAAAGCTCTCATCATGAAGGAATTCGATACTTTTAACATGTTGAAGGGCGAGACAATGAAACAGATGATTGAGCGTTTCTGTCATCTGAAAGTCCAAATGAGGAGACACGGTCTCGAAAAGACAGAACCAGAGTACATCGATAAGCTTGCAGATGCGTTACCTGGCGGAGAATGGACTACTTACCTCATGGTTCCGAAAGAAAGTCCGAATTGTGAATTCTTTAAGCTGTCTACATTCATCGACAAACTTGAAGGTCATGAGATGGAACTTCTAAAGATCGCAAAGTCGAAGAATGCTAACATTGTTCAAGATGTTGGTCTGTATTACAAGAACGGGATGCAAGACAACATTTCAAGTCCGAAGATTCAGACAGCATTCGGTGCAAATATGAACTCTTCACCGCCGAGTCAAAATCAATCATATCCTCAATATGATCAAAGTCCACAGAGTTCTTCATTTTCGAGCACTGGTTTAAATTCTTCATATCAGAGTCAAGCAAATCAGAATCAACAAACGCATTCTGATCCAAATGTGTATAAGTGTAACATTGCTGTCAATCTAAACAATGTTGTTTCTGAGCAAGTTGCAAAACAACACATGTCACTTCTCGCCACAGTTCTAGAATCGTATGAAAGTCTAGTGGCTGGAAAAATTAGCAATCCCGAAATGACCGCTGAAGACTACGATCAGGTGGACGAAGAAGAGCTTGAACTAATGGACATTAAGTGGTCCTTTGCTTCTACTATTCGAAGGGTCACAAAGTTTGTTGCACTCACAGGCCGAGATATCGGAAATTCAAGCAATAAGCTAGGGTTCGACAAATCAAAGGTCACTTGTTTTAGATGTCGACAGAAAGGGCATTTCAAGAGAGAAGGCAAAAATCCTGAAGCAACGGGCAATCAGAGTCCATTTGGAGGTGGAAACGAATACTACAAGAAGTCGCTTCAGTATAAACCATTTCCAAAAAAAGACTCAAGTTGAGATTCAAGAGAAATCATCCAACAATACCGAGAAGGCAATGGTTGCTACTAATGAAGATGATGGTTTCGATTGGAATTCTTACATTGGAAAGAAGATAGGAGTTGCATTAATGGCAGAAACAGTAGAAGATACTTCTGCCAAAGAAGCAGCAGCCATGGAGAATGCTCAACTGGAACAGTATCTGCAACAACAGGAAGAGGAAGAAATGTATCTTCACATGAAGACACAGGGCATTTTAACTCTTAATTCATCTTCTAGTTTTGCAGGTAACTTTGATGGAAGTTCTCAGGAGCAAGTGGTCGAGAAGTCGATTGATGAAGAAATCATTGATGTTGCTCAAGAAGTGAATGCTGAAAACCTCAAGGACATTGCCAATAAAGCTGTGATGGCAAATCTTACCAAGGTAGGTCTAGAGGTAAAGGAAATTATTAAAGTGCAAGTTGTAGAGGTTGAGAAACCTTGTAAAAAATACACCGAGCCATGTGCTAAATGTGCCGAAAAATCACAAATCATCGCTGAACTCAATGTACATAACGAATATTTCAAATATGATTATCGTACAGTAAAGGAAGCGTATGACAAAATGAAAGATGATTATGGCAGGCTCGATAGAAATAATATTGAACAACGTGATACTGTAAGGATGTTGAAAGGTACAGTAATGGATAAACAAAAAGCAATAAACATCTATATTAACACCATTGCTGAAACCAAACAGAACTCCAGGACATGAAAATTGAAACAGAACGTGTTCAACAACTTTTAAGAAGTTACACAACTAACGCGTATGTCATTGATCATATTCTTCCTACGATCTCGTCGGAAGAAAATGATAAACGATCTAAAAAGAAAAATGGTAAAGAATACAGCAATGTTCCTCCACCCCTATGCGAGAAATACTGTCGAAAAACTGTTGATGGGATGGATAAGGTACTCAACATTGAGTTGTTATCTGAAAAGAAAAATGAGTTGCCGGAGAACATTGATGTAGTCTTTACTAAATCAGTCTTTACTAAATCAGATGATGACAATGCGGTGGTGAAAAAGGTGGTTGAAAATGTTCTGAATGATTCTGATGATGGCAGCTTTGAGAGCGCCACCTCGAGTTTGAACAGTTCTGACACAAATTCTGAAGATGACGATACATCATCGGAAGATGATCTATGTGATGATCCTAACGTTGTAATGTACAAGGTTAAAATCTGATAGATTATATTTTGATGACAGTTTTCCGATTCGGAATGTCAAAGAAGATAAATTGGATAAACTGTTCAAACTGGTTGAAGTCACATCAGATGACCTGGAGAAGAATGAAAAGAAATTCTATTCAAAACCCAAAAGAAATTACAATAACTACAAAAGAAATGGTGGTGATCATCCTGAAAACTGGAGAGTTGGGTTGGGTTTAGAGGAATCTGATGAACCTAAAAAGAAAATGTCACCATTTCATGAGTACAAAGATAAAAACATGAAATTTGTTTATGGGACAAACACGGTTCATGAGGAAAGTTTGATCGGAAAACAATCAAACGATGAATTTAGGAAACAGAAAGAACTTCGAGATAAGGCGAAAGCCACAAGTGGGGTAAAAACCACTAGTGGACACTCACATGATAATCGGACTTGCTTCAAGTGCAATGAAGTTGGTCATATTACACGCAAGTGTCCGAAATCTAAACCGACTTATCTTCGAAGGAAAGAAAGTTCAGATGTAGTGAAACCAAAGCAACCAGAGTTTTTTTTGAAAAGAAATGAAAAAAACTGAAGTGAAACCTAAAACTTAAAAGAAATTTGAAAACTCAACTTTCAAAATAGGGGAAACTTCTAGGGCAAACAAATCACGGTTTTACATCAAGAAGGCTAATATAAAATCTCATGCCTGGATTGCTAAGTAGAAGTCAACAACATCCGAGGTTATTAAGTCTGGGCCTGTAAAGACTGATAACACGAAAGAATCAAAATCTGAGACCAAATCCAAAACTGTCAAAATTACAAGTGGTAACAATTTAAAAGAAAAAAAGAAAGAAAATTTTGAAAATGTAAACGACAGTGGAGGCTCAGATGGAGATTATGAAGATGATTACCAAGCTTTCTGTCCAAAACCCAAGACCAAAAAGGCTTGGGTCGCGCTCTTTAACTAGATTTTAATATGTGTAGGGGCTCCAAAGATCCGTTCTTTCAAAGTGGATTTTGGATAGTGGAGTGTCCAGGCATATGACGGGAATGAAAGCTCTGCTGTGACATAAAAGCTATCAATGGCGGATATGTTGAATTTGCTGGTAATCAGGGTGGAAGGATAGTCGCGGAAGGAAAACTTTCCAATGGCGTTGTATCATTTGATCACGTGAACTACATTGCAGAACTGGAGAATAATCTGCTGAGCATATCGCAGATTTGTGATAAACAGTTCACGGTGCATTTCAATGAAAAAGAATGTATTATTCTGAAGCCTGGTTTCAAAATACCTGATCAGTGGATTCTGATGCGAGCCCTATGCGAGAATGACCTATATGTCTTAGATATGGGCGTCGCTACCACTTCTTCAAAATCAGCGCAATTTTTCATGACAAAGGCTACTGAGAAAGATTCTATTCTTTGGCATCGTAAAAAGGGCATATTCATTTACAAAAAAATGAATTTCTTGGTTCATAATGATCTGGTTGAGGGTGTAAATCTTCGGAGCTTTAATATGTCTGATCATTGCCTAGAATGTAAAAAGGGAAAGTAGATCAAGAAATCACATTTGAAGAATATTCTGAACTCAATCAAGTTGCCGCTTGAACGTCTCCACATGGATTTATTTGGTCCTGTAAACGTTCGAAGAATCTAAAATACAAAAATATGTTTTTGATTTTAAGGGGAGAAATATTTGGGAAAATACAAAAACATATGAAAAAATTTTAAAATGTACAAAAACATTGAAAAACACAAAAAGAATTCGGTGTCACAAAAAAGGAAATGATAGTACATCAGTGGACTATCACAATATACTAAAGAAATGCAAAGTTTAAAAGTGATAAACAAGTCTTACTGTGGATGTGTCGATAGGCTTAACACGTTCAGTAAATTGTTTCCGAGATATAAACTAAATTTTACAACTGCTTAATCTTGTGGATTAACACATCTTGGATATATGGACTTAGTACTCCGAAATTTCGTTTGAGAGATTGCCTGATTCTGAGATACGAGTTCTTTATAGATAGTTGATATATAGGGTATTATACAAGTTCTTCTGATTTTGCGGAAGCAATAGCCTAGAACTTCTATAATAAACTGCATGCAATCTTGAAAAGCATCGAAATATCTAATCATTTGCAGTGCTAAAAAGATTCCTTAAATGGAACACACCTTAAAGTCGAGCCTTCATCTCTTTGTCTGTACGGTAGTACTAACCTGAGCTCTCAAGGCCTCTCACTAACCCAGATACAGATATCAATTAAGCTATATTGACCTATAAGATGAAATCTAAGGAATCTTGATACGGGAGTATATTCAAAAAGTGGGAACCGCAGATAAGTCAAGTTTCATGATTCATACCTTAACATATCTTGGAACAATTGAGAAACATGATAAAGTTTAAGTGGACAAACATATTGACAATCTAGGTAAACGAGTTTAAAACTTAAAGTCATCTAAACGTCAACGGCACTGGTAATATGTCTCATACAACTAATATGATCCTTAGACACGAATTCACAAAAATATGTCTGTAAATTTGTTTGTACATAGTTTACATTGTTCTGTGCATAGTTTAACTGCTTTACAAATTAAAACAAAAAGATTTTCAGTGCGTTTTAGCATAAACTTACAAAAATACAAAAAAAATCTGTTTCTACATTGTTTTGAGCAAACCAATGTTGGAGAACGGGTCTTCGAAGTCTGGTAAGGTGACTAGTGGGAATCTTATTCTACGGGCTGGGAGCTAATCTATAAAATCTGAAAAGCCAAAACGATGAAAAGTTCATTAATTTGAAACTTTGATTATGAAAATATCAACAGTTTGTTCGTAACGGGTCAAACCGGGGTCATTAACTTGGACTCGGCAGACAAATCGGTTAATCAAGGTCATTAACTTGGACTTGGTCAACTGAGTGGATTTTCAAAACTAGTAAAATGTGAAAAGTTCAGGGACTAAATTGCAAAAACTTGAAAACTTGAAAATTGGGTTTAGGCAAGTTTGGCCGAACTTGCTAAACTAATTAAAGTTTTCACTTTGAAACAAGTTCGACCGAACTTGTTTTTGATGACTGGTTGAAGAAAGGTAAGTTCGCCCGGACTTACACGGGCTTTATAACTTGGGCTCTCAAGTTCGCCCGAACTTGCTAAGGTATATATACCTTGCAAGTTCGGCCGAACTTCATAATCACTGAATCTTATCTCTCTGAGCGAACTTAACCTTTGTGAGCGATTTGTTAAATTGTCATTCTAGTGTCGTTGTGCTGCTGACATCTACATTGTTTGTGGTGATTTGCACACCTGCTACAATGGCTGAGGTGAGAATTTGGGATTTGAACCGTGAATTGGACATGAATCAATGATCTTGGATCTGAAACTTGATAAAACTGATAGATCTAGGAGTTTTGAGGTCAAATTGAACTTAAAAGTCTGATTAACAACATAGATAGATCGTGAAATTGATTTAAAATTGATCAGAATGATAAGAAATGGACATGCAAGTTATGGTAGAGAAGATAACAAGTTCGGCCGAACTTGTTATCAAGTTCGACTGAACTTGCTAATAAAACATGTAACCAATCAGAATATAAGTCCGCTCGAACTTAGATGTTGAAATTTGAAATGTCTATAAGGTAAGTTCGCCCGAACTTAGGTTGAAATGATGAACATGTTTGTATAGTATGTTCGGGCGAACTTGACTCAAATCTGTTTGTTATACCCACATCAAGTTCGCCCGAACTTGATGAAAATGGTTGAAAAATTTTGTAACATTTTCTCGAAATGCGTGCTAAGTGTTTTGCATCGATTTTCAGGTTCAAGTATCAGCGCGAGTGATTACGATGGACTTTTCCAAGTTCAATAACGCATGTATTACGCTTGACAAGGCGTTATGTCCGTCGTTAAAGGAATATGAAAGCATCTTGAAATTTCTGAAGGATTGTCCGATTCACAAAGCCATCACGGAGCGTACAGTGTCTTATAGATCGCATACTTATCACTTTTGGATGAATGCAAGTCTGAGTGCAGATAAAAAGACTATTACATTGTCTGTTCAAGTCGGAAACGAAGTGAAAGAGATCACAAACACAGAGGATGATATTCGCAGGATCTTGTAATTCAACGACGACAAAGATGATCCTATTTTCCTTGACGAAAAGATGGTACGAGGTTGTTCTTATCGTATGGGCTACAAGGGAAGCGTAAACAAGCCAACGTTGAAGAAAAGGGAAGTACCAAACCCCTACAAGCTTCTTATGCATGCTATTATTCATACGTTTAGCCACAGAAAGGAGGGTCTTGATGATGTTCAGGATTACATGGCTTGCATGGCAACGGCGTTGATTCTGAAGAAGTCGTATAACTATTCTAAGCTCGTATTCACCCATATGTCGAAGAATATGGAAGACACGAGATTATGTTTATATCCGAGGTTCGTGCAGATGCTTATAGATGAAAAGTTTACAGACATTGCACGTGATCCAAACGATATTCTATACTCCAGTCAGCTCGATGAGACTACAGTGAAGAAGTTGTTAAAGTTCCAGAAGCAGGATTCAGCACCTGTTGCTAAACAAATATTTGGGGCGTTAAAAGATGAAAACTACGTTGCGCCGCCGGAAATAAATGGAGGAACGATGGCAGTGGTGATGAGAAAGAACTGAATGCAAAGATAGAATGGTTTAAGACTTTCAAACCTAAAGCTCGTAGTGAATAGTTTATCAAAGCTGAAGTCGAAAAGAAGAAGAAACGTGCGACAAAGAAAGCTGACACGATGCTTATTGATGAAGACGAGCCAGAAAACGTGCAAACAGAGGCTGGTTCTAGCACAGAAGTTGTTATTAAAAGTCAGGAGACAGAAAAGACTACACAGGAAGACGATGTTATTTATGCTACTTCTGAGAACGATGATGATTTTGATGATTCTCTCGAGAAGGAAACAAAGAAGGCTTTGGCTAAAAAGGAAGAAGAAAAGATCAAAGAGACTGATGCTGATTTTGATCCGAATCTTGAGAAAGAGTCTGACGAGGAGAGACCTAAGAAAAGGGTTAAGCGTGTGAAGTATGCTGTAGTATCAACGACAAAGACTACAGGGTCTCCGAAAACTAAAGGCAAGAAAACAAAGAAAGCTCAGAAACCTGCTAGTCATCGATACAAGGGAAAGCCTAAGAGCACAGAAGCAACACAAGAACCTTCTGGTGCACAGGAGAGAGGAGTTACATAAGAACCTCCTACACAAGAACCTCCTGTTATTATTTCTTCTGAAGCTGAACGTCCAGGAGTTACACAAGAACCTCCTGTTATTATTTCATCTGAAGCTGAAAGGCCAGGAGCAACACAAGAACCTCCTGAGTCTAATTTACTTGAAGTACCAGTGATTCAATCACCTGATCCTAAAGCTGTTCATTCTGAAAGCTCAACTCCGAGGAAAGCAACTCCAAATAAGTCTACTCCAAAAGCTACTACTCCTAAATCAACACACGAAAACTTCAAAGGCAAATTTATTTGGTGATATTCCAAATGAGCCGATAGATATTCAAGATTTAGATGATTTCTTCCCTGACACAGATATTGATGTTCTTGAAAAGCGTGTCAATATTTTAGAAGATAAAGTACAAAAGAATGAGGAAGAAAAAGCCGAGCTAATCAAGAAGGTGAATCAAAGCTCAATGGAGAAAGAAATGATGGATGACAAGATCAAGGTGTTGGAAAGCGAGCGTGAATTCTTCAAGGCTTTAATTGAAAGTCTACAGGATGCCAATGAAAAGCTGCGAACAGAAATTGTTGATCTGAAGAAGATACAAGCTCTAAACGATAGAAGATTCACAAGGTTGCAAAAAGTTCTACCTAACAGCCTTGGAATTAACTTCATTGACGAATATGATCGCTTGGATAGATAAGAGGCGAAAGAAAGAGCTGAGAAAGAGCTTGCAGCAAGTGACAAAGGCAAAGGTGTTGAAGGTGAGGCACCTAAATCATCTGAAGCTGCTGAAAAGCCTGTTGATGAGAATATTGAGCATGTTGAAAAAGATTCTGAGTCCGAAATTGCTAAGGTTGACGAATCTGTCAAGCCTTCTGATCCTGTAATTGTTTCTGAAGAAAAGGATGATGATGAAGCAGAAGATGAGGATAAGGATGATGAACCACCAGTTGATGATACGAAAGATGATTCTGACCACGATGGGGGTGATGATGATGATCCGTGTGGTACAGGTATAAAATTGGTTGATGCGATAGTGAATGAAAGCTTCGATTTCACAAATCTTCTGAATGATGAAGCAAATGCTATGAATGATCAGACTCAGGGGGAGTCAGGGCAAACAGGGCCATCTGATGATATAGATATGACTGATGTTGATATGTCTGCAAAGCCTGTTGCTGTAGTTCCGACAAAGCCTCTGATATTTATGCTTGAACACAATGTAGAGGAAGGCGAGTTCGTGCACAACTACACTAAAGAAGATCTAGCCAAGTTGATTGAAGTTGATGATGAATCTCTGGATTTTGATTTTGAAGAGCAAGTGCTGAATGTGAATACATTTGAGCCTAACGAGTATCAATATCGACATAGATTTGAAGCAGAAGAATATAACATGGTGATAGTGGAAGATTGGTCTTCTGATGATGAAAAGGATGAAGTTGCTAAGTACATTGGTCCTAATACTGATAGTTTTCCTACTTTCGAGGAAATGTACAAGCAATTGGATGAAGATATGTTGAAAGAGAAAATTGAAGAATCAATTCGTGAAGGTAAAGTTCGTAAACCAATGACAAAGGAGGAAATAGCTCAAGCTAAGAAATCCTGGTTCAAAGAGATGCCGCGTGAACGTAAGTTTCGACGTCCTCTAGCATTCTTTACCAGAGATAAAGATATGTCGTTGGGGATATTCTTAGCTGGGGTTGGTTTAAAGAGCTGAATGTTTATGCAATCAAAAGGGAATTTGGGGTGCAATACTTCAAATATCTGGCTGATTTCAAGACTCTACCATACTGGGATGTTGAGGAGCTTGTTCAAACCGTGAATGTCACATATCAGATGAAGTTTATCGATCACTTACTATGGAGGATGATCAAGTTTGAAGCGACAAAGGGTTTTAGATATTGGAAGCCATTTATTCTAGGCCGTCGCATCAAAACAAACAAGAAGACAGGGGAAAAGATATAACGTTAATCATGAAATGACCAAGAGCGATGAGAAACATGCCTTTAATGCCGATTGAACAGAATTTTTATCCGGTGTTTAAGTGGTGGCAGATTGATCCTAACACGTGTGAAGCAGTGATAGTATTACGATTCGAAGAACATCTGGATATCACTAAAGAAAGGGTTGAGATACTAGGGTTTCAAAGTATGAGAGGTTTGTGGAGAACAATCAGGATACTAGACCCGATGTGGCTAGTCAATTGTTCAAGAGAAGATATTAGGTGCTTGTTCTACAGCAAGATAGTATTTAAAGAACGTGAAAAAGAACAAGCATTGCAATATTAAAGGGTCGTTAACGTCTGCTGTGCTCGAGAAGTTAATTTCGGAAATATGTGGGAAACAAGTTGGAGGGATCTAGAACGTGTTGAAATTTTGAAGGAAGAGAAACGTCTCGAGGAGATACATGAGAAAGGAAGGGCGGCAAGGCTCAAAAGGTATCAATTTATGAACAAAGTGCCTCCTACTGATCAGACGCCAGATCCGAAGCAGGAAAGACGAAAGAAGCCATTCAAAAACTTCTTTGTTCGTGTACGTTAAAGTTTTATTTGAAGACAGAGTTTTGAAGACTGATAAAAGACGAAGACGATATCCAAGGGGGGTCTGGTGGTGCAGAATGTCTATGTCTTAGTCTTATATCGAGTCTGTATAGATTAGATATGAATAGGCTAGCGAAATCAATTATTTATGTTATGTTGAGTCAAGTTCGCTGGTAAGGAGTGTGTGATGTCAAGTTCGCCCGAACTCAGGTGATCACCAGCGAACTTACTCTAGTATAAATAGCTAGCTTGTTTGTTTCATTTGTAACTTTGCGCACTTTGAGGCGGAGCTCTGTCAAATTGGAGACTTGATGCTATATCAATAAAATTGACGTTTAACTGAATAATTGTTGTTATTTGGTAATCGTGTCATAATATTTCCGCTATTATGGACATTAGAGATCAAACTAGGTTCCTATGCATTCAGGATCAGTCCTACAAACCATATGTAATAGTGTTATGTAAATTTGGAAAGTAGTAGGAACATATGAATCACTCCCAAAAAATTGATAACAGAAAAGTGGGGACTATGTATTTACTTGGTTAATGATGACGTGCTTAATCGTGCTTGGAAAGCTCAAGAGTTTCATAATAATATGGATAATTATATGGTTAGTGTATATCGTGTCTTAAATAGAAGATCAGATAGAATGTGGTTTATAACCAAACAAGTGAAGGATCTTGTATAATATGGTTTGTTAAACCGGACATTTTGGTTGGAAAGTGTTTTGTCCTAGTTATGACTTGTTAAAATGGTTTACGCCATTTAAATGGGTCGTATGTGCAAATACGGGTCCAGATGGTCGAATGGCTTTTATGATAAGATCGACGTGTCGAAATATGTTTTATGATGCTATATGATCAGTCTTGATGTTAGATTATAGATCATATAAGTTTAAAACCATTATTTTATCAAAAAGGGCATTTTTGACCTTTTTTAAACATATATAGTTGACTCGTCAATTGACTCAGCAAACGAAATGAACATAAGGTATAATCTCATAGGATTATTCTCTATATTATTATGGTCACGTTGTTGGGCTTGGTTGGGTCCTAAGGTTGACCAAACGGGTCAGAATCGAAAGTCAAAGTAGAAGTCAAACTGTTTGACTTTCGACAAGGAATTGAGCTTAAACTCAAAATGAAGAGTTAGACATGATAAAATATGTCCTATAATGTTATACAAACTATTATAATGTCAAATGTTATAGTTTTGATACTTAAAAGTTCATTTATCGTAAAATACAAATTTTACGTTTTATGGTTTTATTTTATATATGTTTGACTCGTCATTTTGCCTACTAAATGCGATGATCAGAGGGTGTAATTGCAGGGAAATTAAACCTTCATTATTATGATCACGTAGCAAAGTTCAGTTTGAACTTTGACTTGACCGAAACGGTCAGAACCGAAAGTCAAAGCAAAAGTCAATTTGCTTGATTTTTTGCTAAAAACTAGCTAATAAAATGAAATATACTAGGAGAAACACTTACCAGTGTTTAGTGTTTATATAGAAAGATAAGAACATAGGAAAGGAGGCGTTAAGTCCAGAAGCAAGCTCCAAGAGTGTTTTGAAGAAGAGAAGAAAAAAGAATGGTGTGAATGAAACTCAAGAACGAGGACCTATATATACTAATGTCTTTCCAGGTGTGTTTCGATGTTTCTTAGTGTCCCAACATGTGTCTTAACTAGATTGAAGGTGAAAAAACTTGCCAAGAGGTAATGCCTTACGGTCCGTAAGACACTCTAACGAGCAAGATTTTGTTTTTTTATTGTTTTGCCCTAGACTTGTATTATCAGGTTTTTGACATATTTTAAGCTCTTGTAACTTGTTATTTAAGATATGTGAAGGGTATCAAGGCATGTATAACTTGGTTATTCCGGAAATGTTTTTGAATATCGTTTTGCTTGAACGTATGATTCACGAAACTCGTAAACAAAATATAGAATTTTATTAAACACGGAAACAATCGAAAGTTTACAACCTTTAAAATTTGCTATTGCTACAATGATGATATTTGATAGATAAGATCTTTAAATGAATTTACTAATCGTATCAGATATATAAATACGATAGGGTTGACAAAAACCTTATGGTATAAGGGTCGGTTGGAATAACCAACATTACAAAATTAATAAGACATAAAGAAAGTAATCCATCTAGTTTATTTCAATTAATAACTTCCTCTACACATTCTTTGATCGTGTCTTTGATTGAACTCACTCAAGTACTTCATTGATTGGCTATAAAAAGGATGCGAGTATTGAACAAGTCAATCACCTAGAAATGAACATCTTAAACTCCCTAAGCCAAGCTAAACACTTATTAACTAAATATTACTGATCAAGGTATTTCTAATTTTCCACATGCCCAAGAGTCATAACCTTTACTATGCAACATCAATGAAATGTGATTATGTACATATGTGAGTTTGTAGGTGGTCCAAAATCTGTGAATTTCAACGAGTGTATAGTTCCATGTAACTGGTCTACGTTATACAAGAATCAACATTACAATGAGCCTCCCTTTACCCAATAAGAAAGTGTAATGCTATTATTTGGTGTATTGCCGCTGATATGCAACAAATACACGACGACATGCATCTTGTGGTGGTTGGAGATTTTGACATGCCATATGCTTAAAGATAGTAACCTTTTACTTCGTGTTGACTTACTTCAGGTTTACTAGCTAATATTGTGGCTCATCATGGAGAGGCTCAACAATTGAGAAAAATTATGCAACATAAGTGTTTGGAAATGAGTTTTGGCCACTCACCGTTAGACAACCAAAACTCCACGTTGGACCATTAAGGGCAACCCCACGATAATAAGGTCACTTATGATACTAATACAAATTTAGAGTTGTTTATATTTCTTGAGGAGTTCTTTATTTTTTGATTCAAAATCTTTACTTTATGATTCCCATGTCTCGATGCTAGAAGATTTGAATCCCCCCTAATCACTTTCTCTCCCCTAAACATAAATTTAACCCCAGCCCCTTTTCTCCAACATTCAATATCTTGGTCTTGGGAGATTGTACATTTGAAAGTTTATGGCGAAATTGTGTGATTGTGAATTTTAGTGGGCCACATCTACACCATAGAAACAAGAAGCTCGATCTTGCACCTCAATTGCTCGATGGCCTATTTATAACATTGAGTTCTTGTATAAGTATACAAATATATTTGTCACTTTGTTATTTGTTGTGTTAATGAACCTCTTTTAGAAATCAACAAAAGATTTAAGAAGACGATCTATTGTAGTTTTTTTCATTACCATAATCTTGTTTGTTAAATGTGTAGTTTGTAGGCAATGGGAATGATCCTTGTTATAGGAGATGGGGGCAAGCCAATGCACCTCGACCAAGGGTTAAGATGAAATAAGAGTAATTCATATTGGGTAGACAGAATTTAAAAATAAACATTGTTTTTTTATTAGTAAGATTTTGAAGACAAGTAAGAGCATTCACATCCCATTCTCCTTATCTATCCACGTAATTTAGTGAGTACCGTGCAATTCATGTCTGTGTGGTATGTGGGCAGCATCCACCTTAGTCCCTATTTTCAAAAAGTGGATATATGCGTCCCCAGGGTTTGTTTTCGCTACCGTCTAAGTCCTTCCCGCTTGCTGACACCACTTTTCTATTTAAATCATGGTGAAAAGACCGAAATACCCTTTCCTTTCCTTAGCTTCCCTTAGTTATGTCTATACTTTTCCATCCCTTTGATTTAGTGTTTCCACCAAAATTAACTAATAACACTAGCATGTTTGCATCAATGTTGTTTTATCATATCAACATTTATCAGTTTTTTTGCATAACTCAAGTGTTAACAACTAATGTAAACTTGTCTGCATTATACCAACTAACTAAGTTGCATATGTGCTGAATTTGTACCGAGTTTATCAACCAAAACATACTAAAAACTTGCATTAATACACTTCAAACAACCAACTAACTGAAACTTGCATTGCATTTCAAACATATTGAAATCTTACATTAATGCGTTTTCAAACATAGATACCGAGTTGATCAACCAAATGATGAAACAATAGTTACTATTAACAACTATGAAGTGTTAACAACTATAGAGACCTAGATCATCAAAAACTACATAGTGTTAATAGAATTAAGCATCATTATCATGCAAAAAAAAATGTGGTCCAACCTCCGACTCGATTCGGTCTTCAGTTCTATCTTGCAGGCCACGTTCAAATCGCAGTTCAAGGTTCATATTGTTCTAGAACCTCGGAACCACATTCAACGACAACACTAAGTAAGTTAGGGTACCGTTCACCCTAATTCCAATTACAAAATCGTAAAATTCAGTATAACCAAATATACTGACAACAGTTGGCCACAAGGACTCAGACTACAGAGAAAGCCAAACCCTAGGAACTCAAATATCCATTTGTTGAATATAGGGACTCACGTTGATGCCGCCCACATACCACAAGGACGCAAATTGCACTTTACGTTTAAAACACACTTTTCATTAAAATTTTCTCATCTTTAAAAAGACCTCACACATCCTATTCTTTATCTCTATCTTTATCTTACTTACAAATACTTTTTTATTATTTTTTTCTCTTTCTTATACACCCATATTAATTAATTATATTGATATAAATAATAACACTTTAAGCATAGTTGGTTATTGTTGATCGTCAAAAACTTATCTCTAAAATAGAGAATGGGATTTGAAGTTGTTTTACTTTTTTTTTTCTATACTGTGGAGAAAGTTGAGTTTAGAGTTTAGAGAATGAGATTTGAATTGCCGTTAGAACTAGTATTACTAATGTGTTTTTCTACATCAGACACATTATCCAAGGAAAAAGATAATAATGGGGATTACTATATCAACAAATACCTTAATCTTGTGGTTTCATTGCTTATAGAAAGGTATATGAAGATAATTAGATAATACATGTAATATTAGTTTAGAAAATCATATTAAAATACCAATTAATCAAAATATTATGTCGTACATTATAATTCTTATTCTAGTAAATAATTAGGTTATGGATTTTTTTATAACCAAGTTTAGATTTATTAGTAATTTAGTTCTTAGCGAAAGGATTAAATAATTTATTAAATTATTTCTATTCTTTTAAAAAATATGAGTAATTTTATTGTTACAAAAAATAACCATGTTGAATAACAAATAGTGTTTCACATAAAATAATTTATCTCGTTAGTAAAATCATTTTGATGGCCATTTATATATATTTAAATTTTATATTCACAAAAAAATATAGTGACTTATATAATTTTATGTTTTTATTTCTTGAATAATTCCTATCAAAATGCTTAGTTATTTATACATGTATAGACTTATATATTTATTTGTTAGGGAATTCGTATAATGTTTATTAGCTTTGTTGGGATTTTAGTATCAAATTCAAGACGTATAAAAATATAACAAATATAACTAGTTTTATATTATTACAAGTTGAAATAATAAGCCTAATCAAAATCACATTTATTTATATAATCATCTAATTCATTTATATATATAGTATGGGGTTCATTTTTTAGATGTAAAAGATATGATGGTAATTAATCAATTTAAATAAGGAAGTTATAACATTAAACTAACTACCCCTTACGATCTTTAAATCGTTATAACTTTTTCATATGTTAATTATTTTTTCTTTTAAATACACCATAAAAACAGGTTTTTTATCCTCTTTAATTTGAGTATAATATTGTTATAGTGTTTTTTAATAAAAACGAAAAACATATGAAGTTTCGTTTTTTCAGCTTTTTACTGTTTATATACACAGGTGTACATGAGTTCAATACGCAAATGTACAACATTGTACAAACAGCTTGTACACTTGTGTACGTTGTAGGAACAACGGCCTGTACACTTGTGTACACATAACCTCAGCGAAAATTAAAAAAAATATACAATATTCAGTTATGATATGATAGCAAAATTACAAATACACCCTTATCTTTAATTAATAATTAATTATATCATTAACCTATTTATTTTATTGTTTTTTATAACCGTCCGTCTCAAATAGACTAATGATTGAGAATGGATCTCACGGTTCACAAATAACATTCGGTTCACTCTAGAACCCTACCCTACCCTATATATATAATATATATATATATATATATATTATGGCAAGATTCATTGGGGAATACTAAAAAAGTGGGGAACAGTGGCAAACTGACTCAAATGAACTTCGATTTAACTCATTCCAGTAGCGTTGGAACCGGCTTGTCGAACCCTAACTAGGATCTCTCAACCCTAAATCCTAACCCCTAAACCCTAAAGATAAAAATAAGCCTAAAACCTAAGCTAAATCGTAAAATCTAAGCTATAAACCCTAAAAGCTAAACCCTAAAGGCTAAACCCTAAACCCTAAAGCTAAGCCCTAAATACTAATGATTAACCCTAAAACTAAACCCTAAGGCTAAACCCTAATATAAGACCCTAAATCTAAACCCTAATATATTTAGGGTTTAGGGATTAGGATTTAGGGTTTAGGGTTAAGAGATCTTAGTTAGGGTTCGACGAGCCGGTTCCAACGCCGCTGGAATGAGTCCAATCGGAGTTCGTTTGAGTCGGTTCCCCACTGTTCCCCAATGAACCTCACAATATATATATATATATATATATATATATATATATATATATATATATATATATATATGATTCGGTTCAAGGAGAAACCACTAATAGTTGCGAGAACCATGAGAACTCCTTCCATCCAATTGAATTTTAACACATCCCCTGTAATCAATTTAATTCAAAAGAGTATTTTAGTCTTTTTCTCTCAATGTCACATCCCTTCTCTTTTATCTCTAAAACACATCATATTATCATTAATATGTCTTACATAACAATATCTCTATCATTTCATCTCTTTAAAATTGGGAAAAAATGTCTTAGGTTTTAAATTTAAACACCAAAAGTATTACGTAATTTAGAAAATACCAATAATATTGAAAATGATATTTATTTCTTTTGCTCTATTTTCCCTAATTATGACATAATGTTCTTTAAAAAATGTAAGCTATACTTGTCTTATATGTTTATTAGAAAATACAAAATTATTGAAAAATGATATATCAATTTCTTTTTGCTCTATTTTCCCTAATTCTGACATAATGTTCTTTATAAAATGCAAACTATATTTGTCTTATGTGTTTATTAAAAATTTTTATTTCATTCGTTAACGTTTGATGACTTTACACTACAACTTTTTAAAAACACATTCGACAACGTGCGTAAAAAAGTTTTGACAATGTGAGTAAAAACTTTTTTGACAACGTGCGTACAAAAAGTTTCATCACCGTGCGTAAACATTTACACGAACTGAGTATACGAACACCGCTATGGAAAAAATAAATAAAAAACTGTTTTGACAACGTGCGTAAAAAAAATTCTTTTACGCCCCTAATCGCCGACACGAGCTCCTCTAAACGTCACGCGTAAAGCTAATTTTCAAACGTATGTAAAATGGAAGGCGTAAAATAGTTTTTACGTATGTTTGAAAAATGTTTTACGTCAGTTGTCTGTCGAATGTAAACTTTTTTTGCGACACGGTGTCGAATGAAAAAAAATGTTTTTTTACGTCCCTGATCATCGGTTCGTGCTCCTCTAAACGTCACGCGTAAATATTTCAAACGTATGTAAAAATGGCACGCATAAATGTTTAGATTTTACTCACGTTTGAAAAACTGTTTCTCGTACGTTGTCGAATGTAAAAAATAATCACCCACGATGTCGAATGTAAAAAATGTTTTTTATTACACAAGATAAAAAAAAATTACGCCACTGATCGCCGTCCCGAGGTCCTCTAAACATTTGTGGAATGTAAACACTTTGTTTTTTTCTTTGATTTTCGTTGGTGTTGTGGCTTTTACGTTCAAATGACGAGGATAACGAACAAAAATGAAGATAGCTATCAGCACCTAAGCCTCGTAACACTAAACCCGTTAACAACCAATTTTTGATTAAATTAATTCTAAAACGCTTAGGAACCCTAGGTCTTGCAATTTCGAACCGGGTGTGAACCGTGTTTCAAATTTATTGTTTTTACTCATTTTAGTTAATAGTTTTTTATAATTATTCTAAACAAACTTTTAAAATAAAATTAGAAAGCTTCTTAATTATTTTGAGCTTCATAATTATTTTTTTTTTACATTTTTATATATAATTTAGCTAATCAAACAACTCGTGCAGTACTGACCACATGCTCTTTGTGGATACGATACTCGACTTACCCTAGCTAACTAGGTTAGTTGGGTTTTTGACTGATCGGGACGACACAGTCTTTCAGTTACCTGTTTATTTGGTTTGTATGTGATAGTTAATTCAAGCGAGCAAACATATAATGTGTCCATTGGCTAATGAAATTTAAGGATCCGGCGGTTCTAAATGGAAGTTTTGGTATAATATCACTAACTCTGTAGAATGTTATTAAGAAAGGAGTAGAAGCGGAAGTCATATGTTTCATTCATATCGAAAGAGTATACATCTTGTCAAGCTGGCGAAATTCTGGAGAAATTTCGCCAGCGTTTCCCCTCCGGGAACTCCAAAACTTACAAAATTTTGAACACACGACGCTTATTTATAGACATGACCCACCTCGTGCGAATTGAGCATTTGACTTCGTACGAATTGACTTCACTTCGTAGGAAGTGAGTTAGTTTCTTACGAAGTGACCACTTCATACGAAGTGACACCTAAACACTGTCACACCTCAACCGATGGCGGAAACATCGGGATGAGACGAAAACTAGATTACAAGAGGCTTCATAACGCTAATTATGTCAAGTGTTTAATAATTACCTTTTTACATAGTTTAAATCAAATAATACAAAATTTAGATCCCGACACGTAACAAATATAATTTCATTTCATTGATAACGATTTAATACAAGATAATGAAACGAAATACATGTTTGAAACAAATACAATACAATAAGTATTTAAAGTTTAAATGCGTTTCTAGGCAATCCTACTAGATTCCATTTGTCATCAAAATTCCTGCAACATGTATTAAAAGCGTAGATCAATACAAAATGACGAGCATACAAGTTTGAAATTAATTATAAGTATAAAAGTTTGATTTGATTGTGACAAGTATATATTCAAGTCGAATCACACGAATATGTAGACCACTTTCGCATAACAATAGCATATAATCGAATTCCTTGACTAGCATGCATAGTATTCTAAGCATAACGATATCATGAGAATACAAGTCAAAACTAATAAGCATGAACAAACTCAAGCATAACAAGTAGCATGTATAGACGAGTTTAAACTAACACATATAACTCACATAAGCGTAACTGATGGCACAATTGGTATTGTGAATACATTTAATTTTGTTTAAAATAAATTTTGTAATTTATACATGTTGCACCCCAAAATGCATTAAAGTGTAAAAAGGGGGTCAAGTATGCTAACAGTTTTGCAAAGTTTCCTTTGGTGATTCCGTGAAGAGTTGGAGGTTGGAGCTTCAAAGCTTCCTTTAAAACACTTAGTGTTTTATTTTAAAACTCTTAGAGTTCTCTTCCTTGCTTGGAAGATTTGAGAGAAGTAGAGAGGTTGAGAGAAGAATGGTTGGAACACTTAGTATCATTTTAGAATTCTTAGAGATATTGAGAGAATTAGAGACATTGAGAGAAGAATGGTGTGAATAAAATGGTAGAAGGAGATTAGTATTTATAGGTAGAGAAAGTGGAAAAGGGTGAAATATGATTGGTTAAAAAATGTGGAAGAGGATTGAAAAGATGATTGGTGGAGAAAGGAGGTGGAAAAGGGTGAAATATGATTGGTTAAAAAGGTGGAAGAGGATTGATAAGATGATTGGTGGAGAAAGGAGGTGGAAAAGGGTGAAATATGATTGATTAAAGAAGGTGGAAGTGGATTGATGAGGTGGAAAAGATGATTGGTATATTTCTTGGTATTTCTTGAGTATATATTATGTAATTGAGTATATAAAAAGTATAAAAGTATAATTCAAGTATTGAGGATGTGCGTATAAGTATTTATACGTATAATTGTGTCGGTTTCCGTATAAATACGTATTTAAATGATCGGTTGTGTGAATAAAAAAAATATGTATAAAATATGAATTTTATTATGATTAATGCCTCGAGTTGCGAGATTGAAATTAAAATACGAATGTAAGGTTTCTAAAATTAGAATACGGATACGGACATTTTTAAAATAGAAACACGAAGATACGAGGCGTTTCACGAATAACAAATAACAATTAATAATATATATATACACACACACATATATTTTTATTGTGTTTTAACGCCCCGAATTATGATACAAATATTTATTTTCTAAAATAAGGATGCGAAAAAGTGAGGCGTTACAAACACCTCTCACGTTCGCACTTGAGTCGTGTGTTCGTATCTAGTCAATACAATATTTAACACACACTTTATCTAGCCTATTCGCACAGTGACTGACATAATATGCATCAACAACTGACCATTTACCCATTGCTATGGGTGGATAGGTATAGGTATCGCCTTCATTCAGACTTGCTACTCGGGGCTGAGACTCATATCGCCTTCATTCAGACTCGCTACTCGGGGCTGAGACTCATGTACGCATTGGTTTATTTTATTTATTGTTTATTGTTCATTATTTGTGATATATAATTACACGTAAATTCATCCTTATTTTCCAAATAAATTATTTTTATTCAACTTATATTTATTCACCAGCTCTTTGTAGTTGACCCACATATTTACACGTGGTACAAGAAATGAAGTTTAATGATACATGGATTGAAGTCACATAGGAACGACCTTAGAACAAATAATGAAACTTTCTTTGTATTTCCTTTTTGAATTAAGTTGAATATTTGAATTTATATGTTTTGGTCTGACATTTTAATAAAGTGACATGATTAATTGATTAATTATGAAACATTAACTAGTGTCATAAGCTTTAGACAATGATCACGCCCTGCTCGATAAATCCGCCACGAGTTGGGATGTGATTAATGGGGGTCATTTTGGTCTCAAATTTATTTATGTTTTGATTTGGGGTTGTAGTATGATTACTGGGGCCGGGTCTTGAGTTGACAATAACTCAATGACTGTATTTTTCTTGCTACAGTTTCAATTTGAAACTTGATTAACGTTACCAATATGATATAACTAGTCATCGACAATTATTTATGGTAGTAGCTGTAAATATTAATTAGTTCAAGGGGAAATTATGATTTCCCTTTAGGTACATTCAATAGGGAATGCATATAATTTTTTATGGCCGACACTATTCATAATCATTATTCATTTATTCAGTGATCTTTAGTATTGATCATAAGAGATAACTGATGAAAAACTCCCGAAGAACACCAATAGTATGATTCTCTCTAACGCTATGCATCAACACAAGTTACCATAATGAGAATCATAGCTTTATCATCTTCTTCAAAGATAATCATCTCCACAAGTAAGCATCTCTAAGTTGATATTCATGTAAATGTTATTGCATGAATAAACATGATTAAGGTTTTATTTTTAACCCATGTTTAATGATATAATCAACTCTAATTTTTGAAGGTGTTCACAAAACCGCTTCAAACCCACTTTCTCCCTTCCTCAAAAGATGGTTTCCTTACTAGTGTGTCCTTAAACCCAATCTTTTTGGTACGTGAAAATGATTAATGACAAAACCCTACTCCTAATCCTCTGTCCTTTGCATGTGAAGAAAAGCGAGCAAGGACAATAATCTAAAGCTTAAAAACCCATAAATAATGTTCTTGAGACGGTCGACGTAAAGGACTTAAAACATTTGAAGTTAATTGTGCGACATATGTTGCATAAATGTGATTAGGACTCATTTATACTAGATTAGAGAATCGTGGCCTTTCAATTACATTTTTGAAATCCGTGATGGCTAAAGTGGAGTGTAAAGTTTAAACTACAAGTAAGGCTGGTAGTGTTAAAGGTTAGTAACACACAATATGATTTACTTATTATAATTAAAATTGTTTTTGGGTCAAAATGGCACGTGGACGCTACACATAAAATGATCCACTTGACTGAAAACCATATAAAATATTGCCAAATAATACGTGTATATTTAATTAAACTATATTCATTATAATATTAGATATTATTGGAAGAGCAGCCATGGTGAACTATCTCAATAACCTTGTATTAAAAACAACAAAAATAATTGGAACAAAATCGTTGACATTGACATTGGAACTAGGACATGTTTGCAACAATCATTAACCTAACACTTTAATTTCCAGGATTTAATCCAAATTGTTATAAATACAAAGAAGAAATACAATAAGATTAAAAAAATAACGCTTTACATTTGAATGTATCATTAATATTGCAAAATCCATGTAACACAACTCCGTTTCACATAAGCGTATAAAAACAAAAGCTATATGCCACTAAAAACAATGAAAACAAAAATAGCCAATTAGAAAAGCAATGGAAACAAAAATATCTTTCAAATCGGTGTCATAAGCATGCTCTCAAATCCAAAAGAAAACACCAAAAATAAGAATGTGATGGATTCCTGAATCGAACCCATGTCTACACATAAAAAAAGTATTATAGCCACCCCACCAACTTAGATTTTGCATTTGAAAACCTACAACAAACACACAAAATATCTTATATAAACTTTTAAAATTAAAGAAAAAAATTAAACTTTTAAAATTAAAGGAAAAAAATGAAATTGGTAGATGCCAGTTGTTGTCCACCTATTTGCTCTGCTTCTCTACCACTCAATCAAAATACAGCTAGTCAATCAAAAAACAGCATTGTACAAAGCCTTCTAAAATGATAAATATAGAAATAGAAAAGCATACTCTCAAATCCAAAAGAAAACACCAAAAATAGGAATGTGATGGATTCCTGAATCGAACCCAAGTCTACACATACAAAAAAAAGTATCATAGCCACCCCCACCAACCTATATTTTGAATTTAAAAACCTACAAACATACAAAATATCTTATGTAAACTTTATAATTAAAGAAAAAAAATAAATTGCTAGATGCCACTTGTCATCCACCTATTTGCTCTGCTCTCTACCACCGAATCAAAAATACACCTAGTCAATCAAAATAGAGCGTTGTATAAAGCCTTCTAAAATGATAAATATAGAATAGAATGGAATGTCGGTAATTTTTAAATTTATTATTAGAAGATTTTGTTAATAATTATATCTACTCTTATATATATTAGGTTTTCGCTTATAACTTTTAAGGTATGCCATTGTGATGTGCTTATTTCTATCAACATATAGATATAGATAGAGATTTTACTAAACTGAGTCCAAATACTAATGTACAAGATCAATACAAGTGTACAAGTCATCAAAAGTATGTCATGGTTTAGGATTTCTACAAACATGTCACCAAAGGTATGCCACGGGTTAGGTTTTTCTTTTATAATGTGACCGGCTTACCTTTGTTGTGATTTTAGCAATACAATATATAACATTTTATAAATTTCGAATGCACGTTACAACATGTTTATTTTTCTCTACCGTCAATAAAAAATTATTCTAACGGATCAAAGATAGTTGATTTTTTTTCTTTTCTGTGAAAACTGAACTAATACCATAAAAACAAGATCAATATTTGTACCGTATTCATCTTTAATGGTTTTCTCGACTTGCCAAACAACATTGGTACGACAACGATATCCTCACGAATCGAATCGATAAGAGCCAAACAACATTTATACTAGTATTAGTATTCCTTTTTATGACAATTGATGTAAAACACATGTCAATACTCTGTTGACATGTCTCTTTCAATTGCTATACCGAATGTTGGTATATAGAAAGAGTGTCACAAACTGTATCAGTACAATAACACATCAAACAAATACCAACTAGAAGTCTGCTGCAAAGCAAAGAGAATTCCACTAGTTCTAATTAATATATAAGAATTCATCCATTTCCGAGTAATAGGTATCACATATTTATGTGTACTATATTTATATTATATACAAGAATTTGGACAGCAAAATATTCTATTCGTTTACTTCCCTTTTGGCTACAAAATAAGGGTTCTTTTCTTTTTAGAGAAAAGTAGTGGGCAAACCACCGCGTTATACTGGGTGTTAAAATTCGATACAATCTAAATAACTTGTACATTAATCACTATTTATTTCATGATAAAAATTCATGTCAAATATTGATACTCACGTCGCAACAACAAATTTGGAACTTTATAGAACTATCATATTTAAAGGTTGTTAGAGGAAAACCAAAAAACAAAAACCGTAAAAGAATGAAACATTTCAGAAGTTTCATCAACTTGTATGTTTGTGTTTCAGGGACTTGTATATTATCACACACAACTCGATTTTGAATAATCTTACACTGTAATGTTGACGGAAATAAGCACATCGTAATGGAATATTCGAGATTTTATGAAACACTATATTTTAAAACGAACAAAAAACACAAAGAAACAAAACAAAGTTATGAGTCGGTCACATGTCAAATCCGGTTGGGTCACAAAAAAAAAAGAAATGAGAAACTATAAGGTTAAACTAACAAGTTTACTTAAAGTTGATTGATGCATATTATAACTTTAATAAAGTCACATTTAAGGGACTTATTCAAATGTACATAAACAAGTTGTAAAGAAATGAATTGACATTATGAATGGTGGGTGAATTGTGTGTGCACCAATATACTATGTGTATTCTCATTATATTGTTCAATTTAAGGCACATACACACTTTAAATGAAGAAAAAAAGAAGGATAGGGAGACTTTAACAAAATATTTCCCCTCATATAACAATAACTAAAGAGAAATGGTATTTGGGCATCGTCTAAAATTAGCCGGACACCCCCTATACGACCATATAAAACTATATGCTTCGTATAGGGTTTCAATGCATGAGAAAGAGTAAACCTATACGACGCGTGTAGCATTATACGCGTCGCATAGGTAAAATATACGAGGTTTTTTATGGTTTATTACTGACTTTGAAGGGAGTTCAGACTAAAAAGGTCTAAAAAGAGTGCCCCTATATGATGCGTATGGAGTTATACGCGTCATATAGGATTCCGGTTGTTGAAACATTAAACCCTATACAACGCGTATGACCCTATACACGTCATATAGGTCCAGAAAATTTTCACAAAGCCAAGCATACGGGGACCATTTTATTCCGATCAAAATTCACAAACAAAAACACCAATCAAACTGTTTATATCCCAATGTCGTTTTATGTTTTTGGTGAAGATTCAAACAAGTCATATGTCTCAAAAGGCATTTTCAGACCCGACATTGAACAAGGTGAGGAGGAGGTTGTGTCTGTGCTTCGTAATAATGACAGGAGAGTTCTGCATATGCTACATGATCTAAACCATGTAAAATCAGTATAAGATGTGATGTCGTTGTGGTTACCACCAAAGTCTCACGATTAAATTGTTTCAGGAGTTGGTAGATGAAGCTGAACCATCTTACGTGGCACAAAGTTATCCACAATACGAAAACCGGACTTACAATTCGCATGTGGAAGATCATCATAAGAACGAGCACCAGAAATGTGCTAAGGACATCGAGGAAGGTGATAACCGTGATGAGGAACATTCTAACAACGAGGAAGACCTAACCTAGATGTTTCTTTTGAAACCGAAAGTATGACATTCCTATCACTTACGTGTTATCAGATATACGTATATATGTATATACATAAATATGTGTATATATATATATATATATATATCAATACTATATATATAATGCATATTCCAAGGATAGTTTTGGTCATTTTTCACTTTTTCAACATGTATGGAATGGGTACAACATGTTTAAGCACAACATCTTTTAAGCGGCCAAAATTTTTGTTAGATTTTGAATTCCCGCTCATCCCCATTCCCTATGCACCATCCCCAGTTCCCCATACACCCATTGCTAATTTCTTTTCATTTTCATAGAGAGGGAGAGAGAACAAGAAAAGAGCAGCCCTAATTCCTGATGTGGTTTCTTCGCCCCTTCTCCACCGATGACACCACTAGCGACCGTCCTTAAAAATTTGATGATCTTGGTAAGTTACGATTCTTCCTTTTCCACGTATGATTTTGATTCAGCGATTTTATGGGGGTGCGTTCTAATTTATCTTTGTTTTAGAAAATAAGTCTATAAATTGTTTCTAGGGTTTGTTGTGTAGTTTTTGTTTAAGAGCTTTTAGTGGTTACAAAAAGCCCAAATTTTCTTTACAAGAAGTATACTTTATTGTTTTTTTTTCGTATTTAATTGTTGTACGATTCCTTTTTTTAGAAATGGTGATCTTATTTGCTTCACTTAGAGATGTTAGTTAATTTGATTTAAAGAACTTGTTTGGTTTACATAGGCTCATATAGTGGAAAGCTGCTGCTTATTTTTAAGCTTTAATTTGATTTAACTGGATTTTTTGCTTGAAATATGATATTTGACTAGGTATTTGACAAAGTGATATGTTTTTGTCAATCTTTGATGTGTTGCTCAATTTTTTAACTTAAATACTGACGACATTAATCTTGCTCAATCAATCAAGATTATGTGGCTTATGATTTATTTTCCACTTGATTCAATGCAATTCCACATGAATTGCAGTTTCAGATTTCTGTTTTTCAATAGATGGGCTTACTTCTTCCATGCTATGTGGTGGGCCTTTCATTAATAATTGATATTCAGGCAAAGAAGGCAGGTTAGTGAGTCACTCCAATTCATATTGTTATTTTTTCATATCTAACAAAAAGGTAATAAAGTAAAACATGTGGTTTCAGAAGATATTTCCTAATTTCACTATATACACAAAGCAAAAATTGGGCTTAACTGCAATCAAGACTGCCACCAAGTGGCACTTACCTCATGAAAATTTTACCCATTCTTCTTTAGTGCCCGCCATACCACTTTTGTTGACCCAACCTTGGTTGTAAAAAGTGTATCCATGGAAAACGCCAAAGTGGCCCTTTTTCAAGAGATAATTCTTTTGATAAACTGGTACGTTCTTATCTTCATCTAATGTGTCTTTAGCAACCCATTTTAATTTTAAGAGTATTGTTATTTTCTTTTCCTTTCAATAGCTTTAAAAATCTTTTTTAATCTTTTAGAAAAGGACTATTTATCAAATCTTAAAAAGAGCATGTCACTTTCGGGGTAGTATTTTTTGTTTTTTAATGTGCATATTTTCCTTAATATTGTTACCTCGATTATTGTGCATTAGATCGATGTCAATAGTATGTGGTTATATAAAACATACGTGTCATGGCTCTATTTTAAGCTTGTTATTTATTATTATTATTATTATTATTGTGGTTTCTTTTAACGATATGGTTAATTTTATCGGACTGGAACAACTTTTATTGCTAAAGGCATCCAAGTTCTTGTGGAAACTATGATCACAGACTCCGGCGTGGAAATTGACAACAATGCAGGAGAAAGTGAACTTGAAACATAAGAGAATCAGTTGTTGGAAGTTGTTGGAGGAGGTTACGTTTGGCATATGCTTTTACCTTAATGGAGAATCAAAGCAGCTCATGGTAAAACCATGTGTCTCTTTTCTAACAATTAATAATTTCAAAACTATTTACTTATTTAGGTTACTTGAAACTGAAGCCTGAATCATAACATTGACTTACAGACCTTATAACAGTGGTGATGACAATACTTCTGGTAAGTTATTCAGTCACCATTCATGCTTTTGTTTCCCTGAATCAAACTTGGATTGGTTTAGTTTTTTCCCCACCTTGAGTAAATTTGACCCGCCACAACGCATGAGTGCCCGTATGCTGAAAGAAGTTACACCCTTTTGTGACTACATGCTTTTTAATTTTTTATTATTACCTTTCCTGGGTTTAAGCGCGCTGAGGCGCATCAAGGCACCCAAAAGGAGCCGATTTTTGGGTTTTTTTGGGCTTTGCCTCATGTATTTGAGGCTATTTTTTGCATAAAAGTGTTGTACCATTGGTTTGGGCACATGCAAGTGCCAGTTGCCTCCTATTTTCGGGTCATTTGCAGAAATTGAAGGTTTTATGTTTTTTTTTACTTGGCTCTTAACGGGTCAAATGGGTAAAATACATCTAACGAATTGAAAAGTTGCTCAGAGTTTGTTCTTCTACATAAAATCTTCTAAATCACTCTATTAAAGAATATTAGTTTATTATTTAAATAATATAACTTTTTTACTCACCCAAAATCTCAGCCATTTTGCGACAGACTTAAGGAGCACATATACAACCATTGACATGCATATGTTCTATAGGGTGATGTGGCTCATGGTGTTGCACGGATGCTTCTAAGATCACCGAGTTGGCTATAACTGATGTTGCCAGCCATGCTTTGGCTACTCTTAGGGAGAGTTTCATAAGGTTAATAAGTACTAGACATGACCTACAAAGAGATAAAACAATATAAATTTTGTTTCACTCGTTGCAAGTTTGTTTGATGTGATGATCATTTAACTAACTAAACTACATAAAACAATGTTTTAATTGCGATTCAAAATGTCATGTGTAACTTACATCATATTAAGTGGTAGTTCATGGTTTTTTCCAAAAAGTTATCATATTACAATACAAGAAATGATCAAAGGTTTACTTTTAATAGCATGCTATGAAAATTCATCAACAATGTCATGAATTAGTGGTATAATATTAAAACCTTTTTGGTAAACAATATTATTCTTGAATTAGTGGTATAATATTAAACCTTTTTGGTTGATATCTTGTATTACATCAGCAGATATTCATGTCCTTTGTTATTTGTAATAATTTAATGAGAAAAAAAAGTAGGAATGAGAAAGCTAAAACAATAATTAAATTAGAGTAAGCTAAGTGATTTTGCTAAGGAAAGAGATAAAAAAAAGTGATTTTGCTAAGGAAAGAGATATAAAGATACATGGAGAGAATGTTTTCTTTATAAGTTATAAATAAATAAAATTAACAAAAAACTTGAAATTATCTTGCATTTTGTATTTGTATTGATTAATGAATTATGGTTAAAGCATTATGTACTTATGATTGATTTGATGGAAAGATTGATAAACTAACAACTAAAAAAATTAATAAAAGTATATCACCAAAGAATCGATAAACTAAGAAAAAAACAAGTGCCAACATATCACGAAAATCAAACCAGTCGTTACGTTTTGAAGATTTTGATCATGATTAAAGCATCAATGGTCTGGTCTGATTTGATAAGGCCGGTTTTGGTATAAAACCAAAAATCAAACCAGTCGCTAGTTATGAAGATTTTGAAATCGACAAGCCAAAAGTTAAAGAAAGAAAGTGACCGCGAAACCAAATCGAAGACAGGTTTTGCGGTTTTAACACTTGAAACCGAATCGTGATCACCCCTACAATATATCACGAAACGACTGATAAACTAAAAGTAAACTAGTATCCTATTGTAAATCGCCTCCGCCGTCGCATATCGTGGGTAGAAAGCTAGTGTGTGTGTATATATATAATTCTCAATACAGTTTGTGTGGCTTAAGATTGTGTAGTTGATTGTCTAGGTGCATGCATTAGGGTTTAACTGTCACATTTTCGTGAGAGGAATTGGGGCTATTTAAAATGAGAGAAAGTTGATTTTGTATAATTATACTATAGCTATAAGTAGATTTTAGTATCATGTATTAGGTGACTTATCTATGGTTAGGGTTTAATTATCACATTTTAGAGATAGAAAATAGGGTTATAAATAGACTTCAGAGAGGGAAAGTTGATTTTGTATATGGGTATCATTGTATAACTGTATTAGGGGCTATAAATATATTTAGTAACATTTATTAGGTGACTTTATCTAAGGTTAGGGTTCCACTGTTACATATTAGGGAGAGAAATTAGGCTATAAATATAATTTTAGAGAGAGAGAAAGTCTGTTTGTGAAAGTTCTGGATCGGCCGGTTTAGATAGAAGTTTAGATAGGATAAAGCTAGTTCGGTAGAAATATCGTAAGACTAGTCAAAAGTAGAAAGCTTTCATTCATACCGAAAGAGCATACATCTTTTTATAAGCTAGAGAGAGCATCAGGCAATCTTTCTAGCCTTTCCCTTAAATTCTCCAAAAACTTATCAAATTCTAACACATGACACCTATTTATAGACATGATGACGAACTTGGCTTATCCGTGTGGATGAGATTGTCCGTGCGGATGAGCTTCGTCCGTATGAATTACTCTCATCCTCTCTAAAATGTCAGGTGTTCGAATCTCTCATTCAACTATACAATATTCAACACACGCTCTATCTATCATATTCGTACAGTGGCGTACACCCAGAATATGCACCAATAGTTTGTCATGTAATATTTTATTCAGTCAATACATATATTTTAGCTCATGATTTTTACTAGGCTAAACAAATCCATATATAACAATTGTAAACATTTGATTGTTTTAGACTCTTCAATGGGTTTGTGTGATACCTTGTGTTGTTTTTCTTTTAGACAGGAAACACAATGTTCATCATACTTAAATTGTTTGGTTAGTAAACCTTTGACAAGTTTTGCCTTTGTCAGATTGTTAATTGTTTTTTAATTAACATGTCCCAACCTACTATGCCATAATTGTGTTTCTTTTGTTAAGGCAACAGAGAATAGGCAAACACTGGATTTTGGATTTTCTGTGGACATGTCCACTACATAAACATTGCCACTTTTGTGAGCATCAAGTTATATATTACTTTCAGCCATGATTTATTAATTTTTTTATAACCTCTGGTCCAACGATTTTACAAGTTGTCTTTGTAAAAAAGTGAGCAATAGCCTCTGTAACTCATTTGTGAAACACTGAGTAAAGTAAATTTTAAATTGTCTATTAGATTAACATTTTCAATTTTTAGCTTTCTATCTTGGACAGTCCCTGACCCCATCACCTTTCAAAGGAAATGTCGCCACCTCCATGAGAATGGAAGTTTGTCAGTAGAGCTTTGCATCCAGTCATATGATATGACTGCATCCATTTTGGTGGCCATGAATGCACATTCACACTTATTCTCATATTCAATTGTATTCCAAGGATCGTTGTTTTTTACAACACTATCATCACCCTTTTCACAAACTGTTGTTTGTACTAGGTTAGATATACTCTCAACACTTTGTGTATTAAGAGCTTCCTGGTTGTTTTAACAATTTCCTTAGATTTACTTTATTGAATTTCTCTTTTAACTCATCCCATATCTCTTTTACACTATTATCATGTAATAGCTCTGCATAGATTCCGTTTGATAGAGCCTTTGCAATTATGATGAATGGTTTGGCATCTAACTCAAACTTTTTGAAATCAAGCATAGAGTAGTCTTCCTATTTTTTTAGCTCATACACACCTGGATTATTGACCCAGAGTGTCATTGGAATATGTGGTCCGTACATAACATCCTGAGTCGTGTTGAGCTAGATAGTGTACCATCAAACATTTCCAGATATTGTAATTTGATTTGTCAACCATCGGTGGTTTTCTATCACAACCGGAGATAGGGGAATTATAGTTATTGAGTGACATTCTCTTTTGATCTTTTTAGAAGAAAAATAGAGTATGTGAAAAACATTTTTTGAGTTCATTCTACTCTGAGCTACGAATAGTATTGAATCTCTGTTGAGCTGATCTTTGATTGTTAAACTTATTGTGAAATCAAGTTTAAACGTGACCAAACTCTGATACTAATTGTTAGGATCTGAGTTTAATATTTACAAACAAATATTGATTATCACAAGAAAATTCACAAATAAAGAGATATTATTTGAGTTTGTTTTTCAATTGATTCAAAAAGATTCACAATTTTTACAGAATTGATTCTACAATATTCCCCTTAGCCGACCACTCACTAGAACTATTCGTACAAAAGAGAATGTGTGAAGTGATAATATAGATCTCTAACGTGTGAGATCTATTTATACTAAGCTGTGTTTGTGATATGCTAACAACACCCTAATAGTGACATCTAACATTCCTAATAGGAAAGATTCCTCAGATGTTGCAAACATCTGTGCAAATCCTATCATCTATTCTAACTAGTCTAAACATTGTTACAAGATAAATATTGTTACATGAGGAAACCATTTTCTAAGCTATCCTCTATTGTAGTTATCGAAACATCTGTTTGGCCATACAAATGTTTGGTCTTCTTGATCGGACCTTTTACTTCATCAGTGCTTTGGTAGTCAACAATCTTTAGCTTTCAACGCCCAAAAACCATTTTTACACATGATACAGGTGAACATGTATGAAGAGGAGATTGGACATAGGATGAGCCTTAGTTAACAAGAATGGATACTGTAGCTAGTGGTTATGATCAATGTCTCATTTGTAATCATTTATGGGAATTATTTGTTATGTAAAACATATAGTTTGGATTAATGATTAATTAAAACTCGTAATAGCAAGTCATATGCTCTTTGGATCAACCCAATCATGCCCCGATCACCTATTCCGCTGCGGGTCGGGGTGTGACAGATGGTATCAGAGCTTCTTAACAACAGTTCCAAGCCTTGAACAGACATTTATATGTTCTTGTATAAATGTTCTGATTAGGTGTTCAAGATTCACTATCTTTGGGGAGAGAATTTCTTCATCAACTTTTTATTTCTTGATCTTTCAGTCATGTTTTGGCTTTAGGATATCATATGTTGTTTTATAGGTCCAACATGTTTTTTTTACGAAAAACTGAAAGGTATAAAAGGCCTAATCAAGGATTGGAGGCTGAGGAAAGGCGTCGAAGAGGACAGGAAATGTTGTACATCCATGGTTAACTTGCTTTTGGTCATTTCTGAATTACGGTTGTTAAATGGTTCAGAAAGAAAAGCATGGGCAGAGAATAAGCTCATAATCTAGAAAGATGAATGGAAAAAATCTAGGGATCCCATTCAGAGAGCTAAACTCAACATATTTTCATGGTATTGTTAATCAAAGGAGGGTTCATAATAGGCTCAACAGGTTGTTTATAAATGGAGTGTGAGAGACGAACCTGATTGTAGTTAAAAAGGCGGTCCATGACTTTTTTTAAAGTAAAGTACAACCAGTCCTTTTAGGCCGAGGCTGAAGTGGGAGGGCTTAGTCACCTGTCTGAAGTCGATGCTTTGTCTTTGATAGATTTCTTCTCTAACGAGGGAGTGAGGGGTGCGGTTTAGGAGTGTGTGTGGGGGGATAATTCCCAGTGCCGGACGGCTTCACCTTTTCCTTTATTAAAAACATTGGGACAATCTCAGCTATTATTCAAAGGGGTTATGGATGAGGTTCACAATCGTGGTATCATAAACAAGCAGTGCAATGCCTCTTTTGTGGCATTAATTGCTAAAGTGAAGGACCCCTTAACTCTATCCGATTACCGACCGATATCTCTTGTGGGAGTGATTACAAAAGTAGTGTCCAAGGTGCTTGCCAATATATTGAAAATAGTTGTTGGCTCGGTAGTCGGTCCCGTTTAGTCAGCCTTCATAAAGGGTCAAAATATTCTTAACGAGCCTCCCATTATTAATAAGGTCCTAGCTTGGGCTAAGAAGTGTAAAAGGGAATGTATCTTTTCTAAGGTGGATTTCGAGAAGGCCTACGATTATGTTTCGTGGAATTTCCTCATGAATGTGATGCACCACTTGAGCTTTCCTCCACAAAGGAATAACTGGATTATGGGTATTCTTTTCACTATTTGGACATCCATTTTAGTTAATGTCTCTCCTACAGACGATTTTTCCCTTTCCTCTTAACTTTGGTTATGGAGGCGTTGAATGTGAGGATGCATGCTTAAGGCGGTAATCACAGGTCCTTTTAAGTTTTAAGGGGTGAAACTTCCTAAAGACGGACCGGTTTTGTCTCACCTTTTCTATGCCAACGACACACTCTTTGTTGGAGAATGATCGGAGTTAAACTTGAAGAACCTCAACAGAATTTAAAGGTGATTCCATATGGCATCAGGGTTAAAGGTTAATCTTGAAAAGAGTAAAGTGTACGGGGTTCGAGTAAGTGATGGCGAATATCTTGAAGTGTCAAACGGGTGAATTCCCGTTTATGTAATGTTTTACAATTGAAATCTAATGACTTATTTATACTAGTCTTAAAAGGTACGATCCAATAGACGCGTCTCTTCGCGAATAGGTGTGTCTCTTGATCATGTGGATATGATTGAAACTTGAAGAGGTGCGTCATTCCTCTTTTCCCTTGTGCCTTTGATCAACAGATGTCTCCAAGGAGACATGTCGATTCCCCTAAGGGAGTTGGTTGTCAAGTTCTGTTTTGTCATCTTTAGCCCTTGAACTTTATAACCGCCATCTAACTAACTTTAAACTAATAACTACTTAATCCTTGTACTTGAGGATCTATATGATTAGTGATTCATTCACCCCCTAATCATGAACATCCTTGAGTTGTTGTAGATCTTGAACTCCGAGCAGTTCTCGCATTGTAGTAAACTTGACCCTTGCTAGTGCCATTGTTAATATGTCTGCCCGTTGTAGTTCTCCACTTATGTGTTCCACATTGATGTCCTCGTTCTCCATGCATTCTCTTATGAAATGATAGCGTGTATCAATGTGATTGCTCCTTCCACGAAAGACTGGATTCCTCGTGAGTGCTATTGTAGAAACATTATCCACCTTAAGTGTTATCTTCTCTTCCTTCCAGCTTGGAACTTAACTTAACAATCTTTTAAGCCATAGTGCTTGGCATGCTGCTACAGTGGTGCCATGAATTCTGATTCACATGATGATAGTGCCACTGTCTGTTGCTTCTGTGTGCATCAGGTTATAGGTGATTCTCCAAAGTAGAATACCAGACCAGTTGTACCTTTTCCTTTGTATGTGTTAACCCCATAACTGCTATCACTATAACCTGTGACCTTACATCCTCCTTGCTTCTTGTATACGATTCCATGTTCTTTAGTTCCTTCAATATAACGTAGTACTTGCTTCACTGCTTTCAAGTGATGCTCCTTTGGTTCTTGCATGAATTTACTAAGCAGACTGACTGGGTAACATAGATCTGGCCTGGTATGCAATAAGTACCTGAGAGAACCTATCAGGCTTCTGTAATGCGTTGCATCTACTAGATCTCATTCTTCAGTCTTTGTTAACTTTGTTCTAGATTCATAGGAATCTTTGTATCGTTGCAGGTTAACATATCAACATCTTTAAGTATCTTGTTAATATAGCATGTCTGCTTGATGGCTATCTCACCCCCTGCTTGAATAACTTCTATTCCCAGATAATATGCTAGCAATCCTAGATCGCTCATTTCAAACTTGTTTTCCATCTGAGACTTGAAAACATCCATCTCCTTTCTTGATGTTCCAGTGACTATCAAATCATCAACATAGACTCCAACTATCAGTGTAGAAGTCTTGCTCGTCCTTGTATAGATTGCTTGCTCTAAAGTACACTTCTTGAAGTTAAGTGACTTTAGGTTTTGGTCTAACTTAGTATTCCAAGCACGTGGTGCTTATCTCAATCCATACAGAGCTTTTGATAGTTTGTAGACTTTTCCTTCATCTCCTTGCTTTACAAATCCTTTTGGTTGTGAGACATAGACCTACTCCTTGAGATCTCCGTGTAAGAATGCAGACTTCACGTCTAAGTGATGTACCTCCCAACCTTGATATGCTGCTAAAGCCAACATTAGTCGAACTGTTTCTATGTGTGCTACTGGTGCAGAGACTTCATCAAAGTCTATCCCGTGTTGTTAAACATATCCTTTTGCTACCCGCCTTGCTTTGTGTCTGGCCACATCTCCGTTTGCATCTTTCTTTGTCTTGAATACCCACTTTAAACCTATTGCCTTATGATCTCTTGGCAATTCTGTCAATCTCCGAGTGTTATTCTTGTTTATCGAGTCTAACTTAGCCTTCATTGCTTTGATCCATTTTCTGTCACTAGATTCTTCCTTGTAATTCCTTGGTTCTTCTTTAGCAAATAGTAATTCTTGTGGATCTACTTGAGTTTCCTCCGCCTCTTCGTATAGTTCTTCGAGACTTCCCAGTTTACTGGAGTGTCACTAATACTCTCTGTTGTACTTTCAGATGTAGATGGACCTCTACTTGATAAACTGCTTGAACTTCCTGATGAGTTCTGATTGTACGAATGTGCTGGCGGGGTTACATAGTCTTGTTCTTTTGTCTGATCTACTCCTAAGTCTTCATCATGTGGCCCACTATTATCAGGACTACTTGGTTGATTTTCTTCTAACTCTGGTGGGTTGTCATATTCTTGAATGACAAACTTTGTCCATTCGGGATTCCCTAAATCTGTCATTTCCATATAACTATTAAAGTTCCATGGTTGATCTTCCATGAACTTTACATCTCTACTGACACATATCTTGTTCTTCGCCGGATCATATAATCTGTATGTCTTTGATCCTCTTCTATTCCAAGATAAACCATAGGTGCACTTCTATCATCTAGCTTCTTTTGATGAAGTTGTAATACCTTAGCGTATGCAGTGCAGCCAAAAACCTTTAGGTGTTCTAAATTCGGCTTTCTTCCTTTCAATGCTTCATACGGGGTCTTGTTCACTAAAGCCTTCGTTGGAATCCGATTTAATACATATAACGTATGTCTTATTGCTTCACCCCAAAAATTATGTGGCATGTTCATTGCCTTTAACATACTACGAGTAGTTGACAACATCGTCCTGTTTCTTCTCTCTACTACTCCATTTTGTTGTGGGGAATACGGTGGTGTAAGCTATCTTGCTATGCCGTTGTCTTTGCAATACTTGTTGAATTCAGCCGACGTGATTTCTCCTCCTCTGTCCGTCCTTAACATCTTTAACTTGGTTCGTGTTTCCGTCTCCACCTTTTCCTTGAATTGTTTAAAAGATTTGAATACTTGATCCTTGGAAGTTAGTAGATATGCCCACATGTAACGAGTGCAATCGTCTACAAGTAGAAATATGTACTTCTTCCCAGCATGTGTTGGTGGTGATATAGGACCACACAAATATCCATAGACTAAATCCAAAGGTTTTAAGGATCTGAATTTCGGCTGATTTGGAAATAGTGTCCTACTATGTTTTCCTAAAAAGCATGCGTCACAAACTTGACTAGCATGACTTATACGAGGAACCCCATGTACCAAGTTCTTTCGAGTCATTTCTTTGATAGCGTCAAAGTGTAAATGGCCTAACCTCGCGTGCCACAACCATGCTAGATCTTTTGTGTTTGAGAGCAGGCAGATTGGCCTTCCAATCTTCAATTTTACTTTGTACAGCCTGTTCCTCATTCTCCTGACTCGCATTAGTAACTTTCTATTTCTGTCACAGACTGTTAGTAAGTCTCCGTCCATAACTACTTTGCAACCAATTTCTATGAGTTGCCCGAGGTTCAATATGTTGCTTTTTAGACTTGGAATGTAGTATACTTGAGAAACAATCTTTTGTTCTTGGTTTAGACATTCCAGCAAGATTGAATCTATGTCTTTAATCTCTACGTGCGACCCGTCAACGAAGCGTACTTGCCCCGTCACCTTTTTCATCTAATTCTTTGAAGCAACTTCGCACTCCTGTCATGTGGTTGCTTACCCCGTTGTCTAAGTACCATAGACTTTCATCTTCTGTGGCGTACCTTGCCGGTTCTATGCGTTCTTCGTTTAACAGAACCCTTTTTTTCTTGTATTGCCATTAGCAATGTTGGTGCTTCGTCTTCCTTGACGAGATTTAAGTGTTCTTGTACGACATCCTTCTCGGGACAGTCTTTCTTGAAGTGTCCAAATTCCTGACACTTGAAGCACTGGATCTTACTTGTGTCTGTTTGATCTCTTGCAAATTTCCTCCAATTTCTAGAATTTCTATCCTTCGTTCTTAGTGTTTGCATGTCTTTATTGTCTCGCCAATTTCCACGCCGTTGGTTCAACCTGCGACGCCTGCGGTTTCCGAATTGTCTTTCTCTGCCTGAGTTGTTGTCTTGATGTGTAAACATCAATCTATCTTGGCTATCTCTCGGGCTTCCTTTCTTTAATCTTAGCCTTTCTTCGTAAGTCATTAACCTTCCGACTGGTTCTTCTAGCGTCATTTTGTCTAGATCGAGTATTATTCCATAAGGCGACAATCTAAGTGAATATGTCTGGCACAACATTTAGGTGTTTTCGCACCAGAGTCGGTTGACTCAGTGTTGTCTCCAATTCACTTGCTCGTGTAACAATACTATTTATCTTTGCGGTGAAAGAGTCCACAGTGTCGTCTTCTTTCATTTGCGTCAACCCGAACTCTGACATTAGTGTATGCCAACAAGCCTTTTGTACCCGATCAACACCAACGTGTCTCGTTTTTAAATTTTCCCAAATTTCTTTTGCAGTCTTGCAACTTGCAATACAACATCTTCCGGTATTGCTTGGAACAGATAAGCAATTACCGCCTTATCCTTCTTAACATCCGTTTGTGTATTTCTGCCGGTTCAATCGTTTCTCAAAGTCCATTCGCTTCTAAAATCATTTTGATGCGAATCGCCCAAACCGTATAGTTTGTCGGTTTCAGGATTGGACACTTAAATTGGGAAAGTTAACTTCTTGAATTACTATCTGTGGAGTTGGTCTGATAACTGCTGACATCTCTTGTGACCGAACAATCTTCACTTTTCAACAAACTTTATTTTTCTTTGGTTTCACAAAACCTCTAATCCTTAACCCGCGATTTTCCAAACTTGTAATGACCAAACAATCTAATTCGCACTAATCCTCGGAATCAAAACCCTAGATTTCTAACCCCTGGCTCGATAACCTTGAACCGAAAATAAAAAAACTGAATTGAACTTGTGAATTGAAAAATAAAACCTGACCGCGAATTCCCTGCGATACCTAGAGCCTAATGCTCTGATACCAATTGTTGCCCAGATTGATCTTTGATATCTAGAACGCAAATCATAAACTTAAACAGAAGAGAATTGTCGAGACAAAAGTCAACTATTTTGTCTGGAGGGCGGTCACCGACAAAACCCACGGTTATGGCCCTTTCGGTTAGAGGGATAAATGTTGGCGAAGGGATTTATCTGATGTGCAGAGTAGCTCAGGAAACTGCAGACCACCTCCTTGTCGCTTGTGTTTTATGTAAAAGTAGTGCGGTGGCATGTGTGTGCGTGGATCCGTGACCCTGTCATGAGAGTCTCGAGTCCGTAAACCAGATTATTCAATACTTCCAGCAGGTCGATATGGAGGCTAGCAAAAAAACAGGTGGTATATGCTATAGTTTTGAAGACATTCTGGACGATCTAGCTGACCCGTAACAATCGGGTTTTCAATAACAATTTTAGACCTGCTAGCGCAGCGATCGAAGACATGAAGGTCGGCTCATACTGGTGGATTATTAAGAGATCTAGATTTGCGAGACCTAGTTTGGAAGACTGGCGCAGGTTTTGAAGATTTAGTTTTTGGCTAGTTGGGTTCTGAGTTTCATGTTTTGGGCGTTTGGGTGTGTGGCTTTTTAGCATTTGTTTTCTGTTTTGACCTCTTAGCTTTGCTAAGGGGCTGTTGTACTGTACTACTTGTTTTGGTTTAATAAAGATGTTTCTTGGCTGGCAAAAAAAAAAATAGATGACCAATGTATTAAATAGCTTAATGCATGGTATTTGGTATTTGGGCTTGTTCGAACGACGCGCTAACTCTGAACACCGGGCACATGTACTAGAACTTCTCTACAAGTATATAATTAATTTTTTTAACTGATTTTTTTAGTTTTATATTTTTTATTTTGAGTTCGTGTTTTGTGTGTGTTACACTACTAGAAAACTGGGCAATTGCGACTAAAGTTTGCGACCGAAAAAAATCGCAAACCGAAACTAAAACGGTGGCAAAAGTTTATGAACAACCCGTTTTTGTCCCAAAACGGTCGCAATTTTTTTGCAACCGCCTTATTTCAGTCGCAAACCAGTCTCAAAATTCATTAAAATAATTAATCAAAATTAAATTATGCCATACCGGTTGCAAAATGGTCGGAGCACAAAAGTTGCAACCTTTTCAAGGCGTCGCAAAATTTTTGCGACTGACTTTCGATGGCAACTCTTACGACTGTTTAAGAGCGGTCACAACTGTTGCGACTGTTAAAGGCAGTCGCAAATTTTGTGACTGTTTAACAGCGGTCGCAAAATGAAACAAAAAGGAAATTCTAATTTGGCTACTCTCATTAGTTGTCACTCGATTCACAGGGTCAGTTTTGTAATTTTTTACTTATGGCAGGGCCTTTTTCGTAAATCATGCAATCACTTCTTATCATTCATTTTACAGTCGAGAGAGATATTTTCGTAATCACCACCTCACTCATGTTTTCTAGAGAGGGAAACAACAAACTGATCTCAATTCCTTCAAAATCGTTAAAAATCCAGTGTGATTTTCGAATAAATGCAGGATATACATTTGATTAGTTGCGGTGGTGGTGGTGACAGGCGGTGGTGGCGGAGATAGGCGGTGGCTGCGTAGGCGTTATCAGGTATTAATTTGACAAATTCTGAAAATACCTCGTCTCATTTTCAATAAATTCAAAACCCTAGCTTCGATCTAACGCTACCGGACCACCACTTAACCGCCGGAAACGACATATTCTAGGAGATTAAGACGCTAATCGGCTTGATAACTTCAGCGGACGGCTCAGTCAACATATCCGACGGTGTATCACCGTTTCGGTTGTCTATCACCGACAAAATTGTGTAGAATTTTTCAAACATAGAACAACAACAATGGAAGATTACAGTGGCTACACCAACGGTTGAGTTCTCGGCTTTCCAGAGTAGACGATTGACGGTGGACTTGGAGCAGAGGAGTGAAATCATTGTGCGAATCAATACCTATTAACTCATGTTCGGTAGGAAAATTAGTATGTTTTTTTTGTTTTTATTTTATTTTTGCTTATAAAATTGACTATATGTAAAATTATGGTTCTGCTACACTGGTTGTTTGTTTCAATAATGATTTTACATATGGTTCTGCTACTCATCTTTCGCATATAATATATTCTTAATGTCACATGTTATATACTATTAAGAAATTCTCTTTCATTACATGTTTTATGTCATAAACTTTTCATTCTCATACACGCAACAAATTAAATGTGCAGTTTATTTATAATCTAACCTTTTAAAGTAGATAAAATAGTATTTTAAATTATAAACATTGGTTTATTTATAAACTTATTTGAAAACCCATTTGAATTTGGCTTGAGTTCAGGATTCAAATAATGTAAGTAAAAAAACAATAGATCATGTGTATTCAAAATAAACAAAAAATATATGCATTTTTGTAAACATAAAAAAATTATATAGTTCGAATACCTATTAACTCATGTTCGGTAGGAAAATTAGTATATTTTTCTTGTTTTTATTTTATTTTTGCTTATAAAATTGACTATATGTAAAATTATGGTGCTGCTACACTGGTTATTTGTTTCAATTTGTTGAGGTATATATCGGTTTATGATGTTGAGGTATAGTTTTGTCAACTGCAAGTTAGGGGCAACTTATGAATTCAGTCTTGCATCATGCTTTAGATTGACAACCAAAAAGCCAACGGTGTCCATGAAATTAGGCCTAAGAATCACCGTGTTATTGTTCGTCTTCATAATGATTATTGTTTATATATTGATTCGTTATTTATTTGTGTTCAAGTTAATTAGTTTTGATATCGTTGAAAAACCTAAATGTTAAGCTACTAGTGATTGTAGGGTTTTAGTTTGCTGGTTATTTAGTATCCTTGTCTACTTGCAGTACTCATGAACTTTTGAGTTGTTTTAGTTTTATAAGATTTTTCTTAGTTTTAGTTTTGCAATGGTTTTGAGTTATTAAGTTAAGGGTTGTGTCAACACTGACCCCATCTTCCCCAACAACAAGCTGACGGGGACAGATGTTGGGTACCCAGGTGGACTATGGTTCGACCCGCTCGGGTGGGGAACCGGCTCGCTTTCAAAACTGCAAGACAAGGTATGATTCTTGAAATACGTAAAACGAAAATGTTTCTCTCTGAGAACTTCTGTTCAAGCAATTTCTTAAGTGGTTGATCTTTTCATCAAGGGGAACTAGTAAGAGACTTTCCTGAAAACAATGCGAGTCAGTTGACCGTGTATGGGTATGTGTAGCTCATTCAGGCATTGAGCATGTTATTATTTGTCCATTAAAAATAGATTATGATGTCTTCTGTTGCTTATTTTGCTTGCAGGAAGGTCTGCAACTTTGTGTGTTTTTTCACAATTACCACTTCAATACGATGATCAAGGTTGGTTCTTGCAATAGAATTTTCAATATCTTACTCTTTTGTATGTTATATCTAAACTCAAATAATACACAGTGTAGAGGTGCACTGTATCTTTTCATTACAGATCTCGGTTATAAAAACAACCTGGTGTGGTATGGGAAAACGAACTGGCCGACGGTGTAAACTGAACTGCTCGGCGGTGTAAAATAAACTGGCGTGGTATGGGAAAACTGCTATGGAGATATTAAAGTACTTCCAACTATTATTGCAGCTCTGGGACACAAAAGATAATGCATAATAAGAGACTTTGTTATATCTTTGAGTGATGAGACTGCACAAAACCATACTTATTGGTAGTTTTTTTTATATCTTACAGCTATTGATACTTTTATTTTTACTTCTCCAGATGCAGTATAGAAACGAGGATTTTAGAACTCGTGACACAGAGCCTGCAACTCCGCAATCCCGTATAAAGATAGGCTCGAGCTTGATAAGCGAAGCTTGGGCTCGTTTACTATTGGTTTAAAAAAGCGCGCTTGAGGCGTACACTTATTTTGTATATATATTTTTTAAATTTTTGAGCGCCTCACATACGTGAAGCTCTCGCCTTGTGCTTTCCGCCTCGCTTAAGGCGTTTGGAACCAAAACGCCTTGGAGTGCCAACGGATAAGGATCTCAAGTAGATAGTAAAAAGTTAAAAGCAAACGTATTCTTCATGTGAGCCATCTTATCCCAAGTGGTCTGAATGTACACTAATTGCAGCCTACAAAGGAAGAATCCTCAAATGAAACGTCTGCAAAGGGATTCTTGTTCTGTGTGGTAGTTGCTACATGGTGATTTGTTGTGAATTTACTTATGTATATGTAACAACTCGTGTTTTTACATCCAATAATTTTCCGACACGTGTCCCGGTAATCCGCATGTGTATTTTACGCTAAAACGGGAGGGACCAAGTTTGTCGAATCGCTTGTCGTATCCTCGTTATGCCTTGAAATGAAGTCAAGGGGCCAAAATTGCAATTTATGAAAGTATAATGGAGTTGGGAAGTGCAGGGACTAAGTTTGCCAAACTTTCAAACCCACAGGGGGCGCCGCGCTGCACGTAGCTCAGGGGGGACCTCTGCGCTACACCTAGCCCCTATCTGGGCAGAATGTTTGTAAGTTGCTGCCAGCTAGCTCTTGGACACTTCTTACACGAACTTGTGCCACCTTGCTCGTAATTTTGCCACCATTTGACACCTCTAGGACACTTGTGGGCACCTGAATTCATACCACAACACCTGGCACCTCCTCTATACTCCATAAATGACTCATTTGTGAGTGCACTCTTATGTTGCAACAACTTCTTCACACTTAGAGTTTATCAACATACCTTGGAGAAGTTCCAGACGAATTTGGAGCATTCCCTTCTGTTCTTAGCATCATTTGGACCATATGTAAATGTTCAATCTCATGCTAAGTCAGTTCCTCATAGTTCTTAGCCTAGAACAAAGTCTCGTCGTAATTACGCCTTGACTTTGCTCTAAATCCGTATATACTCCGTCATTGTGCGTAAAGAAAGCTCCTACGTGCTCATAATGATGGAGGTAATAAACCCTCAAGAGGGCATTCCCAGATTTTCACGGATTCATGGCCAATTGACGAGTCAACCAAAAAGTCAATAAAAGTCTAACTGGGCAGTTTTTGTAAAATTCATAACTAACGATCTGGATGTTATAAATGTGTTTTAAAGCATTAATGACCTTAAAATAAGTATTTGAACATATGTCAATAGGTTCGGTTCGTCAATTTTTGGTCTAGGCTCGATTCATAACCGAAAGTCTCAAACAGTTGACTTTCTGTTGACTTTCAGTTCTGACCCGTTTTGAGCCATTCTTGATACTAAGTTTTGGTCATTTTATGATATGTCTATAATATTGTCCTAAAGTTTCGTGACTCGATTCCTAAGAAATCCGAGTTATTACATAAGTTCCGTAAAAATCCTTAAAATTTTGCAAATAGGTCCTTTTTGTGCAAAATGAGATTTTTTAGCGCATATGAGCATATGGATGATATACTTACTGATATGTTATGATAAGTAGGACCATTTGGGATGTTTGATCGGTTTATGACTTGAATGCATGCTTGAAAATCGCTAATCGCCACTAAATGGCTAAACTACCTTTTTTACGGAAATATAGCGAAAATCAAATTTTTATAATTAAAACTTTAACTTACATATGTTATAAGTTAAATGACATTTTTTTGGCCATTTAAAATAGGCCCTAACTTCAGTTTATATTAAATATCAATTTAACGGCATTTTAGCGACTTTTACGCCTTTCGGCGCATAAGTATGGTTTAAAAACCATAACCATGAGCCGAGACTTGTTACCTACTGATTTATAAACTTATTTTTAATATAACAACAGTAAGTACAAGTCCCGAACTCAGAATCCCAAATTCGGCTTCAAAGCTATGTGTGAAATTATTAAAATGCCCTTGTGGGACATAGTATGTTTCAAAATCATCAAACACACATATATTTGATATACTACTGATATAACATGATAATATACATATTTTTACAGAATATTTAAGGTCATAACATCAGATTCACTTTAAACATCTTTTATAAGCTTAAAAATGACCAAAATGCCCTTGTAAGGCATAAATCGGTTTTAAATATAACTCGGGCCTATCCTTGCAAATGTTACTGATTTTATAACATATTTTAAACATATCTCATTATGGAACCTTATATGCGACTCTTACGGTTACCGGTTTCGCTTATACGCGTTCGGTTAAACATACGTATCTAGTTTACGTATTTAAACCAAAATGGGTTTAACTTTGTCCATTCCTTATCAAAATCCAGAATGTTATTGGTCTTCCCATATCATACAAGTCTATGTACTTGTCAGGTCCAATTAACATTCTATTCCGGTCACCGCTTAATCTAGCGTATCGTATCGTATCACAATTTAGCGTAAGAGTAACCGGTCCAAGTCTAGGACTTAACTAATGACCCGTTAGCATTCTAATATTGGTTACTAATTACCATCACTCCAGACTGAACGCCTCCCGGTAGATTGCTCCTGTACTTGCTCTGGAATACGGCTGAATTTGGATTACTTGCGAACTTCAATTCCGGTAAATACTCTTAACTTATTTTCCCTATACGGGCTTGGGATACGGTAGATTACTACCGCTTGGTCGGGTATGGGATAATGTTTTATCCAGTTGTGATAATTAACTGAAATCTTACATAACCCGGTTTTGATCTGTTTTGACTGAAACTAAAAACATTGAGGGTGGGCTTTGTGTCTGGGATATCCTTGGCTCACTAAATTGGTAGTGGCCACGACAATATAGCATGGCGTGTAGGCATACACTGGGAAATTGCTATCCTGCTTTCTTTGTGAAAGTTTAGAGTGGTGTGTCAGTCGATCATGTCTCGGTTTCTGTACCGGGCCTCATGTAAAAGGCAGCATGTAAATCTGTATACAAGTTCTTTTGTACTCTCCCAAGTTATTTATGAAAATGTGCTTTGTGCACCTAAAACCATTTTCGAAAAAGGTTTTCAAAATGAGTCGGTTGAGTGTATTTACCAGTGTAAACTGACGTATTTTCAAAAGCTTAAGTTACAGGTTGCAAGTACGGAATAGGCCGAGAGCTGCGGGGCGAATAACCACGGAGTTGCGACCTTAGGGAATTGCCTGTTTATAGTCTGTTATCATTTGTATGTATTTCGATCCGCCTGTGGATCTTGTTACAACCATGTCTGTATATATTTATTTTGGACAGTAGACATTATCGGTTGTAATAGTTTATTTCTTCCAAGCCTTCCGCTGTGTTATGCTTATTTGGTTATGATGATATAAACTGTACGTCACGATACTCCCCACCGGGCCCACCGGTAGACACGTGGATGTCGAGGTGTGACAGGTTGGTATCAGAGCCAACGTTTGAGGGAATTCGACACTTGCCATTTGTGTTTGATCTCAACCGATATAAGAAAAACACATTCCTTAGACTCTCGAGTCTAGGCTTTGACCTAGGATTATGCATTCCCTTATTTTGTTATTTTATTTGCCTTGTTTTTTAATTTGTTTTGTAACAGGAATTGTCGAAGATGCCTCCAAAATTTTCTAGAGGAGCGAAAGGAAAAGACCTCATGAGAGGTGGAGCTGCGGGTCAAGGACCTTCGAACCCGCATAACTACAACCCTTACGAGGATTCAGGAGACTCCTCGTCACCGTGGGAACCGTACCCTCATCGTCACTCTATATCCCTCCACCGCCAGATTCACTGCCACCACAACCTACCCAATCTCACCACTCACGCTCCCATTCTTCTCATGGAAATTATAACCTCGATATTCAATTCCACTCACCTTCTGTAACCCCACCTGAAGATTCCCCGGATCCCATGGAAGAAGACTCCGACCCAGAAATGCCGACAATGGGATCAATGGGTCATCCCATTTACCTATCCAGCGGATCCAACTCGTACGCTGGAACGCCACAGCACTATCCTGATGAATTTCAGGAAAAGTTTTCTCAATACATATTCTACAACACCCCATCTTACCATAGCACTCCATCCCATCACACTCCATCTTACCATACCCCTCCACCTGAAGAACAACAGGTGGAACAGCCACAACTACTACCTCGTCCACCTAGGAAGAGGAACGCACGCATGTCCGTGCGAATGGGACCCAGGTTTGGGTCACTATCTCCCCAACCTTCATCCTACCCCACTATCCCAGAAGATGGGTGGACCTTCTTATGCCTCTCCTTACAACGAGCAACCGCCTTCTACTGTTGAGCCTGAGCCTCAACCACCCTTACCATTTGGCGAACCTTTTCAACCACCACTGCCACCGGGTTTTGATAACCCCATACCTACCTACCAACAATTGCCAGAATACAATCCTTTTGATCCTTCTACCTGGCCAGAGCATAGCCATAGCCATCATATACCTCATCCTGACCCTTATCTAGAAGCGGCTATGAATGCGCACTACCCTTATCCTTACCAATCTGGTGGATACTCTTTCCATAGCCATCAACCACCGGTTGCGCCGCCTCAACCGCAACCGCCGCCGCCAACTATAAACGTCCTGAACGAAGCAATAGAACGAGTAAAGGAGCTACAAGAGCAATCAACCAAGGACGCTAAGAAAAACCAAAAGCTATTGAGAAGATTGGTGAAAAAGTTGACGGGGAAAAAGGACTGAGTTCCTTACTATCTTTATGTATTACGTTTAATTTCAAATAAGTCCTTGCATGGACAAGTATTAATTTTAAAACCCCTGCGAGGGTATGTTTCTTATTTTATTCCCTGTGAGGACAATCTATCTTATTTTCTTGTAAAAGACCCGTTTAGGGCAAATGTAATTTGAATTAATGGAATTTCTTTTGGATTAATGTTATATATATAACATTATTATATCAGTTGTTCAAGCCAACGTCTCGATATTGATTCAAAATTTGTGATCTGCTAAACATTTCCAAGAAATCTCCTTGATGGTTTACACCTGCCGAGTGACTAGGTCACATATATTGGAAAAACGGTAGTTAATATGGTATTCTACCCTGATAGTTAAGGTTGAGAAATCCTATAAGGAGTCCCTTCTATCCAGAAGTGGTGAACTACGTTCTATACTTCACTAGTCCGCCTGATCTGGACTAGCTACTTAAACCATTTCAAGGAATTGATGTTCTAAAAGGTTAATATATTCAAGGTATTGATCTCCTGGCAGTGTGACCTGAGGAACCACACAAGCCGTCAAGGTAAAGGACTACGTCCAAGCCTGTATAATCTATTTTGATCTCGATCAGAAAATCATCAGTGCGATGATTACTTTATTTAAACACCCGTTGGTGGTGTAGTGCCTACAGCCATATTAATACATCCATTAGTGATGTAATGCACACGGGCTATGTTATGTCCATTGGTGACAATGACAGTTGCAGTCTACGACTCTCTGTCTCGAGGTAGTAAAACTACGTTCGAACCTCGAAGCTATTTGATCCATTAGTGATCTTGATTTTATAAATCAAGCCCTTAGTGCTGCTTTAAATTTGTCCTTGTGACAGCCCTTTCGTGCCACATTTTTACACCCCCCTTGTTAAGGCCGTTCGTGCCGTTATCAATCAATCAAACAAGTGTATCTAATTAAATTCTACGTGATTGCTTCAGTGTCAAAGTACAAGGATGGCCAATTCAGATGAAACAAATAGCCACCGTGGAGATGGAGATGCCAACGAACAGATTGTAACTACTAGAGGTGAACTAAAGACATTAATTGCCACTGAAGTAGAAAAAGCAATTAAGGATCGTGACGAGAAGAACGATGAATCCGGTGCTTCACATACCAAGCATACTTCTAAGCACACATCTAGGCATACATCTTCGCACCATTCTAAGCACTCATCGCAAAAGAAATCTGAACATCCCTCTCACAAGAAGGACGACTCTGAGCACTCGTCAAATATTGAGAAGAAAAGGAAGGAGTATCATAAGAAAACCCAGTTTACTAAGGAAGGGTGCTCTTACAAGTATTTCGTGTCATGTAAACCACGTGATTTCACTGGTGAAAAGGGAGCGGTGGAAACGCTCCGATGGTTGGACGAAATTGAAACCATTGTAGAAATCAGCGGGTGCGCTGAAAAAGACGTAGTGCAGTATGTAACGCAATCATTCAAGGGCGATGCCATCACGCGGTGGAAGTCGATGATCCAATCCTCTGGGAAAGTTCATCTGTATAATCTAAGATGGGAAAAGTTTGTGGAATTGGTGAAGGATGCTTACTGTCCGCCTCATGAGATAGAAAGGATTGAAACAGAATTTATTGAGTTAGTCATGAAGAACCTCAATTGTGGAAAGTATGTGTCGGAATTCAACTCTGTGTCCAGACTTGTACCGTATTTGATTACTCCAGAATCCAAACGTATCTCACGTTTTATTGGCGGATTAGAGCTGGAGATTAAGGGTGATGTCAGGGCATCTAGGCCCGTGACATTTAGGTCTGCTGTAGACCTTTCCATGGTCTTAACCCAGGATTTGAAGAGACAGAGGTCTCTTAGGTCTGAAGGTGGCGAGAAGAGGAAGAAAGATGATGACAGGTTTCACCACTTTAGCAAGAACAGGAAGTTCGGGTCAAACAAGAACCATCAAAGTTCTGATAATAGGCCTAAATGCAGAAAGTGCAACAAGCGACACTTTGGTGCGTGTCGGGACGAGCTTCAGTCAAAGCCGTGTGGGATTTGTAAGAGGCATGGGCATAAGGCCCTGGAATGTAAGAATTTGAAAGAGGCCACCTATTTTAATTGTGGGAAGAAAGGACATATCAAGCCCAACTGTCCTAAGTACAAGAAGGATGACACTGCTAAGGACGATGGGGCGAAGAAAGGAAAAGCTCGTGCTTTCCAGATGAAAGCCAAGGAAGCTGTGAAAGATGACAATGTGATAATAGGTACGTTCCTTATTAATGATGTTTATGCTAGAGTTCTTTTCGATTCAGGGGCTGATAAATCATTTATAGATCATAAGTTTACTGCCTTATTAAACTTGCCCATGAGAACTCTAGACATAACATACGATGTAGAACTTACTGATGGAACGATAGAAACCGCTTCTACAATTCTTGATGGATGTTTTATTTCCATTAAGGATCACTCTATTCCTGTTTTGCTATTGCCAATGAAGTTGGCAGGTTTCGATGTAGTTCTTGGTATGGACTGGTTGTCTAGTAACCATGCCCATATAGCCTGTAACAAGAAGCTCATCGAAATCAAAACCGCGTCAGGTGAATTGCTGCCTATCCAAGGTGATGTACGTTATGGTTTGTCCGAAAAGGATGTGTTACTTAAAACTTCGAAATGCCTGAAGAATAATTGTGTCATTTACATGGCATAAGTGACCATTGACGAAGCTAAGCCAAAGATCGAAGACCTACCCGTTATCTCAGAATTTGCTGACGTATTTCCTGAAGACTTGCCTGGTCTACCTCCAAATAGGCAAGTAGAATTTAGAATTGATATCATACCTGGTGCAGCTCCAGTTGCTAGAGCCCCGTACAGACTTGCACCTACAAAAATGAAGGAGTTGAAGACACAACTTGAGGAATTGTTGGAAAAAGGATTTATTCAGCCAAGCTCTTCACCTTGGGGAGCTCCAATATTGTTTGTGAAAAAGAAAGATGGTTCAATGCGAATGTGCATTGACTACCGCGAGCTGAATAAGTTAAAAATTAAGAATCTCCATCCATTGCCCAGGATCGATGATCTATTTGACCAGCTTCAGGGAGCAAGCTACTTCTCAAAGATTGATTTGAGGTCAGGTTATCATCAACTCAAAGTTCGTACTGAAGACGTTCCAAAGATGGCGCTTAGAACAAGATATGGTCATTATGAGTTCTTAGTGATGCCTTTTGGACTCACTAATGCACCAGCAGCATTTATGGATTTGATGAATAAAGTTTGCAAGCCTTATCTGGATAAGTTTGTCATCGTATCATAGATGACATACTTATATACTCTCGTAGTCAGGCGGACCACGAGAAGCATCTACGGTGTATTTTGGAGTTGTTTAGACACGAGAAACTTTATGAAAAGTTTTCTAAGTGTGAATTTTGGTTGCGTGAGGTGCAATTCTGAGGCCACGTGGTTAGTGAACTTGGGATACAAGTTGATCCTGCCAAAGTCGAGGCAGTAATGAACTGGCAAGCCCCCAAGACACCATCCGAAATCCGAAGTTTTCTGGGTTTAGCTGGTTATTATAGAAGATTTATAGAAAACTTTTCAAGGATAGCTACTCCATTGACGACCCTGACCTGTAAAGATGTTAAATTTGTTTGGGTTTGAAACAGCAGGAAGCCTTTGATGTATTAAAGCAGAAATTAAGTAATGCTCCTGTGTTGACTCTACCAGAAGGAATTGAAGATTTTGTGGTATATTGTGATGCTTCACACACCAGCATGGGGTGTGTACTCATGCAAAGAGGAAAGGTAATTGCCTACGCTTCAAGGCAATTGAAGATACACGAAAGAAACTACACCACGCGTGATTTGGAACTAGGTGCCGTGGTGTTTGCGCTCAAACTGTGGACACATTATTTATATGGAACAAAGTGTGTTATATACACCGGCCACAAAAGTCTCCAACATTTATTCAATCAAAAGGATCTAAATATGCGACAACGTCGGTGGATGGAGACGCTGAACGACTATGATTGTGAGATCCGTTATCATCCAGGCAAGGCAAATGTGGTTGCCGATGCCTTGAGCCGCAAGGAAAGGGTTAAGCCCATAAGGATCAATGCCAAAAGCATTTAGGTTAAGAATGATTTGAAATATAAGATTTTGGAAGCTCAGAAGCAAGCTTTGTTAGAAGCGAATCTACCAAAGGAAGAACTGGGAAAGTTGGTAGAACAACTTACCCCGGGAAATGATGGAATCCTAAGGTTTTGTGAACGAATTTGGATTCCAGTTTTCGGAGGACTTAGAGATTTGATTCTCCAAGAAGCACACAATTCCAGGTACTCGATTCACCCGGGCGGTGACAAAATGTATAAAGACTTGAGACCCGACTATTGGTGGTCCAGATTGAAGAAATCGATAGCCACATATGTATCTAAATGTATGACGTGCTCACAAGTTAAAGCCGAATATCAAAAGCCGTCAGGTCTATTGCAACCATTGGAAATTCCCATGTGGAAATGGGAATGCGTAACTACGGATTTTATTACCAAGTTGCCAAAGACAAAGCGAGGGAATGATGCGATATGGGTGATTGTAGACAGGCTGACTAAGTCGGCTCATTTCTTAACCATCAACGAGACATATAGCTCGGATAAGCTTGCTAAGCTATATGTAGATGAGATTGTGTCATTGCATGGTGTGCTAATATCCATTGTATCAGATAGAGACACAAGATATACCTCTCATTTCTGGAAAAGCTTTTAACAAGCCTTGGGCACTCGATTAAATTTTAGCACAGCATATCATCCTCAAACGGATGAGTAAAGCGAGCGCAATATACAAACCTTAGAAGATATGCTACGCGCTTGTTTGATTGATCTAGGTGGAAGTTGGGATAGCCACTTGCCACTTATTGAGTTCTCCTACAACAACAGCTACCATGCAAGTATTCAAGCCGCCCTGTTTGAAGCTTTATACGGGAGAAAGTGTAGGACGCCCGTTTGTTGGGCAGAAGTTGGGGAAGCTCAACTGACAGGACCTGAGATAGTCCTAGAGACGACAGATAAGATCTTGCAAATTCGTGATCGTCCCAAGGCTGCCAGGGATAGGCAGAATAGTTATGTTGATCGAAGACGCAAACCCTTCGAATTCCAAGTAGGGGAAAAGGTTTTATTAAAAGTGTCGCCTTGGAAAGGCGTTATGCGCTTCGGGAAAAAGGGAAAGCTAAGTCCAAGGTATGTTGGACCATTCGAGATTATCGAACGGTTTGGAGCTGTTGCATACAAGCTCAAATTGCCCGAGAAGTTTAGTGGAATCCATGATGTATTCCACATCTCCAACTTGAAGAAGTGCTTAGTGGACGAGTCATTGGCTATGCCACACGACGAGGTCCAGATTTATAAGAATCTATGTTTTATTGAGCAACCAGTGGCGATCGAGGATCGTCAGGTCAAGAAGCTTCGTAGGAAGCATGTGCCTATTGTAAAGGTTAAATGGGACGCTCGTCGAGGTCCCGAATACACTTGGAAAGTTGAGTTTGTCATGCGACAGAAGTACCACAATTGTTTGATTGAAATCTCGGGTCGAGATTCATTTTAAGGGGGTGAGGATGTAACAACTGGTGTTTTTACGTCCAATAATTTTCCGACACGTGTCCCGGTAATCCGTATGTGTATTTTACGCTAAAACGGGAGGGACCAAGTTTGTCGAATCGCTTGTCGTATCCTCGTTATGTCTTGAAATGAAGTCAAGGGGCCAAATATGCAATTTATGAAAGTATAATGGAGTTGGGAAGTGCAGGGACTAAGTTTGCCAAACCTTCAAACCCACAGGGTGGCGCCCGCTGCGCGTAGCTCAGGGGGGAGACCTCTGCGCTACACCTAGCCCCTATCTGGGCAGAATGTTTGTAAGTTGCTGCCAGCTAGCTCTTGGACACTTCTTACACGAACTTGTGCCACCTTGCTCGTAATTTTGCCACCATTTGACACCTCTAGGACACTTGTGGGCACCTGAATTCATACCACAACACCTTGCACCTCCTCTATACTCCATAAATGACTCATTTGTGAGTGCACTCTTATGTTGCAACAAGTTCTTCACACTTAGAGTTTATCAACATACCTTGGAGAAGTTCTAGACGAATTTGGAGCATTCCCTTATGTTCTTAGCATCATTTGGACCATATGTAAGTGTTCAATCTCATGCTAAGTCAATTCCTCATAGTTCTTAGCCTAGAATAATGTCTCCTCGTAATTATGCCTTGACTTTGCTCTAAATCCGTTTATACTCCGTCAATGTGTGTAAAGAAAGCTCCTACGTGCTCATAATGATGGAGGTAAGGAACCCTCAAGAGGGCATTCTCAGATTTTCACAGATTCATGGCCAATTGACGAGTCAACCAAAAAGTCAATAAAAGTCAAACTGAGCAGTTTTTGTAAAATTCAAACTAACGATCCGGATGTTATAAAAAATGTTTAAAGCATTAATGACCTTAAAATAAGTATTTTAACATATATCAATAGGTTCGGTTCGTCAATTTTTGGTCTAGGCTCGGTTCATAACCGAAAGTCTCAAACAGTTGACTTTCTGTTGACTTTCAGTTCCCGTTTTGAGCCATTCTTGATACTAAGTTTTGGTTATGACCATGATTATGTCTATAATATTTTCCTAAAGTTTCGTGACTCGATTCCTAAGAAATCCGAGTTATTACATAAGTTCCGTAAAAATCCTTAAAATTTTGCAAATAGGTCCTTTTTGTGCAAAATGAGATTTTTTAGCGCATATGAGCATATGGATGATATACTTACTGATATGTTATGATAAGTAGGACCATTTGGGATGTTTGATCGGTTTATGACTTGAATGCATGCTTAAAAATCGCTAATCGCCGCTAAATGGCTAACCTACCTTTTTTACGGAAAAATAGCGAAAATCAAATTTTTATAATTAAAACTTTAACTAACTGATGTTATAAGTTAAATGACATATTTTTGGCCATTTAAAACAGGCCCTAACTTCAGTTTATATTAAATATCATTTTAACGGCATTTTAGCGACTTTTACACCTTTCGGCGCATAAGTATGGTTTAAAAACCATAACCATGAGCCGAGACTTGTTACCTACTGATTTATAAACTTATTTTTAGTATAACAACAGTAAGTACAAGTCCCAAACTCAGAATCTCAAATTCGGCTTCAAAGTTATGTGTGAAATTATTAAAATGCCCTTGCGGGACATAGTATGTTTCAAAATCATCAAACACACATATATTTGATATCCTAATGATATAACATAAAAATATACATATTTTTACAGAATATTTAAGGTCATAACATCAGATTCACTTTAAACATCTTTTATAAGCCTAAAAATGACCAAAATGCCCTTGTAAGGCATAAATCAGTTTTAAATATAACTCGTGCCTATCCTTGCAAATGTTACTGATTTTATAACATATTTTAAACATATCTCATTATGGAACTTATATGCGACTCTTACGGTTACGCGGTTTCGCTTATACGCGTTCGGTTAAACATATGTAGCTAGTTTTCGTATTTAAACCAAAACGGGTTTAACTTTGTCCATTCCTTATCAAAATCCAGAATGTTATTGGTCTTCCCATATCATACAAGTCTATGTACTTGTCGGGTCCAATTAACATTCTATTCCGGTCACCGCTTAATCTAGCGTATCGTATCGTATCACAATTTAGCGTAAGACTAACCGGTCCAAGTCTAGGACTTAATGTCATACCCGGACCTGCAGAGGAATAAGAGTCAGGGCATAATTGGGTTATCACCAAAGCTCATGATGTTTACTAAAATGTTTCATATTTATTAAATTCAAATTACAACTTAAATATCCAAAACAAAATTCATACAATTACAAGAAAATGAAACTACATAATTATTCCAAAACTTAAACTTGTTTATTCTTCTAGGCCTTCCTATGTGTTTCTTGTCTCAGCTAGATCACCTGTATCATGTGTAAAACGGGGGATATTTTGGGTCAACAAAAGTTGGCGAGTGAACCTTGATAAAACATTGTTACTAATTTCTTGTTTTTATTTAATAAAGAAAATTTGTGCAATAATCACATGTGAGCAAACATATATAAATAAACAAACACAAACCACTTTGGATGAGTATATGATATGAATGATGATGTATGTGAGATCAAGGCTCAATCAAACGGAGCCGATCTAATGAGGCACCTGATGCTCAACCCGTCTCCCACGGGGAACTGATGGGCCTAATGAAATGCGTGCACTGAAAATGATAAATCCAATCTACATATAATTCACACAACAATTGATACACATTTGATCACGGATATGATGTATGCACAAGTGTTTAAATATAATAAAAGAATTATACGACACATGATACACCCCAAAACATGATTAAAACGGGGAATTGGTAAAGATTCACTCACATTGGGTGCGTTCTTTGATGACGTTGGATGCGCACGAATTTTAGGATTTGATCGACGAGGGAAAAACTAACCTGAAATAATAACGAAATGATTCGGTAAATAAATGGATTTTATTTGAGATTAATACTTTTTAATTCATAATCTTAATGGGATTTTTAGATTTATTTTTATGAGTTTAAGGAAATTTTCTATCTTTAAAAATCTTATTTTAAGTACTTTTAAATAATTTTCTAATTAAATAAATAAATAAAAAGAAATAAAAAAAATTGACTTTTTTGACCGTTGACCGTTGACCGGTCGGACTGTGTTTTTATATGCGCTGAGTGAGGTACGAACTCGGGACCTCTCGTATACGTGAACGCAGCTCTACCAACTGAGCTACGTGTCTATCCCGAAATGTTCTCTGTTTCAATTATATTTATATACTAATTAATTTTAAACTTATTTGTTTTTTTATTAAAAATGATTTATATGGCCGAACCGGTTGCAGGGACCCGGAGTCGAACTCGGGTCCTTCGGGTCGAGTGCGCACAGCCCAACCAGTTGGGTTGTGTGTCAAATCTGTTTAACTTATGGATTATATTACTCTTATAAACATTCGGTGACTTGATCTGATTGAGTTTAAAAAATGTTGGTTTTATTTCTGAAAGTCGGTACGTGTGCGATTCGAACTCGGGACGTGTGTATTGTTTGTGCACACAGTCCACGCTGGACTGTGTGTCTAACCCGTTTGAATATCTGATTTTAATTATACTAATACTTATTTGCGACTTCATCTTCTTCGTTTACGAACACAGAACAGTGAATTCCGACTGTTCTTGTTTAATCGTTCCCGACCTATACTTGATTGAAATGGACAGAGAAATTAAATGATATGGTATACCAGAACAACGGGTTTGCTTCGGTTTTCCGGCAAGTGTCGTCGGCTCTGATTTGCGATGTCCGGATGTATGAACTGTTTAACAGTTTTGATTATTGGTTGGAACGATTAAAGTATAAATTAAGAGATAGCAGAGAAGTTTAGACAGTTATACCGACCGATGAATGAACGCGGTTTTCTGACTAGCGATTCCGGCAGGATTCTGGCGAAATTGAAAACTCCGGCGACGAGCTTTTGAGGAATTGCAACTTCGAACAAGTGTGCGGTTCTGAGCGAAAGGATTTCCGGAAGATTGAGTGGGTATTTATAGGGAGGAACTGGATGAATTGAGTTTGAATCGGGGTCAAAGTTCGCGTTTGAAGATTCCGTCGGTTATGACTGAAATTGATTGCCGGCAATGGTTATAACCGACGTCGACATCAATTTGTGCGGTTCAGTCAAAAGGATTATGGCCAAAATCGCGAATTGCCGGATTTTCCGGTGATTGCGAGTTCTGGCGCGCTGATTATCGGATTGATTTTCTAGTTTTACCTTAAGTATTATTTATTTCAGTATTTTCAGAAAGAAGGTGTGTGACGGAGCGGTGTGTTGTGTGTTTGGATTTGTGGGTGACCCGGGTTCGAAACCCGGCGTCTCCATTTATTTTTTTATTCATTATTTATTTGTAATTATAAATTATGGTTTTTAAATTCTAATATATTTATTAATTATGTATTGTTTAAAATTAATATCAACCATAAATACGCAACGAAAAATTATAACTGAATATTTGATTGATAAACGAAGCGGGTTTGGAAATCCGTTTTTCGACGAATGTTACAGTATCCTCTACTTTTAGAAATTTCGTCCAGAAATTTAAGTAGTAGTGGTAACAGGAAAAAGATGCGGGTATTTTTCGCGCATTGAGTCTTCACGTTCCCAAGTAAACTCAGGTCCTCATTTTGACGCACCCTGACAATTGGAATACGACTTCGTCTTAAACGCTTCTCTCCGAAGTCCATGATTTCTACTTGTCTTTCAATGAAGTGCATAGATTCATCGATCTGAATGTCTTCTAGAGGAATATGGAGGGTTTCATCGGCGAGGCACTTCTTCAAGTTTGATACGTGGAATGTGGGATGAATTCTGTTGAGCTCTTCTGGTAGGTCAAGCTTGGATGCTACAGGACCTACTCTTTCGAGTATCTTGAAAGGTCCTACGTAGCGTGGTGCTAGCTTGCCCTTCTGGCCAAAACGAATCACTCCCTTCCACGGTGATACTTTTAAAAGTACCTGATCACCAATGCCAAACTCCAAGGGCTTTCGTCGTTTGTCTGCATAACTCTTTTGACGACTTTGAGCCGCTAGAAGATTGTTTCGAATTTGAATGACCTTGTCGGTTGTTTCTGGAATTAATTCTGGACCGGTGATTTGTGATTCCCCAATTTCGTGCCAACATACTGGAGATAGGTACTTACGACCATATAAAGCTTCGAAAGGTGCCATACCGATACTTGAATGATAGCTATTGTTGTACGAAAATTCAACTAATGGTAGATGAGCGTCCCAATTCCCTTTGAAATCTATGACACATGCTCGAAGCATGTCTTCAAGAGTTTGGATATTGCGTTCAGATTGTCCATCAGTTTGAGGATGCAAAGCGGTACTGAGGTCTAATCGTGTACCCAAGGCGGTTTGTACGGCTCGCCATGTTCATGAAGTGAAACGACCATCACGGTCTGAAATGATGCTTAAAGGTACACCATGACGGCTTTCGATCTCGCTGATGTAGATACGAGCTAACTTCTCGTTTTTGAAGTCCTCGCGAATTGGAATGAAGTGAGATGAGTTTGTAAGACGATCGATTATTACCCATATAGTGTCATACCCACTGGAGGTGCGAGGCAACCCGGTGATGAAATCCATGGTTATGTTTTCCCACTTCCATACAGGTATTTCGGGTTGGACTAGAAGTCCTGAAGGTCTTTGATGTTCAGCTTTTACTTTGGAACAGGTAAGGCACTTGGAAACAAAAACAGCGATATCCTTTTTCATGCCAGGCCACCAGTAGGTGTATCGTAGGTCTTGATACATCTTGTCGGCTCCTGGGTGTACAGAGTACCGTGTTTTGTGCGCCTCATTCATAAGGAAATCACGAAGGTTATCGCGATCGGGATCCATATGCGATTTAAATAGTATAGAATACCGTCGGATTTGGTTTCGATTTTGAGTTCAGCTCCACATGACAGTTCATCGCGTACGTCATTTTCTGTTACAGAAACATGTTGAGCTGCTCGGATTCGATCTTTGATGTCGGTTATGATTTGCGAATAGAGAAGACGAATGGAGTTCGCATAACCTTTTCGACTGAGTGCATCAGCCACCACATTTGCCTTGCCAGGATGATACCGAATTTCACAGTCGTAGTCGTTAAGAAGTTCGACCCATCTTCGTTGCCTCATATTCAACTCCTTTTGGTTTAAGATATGTTGGAGACTTTTGTGGTCAGTGTATATTTCACACTTGGTACCATAGAGGTAATGTCTCCATATCTTGAGAGCGAACACAACGGCTCCAAGTTCCAGGTCGTGGGTGGTGTAATTCTTCTCATGAACTTTGAGTTGCCTAGAAGCATAGGCTATCACTTTTCCTCTTTGCATTAATACACAAGCCTAGCCCTTGCCCTGATGCGTCGCAATATACTACAAAGTCATCGCAACCCTCGGGGAGTGTGAGGATAGGTGCGTCACAAAGTTTTTGCTTTAGAGTTTGGAAGGCTTCTTCTTGTTTAGGTCCCCATATGAAGGGTTTTCCTTTATGAGTCAGAGCCGTGAGTGGTACAGCAATACGGGAAAAATTGGTAATGAAGCGTCGATAGTAACCAGCCAAACCGAGAAATGACCTTACTTCGGTAGGGGTACGTGGCGCTTGCCATTCTTGCACTGCCTTGATTTTTGAAGGACCAACATGAATTCCCTTGTCATTGACGACATGTCCAAGGAATTGTACTTCTCCTAACCAGAATTCACATTTTGAGAATTTAGCGTAGAGCTTTTCAATCCTTAAGAGTGTAAGGATGAGCCTAAGGTGTCGTTCATGATCGGATTTAGACTTGGAGTAGATAAGAATATCGTCGATGAAGACTATGACGAAACGGTCGAGGTAGGGTTTGCATACCCTATTCATTAGATCCATGAAGACAGCGGGGGCGTTGGTTAAACCGAATGGCATGACCATGAATTCGTAATGACCATAACGAGTCCGGAAAGCGGTCTTTGGGATATCTTCTTCATGTACTCTGAGTTGATGATAACCAGAACGAAGGTCGATTTTTGAAAAGCAGGTGGCGCCTTGAAGTTGGTCTAGGAGGTCATCGATGCGAGGTACTGGATAGCGATTTTTAACCGTTAGCTTGTTGAGTTCTCTATAATCAATGGACATGCGAAACGTTCCATCTTTCTTCTTCATAAAAAGAACAGGTGCACCCCAAGGCGAGGAGCTAGGACGTATGAATCCTTTGTCAGTCAGCTCTTGCAGTTGACTGGCCAGCTCTTGCATTTCGGATGGGGCTAACCTATAAGGAGATTTTGCGACTAGTGTAGCGCCAGGTACAAGATCGATGCGGAATTCGACTTCTCTCACTGGAGGGAGTCCTGAAATGTCGTCGGGAAAGACTTGTGGAAATTCTTTCACAACTGGTATATCTTCGAGTTTCCTTTCCTTGTTTCCCTTTTTGACGACGTGAGTTAGGAATGTGACATAGTTCTTGCGGAGATATCTTCGGGCTTGAAGGCAGGACATTAGTTTGAGTCCTTTCGAAGGGGTTTCTCCAAAAATACGTAGAGTCTGACCGTCTGCAAGAGGAATGCGAATGAACTTCTCGCGGCACACTACTTCAGCGTGATGCTGGCTGAACCAGTCCATACCGATTATAACATCGAAACTTCCCAAATTCATAGGAATGAGGTCAACTGGAAAATCGTGATCGTTTAGAGTGAGGGTACAATCGCGTATAACAGAATTTAATGATACGGGTTTTCCGTCAGCAACTTCCACCGTTAGAGATTCCATAAGATTAACACGAGTTTGGTTGAGGATAGGTTCAAATTCTAAGGATACAAAACTCTTATCCGCGCCAGTATCGAATAACATGGATGCATAACTACCATTGATGAGAAATGTACCGTTAACCACGTTGTTGTCAGCCCTAGCTTGGTTGGCATTGATGTTGAAAGCTCTTCCTCTGGCAGGTGGAGGAGCTTGGTTAGTTTGGTTTACCGGGTTTGCTTGAGCTTGGGCATGGATGATGTTCACCAAGCGTGGACATGTGTTCCTGAAGTGGTTTGGGTCCCCACAGTTGTAACAAGCTCGCATGGGTTGCATCATGGGGTAGTTGGGTTGGTAGTATGTTTGGGCTGTGTGTGGTGCAGGTGGTAGAAGTAATGGTTGTTGGTCTTGACCCACTATCTGATGGTGGGTTTGGATTGGGGGTTGATTGCGGTTCATTCGTTGAAGAGTACGACAGGTTTGGATGGTGTGACCTGCGCGGCTACAGCTTGTGCAATGTTGGCAAAGAGTTTCGGGAGGGTGGTGGTATTGACAATGGTTGCATTTTGGGTGTGGGCCGGTGTATGGCTTTTTAAATGGTGCAGCTGAGGGAGCAATTTGGGTGATTGGTGCAGCGGTGATAGGAGGGTTGGTTTGAGTGACAGCAAAATTCTTGCTGTTTCGTTTCCTCTTACCAGCAAACTTTGAGGAGGAGACTGAGTGGTTTGTAGTTGAGGTCTCTATGGGTGCTTTCTTCTTTTCATCTTTGAACTTGACGTTTCGAATGGATTTTCAGTGAGTTCTGTAGCTAACTCCATCGCGGCTTCAAGTGTTGCAGGCGAAGTGCGTAAAAATGAGTCTTGAATTTTCGAGGGAAGACCTCGAATGTAATGTTCAACCAAGCGGTACACGGGGGTGAATAGATTAGGGATCATCTGGTTTAGCTCGAGAAATCTTTTGTTATAGGAAGTGTGATCTCCTTCCTTTTGTTTTAGCGCGTGGAATTCATCTTCCAACTTTTTGATTTCGCTTCTTGGACAGAAGCGTCTGGTCATGAGTTCCCTTAACTCTTCCCATGTTAAGGCCATGGCATCTTCAACTCCTCGTTTACCCTTTTCCGTGTTCCACCTGGTAAGGGCTACCCCAAACAGTCTTCCAGTTGCATATCGTACCTTGCGATCCTCGGGACAATCGCAATTGAGGAAAGTGTTCTCCATTTCTTCAAACCAGTGAAGGAGAGCAGTAACACTTTCGGTCCCTTCATACTTTGGGGGATCGCAAGATTTGAAGTGTTTGTAGGAGCACTTTTTGGAGGGAGGGTTGGCGATGCTCTGGTCTTCTTGATTGGGAGGGTTGATGGGATTTGCGGTGAGAGCTTGTTGAACTTGAATTACGATGTCAGGAAGCACTGCAGCCATCTGTTTAGCAATTTGAGTGGCCAAGCGTTCATTGGATCTTTATGACTTTCTACCTCCACGTAGTTGCCTAGCCGACATCTACAGGAACATACATAGGAAGATTGTGAGTTTAAGAAGTTTCTAGGTGTCATGTGTCGTTAAAAGAATAAAAATAACATAACTAACAATAATGCAACTACATCCATAGGATGTCTTGGGTTTGCTCATGTTTGGGCCTCCAATGTCCCCCATACCATCGCCTGTGTAGTCATGTGGGCCCCCATGACTATTGGGCTTGGTAGGATTCACATTGGCGTTGCCGGATTAACACTCGCATCACCCGAATGAAAACCGTAAAATATGATTGTGAGATGTATGGTAGGAGGGTGTCCAGGTGTAGACACAATGACAACTCAAAGTGGGGTTAGCTCACACGACGTTTGGTATAGCATGCTTTGGCCTAATAGGTACTTCGTACTCTCATCGTTAGTCCCAGGTAGGCAAACTGGTCCTTTATTTTGGATTTATACGAATGCCAAGCCTAGACAGGACGTTCCAACTACCGGTACTCGTACCCTTCCAGTTACTACATGCCCGTCATGAGAACTCACTTTGATGTGATTTGAAAATACAAAAATCATTGCAAAAATCATGGGAATTGTGAGGTGTGTGCTCTCATGGATAGGATATGTTATGAGGATATGATTTATGATAAGCATTGTATAATAATATGTATTTGTGAGCATGCTTGCATAACATTGAGTGTAAAAATAAACATAAAGCATATAAACATCATGAATTTTGTATGTAACGCATAAACAATTTAAAATTTTAATCAACTATAGTATAGGCTCTAAGGGTCTAATAACCTATCCTATATCCCTATAGTCATGGCTCTGATACCAATCTGTCACACCCCGACCCGCAGCGGAATAAGAGTCGGGGCATAATTGGGTTATCACCAAAGCTCATGATGTTTACTAAAATGTTTCGTATTTATTAAATTCAAATTACAACTTAAATATCCAAAACAAAATTCATACAATTACAAGAAAATGAAACTACATAATTATTCCAAAACTTAAACTTGTTTATTCTTCTAGGCCTTCCTATGTGTTTCTTGTCTCAGCTAGATCACCTGTATCATGTGTAAAACGGGGGATATTTTGGGTCAACAAAAGTTGGCGAGTGAACCTTGATAAAACATTGTTACTAATTTCTTGTTTTTATTTAATAAAGAAAATTTGTGCAATAATCACATGTGAGCAAACATATATAAATAAACAAACACAAACCACTTTGGATGAGTATATGATATGAATGATGATGTATGTGAGATCAAGGCTCAATCAAACGGAGCCGATCTAATGAGGCACCTGATGCTCAACCCGTCTCCCACGGGGAACTAATGGGCCTAATGAAATGCGTGCACTGAAAATGATAAATCCAATCTACATATAATTCACACAACAATTGATACACGTTTGATACACATTTGATCACGGATATGATGTATGCACAAGTGTTTAAATATAATAAAAGAATTATACGACACATGATACACCCCAAAACATGATTAAAACGGAGAATTGGTAGAGATTCACTCACATTGGGTGCGTTCTTTGATGACGTTGGATGCGCACGAATTTTAGGATTTGATCGACGAGGGAAAAACTAACCTAAAATAATAACGAAATGATTCGGTAAATAAATGGATTTTATTTGAGATTAATACTTTTTAATTCATAATCTTAATAGGATTTTTAGATTTATTTTTGTGAGTTTAAGGAAATTTTCTAACTTTAAAAATCTTATTTTTAAGTACTTTTAAATAATTTTCTAATTAAATAAATAAATAAAAAGAAACAAAAAGTTGACTTTTTTTGACCGTTGACCGTTGACCGGTCGGACTGTATTTTTATATGCGTTGAGTGAGGTTCGAACTCGGGACCTCTCATATACGTGCACGCAGCTTTACCAACTGAGCTACGTGTCTAACCTGAAATATTCTCTGTTTTAGTTATATTTATATACTAATTAATTTTAAACTTATTTGTTTTTTATTAAAAATGATTTATATGGCCGAACCGGTTGCAGGGACCCGGAGTCGAACTCGGGTCCTTCGGTTCGAGTGCGCACAGCCCAACCAGTTGGGCTGTGTGTCAAATCTGTTTAACCTCTGGATTATATTACTCTTATAAACATTCGGTGACTTGATCTGATTGAGTTTAAAAAATGTTGGTTTTATTTCTGAAAGTCGGTACGTGTGCGATTCAAACTCAGGACGTGTGTATTGTTTGTGCACACAGTCCACCGCTGGACTGTGTGTCTAACCCGTTTGAATATCTGATTTTAATTATACTAATACTTATTTGCGACTTCATCTTCTTCGTTTAAGAACACAGAACTGTGAATTCCGACTGTTCTTGTTTAATCGTTCCCGACCTATACTTGATTGAAATGGTCAGAGAAATTAAATAATATGGTATACCAGAACAGCGGGTTTGCTTCGGTTTTCCGGCAAGTGTCGTCGGCTCTGATTTGCGATGTCCGGCTGTATGAACTGTTTAACAGTTTTGATTATTGGTTGGAACGATTAAAGTATAAATTAAGAGATAGCAGAGAAGTTTAGACAGTTATACCGACCGATGAATGAACGCGGTTTTCTGACTAGCGATTCCGGCAGGATTTCGGCGAAATTGTAAATCTCCGACGACGAGCTTTTGAGGATTGCAACTTCGAACAAGTGTGCGGTTCTGAGCGAAAGGATTTCCGGAAGATTGAGTGGGTATTTATAGGGAGGAACTGGATGAATTGAGTATGAATCGGGGTCAAAGTTCGCGTTTGAAGATTCCGTCGGTTATGACTGAAATTGATTGCCGGCAACGGTTATAACCGACGTCGACATCAATTTGTGCGGTTCAGTCAAAAGGATTATGGCCAAAATCGCGGATTGCCGGATTTTCCGGTGATTGCGAGTTCTGGCGCGCTGATTACCGGATTTGATTTTCTAGTTTTACCTTAAGTATTATTTATTTCAGTATTTTCACAAAGAAGGTGTGTGGCGGAGCGGTGTGTTGTGTGTTTGGATTTGTGGGTGACCCGGGTTCGAAACCCGGTGTCTCCATTTATTTTTTTATTCATTATTTATTAGTAATTATAAATTATGGTTTTTAAATTCTAATATATTTATTAATTATGTATTGTTTAAAATTAATATCAACCATAAATACGCAACGAAAAATTATAACTGAATATTTGATTGATAAACGAAGCGGGTTTGGAAATCCGTTTTTCGACGAATATTACACTTAACAAAGGACCCGTTAGCATTCTAATATTGGTTACTAATTACCATCACTCCAGACTGAACGCCTCCCGGTAGATTGCTCCTGTACTTGCTCTGGAATACGGCTGAATTTGGATTACTTGCAAACTTCAATTCAAGTAAATACTCTTAACTTATTTTCCCTATACGGGCTTGGGATACGATAGATTACTACCGCTTGGTCGGATATGGGATAATGTTTTATCCAGTTGTGATAATTAACTGAAATCTTACATAACCCGGTTTTGATCTGTTTTGACTGAAACTAAAACATTGAGGGTGAGCTTGACCGTGTCTGGGATATCCTTGGCTCACTAAATTGGTAGTGGCCACGACAATATAGCATGGCGTGTAGGCATACACTGGGAAATTGCTATCCTGCTTTCTTTGTGAAAGTTCAGAGTGGTGTGTCAGTCGATCATGTCTTGGTTTCTGTACCGGGCCTAGTAAATCTGTATACAAGGTCTTTTTTACTGTCCCAAGTTATTTATGAAAATGTGCTTTGTGCACCTAAAACCATTTTTGAAAAAGGTTTTCAAAATGAGTCGGTTGAGCGTATTTACCAGTGTAAACTGACGTATTTTCAAAAGCTTAAGTTGCAGGTTGCAAGTACGGAATAGGCCGGGAGCTGCGGGGCGAATAACCAAGGAGTTGCGACCTTAGGGAATTGCCTGTTTATAGTCTGTTATCATTTTGTATGTATTTCGATCCGCCTGTGGATCTTGTTACAACCATGTCTGTATATATTATTTTGGACACTAGACATTATCGGTTGTAATAGTTTATTTATTACAAGCCTTCCGCTGTGTTATGCTTATTTGGTTATGATGATATCAACTGGACGTCACGATATTCCCCACCTGGCCCACAGGTAGACACGTGGATGTCAGGGTGTGACAGTATAGCCCCATGAGTGTCTTTTAACGTCTGCAAAGGGATTCTTGTTCTGTGTGGTAGTTGCTGAATTACATGGTATGGTGAGGTAACTTTCATGTTGTTTAACATGTGATTTGATGTTTCATAATCTTTCCTATCTTATCGTATGTATCAAAAATAGTAAAGCTGACATATAACTAACTGTATTCGTTGTTGGTTCAAGCAGTTCGCCATCACCCCCAACGTATTCTCCTTAGTCAAGGTCATGAAGATGGTGGTGTGTTTTATACACCGGTGATAGTAAGCAAGGATTAGAATTCCCGGCAGGTCAAAACAGGTCGTTGTGGGTTGAGACTATTTGTTGGGGTAATGAGTCGTTGCGGGTTTCGACCAAACCACGTACGGGTCAAAAGGGTCTGTTCTTAAAAATTGGTCTTTTTGGTTTGGGTCAATATGGCTTCAGGTCTTCAGTTGAGGTAACGGGTCGTAGTAGCTTCGGGTCTAAATAGGTTCCTACCAATCTGGTGATGGGTCAAAATGGACAGTTTTTAAAAGTTGGTCCTTTTGTTTTGTTCAGAGGATTACCAAGGTTGCTGGAGTGGTGGTTTCATTTGACCCAAGCTGACCTGGTCAGTTTTGTTTTAAAGTTTTGTTTATACGATATAGTTGATTATTATCTTACACAAGGTCGTTACTTCTTTATTTGTTAGTTGGTGAATACTGGGAAAGAAAGAGCACAACCTAGCCATCAGAAGCTAGTCTCAGTTCAAGATTCCGAAGCTCAGCTCGTTTCAGGTATCTCTATCCCTCTCTGTCGGACAGACTAAATTATTTGCTACAATAGGTCGACTGGGTTACATTTTTGTTTGTAACCAACAAAATAAAAAAAAAATAGCTAAAGAAGGAACGGGTTCAAACTGGCCTAACTTGTCAAATGGGTCATCTCGCTTAGCCTTAACGCTAACCCATTTATTCCGTTTTAGGAACTGCCTCCCCTAAGTCCTAACTATATTCTGTCTACCACCAACATTTATTAACCCTAAAGGCTAAAACTTGTGTATGTTAAATTTCAGTGAGAAGGAAAGAGAACAATATGGTGTATTAGACGTGTGTGGATGCTTGTGGATGTACTTAGATGATATGCGTGCTTCAAGAGGAGTTCTCATGTGCACTACAACCTCTTTTATGATCCATTAGCATGAGGGTCATTTTTGATGGAGTTGTGTTTTGGTAATATAAACAGGTAAAGGATGATGCTGACGATAAAGCCTCAGAAACGCTTGAATTATGTTAGGATAACTCAAGTATTTGATGTTTGAATTTGTAACTCTAAGTGGAATGTTATTATATAATTTTGAAAATTAGATATATGCCTTTTGAAAATATGAATATTAACTAGCTGAAAATAGGAAAAAAAAAATAACAAGAAACTTTGCGACTGCAAAACGGCGGTTGCAAGTTTGAAAATGGTCAGCTGTCGCAAAACAGTTGCAACAAAACAAAAGATGTCAAGACAGTCGCAAAATCTACGACCGCGCTTGTAGTCGCAAAACAGGTCGCAAAAAATGTAGTAGCGGTCGCAACTAGGTCGCAATAGGGCATTTGCGACGTGTGTTTTTCCGACTACATTCCCGGTCGCAAATAGTCGCAACAAAGCAATTGCTGCCGCTTTGCGACCGAAAATGCGGTCGCAAAAGCCCAGTTTTCTAGTAGTGTTAATTGTATCGGTGGGATCCAACCGGGGTGAGCAAAAGTACCATTACATGATATTGTACCATATAAATTCCATATGATCACAAATGAGGGATGCTCGCAAGTGTTCGAAGAAAAAGGCCTAACTCAATGGATGGTATGGATTTCATCAGGCCACACCACACCACCATAGTTAGATTAAAGCTATGTTGGCACCAGATGATCAGCAAGGTACATATTAATTGTTTTTGTCTAAATATTGCAATGTTGTTTTGTTTATTAATACAAATTTTGATTCTATATACCATATGATAATTGTCTGACCAACAAGACAACTGTTAGTGATCCTTGGTAACTTTTGTCGCAAAATTTCATCGATGCCACCTTTCCCAACAGATTGTTAGTGACGACTCACTTACACTGATGTTTTTCCAAAGGAAGTGTCGGTTGCTGAAATTCCTATTCTTATAGTACCAATTGCACTGCGTATTTAATGCATCTTAAAAGAAAGGATTTAACTGAAAAGTTAAAGTTTACGATCAGAAGATGCTAGTTTAACGAGTTTGCATTTTCTAAATTTGTTATTGTATATCTACACAGTTACGAGACTTTTGTTAGGCATTTGAATTGGTTGTTTATAACGTTGTTGAAGTTATGTCTGCATTTAGTATACAAGTAAACCCTTTGTAAAGCAAATTTTTAATGTAAATCAAACATATGTTTCAGAATTAGTGAGGATAAATTCGGATTAACAAAAAACTAATACACTGTAAATCAGAAAAAAAAGACTCCATATCATGAATAGAAGGACACATTAATAGCAGGACTTCAATAAAACACAACCATGTGCATGTATGCATGCTTGTTTGATTATATTTATGACAAAGAAAACCAGTTTGGGTAAAAGAAAATTTTGTTGTACACACAAACGTAGATTAAATGAAATTAACAAGTTTAAACCATGCACATGATTAAACGACGATGAATCATGATTTTCTCTTGTTTTTATTTTACCTCATGAAAAACAAAAGAGAGCCTAGTTCGTTTTGGTGCAAACTTTCCTGACTTCACCCTGAGAACCAGTAAGAACCCCAATACGACCCATTTTAACCATAGACACACCAAAATCCTTGAAGAAAGTGGAACCATGGCTAATAGATTGAATCAAGTACGCTCTAGTCTCAGGGTCGTTAAGCAAGGCTGCATCTGATTCAAGAAGCCCCCTTCTTTTAGTCACTAGTCTGAAGTATGAGTCATCAAATGTCAAGAAGCTCCCTGGGTCTAACTCAGCTAATGTGGTTTGGTCTCTTGGCTTGCACTTTAACTTTAATCTTGCAATATAGTTTTGGTCCATTGAGGGATCGGTGTCACCTTTCCCAGTGAAGTTGTAGAGCCGGTTTTCGAACGAGGAGCAATGAGACATCCCTATGGTATGTCCGCCTATATAGAATGATCAAGAGTACACATATTATTTACATACAATGTGAAATTGATCATTTCAGTGCTCCTAACTTTGTAGAAAATATTAATTACATTGTCATGAACATACCGGATAGAACAACAAGGTCTTTTGTGTCAAGTCCCCTCATGGCAAAAGATTGCTTCAAAAGAGTGATGTTTGCGAAAGGTGGTGGCAATCCTGTCATACGATTTATGGGATCAGCGAACAAAGACACTTTTCCATCTCTTCGGCCAGTTTCGACCTCCCAATATGGTCCCTGGGTCTGTTAACAAAAGTAGATGATCGAAATAAGACGTAGATAACCAATCATTAAAAAAAATCATTCTAAAGATCATTTGTTAATTGCTAAAGATCAACTTGAAAAAGAGCTTGTATTGAGTTAAGTTTAAACGCGTAGAAGCGTAAAAATAAGTTCATTTAATAAATGAGCCCAACAGGGGCGGATCTACATGTATACAAGGGGGAGCGCCCGCTATGGTTTGGCGCTCCGGCAGTAGTGTAAATTTTGGAAAAATTTGACCTTTTTTCGATTTCGTTACCGTTTTTTATAAAACGTTACCGCTTGGCGGGTTTTCTAGATCCGCCACTGGAGCCCAATGTTGAGCTTCGCTTGAAAAGCTCAAGTTCGCACCCTAAATGAGGCCCTAGTTTGAACATTTTTTATTTAAAAATTAAAAATATATTTACTTATTTTTTACATGACTAAATAACAAGTATTAGGTTAAATATAGTAATTATAACTTTAAATATATTTTATAAAATAGTTCATACAAAATACTTAAAATTATCAATAAGGTGAGCTCAATCTTTATAAATAAAACTTGAAACAAGTTAAGCTCATGCATTAGTCTTCAAAAAATGAACAACCGATCTCAGGCTCGGCTCAACTCATTTACAACCTACACATGAAACGAAGTTCAGCATTACATTTGAAAGGAGGATAAACATACCGCCACAGTAACGTCTCTAGCAACAAGGGCTATGATGTCAGCACAAGAAACTACAGCAGGGCAGGCCTTTTCTAATGCCAACTTCACCTTATCAATGATATTAAACCCTCTCAGGCTGAGATTCGGGGGCGAGAATTTCTCAGATTGTCGTGTTGGAGAATCCAACAAAACCGATCCGTCACAACCCTACAATTAGAAGGTTCATAAAACACATTTACGTTAATACTTGAAGAAAACTGAAATCTTATTATAAAATCACATTTTACAAACCCTAATGAAGCAGTCGTGGAAATGCATTCTCAACAATGGGCCCGAAAGAGACGGGGCCACGGCCATAACATCGCTCATGACCGTCGATACGATCTTTTCGGCTTGTGGGCATGATTTCTCATAGAACCCTACTTTTAAGCCTTGGCCTTCTGCATGTAAAGAAAGGAGTGCTAGAACCATTATTTGAAGTACAAGAACTCCAAATGAGTTCTTGGAAAAGGCCATTTTGAAGATGATTAGTGTTTCAAAAGTAAACTTGTTTTTTGGATATGTGAATTGCTCATTGGATCAAGGTTTCATTTATAGTAGTAGATTAGAGAGACGACCGCGACCCTGTACTTTGAATGTGTCGTATATGTTGTCAGACTTTCTTATTTTTATGATCAACAGGGCCAGTATGATTTGCTCATGGTGGACATTTAAAAAACACAACTGGCTTAATTAAACAACACAAATATATTTTAGTTAAAAAATATCATTCATATATACATTTGAAGAACGACCATGCTCATCCAGCTTTAATGAAGTGGACAACCAACTTTGCTAATATAGAAGTATATAATACGCGTGTAAGTGGTCAGTATCGATTCTGTTGGAATGTCTACAGCCAGAATGGAAATATACGAAGCAAAAGAATTTTATATGGCAAAAGCGTTGACATTGAAGAAAAAAATATAAACTATAAACTAGTAGACATAATATATCATGAGAAACTAGATATAAATGAGAAAACTAACTCAAAAAGCGAAAAAAACATAAAAAACATACAAATTTTTTTTTACAATTTGTTATAAAAAATCGTTGGATTTTATGTATAAAAAAGTCTTTTTTTCAAAAAAAAAAAAAAAACAAAAAAAAACTTGTACTGCACATTTACACTATATGCGTACTACACATGTTCATTATATGTTTTTTTTTATTTTTTTTTAAGTTTTTTTATATAATTATATATAGCGAATTTTAATAAAAAATAAAAAAAAATAAAAAACATTTGATATGTTTTTTTTTGGCTTTTTTAGTTAGTTTTTTGGTTTTCTCATTTAAACTAGTTTTCTCATGATCCATCCCCTATATATATATATATATATATATATATATATATATATATATATACTACATATAATATAGATATCCGAAGAATAACTTAAGGTAATTTGCCAATGTACTCAAAACACCCTTTATGCATCATATACAAGTCCTTAAAGCATATGAGCATCAAAAGTAATTTACCTTTCCAATTATACCCTTTTGGGTCACTCAATTTTTGGGCCGCCAAATTTTCCGTTTAATTTTTGAATTCCCACTCACCCACAATTCCCCATACACCCATTTTTTGTCTTTTCATTTCATTTGCAGAGAGGGACAGAGGGAAGAGAAAATGGAAAGGGCAAGAGAAATAGAGAGAAGGTCGATCGGTCCCACATAATCATCACTCCCAGCTTCAACCCTACCTCAATTCAAACTTTAAAACCACCTTTTTTTATCCTTATTCTGCTTATTTCATCTTCACTGCAGCAAAACAACAGAGATTAAGACACATGGAGAGGCGAGAGTGAGAAGTGGGTGACTTGGGGTTCCGGCAAGGTAAGGTGGTTCTGCGACTCGGAAAGGAGAACGAGTGGATCGAGGTCTTCTAGGACAAGCGGCAGCAGGAAAGGAGCCGCCGTGGCATTGGCCGCCGCGAAGGCTAGGGTTTCCATATGAGGTTTTCGGCGATTCAAATCAGTTTTCGGCATCTATGATTCCTGTAAGTTTCTCGGTCAATCATTTCCACTTCCGGTCCTCTAAATCTAGCTTAGATCTCTTTGTTTCCATCTACCAATATTAGGTTTTGAAGTGAAAGCTTGGTTGTTGGTATATTTAAGTTTGTAGAAGGTTGTATATGGGGCAACAAGTTCAGGATCTGGTATGAAGGTATGCATCCTCCATCATAAAATCTTTCAGTATCTGGTAAAGTACGAAACACTTTTATTGATAGAAAATCCGTTCCAAACATAGGTTCTTTGTAGATTTAGTTGAAATGGTGGAATATAAGTGAATTTAAATTGGATTTGGATCGCTTGTTTGCAGGAGAAAGTGAGGAGAAAGTTGTGGTTGGCAATTATTTGTGCGTGTTTTTGAATGATTATGTATGTAAATTTGGTGCATCTTCGAAATTAGGTGCATCTCCTTGGAATCCTCTTCGCATCAAGTTATGTATGTAAATTCGATAATACGTTTGTTAATTAGTACATTACAGCCTGATAATTGGATATGTGTTCCATTTTTGTTGCTTTTACTACTATGTTTCTTGAATCTATGAAATAATCGATGACATTAGAGCATCAACGTTGTCTCGAAATTAGGGTTTTATTTTGAGGAATTTTAGTGTATGTGTTACATCTGATAGGTGTGACCATAGTATCTTGTTTTCTTTATTCATATAGTGTAATACACGGAGTTATAATCAGTAGAAACGGGTCAGGTTGGGTTAGTGATGGTTCAGACGTGTTCAACTTGTGTAATACATGCACACAATCCTTGGTTCTTCGGTGTGGTTTGTGTTTGGATGTGTATTTTAGTGTTGGTGACCATAAGTGGCAGAACAAACCACCACCAGCAAACCAATGATGGTTCAGACGTGTTCAGGCAAGATTCCGACCACCGAACAATGGTTCATGTAAGGGTTTTTTAACTAACAGAATTGGTGGTATAGAGGGGCTGCTTGGAGATGGGTCAAGCCTGATTAATCGAGTCCTACCGAATCAGAGTAAAACATGTTCGCGTATAAGAGGCATAACCTAACCCGAGTCAGAGTAAAACAGGTTCGCGTATAAGAGGTATAACCTAACCCAATAACTTAATTAGTTATTTATTTACTTATTTATTTCGTTTTTTAGTTGCAAATTCCTTTTGGTGCTTTGATGTTATTAGTTTGATCTAAATGCATCAATTTTTTTGCTAATCGACAGGGACAATGAAGGAAACATGGCTTCCAATGGGATGTAGAAGTCTACACTCATGAAACTGAGAGGGATAATATAGTAATTTCACACACTCTTCTTGATGCTCAGAAGTTGAATGTCATAGAAGTACCATGTGAGGGATAATACAGCTTTTCTTTCACAAGAGAACTGAGCCAAGTGTACTCTGCACATGTCAATTTGTTTTTTTTTCTTGGTGCAGAGATTTGAGGCGATAGTTGAGCTAAATGTATATGGATTTCACTATACTGTACGTCAAGTTTGGAGATGATCGTATCTGTTAGATCCAGAATAGCAAACCCATCCATTGTATGTTTACTTACTTGCCTGCTTTATACCCTTCAGCATTAATGTCCTTAAATATTTGCTTATGGTGTAAAAATCACATCAAGCTGGTGGATATCCTTGCACTGCTTGTATGTTCTCTTTCTTTTTTTTTTTGTAACAGGCTATCTTATCATGTAAATATAGGCATTACAAAAGTTACATGACGAATTTATCTTATTATATTATGATATTATCAGGGGTTTAATATTGCAAGCATGCCATAAGATGACTATGACAATCCGGAGGGCTTGGATGCATCAGCAACACGTGTTGCAATTCTCTTGACTAATGACTCTAATGATGGTATTTTTCTCTGTGTTAGTTACTCATGCTAGCTTGCGTCTAATCATTTTCAGAAAACCGGCCCTGTTGCTAAACCGTAAAGGGTGCCGATTTTGTTGTATTGCAAGAGTATCCTTCTATCATACCTTGTTTAGTGATTCACCCAGGCACAAAATCACGTTTGGCTCAGAACGCTTATGCAACATTAAAGACGTTTAAGAATTCATTTCCACTTTACTTCTCTTTGACTTTGGTATCTTTTGTTGTTTTGCGTCTACAAAAGGTTAGGTTTTTCATAAACTCATGTTGCTTTTCTTTAAATTAATTCTATTATATGTTTTAACGGGTTTAGTTTCCAATTATTTATGAATTCATCGATTTGGTTATTTTTACTTTTTAACATGTAAAGTGAGCCGAATCAAAATATTAGTTGAAAGGGAAATGGGTTGTAAATCTTTTGAAGTGTATTTACAATGCATGCAATCTCTTTTTTAAACAGATTCCATTATACGTTCTGATGGAGGCCAAATGTGAGTTCTTTTACCCGATTTCAGATTTTAGGGTTAGTTTGTATTTTATTGCTGGTTTTCTCAGAGTTCTTTTTGCTGCTGCAGTTTCCGTTCACATTTTTTAATGCTATCCGAAGAGTACAAGAACACTTATTGGAAAAGAGGAAGAGGTAAAGTGGAACATATGGAGATACAACGACTCTTCAAGAATTGCCATTGACCAATCACTACAACATTGATGATTAGGGTTAGTTCTTGCTACACTTTTGTAATCGTATTGTGGGAGCTCATACACAAGTTATCATTTTAGGGCATGTCAAATCTACTAGCTTTTTATGCAGCCTCTTTCAAGGTACTTAGCCTCTTGTAAATTGGGTGGTGAAGGCATGTAACGGGTTAAAACCTGTTCAGTTTAATCAGTTTGACCTGTTTCTTTTAAGAAAGAATTTCTAAATTTTGTCATTTGACCAGTTTGGCAGTATAATATACTCAACTTTTCATTTTCGCACAACTTGTAACGTCTCGCTTTTCGCAGCTTTCCTTTTTTAGCAAGATTGTATCGAATTCTATTTTTCGGAAACTTGTTTCCCTTGTAATCATATCTCGTTTTCAAATCATTGTAAATCCGAGACTTTGATCGTAATAAAATGAATCTTTTATACGTTGTTTATACGTGTCTGTACATTAATACGTGCATTCGGTTGATACATGATTCATAATTCGCTTAAACGTAAGTTAACTCGTAAATATTGATCGTGTATTCATAATTCTCAAATCTCCATACATTCAAATACTTGATTATTCGATTTTAAGATTAAGTTATATGTTTTCACTGGATTATACCTAACCATAAATCAAACATACTTGTTACTTTTGATATATCACCTACATGTATTTTTATCACACATTTTGGCACTTTAAAACATGTTTAATATGCACTTTAGACCTTGATAACCTATGAATAATACACCAAACATCATGTAACATCTGATTTATATAAAGTGAATCTCAAATACACCTTTTATTACATTTAAACAACAAAAAAAAGAATATAAAGGCCGAAAATCAGCCTTGCAATCAGCCCTTGTTTGGGTATGTTTTTGGGCTTGTTTCAAGTCTAATGACCCACTAATTCTATTCAAAACCCAACCCACATAAACCCTAATCCTTTCCCTATAAGTACCTCTTATATTCTACCCATTTTTCCACTTTACAAAGCCTCCCAAAACACTCCAAGTTCGTAGCTGAATCCAATTTTCGGGCAGATTTGTACCTCTACACTAAAGTGAGAATAACTCACTCAATACTCAACGAAATTTCCCCATTCCTTTTCCTACATGCTTGGTTTTCCTTTGGGCATGATTCCATGGTCTCTCCTTAGAGAATTCAGACCTGGAAATGCCCCTAAATTGTCTAAAACTTTCTATTTGTTTTCAAACTCTTTCAAACTTTGTTTATGTTCATCAAACTTGAGTCAAACTCATCTCAAACCTATGTCCGAATGCTTACAACACTTCTTGTGATTGGTTAGGCTTAAAAACAAGGTTGAGACATTCAAACAAGAGGTTTAAACCTATAATAATTCTGTTTTCATAGAGCATTTAGCTCACAAGTGATGCAAGTTCATAGACTTGTTCATGTGTGTCCACCAAGGTTAGCTTTGGCTATCCTAAACATTGAGACCACACATCACTTGATGATTTTCATCATCATCTCAAGTAGTTTTACTAGTCCTAAGTGTCACAACCCCGCCAAGCCATTGACATGTGCTCTTCGGGTTGTATTAACTTGGCTACTTGGTATTATGGTGACATAATTACAATTCTTGTCATTTCATTCTTGTATTGTTCTCATTCATGACCCTCCTTGTTGTCTATGACAACTTGTGTAGTGGTGAATCATATAACGAGGTTAAATGGATGTTCACCATCCTACCTCCATGCTTGACTTACTTGAATACTTAGAGGTACCAAAGTGGATGGTTCATCCTCCCACCTCCTACATGATCTTACTACTATGTATATATTATAGACTATAATATAATCCTAAAACCGAAACCTTGATAATGACTAAATAATTATCTATCAAGTTATTAAGTTTATCTAAAGTATGTAGTTCCTTGTCACGATTCTAATAGGTCTCGAACCTATGAAACCATATTAACCCCTTTCATATTATCATAGTGTCAAGAACAAGTGCTATGTCTTAGTGAATATTTTCATACATAATACTTTAATTCTTATTTCCGTAATCTCGCTCGAATACTCCAAATCCACCACTGCACTCATAACTAATACCTAAGTTCTTCTTGTAGAAGGACAAGGTGCCAAACTCTAAATCAACACAACAAAGCTCCCGAGATTACTTAAGTGGAACACTTAGCAAAAACCGTGAGTACACTCGACCCATTTACCATTTTAATCACTTTTAGGTTGTAACATGTTTACCTATCTCCAAGCAAGAACTCATCGGTCTTGTCGCCGAGCAAATGGCCGATCAAATGGCCCGTGTCATCCCTGATATTGTTAGCTAGCTTCAAACCATCAACACCGAAACACCCAAATCTTCTGCCAACTCAAAAACCGACAACCCCAAAATGTCCTTCCAATTCAAGCATTCCATATCTTGTAAACCTGTAGAATTCACTGGCATGGACGGTGTCACCGCCATGATCAATTGGTTTAACATGATGGAGCTTACTTTCCTTCAGGGCGGGTGCCCTGATGACGTTCGAACCCTTAACGCTACCAGGATCTTTCGACAGAGAGCCCTCGAGTGGTGGACTACGGAACGTAACAAGCGTGGAAACGAAGCAGCCCACGCTTTCAATTGGGACGAGCTCAAGCAGCTCATGAGAGATCAGTTCTGTCCTCCCACGAGACCCAGAAACTCGAAAACGAATTCTGGAACCTCACCCAGCAGGGGAGCGATGTTGAGGGACTGATCGCTCGCTTCAAACTGTTGAGTATCGTCTGTCCTGGACAATTGGTACGGTTCCCAAGGCGATAGCTAAGATTATTCATTCGCTTTCGCCTGTGATCATGAATCACGTAGCTTCCGCAAACCCTAGAACCCTCGAAGAAGCCTTTAGCATATCCATCTGAACCACAATTGCATCCTTCAGGGGGGCCTACGACAAGGTTCCTACGAAGCATGCGCATCAAGCCACCGCCAATGCCACCACCACTACTGAGTCACCTCCCCCTCAAGCCAAAAAGAACAACCTCAAGAACAAGAAGCAGAAGGCTCCTGTTCAAAACAACTCGGTTGTCACTCCGCCTGCCCCTACACCTTTAAATGCCATCTCCTCCACCCAAAACAACGATCCACCCAAACGAAGCTACACCGGCTCTTGGCCTAGGTGTGATCGTTTCACCTACCACCATCTCCCTAATACCCCGTGTCGAAAGTGCGCCAACTGTAACCGGATGGGGCATCTTTCTAGCCAACGTCGCCAACCCCAAAGCAACCAAGCCATTGTCCCTAACCTTAACCCAAACCAAACCCAACAACAGCGTTAGAATGCTCCTGTGCAAGCATGTTACAAATGTGGCGATCTCAATCATCTCGCCAATGTCTGTCCTCTTCTCAACCAGCAGCAACAGCCTGAGCCTGCAAAGGGGCGAGCTTTCATGCTTACCTCCGCTCAAGCCCAAAGTTCTAACGACGCCATTACTGGTACGTTCCTTGTGAACCATATTTAAGCTACATGCCTATTTGATACTGGCGCCGATAGGAGTTTTGTGTCGCTAGAATTTGAACCTTTTCTTAAGTGCGAACGATCTAAAATGCCTAATCCTTTCGCTGTGGAAGTCGCTAATAGTAAAACCATCTCCGTTGATTCTGTTCTTTCTGGTTGCTCTTTGATTCTTAACGATCATTCGTTCTCCATTGACCTCATTCCCAAGCAAATGGGTAGTTTCGAAATCATAGTAGGCATGGATTGGCTTATGCGAGTTCATGCCGAAGTTGTTTGTTCTGAAAAATTTATTCGCCTCCCTCTTCCTCAAGGTGATTCTCTACACGTCTATGGCGAGAAACCTTCTAAAGGTCTCAAGCTTATGTCGTGCATCAAAGCAAACAAATACTTACGTAAGGAGTACTTTGCCTTTCTCTCCCATGTTGTGGAAAAGAAAGACAAAGTTCCTAGCATAAGTGATGTTCTTGTCGTTTGTGAATTTCCTTATGTTTTCCCTGAGGATCTTCCCGGACCTCTGCCTCCTCGAGCTGTCGATTTTCGTATTGATCCTATCCCTAGCGCAACTCCTATTGCGAAAGCTCCCTACCGTTTAGCACCCTTGGAGATGCAAGAGCTATCAAGCCAACTTCAAGAGCTTCTTGATACAGGTTTTATACGCCCTAGTACTTCCCCTTGGGGCGCTCCCGTTTTGTTCGTCAAAAAGAAAGAGGGGTCTTTTCGCATGTGTATTGACTATCGTGAGCTCAATAAGCTTACAGTAAAAAACCGATACCAACTTCCTCGTATTGATGATCTCTTCGATCAATTGCAAGGCGCGAAGTGCTTTTCAAATATTGATCTTGTTCCGGTTATCATCAACTTCGGGTTTCCGAGGAAGATGTACCCAAAACTGCCTTTCGCACACGTTATGGACACTACAAGTTCGTGGTCATGCCTTTTGGTTTGACCAACGCACCTGCAGTGTTTATGGATCTCATGAACCACGTGTGTAAGCCTTTTCTCGATCACTTCGTCATTGTATTCATCGACGATATCCTAATATACTCCAAGACTAAAGAAGAACATGGACGACATTTGCGTCTCATTCTTCAGATTTTGCAAACCGAACGTCTTTACGCCAAATTCTCCAAATGTGAATTTTGGCTAAAAGAGGTTCAATTCTTAGGTCACACCGTCAATGAATTCGGTATTCATGTTGACCCTGCAAAGATAGAAGCTATGAAGAATTGGATTGCACCTAAGTCGCCCTCTGAAATTCGTTCATTTCTTGGCCTAGCTGGGTATTATCACCGTTTCATCTTGAACTTCTCTAAGATTGCCGTTCCTTTGACTTCGTTGACTCAAAAAGATAAACCTTTTGTTTGGGGTCCCAAACAAGAGGAATCTTTCCAAACGCTCAAGGACATGCTTTGTAATGCTTTTAACCTCACTCTCCCCTATGGGAACAACGATTTCATCATGTATTGCGATGCCTCTAACCAGGTCTTGGTTGCGTACTCATGCAACGAGACAAAGCAATCGCTTACGCGTCGAGACAACTCAAAATTCATTAGAAAAACTATACTACTCATGACCTTGAACTTGGTGCAGTTGTCTTTGCATTAAATATTTTGCGACACTACCTTTATGGTACAAAGTGTACGGTCTGCACCGACCATAAAAGCCTCCAACATATCTTTGATCAAAAGGAACTCAACATGCGTCAACGTCGTTGGGTAGAATTGTTAAACGACTACGGCTGTGATATTTGCTACCACCCTGGCAAAGCGAATGTCGTGGCCGATGCACTTAGTCGTAAACTCATGTTAAAAGTGTCCGTTGCTACCAAATCGTCGGAAAACTCAAAGAGTTGATTCGACAAGCACAATTTATCGTTATTAACGAGGGTAGCCTCGATAGTGAATTTAATTGTGGAGTCGAAAACCCGCTCGAAGCTAAACCTGATGGTATTCTTTACTACCTAATCGTATTTGGATTCCAGATTGTCTCAATCTTCGGACTACTTTGATGAATGAAGCCCACAAATCCCGATACTCCGTCCATCCTGGAGCTGATAAGATGTACCACGATTTGCGTGCATCTTATTGGTGGCCTGGGATGAAACGTGATATCGCTCTTTACGTATCCAAATGCCTTACGTGTTCCAAAGTCAAGGCAGTACATCAACGTCCCTCTGGTTTGCTCGAATAACCAGAAATTCCTGTCTGGAAATGGGAGAGCATAGCCATGGATTTCATCACGAAATTGCCTCGTACTTCGTCTGGTCATGACAGCATTTGGGTTATCATCGATCGTCTGACCAAATCCGCGCATTTCCTCGCCATTCGTGAATATTATAAAGTCGAGAAATTGGCTCGTATCTACACGGATGAAATCATTAGCTGTCATGGTACTCCTCTTGGTATTATCTCTGATCGTGATGCTCGTTTCACCTCTCGCCTTTGGCAAACTTTTCAAGCCCTTGGCATTCAGCTTAATCTTAGCACCACTTTTCATCCTCAGTCTGATGGTCAAACCGCGCGTACTATCCAAACCTTGGAGGATATGCTTTGGTCATGCTTAATCGATTTTGGCAAAAATTGGGATTCGCACTTACCCTTGGTTGAATTCTCGTACAACAATAGTTATCATGCTAGTATTCAAATGCCTCCATTTGAAGCATTGTATGGTCGTAAGTGCCGTTCGCCTATTTGTTGGTAGGAGATTGGAGACGTACAAATCACCGGTTCTGAGCTAATACAAGAGACAACGGACAAGATCTTACAAATACGTGATAATCTCCTCAAAGCACGAAGCCGACAAAAGAGCTACACTGACAAAAGACGCAAGCCCTTGGAATTTAATGTGGGTGATTATGTACTTCTCAAGGTATCCCCTTGGAAAGGTGTTGTCCGTTTTGGTAAGAAAGACAAACTCGCTCCTTGCTACGTAGGTCCTTTCAAGATCTTGGAAAGGATTGGCAAGGTAGCATATCGACTGGACCTACCTCAAACACTCAACAATGTTCATCCCGTTTTTCATGTTTCAAATCTCAAGAAATGTCTTGCCAAAGGACTTCAAGTTCCGCTCGAAGATCTTCAAATCAATGAGACTTTGCATTTTGTGGACAAACCGGCCGAAATCATGGACCGAGGAGTCACACAGCTACGACGTAGTCGGATCCCTATCGTAAAAGTTCGTTAGGAAGGGAAACGTGGCGCCGAGTTTACTTGGGAAGTCTAGAGTGATATGAAGACTAAGTATCCGCATCTCTTCGTTGCATCTTCCTAAATTTCGGGATGAAATTTCCAAAAGGAGGGGAGACTGTAACGCCTCGCTTTTCGCAGCTTTCCTTTTTTTAGCAAGATTGTATCGTAATTCTTTTTTTTTTCAGAAACTTGTTTCCCTTGTAATCGTATCTCGTTTTCAAATCATTATAAATCCGAGACGTTGATCGTAATAAAATGAATCTTTTATACATTGTTTATACGTGTCAATACATTAATATGTGCATTCGGTTGATACATGATTCATAATTCGCTTAAATGTAAGTTTAACTCGTAAACATTGATCGTGTATTCGTAATTCTCAAATCTCCATACATTCAAATACTTGATTATTCGATTTTAAGATTAAGTTATGTGTTTTCACTTGATTATACCTAACCATAAATCAAACATACTTGTTACTTTTAATATGTCACCTACATGTATTTTTATCACACATTTTGGCACTTAAAAATATGTTTAATATGCACTTTAGACCTTGATAACCTATGAATAATACACCAAACATCATGTAACATCTTATTTATATAAAGTGCATCTCAAATACGCCTTTTATTACATTTAAACAACAAAAAAAAGAATATAAGGACTGAAAATCAGCCTTGCAATCAGCCCTTGTTTGGGTATGTTTTTGGGCTTGTTTCAAGTCTAATGACCCACTAATTCTGTTCAAAACCCAACCCACATAAACCCTAATCCTTTCCCTATAAGTACCTCTTATATTCTAGCCATTTTTCCACTTTACAAAGCCTCCAAGCCTCCCAAAACACTCCAAGTTCGTAGCTGAATCCAATTTTCGGGCAGATTTGTACCTCTACACTAAAGTGAGCCTAACTTATTCAATACTCAACAAAATTTCCCCATTCCTTTTCCTACATGCTTGGTTTTCCTTTGGGCATGATTCCATGGTCTCTCCTTAGAGAATTCAGACCTGGAAATGCCCCTAAATTGTCTAAAACTTTCTGTTTGTTTTCAAACTCTTTCAAACTTTGTTTATGTTCATCAAACTTGAGTCAAACTCATCTCAAACCTATGTCCGAATGCTTACAACACTTCTTGTGGTTGGTTAGGCTTAAAACAAGGTTGAGACATTCAAACAAGAGGTTTAAACCTCATAATAATTCTGTTTTCATAGAGCATTTAGCTCACAAGTGATGCAAGTTCATAGACTTGTTCATGTGTGTCCACCAAGGTTATCTTTGGCTATCCTAAACTTTGAGACCACACATCACTTGATGATTTTCATCATCATCTCAAGTAGTTTTACTAGTCCTAAGTGTCACAACCCCGCCAAGCCATTGACATGTGCTCTCCGGGTTGTATTCACTTGGCTACTTGGTATTATGGTGACATACTTACAATTCTTGTCATTTCATTCTTGTATTGTTCTCATTCATGACCCTCCTTGTTGTCTATGACAACTTGTGTAGTGGTGAATCATATAACGAGGTTAAATGGATGTTCACCATCCTACCTCCATGCTTGACTTACTTGAATACTTAGAGGTACCAAAGTGGATGGTTCATCCTCCCACCTCCTACATGATCTTACTACTATGTATATATTATAGACTATAATATAATCCTAAAACGAAACCTTGATAACGACTAAATAATCACCTATCAAGTTATTAAGTTTACCACTAAAGTATGTAGATCCTTGTCACGAATTTAATAGGTCTCGAACCTATGAAACCATATTAACCCCTTTCATATTATCATAGTGTCAAGAACAACTGCTATGTCTTAGTGAATATTTTCATACATAATACTTTAATTCTTATTTCCGTAATCTCGCTCGAATACTCCAAATCCACCATTGCACTCATAACTAATACCTAAGTTCTTCTTGTAGAAGGACAAGGTGCCAAACTCTAAATTAACACAACAAAGCTCTCGGGATTACTTAAGTGGAACACTTAGCAAAAACCGTGAGTACACTCGACCCATTTACCATTTTAATCACTTTTGGGTTGTAACATGTTTACCTATCAAAATACACATATCACAAACTCATGATTTACATGCTCAATCCTTATACATGAATACATGTTATGCCTAGATACATGCTTGATTATACATGCTTGATCATTAACTTAGCTAGCCCAACTTATCATATATAGCGCTATAGGAGTAGCACGCTGCCCGTCGGGTTATGTTAAGATACCCATTCTCGTTTTAGTCTTATCACTTTTGTGGCAAGGGAAGCTCGATCTCGTTAAAACTTTTGTGGAAACTCGGGGTTTGATCTAGTATTGCATGATTAGTATGAACTTTGCTTACAATTACCATGTGGATTCGAGTTACACTTTTATACTTATGCTATGTATCACCAAACTTGTATACTCGCCTTTGCTTTTGCATTAAACTTGTATTTTTAACATGTTACAGGTTGATGAAGACTTTTCCATGAAATTGGAGTAGTGATGATGCTCTAGATACACATTTAGACGTTAGGCTAAAATGTTGTATTAATTGTTGTTATGCTTATGTTGTACTCGTCTTTAATTTCTAAATTGTTGTAATTGACTTAATGATGTAATTTGACAATGTTATCGTTGAATGAATGAATATATTTCGCTAATAGCGTTATGAAGTCTCTTGCAATCTCGTTTATGTCTCACTCCGATGTTTCCGCCATCCTTTGGGGTGTGACATAACTTGGAGGCCAAAGTGTCCTCTCATATTTACTCATGCACCCTTTATAAAAATAGGAATAAATTGTAGTTAAACTAAAATAAGATTTTATGACTCACTGATAGATGGAATATAAGCAACTCCACTCAAATTTTAAATCTTAAAATTCAATAAGCATATTTGATCGTTAATTTAGAAAATGTTTCCAAAAAAAAAGTTGAATGATTGGGACTTGAGCATGCAAATTTAAAACCTTAAGAATTTAATGATTGCTTTAAATGGTTTTGTTTTGAAAATGTGTTTATTGATGTAACCACTAAATGACTAACTATGCTTTTGTATTTGTATGTGCTTATTGATGTAACCACTTGTGTGAATTATATTCAGGCTTATATATGTTTAGCTTTCCTGACTGACAGGCATTTCGATTGATAACCGAAGGTTGAAGATAAAGTGTAGCTTGTTCGACTCGGGAAAGTCAATGGCGCAGCTAGCATAGCCGCAACGCCCTTGCCGCAGAGAGCACAACCCTTGCCAGCCCTGTGCAACGCTGCAGCGAGCGCAGCCACAACACCGCAGCCCGCGCAACCGCAGCGAACGCAGCCAGCCTGCCTATTACGTAAATGATACTTTGGTTCTTTTTAATACCAACAACCTTTCGATTATTATTATTGTGGCTTGTATCTTTTACTGTGTAAATGATTTTGTATATGTTTAGTCTTGCACTATGTATGCCTGTCGAAAACTAGAAATCGGCCGGAGACATAAAAGTGATCAATGTATTGGTCCAAGTAGAGTCAAAAGTTATAATAAACTATGTTTTCAAGATTGTTACGACTTTGTTGTGATCATTGATTTTGGTATGCTATATAGTTTTTTTGTGATCAAAAGTTATATGTTTCCACAGGGCCGGTACCGAAAATATTGGTATTGAAAAATAGGTAAAGCGTGTATCGGTACCAAAATATCGGTACCATACCGAACCGGTACCGATTACAAAAAGTGGGAAAATGGGTGTGGTACCGAAAATTAGTTACATGCATCAGAAAGAGTCATTAAGAACTAAGGTAGTGTTCATTCATATAAAATAACATATCAAGAGAGGACTGATAAACTGACATAAAATGGGTATATCGCGTTGTAAATTGTTGCTTCCGCCTCATAGGGATGACTTAACCACTTTTTAGGGTTTAAATAAAAACAAATGTTTAGCTAAAAACCCTGTTGATGACAACAATAAACTAAAATATTTATAGTTTATGAAGTTATAAAAATATATTTTGGTTTATATACGCATCAAATGTAAATGGCCTTTAGAGTTGGAGTAAAAAACAATTACCATTGCGTTCCTAAAGCCGGCCATTTGAAAGGAAAAACCAAAGATCATTAAGAAATGTTGATTTACCCACATCTTTAAAACCCATTGTAACATAAGTCGTCACACAATAACCACCAAATGCCATCACGAAACCACCAATCGCCGCACACCGCTGATTCTCCGCCGCTAAAGAAGGCTGCAACCGACCCTCACGTTCTGCTACACTGCCACCATCGTCGTCGCATGCCACATCGGAAACTACATCCCCGTACATAGCCCTAAACTCACCAACCTAAGTGATATGTTTCTCGCCGCATCGCGCGGGTAAACGAATAGTGTATATATATATATATATATATATATATATATATATATATATATATATATATATATATATATAGTGTAAAATGCAAGAGTGGTGGTTATTGTGTGAAATGTACGTGAGTAGAAGATTGCGCCGCGTGTCATATTTTAACGTGCATGGGGTAATTGAGTAGTTATTTGTTCATATGCGATTATGTGATTAGGTCATGTGTGATTAGAGTTTAAGTTTTATAACATGCGTAATTTACTCGCGTATGCTTCGCAATTTAAGCAATTTTGTACGTTAACTTGCCTCTATATATAATAGGCACACCATTGGTGGCTATTTGCAAACTTAGGGTTTATATGCGTTACGTATAAATCTATACATAATGTATAGAAGTACATTGATTTCAGTTCCTGACCAGTAATATAGAGCTATACGCAGCGTATATAAACCAACAAAATTTTGATTTGTGAATTTTGTGTTTTGGTGTTATAAATTCTTATCATATTTGAACATTAAATCGTTTAAAATATTATATCGTTAAAATAGTATACCATTAAAATCTTTTGAACAACACTGGTGCCGTTCGAATATATTATACCATTTCAATAATATATCATTTATATTAAAATATTATACCAAGTCCGGGTGCGGTTAGAATATTATACCGTTAATTATTTTGAAATACACGGATACGGTTTGAATATATTATACGGTTTCAATACTATATTGTTTAAAATATTACACCGTTAACAGAGTTTGATAAACTCGGGTGCGGTTCGAATATTATACCGTTTAAAATATTATACCATTAATTATTTTGAAATACTCGAGTACGGTTCGAATATATTATACCGTTTCAATACTATATCGTTTAAAATATTACACCATTAACGAAGTTTGATAAACTCGGGTGCGGTTCGAATATTATCATACCGTTAATTATTTTGAAATACTCGGGTACGGTTCGAATATATTATATTGTTTCAATACGACTGGATATGATATATACAGCACAAGTTTGATATATACAACATTATTTTGAAATACTCGGGTACGGTTCGAATATATTATACCTTCGAATTCGATATAATAATTATATTATTTTAGGATTATTATACGCTCGGTACGCCGACTTCGACGTCGAACTCGATATAATAATAATAGTGTATTTTTTAGGATTATTATACGCTCCATACGCCGACTACGACGTCCAACTCGATATATAATACTAATATTATATTTTTAGGACCATATACGCTCTATGCCGACTACGACATCGCACTCGATATATAATAATATTATATTTTTAGTCTGATAAACGATCGGTACGCCGACTATGATGTCGAACTCGATATAATAACAATATTATATTTTTTTAGGATTATTATACGCTCTATACGCCAACTACGAAGTCGAACTCGATATATAATACTAATATTATATTAGTTCATCCGTTATTGTTCATCCCCAATTCAATTAACCCAAAACCCTAACCCCCAAATACATCAAATTGTATCAAAACACATCTGTTCTAGAGTTTAAATACCAAATAAACTTGAAATTACTGAAAAGGGGTTGATGTTTTACCTGGGCTTTGCTAAAATACGCTCCAAATACGGTCTTGTATACGAAATCGCCGTATGTCATTGTGTATATATATGTATTGTATAGTGAACATCGTCTAGCCCACAACCTGGTATATGCGACGTCCTAACCGCCTCGTATAGCTCCATACGATGTGTTGAACAGACCTCATAAAAAGACTATTATGCCCCTGGAATGGGCCTCGTATAGACCCTTTTTTCCAAGGGTATGATGGTAATTTTATTAAGTCAAAGATCCTTTGACTTGATTAAATTACCATTATACCCCTGGAAAAGGTCTATGCGAGGCCCATTCTAGGCGCATAATAGTCTTTTCACATTTAAACCTTTTAAAGCCTGTTTTACGGGGGAATTTTAGCTCCCCTTATATAAGTTTTGTGTAGCTCCATATGTAGCGTACATAAAGGGTCAATTTACTTTTTTGTCCCTCATATGTGGCTATACGCAACTTGATCTACGTGTAGTTTGGTCATTTACAAGCCTTTATACGTCGAATATTGCTCTATACGAGGCGTATGATTTTTTTTTAATCTAGTATTTATTGTTAAAAACATTTATAATTTAACAATAATACACGTATTAATACTACCAAATATAATAATTATATTATAAAATTAATACAAATATTATTATTAACCATAGTTGGTTCATTAAAGGCATGGGATAGTCCAATTCCAACTTAACATGTATCAAGTTTTCCTGTGAACATGTACAAGTGTTATCACTTGAGGTTGTAGCTCATCTAGAGCATCCAATAACAGAAAGAAAGTACAACTCCCATTGATGCTTAACACGTGGACAACGACAGAATACGTTTGTGCTAGGAGAAGCCCTACGTGGGGCATTTCCATCCAGTGGGATAAGCTTCGACCGAATACCAACAGATGCTCCTACGTTTCCGGTTAAAACGTCATTTGCCCCATGTTTCAAATATACTCTACCATGTCGATACATTATGATCCATCTCCAGTACAGGATCCTTTCGAACACGGGGCCATAGGTGTTCCCAAACCTAACCCGAAAGCCGTAGACCGAAACCCACAATGACCGTCTAGCCTCGCATCTTGTATACACGAGATGTAATAATGTAACTTTGATGGAATATGTGGCTTATAACTTTGAATGGTTAACAAGTTCTGGTCCCCCACGATTAATGGAAACCCATGATCATCCCGTATCCCCTTCTTTTTAGAAGTCTTTGAACGGCTTTGTTGCAATTCGGATTTTTCACACTTTACAACCGAACCTGTTCCACGAGAGCCCTGTTACTGTACGTATGAGCTGTGTTGGGGAGCATGAAACCTATTTTGTTAGGAACCTACAAAGGAGATGCTTGCCTCACCAAGGGAGCTGTTTCTCGCAAAGGAGTTGCTTGCCTCACCAAAGGAGATGTTCCTAACCTTTGTTGAACTCTATATATGTTGTTGGCCAACAGCGAGTATCTTGTTGGACAATCGGTGGTTTCTTAGTTGATTTGGTTGGGGTCAAGACTGCTTCTATCTTTGAAATGAAGCTTTTTTTCTAAGCAGGGGGTGCGACTCTAATTGTTTCGACACAATATTGAGCTCTTCTATTATAACTTCAATCTTAATTTTTTATGACACTTCAAGACAACCTTTCGTCACTTACAATCTTCTTCTTTCTCACTAAATCTCAACAAAACGTTTACTTCTCTCTTTCGAAAACCTGCAACCTTTTGTTTTCGATTAAAAATCGACACAAACACGAATATCAATTAACAAACTATAGCTTTGTTTCCAATCTACAACACCTGCAACTTTTCGTCCGTTCACAAATGAAACAACCACAATCACAATTTCTTCCTCTTCGATTCGATATAATAAAAAACAAAACAAAAATCCAAACTTTTCTTCTTTTTAAGCACAAGCTATCTCATCGGATTCAGTCGTGATACCTACAAGTATATCAAATCTAGAACGTTTTGAGTTTTCTTATTATGATTTCTACATCTTAAATCTGAAACACGATGCGTAGCTTTAGTGATGCACTTGAAAAGAATGATACACTCGTATTAGATGAACGATGATACACTCAACTACAACCTTTTCGATTTTCAACATCACACCACAACTAACAAACAAACAACTGAAAGTCAAGATCTATTCAACCTACTTGTTTATAATATCAACCTACAACTTCTCTACTCCAATCTATATTTCAACCAGAACTGAAACTCAGATCTAGAACTCAACAGTCAAGGACATATCACATTATTTTTGCTAATTCAGATTCAGTCTTCGTTCAACAACAACAACAACTAAACAAGCTTGCAATTTCGGATCTGAAGATTCATCGTGAATTAATAACAAAAGTTGTTCAACTTTTTCTCAGTTTTTTTTGTTTTTGAACCTGTTGCAAATGTATTTTTTACACATATATGATTGCGAATGAAATTATGAACATAATCAATCAATTTCAGATGATTTTGTCCATGAAAACAATTAGAAATCGAAGAAAAAATGTCCGAAATGTATAAAACAAGATTTGAACTCAGATTTGAATTTGAAATGCAGTAAATTTAAAAGAAACATGTCGTACTCAAACGTGAACTGTCCGAAGTTATCAAAACTTTAACCGAACATCACTGATTCAATCCGAAATGCAATCAATTCAATCTGAAATTCGTTCGATTATGTCGGATCAATCCGAAATCGATCTGATTCGTAACACGATTACACGCAGATCTTTTCAAGCTCTGATACCACTTGTAGGATCGGTTTTTGTTGACTTGACAATGCCCGGTGATATCTATGCTTTAATTGTATGTGCGGAATCCATAAAAGTGATGTAGAACAAGCAAGAATTCCATAATTTCTCAATTCTCATTATTTGAACAACATAATAGTACATGGTAAAGATTTGACAAAGTTTCAAGCTCTAAAGTGAAATCCTAAGTTCTGAGATCATGCGACCCAAACAATCTTTATATAGACATTAGGTTTGGGGCGGTTAACTCGTTCGGGCGGATGACTCATTCGTGCGAATGAGCCTTCATCCGCGCGGTTGTGACTCATCCGTCCGGATGGTTCTTTCACATTACCCCTATACACATTATGCTATCCTATAAATGAACTAGACACGATACAAAGACGTAGGCAACAGACATATGTACTAACAACTAAAATGCTATTTTTAATCATATCTGTGAGGAAAAATTTAAGTAAAACGCTTAAAAACACTGTTTTGTGATTTTCATCGCGTACTGCGCAATACTGCGCGTATCTTACAAAAATTAAACGACGAAGACGGTCAAGACAAATAATATATTGTTAAGCAATATTATAGCGAGTTAATTTTTATAGAATGATAAAAATAATTTAAAACGCCTTAAAACGCGAGATAAAATACTCGGTGGTCTGTTAAATACCTTTTTTACCAAGTAGTTAGTATATATATATATATATATATATATATATATATATATATAAACAGGATCAGGATAAAACACCCAAAAGTGTGAAAACGGTGAGAACAATTTTCAGCCGTGAGATCTTCGTGATTTGTGGCTAAGATGACGCGGTGGCATTTTTGTAAATATCAGGAACCTTAGAACTACCAGGAGGGGTAAAATTGGAAGATCTAAACAATGGTGCACATGTTAATCACATGCCATTTTCCCCCCTCGTATTTAAACGCCAATAACATTTTTATACGTGATTATTATTTTTCAAAATTACACCCTAAAACTTAGCGTTTTTTAATCTTTCTAACGAGTATACTATTGATATTTTTTTCGAAAAAAATGAACTAGGTTTTTCATGGCGTTTTGAACTTTGTTTCTTTTATGGCGTTTTCAACTAGATTTATGGCGTTTTTTCTTAAGTGAGTGTTTATATGGCGTTTTCAACTAGTTTTTTATGACGTTTTCAGAACCGAGTGTTTTTATGGTGTTTTAAACTACGTATTTTCATGGCATTTTTTCTGAAGTGGGTGTTTTATGGCATTTTTATTTGAACACCCAGTTCATGTATTTTTTTTATTTCAAAAGTATAGCAATAGTATACTCGTTGGAAAGATAATAAAACACTCGAGTTTATGGTGTAATTTTTTTTTTAAAATGCTCACGTATAAAAAAGTTACGAGAGTTTAAAAATGATGGTGTAATATGCATGTGACTTGCATGTGGATGGTTTTTTGCATGTGAGTGACATGTGCATGGACTTTTTGACAATATTATCCTTAGTGTAAGTTAGCACCTAACGCCATATGTCAACACCAAAATCGTTTTCACCGTTTTCACACTTCTAGGCTTTTTCTCCAAATCTCACCCCTAGGTGATGGATCACGAGAAAACTAGTTTAAATGAGAAAACCAAAAAACTAACTAAAAAACAAAAAAAACATATCAATTTTTTTTGATTTTTTTATAAAAAATCGCTATATATATTATATAAAAAACTTTTTTTTAAAAAATAAAAAGCATATAATGCACATGTGGAACATATACATATAATGCACATGTGTAGTACACATATAGTGTACATGTGCAGTACAAGTTTTCTTTTTATTTTTTTTTTGAAAAACAAGTTTTTTTATACATAAAATGCAACGATTTTTTATAAAAAATTGTAAACAAAATTGTATGTTTTTTATGCTTTTTTTTTGCTTTTTAGTTAGTTTTCTAGTTTTCTCATTTATATATAGTTTTCTCATTATCCTCTCCCTATATATATATATATATATATATATATATATATATGCGTATGTAATGTATGTGTGTGGGGGTGTAGGTGGCGGCCTCCTTGATGCTAAGGAACCTAAATTTGATATCTAACGTCCATGATAACGAAAATATTACGTCGTGTTTACCAATAGACAAGAATTAATCAGTTTAACATCAGTTTTATTGATCAAACGTCAAGAGTACAAACTGACAGAGCTTCGCCTCCAAAATGCCAAAGTTACAAATGAGAGAGGCATGCTAGCTATATATAGGAGAACAAGTTCGCCTGTGGAAGACCTAAGTTCGCCCGAACTTGCCTTAGTAAGTTCGGCCGAACTTGACTCAACATGTCAATCATGGGCGAACTTGTCTCAGCTTTACCTAAATACTCCGTATTGCTAGCCTATTCAACTCTATTCTATACAGACTCAATATAAGAAAGACTAAGACATAGACATTATGCACCAACAGACTCCCCCTTGGATATCGTCTTCGTCTTGTATCAGTCTTCAAAAACTCTGTCTTCATAATAAACATTAACGCACAAGACCGAAGAAGTTCTTGTAAGGCTTCTTTCGTCGTTCTTGTTTAGGATCCGGCGTCTGGTCTGTAGGAGGCACTTTGTTCATATGCTGAAATCTTCTAATACTTGCCTTTCTAGTTTTCTCATGAATAGCCTCGAGACGCTTCTCTTCTTTCAGGAATTCAACTCTTTCTAAATCCCTCCAGTTTGTTTACCACATCTTTCCTGAATTTACTTCACGCGCATAGCAAACATTCACAACTTTCTGATACTGCATAGCTTGTACCTTTTCACGTTCTTCAAATACGATCTTGCTGTAGAAAAGACATTTGATATCTTCTCTAGAGCAGTTAACCAACCACATAGGATCAAGAATCCTGATTGTCCTCCATAACCCCTCATGCCTTGAGAACCATGTATTTCAACTCTTTCCTTCGTAATATCCAAGTGTTCTTCAAATTTTAACATAATAACTGCTTCACAAGTAGATGGATCTATCTGTCACCACTTGAACAATGGATAGAAGTTTTGCTCAATCGGGATCAACAGCATGTTTCTCATTGCCCTTGGTCGCTTCATTATCAATGTAATGTCTTTCTCCCCTGTTTTCTTGTTAGTCTTAATTCGGCGACCAGGAATGAATGGCTTCCAATATCTGAATCCTTTGACCGCTTCATATTTTATCAACTTCTAGAATAACTGGTCAATCACTTTCATGTGGTATGTAACATTAACTGTCTGAACCAGCTTTTCCACATCCCAATATGGTAACGTCTTGAAATCAGCAAGATACTTGAAGTATTGCACTCCAAATTCTCTTTTGATTGCATATACGTTAAGTTCCTTGAACCAATCCCAGCTTAAGATATCCCCCAATGACACATCTTTGTCTCTGGTAAAGAATGCTAGAGGACATCCAAAATTACGTTCGCGCGGCATCTCTTTAAACCAAGACTTCTTTGCTTGAGCTATCTCTTCTTTGTCATCGGCTTTGGTACTTTACCTTCTCTAACTGATTCCTCTATCTTTTCTTTCAACATGTCTTCATCTAGCTGCTTGTACATCTCCTCAAATGTAGGAAAACTATCAGTATTAGGACCAATGTACTTCGTAGTTTGATCTGTTTCATCATCAGAAGACCAATCTTCAACAATCACTCTATTGTATTCCCAACCTCAAATCTTCTAACATACTGATAATCATCCGGCTCAAATGTGTTAACATTCAACACATCCTCTTCAAAATCAAACTCTAGATCTTCAGTATCAACTTCGATTAACTTGGCCAGATCTTCCTTTGTATAGTTGTGCACATACTCGCCTTCCTCCACATTATGTTCTAACATTAACAATAAAGGCTTAGTGTGCAGCAACTGGCTTTAGAAATCTTTCAACATTCGACAGATCAATTTCATCGGATGGCCCTGTCTGCCCTGACTCCCCCTCAATCTTATCATCCATCCTGTTTGATTCATCATCCATCAGCGAAGAGAAATCAAACTCATATGAGACTTTGGCTTCAGTAAATTTCAGACCAACACCATCCTAATCATCATCATCGTCATCGTCAGCAACATTCCAATCTTCATACTCAGAATCATCCTTTTCATCATCTTCCTTATCCTCTTTTTCTGCTTCTTCATCATCCTTATCTTCAGAAGCAACGACAGGATCAGAAGGCTTGACAGATTCGTCAACCTTTGGAATATCAGACTCAGAAGCTATAACAACATTCTCTTCAACAGATTTCTCTACAGCTTCAGAACACTTAAAAGTTTCACCTTCAACCCCTTTTCCTTTTCCACTAGCAGCTAACTCTTTCTCAGATCGTTCTTTAGCTTCTTGTTGATCCAGACGATCATATTCGGCGATAAAATCAATATTCAGAGCGTTTGATAAAACTTTCTGCATCCTGGAAAATCTCTGATCATTTGGGCTTGAATTGACTTCAGATCAGCAATCTCTGTTTGAAGCTTTTCATTTGCATCCTGCAAACTCTCAATCAAAGCTTTAAAGTAGTCTCGTTCATTTTCCAACACTTTCACCTTATCGTCCAACATCTCTTTTTCAACATTACTTTGATTCATTTTCTGAATAAGTTCAGCCTTCTCCACTCCATTCTTAGCCACTTTTTCTTCTAAGATCTTGACACGTTTTTTGAGAAGATCAACGTTAGTATCTGGAAATAAATCACTCAGATCTTGAAGACTGATTGGATCATGCGGCATGTCACCAAATAAATTCCCTCTTGGAGTTTTCAGTGTAGACTTTGGTGTTGCATCTATTGGAGTAGACTTCTTCGGAGTAGAACTTTCGATATGAGAAGTCGTTGAAGCAATAGGAGACTGAATGATAGGTACTTCCAATAAACCAAACATAGGAGGTTCTTGTGTGACTCCTTGTCTTTCAGCTTCACTTGTAACAACTACATGAGGTTCTTGTGTAGGAGGTTCTTGTGTAACTCCTATCTCCTGTGCGCCAGAAGGTTCTTGTGTAACTTCTGCGTTTTTTCAGCTTACCTTTATATCTTTTATTGACTGCCTTTTGAACTTTCTTTTTTCTTCTTGCCTTTTGTCTGAGGAGACCCTGTAGTCTTCTTTGAAATTTTTGTTGCTGAAGACTTTGTACGCTTAGCCTTTTTCTTTGGCCTTTCTTCATCAGATTCTTTCTCTTGATTCGGATCAAAATCAGCATCAGTCTCTTTGGCCTTTTCTGCCTCAGTCTCTGCTATAGATTTCTTTGTAATTCTTTCAAGAGAATCTCAGAATCATCATTCTCTGAAGTAGCAGATATAACATCATCCTCTTGCGTGGCTTTTTCATTCTCTTAACTTTCAATAACCACTGATGCGCTCGAACCTGCTTCAGTTTGAACATTCTCTGGTTCATTTTCATCTATGAGCATTGTATCGACTTTATTTGCAGCTCGTTTCTTTTTTGGCTTTTCAACTTCGGCCTTTAAGAACCAATCGCTTCGAGATTTTGGTTTGAAATCTTTGAACCATTCTTTTTCAGCATTTAGCTCTTTCTCATCACCACTTCCGTCTTTCCTCCACTTGTTATCAGACGGCACAACATAATTTGTATCTTTAATAGCCCCGAACACTAGCTTTGCAACTGGTGCTGACGCTTGCTTCTGAAACTTTAAAAGCTTCTTCACAGTTGTATCATCGAGGTGGCTTAGGTATAGCACATCATTTGGATCCCGTGCTATATTAGTGAATTTCTCATCTATCAGCATTTGCACGAACCTCGGATAAATACATAGCCTTGAATCATCCATGTTTTTCGACATAAGTATGAAAACCAGCTTAGAATAGTTAAACGGCTTCTTCAGGATCAATGTCGTTGCCATACAGGCCATGTAGTCTTGAACATTGTCTAGACCTGCCTTGCGGTGACTAAAAGTGTGAATAATCGCATGCATTAGGAGCTTGTAGGGGGTAGGCACTTCCCCTTTCTTCAGCGTAGGCTTGTTCACGCTTCCCTTGTAACCCATTCGAAAGAAACAGCCTCTGACCATCTTCTCATCAAGAAATATTGGATTGTCTTTATCATTGTTGAACTGTAAGATCCGTCGAATATCGTCTTCTGTACTGTAATAGGTTTGACTTCATTCCCGACTTGCACAGAGGATGTAATGGTCTTTCTATCATCACTTAGGCTTGCATTCATCCAGAAATGGTTCGTGTGAGATCTAGAAGATACTGTGCGCTCCGTGATCGCTCGATGAATAGGACTTTCCTTTAAAAACTTCAAGATATTGTCGTATTCTTTCAAAGATGGACACATCGTCTTGTCGAGCGTAATGCACGTGTTATGGAATTTTGAGAAATCCATAGCAATCACCCTTGCTGGTTCTTGAACCTGAAAAACGACGCAAAACAATTAGCACTCAATACGAAAAAAATTACAAATTTTCAAAAACTTTTTATCAAGTTCTGGCGAACTTGATAAGTGTTAAAAACATTCTGATTTAGCTAAGTTCTCCTAAACATGTCTTACACAACATGTTCAACAATTAAGTATAAGTTCGGGCGAACTTATGTCATAAAAATTATCAGATTTTAATACCACAAGTTCGGGCGAACTTCCATATAATCTATCAAAGTTAATTTTTAGGAAGTTCGGTTGAACATGTCTTTGGTTCAGATTTATTCAAGTTTTATTAACAAGTTCGGTCGAACTTGATAACAAGTTCGGCCGAACTTGTCATCTTCTTCAAACCAAACTTGCACAAACATATCATTACAGTTCTGATCCAATTCAGCAAGAATCCATGGTCGATTTTAAGTTTTTAACAAGATTTTAAGTTCAATTTGTCCAATTTATCTTAGATCTATCACATTTAACATTTTAGATCTGTCACCAAATACGGTTCAATTAACGGTTCAAACATCAAATTTATACCTCAGCCATTGAAGATGGTGTGCCAATCACCAAAATCAATTGAAAATCGGACAGTATAACGGTATAATCTTGCCAAAATCACAACTTCGCTCAAAGTTCTTAAGTTCGCTCAGAGTTTTCTGATAGCTGATGAATGAGTTCGGCCGAACTTTCTAGGTACTTATACCCTGGCAAGTTCGGGCGAACTTGCAGGCCCGAAGTGTGAAGCCCATTCAAGTCCGGGCGAACTTAAGTTTTCTCAAAAACAGCCAATCACTTGCAAGTTCGGTCGAACTTGCTGTAATGATAAACTATATTCAGTTTAGCAAGTTCGGCCGAACTTGCCAAACCCAAATTCAAACATTTTTCAAATTTTACAATTTAACCCCTGAACTTTCCAATTTTTACCAGTTATGAAAATCCACTCAGTTCACCAAATCCAAGTTAATGACTTTGGTTAACCGATTTGTCTGCCGAGTCCAAATTAATGACCCTGATTGACCTGTTACGAACAAACTGTTGATATTTTCAAAAACAAAGTTTCAAATTAATGAACTTTTTATCGTTTTGGCTTTTCAGATTTTACAGATTAGCTTCCAGCCTGTTGTCAATGAGATTCCCACCAGTTCTACATCTTACTAGACTTTGAAGACTCGTTCTCCAACATTGGTTTGCTGAAAACAATGTAGAATCAAAATCTTTTTGTATTTTTGTAAGTTTATGCTAAAACACACTGAAAATCTTTTTGGTTTTAATCTGTAAAGCTGATAAACTATGTACAGGACAATGTAAACTATGTACAGACATATTTACAGACATATTTTTGTGAATTCATGTCTAAGGATCATATCAGTTGATTGAGACATATCACCAGTACCGTTGACCTTTAAATGACTTTAAGCTTTAAACTTGTTTACCTAGATTGTTGATATGTTTGTCCACTTAAACTTTACCACGTTTCTCAACTATTTCAAGATATATTAAGGTAAGATTTATAAAACTTGACTTATCTGCGGTTCCCACTTCTTGAATATACTCCCGTATCAAGATTCCGTAGATTTCATCTTACAGGTGAATATAGCGTAATTGATATCTGTATCTAGGTAATGCGAGACCTTGAGAGCTCAGTTTAGTACTATCGTACAGACAAAGAGATGAAGGCTCATCTTTAGGTGTGTTCCACTTAAGGAATCTTTTCAGCACTGCAAATGATTAGATCTTTCGATACTTTTCAATATTGCATGCAGTTTTTGGGTTTATAGCGAAAGTATTATAGAAGTTCTAGGCTATTGCTTCCGCAAAATCAGAAGAACTTGTATAATATCCCAGATATCAACTATCTATAAAGACCTCGTATCTCAGAATCAGGCAATCTCTCAAACGAAATTTCGGAATACTAAGTCCATATATCCAAGATGTGTTAATCCACAAGATTAAGCAGTTGTAAAATTTAGTTTATATCTCGAAAACAGTTTACTGAACGTGTTAAGCCTATCGACACATCCACAGTAAGACTCGTTTATTACTTTTAAACTTTCCATTTCTTTAGCATACTGTGATAGTCCACTGATGTACTATCATTTCCTTTTTGTGACACCGAAATCTTTTTGTCTTTTTCAGTGTTTTTGTATAATTTTTCAAATTTTTCATATGTTTTTGTATTTTCCCAAATATTTCTCCCCCTAAAATCAAAAACATATTTTTGGATTTTATATTTTTAAGAAATACTAAACTAGAAAGATATTTACAAACCATACAAACCAATGCGGATTACGTGAACTCGTCGTCCGATCCGTATTCAACCTCAGCTTCCGTACCTGTAAGAAAATTTTTAATACCGTTAAGCTGCATTGGATATTTAAATCTTGTTAATGGAAATGCTTTGGTATAGAAATCAGCCCTTTGTTCGTCGGTGTGGATTTTTCTATTCAAACCAATTTCTTTTCGTAACAGTCACGAATGAAATGGTAACGAATTTCAATGTGTTTTGTACGTGAGTGATGAACTTGATTTTTAGTTATATCGATGGCTGATTTGTTACCTACAAATAAAGGCGTGTCAAGAAACTGCATACCATATACCCTCATCTGTTGCTGAATCTAGAGGATTTGAGAGCAACAGCTGGAAGCAGAAATGTATTCCGCTTCACATGTTGAGAGAGAGACTGTGGTCTATTTCTTACACTGCCACGTTACCAAACGGGTTCCAAATAACTGGCATCCTGCAGTTGTAGATTTCGAGTTCAGCTTGTCCCCTCCGAAGTCTGAGTCAGCGTATCCCGTTAAGTCGAAATTGCCATTCTTAGGATACCATAAGCCCGTGCTAGGACATCCTTTTAAGTAACGGAAGATTCGCTTGACTATCTGCATATGTGACATTCGAGGACTTGACTGATATCTCGCACATAAGCAAGTAGGATACATGATGTCTGGGTGAGATGCCGTCAGATACATCAGTGAACCTATCATCGATCGATAAAGTGTGTCATCAACTTTCGTTCCTATCTCGTCTACGCAAATCCCATGGTTCAGTGCCAGCGGTGTCGAAAGCGGCTTTGAGCTATCCATTTCAAACCTTTTGAGAATGTCATGAACATACTTAGTATGATGAATGAATATCCCGTCTGGAAGCTGATCCACTTGAAGACCTAATAAGAATTTCATTTCGCCCATCGAGGACATCTCAAATTTCTTCTTCATGATCTTTTCAAACTCTTTGCACAGACTGTCATCCGTAGAACCGAAAATGATATCATCCACATAGATTTGTACAATTATTAGATGCGATCCAACTTCTCTGGTAAACAAAATGCTGTCCACTGTTCCTCTTGTAAAGCCATTTCCAAAGAGATGCTGTTATAACGTCTCGTACCAAGCTCTCGGGGCTTGGTGTAATCCGTACAAGGCTTTATCCAGGAGATATGCTTTGTTCTTGTTCAGTGGATCGACGAAACCGGTGGTTGGCCGACATACACTTGTTCACGAAGTTTACCGTAGAGAAATGCAGATTTTACATCCAACTGGTACACCTTAAATCCTTTCCAAGTTGCGAACGCTAGGAAAATGAGGATTGGTTCTAATCGCGCAACCGGTGCGTATACCTCCGTGTAATCTATACCTTCCTGCTGGTTGAATCCCTTGACAACCAACCGGTGCGTATACCTCCGTCTCTTTTACACTTGAAGACCCACTTTGTATCAATAGCTCTCTGCTTCGGTGGCAAGTCTACAAGCTTCCAAACACCCAACTTCTCAAACTGTAAAAGTTCTTCTTGCATTGCTATCACCCAATTTTCGTCTGCCAGAGCTTCATTAACTGTCTTTGGCTCTATTTGAGAAATGAAACATGAGGAGTAGAAGTAGTTCTGAGTTGGTGCAACTCGGGTGTAGAAACAACTAAGTGCTTTATTGATTTGGCTTCGTGTACGCACACCAGTTTGTAGTTCTCCTATAATATTCGTTGAAGGATGGTAAGAATATGATCACGTCATTTCTTCTGTTGGAACATCAACTGAGCTTTGCTGATTTGAAACAATCAGATCACTGTTCACATCAACATTAGGGGTACTTGTTGAAACTTCGTTCTGATTTCTCGGACTAGCAGATTAATTCAACATGTTAGATATCTGCTCAACTTCTTCATCCGATGAAGTTTCATCATCAGCATCAAATGTCGGTGCTTCATCTGAGTCAGAATTCTGATTCTGAATGCTGGGAACTGATGTTGTAGTTCCTGGTTCATTAGAAGCATTCACTGGAGGTGTAACAGGTGTTACTTCTGCTTCAGAAATATTTTCAACTTGAACATCACTATTGCTCGGACCTGCTTCGGAAGATGAAGTATCCAACGTGGGTTGATTAACCACAATTGGTCTAATGATTTGTTCTTGATTCACCGACTGTTGAAGATAGTATAACGCTGCAATTTCTTCTTTAGACGGATCTTCCGGCAAGTCGAATGACTTCCAAAGATCATGGTAGTTAAACAGCCACGCGTCACCTCTCCTTTGAATAGGATCCATATAGTTAAAACAATCCACGTGCTGTGCTTCAATAACCTTTCTCAACGAAGGAACGTATACTCTTCTTAGCGGACTCGCATATCAGATAAAGAAACCTTCAAGAGATTTAGCTCCGAATTTGCCATCTTGATCGATTACAGTACATGGCGCACCAAATGGTTCTAAGAATTTCAAATTTGGCTTCCGTCGGTTTATCATCTCAAAACATGTCTTCTTTGTTGGTTTGACAGTGAGAACTCTGTTTAGCTGTAACAAGCCGCAGCAACTGCTTCACTCCAGAAGCTGACTGGAAGTTTAGAATCTGCAAGCATGGTTCTCGTAGTTTCAATTAAAGTTCTGTTCTTCCATTCAGCAACACCGTTTTGATGTGGAGTATAGCGAGCACTAAACTCGTGAAGAATCCCTTTTGCGTTGCAGAATTCCTTCATTTTGTTATTCTTAAACTCTGTGCCGTTGTCACTTCTAATGCGTCTGACCGGCATATGATAAAGATTCTCAAGTTTCTTAAACAGAATCACCAAGTTCTCGAACGTTTCGTCTTTTGATTCCCGAAAGAATACCCACGAATATTTGGAATAGTCATCTGTTACGACCAAGCAATATAAGTCTCCTGAGATACTTCGAACATTGACAGGACCAAATAAATCCATGTAGAGACGTTCTAATGGAAACTTGATTGAGTTCAAAATTTTCTTCGGATGAGATTTCTTGATCTGCTTTCCCATTTTACATTCTAAGCAGTGATCAGACATATGAAAGCTCCGAAGATTTACACCTTCTACAAGATCATTATGAACCAAGAAATTCATTTTTAGCAAATGAATATGCCCCATCTTACGATGCCAAAGAATAGAATCCTTTTCAGTAGCCTTTATCACAAAACATTGCGCCGACTTTGATGAAGTGGTAGCGAAGCCCATATCAAGAACATATAGATCATTCTCACGTGGTGCTCGCATCAGAATCCACCCATCTGGTATTTTGAAACCCGGCTTCAAGATAATACATTCTTTGTCGTTGAAATGCACCGTGAACTTCTTGTCACAAATCTGCGATATGCTTAGAAGATTATTCTCCAACTCTACAATATAATTCACGCGATCAAATGAAACGATGCCATTGGAGAGTTTTCCCTTGGCGACTATCCTTCCACCCTGGTTACCCGCAAATCCAACATATCCACCATTAATAGCTTTTATGTCGAATAGCAACGCTTTCATTCCCGTCATATGCCTGGATGCTCCACTATCCAAAATCCACTTGGAGAGTACGGATCTCTGGAGCCCCTACACATTTCAACAATTAGTTAAAGAGCGCGACCCAAGCCTTTTTGGTCTTGGGTTGAATTGGATAACCATCATCGTAATCAAACTCACATTCGTCAGTATAATCAAATTCATATTCATCTTTTGAATTTTATACGATGTTTATGTTTGAAAACTTCACTTTCTTTTTATCTTTTGAAACATTGCCATTTGTGGATTTGACAGTGTTGGTTTCAATTTCAGATTTTGATTCTTTTGTGTTATCAGTCTTTACAGGCTCAGACTTAATAACATCGGATGTTGTCGACCGTTTCTTAGCAATCCACGCTTGAGATTTTATGTTAGCCTTCTTGATGTAAAACTTGTTTTCATTAGCCTTTGAAGTTTCACCTTTTTTGAAAATTGAATTTTCAAACTTCTTTTCTATTTTAGGTTTAACTTCAGCTTTTGATTCATTTCTTTTCAAAATGTTTACAAGTGTAACTTCTCAAAAGTTGTTGAACACACTCTGTTTCAATTTTCATGTCCTGGAGTTGTTGCTTAGTTTCGGCAATGGTGTTAATATAGATATTAATCGCTTTTTGCTTATCCATTACTGTTCCTTTCAACATTCTCACAGTATCATGTTGTTCAGTATTGTTTCGATCAAGCCTGCCGTAATCATCTTTCATTTTGTCATATGCTTCCTTCATTGTGCGATAATCATATTTTAAAAGTTCATTATGCACATTGATTTCAGCAATGATCTTTGATTTTTCGGCACATTCGTACATGATTCAGTATATTTTGTACAAGGTTTTTCAACCTCTACAACTTGTACTTTGACAACTTCATTTACCTCTGGACCTACCTTGGTTAGATTTGCCATTAAAGCTTTGTTGGCAATGTCCTTGAGGTTTTCGGCATTCACTTCTTGAGTAACATCAATGACTTCTTCAGTAATAGATTTCTCCTCAGCAACTTGTTCCCGAGAACTTCCGTCAAAGTGACCTGCAAAACTATCACAAGAGTTAGGAGATAAAATTCATTGTTTCTGCATGTGGATATATTCCTCTTCCTCCTATTGTTGTTGCAAATATTGTTCCAGTAAGATGTTCTCTAGAACTGCTGCGTCTTCGGCAAATGTATCTTCAATGATTTGTGCCATCAATGCAACTCCGGTCTTTTTACCGATATAAGAATTCCAGTCAAAACCATCATCTTCGTTTGATTCAATCTTCGTTTGATTCAACCATAGCTTTCTCTGTGTTACTACTGTTTGGCTTATCTTGGATTTCAGCCTGAGTCTTTTTCGGGAAAGGCTTGTACTGAAGTGACTTCTTATAATACTCGTTGCCTCCTCCGAATGGACTTTGATTTCCCGTTGCTTCAGGGTTTTTGCATTCTCTCTTGAAATGCCCTTTCTTTCGGCATCTGAAGCACGTGACCTTTGTCTTGTCAAAACCTAGTTTTTACTTGAGTTTCCTATATCTCGGCCTGTGAGAGCAACAAACTTTGTAACCCTTCGGATAATCGAAGCTAAACACCACTTGATATCCATGAGCTCCAGTTCTTCTTCGTCCACCTGGTCGTAGTCTTCGGCGGTCATTTCGGGATAACCAATTTTTCCAGCTACAAGACTTTCATACGATTCTAGAACAGTGGCGAGAAGTGCCATGTGTTGCTTAGCAGTTTGCTCAGAAACAACATTGTTCAAATTAACAGCGATGTTACATTTGAATACATTCGAATCACAATTTGTTTGTTGGTTCTGATTTGCTTGACTTTGATAAGATGAATTTGAACCAGTGCTTGAGAATGAAGACTGTGGACTTTGATCATATTGAGGATATGATTGATTCTGATTCTGTTGCGAATTGTTTGAAGAATTTACACTTGCGTTGAATGCTGTCTGAATCTTTGGGCTTGAAATGTTATCTTGCATTCCACTCTTGTAGTACAAACCAACGTCTTGAACAACATTGGCGTTCTTTGACTTTGCAATCTTCAGGAGTTCCATTTCATAGCCTTCGAGTTTATCGATAAATGTTGATAGCTTGAAGAATTCCCATTTTTCGCTTTCCTTCAGAACCATTAGGTAAGTAGTCCACTCTCCATCTGGTAGAGCGTCTGCAAGCTTGTCGATGTACTCTTGTTCCGTCTTCTTAAGACCGTGTCTTCGCATTTGAACTTTAAGATGACATAAGCGTTCAATCATCTGCTTCATGGTCTCTCCTTTCAGCATGTTGAAGATATCGAACTCTTTCATGATGAGTGCTTTCTTGCTCTTAATCATCTTCGCGCTTCCTTGATATTTCTTTTGCAATGAAAGCCAGAGATCTCTTGCAGTCGTGTATTCTGGTAGCAAGACGAGAATATCTTCTTTGACGGAGTGTTGGATAAGACCTATCATCTTTTTTCTCAGCAATGTATTCTTCTTTATGTGCCGTGGAATACTTGTATTTCTCCAGAACTTGCTGATGTTCGTCAAACGGAACTGTATAACCTCTCTCGATCGATACCCAGCCTAGGAAGTGCATGGCTTGAACCCAATATGTAAACTTCTCTTTCCATCCTTCATACTCGTCCATGCTCATTAGCTTTGGCGGTTTAACAGTCGTGCCCATCTCGTTGTCTAAATTGACTTGTTGGATCACGTTTGCATTTGACGAACCCGCTGTTGTCATATATGCTCTTTGTAGGTCATCCATCGCGAATAACGAGACGTGTATACTGAAGACACTTGAAAACTTTGACAACTATTAGTTTTACTACAAGTTCGGTCGAACATGTAGTGGAAATGAAGAATTCTCAGAATTTATCACAAGTTCGGTCGAACTTGTGACTCTTGATATGAAAATTTTCTTATGCAACCTCGGTCGAACTTGTCAAGTGAATTTTATAAGATTTTCACAAGGACGGGCGAACTTGACTAAAATTTTCTTGAATTTTATCAAGTTCGGTCGAACTTGACAAAAAATCAATGAAATAGTAGTAAGTTCGAGCGAAGTTAGCAAATTTTCCAACAAAAACTCCTCAAGTTCGAGCGAACTTGGTAAAAAATCACTGATAAAGAGTTTTTAGCACAAGTTCGGTCGAACTTGGCTAACAAGTTCGATGGTTAGGGTTTTGCAAAACATGGTTTTTTTAGAATTTTGACATCAATTCGGTTGAATCTGGTCTCCAACATTTCAAGGGTTTATATTTGTTGTATTTTACATGATATATTCAAAATTGAAAAGATTTTAACCGTGAATTCTTCTTTTTTTTGTGAAAAAGTAATGAAAAATAGAAGAATGGAGATGAAATAGAAGTATTCTTGTCTTGATTACTATCAAATCAGGCTGTTCTAGCTCTAATACCACTTGTAGGACCGATCCTCGATGCTAAGGAACCTAAATTTGATATCTAGCGTCCATAATAGCGGAATAATTACGTCGTGTTTATAAATAGACAAGAATTAATCAGTTTAACATCGTTTTATTGATCAAACATCAAGAGTACAAACTGACAGAGCTTCGCCTCCAAAATGCCAAAGTTACAAATGAGAGAGGCATGCTAGCTATATATAGGAGTACAAGTTCACCTGTGGAAGACCTAAGTTTGCCCGAACTTGCCTTAGCAAGTTCGGCCGAACTTGACTCAACATGTCAATCATGCGCGAACTTGTCTCAACTTTACATAAATACTCCATATTGCTAGCCTATTCAACTCTATTCTATACAGACTCGATATAAGACTAAGACATAGACATTATGCACCAACAGTGCCACCACTCCTCTTTTGTGCCAAGTGTTGAAGCTAGGGATTATGTTCAATCATTTAAACCCCTCCCCCAACACTCCATAACATAACACTTTCCAAGATCAAAACTTTGCATCTCACTCTCTCTTCTCTCTCACGGCCGTAGTCCCTCCCCACTTTACAATTTTCATTTTTTGAACATTTCATGAAGATCCAAGTTGATATCAAGTAGCTTTGAAGTTCATTTGAAGATCCAAAGGTGATTTCAAGGAAGAACAACCTTATCATCATCAAAAATCTCATCAAACCCCACTTATATTCTTGAAAGGTATAAACCCATTTTCAAATTCATGTTCTACTTTCTTGATGATGATGATGATAGAAGGTTTCTCAAACACATGGATTCTTCACAACACTTAAACTCTAAACAACAAATGGGTTTAAATAAAAAATGGTGATATATGTGTGTGTATGTATGGCCATGAGTATGTATATATATGGGTTAGTGGTTGTGTTTTGATTTTTGTTGAGTCATGATTGATATGATTCTTGAAAGATGATTGCATGTATGATCAAAACGGTTTTTTTTGTAAAAGTTAGTATGATTAAAATTGAAAGAATGAAATGTGATTTCTTGGATGAATGTGTATATATGCATGTGTCGTATATACACACACACACATATATATATATATATATAAAAGCATACACTTGAGTTTTGTTCACTAGTGTATAAATGTTACATGCATTAAAGTCTTGATGATTGTATGCATGATTAGATTTATGATAATGTCTTGGATTATATGGAAGATAATAAATGGTTGGGTGAGGTTAATGCCTAGATGATGATTAGATGACGATCACGCATAAGTTCTTGCACGTAAGTGTTAGTAATGATCAAATGATGATATAAAAGTGAATTTGCATGTTGTACATAAAGCTTAAAAAGTAGTAAAATGGGTGAAAATGCATGATTTATGTGACTTACATGAAATCTGCACTAATATGAATATTTGTACCATTTTATTCAGTAAATAACATGTATTGTGTTAAAATATGAAGTCGTGACGATTTGGGATGATTATATTAAAGTCCGGTACAAGACTATGCGCTAAAAACCGTAAAAATCGGCTTTTAAAGAGATTTTCAAAATGGAATTAGATCAGGGTATAAAAATATATTTCTATGTAAGTATTTAAACTTAAATTAAGTGTCCATGGTGTTTAGTTAGTCATACGTGACTTCCGACGCTAAAAACGTTAACGAAACATTAAAAGTACGCATATTTTGACGTACACGAAAACGGGTTGTTCAAGTGTGAACTTTGAATGTTGTGATGTGATATGTGAATATGAGTATGTGATATGTGGAATGATAAGTAATAAAATGATAGTAGGATGTAGGACTATGCATGCGTACTTGTAAGGTTATATCGATAATTTCGTTAAAAAGACACATTAATATGCAACTTAAATGTCAAGCATGAAAATGATACATAGGTTAACTTGTTAAGTTATGCATGTATAAATGCTTTAAAATGATGAAATATATAAGTTGATGGAATACGTGCACTACGATATTTGATGATGTTAACATTTTTATAAATATGTTACAAAGCGCAAATTATAGATATATTGTACATAAACGGGGTAATAAGGAATATAACATAATAAGGGTCACCAATAAAATTGTTCAACTCGCAAAAAAAATCTATATATATATGTGTGTGTGTGAACACAGACACACATATATAGGGAGAGGATCATTAGAAAACTAAATATAGATCAGAAAACTAAAAAAAGCCTAAAAACATACAAATTATTTTTTACAATTTTTTTATAAAAAAATCGCTAGTTTTTATATATAAAAAACTTTAAAAAAACTTGTACTGCACATGTGCATTATATGTATATGTTGCACATGTGCTTTATATGCTTAAAGTTAGCTTTTGAGTTTAGTTTAGCTTTTAGGGTTAGGTTTTTTGGAGATTTAGGTTTAGCATTAGGTTTTTGGGTGTGGGGGTAGGTTTTTGGGAGGTGTGGATGGGCGGGTTTAGGTTTTCTTGAGGGATGCGGGTGGGTGGTTTAGGTTTTTTGTGGTTTATGTTTACGGTTTAGTTTTAGGTTTTTTTTTGGGGGGGGGGGGGGGGTTAGGCTTTTGGTGGGAGGGTGGATTTAGGTTTTGGGGGGGTAGGGGTAGGGGTTTAGGTTTTTGGGGGTGTCGGCGAGGGGTGGTTTAGGCTTTTTCGTATTAGTGAACATGTGTAGTACAACTTTCTTTTTTTTTTTTGAAAAAGTTTTTTTATATACTATATATATAGTGATTTTTAATAAAAAATCAAAAAAGAATAAAAATTTATTGATATTTTTTTTGGCTTTTTTAGTTAGTTTTTTTGGTTTTCTTATTTAAACTAGTTTTCGCATGATCCATCCCTCACACACACACCACACACACACATAGGGTAAGGTTCATGCGAGAAGCACCTTTATTGTGAGAACCGCGAGAACCACTAAAATAACCCACTACATCACCACCCAAAACCTAAAAAAACCTAACCCCTCCCCCCAAGCTAAATGCTAAAAAACTAAACCATAAAGCTACCCCCCCCCCCCCAACCCAAGCTAAATGCTAATAACTACACCCTAAAAAACCTAAAAAAATCTAAAAGCCACTCAAAAAAATTTTAAACATTTTTTTAACAAAAAATCGCTACTTTTCATCAACAAAAAAAAATTTGGTGCCGAAAAGTATCGATTTTTTTGTAAAAAAATGTTAAAAAAATTGGATGGTTTTAGATTTTTTTATGTATTTTTTGGTTGTGTTCACATTGGTTCTCACAGTTCTTGCAATAAAGGGTGGTACCTAACGGATCCTTCTCCTATATATGTATATATATATATATATATATATATATATATATATATATATATATATATATATATATATATATATATATATATATATATATATATATAGGGGAGGGTTTAAATGAGAATGTTAAATATCACGAGAACCGTGAGAATGAATGAAAAAACCACGAAAACTTGGTCAAAAACAATTCAAATTCAAAATTCTTTTTACACTTATCATTATTATTCGAATACAATGTTAGAAATTTAATTTACACGTTTAAATTTACGTGAATTCGTAAATAATTTTTTTACACATGTGTCAGTTTGTCATTTACACATGTGTAAATTTGTTATATATACACATGTGTAAAAAATCTAATAAGAGTGGTTTTGAGGGTAGAAATGAATTATTTGATGTTGTAAATTCTTATTTTGATGTTGTAGTTTAATTACATTGAGGTTTGTATTAAAAAAAATTGGTTTTGATTGGTTTTTTAATTCGTTATCACGGTTCTCACAATATTTAGCGTTCTCAAGATAACCCTCCTATATATATAGAGAGAGAGAGAAAGAGAGGGTTAGGGTAAAATGAAAACCTATACGAGTTGTGAGAACTTAGAGAACTCGGCCTTACGAAAGATTTTTTCAAAAAAAAACAATTTACCAAAAATCCTAAAAATCTACTTTTCCAAAAAATAAGAAAAATTTTTAAAAAACTTGTTTTTTTTCAATTACAACAGCCATAAATGATGTAAAAAACTGATGGCATGCTTATGTCATAACTATTTTACAGCTACTGTAAGGTGCCGAAAAACACACTTCAAAATTTTTTTTAATATTTTTTACGGCTGTGTTTTCTAACATTTTAATCTAGTGTGTGAAAAAATGGGGGCAAAACTTGCACGAGAAGGTCGAGTTCTCTAAGTTCTCACAACTCGGAGGGGTCTTCCCTTGATCTTGGCCCTATATATATATATATATATATATATATATATATATATATATATATATATATATATATATATTAATAAAGACTTTTCTAGAAAATCTCAAAGTTGTGTGAAAATCTTAAGTATTTGAGACACTTAAGGATATATAGAATAATTGGTCATTAAATCGTTACTACTTGAAATTAGGACGTGTAGACCAATTATGTGGAATTATGCTTATTGAAAAGCACCCAAAGGTGAGTGTCACTACCCGTCTTTTATTGTTTTATATAACATTTTGGGGGAAGAACACGCCATAAAAAGAATATTATAGGATATTATATGTTTTTATATAAAACATGGCTTTGAATGAAATATTAATATATTTTCAAGGAATATGGTTTGGAAATGATTTGTTATGTTTTAGAAGAAAACATGGTTTTAGAATGTGAATGATATAAAATTGTTTTTGGGAAAAACAGGAAGGGATTGAATATTTATAATTGTTTCTGGGAAAAACGGGGAGGATTACAGTGTTTGAGGTAAAACGACTGTATAGATTTAAACATAATTAAATCTAAGTTGTGATGAATTTGTCTGATCTCAAGGGAGTGTATATATATATATATATATATATAGTGTTCATGTAGATGTTTAATCATTAATACTAGTATGCGTTATGGGTAGAATTGTTGATAAAACTATCGGTTGACCACCCCATCGCGACGGGTAGCTCCGTGTCAGGTCAAACGACGAATTGATATTATGTGATTGTCTAGCGTTGATTATAACCTTATTATTAATGTATAGCTCATAGGCCTTGCAACCCTATGAATCTGAAAACTTGATGCTAGAAATTTAATATATAATAAAACCCTTGGGAAGATGATTTGTGTCGAAGGTTTTTAGGGAAAATGCTAGTGACAAGAGAACTGACCCTTGGATTTTTAATAAGAAAATCAATTTGACTTTCTTAGAATATATATGAATGTTTTGACATGAAATTCATAATAAGAAGCTTTCCTTAAACAAATTGATTATAATTTGAAAAAGTGAACTCACCAGCCTATTTGTGTTGACAATTGATTTTTACGTGTTTTTCAGGTACACGAGTTTGGCTCCAAGATTTTGGCTTGTCTTGTGGTTGTTGATGCAATTTCATACTAAACAATGTTTAGGACGACTTTTAAAACTATTTGGGACCTTCTGTACTAAGATCTATAAGGGATCAAACAACTAAATTATGTTTTGTTTATGTTTAAAACTTTAAACGTTGTGTTTTAAATTAAGTTATATGTCCAAAATTAAATATTGCATCGTCCACAAAGATAATTATGGGTACCAACCTCCGTCACCGCCACATTTGTATTTCCGTTGCAATGTTTTTGGGGTGTGATAGATATTTTATCAGGCCTATCTTCCCTTTTGAAGCTCGTTTCTTTCTTAACCAGTTTTTGTTGAAATTATGTGATCTAAGAAATGAGCACTGTTGAGTTAAATGGTGAGTTTTACCACAAATGGTGCACCCAATCATGAATTCACATATGTTGTTGCATTGATTGATATCAAGAGCTTTTAACTTGAAACAGTCTTTTACCTAGTGATTTGTTTTACCACAGAATTAACACAACATGTTTGGAATCTTGTCTGTCCTTTGTCTCTCTTTTCAGATGCAGATGGTTTAACCTCCGTTTGAGAGTTGGTAATTGGAACAAGTTTTATCTTAGGTGTTTTAAGACCATCAAGGTTTGCAAAGTCAATTGGTTTCAAATTTTCAAGGTTATCACATTCATTTGACCAAGTTAGTTTAAAAGCATATTAGTTTTCCAGACTTAATGGAACACACTGGCTTTTCAGAAATGACATTCTTGCCACTGATTTTAATGATCTTGATTTCTTTTACAGTTGACTTGGTTGATTTGTCATCAACCAATTCAGAGAACATGGAAGTGTCGATTTCTTGGTCAAGTTTTGCAAGACCAGCAACAATCTTCTCATTGTCTTTTATTTATTTTCTGGCATCTTTTAATAATCAAAGCAAGACTCCACCCATTTTTGATAAGTGATTTGGGTGGACTCCAACTCCTTTTTGCAGTTCTGATATTTTTCTATCATTGATTGGAGTTGGTCTTTGATTATGGATGCTTCATGTTTCAAGGTGCTGATCTCTTGATCCTTTTTAGTTAGTCTATTTTTGAAATCACCTTTAGTTTTTTCTAAAATAATTTCACTAACATAGACCTTTTCCCGAAGGTTTTCATTTACCTCCTTGATGTTAGCAAATGCTATGATGCACTTGTCTTAACACAATTCTTTTAGAACCTGAGGTGATACCTTGGAAACAGCAACCTTCAAATGATCAGCATTGATGAGGTTAGTGGTATCTTTGGGATAGTTTTTCGTTCCTTCTGCGTCACCCTCTTCACAAACAGGTATTTGTCTTGGGTCTCGGTAGTTTCACCAATAGAGCTTTCACCAGCAGAGGTTTCATTTTCTTGAGATTCTTCACCTGAGTTATAATCAAAAGCCATAAAACAGAAATTTGCATGTTCATCACTATTAATTGCTATTAAAGAAAGATTTTCATCACTTAAATTTTCAGACAGATTGCTCCAATCAACAAAGCCTTGTGTGAAAAAGCTTTGTTGATTTGGCTCAATTGTTGCAGGAATAGGAGCAGGAACACTTTTCTCCGTTATCGAGCAATTTTTGGCTCGGTCGTATTTTTGTTTTTGTGTTTTCCTATTTGTTTTACGGGTAATATGGGATAATCTGGGACATGTGATATGGCCATTTGAACATACTGAACTTGAGAAAGTGGTGCATGGATATATTGCACAAGTGTAGTGATATGCTTAGAATTACACATATTTTATGCATCGAATTCCTTACATTTTAATTGGTTTTTATACAGTTTTCCCACGATTTTGGTACTTAATGATTTAACTTGTGAATTTGCAGGATTTGGTGAATAACCTGCTAGTAATGCGGTGAAAACGAGAGGAAGCGGAGCAGCGAAGATTACACGGAAAGACGTGTCGGAAGAACAAGGAAGAAAATCAAAAACATTGTTGCCCAGGGGTCCTTACGGACCATAAGTGTGTAGTCCTTGCGGTCCGTAAGTGTTAAAGATGTGCGCGTTGACTTTATGGCTTACGGACCGTAAGTCTTTAGTCCATACGGTCCGTAAGAGATGTGAATTTTGCGAAAAAACATTGTAAATAGAACACAACCGTTAGGGTTCAGATATCTCGAAACTCATACGACTTTGGAGCATCTATGGACGATTGTGGAGCATTGTGAAGCTGTTTGAAGGTCTAAGAAGCTTTTGGTTCGAGTTTTAAGCATCTTGGGTTCGTTTAACATTCGTTTTTCGTTTTCTTTTCGATTAAAACCGTGAATTCAGTTGTTTTCAGATTTCATTTAGTTGTTTTGTTGAATATTATGAGTAGCTAAACGTTATAAACTACTTAGGGTCGATGAACTTGATGATTGTAATGCGTTTTTGACATGATTTTGGCTATTTGATGTGATTTACATTTGCCTTGTGATTGATCTTGATATTGCATGTTGGTGTGTTTTGATTGATTTTTAGTTGATGAATTCAGCGGTTTAGGCTTATAGAAATATCCCCTAGACTTAGAGTTTATATTGAATCGTTAATCTTAGGGTTTTCGATTTAGATATTGAGTTGAGAAATTGACCAATTTAACTAACAATTAAAATCAAGATATTAAAACTTGCATCCTCATTTGATGACTCGAGGGACGATTTATGTGAGCTAGGTTATTAGCTAATCATTGGTGGGCAGATTGGGTGACTGATAGCTTGGGCTCGTTTATTACATCGTGGTTAAGATTTCCTAGGGTTTCAAGTATCAAGGTTTGGTTTTGAGGGTTTTGGGAGTAATAGATACTTTCTTTGCTCGATTCTCGTAGGATTTGGTATCGATAGGTCGAGCCGGTTCGTTCTAGCTCTTCACATTTCGTCTTTATCTTTCGTTTGATACATCTCTAGCAGGGGGTCATTCGAGAGAGTAAGATACTTACCCATTGTCACTGTCAGATTAGCGTTACATAATTCTAGGGATTCGACACCTAGGTAGTCATTTTCTCATATATACTTGATCACATTTTGCTCTCGTGTTCGTGTTTGTTTCACGTTGCTTGTCGTGTTTGCCATCTTCTTAATCATTTAGGTTATTAGTTAAACACCAAAATCAAATCAACTTTGACTTTGTATTCGATAGAGGTTTAGTATCTAAAGTTCGCATACAGTGTCCATGGATTGATACTCGGTCTTGCTAACTACACTATGCCGCGACCGGTACACTTGCCAATTGTGGGTGGTCTAGGTTGTGATTCCTTTTTAAAACTTGTTTGATTTTTACATACACATTTCACACATCATGCATGACTTGCAAAATAGATTGTTGTAACACCCCAATCCGTAATTTACAACAACACGCAGCGAAAACATGGGGAGTCACGTTACAAATTGTTTCACAACACATGGCACATAAAGTTTTGTTTTATTGAGTTGATTGTTTACATTGTCTTGGAAATGATACAACAAAGTACAATAATTGTCTTGCAAATTTTTAAAGTCACTAAGGCCTAAGTCTGCCCTATGTGAAGCATACTCAAAGTTCAAACATAAGCTCCTGAAACATATGTGAAAATAAAACGTCAGCATAAAAATGCTTATGAGTAACATAGGTTTTGTGATGATGATTCATGGCTTTGATTGTTAAAGAAATGTTTGACTATTTCAAAAGTAGCCATGAATTATTACAAAGGTGTTTCTTTTATGAAATCATATGAAAATGAAATGAGTTAAAAGGATGATGCATGGTTAACTTAATAACCAAAATATGTCATATCTCGTATAAAATATGTCATGTCTTGTATAAAATATGTCATGTATAAACAATGTCTTGCGTAAACCAAATGTCATGTGTAAAACAATGTCTTGTATAAGCCAATGTCATGTATAAACTAATGTCTTTGTGTAACCAAAATTGTCTTATATAAAACAATGTTTTTGAATGAACAATAGTCTTGTTTAATCAAAGGTTTTGTTTTATAAACAATGCTTTTATTGTGTAAACATATATATGGATTGTTGGCGAATACATTCAAGCATTGTTAACTGTCGGATAAACCCTTATAAGGACAAAGGTTTATCAAATGTTCATCGGATTCTGTCATTCCCCATGGATACTTCCAAACAAACTAGGAAGCGGGAATGGGGTGTCGTACCTATGGTACCATAACATACTACCGGTCGGAGAGATTAATGTTAATGAATGTATCATTGTGGAGTTCAACGCACCAAAATGTCTTAAACAATGTAAGCATGTCGTGAAAATGTTTTGAAACCATGTGCAATATGTACTAGATAAAAAAACCATGTATAATGTCATGAAAACAAGAAAGTAGTGATATGCACATATGAATCACCCCAAAACATTTGAAAAATGTAAAATAAGGGACTATGTACTCACGTGCGATCGCGTATAAGTCTTGTTCAAATGATCAAACAAAGCTCAAGAGATCAAGGATTCAAGTGTGTCCTAATATCGGATAACTATGTTATTGCGTCAGGACTTTAATCGGAGGATTGGATAGAATGAAGTCTTATAAACCAAACGAATGGAACTCATATGATATGGTTTAATAAACTTAACATTCCGATTTGGAAAGGATCCTAAGTGCTTTTGACCCATTATGACTCGTTAAAGTAGTTTACGCTACTTTAACGGGTCATTAGCGTAATTATAAGTTCGGATGATCAAATATGTCATATGATGAGTCTTACATTCCAAAATGTGTTTGATTATGTTATAACATCAATTTAGATGTCAAAACTTGGGTTACATATGCTTAAAACTAATTTATACGCAAAAAGGGTATTTTGGTCAATTTTAAAAGATCATCAAAGCAACTCATAGTATAACTAATCAAACCACAAGACGATAAGGTATAACCTCAGACGGTTATTCCCTATACAACTGTGGTCCTAGAAATGCGTTTGGTCGAATCCTAAGATTGATCAAACGGGTCGGATTCAAAAGTCAAATTAGTGGTCAAACCGCTCGACTCACGACCCAAATAAAGCACTAAACTTAAAGTGACGAGTTTGACATGTCGAAACACGTCTAACTAAGTTATAAAAATGATTCGATATCAAAACTTGGAGTTTTGATACCAGAAAATAGTTTTGTCGTAAAATGCACATTATGCGCATCTTTGACCGAAACTTTGACTTGTCACTTCGCCTATTAAAAGTGGTAATCAGAAGGTGCAATCGCAATGGATTATAACCTTCGTGATTACGATCACGTTGCAAATTTAAATTGAACTTTGACTTGACCAAAAATGGCCAGAATCGAAAGTCAAATAGAAAGTCAAACTATTTTACTTTTGGTTCAAAATAGCCAAAATAAATGAAATGGACTAAGGAAGGGTACTTACTTGTGTTGGGAACACTATAAGAACTCAGTTAGGAGGTTTCCAGTGAATGGAAACAAGCTCCAAGAGAGTGAAAGAAGAAAATGAGAATTGAGCAATTTGAAGTGAATAATTAGCTTGCTATCTATAGTGTTCTTGAGTGTGTAAGATCAATCCAAGTGTCCAACATGTGTCATGATCAGATGGGAGGTGTTAACACTTGTCAATTGGTGGCATGAAGCTGGAAATTTTGAATTCTTAGGGACAAAGTCTTCAAAAAAGAAGTTGCCATGTTTCTGCTATTCTGGGCACCCCTTACGGACTGTATGGGGTTTTCCTTTACGATCCGTAAGGCCCTAGCAGGGGCAGAAGTTTCAACCTTTGGAAGATTTAGCCCCTTGACTTGTATTGTCGTGTTTTGTCAATTTTAACCCCTTTTAACCTAACGTTTAGGCTATATAAAGGTGTTAAAGCATGTGTAACTTGGATTTGGTCCGGAAATATCGTGGATGTCGGTTCATTCAGTTGTACGGTTACGCGTTTCGTAAATAACGTACAAGACTTTTTCTAACACGAAAATGACCGAAACTGTGCAATGATTGACATTTTTGCATTCTTATCAATAAAATACAAGATTTTATTGAATACAAAAATATTCGGATTTGTACACATGGTCCGTATTCAAAATACGAAAATGGAAGACTTTTGCAAGTTGTCGAAAACGGTCCCTTGACTTGTGTAAACGTGTTTTTGTCATACCTAACCCTTCAAAACTTATATCTAAGCTATGTAAAGGGTATTTAGGGTATGTGTAGCTTATGTCCTTGTCCCGGTGTGTACGTCACGTTAAACTTATTACGTTTAAGTATCAGTCAACGAACTATTTCCAAAAGAAAAAGGTTTTGAAAGTTTGGACTGTTGCACAAGGGTTATAATTGTAGTTTGAACACTTGATGTATGGGTATTATGGGTATTTTGATGAAAATGTGTGTGATTGTTAGCATGAGATCTTTGATTAGGATAGGTAATGACAGGTGCAGAAATTTGACTCCTACATTCCTTAGCAAAATGACCTAGCTGATTACATTTAAAACACTTTATCTTAGATTTGTCTGACCCAACCTTAGATCTCCCATTAAGTCCTGGATAACTCCTACCAGTTTTCTTGTAAAAATTGTTTGCTGTCACACTTAGTAGAGCCACCTGGTGCAGAATATCCATTTCCTCAAGATCAATGGGATCAATGTGTTTAAAATCGTAAAAAATGACAAATTGGTGAGATTATGACTATCATCACTAGCAGTAAAAGCGTAGTTTGAGGATCATTTATCATTCTTGTTGATGATCCTTCCTGACCCAGAAGTGTCGTGTGTTCCCGAATACATATTCGTCGGACACTTTCCAGTTTCCTGGAACTTCTATTTCTGGACAAGCTCTCTTTCGAATGTTAAGAGCTTTCCATGAAGTTGGGTTAGTGCCATATCTTTGAAATCTGGATTTGTTCTCATCACTATGGCAATTGTATCCCATTTCTTAGTTAAAGACCTCAGAAATCGGTTACTTAAAGTTGATCTTGTGAACTCTTTGTTCACCAACTTCAATTCACTGATTAAACATGAAAACCTTTCAAATTGTTTGATGTAAGGGTTTCTCCCGTGACATGTGTGGAAGTCTCGTATTGTTGGTTAATGATCTCTCGAGTGTTTTCGAGAACCTCTTTTGTACCACCAAACTGTCCTTTCAATGCATCCTACAGCTCTTTAACACTATTACGATGTAACAAGGCGACATAGATATCATTCGGCAATGACATAGCCACGATGCTGATGGCTTTTGTATCTAGCTTGAATTTTTGATAATCTTGCTCTAAGTAATTTTCAGGCCTCTTTGGCTCAAATACATTTGGGTTTTCGACATTTAGTACCATTGCGACATGTGGTCCGAAAACCACAGATCTCCAACACCCTATATTTTGTTGAGATAACATATGTTCCATCCTACGTCACAAGATTTTATATTCAGATCTGACAAGCATAGGTGGTTTTTTGCTGAAGCTTGTGGTGTGGGGATCATTCTATGCCATTTTCTCAAGTTCTTTTAAAGAAAAACAGAGTGTGTGAAAGACACTTTCACAGTTCTTCACTATACAACTCTGAGCTACGAACTAAAATTGGATCTTTTGATGAGCTGATATTTTGTGTTAAATTGACTGTGAAATTAAATTTAATATGACTAGGCTCTGAATTTTTAAGACTGAGTTTCTTGTTTGTAAACAAATATTGATCAAACACAATACAATTCACAAATTGGAAGTCATCATCAATGATTGTTTTTCATTAATCTCAAAAGATTCAAATGTTTTACAATTCGATTGACTCTACAGACTCCGCCTTAGCTGATCACATAAACAAATCAGTTCGTATAAGAGAAAAGTTAATGTGTGTGATAAATAGATCACTAGATCTATTTATATTAAGTACAAAAACACTGTCTAGTGATTGGCTTACATCACCCTGATAGTGGCATCTAACATTCCTAAAAGAAAAGATTCTACATGTTATGAACATCTGTTCAAATCCTACCATCTGCTCTAAGCTAAACTAACACTGAAAAATATGTATTGTTACATTGGGAAACCATTGTCTAAGCTATCCTCTGTTGTAGTTGTCCAAACATCTATTTGGCCATTCAGATGTTTAGTCTTCTTCATCGGACCTTTGGCTTGATCAGGGCTTTGGTTTTTAATAGATGCTAGCCTTCAACAAATGTTGGTACTCTTGAACAGCGGTTCTAAGTCTTGATCAGATGTTTGCCATGCCCTTGAACAGATATTCTGGTTAGGTGTTCAAGATTCACTATCTTTGGGGAGAGACTGGTTCAACCTTTTGCTTATTTCTTGATCCGTGGATCATGCTTTGGCTTTTGGATATCATCTGTTCTTTTGCAGGTCCAACACTCATTTACTTAGCCAATCAAATCATTAAATCCTTACGCTTTTTAATGAAGCAACGACTTAGCCAAAACGTTTGTAAGCCAATTTTGCATGTCGCAGTTAACCTACTTTCATTTTGTACGCTTGCACGTGATACTTCTTAATAGCTAAATGACAACCGCCTTTCTAGTCAAACATCTTATTACCCGTATCCAACCATTGGAAATACCACTCTTTCCTAGGAGTCATCCTCTTGAATAAATTTCGGGTTGAAATTTCCTAAAGTAGGGGAGACTGTAATATTCGTACTTTTCCCGTGCATTGTAAACTTGTACTTTCATTTCAAACACTTGTAAGATTGTATGTATTGGATCAATGAAATCATTTCGAGAATGTTGCATACTTTGTTTATACCATTTACATGCATATAATTATTTTACATTAATATGTATACATCATTTATATTATTTATATCTTTTTACATACTTATATACATTTAATATGACACATATATCATATTTCACCCATACGTATACTTACATATACTTAAACAAACCTAACATTGAGTTTTGAGCCATAGCCGCCATAAACTTCATGGGCCAAAACTGAATATCCTTACAACTTTAATTTACCCTAATTAGGATTTTTCACTAAAAATAGGATCATTCCGCCACTCCTTTACCCTTGCTCACTCCTCAAACACTCTCTAAACCTCTCTTCTTTATGCAAATTCTTGAAGAACTTCAAGAACTCAAACCGAAAGGTTGACCTTCAACTCCATGTTTTATTTTATGTCTATTCTAGTTTTTGTACATTTTATATGCTATACATAAGTCTAAGGCTTTAAACCTTATGTTTAATCCATAAACATCAACGGTTAAGCTTCATTCATGGATTTTTTATTTCTAAATATGACTAATCTAACCACTAACCACTTACATTCTTTTCATTACTTAACCTCTAACTATTTACATTCATGCTAATACCTAACGTCTAACATTTACATTCATGCCTCTAACATTTACATTCATTACAAGCATGCCTTTACGTTATATTTATGTTCACGCAATTGTTTAACCTGTTTGGGCTAATTCGCCAAAACCAAACCAAGACATCAAACTAACCAAATGGTTGAGTGATCTTGTGTTAAGGTAGGCACTAGTATCCCACCATCTACCTACTTGTGTGAACATTTTGCATATTACTTATTTTACATAATTCGGAAAAAAAAACAAAAAAAACAAAAATTTCACTAATCAAAAAGTGGGTAATTTTGGGTTATGGTCAAACTCATAGAGTTTAGAGAAAAAAAATATTCCCAATCAATCTATTGAATCATTTTTACCATTATTCATTTCTTTGTTGACATTAATACAAAAATTCTATAAAACTATAATAAGTAAACTTTGGACCTAAAATATATAATAATAAAATAATATTTATCTTTAACAATTTTAATAGCCAATTTAATTAATCAATCATTTCTTACTTACTTACAACTAAAAACCTAGTTAATTAATCAATCATTACTTCCTTACTTATTACTTACTTACAATTTAATTATTAGCTATGTACATTTTCTAAGAACTTATATATTTATGCCTATACTAATTTAATATTTAATGTGATATTACATATAGTTATATAACACGTTTATATAATTATTAATGTCACTATACATAAATATTTTCGGCTATTTATTTTATAAAGTTATTGTGACGACTGTGAAAAATCCTGGTAAACTTTGACCGGTACAAGTCCGCGGTAATCGGACGTGACATGTATTTATCATGATACTTGTTGTGATTATGTACGATGATACGAATTCTTGATACTCAGGACAAAACCAGAGACACTATAATTGGTCCCAAAACTTTAAAGCATACTTAAAACAATAATTGTGCGAAAACCCTAAAAACATGCATGACTTGTGTGCTATGCTAAACGATATCTGTTATGTCTCGGAGGAATCTGAGAGCACGTCATGGTTAACATATCACTAATAAGGGCCAACGGTGCGAGGTTGGTGTCCTTAGCCTATAACAACGTGTTAAACGGGAGTTTTCCGTTTAACAGCGCATTAAACATGTGACGATGATTATTAGGCCAACGATGGGGCTATTTAAGATTCTGAGTTCACCGAACATCTTAGTACGAGCCATAGACTATGATCTAAGATTTAAAGATATTCCGATAATGGGCACGCAAAATAAGGAATTTCCCGGTTAGGGCAACGCCTTTGTGTTAAGAGCAACGAAAGACAAACCAAACATGCAAGGAGCGGTCAATTAAGCCTAAAACACTTAAACTGCCCTAATACGAGGCTATTATGATTAAAACGTAACCGTGTTCGGGTTTTGAGACGGTTATGCACGGTTTTTAAAACTGAGTCTTTTAACACTAAAAACGCGAAAAAAGAGCCCGTTTCGCAAATCGGGGACATGTGTAGGACCCGAAAATGAACCTAAACGCAAAATCGAAGATAAACATCATCTTTTAATCTCAAAAACGAAGCACGACAAAGCAGGAGGGTGGGGTAGGGGTACCCCACTTGCAACCCTCCCCCCCCTATATTCTTTTTTTTCATTTTTTTCCTTCATTTTCACCAAATCTTCTCCAAAACTTCAAGAACACAACTGATCTTCACCTTATTTCAGCAAATCAAAGGTATTTTTACAAGTTTTCAGTGGTTCTAATGATGATTTCTTGAGAAAACATGAACTAGCTAAAGAAAACTCTTTTTAATCCATGATTATGGATGATTTAAACATGGTTCTTGGCAGGGGTTCCTTGATGTTATATGGCATCCAAGATCACAAAACTTCGGATTTTGATACCCTAATCGACCAAAATCGATTAACAAACCAATTGACCGAAAAACAATGAAAGGCTTGATTGACATGGGTTATGGCATTTTGGATTGTGCTTGATGTGTGAGGTACTGAGTATAGCACCCACACACTTCTGGACTCGATAAAAAGGCACGGGAACGGAGCTTGCGCTAGGTATAACACCCGAAACCTTAAACTAGCGTAGGCAGAATATTGTTTGGCCTATAACTTGGTCCGTGATGCTTGGATTGAGCTGAAAATTTGGTGTGGTGATGTAGGGTATTGACAGGAATGTCCACGTAAAAGTTTAGAATTTTGGAATTTTCTATGATTTTTGGTGAATTTGTGACTGTTTTACAAAAAGAAATCCAGAAAAAATACCAAACAGAGTCAATAAATCACCAAACTTTACAGAAACACTAAGGAACATATAGAGTATGTTCTGGGAAGTTTGGGAGTCCATTGATTGAATTTTGGTTTGGGTTAAAAATCCACGTTTTTGGAAGTTTTCGGTAGTCGGAAACGCACTAAAACAAAATCGGAAAAATCGCAAAATCTTGCAGGGAGTTCCTGGACATATAAGGAGTTTACAGGAATAATTTGAGAATTTTTAGACATCGGATGATAAGCGATGTAAATTATTCGGTTAAATACTGTTTTACAAATAAATTATTTAAGTTATAAAAATAACTTTTTAAATTCCCAAAATATTTTTCCTTCAATCTATATATTGTTACTGATTTCTAAAAAAATTCCAGAATACTATAAAATACGTAGATTGAATGGGATTTTCCGGATTTTAAAACGCTTCTTTTAACTTATTTCGGCAGTTACCGGACAACGAACCTGCCGGAACTGGGAACGGACCGAACCCTATTGTGACTATAAGTGGAACACCGGGTGTGATATCCCGGGTTTTTCGGATAACTTACACGTGACACTTGTCGAATAATATGTGTGCTAAGTAATAAACGTGCATGGAATGAATATGTGATGAGCGTTTGTGTGATTATTTAGTTATAAAGTAATTATTGTAGATATGTACACGAACCGAACCGCGACACGAACCAAAGAGATTCATGGTGACCCTAGGAGTTAACAAGTTTTAAACTTTAACTCGAGTCAAGTCCTCGGCCAAGATCGAATCCAAACCAAGAGCAAACCTAAACCCTAAACCAAAACACTCTCGGCCGAGATCAAGTTCAAAAACCACGAGTTCAAACCCAAACCGAATCCACCCTAGTACTTGGCCACGAGATCACATCCAAACCAAACTAACTCACCCAAGTCCCTCGGCCATAAACCCCAAACCAAACCGTAAACCCTATCATTGTTGCGCCTATATATACAACACCCATACATACTCTTTCACCATCCGAAAACCCTAACAAACAAGACAGCCGTCGGCAGCTTGTTCTCGCTTCTTGTGATCGTAATCAGCTATTTTCTTGTTCGTTTAATCCTCTCGGTCGCAGCAGCAGCAGCAACAATCTCCATCTTCATCTGCATTCAATCGCGAGATTAGTCTTTGTTCACCACTAGTCGATCAAACAACCCACTTTATCAACAAGCCCTTCTCGGTCGCGAATTACTTTCAAGCCAAACCCATTCACATCCAAGTTTCGGCCGCTTACCTTGTCACTTAAGGTTAGGATTTATCTTTTGTTGCTAGATCATGTTCGGTTATACGTGTCTTGAGTGTGTTGTGTTCGGATTTGCATAATAGAATATGATAGATGATTGTATTGTTTCGGATATATATATATATATATACGTGCTTGAAAGAATTGATATAAATGTTTCGGATACATGTATGCTCGAATGGTTAATTGTTTCGAAATTATGTGTCTTGATTGTTGCTGTTCTCAGGTTGCATGATGATATAGTTTCGGATTGGTAATACTAGATTGAGAGTTGGAATGAGTTTTAAAGTTGAATACATATAGGCTGTGTTTTGTTATAATAACTAGAAGTAAGAACTAGGGTTTGCATGGATGAGATATTGGTATTAATCTAGGATTAGAAATCGGTTTTAGATCGCTTCGGTTAATCGCATGAACGGATTACACGAGTTATAATAAAGATATGCTGAAACAGGATGCTGATTAAAAGTTACAGCCGATTTCATCTGGCTGTAACTCGGTCGTTAGTGGTCGAAAAACGGATTTTCTGATGTCTAGAGCGTAGAGATTTGAATAAGGAATCTAATGGCACTAGATTCATAATTTTCTGAAGTCGTTTGATATTTTTAAAGGGCTAAACAAGTTCAGTAGCTAAAGCTGTTAAAATGCTGAAATTTTGTTGATTGTTTATCAGGTTAGATTTTAAAATCAGTAGGGAGTTGAGTCATGATTTTTGTACAGCAACTAGGTATGGAAATTTCCGGGCAACTCCAACTGGAATTTTGTTAATCGGACGATCAGAAATTTTTAAATAAATTCTTCCGTGGACTGCAGTCAGAAAGCGGTAAACCTGACTGCAGCTTAATGAATTAATATTTATGGTTAATTGGTAAAGATTTAGGACTTGGAAAAATTATATAAATTTCTATGGTATAAATGTCACCTACTGTAAAATATGGGAATTTTTGGAATGTTAGAACTATTTTATAAAAATCCTAGAAAACAGCTGAATAATTGAGTGTTAAGCAGAAAGTTGATAACTTGTGATTTTATGCATTAAAGTGTTGCATGGATTTGGAATATGTTCATGATAAGTTGTTTGATTACTATGATCACATGAGAATACTTGCATGCATGTTTGAGTGTTAGATATGTTGTTTGTGTGTATCACTTTGTGAGTAAATTGCGTGTGGAATTTGTATTGGTGTGATTTCACACTGACGTGTAATTAATTGGTTTGTTAGGACGCAACTAGTGGTCCCATCTCTTATAACATCTTTGCTACACTAACCGAGCAAATAAAGGTGAGTTCACGGCCCCTAACTTTATCCGGTTTTTAAACAACAGGGGGAGAAACATGTATACACTCTCAAAGTCAAACTCTTTACGTTATACGAATTTAACGTCACATAACTATACGGTAACTAAGTTAATGTTAATGTAATGTTATGGGCACTAAGAAGCTTTATCACTTAAGTCCTCGACAATCTCCTCGGATCGTTAGTATTTGGGTTAAATAGCGGGGGAATTATAAGTAGTACTACTGGATCTGACAAGCCCCATCCGAGCTAGTCGCGCTAGCCGACTTGGTATGGTCAACGGGTGAATAATTGGCCTAACACCGCCATGGTCATGTGATAGGCCTGGCAAAACGGAGGCACAACAGTCAGCTTCGATCGCGAACACTTAGTGACATGACTTTAGGCTAGCTACCTATATACATTAATATTGAACTTAATTACGGATCAACTTAATATTCCGGGTTTGGAATATTGGAATCATCAACTTATTATCCCGGGTTGGGGATAATGGAAACAACAACTTAATATTCCGGGTTTGGAATATTTGCAGCAACAACTTATTATTCCGGGATTGGAATAATGGAACTGATACTTTATCCCGGGTTGGGGATAACGGAATAAACAAACGAATTTACGAAAACCTGTGAACTCACTCATCTTTAATGTTGACACTTGTTTCTTTACATGTTTCTCAGGACGCTAGGAGCTCTAGGTGCACGCACATGCATTGAACAAGACATCTTTATCGAGTCTTATATTGTTAATATTGTTTTGGGATTTTTCATTTGTTTTGACGTTTGTGTTGGCGCCCGCATCACTATTTATTTATGTTTCCGCTCAAACTCTAAAAAAAAAAAAATAATGCTCTGCTAAATATTGTTAATTGATATAAAATCTACAATGAACGATTTTGGAAAACGTATTAACAAACCATGTAGAGTCGTTCGACGTACTAGTGTTTCAGATTCTGGTTTGTTCACACGCCTCGCGGTAAAACTCTGCAAGTGGAAATTGAGGGTGTGACAGATTGGTATCAGAGCCACTAGCTATAGAGAACCAGGTTTGCATTAGAAGTAGACCTAAACTATAGCTGATATCACGACACTAGACTTAGTTTGGCACCGAATTATTATATCTTGTTATGTAATATACCACGACTGTGTTTGGTAGATTATGCCTTTATGATAAGGAATGAAAACAACTCATAATTAACTACACGACCTAACAGGCAATGTCATCATCCTCATCGTCATCATCATCCAACAGACCTACGCCACCAAGGGCACCAGGAAAAGCACCATTGGTGGAACCCATACCACCTTACGGCGTAGAGACACGCTCAGCGGCAAGGAAGAGGCTCGCTCTGGGGGAGGAGTCATCGCTACGCCCAACTATTGCTGTACCTGTTGAACCGGTTAATCCTGTAGAAATAGGAATTGACATGCTTAGAATCCTGGTACATACACAACAAAAACAGTTAGAAAGAATGCAGGAAACCATCTTAGCACAAGGATGGATGATCCGACACCTTACAGGAAAGACCGACTCGCTCGAGGAAGAGCATCGTACGAGTAAGATAGCTCGTAACACCATAGCCAGAGATCTGCGTGCTGAGCAGATAAGAGCTGACTGGCTTGAGGACAGAGTCCTGGAAAATAGTTGGAACATTCAGGAACTGCAAAATCAAGCACTTGAACCAGCACCGGCCCCTCCAGTGCCGGTAGAGGAGGATCCAAAAGAGGATCCAGAGGAGGATCCTGAAGAGGATCCGGAGGAGGACCCAGCTGAGGAAGCTGGAGATGCCGCACAGGATGACGGCAATGACAGTGACTTGGGGAATGGAGACGTAGACGACTGACACGTCTCGTTTATATTATTTGTTTTCCTTCAGTTTATTATTTTCCCACTTGTATTTAAACCTGAGACTTTATAGTGAATTCGTATGTTTGATTTGCACTTTTGTAAGACGTTGAAATTTCAGTTAATCAAGTATTTCTTTTGACTATTTAACATATTGAGTTGACATAACTTAATAATTATTAAAGTACGAAGTAGGATAACTATATTGGATATATAGACTTATCAGGTGTGTTTGTGTTGTGTTTCGAAGATCTAAATGGCGACTGGAAGACGTGGAAACCTTAACTTGACGCCCGAAGAGCTAGCTGCCATGATTCAGGAGCATGTGAACGCAGCTTTAGCGGGTGTTCAGAACCAGCCGGCAGGTAACCATTATTAAATTTTCGCGTGAAAATCTAATAGTGAGGTTAGTACAATTCCTTGCTGACTTCCTGTTCTCTGTCAGCAGGAGGGGGCTTTAACCCCTATAAGATGTTCCTTGACGCAAAGCCAAGCAAGTTCTCGGGGCGGAAGGACCCATTGGACTGGTCCGCTGGATCGAAAAGTCGGAATCCGTTTTTGAAATGTGCAACTGCTTGGAGGCCAACAAGGTCAAATACGCCGCCTCAACACTGGAAGAGGGGGCACTGACATGGTGGAATGCCCAAGTCCAAACACGTGGACTGTTAGCTGCAAATGCAATGGCATGGGCTGAGTTCAAGGCCCTAATTAAAGAGGAGTACTGTCCACGAGACAGAGTGTAACAGTTAGAGCAAGCTTTATGGAACCACAAGATGGTGGGATCGGAGATTGAAGCTTACACCGCAAAACATCATGATTTAGTATTTCTGTGTCCCGAATTGGCCAACACTGTGGAGAAAAGACTCGAGTTCTATCTCGGGGGTCTGGTTCCGGAAATTCAGGGCATGGTAATGGCTAGTAACCCTGTAACAGAACATCAAGCAATCCGATTGGCTCACAAACTCACCGATAAAGCGGTGGAACAGAAGAAACTGCCAGCACGGGGTACCACTGAAGTCGCTCCAGAACAAAAGAAAATTTGAAGACTCCACTGTTCGACAGTCTTCGTCATCACATCCGCAGCAAGGGAACCAGAAACGGTTCAATCATTACCACAGCCACCGAGGTCATCAAAATCATCCCGCCAACAACAACAACAACCAGAATTCAGGCGGCTATGTAGGTCGAAAGCCGCAGTGCAACCGCTGTAATCTCCATCATAACGGCCCTTGTGCCGGAAGTCGCTGCCAAAGATGTGGCAAGATGGGACATGCAGCAAAGGATTGTCGTGGGGAAATCATGTCTCGACAAAATCAGAATCAGCCCCAGGGTCAGCAGCAGGGTATAAACCGGGGATGCTATCAGTGTGGTAGCACTACTCATTTCAGAAGAGACTGCCCACAGTTGCGCAACAACAACAACAATGGTGGAAACAACCACAACCACAATAACCACAACAACAATAATAACAACAACAATAATGGGAACGGTGGCACAGGAGGTGCCAAAGGTCGTGCATTTACATTGGGCCGCGGAGAGGCCAGAAACGACACGAACGTGGTCACCGGTAAGTTTCCCCTTAATGAACATTTTGCTTCTGTGCTTTTTGATACGGGTGCGGATAGGAGCTTTATATCTGAGTCTTTTAGGAAGAACCTAAATCTCACACTTGAATCATTAGAGACCCCTTATGTGATAGAATTAGCCAATGGTAAATCGGTAGATGTGACCCAAATCGTATCTGGCTGTCAACTCAAACTCGCGGGCCGCACTTTTACCATCGATCTGATGACAACTACCCTGGGTAGTTTTGACGTGGTAGTCGGAATGGACTGGCTATCCGACGTCCGGGCTGAAGTTCTCTGCTTCGAAAAGTCTATCCGTATTCCACTCTCGAACGACGAAATCCTGACGGTACAAGGCAACAAGGCAAGCGCCGTCATCAACATTATCTCATTTATGCAAGCTCAGAAGTATCTTCGGAGAAAGAATTCCTTCGCTTTACTCGCACTAATTACCGAACAGCCTAAGGACGAGAAACGTATAGAAGACATCCCTGTCGTCCGTGATTTTTCCGATGTATTCCCAGAAGAACTACCTGGTCTTCCACCACATCGACAATTGGAGTTTGAAATCGAATTGGCAAGCAATGCAACTCCTATCGCCAAGGCTCCATACCGCCTAGCTCCAGCCGAGCTGCAGGAGCTGTCTACCCAACTTCAAGAGCTGTTGGAAAAAGGATTTATCCGACCAAGCGTTTCGCCATGGGGAGCTCCAGTCCTGTTTGTCAAGAAGAAGGACGGGACTTTCCGCATGTGCATCGACTATAGGGAACTCAACAAGGTTACAGTCAAGAACCGATACCCGTTACCTCGCATCGACGATCTCTTCGACCAACTTCAAGGGTCAAGCTACTACTCCAAGATTGATTTACGGTCTGGTTACCACCAGCTACGCGTCAGGGAGGAGGATATCGCTAAGACAACATTTCGCACTCGGTATGGCCATTACGAGTTCTTGGTCATGCCATTCGGTCTCACTAACGCACCTGCGGTGTTCATGGACCTCATGAACCGTGTGTGTAAACCATACCTCGACAAATTTGTCATTGTGTTCATCGATGACATACTCATCTACTCCAAAAGTGAAGAAGAGCATGCTGAGCATCTGCGATTACTGCTAGGGTTACTTCAACAGGAAAAACTATATGCCAAGCTTTTGAAGTGTGATTTCTGGATTCGGGAAGTTCAGTTTCTCGGGCACGTCGTGAATGAAAAGGGTATCCATGTAGACCCTGCCAAGATTGAAGCCATTAAAAACTGGGAAGCACCTAAGACACCGACGGAGATCCGCCAATTCTTAGGATTGGCTGGTTACTACAGACGCTTCATCGAGGGGTTTTCAAAGATTGCACAACCGCTCACTACCCTCACCCAGAAAGGCATCAAGTATGCTTAGGGTGAAAAACAAGAAGCAGCATTTCAATTGCTGAAGCAGAAACTTTGTAGTGCACCCATTATGTCCTTGCCGGAAGGGACAGATGACTTCGTAGTGTATTGTGATGCTTCCATTCAGGGATTGGGATGCGTACTCATGCAACGCGATAAGGTCATCGCGTATGCGTCACGACAGCTGAAAGTTCACGAGAAAAACTACACGACGCATGACCTAGAATTGGGAGCAGTAGTGTTTGCACTTAAGATTTGGAGACACTACCTCTATGGGACAAAGTGCACAATCTTTACTGACCACAAAAGCCTCCAACACATCTTTGATCAGAAGGAGTTGAACATGCGACAGCGTCGCTGGGTCGAACTTTTGAACGATTATGAGTGTGCCATTCGGTATCACCCGGGTAAAGCTAACGTGGTAGCTGATGCCCTCAGTAGGAAGGAACACTTGAAACCTCGTCGCGTACGAGCACTACAACTCACTATTCATTCGGGGCTACCCGATCAAATACGCGACGCCCAGTTAGAAGCAGTTAAGGAGGAAAACATCAAAGCCGAATCAGTGGGAAAAATGGAACGCGATTGGGAAGTAAAGCCCAATGGAGCCCGGTATTTTATGAATCGCATATGGGTACCTCTCTACGGAAACCTCAGAGAGCTAGTCATGGATGAAGCTCACAAATCTCGATACTCTGTCCATCCGGGTTCGGATAAGATGTATCAAGACCTTAAAGTTGCGTATTGGTGGCCCAACATGAAAGCCGATATAGCCACCTACGTAAGTAAATGTTTGACTTGTGCAAAAGTCAAGGTGGAGTATCAAAAGCCATCGGGGCTACTCCAACAACCAGAGATCCCAGTGTGGAAGTGGGATCAGATCTCAATGGATTTCATCACTAAACTCCCGTGAACCTTGGGTGGTTGCGACACCATCTGGGTGATTGTGGATCGTTTAACTAAGTCCGCACACTTCCTAGCTATCAAAGAAACAGATAAGATGGAGAAGTTGACTCGCATCTACATCAAGGAAGTAGTTTCTCGGCACGGAGTGCCAACGTCCATCATCTCAGATAGAGATGCTCGCTTCACGTCAAACTTCTGGCAGTCACTCCAGAAAGCGTTGGGAACACGCTTGGATATGAGCACAGCTTATCACCCTCAGACTGATGGTCAAAGCGAAAGGACCATACAAACCTTGGAAGACATGCTTAGGGCATGCGTGGTGGACTTTGGAAATAATTGGGAAATTCACCTGCCTCTAGTAGAATTCTCATATAACAACAGCTATCACACGAGTATTTTGGCAGCACCGTTTGAGGCATTATACGGTCGTAAATGTAGATCACCGGTCTGCTGGGCAGAAGTCGGTGACAGTCAACTCACAGGCCCTGAGTTAATACTTGAGGCCACTGAAAAGATTGTACAAATCAGAAACCGCATGGCGGCGGCACGAGATCGACAGAAAAGCTACGCTGACCAACGACGCAAACCGCTCGAATTTCAAGTAGGCGATCGCGTCCTACTAAAGGTGTCACCCTGGAAGGGTGTAATCCGCTTTGGAAAACGGGGCAAACTTAACCCACGGTACGTAGGCCCGTTTGTAATCTTGAAACGAATCGGACCCGTAGCATACCAATTAGACCTTCCTGCCGAACTCAGTGGAGTTCACAACGTATTTCACGTGTCAAATCTGAAGAAGTGTCTATCAGATGAAACATTAGTTATTCCATTGGATGAGATCCAAGTGGATGAACAACTACACTTCGTGGAAAAGCCTATTGAGATCATGGATCGTGAGATCAAGACTCGAAGACACAGCAAGATTCCAATCGTTAAAGTTCGTTGGGACTCTAAGCGTGGACCGAGTTCACGTGGGAAAGAGAGGACCAAATGAAAAACAAATACCCACATCTCTTCGCAACTGAGCAGCAAACTAACGATACCAGTACCTAAATTTTCGGGACGAAAATTCTTTCAACATGGGGATGATGTGACAACCTGGAAACTTCTCATACTTTCGTGTACTATTGTTGACTAAATTCTTGTGCACGGCACTTGGAAATCTTTGTGTATGACACTTGGGAACTTCTTGTAACGTTGCGTACCATCATTAACGAACTAACTCTTTGTGCGTGGCACTCTAAACATGTACGTTACATGCTAAACCGCGTTTACTCAATTTTCGGGACGAAAATTCTTTCAACATGGGGATAATGTGATATCCCGGGTTTTTCGGATAACTTACACGTGATACTTGTCGAATAATATGTGTGCTAAGTATTAAACGTGCATGGAATGAATACGTGATGAGCGTTTGTGTGATTATTTAGTTATAAAGTAATTATTGTAGATATGTACACGAACCGAACCGCGACACGAACCAAAGAGATTCATGGTGACCCTAGGAGTTAACAAGTTTTAAACTTTAACTCGAGTCAAGTCCTCGGCCAAGATCGAATCCAAACCAAGAGCAAACCTAAACCCTAAACCAAAACACTCTCGGCCGAGATCAAGTTCAAAAACCGCGAGTTCAAACCCAAACCGAATCCACCCTAGTACTTGGCCGCGAGATCACATCCAAACCAAACTAACTCACCCAAGTCCCTCGGCCATAAACCCCAAACCAAACCGTAAACCCTATCATTGTTGCGCCTATATATACAACACCCATACATACTCTTTCACCATCCGAAAACCCTAACAAACAAGACAGCCGTCGGCAGCTTGTTCTCGCTTCTTGTGATCGTAATCAGCTATTTTCTTGTTCGTTTAATCCTCTCGGTCGCAGCAGCAGCAGCAACAATCTCCATCTTCATCTGCATTCAATCGCGAGATTAGTCTTTGTTCACCACTAGTCGATCAAACAACCCACTTTATCAACAAGCCCTTCTCGGTCGCGAATTACTTTCAAGCCAAACCCATTCACATCCAAGTTTCGGCCGCTTACCTTGTCACTTAAGGTTAGGATTTATCTTTTGTTGCTAGATCATGTTCGGTTATACGTGTCTTGAGTGTGTTGTGTTCGGATTTGCATAATAGAATATGATAGATGATTGTATTGTTTCGGATATATATATATATACATGCTTGAAAGAATTGATATAAATGTTTCGGATACATGTATGCTCGAATGGTTAATTGTTTCGAAATTATGTGTCTTGATTGTTGCTGTTCTCAGGTTGCATGATGATATAGTTTCGGATTGGTAATACTAGATTGAGAGTTGGAATGAGTTTTAAAGTTGAATACATATAGGCTGTGTTTTGTTATAATAACTAGAAGTAAGAACTAGGGTTTGCATGGATGAGATATTGGTATTAATCTAGGATTAGAAATCGGTTTTAGATCGCTTCGGTTAATCGCATGAACGGATTACACGAGTTATAATAAAGATATGCTGAAACAGGATGCTGATTAAAAGTTACAGCCGATTTCATCTGGCTGTAACTCGGTCGTTAGTGGTCGAAAAACGGATTTTCTAATGTCTAGAGCGTAGAGATTTGAATAAGGAATCTAATGGCACTAGATTCATAATTTTCTGAAGTCGTTTGATATTTTTAAAGGGCTAAACAAGTTCAGTAGCTAAAGCTGTTAAAATGCTGAAATTTTGTTGATTGTTTATCAGGTTAGATTTTAAAATCAGTAGGGAGTTGAGTCATGATTTTTGTACAGCAACTAGGTATGGAAATTTCCGGGCAACTCCAACTGGAATTTTGTTAATCGGACGATCAGAAATTTTTAAATAAATTCTTCCGTGGACTGCAGTCAGAAAGCGGTAAACCTGACTGCAGCTTAATGAATTAATATTTATGGTTAATTGGTAAAGATTTAGGACTTGGAAAAATTATATAAATTTCTATGGTATAAATGTCACCTACTGTAAAATATGGGAATTTTTGGAATGTTAGAACTATTTTATAAAAATCCTAGAAAACAGCTGAATAATTGAGTGTTAAGCAGAAAGTTGATAACTTGTGATTTTATGCATTAAAGTGTTGCATGGATTTGGAATATGTTCATGATAAGTTGTTTGATTACTATGATCACATGAGAATACTTGCATGCATGTTTGAGTGTTAGATATGTTGTTTGTGTGTATCACTTTGTGAGTAAATTGCGTGTGGAATTTGTATTGGTGTGATTTCACACTGACGTGTAATTAATTGGTTTGTTAGGACGCAACTAGTGGTCCCATCTCTTATAACATCTTTGCTACACTAACCGAGCAAATAAAGGTGAGTTCACGGCCCCTAACTTTATCCGGTTTTTAAACAACAGGGGGAGAAACATGTATACACTCTCAAAGTCAAACTCTTTACGTTATACGAATTTAACGTCACATAACTATACGGTAACTAAGTTAATGTTAATGTAATGTTATGGGCACTAAGAAGCTTTATCACTTAAGTCCTCGACAATCTCCTCGGATCGTTAGTATTTGGGTTAAATAGCGGGGGAATTATAAGTAGTACTACTGGATCTGACAAGCCCATCCGAGCTAGTCGCGCTAGCCGACCTGGTATGGTCAACGGGTGAATAATTGGCCTAACACCGCCATGGTCATGTGATAGGCCTGGCAAAACGGAGGCACAACAGTCAGCTTCGATCGCGAACACTTAGTGACATGACTTTAGGCTAGCTACCTATATACATTAATATTGAACTTAATTACGGATCAACTTAATATTCCGGGTTTGGAATATTGGAATCATCAACTTATTATCCCGGGTTGGGGATAATGGAAACAACAACTTAATATTCCGGGTTTGGAATATTTGCAGCAACAACTTATTATTCCGGGATTGGAATAATGGAACTGATACTTTATCCCGGGTTGGGGATAACGGAATAAACAAACGAATTTACGAAAACCTGTGAACTCACTCATCTTTAATGTTGACACTTGTTTCTTTACATGTTTCTCAGGACGCTAGGAGCTCTAGGTGCACGCACATGCATTGAACAAGACATCTTTATCGAGTCTTATATTGTTAATATTGTTTTGGGATTTTTCATTTGTTTTGGCGTTTGTGTTGGTGCCTGCATCACTATTTATTTATGCTTCCGCTCAAACTCTAAAAAAATAAAAAAAAAATAATGCTCTGCTAAATATTGGTAATTGATATAAAATCTACAATGAACGATTTTGGAAAACGTATTAACAAACCATGTAGAGTCGTTCGACGTACTAGTGTTTCAGATTCTGGTTTGTTCACACGCCTCGCGGTAAAACTCCGCAAGTGGATATTGAGGGTGTGACACCGAGGGTATTCTGGAAAGTTCCAGGGTAAGTTGGACACTCTGGATGTTTTCCACCACCGTTCGGGAGAATCCCCGACGGCGAAAACGAAAACTCAAATTCAGGAAGCCTAGATCCTCCAACGTCCGGATTTCCTTAATAAATACTTAACCTTTTTCTAAATGACAATGTATTGGCACTGTCTAGATCTTAGTGTCGTTATCCGAACACATAGAACAACTGAATTTTGCTTGCACGCGAACCGGTGCCCAGGAGCCAAACGTAAAACTGATCCTACCCTAACATCCATCACCACACCAGGATACTAGATGTACAATATGGCCTGAAAATACCCACCCGAGCCCAAGTTATAGGCGTTACCGACTTAGCGACTGATATTGGTAATTACTTGCATGATTACTGTTAGAGCCGAACCAGCTTGCATATACTCCTATTGCTACTTGTGATACTGCTCTCCTGTGAGTTTCACTCCCCCACTTTTAAACTATTTTACTATTTTCTTGGGTGATTTGGATGTTATAAACCGTGATAATTGCACCAAACTTGTGATGATGTGAATTACCTGACACACGAACTATCCACACTACAAGTGATTAACGCGTCGTGGGCAGTGGATAGTACTATTGGTCTGACAAACCCAGTTGCTACGACCGGGCTGTGTGTCGGCAAACAGGCAACTGCACGCGTCCTAAACTTATTTATGTTGTTAGGCATAACTACACTGGGGCGTTGAACTGCACGTGACGCAGTTGGTGGGCTAGGGGTGTCTGCGTGACACGGCCCGGCGGGGTGAGGTGTCTGTGGCGACACGGCCCTGGGCGTGCTGAGGTGTCGAACGTGACACGGCACAGTTAAAACAGTCAATGTTTCACTTGTACACTCGTGTAATTCCATCTACGATCTGTGACTCGTGCAATTAAACTTGTTAAAGCATTATGCTACGAAACAACCAAACTAGTGAAACTCATCGGCTCGTTTAGCTGACCCTTTTTAAACTAACATGCATTTCAGGTAACTTGAGACTGATGTGATCCGTGTATGTTGTTCAAGACGTGTTTATAGACGAATACTGATATAATCGCATGCGGCTTAGAAGACTTATGTGGTTCATGGGAACACGCAGTTGTAACATACATGTAGTATGAAATCAACATTTTGTAAGTAATAAAATGTAGTATCTTTATAAACAATCTGCTTGTACCAGAGGTGTCTGTTGCATCCCGTGTTTTCTTCCGCTGCAGATTGGGGTGTGTCAGTTATTCTTTATCTCGCATTTCCATTTTTGCAGCTTGACTATTGTTCAATTTACACCTTACTCATTCCATACACTTATACATTTATGTTTTGCTTGTTTAGGCTAGACTTCGTGTCGCCGCTCCAACTCTACTACTCGTTTGTGATTATCTCGGTTTACTACGCAAACCATGAGTACCCTTGAACCATTTTATGTTTTAATACACTTTGCGTTGCAACATGTATCATTATCAAAATTCACAATCACACATACAATCATGCATACACAAACACTCAATCCATCAACATGCTACTTGTTATGCTATTTGTTATACATACTGGGACACACTTAATGCATGTTTTCTATCATTAACTTTGCAAGCCTACCTTAACATGTATAGCGCTATAGGAGTAGCACACCGCCCGTTGTGGGTCATTGTTAAGTATTCAATCTTTACGATCTTATCATTGCGATGATAAGATTACGCTAGTAGACACTTTGGTTTGATTTATAGTTCATGCAAGCTAGTATGATTCATATAACATACAATTGCCATGTGGATTTGAGACACTTTTCCCAATACTATGCTATGTAGACAAACTTGCATGCTCACCGACTATTTTTGTTGACATATATTTTAATACATGTTGTAGAAAATTGATGACGGTATGACAAGAAAACTACTTAGGGTGGACTAGAAACTCATTGAAACTCTATTAATGAACTTGAAATTCTTTTGTTATAAATTTGCATTCTGGTGTATTTGTTTTATTTTCAAGACGATATAACCTTTAGTAATGGAACAAAATTTGGTATTTAATTTATCGTCACAATTATAGTGTTATGATGTTTTGAACAATCTATTCCGTCTCACTCTGATGTTTCCGCCATCGATTAGGGTGTGACATAATCGATGACTTCGATTTCAGTTGAAAATAATAACCGAACTATGCGCACCCTAGCAGTGTTCCTGTCAAAAACAGACGAAGCCGAAACCAAACCAAAACATAATTAACCACCGATTATTAATTTTTGGTAGCCTTGTTTAACAAAAATTAACTATACTGAATCGTTCATATTTTCATATATTTCTAGCTTTTATACCTCCGGTTCATATGTTTCATATTTTATACTTTCATTTCATGTATTTAGACTTTCATTTCAAAAATTTATATCATGGGTTTATAATTCAATTTCATGTATTTCTAAGCAAAATTTTCGCTCAAGTTTGGTTTTGGAAATTAACCGAATTTAAACAAACCAGACCAAAAACTATCAATCAAACCAAATAAACCGAACCTATTAACAGAAACCAGTTGGTTAACAAACTAAACTAATCGATGACTTCGATTTCTGCTTCTCTTGAGGATAATAACCGAACCGACCGAACTATGCACACCACAATGAAATAGACTAACCCATGACTTGGCTTATGACGTGTATCCATCACAATGATGCTACAATAAATATTATACAAATAAGAAAACGATAAGAAACAAGTACCACAGTGCAAAGTGTCACCTCGCCGCATCACGCGGTCACCTGATGGTATTATATATTGGCTTAATTGTTGTTTCAATAACCTTCACTGTGTTCTTTGTCATTTTATTTTCCTTTCAGAATGACGGAATATGTTGATGTTGTGACATGGTGATACCCTCCTGTGATTTATGATAATTAGCTATGTAGTTACCGTATGTGATTGTATGTAATCACGATTAATTTAACAAAACCTTTTTTGTCTTCAAGGGAATATTCTGATGATCAAATGATGTCTTTCATATGTGAGTTTAGATTTTGAAGATTATAGGTTATAGTGTAATTATCTTAGAAAATATAAGAACTGATATTAAGAAAAATAGTTAAAAAGAAATTTATTGTATTTTTTAAAACCCTATATCCAAATTAATGGTTACATCAATGAATATTTAAAATATTTTTAATTGTACTAGGATGAAATTGTTAGGTATCAAGTGGCGCAGCGGACCAACATATATGCACAAACGATATAAAACACGCGGATAGAAAATAAACACGACACAAGAATTTTAGTTGGTTCGGCCCAAGTGGGGGACCTACATCCACGGGCTGCAACTAAGTTATTAAAGCTCAAAGGCACACGATTACAATTTCAATGACTAGGTTATATAGAAAATTAATTAGGGTTTTCAACTTGGCCCCAAGAAACCTAACATGGTCGAAACCGGACCCAAGATCTCTAAGCCTTCACAAAACCAACAATCTCCCACTTGAAAGCTTTGCAAATACTCCAACCCACCATCACGCGAACAATCAACCAAGTCATCTAGTAACTCCAGTAATCCAAGCCTCCAGTTCTAAGAACAAGCTAAAACTCCAATATCAAAAGTTTCCCAAGCCTCTGGTTCCTAAGAACAAGCTAATACCTAGTTGTAGCGGCCCTTCTTACCAATAACCTGAATGGCCCATTGAAGCTCTCGATAACTCCAATACGGTCATCACAAACCCCGTCATGGCCAAACCAGCCAATAACTCATCCTCAATCTCAACTGGCTCCCACTTACTCGAATCACCAGCTCAAGAGATTTCTAGAGGATAGAACACGCTCCACTAACAACAACTTCACAAGAGAGATTTCATTCGGATTTCTGGTCTTGCGAACCCAAGGAAGATTTCAAGACTGTGTCTGAACACCCCTTGTGCTCCCACTGTTACGAAAATCTCGTCCGTGCTCAGACCTCCGAATAAGCTCAAACGGATTACCTAGAAACCCGAAGTCCTTTGCGGTAAACTGGACTCGTTTAACTCTCGAATCGGTGAGACAATACTCTACTACTCCGAAGTTGGTTCACTTCTTCGACGACGCAATAACCTTCACATTCCAAAAGTCTTTAACAACATATTCACGGGTGCTTCATCGAAGTGGGTAACAAGAAATGAAGCAAAACAGAATCTCGAACCCACGAGCCTCCATTGCCTTCCACTAAGTCCCAATGTATCAAACTCAGACACATTCTCAGAGGTAGGAGTTCACTAATGAATGTCCATACCTCCATGCAGCCTCACCAAGTCATCTATGCCCAGCTCCCATTATCCATGTTATCCCAACTTATGTCAAAACTAGGCCTGTAAACGAACCGAACGAACACGAACGTAGGCATGTTCGTGTTCGTTCATTTAACTTTAACTGAACACGAACATATAATCGAACACACTTTCTTGTTCGTGTTCGTTCATTAAGAAATAGGGCACGTTCGTGTTCGTTTATGTTCGTTTGTTTAATGCCTAAACGAACGGTTTACGAACATAAACGAACATAAATAAAATAAATTAACTGGACATATTTGAATAAACATAATCAAACATGATTAACAAACATAAACGAACACAAATGAACGTAACTGAACATATATAAACAAACACAATTTAACATTACTGAACACAAACAAACAAGTCTAATATATTACAGTTCATCCGAAAACACATCTAAATTAGGGTTCATAGATACTAAAATTAAGTAGTTTTTTATATAAATATTAAATAATCAGGTACGATCTAAGAAAAATTTTAAAATTTCATTTTTTATTACTAGAAAATTCAATTACTAATTAGCTATATTTATATTAGTAGTTAGAAAACCTAATATTTATATAAATCTAACTATTTATGTATTTACTAAAATTTAAACGAACATAAATGAACGTACATAAACGAACGTTCACGAACATAAATGAACGAACACAAGGTATGTTCATGTTCGTTCATTTAATTAAACGAACAAAATTTTGTGTTTGTGTTCGTTCGTTTATTAAATAAACAAACATAAAACGAACTTCCCACCGAACAAGTTCATGAACAGTTCATGAACGTTCGGTTCGTTTACAGGCCTAGTCAAAACTGATACACATGAGTTGAGTCTTCACTCATACTTCCTCAGTGAAAATCTTCACCGATCCCCTCAAATTTCACACCACTGATCACTACTGAACAAGAATAGCTTCACAGTTCTAGACCAACTAATAGGCAAACAGTTATAACAACAATCGAGCATTCATGGAAAGCAAGCGGTACCAAGGGTTCTATGACCGTACACACGGCAGGTTAACGCAAACCCTGCCCGAAAGATCATCCAAACAAGCAATCACTAACCTCTTTTTTCACTTATGTCGTCGTCACCAGCACAGTCGCTGGTTATATTTTCCCAGGTTCATCCATCATCAAGAACCACGTCCAAGTTTCTTATGACAAACCAATCAACCAAAATCCAAACCGCCGAACATTCTGATCCTAACCATCTCGTATCTTGTTATAACAATAACAAACGAGAATAAATCGGAAAACAGTGAACCGACAAATCAATGGCATGGGCCTGACCTTGACGACTATTCTACTAAACATTATCAATCAAACCGATTTGCTCCTATAACAACTAACAAATCAAGTAACTGAAAAATAAATTGTAAACAGTTAACTCAGATTATCTCTTGCAAACAAATCTCTACCCGAATGCTGAGCCCATAACCCGAACTCGATCAACGACTGAATATAAACTTAATCAGCGGCTCCAATCGAATTCCAAAAAATAATTAACGGTGGAACAAGGATTTAATAAATTTGGTACTTCCCTCGATCAATTCAACAAAAAAAAACTACACCCCAAAACCAATTTGCAAACTCGTGGTGACTTCACAATTTCAAACGGATTCCAGCGATTCACAAGGCATAACCGGCTATCGATGTCAACTAAACCATTAACACTAGCCCAAAACCTAATCGCAATCCAAGAAAAATAACCCATCTTTTTTTGTGTTCTTCGATGTTATCACATAGGGCTGCCCAAACTGCTCGACGATCGGTCGAAAAATTGCCGAAAAATGCTCGTTCGATTCCCGCTCAGTTTGTAAATGAGTCGTTTGGCTCGGTTCGATTTGAAACCAAGCCAAGCATGAGCAAAGGTCCGCTCGCTCGTCGATCGCTCGGTTTCATTCGAATTATTTTTATTAGATAATTAATATATATATATAGTTATATAGATAAGTAGCCTAAGAAAAATTAAAAGCCCAAGAAACACACTAGCCCAACTCAATACCAAAACCTAACCCTAATTGCTAAAAATTCAAATCATCACCTAATCTCCTGCTACATACCTCGCGGCTGCTCAAGTTCAACTCATACGGATACGATACAATCTCCTACCTGGCGGCTACTTCAAATCAAGAAGAAGTTTATGGCTTTTGAGCTAAATGACAATTTGTATTTCGCATTTTATTATGTGCTTCTTGATATTGTTAAGAACGTTTTTCGAAACATGATTTTAGTTATGTATTGCTTTTGTTAGTAACGTATTGGGCATGTTTTAATTAAGTTAGGATTTGTTTTTGTTGAATGCAGCCTTGTAATAGTCTTGATTTCAGTTTTTTTTTGTTGCTACACATGTTTTAATTTCGGTGCTGAGAAAAACCGAGCGAAAACGATCCGCTCAATTCAAATTCAATCCAAGCATGAGCATCACTTTTGTGCTAGTGCAAAGTCGATCGGATTGGATCGGTTGTAATTCAATCCGAGCACGGGCAGACTCTCACTCGGATCAGAACGACTCATGAACACCCTAATCACAACAGTAGAAATCCCCTATTGATTACAAGGAAACACAAAGTAAACATATGAATACTTTGACTTGCTTTCTGTTCCACAACATGAAGAAAATAAATACTTTCTTTGTACCCAAACCCCAAGACGGCAATAACCACAAAAATCAGCCACGGAGTTACTACGACGACACGAATTTGTAAAATAATGTGATGGCAATTTCTCGAAACGGGAAAACCAAACCTCCTGGAATCATTTCAAGTGTAAAATTGTGTGTTAAACGAGCCAACCTCGCGTAGCGGGCTAACACACATGCACAAACGATATAAAACATACGGATAGAAAATAAACACGACACAAGGATTTTACATGGTTCGTCTCAGTGGGGGATCTACGTCCACATGCTGCAACTAGATTATTTTATTAAGTTCTAAAGGACACGATTACAATTATAGTGACTAGGTTATATAGAAAATTAATTAGGATTTTCAACTTGGTCCCCAAGAAACCTATATGGGCCGAAACCGGGCCCAAGATCTCTAAGCCCTCACAAAGCAAATAAACCCAATAGTAATCAACTTATTATATACATATTACAAACAAAACGAAATGAACGGTTAATATAATATAAACAACTATGGAGGAATAGTGCCAGGCAGCTGGCCTGGTACTTCCACATGGACCAACCGTTTATTATTTGTTTACGCTCTAAAATTACGGTTTTGCCCTCATTTTAAAATTACGTTTTTGCCCCTTGCTCAAAATAAAATTACGCTTTTGGCCCCGGCAAAAAATTACGATTTTGCCCACGACTCAAAATTATGATTTCGCCATCAGCTCAAAATTACGTTTTCACCCTTTTCAAATGGAAAAAATATATTTTCGCCCCCACCTTAAATTTACGATTTTGCCATCTCTGCAAAAATAGATTTTTCCCCATTTAAAAAAATTATGATTTCGCCCTCAGTTAAAAATTACGTTTTTTCCCCTGTTCAAAATAAAATTACGCTTTTGGATCCGACTCAAAATTACGATTATGTCCTCGGTGCAAAATAAAATTATGGTTTTGCCTCCGGCCTAAAATTACGATTGTGCCTTTAGTTTAAATTTATATTACTGTTTTGCCCTAAGTTCAAAAGTACGAAGTCGCCCTTGCGTAGATTTACAATTTTGCCCTTGGTTTAAATTCCAGTGCTGTCATCACTTTAGCTTTTGGCAAATTATGATTTTACACCAGTGAAAAAATATAACTTTTCATTAGTTAAAAATAACAGTATTGCGATTGTTTTAGTTTTTTAGCAAAACTATAAAAGTGTTATGTGTTTATTGGTTGGCTCGATTTAATTGTTTTCCGTGTCAACGAACTGCCTAAAACTCGTTTATTATTCGGCCATCGTCCCGGAACGCGGGCGTGTCATCAACTAGTTTTCATAATATACTTATTAGCTTCCTGAAATTCGTTTTCAATATATGTTTGAAGATACATATTTTCGAAAAGTTGTTTGCTATCAAAGTAAACTCGATTTTATTACAAAATGAATTAAACTTTTGAGTTTGACCATTTATAAGTTTAATAACATTAATGTTTTCTACATTTCATAAGCAATAGTCATCATAAAAATAAAATCTGCAATAAGATTATTAACTACAATGTCATCTAAAAAATAAAATTTACAATAAGATTATTAACTATATGATGAATGATCCTATTTTCAAAAATTATTCAATGTTTTCTACATTTCATAAGCAATAGTCATCATACATATGTTTTTTTAGGGAAAGATTTAAATAGACAGTCACTTAAAAATAGAAAGTCATAGGAAGAGTATCAAATGAACTTGGGTTGAACTCATTTAAGTGGTAATGGAACTGTTTTGTCGAAGTCTACGATCTTAGATTTTAGGTTTTTGCTTGTAGATTTTAAAATTTTTGTTTATATCATTGTGTCTTTTTCTTTGGCGTTGCATTTTTTATATTTTTTACTTTTGTCATTTTGTCTTTTTTTGTGATTCATTGCGAAATTTTCCTCGGCATTGTGTTATTTTTCTTAACATTGTGTTATATTTTGCTCAATATTGTGTTATATTTTACGATTCACTGTGTCTTTGTACCCTTTCTAGTTTTAGGAGACTTTGTTATAATAATTTTACCCGTGTTTGAACAATTTTATATATAATAATAGAAAGTTGTGATAATAGTAATTGAAAATTTTTAAGTATATGTTTCTATTTTAGTAATATTTTATTTAAGATTCATTTTATTATATATATATATATATATATATTAATAGAAAGTTGTGATGAATAGTAATTGAAATTTTTAAGTATATGTTTCTATTTTAGTAATATTTTATTTAAGATTCATTTTATTATATATATATTCATTTTCTATTAAAAGAGAAAGAGCATTACATAAGCATTGCTTAGGTGTCAACCATTAAGGTTATCCAACAATGTCATTGTTAAGTCATTATTACATCATAAATCATCAATTTTAATATTATCTTTAATACATTTATATTAAGTTAAAAAAAGGGGTAATTTGAATTTAAAAGTTATAGGAATATATAATATGCATTTAATGCACGTCAGGAAACTTCGTATAAACATATCTTCTCTCTCTTCTCAATTATACAAACCTTCGTCTTCTCTCATAATCTCTATTCTTCTTTTTCACAAGACTCATTCAAATTTTGAATTTTGAATCCGAATCCAAGCTTTCACTGCTGATTCCGAAGAAGATGACACCGGAATCCCCGTCGTTGACGCCGTCACGAGGATTGGAGGAAGACGAAGAAGAAGATGAGGTTATATTTTTCTGGGTGTTGATGTGTTGAAATTGAGCATGCTTTCTCTCTCCACTTCAGTTAATCGTCCATGAGCGCCAAACCATTTCCTGTATTCTCCTTCCACTTCAATTCACGCAACTCATCTCCTTTAGCTTTCTCTCTCTCATCTAGCATTATCTTCCATAGCGACGATCAACAATAGATTCTTATGGATTTCCATATTGAGCTTCACTAATTCAACATCTTCATCGCAAACAAGGTCAGATCTGCCCCTTTCTTTATCAATTAGGGTTTCAAAAAATATCTTCATCTCTAATCTCTATGCTTTCTTTATCAATTAGGGTTTTTATTAACCATTTGTTCAACCCGTTTGAGTTTACCACGATTTGATTAACCATGTGTTCAACCTGATTTGAAGTTATCACGATTTTATTAACCCTTTGCTCAAGAGAGATTTGAGTTTATCCCGATTGGATTAACCATGTGCTCAGTCGGATATTGTTTGGTTTTAAATGCTATTGTATTTACTATGTTCATCAAATTGTTGTGATCTGTATTTGTGCTCAATCGGGTATTGTTTATGATTTTAGGGTTTTTATTAACCATGTGTTCAGAAATTATTGTATCATAATCAGGTTTTGTGGTTTGAATCTTATTTAGTATAAAAAGGTCTTTTGATTTTTGTAATATATAAGTTCCATAAACTGCATCATTAATTGGAGTTACTTTTTTTCATCGAAATTAGGTTTTACAGTTAAGATGTATTGATCTTTAATAACATTAATAAAGGTATTTTTTATGTTAACAGATTATCGAGTTGAATTGCCGGTTGTGTTGATAATGGGAGACAATTCCGATGATAATGAGGTTGTGTTGATAATGGGAGACAATTCCGATGATAATGAGGTTGTGTTGATGACAATACGGTTGTTGTGGTAAGTTTTTTAAATGGAACTCGCTTCCTCACTACCTTTTACTTTTGACCTGTGACTGAAACGTTTAATGTGTCGTATTGAGGTAATGATACAACTTGGTCCTGCATCATTTGAGATCAAAACTCATATTTCATATTGTCATTTTCTTCTTTATAGGCCATACGTAAAGGTTACGGCTTTATGTTTTCACATGAATAACCAAATGATCACCAGGTAATGTTATACATCAATAAATGTCTATGAATACGAATGGATTAAATTCATCTGAATTTACACGATCACACATAATCATTTACTTTATATATGTTAATGTGTGAGAACTTCGTTAGAAATGTGAAGGATTAGAACCAATACATGAAGATGACATTGGAATGTTAGGAAACTGTTTTTTGTGATAGAATAGTTTACTTTTTTTTATTATTTTTTTTTTGAAGATTGTTTACAATTGGAAGGAGTGATAGGCAGGGTTTATGGTGAACAAGACTGTTCCATTGTTGGGTTCAATAATCACATGTAATCAATAAGTTTTATGATTCTCTACGATTTATGGGTTCATCTATTAGGGTTTGTCTAAGTCGATCAGGTTTGTTTTATAACCGTTGAATTTTATTTATAATCGATTTCTTCGATTTTCTGCGTTGTTAATAGATTGCAAGTGTGATCTTAAGTTCTACACTAAAATTTCCGATATTCATGATACTGAAACTCAGATTAAAAATATTTCTACACTTCTCTGTATTGCTTCATTGTCAAAAAAGAAAAATCGTATTATGAAATTTGATTGCAGTTTGCAGAGATGCAATTTCTTAAGGCCGGTGACAACAATATATTGGGATATTGTAGCAAACATTTACGGTATGACGGTTTGTTAAAGATATATTTCTTGGATTGTGGAAGGTTTTGTTTTTAAACCTTAATCTTATATATATTTGTTGAACATTTGCACACATTTAGCAAATTGGGAATTTTCATGATTTTGGAACACGTGCGTTCACTTTATTGTTGATTTAGAAATTATAGTTTAATTATGTTTACGTGACTCAATTTTGTGGTCTTTGGAAGGAATTGAAGCAAAAGTAGAGTTCATGATTTATTTACTGGAAAGCTAATGAAGATGTTGTATACATATCAGTGATCCATGGAGACGCTATTGCTCAAAACACAAACAAGGCACGCCAGATGTTCGATGAAATTCCTAAGAGAAAATTACTGCTAGATTATGGTGCATACAACGGCTTTAGGCGATGTGAAGTATACTAGACTAATAGATGAAATGGAAGAATATGATCTTCTTCATGATGATGTTGCATTTCATACAATGCTCATTTGGATAATCTTCTCCCAAAAATTTGTTAATTTGTGATTCTTGCTTGATTAACAAAGAAGTGTATGCCGAACTGAGGATTGCAACTGCCTTGAAGCGAAGCAATTAAGCGGTAAAAAATCGAATATCGACCGATATTTGAGATATCGGTAATTGCGCTGGGATATCAGTAATTTAAATAGTGTGCTGAATTTATAAATACTCTCCTACTATGAAAATTCGTAGGTTTGATTAGCTAGAGCTGATAAAAAAAATAGATATGAAATGACATGTATGGTGCATTTAGCATGTCATTTGGTTCTGAAACATTACATTATTACCAAATATTATATTAAAAACATGATTAGGATATAGCATACACATGATATACTAATATTACTTTTTAATTATATACAAGGCAAGCATTTGGAGTAGAAAACATGAAGATGACACTATGTCAACAGATGATTCTCAAGAAGAAGAACATTGCAGTGTTTTTTTCCAGGTCAGTCTTCTTTTAACCAAGTCAACTTTTCTACATAGTTTTTGCTAACTTTTTGTACCTTTTTGTTACCTTAATGCTATAAAAAGTTAAATATAAAGAAGCAAATGTATTTTTATCTTTTTTGGATATGTTAAGCCATTCGGCTAATCGGCTGTTATTTTATCAGGTTGGGCTAAACATCCAGTTTCAACACGAAAGGAGTTAATGGTCTTAATTGAAGCGTTCGTTGTGGAACTCTTAAATCTGAAAAAAGACTCAGTATTTGAGGTTAAATTGCCTACTTTCCCAAATGTACACTTTTATGATGCCAAATGATCTAAGTTTAATCATTTATTTAAGTTTCTATTTTTGTCTATTGAGTGCACATAACCAATTCAATATGACACATTTTCCCATTTTAACTTTTATCTTAGTTCATATTTTTGGTCTGTGTACATGCATCTGTTCAAATTTTGTATGAATTTGAGTTATATCCTATTCCGAAATTTGTTTTGTGGTCAGAAGTGTATCCTATGCTTTGTTGGCATTCATTTTATAATATTTGTTTACCATGTAAAAGAAGTAGCGCCATAAGCTAGAAAAGAGATGCCTTACTGTCATTTGCTTTTGTATATCCTACCATGACCGGTTATTTTACGGTAAGAGAGGGTAGATACTCAAATGTTGTTGGACATGATAAAAAAAGAATAATGGATTTAATAATCCAAACTATTAGTCGTTGGCCGACAACGGTTCCAACTTCAAGAATAACTAGTGGTGGTCCAACCTTTTCACATATTGTAAACTAATGGGCCTTTACTAACATAACCATAATTTCTTTTTGTCCCCTTATCCTTTTCGGTTTAATAAAGGTCTATTAGTTTATAATATATGAAAATGTGGGACCACCAATGGTTGTTTTTTAAGTTAGGACCGTTGCCGACCAACGGCTAATAGTTAGGATTATTAAAATCCATTATTCCTTATAGTTAGCATTACTTTGTTTGTATGACAGTTCACACGAATATATAGTGTGCTTATGACATCACCATAACCAACCTCCAATTGCTCACTCACTGGTGTCTTGCTTTTAATTTAATGATAATATTGATGATGTGGATGTATGTTTTGAGGAAATAACTTATATCCAAGTTTTCTTGGAGATCTCTGATTTCTTCTTTAAAAAGTAACCTTATTTATTGTCTTTTAACCTACATTCTTTTTGTATTTATAAATTTATGTACCATTAGTGTAATTATTGGCATTTCTAAAAGAAACCTGGAACTAATATCTTTGACTTTTTGAAGTCAAAGTCAAAAAATCAAACAGGGTCAACTTCAATTTGAAGCTTTTTATCAACATATTGCATCATAGTTTGACTTTTCGGTTCAAAACTATTACTCGCTTGCAACTTGACTATACATACAAGCTATTATTAGGAGCCTAAATGCATACAAACTGATTTTTATACTGTAAAACAGTGTATGGATATATGTACTTGCACTATTTTACAAAGCAAAATATATACAATAATGATTATAAATTAAAGGGTTAAGCGTAAAAAGTTATTCAATTTACCTTCAAGGATACAAATTGTTAGCCCACTAACATAGCAACTTTTCCAATCTTAGAAAGGTACAAACTTTCAGTTACTATGTGAATTTCCATGTACACTTTCTTGATACAATATTTTTGGGTTTATGTTACTTGAATGATTTGTAAACCTTATAATGTTCATAATATTTTGAAGGCACCCGAATATTAGCAGGTAAAGTGGGGCCGTTAGCTTAGACATTTTGAAGGACTAATAGAGGCTAACATTAACATAAATAAACAGCAGATGCGTCATTGGATCTTATGTGCAGTTACCACTGTTCAGTCATCAACTGGTCTTCGTGGAGGTAAGACTTCTACTCTTCTGTGTGTTGCATTTATATGACTCTTTTTTATTATTTTTAATAACGAATGCCTTACATATTTGATATGCACTTCGCGCATTATTCATAAAGAATCGGGTTTTGTTATCAAAATGCATCGGATTGCCACACGCTTGATAACACCAAGACAATAAGCACTCTTTGACACTCATTTAACGATTCATTTGGTTGAATATTGTTGCTGTATAAGGTGTTTTGTCAGAACACAGGCGTTTTATGATTATGTTTTAAAATGTTGTCTTTTTTTCAATATATTTTTGTGGGTAATTCTTGAATCTTCTTATGAACTTTTCATGTTTATGAAATGTAGCAACCACATTGTTCAAGGACGGGCCAGAGGACAAGGCAACAAAAGCTGAACGCCATAATCCGCACATTGTTCGTTAAGAATTGGGTTTCGGTATCAAAACGTATCAGATTGCCACACGCTTGATAACACCAAGACAATAAGTACTCTTTGACACTCATTTTATGATTAATTTGGTTGAGTATTGTTGCCTTTATAAGGTGTTTTGTCAGAACACATGCGTTTTATGATTATGTTTTAAAAAGTTGTTTTTTTTAGTATATTTTTAGTGGGTAATTCTTGAATCTTCTTATGAAATGTTCATATTTATGAAATGTAGCAACCACATTATTTAAGAACGAGCCAGAGGACAAGGTAGCAAAAGCTGAATGTCTTAAAAATGAGCTGAGACGGAGGTTGATGGAGAAATAATGTAAGTAAAGAAGTCTATTGTTGTGAAATATGGTCTAAATCATGTCACTTATCTCATCTAGCAGGTGAGTTGTTACTTAATTTTTTGAACCACATTTGTTATATTGTCAAAAGCTAATCTTTTTTTAGTCGTATTTCAGAATAAGGCACACTTAGTTATCATTAGTCATGAAAGGAGAAAGAGTATTAGGTCAACCAGAAAAGCGTGGTCAACATATTTCAGAACGAGGAACGCTTGGTTATCATTAGTCATGAAAGGAGAAAGAGTATATCGGAAAGCGTAGTCAACATGTTTTGAAAGCTACACTCAATGGGTGTTTATTTCATTTCAAAGTTTGGGTCAACACTGTTGAATAATATAATTTACTTTGAGTAACTCGTGTAACACACTCTTTGTTGAAATTTGATAATTGTCCACTTTTTACACAACAATGATCTTTCTAATATATTTGGTTACTTAAATATTTATGATAAATAATAAATGTACATACGCCAAAATTTGTTTCGCAGTCAATGCGTGAAAAAACTTTTCATCATTTATATGAGTCTAACTTTAACAGGACATAACCACATACATGAACAAGAATTACTTCTTACAAAGATTGAAAGAAAGAAGATCCAATATTATGTGGTTATGTATAATATTTAACTGCAACTTGAACCAGATGATGTTTGTTATATATTAATTAGACTTATTATTAATTTTTCTGCCTACTGGACTATGAGTTTGAATGTCAATATATATCAAATCCCCGACAATCTAAATGAACCGATAATTACTTACTAATTAATATAATAAAACATTACTAAAACTACCCGTGTTTTACACGGGTCCGACTACTAGTATATATATATATATATATATATATATATATATATATATTAATAGGAAGTTGTGATGAATAGTAGTTGAACATTTTTAAGTGTATGTTTCTATTTTAGTAATATTTTATTTAATATTTATTTTGTTATTTTTATTTTTATTTAGTGATAAGAAAGTTGTGACGAATGGTAATTGAAAATTTTTAAGTATACGTTTTTATTTTAGTAATATTCTATTTAATATTCATTTTATTATTCAGTAATAATAGTAATTGAAATTTCTTAGCTATTAATTTCTTTATTTTTCATTAGTAGTATTATATTTGGTATTTAATTTGTTCTTTTGTTATTATTTTTAATAGTATTTTATATATTATTCATTTGATTTTTCTGTAATAAGTAGTAATTAATAATTCTTAGGTATTTGTTTCATTATTTTTCATTAGTAGTATTATATTTAGCATTTAATTTGTTTTTTATAATAATTTACGTTCGTTAATTTTAAAAAAATCCAAATTTATATTTATGTTTATTTTTTTTAACATTCCAAGTTATCTATTTGCCCGCGCATTGTGATGGTACGTTAGCACGGGCATTGGATCGGTATCGATTCGGTTCGTTACAGTACCGTTATGTTCATGCACTCCCTATAGAAATCAACACGTGTTTTACGACCGAAACGATAAAAATGAAAGTTGGTACCGACACCGATGTTGTTCGAATGGTATCGCTGATTCAAATTAGGACGGTACTGGTGCCGAGATTCAATTATCGTCACAAAGAAAGTTGTATAATAATTTTTTTTAACTGGAAACCATAAATATGAATACAGATAACATGAACAGTACCGATGTTGTTTGGTACGATACGCTAGCGATTAGATGTTAGTTTATCGAAAGAAAAAAAACAATAAAAATAAATACCAATACCAAACTTACATTGTTCGTTTGGTTCACTACATAACGACATGATATCTGTTATCGAAAAAGAAACCATAAAATTAATACATATTGGTACCGATGTTGTTGAGTCCAATACGCTATGGTAGTGATACAATCTTAGTTTATCGAAAGCTAAAATAATAAAAATAAATATCGGTACCGATACAAATATTGTTATGTCGGTTTCAGTTCGGATTTGTACAATAGCAACACATTAGTCGTTTTCGATAAAGTTTATATGACAATTTTGAAACAAAAAAACATATAACGCAAACAACCGAACCGATATCAACTAAATAACATCGGTGCCGGTATCGATAATTGTTTTCGATCGATGTAAGGTTTCTCTTTCGCTTACTATAGCAAGTGTCGGTACCGTAACGAACCGAACAGATATCAACCGAATTCACACTACGAAGCGCGGGGAAAAATCACTATATATATATATATATACATATTAAAAGTAAGTGAGGATGAATAGTAGATACTAATTTGACAATTAATATAATATAATATAATATAATAGTTTAATATAACTTTAATAATTTAAAATAATGTTAATAATTAAATTTAAATTTAATAACTAAGTATACATTTGAAACCCTTTTCACATGTATAATTATCATTTAGTTTGATTTTTCTTATGTAACTCTTTTCATTAATATTTTAGAAAAAGGTGCACAGAATCAGTGTTGTTTGTTTGATTTCGTTTCGGATAAGTATCGTAGCGATATAATATCCGTTATCAAACCAAAAACCAAAAAATTAATACATAACGGTACTGATGTTGTTCGGTTTGACAGGGTATGTGTCACACCCTCAATTTCCACTTGCGGAGTTTTACCGCGAGGCGTGTGAACAAACCAGAATCTGAAACACTAGTACGTCGAACGACTGTATATGATTTGATAATACGTTTTCCAAAAATCATTTGTTTAACCATTCGTCGTAGATTTTATATTGTCTTAGTTAGTTACCAATGTTTAGCGGAAACATTAGTTTTTAAAGTTGAGCGGAAGCATAAAGTAAAGTAACGGAACGGGCGCCAACATAAACGCCAAAACCAAAGAAAAACCCAAAACAATGTTTGTAAATGAGACTCGATAAAAGATGTCTTGATCAATGCAAGTGAGTGCACCTAGAGCTCCTAGCGTCCTGAGAAACATGTAAGAAACAAGTGTCAACATTAAAGATGAGTGAGTTCACAGGTTTTCATAAATTCGTTTGTCCGGTTATGAGTTTGTTTCCCCCGTTATCCCTAACCCGGGATAACGATTTAGTTCCATTATTCCCAACCCGGAATAATACTGATAGTTCCATTATTCCTTACCCGGAATAATACCGATAGTTCCATTATTCCTAACCCGGAATAATAACGTTGTTGGTTCCATTATCCCTAACCTGGGATAATATTGCTGATGGTTCCATTATTCCTAACCCGGAATAATATTGTTGTTTGTTCCATTATTCCTAACCCGGAATAATATTGTTGATTCGTAATTAAGTTCAATGTTAACATATATAGGTAGCTAGCCTAAAGTTATGTCACGTAAGTGTTCGCGATCGAAGCTGACTGTTGTGCCTCCGTGTTGCCAGGCCTATCACTGACCATGGCGAAGTTAGGCCAAATTATTCACCCGTTGACCATACCCGGTCGGCTAGCGCGACTAGCTCGGATGGGGCTTGTCGGGCCCAGTAGTACTACTTATAATTTCCCCGCTATTTAAACCCAATACTAACGATCCGAGAGATTGTCGAGGACTTATGTGATATAGCTGCTTAGTGACCATAACGTTACATTAACATTAACTTAGTTACCGAATAGCTATGTGACGTTGATTTCGTATAACGTAAAGAGATTGAGTTGAAGAGTGTATACATGTTTCTCCCCCTGTTGTTTAAAACCGGATAAAATTAGGGGCCGTGAACTCACCTTTAGTTGCTCGGTTAGTGTAACACAGAAGTTGCAAATGATGGGACCGCTAATTGCGTCCTAATAAACCAATTGATTTCAAGTCAGTGTGTGAACACACCAATACAAATTCTACACATAATTTACGCACAAAGTGATACACACAATCAAAATTCCTAACACTCAAACATGCATGCAAGTATCCTCATGTGAACATAGTAATCAAAACAATTTATCATGAACATAATCCAATCCATGCAACACTTTGGTGCACACATTCACAAGTTATCAAGTTTCAGCTTACATACTCATAATTCGGCTTTTTTCTAGGATTTTTATATAATAGTTCCAACGTTCCAAAAATTCCAATTATTTTACAGCAGGTGACAACTATACTGTAGAAATGTATATAAATTTTTCAAGTCCTAATACTTTACCAATTATCCATAAATATTAATATACTAGGCTGCAGTCAGATTCGTCACTTTCTGACTGCAGTCCACGGAAGAATTTATTTAAAAATCACTGTTCGTCCAATTAACAAAATTCCAGTGGGAGTTGCCCGGAAATTTCCATACCTAGTTTCTGTACAAATTCCATGATTCGACTCCCTACAGATTTTTAAATCCAACTCGATAAACAACTAACAAAATTTCAGGATTTTCACAGCTTTAGTTACTGAACTTAATTGGCCACTTAATAATATCAAACGACTTCAGAAAAATATGAATCCAGTGCCATTAGATTCGTTATTTAAAACTCTACGTTTTAGACTTCAGAAAATCCGTTTTTCGACAACTAATGACCGAGTTACAGCCAGTTGAAGTCGGCTGTAACCATCATTCAGCAGCCTGATTCAGCACTTTATCACAAACTAACTCGCTTAAACCGTTTATATATTGAACATATGCGATCAAGAACAGATTTTTCCAATCATATATCATTATATATATCATATCCATGCAAACCCTAATCATAATCTCTAGTTTTTATCGATCAAAACGCAGCCTATGTTACATGATTTCCGAAAACATCAAACTTTCAAACTAGCATAATCAATCCGAAAACAACACAATCACTACATTCAAACACATATATCCGAATATGATCATGTAACAATGATAAATCCTAACCTTTAATGACAAGGTAAATGAACCGTGAGTGAGATGAGGAACCGATGATCAAAGATAATTGCGACCGAGGATGAAGATGGCGAGGGGCTGCCGCGCGACCGAGAGATGATGTAGGAGGCTACACGCGATCGATGGAACTAGTGAAGGGCTGCCGACGGCTGTTTAGATATTAGGGTTTGTGTTTTGTTTTTGATTTGTGAAGAAGGATCATGCATGTGTGTGTATATATAGCGCAAAGAGATGGGTTCAAGGTTTGGGTTGATCGCGGCCACAAGGGACTTGGGTTTAAGGTTTGGGTTCATTTGCGGCCGAGGGGTTTGGGTTTAAGGTTTGGGTTTAAAACTTGGTTCACTCCTAGAGTCACAAGGAATCGAGGTTGGTTCGTGTCGCGGTTCGGTTCGGTTCGTGTACATATTTACCATAAATATTTTATAACTAAAACAATCACATAATCGAACATCACATATTCACCAACTAATAAACGTTTAATACACATAGAACATACTTCATTTGACAAGTTCACTAAATTATCGTAACTATTTCGAGCGTGCAAATTCAAGTCTCCGAATTAATAACCGTGAAGTAGTGCGTTTAAGTTATCCGAAAAACCGGGATGTCACATTATCCCCATGTTGAAAGAATTTTTGTCCCGAAAATTGAGTAAACGCGGTTTATAATGCAGCGTACATGTTTAGAGTGCCACGCACAAAGAGTTAGTTCGGTTACGATGGTACGCGAAGTTACAAGAAGTTCCCAAGTGCCACGCACAAAGATTCCCAAGTGCCATGCACAAGGATTTAGTTAACAATGGTACGCGAAAGTATGAGAAATTTCCAGGTTGTCACATCATCCCCATGTTGAAAGAATTTTCATCCCAAAAATTTAGTTGCTGGTATCGTTAGTTTGCTGCTCAGTTGCGAAGACGTGTGGGTATTTGCTTTTCATTTGGTCCTCTCTTTCCCACGTGAACTCCGGTCCACGCTTAGAGTCCCAACAAACCTTAACGATCGGAATCTTGTTGTGCCTTCGAGTCTTGATCTCACGATCCATGATCTCGATAGGCTGTTCCACAAAGTGCAGTTGTTCATCCACTTGAATCTCATCCAATGGAATGACTAGAGTTTCATCTGATAGACACTTCTTCAGATTTGACACGTGAAACACGTTGTGAACTCCACTGAGTTCGGCAGGAAGGTCTAATTGATAAGCTACGGGTCCAATACGTTTCAAGATCACAAACGGACCTACGTACCGTGGGTTTAGTTTGCCTCATTTTCCAAAGCGGATTACACCCTTCCAGGGTGACACCTTTAGTAGGACGCGGTCGCCTACTTGAAATTCGAGCGGTTTGCGTCGTTGATCAGCGTAGCTTTTCTGTCGATCTCGTGCCGCCGCCATGCGGTTTCTGATTTGTACAATCTTTTCAGTAGCCTCAAGTATCAACTCAGGGCCTGTAAGTTGGCTGTCACCGACTTCTGCCCAACAGACCGGTGATCTACATTTACGACCGTATAATGCCTCAAACGGTGCTGCCGATATACTTGTATGGTAACTGTTGTTATACGAGAATTCCACTAAAGGCAGGTGGATTTCCCAATTATTTCCAAAGTCTACTACGCATGCCCTAAGCATGTCTTCCAAGGTTTGTATGGTCATTTCGCTTTGACCATCAGTCTGAGGGTGATAGGTTGTGCTCATATCTAAGCGTGTTCCCAACGCTTTCTGAAGTGACTGCCAAAAGTTGGACGTGAAGCGAGCATCTCTGTCTGAGATGATGGATGTTGGCACTCCGTGCCGAGAAACTACTTCCTTAATGTAGATGCGAGTCAACTTCTCCATCTTACCTGTTTCTTAAATAGCTAGGAAGTGTGCGGACTTAGTTAAACGATCCACAATCACCCAGATGGTATCGCAACCATCCAAAGTTCGCGGGAGTTTAGTGATGAAGTCCATCGAGATCTGATCCCATTTCCACACTGGGATCTCAGGTTGTTGGAGTAGCCCCGATGGCTTTTGATACTCTACCTTGACTTTTGCACAAGTCAAACACTTACTCACGTAGGTGGCTATATCAGCTTTCATGTTGGGCCACCAATACGCAGCTTTAAGGTCTTGATACATCTTATCCGAACCAGGATGGACAGAGTATCGGGATTTGTGAGCTTCGTCCATGACTAGCTCTCTGAGGTTTCCGTAGAGAGGTACCCATATGCGATTCATGAAATACCGGGCTCCATTGGGTTTTACTTCCCAATCGCGTTCCATTTTTCCCACCGATTCGGCCTTGATGTTTTCCTCCTTAACTGCTTCTAACTGCGCGTCACGTATCTGTTCGGGTAACCCCAAATGAATGGTGAGCTGTAATGCTCGTACCCGACGAGGTTTCAAGTGTTCCTTCCTACTGAGGGCATCAGCTACCACGTTAGCTTTACCCGGGTGATACCGAATGGCACACTCATAATCGTTTAAGAGTTCGACTCAGCGACGCTGTCGCATGTTCAACTCCTTCTGATCAAAGATGTGTTGAAGGCTCTTGTGGTCTGTAAAGATTGTGCACTTCGTTCCATAGAGGTAGTGTCTCCAAATCTTAAGTGCAAACACTACTGCTCCCAATTCCAGGTCATGCGTTGTGTAGTTTTTCTCGTGAACCTTCAGTTGTCGGGACGCATACGCGATGACCTTATCGCGTTGCATGAGTACGCATCCCAACCCCTGAATGGAAGCATCACAATATACTACAAAGTCATATGTCCCTTCCGGCAAGGACAGAATGGGTGCACTGCAAAGTTTCTGTTTCAGCAATTGAAATGCCGCTTCCTGCTTGTCACCCCAAGCATACTTGATGCCTTTCTGGGTGAGGGTAGTAAGCGGTTGCGCGATCTTTGAAAATCCCTCGATGAAACGTCTGTAGTAACCAGCCAAACCCAAAAATTGGCGGATCTCCATCGGTGTCCTAGGTGCTTCCCAGTTTTTGATAGCTTCTATCTTGGCAGGGTCGACATGGATACCCTTTTCATTTACGATATGCCCGAGAAACTGAACTTCCCGAATCCAAAAATCACACTTCGAAAGCTTGGCATATAGTTTCTCCTGTTGAAGTAATCCTAGCAGTAATCGTAGATGTTCAGCATGTTCTTCTTCACTTTTAGAGTAGATGAGTATGTCATCGATGAACACAATGACAAACTTGTCGAGGTATGGTTTACACACACGGTTCATGAGGTCCATGAACACCGCGGGTGCGTTGGTGAGTCCGAAGGGCATGACCAAGAACTCATAATGGCCATACCGAGTACGAAATGCCGTCTTAGCGATATCCTCCTCCCTGATGCGTAGCTGGTGATAACCGGACCGTAGATCAATCTTGGAGTAGTAGCTTGACCCTTGCAGTTGGTCGAAGAGATCGTCGATACGAGGTAACGGGTATCGGTTCTTGACAGTAACCTTGTTGAGTTCCCTGTAGTCGATGCACATGCGGAAGGTCCCGTCCTTCTTCTTGACAAAAAGGACTGGAGCTCCCCATGGCGAAGCGCTTGGTCGGATAAATCCCTTTTCTAACAGCTCCTGAAGTTGGGTAGACAGCTCCTGCAGCTCGGCTGGAGCTAGGCGGTATGGAGCCTTGGCAATAGGAGTTGCATGGTTCGCCAATTCGATTTCAAACTCCAATTGTCGATGGGGTGGAAGACCAGGTAATTCCTCTGGGAATACATCGCAAAAATCACGGACGACAGGGATGTCTTCTATACGTTTCTCGTCCTTAGGCTGTTTGGTAACCAGTGCGAGTAAAGCGAAGGAGTTCTTTCTCCGAAGATACTTCTGCGCTTGCATGTAAGAGATGATGTTTGTGACGGCGCCTGCCTTCTCGCCTTGCACCGTCAAGATTTCGTCGTTAGAGAGCGGAATACGGATAGATTTTTCGAAGCAGAGAACTTCAGCTCGGACGTCGGATAGCCAGTCCATTCCGACTACCACGTCAAAACTACCCAGGGTAGTTGTCATCAGATCAATGGTAAAGGTGTGACCCGCGAGTTTGAGTTGACAGCCGGATACTATATGGGTCACATCTACGGATTTACCATCTGCTAGTTCTATGACATAAGGGGTCTCTAAGGGTTTAGGCGTGAGATTTAGGTTCTTCCTAAAAGACTCAGATATAAAGCTCCTATCCGCACCCGTATCAAAAAGCACAGTAGCAAAATGTTCATTAAGGGGAAACTTACCGGTGACCACGTTCGAGTCGTTTCTGGCCTCTCCGCAGCCCAATGTAAATGCGCGACCTTTGGCACCTCCTGTGCCACCATTTCCATTATTGTTGTTATTATTGTTGTTGTGGTTATTGTGGTTGTGGTTGTTCCCACCATTGTTGTTGTTGTTACGCAGCTGTGGGCAGTCTCTTTTGAAGTGGGTAGTGCTACCACACTGATAGCATCCCCGGTTAACACCCTGCTGTGGGCCTTGGGGTAGATTTTGGTTCTGTCGGGACATGATTTCCCCACGACAATCCTTTGCCGCATGTCCCACCTTGCCACATCGTTGGCAGCGATTCCCGGCACAAGGGTCGTGATGATGAAGATTACAGCGATTGCACTGCGGCTTTCGACCTACATAGCCGCTTGCGTTCTGGTTGTTGTTGTTGTTGGCGGGCTGATTTTGGTGACCCCGGTGGCTGTTGTAATTATTGAACCGTTTCTGGTTCCCCTGTTGTGGCTGGGATGATGAAGACTGTCTAACGGACGAGTCTTCAAACTTTCTTTTATTATCAGGGGCAACTTCAGTTGTACCCCTAGTTGGCAACTTTCTTTGTTCCACCGCCTTATCGGTGAGTTTATGCGCCAACCTGATTGCTTGATGCTCCGTTGCAGGGTTACTAGCCATTACCATACCCTGAATCTCCGGAACCAGACCCCCAAGGTAAAACTCGAGTCGTTTCTCCACAGTGTTGGCCAGATCGGGACATAGAAATACCAAGTCGTGATGTTTTGCTGTGTATGCTTCGATTTCAGATCCCACCATCTTGTGGTTCCATAAGGCTTGCTCCAACTGTCGCACTCTGTCTCGTGGACAGTACTCCTCTTTGATTAGGGCCTTAAACTTGACCCAGGCCATTGCATTTGCAGCAATAAGTCCACGCGTTTGGACTTGTGCATTCCACCAAGTTAGTGCCCCATCTTCCAGTGTTGAGGCTGCATACTTGACCTTGTTGGCCTCCAGACAGTTGCACATTTCAAATACCGATTCAGATTTTTCGATCCAGCGGACAAGTCCTATGGGTCCTTCTGCCCCCGAGAATTTGCTTGGTTTCGCGTCGAGGAACATCTTGTAGGGGTTAAAACCCCCTCCTGCTGACAGAGGACAGGTAGTCAGCGAGGAATTCTACTAGCCCAACTATTAGATTTTCTCCTGAAAATTTAATAATGGTTACCTGCCGGTTGGTTCTGAACACCCGCTAGAGCTGCGTTCACGTGCTCTTGAATCATTGCAGCTAGTTCTTCGGGCGTCATGTTAAGGTTTCCGCGTCGTCCAGTTGCCATTTAGATCTTCGAAAGACAACATAAACACACCCCGATAAGTCTATATATCCAATATAGTTATCCTACTTCGTACTTAAATAATTCTCAAGTTATGTCAGCTCAAATATATTAAATAGTCAAAAGAAGTACTTGATTAAATAAAGTTTCAATGTCTTACAAAGTGCCAACCAAACGTATCAGTTTACTATAAAGTCTCAAGTTTGAACATAAGTGGGAAAATAAATAGACTGAAGGAAAGTAAATAAAATAAGCGAGACGTGTTAGTCGTCTACGTCTCCATCCCCCAAATCACTATCATTGCCGTCATCCTGCGCGGCATTCCCGGCTTCTGCAGCTGGGTCCTCCTCTGGATCCTCCTCTGGATCCTCTTCTGGATCCTCCTCTGGATCCACTTCAGGATCCTCCTCTGGATCCTCTTCCGGATCCTCCTCTACCGGCACTGGAGAGGCCGGTGCTGGTGCAGGTGCGTGATTTTGCTCTAGCTCCTGAATTCTCCAACTAGATTCCAGGACTCTGTCTTCGAGCCAGTCGGCTCTTATCTGCTCAGCACGCAGATCTCTGGCTAAGGTGTTACGAGCTATCTTACTCGTATGTTGCTCTTCCTCGAGCGAGTCGGTTTTACCTGTCAGTTGTCGTATCATCCATCCCTGTGCTAGGATGGTTTCCTGCATTCTTTCTAATTGTTCTTGTTGTTTCTGTATCATATTTCTAAGTAGGTCATTCCCTACTTCTACCGAGTTAACCGGTTCAACCGGCACAGTGATGGTTGGGCGTGATGACGGCTCCTCCCCCAGAGCGAGCCTTTTTCTCGCAGCTGAACGTGTCTCCACGCCATAAGATGGTAAGGCTTCCACCATAGGTGCCTTTCCTGGCGCCCTTGGGTGCGAAAGTTTGTCGGATGATGATGATGATGATGATGACATTGCCTGTTAGGTCGTGTAGTTAGTTATGAGTTGTTTTCATTTCTTATTATGAAGTCATAATCTACATACACAGTTGTGGTACATCACATAATAAGATATAATCAGTTCGGTGCCAAACTACGTCTAGTGTCGTGTAATCAGCTATAGTTTAGGTCTACTTTTAATGCAAACCAGGTTCTCTATAGCTAGTGGCTCTGATACCAATCTGTCACACCCTCAATTTCCACTTGCGGAGTTTTACCGCGAGGCGTGTGAACAAACCAGAATCTGAAACACTAGTAAGTCGAACGACTCTATATGATTTGATAATACGTTTTCCAAAAATCATTTGTTTAACCATTCGTTGTAGATTTTATATTGTCTTAGTTAGTTACCAATGTTTAGCGGAAGCATTAGTTTTTAAAGTTGAGCGGAAGCATAAAGTAAAGTAACGGAACGGGCGCCAACATAAACGCCAAAACCAAAGAAAAACCCAAAACAATGTTTGTAAATGAGACTCGATAAAAGATGTCTTGATCAATGCAAGTGAGTGCACCTAGAGCTCCTAGCGTCCTGAGAAACATGTAAAGAAACAAGTGTCAACATTAAAGATGAGTGAGTTCACAGGTTTTCATAAATTCGTTTGTTCGGTTATGAGTTTGTTTCCCCCGTTATCCCTAACCCGGGATAACGATTTAGTTCCATTATTCCCAACCCGGAATAATACTGATAGTTCCATTATTCCTTACCCGGAATAATACCGATAGTTCCATTATTCCTAACCCGGAATAATAACGTTGTTGGTTCCATTATCCCTAACCTGGGATAATATTGCTGATGGTTCCATTATTCCTAACCCGGAATAATATTGTTGTTTGTTCCATTATTCCTAACCCGGAATAATATTGTTGATTCGTAATTAAGTTCAATGTTAACATATATAGGTAGCTAGCCTAAAGTTATGTCACGTAAGTGTTCGCGATCGAAGCTGACTGTTGTGCCTCCGTGTTGCCAGGCCTATCACTGACCATGGCGAAGTTAGGCCAAATTATTCACCCGTTAACCATACCCGGTCGGCTAGCGCGACTAGCTCGGATGGGGCTTGTCGGGCCCAGTAGTACTACTTATAATTTCCCCGCTATTTAAACCCAATACTACGATCCGAGAGATTGTCGAGGACTTATGTGATATAGCTGCTTAGTGACCATAACGTTACATTAACATTAACTTAGTTACCGAATAGCTATGTGACGTTGATTTCGTATAACGTAAAGAGATTGAGTTGAAGAGTGTATACATGTTTCTCCCCCTGTTGTTTAAACCGGATAAAATTAGGGGCCGTGAACTCACCTTTAGTTGCTCGGTTAGTGTAACACAGAAGTTGCAAATGATGGGACTGCTAATTGCGTCCTGATAAACCAATTGATTTCAAGTCAGTGTGTGAACACACCAATACAAATTCTACACATAATTTACGCACAAAGTGATACACACAATCAAAATTCCTAACACTCAAACATGCATGCAAGTATCCTCATGTGAACATAGTAATCAAAACAATTTATCATGAACATAATCCAATCCATGCAACACTTTGGTGCACACATTCACAAGTTATCAAGTTTCAGCTTACATACTCATAATTCGGCTTTTTTCTAGGATTTTTATATAATAGTTCCAACGTTCCAAAAATTCCAATTATTTTACAGCAGGTGACAACTATACTGTAGAAATGTATATAAATTTTTCAAGTCCTAATACTTTACCAATTATCCATAAATATTAATATACTAGGCTGCAGTCAGATTCGTCACTTTCTGACTGCAGTCCACGGAAGAATTTATTTAAAAATCACTGTTCGTCCAATTAACAAAATTCCAGTGGGAGTTGCCCGGAAATTTCCATACCTAGTTTCTGTACAAATTCCATGATTCGACTCCCTACAGATTTTTAAATCCAACTCGATAAACAACTAACAAAATTTCAGGATTTTCACAGCTTTAGTTACTGAACTTAATTGGCCACTTAATAATATCAAACGACTTCAGAAAAATATGAATCCAGTGCCATTGGATTCGTTATTTAAAACTCTACGTTTTTTACTTCAGAAAATCCGTTTTTCGACAACTAATGACCGAGTTACAGCCAGTTGAAGTCGGCTGTAACCATCATTCAGCAGCCTGATTCAGCACTTTATCACAAACTAACTCGCTTAAACCGTTTATATATTGAACATATGCGATCAAGAACAGATTTTTCCAATCATATATCATTATATATATCATATCCATGCAAACCCTAATCATAATCTCTAGTTTTTATCGATCAAAACGCAGCCTATGTTACATGATTTCCGAAAACATCAAACTTTCAAACTAGCATAATCAATCCGAAAACAACACAATCACTACATTCAAACACATATATCCGAACATGATCATGTAACAATGATAAATCCTAACCTTTAATGACAAGGTAAATGAACCGTGAGTGAGATGAGGAACCGATGATCAAAGATAATTGCGACCGAGGATGAAGATGGCGAGGGGCTGCCGCGCGACCGAGAGATGATGTAGGAGGCTACACGCGATCGATGGAACTAGTGAAGGGCTGCCGACGGCTGTTTAGATATTAGGGTTTGTGTTTTGTTTTTGATTTGTGAAGAAGGATCATGCATGTGTGTGTATATATAGCGCAAAGAGATGGGTTCAAGGTTTTGATCGCGGCCACAAGGGACTTGGGTTTAAGGTTTGGGTTCATTCGCGGCCGAGGGGTTTGGGTTTAAGGTTTGGGTTTAAAACTTGGTTCACTCCTAGAGTCACAAGGAATCGAGGTTGGTTCGTGTCGCGGTTCGGTTCGGTTCGTGTACATATTTACCATAAATATTTTATAACTAAAACAATCACGTAATCGAACATCACATATTCACCAACTCATAAACGTTTAATACACATAGCACATACTTCATTTGACAAGTTCACTAAATTATCGTAACTATTTCGAGCGTGCAAATTCAAGTCTCCGAATTAATAACCGTGAAGTAGTGCGTTTAAGTTATCCGAAAAACCGGGATGTCACATTATCCCCATGTTGAAAGAATTTTTTTCACACCCCGACCCGCAGCGGAATAAGAGTCGGGGCATAATTGGGTTATCACCAAAGCTCATGACATTTACTATTATGTTTCATATTTAATAAAGTCAAAGTTACATTTTCAAATATCCAAACATGTTCATTCAATACAAAGGAAATAAACCAAACATAACAATCCCAACTCTGAAACGTTTTATTCTTCTAGTCCAAGTCCTATGTGTTCCTAGCTGCTGCTGGTTCACCTGTATCATGTGTAAAATGGGAGTTTTTGGGTCAACATAAGTTGGCGAGTGAACCTTATTAGATAAACATTTATTAATAAATTAATTGTTAGTTTATCAATGAAAATTTGTGCATAATCATAGATGAGCAAGTGTAAATAATCAAGCAATGTCAAATAGTAGTCACAACTATAACATACAATAACACATGACAGCATACATGAACATACCAACATCATACTGTAAATAACATAAATGAAACTGTGCGATCAAGGCTCAATCAAACAGAGCCGATCGTATTGCATGTACTGAAAATGAAAATGTCTGTGCGATCAAGGCTCAATCAAACGGAGCCGATCGTATGTGGGCACGCTAGGTTCAACCGCATAATAAAATGGGGAACATGCTCAACGCTCATAATGTAATGGGGAGCGGCGGCCTATGAAATTGCATGTACTGAATAATAAATTGCATCCAATAATAACTACTTAACAGCAACAAACCGAATACAGAAGTTCATGATATGATGTATGCACAATGGTTTAGTAATAATATATATATACAAAGACACATGATACACCCCAAAACGTGATTAAAACGGGGGATTTGTAAGATTCACTCACCTTGGGTGCGTTGGATTTGAGATGGTGATATGCGCACGAATTAGATGAGCGGAATAACGAGGATTACTAACCTAAATAATAACGGAAAATATATTAAATGGGTGGATTTTATTAAGGATTTTAATGAAATTTTTAGATATATTTTTGTGAGTTTATGGCTATTTTCTATCTTTAAAAATGTTATTTTTAAGTATTTTAATTGATTTTTAAATTAAATTAAATAAATAAAAATATAAAAAAATTATTTATTTAGCGTTGACCGTTGACCGGTTCGGTCAGCGAATTAATCTGTGCCGGGTGAGGCTCGAACCCGAGACCTCCCGTTCGCGTGCACGCAGCTCTACCAACTGAGCTACGTGTCTAACCCGAAATAATCTTGTTTTTAATTATATTTATACACTTATTCAATTTAACCGAATTTCCTTTATTTGCAAAAACATTTTAATTCAATCGGACCGGTGCTCGTGACGGGTTTCGAACGCGCGACGTGTGGTTCATGTTGCACACAGTCCACCGCTGGACTGTGTGTCTAACCTGGTTATTATCTCAGTTTTTATTATACTTAACAACTAACTGGGTTATCCCGATTTAGTTTAAACAAAAAGGCCTTTTATTATACAAGGAGTGCGTATAGCAGGAATCGAACTCGGGACGTGCGTTTGTATTTTGCACACAGTCCACCGCTGGACTGTGTGTCTAACCCGTTTATAATTCCGATTTTAATTAACCTTATGTTATCTTGCGTCTTCATCTTCTTCGTTGATTTTACACAGACAAACATATTCCGACTATTATGACCGATTTATGACTTATACGCTTTTCAGACATTACAAGTAATTTAAAAGTAAAGAATGGAGAGAGTTTGGGAAACAAGATGTACCGATTGAGGTTGTTCACAGAATTCCGGTGGAGGTTCGTCGGTACTGAAAGTGAACTCCGGCTGTAGAAACCAATTAACAGCTTTGTTCGATTATTTAAGAAGTTGAGTCACTTAAACAAGGTTTAACAGAAGTTTGGGAGATCATACCCGTTCACGGTGTGTTTCTGGCAGTTTCAGGAGTTTTCCGGCGAAGGTAAGATTTTCGACAAACGTTGACTAGGATCGATTCTGATGGTGGAGTTGTGTTAGAGACTGATTAATCACATGATTGAAACAGAAAGAGTCGGAGGAAATACCGTGTGGATGTGAGTCCCGGTTTTCCGGCGACTTGCAGAATTTTTCCGGCGGTCTGATTCAAGCTTCTCCGGTGGACTGTAAGGTTGCGGAAATGCAATTGGGAGTCTTGCAGAGTGTTTTGAGTCGCAGGAAAGGTCTAGGATTGAAGTAATCCGAGAATTGAAGACTTTCGGTTATTAAACCGATCTACTTCCGAATTCAAGTTGTACTCATGGCAGCATTGATTGGAATCGTCCGTTTATCGGTTATACTCGCTGAATCGAGAGTATCCAAATCGATTTGGGTGATTGATAACCGGTTTCAGTTACAATGTGTAAAATCGATTGATTTACCTTAGTCCATAAAAACTATTTGTTTCCTAAACATGACAGAAAACAACAAGTGGCGGAGTGGTCTTATGATTAGGTGATAAGTCGCTGAAGTGTCTTGGCTGACCCGGGTTCGAGTCCCGGCAGCTTCATAATTTTTTTTATTTTTTTTATTTTAACTTTTTATCAAATATATTTTTATAGTTTAGTTTATTTATTAATTATGTATCGTTTTAACTCAAAATAATCATAAATATTTAATGTAACTTTTATAACTTGGTACTTGATTACAAAACGGAGCGGGTTTTGAAGACCCGATTTTTACAAATGTTACAGTATCCCCTACTTTTAGGAATTTCGTCCCGAAATTTAAGTAGTTGAAGTAGTAGGAAAAAGATGCGGGTATTTTTCACGCATTGAGTCCTCACGTTCCCAAGTAAACTCAGGTCCCCGTTTCGACTCCCAGCGTACCCTAACAATTGGAATGCGACTTCGTCGAAGACGCTTCTCCCCGTAGTCCATGATCTCCACTGGTCTTTCAATAAAATGCATAGATTCATCAATCTGAATATCTTCCAGCGGAATATGGAGATTCTCATCAGCGAGGCACTTCTTCAAGTTCGACACGTGGAATGTGGGATGAATCCTGTTGAGTTCTTCTGGTAGGTCAAGCTTGTATGCTACAGGACCTACTCTTTCGAGTATCTTGAAAGGTCCTACGTAACGTGGTGCTAGCTTCCCCTTTTGACCAAAACGAACTACTCCCTTCCACGGTGATACTTTTAAAAGCACATGATCACCAATGTTAAACTCTAAGGGCTTCCGTCGTTTATCTGCATAACTCTTTTGACGACTTTGAGCCGCTAGAAGATTGTTTCGAATTTGATGGATCTTATCTGTGGTTTCTTGGATCAATTCTGGACCAGTAATTTGTGCTTCCCCAATTTCGTGCCAACATACAGGAGATCGGCACTTACGACCATATAAGGCTTCAAAAGGTGCCATGCCGATGCTCGAATGATAGCTGTTGTTGTACGAAAATTCAACTAATGGTAGGTGGGCGTCCCAATTTCCCTTGAAGTCTATGACACATGCTCGAAGCATATCTTCAAGAGTTTGAATGGTGCGCTCAGACTGTCCATCAGTTTGAGGATGATAGGCGATACTGAGATCTAATCGCTTGCCCATAGCGGATTGTACTGCTTGCCACGTTCGTGAGGTGAAACGACCATCACGATCAGAAATAATACTTAACGGTACCCCATGCCGGCTTACGATTTCGTTGATGTAAATACGTGCAAGCTTTTCGTTCTTGAAATCTTCGCGGATAGGAATAAAGTGAGCTGATTTTGTAAGTCGGTCTATAATCACCCATATAGTGTCATACCCACCAGAAGTGCGAGGTAACCCGGTAATGAAATCCATGGTTATATTTTCCCACTTCCATACAGGTATTTCCGGTTGGACTAGAAGTCCTGAGGGTCTTTGGTGTTCAGCCTTCACCTTGGAACATGTGAGACACTTGGAAACAAAAACGGCAATATCCTTCTTCATTCCAGGCCACCAATAGGTGTATCGTAGGTCTTGATACATCTTATCGGCTCCTGGGTGTATAGAATATCGCGTTTTGTGAGCTTCATTCATAAGAGTTTCACGAAGATTGTTGTGGTTAGGGATCCAGATACGATCTAGGTAATACAGAATACTGTCTGATTTAGTTTCAAGTTTTAGCTCGGCTCCACAGGACATCTCCTTTCGTACATCTTCTTCTGTTATTGAAACGTGTTGGGCTTCTCGAATTTGATCTTTAATGTCGGTTATAATTTGCGAACATAGAAGATGAATGGAGTTCGCATAACCCTTTCGACTAAGTGCATCAGCCACCACATTTGCTTTACCAGGGTGGTATCTAATTTCACAGTCGTAATCATTCAGAAGTTCGACCCATCTTCGTTGCCTCATATTTAACTCTTTTTGATTGAAGATATGTTGAAGACTCTTGTGGTCAGTGTATATTTCACACTTAGTACCATAGAGATAATGTCTCCATATCTTAAGAGCGAATACAACGGCTCCAAGTTCTAGGTCATGAGTGGTGTAGTTCTTTTCATGTGTCTTGAGTTGTCTCGAGGCATAAGCTATGACTTTTCCTCTTTGCATGAGAACGCAGCCTAATCCTTGCCCTGACGCGTCGCAATAGACTACAAAATCATCACAACCTTCAGGAAGAGTGAGGATTGGTGCATCACAAAGTTTTTGTTTAAGAGTTTGAAAAGCTTCTTCTTGCTTGGGTCCCCATACGAAAGGCTTTCCCTTATGAGTTAAAGCCGTGAGTGGCACAGCAATGCGAGAGAAGTTTGAAATGAACCGACGATAATAGACAGCTAGTCCAAGAAAAGATCTTACTTCAGTTGGTGTACGTGGAGCTTGCCATTCTTGAACTGCTTTGATCTTTGAAGGATCAACATGTATTCCTTTGTCATTGACTACATGCCCGAGGAATTGCACCTCTTTTAACCAGAATTCACATTTGGAGAACTTGGCATAAAGCTTTTCCTTTTCTAGAAGTGCAAGAACGAGTCGAAGATGACGCTCATGATCAGCTTTAGATTTTGAATAAATAAGAATATCGTCGATGAAGACTATAACAAATCGATCAAGATAAGGTTTGCAGACTCTGTTCATTAGGTCCATGAAGACAGCTGGTGCGTTGGTTAATCCAAACGGCATAACCATGAATTCATAGTGGCCATAACGAGTTCGAAAAGCAGTCTTAGGGACGTCTTCTTCATGCACTCTAAGTTGATGATAGCCAGATCGAAGATCGATTTTCGAAAAGCAGCTGGCACCTTGTAGTTGGTCAAGAAGATCATCAATGCGAGGTAAAGGATAGCGATTTTTGATGGTTAACTTGTTGCGCTCTCTGTAATCGATGCACATACGAAAAGATCCATCTTTCTTCTTTACAAAAAGGACAGGTGCACCCCAAGGCGATGAGCTAGGACGTATGAATCCCTTGTCAGTCAACTCTTGCAATTGACTGGCTAGCTCTTGCATTTCAGAGGGGGCTAACCTATATGGAGACTTTGCAACTGGTGTAGCACAAGGTATAAGATCAATACGGAATTCGACGTCTCTAACTGGAGGAAGTCCTGAAATGTCGTCAGGAAAAACTTGTGGAAAGTCTTTTACTACAGGAATGTCTTCAAGTTTCTTCTCTGTGGTCCCCTTCTTGATGATATGGGCTAAAAAACGCGACATAATTCTTGCGAAGATATTTTTGAGCTTGAAGACAAGACATTAAGCTGAGCCCTTTCGACGAGGTTTCTCCAATGATTCGAAAAGTCTGACCGTTTGAAAGAGGAATACGAATAAATTTTTCACGACATACAACTTCCGCCTGATGTTGACTGAGCCAATCCATACCGATTATGATGTCAAAACTTCCCAGCTTCATAGGAATAAGGTCGACTGAGAAATCGTGGTCGTTTAATGTGAGTGTACAGTTGCGTAACATAGAGTCTAATGAAACTGGTTTCCCGTCCGCAACTTCTACCGTTATGGATTCCGTGAGCTTATCCCGATTTTTGCTTAAGATAGGTTCAAATTCTAATGACACAAAACTTCTATCCGCACCAGTATCAAATAACATAGAGACATATCTACCATTTATAAGGAACGTACCGTTGACCACATTGCCGTCAGCTCTGGCCTGGTTAGCATTGATATTGAAAGCTCTCCCTCTTGCAGGTGGGGAGCTTGGTTTGCTTGGTTCACTGGGTTGGCTTGGGCCTGAGCATGAATAATATTAACCAGCCTTGGACATGTGTTTCTGAAATGACTCGGGTCGCTGCAATTGAAGCAAGCCCGCATTGGTTGGCCCATAGGATAATTGGGTTGGTAGTATGTTTGGGCTAAATGTTGGGTGGGTGGAAATGGTAGGGGTTGTTGTGCTTGACCCACTAACTGTTGGTGGGTTTGGGTTAAAGGTTGGTGGCGGTTTGTTCGTTGAGGCATGCGGCAGTTTTGAACAATATGTCCTGCGCGACCGCAGCCGGTGCAGTATTGGCAAGGATGATCAGGGGAATGGTGATATTGGCAACGGTTACATTTTGGTAACGGGCCAGTGTAGGGTCTTCTGTATGGTGCGGGTGAAGGAGTGACTTGAGTAATGGGTGCAGCAGGAATAGGGGTGTTGGTTTGGGTAACTGCAAAATTTCTGGTGTTGCGCTTCCTCTTATTAGCGAACTTAGAGGAAGGAATGGGGTGGTTTGAAATTTGTCCCTCAACAGGGGCTTTCTTCTTCTCTTCTTTGAACTTCCCGTTGCGAATTCGGTTTTCGGTCAGTTCAGTTGCTAACTCCATAGCAGCTTCAAGTGTTACTGGTGAAACGCTAAGAACTGAATCTTGGATTTTCGAGGGAAGTCCTCGAATATAATGTTCAATCAGACGATAGGTTGGTGTGAATAAATTTGGAACCATTTGGTTCAACTCCAAGAACCTCTTGTTGTAGGTAGAGTGATCACCCTCCTTTTGCTTTAGAGCATGAAATTCATCCTCCAACTTCTTAATTTCACTTCTAGGACAGAAACGCCTAGTCATGATTTCCCTTAACTCCTCCCAAGTTAAGGCCATCGCATTTTCAGTTCCCCTCTTCCCTTTCTCAGTATTCCACCAAGTGAGAGCTACTCCAAGTAGTCTCCCGGTGGCGTATCGAACCTTGCGATCCTCAGGGTAATCGCAGTTTAGGAAGGTGTTTTCCATCTCCTCGAACCAATGTAGGAGAGCAGTGACACCCTCGGTCCCTTCAAATTTAGGAGGATCACAGGACTTAAAATGTTTGTAAGAGCACTTGTTGGTAGGAGGGTTGTCGATGTTCTGGTCCTGTTGTTGGGGAGGGTTTGTAGGATTTGTAGCAAGGGCTTGTTGTACTTGTACCACAATGTCAGGCAATATCGTGGCCATTTGTTTCGCGATCTGAGTGGCCAAACGTTCCTGAGACCTTCCCAATCTTTTACCCCTTCGTTGCTGTCTAGACGACATCTACAAGATCATAAAATGAGAAGATTGTGAGTTTATGGTGTCTTTTTAGGTGTCATGTGTCTTTAAGAAAATGAAAATAACATAAATATCAATAATGCAACTACATCCATAGGATGTCTTGGGTTCGCTCATGTTGGGCCTCAAATGTCCCCCATACCTTCACCTACATAGTCATGTGGGCCCCCATGGCTATTGGCTTGGTAGGATTCACATTAGTATTGGCAATTTAACACTCGCATCCCCCGAATGCAAACCACAAAATATGTTCATGAGATGTTTGGTCGGAACGTGTCCAGGTGTAGACACAATGACAACTCAAAGTGGGATTAGCTCACACGACGTTTGGTATAGCATGCTTTGGCCTAATAGGTACTTCGTACTCTCATCGTTAGTCCCCAGGTAGGCAAACTGGTCCTTTATTTTGGATTTATACGAATGCCAGCCTAGACAGGACGTTCCGACTACCAGTACTGATACCCTTCCAGTTACTACATGCCCGTCATGAGAACTCACTTTGATAAGATTTGAAAACACGAAAATCATTGTAAAAACGATCATGATGTGGTGTGTGCTTTCATGGATGTGATATGTTATGAGCATACGATTTCATGATAGGCATTATATGATAATACATACTTATGAACATGCTTGCACAATATCAAATGTAACATTTAACATAAAACATATAAGCATCATGAAATTTGGCATATAACACACAAAATTCTTATAAGTTTCTAATCGACTATAGTATAGGCTCTAAGGGTCTAATAACCTATCATATATCCCTATAGTCATGGCTCTGATACCAATCTGTCACACCCCGACCCGCAGCGGAATAAGAGTCGGGGCATAATTGGGTTATCACCAAAGCTCATGACATTTACTATTATGTTTCATATTTAATAAAGTCAAAGTTACATTTTCAAATATCCAAACATGTTCATTCAATACAAAGGAAATAAACCAAACATAACAATCCCAACTCTAAAACGTTTTATTCTTCTAGTCCAAGTCCTATGTGTTCCTAGCTGCTGCTGGTTCACCTGTATCATGTGTAAAATGGGAGTTTTTGGGTCAACATAAGTTGGCGAGTGAACCTTATTAGATAAACATTTATTAATAAATTAATTGTTAGTTTATCAATGAAAATTTGTGCATAATCATAGATGAGCAAGTGTAAATAATCAAGCAATGTCAAATAGCAGTCACAACTATAACATACAATAACACATGACAGCATACATGAACATACCAACATCATACTGTAAATAACATAAATGAAACTGTGCGATCAAGGCTCAATCAAACGGAGCCGATCGTATTGCATGTACTGAAAATGAAAATGTCTGTGCGATCAAGGCTCAATCAAACGGAGCCGATCGTATTACATGTACTGAAAATGAAAATGTCTGCGCGATCAAGGCTCAATCAAACGGAAAGGTTGTGTTAGAGACTGATTAATCACATGATTGAAACAGAAAGAGTCAGAGGAAATACCGTGTGGATGTGAGTCCCGGTTTTCCGGCGACTTGCAGAATTTTTCCGGCGGTCTGATTCAAGCTTCTCCGGTGGACTGTAAGGTTGCGGAAATGCAATTGGGAGTCTTGCAGAGTGTTTTGAGTCGCAGGAAAGGTCTAGGATTGAAGTAATCCGAGAATTGAAGACTTTCGGTTATTAAACCGATCTACTTCCGAATTCAAGTTGTACTCATGGCAGCATTGATTGGAATCGTCCGTTTATCGGTTATACTCGCTGAATCGAGAGTATCCAAATCGATTTGGGTGATTGATAACCGGTTTCAGTTACAATGTGTAAAATCGATTGATTTACCTTAGTCCATAAAAACTATTTGTTTCCTAAACATGACAGAAAACAACAAGTGGCGGAGTGGTCTTGTGATTGGGTGATAAGTCGCTGAAGTGTCTTGGCTGACCGGGGTTCGAGTCCCGGCAGCTTCATAATTTTTTTTATTTTTTTTATTTTAACTTTTTATCAAATATAATTTTTATAGTTTAGTTTATTTATTAATTATGTATCGTTTTAACTCAAAATAATCATAAATATTTAATGTAACTTTTATAACTTGGTACTTGATTACAAAACGGAGCGGGTTTTGAAGACCCGATTTTTACAAATGTTACAATTTTCGTCCCGAAAATTGAGTAAACGCGGTTTAGAATGCAGCGTACATGTTTAGAGTGCCACGCACAAAGAGTTAGTTCGTTAACGATGGTACGCGAAGTTACAAGAAGTTCCCAAGTGCCATGCACAAAGATTCCCAAGTGCCATGCACAAGGATTTAGTTAACAATGGTACGCGAAAGTATGAGAAATTTCCAGGTTGTCACAGTATGGCGGTGTCAGCTTATCGAATTCAAAATAAAATAAAAAAGTATCGGCACCGATACAAATGTTCTTCAATTGGTTTCAGTTAGGTTTGGTACGATAATGGCACAATATTCGTTTGCAATAAAATTTACACCGCAATGTTGAAAGAAATAAACAAAGAACGCAAACCAACTGAAACAATATCAACTAAATAACATCATATTCGGTTTTACTGTTTTTTTATCGATGTGAGGTTTTCTCTTTCGATTGCTATAGCAAGTGCCAGTAACGTAACGAACCAAATAAATAACGAGGGAATTCTTGTCACGAAGCGCGGAGAATACTAACTAGTTATACTTAATTTGTAATTTACAAAATATACAATATATTATTATCGATTATCTAATATATTGATAACTAAATACTTTACTGATTTTAAAGTTTTGGGAAAACATAATGCTTATGAAACAATAAAACTTAATAAAAAGTTATATATGAAAAACCGATTGACTTGTCCATAAAAATGAAGTTCAAGGACGACGTTTAATGACAACAATATTAATATGAAAAAAAAGTTATTACGTAAATACAATACTGTTATCACATACCCTATGTTCCGTCAATCCTCTTGCGCCACATCACCCGGTCTATCCATACACACGACTCTCTCTGTCTCTCTCCTTCTATCACACTTAGACCATCAGCAAGTGTGTAACCCACCCCCTACCTGTCAGACCTTAGCTGCAGGACTGACGATGGTGTTTGGTCACATAAGGATAGATGTAATTTACTCTAAAAACTAGCATTTAGATGCCTTAGGAAGTTCTCTTACTCTTACACTATTTCGTAATTCTTGTTCTACTCTTTTACAATGAAAAATTTACAAAAATAGACAGTGTTACCAAAACTTTCCAATAGAGACATATCTTTTTAGCCTTTTCTAAAGTAGTTTTAACCGTCTTGAAAAAACTGTTGACTTAACCCTATTCTTCTTAGTTGACGGAGCTGATGATTAGTGGGGATGCGGTTAACTACTTTGATGAAGGTTGAATAGAGATATCTATATCAAAAAGCTTTTTTTTTATAAACAATGTCTAATTTTGTAATTTTCCTTTTTATAAATATAAAATAATAAAGATATAATATATTATTTAGAGTTTTAAAAATAATAATCTAAGCTTATATGAATATACGTGGCAAATGTTAATGAATTAAAAATAAATGCCTACCCTTGGATGCATTTACATTTTAATAACATATAGCAAGATTATAATTGTAACTACCAATAATTTATAAAACTATAATAAGCAAATAATATAGTGACAAAAGTAACTCATCATGACCATAACCGAAAGCCAAAGGAAAACAATAAAACATCCCATATGACATACCTTCATCTATCTTCATCGTCTCCATCTCCATCCTGCCGTCTTCTCTCTCTCAAATCTTCCTTAAATTCCCTCACATTCTCTGTCCTGCCACCATCTTCACCGCAACCAGCCGCCGCCTTCCCGCCACCACCAAGGTTGGTAATTGACAAGATCAAAAAAGAATCACGGGTTTGGTTTCTTTTGGTCGTATGGTTCACGAGAAGTTGTCTAAACAACATCAAATCATTAATAACTTTGCTAAAATGGGGCTGGCTTCTTGTTTGGTCAAAATTAACGGTTAATATTTTCTGGTTCTAATCTCTTTACAGATCAAACAAAGTTGTGAAGTTTGACTTTGATGGAGCAAACAGATTGTGGGTAGTTATGCTCTTATGAAAAGGTTAACCAGGATATTTCCGTTTGTAGTGAAATATTAAAGATGAAATCTGATAGTATTCAAGTGGACATGGAACCTTTCTTACATCTCACCAACAAAGATCACAAATATAATTCAAGATCTAATGTAAGTTTCGACTAACTCGTGTTTATTTTCTTTCAGTGTTTATATAGTTTGTACGTTGATGGGTTCGGGTTATAGATGAACCCGAGCGGCCCATGTATTTATTCGTGTAAAAGAAATATTCCCTATCCAGACGCTTAAACATGTAATCTAAACATATGCCGCTTAACCTGCTCTGAAACGATGAAGTGTAATAAAGTTATGAAAATGTTAAAAGAGTTAAACGGATTGTAAATAAACATGATAAATTCATTCTTTATTTTGCAATTCTATTTTTAAACGGGTTAGCTATTGTCTTAATACAGCCCGTTCATTAAAACATAAAAACAGATCGATGTAAAACGTAGCTAATTTTATATAATATTTGTGTCGTGCAAGAAACTACATGAAAAGAAGTTTACCAGAACATGCTTTGGTTTTCCCTCCTTTTTTGAAAAGGATGCTTATTTCTTTGCATGAAAACACAATTTATATATTTGAAAAGGTTAGATGTGTTTTCTTTTAATTTATTTTAGCTTTGTTACATTATTATCTTTAGAGTAATTTGACTAAAGTATTTTTTATATTTTATGTGGGTGATTATATTTTATTAGTTGCCAAGGAGTTTATCCAAAAAGGGGGAAGAAAAAAAGAAAATGATGAGTGATCCAAGCATTGACAATGAAAGAGATACCATCATTTCGCTTAAAGGTGACACCTCTCTTATTCTTAAATAATTTTCTGTTAAACTTATGAAATCGAAAAATAAATTAAATCAACTCTTTAAACTAAAAATAAATTAAATCAAATAGTTAAACTTAATGACTTTAAAATCTCAAAATTTTTTCTTATATATTTAATGTTTGCTGATGACATCCACGAGGCAAAGAGGGAAACATAGGTGTAGTTCGATACAAACAAGAGTTTGACTTGTCTATTTATATTTATATAAGTTCAAGTTTGTAGAAATTTATGCTTTTAATAAACAAGCTAGGATTGTTAGATCAAATAGGGTCGGCCTATAAGAGATGATAGAGGTTACTTAACTTTTCTTAGATTTTTTTTTAAACGACAGAAAATTCTATGATTATAAAACAGGGTCAGACCACCTCTTTTATCCTCAACTAGAAAACAATAAACTAAAAGAGTTTATAACGGGTGGACTAATAATTGAAAATAGTAAATAATATTATTATGTCTGTGTATGTATATACAATAGAATAACAGAAAAAAAATTAAGAATTTAGGATGAAAAATATTTTGTTTGAGGACTTTAAATTTGTGACCCAAACCATAGCTTATTTTTTGTTTTGTAAAGCTACAGGTTGCTCATGTTATGAATTAAAAGTTAAAACTAACTGGTTCGGTTTTAGTCGGTTTACTATGTTGAACTGGGACGCAAAACATGTGTTAAGGCGAAATTTAAATCATGGTTGTACACTTGTACTTATGTTGTACTCTTGATATCGTTAACAAGATTTGTTACTCTTAATAAGTTAAGCAAACAGGAAATATTAATGATAACACATTAATATTGAAGGTGGTAGGTCTTTCTAGTTAGTTTATCTACTAAAAATAATTGTGATTTATCATCAAATAGAAAACCACTTTTAATAATTTTGAAGAAGACGTTGATTTGGAAATGGTTTTCAATCTATTAATTGATTTATACTCGACGTGTCGTGTGAATACCATACATTGACAAAAGGAACAACTCATTGTTAACCATGTCAATAAATTGTTTAGCATTTAAAGAATTCTAAATGAATGAAACAAATAAAAGAAAATCTGTAATCTATTTAAAGAATTAAATTATAATTTGCATATTATTAAAATATATGTTTTTTATGTCATCACTAAGTTACGTGTTACACGTAACATGCACACTATCATAAAACATTTGGTTAATTTTGATGATGCATAAATCATATCTCACTAGTTATTAAATTAAAAAATATATTTAAAAAGCATCAGATATCCTCTAATTTTTAACAGGATACTCTTATAATTATGAAAGTTTGAACCCATTAAATTGCTGATGATAGTTTTAATGTCGTTAAATATTTGGTGTTTGTAACTTTTAACCGTTTATTATTTGATTTTAAATGTGATTATGGCAATTTTTAAAATATTTTTGTTACTACTACTACTACTACTACTATTATTATTATTATTATTATTATTATTATTATTATTATATATTTTTATTATTTTCGTTACAAAAACTAAAAAGCGTTAGATTACCAAAAAAAAGTTCAGGATAAATATAACTTTCATAATGAATGAAACTAGTTAGATGTCACGCCCGCGTTGCGGGGCGATGGCCGAATAATGAGCGAGTGTTAGGCAGCTCATTGACACGGAAAACAATTAAAGCGACTCAACCAATAAAAACATAACACCTTTATAGTTTTGCTAAAAAAAACTAAAACAATGGCAATATTGTTATTTTTAACTAATGGAAAGTTATATTTTTTCACTGGTGTAAAATCGTAATTTGCTAAAAGCTAAAGTGATACCAATACTGGAAATTGAAACCAGGGACAAAAGTGTAAATCTGCGCAAGGGCGAAGTCGTACTTTTGAACTTAGGGCAACACAGTAATATAAATTTAAACTAAAGGCACGGAGGAAAAACCATATTTTTATTTTGAACCGAGGGCATAATCGTAATTTTGAGTTGGAGCCAAAAGCGTAATTTTATTTTGAACAGGGGCAAAATCGTAATTTTTAACTGAGGCCGAAATCATAATTTTTTAAACGGGGAAAATTCTTAATTTTAATGTGGGGGCGAGAACATATTTTTTTCATTTGAACATGGGTGAAAACGTAATTTTGAGCTGAGGGCGAAATTCTAATTTCGAGTCGTGGGCAAAATCGGTATTTTTTGCTTCGGGAGAAAGTGTAATTTTATTTTGAGCAGGGGGCAAAATCGAAATTTTAAAGTGGGGGCAAACCCAGCGTAGACAAATAATAAACGGTTGGTCCAATGGGAGAGTGACAGGCCAACTGACTGGCACTATTCCTGGGGCAAACCCGTAATTTTACATCGTAAACAAATAATAAACGGTTAGTATAATGGGTTAGTGTCAGACCAGCTGCCTGACACTATTCCTTTTTTATATTAAGAAGAGTGTTCAAATCGTTTTGTTTTTAATGTACTTGTTATATTATTATATTATAATTATAATGTCAAAGAATGTCCGCATATTATTTTAAAGTGATTTATTCTTTTTTCCTTATGCTCTTTTAATAAATATCAGAACATGCCTCTACATTTACATGACATAATTTTAATGGTTTAATGAAATTCTTAATGACGTATTTATATATTAAATATGTACTATTACATAAAGTAGAATAGTATTATTCCTTTTGTTCCTATCCAGTTTGCACATGCAACTTAGAATTATTTGATGCGTTTGCTTTCGCTGGAAAGGTTGGTTTCTTTTTCTATTTCCTTTTGTTTAAAAAATTATTTGAACTACAGGCAACATGTAGGAAACATCGGCACCAGGGACCAACGAGCCACATACCCACCACCAAATTAGCATCATTACCACCGGAACACCAACGAAAAGCAAACTCATTGGCAAAAGATCAACGAGTTTTAAACAAACATCCATCATCAACCCAACAAGAATCGTTTTCTTTTTTGCCACATTGTAAGAACATGAACAACCGTCTCTTGTATTCTAAGCGTTCGTTACCTGTTTTCTGACACGTTACTACTCTGCCAAATTTGTACAGGTCAAGCATGGGAACCATCCTACTCATATACTTCACCCTCTCCGTGGCAAAGTACAATGGGGACAGAAAGTTGCTCGCTTGACGCCAAAGAAACACACGCAGGGACAGATCTACCAACCAGTAACCTTTTTTGGCGTCATACTTTGTTTTTTATATGTTTTATATACGTATCCAACACGAGTGGCACCAATTTACTGATTATTTTCAGCGGGTGGCACCAGTAAAAAAAAAGAGAAATTATGCTTTACCTTTTCTTGATATTTTGTATATAAAGGAAATATTATTTCATCATGTTATTTTGTCAATAGTTTTAGTTTTTTGAAATACAAGACTTTATTACAATGTAGTTGTTACATTTTTAGTAGAGCTTTGAGATTATTGGGACGGACGACCTTCCGATCCTGGTAGACTCTCAATATGATTGCAGCAATTTCTTCAATTGCTTTTCCAGTTTGATAAAAACCACTACATCAATAATCACTTCAAGATCAGGATGTTAACAACTATGCTTTGACAAATTAGGCATAATCTTGATCTTAAGATTGTACCAAGTAAACAAGTGGATCCCACATAGGACCTCGATCTTGACCAACGCACCGAAGATCTTGATCTGATCCAATCCGATCTTGTTTGGCTTGAATTGGTGAATAAATATGTTATAAATGGGCTTAGGTTTGTCAAACATTAAAAAAATTTGATGAACCAATAACCTAAGTCAGGGGGCGTCTATGAGAAATTTATGTACCCTGTTTGAGCTCGAAAAAATGTGCCCTTTCATAATTTTTATTATTATTATTATTTTGTTTTATTTTATTTTATTTTATTTTTTAAATCAAATGGGTTTTCGGCTCACTAAATATAATGCTAATGGGCTAACTTCTAAACCATAAAAATTGTTTTGTAAATAGGTCTATCTTGGAGTTGGTATAGGTATTATTAAAAAAAATTACCATATATATAACAGATTTTATTTAAAAAACACGTGACCCTCGAAATCACGGGCCATGTGCGGTGGTCCTCCCCGCACACCCTCATCACCACCCATGCCTAAGTGGACCGTAAGTGTAAATTTCATAAAGTTCTCGACTTCCCAATACCCTAAAGTCTAAATCCATAAAACCTAATCTAGTAGACTATGTTATATTAGTAGTTTTTCGTAAGAATGACAACACATGAAAGAGAATAGGACTATAAAGGATCTTCCTATTTTAATTTAATCTTGACCCCGACCTTGTTAAGATTGTAACAACCTTTATTCATGATGTTGTAAATGTGGAACTGGGTCGAATAAAAGTCGTCAAAAGCGTATTTCTATTGCTAACAACCTTCTAAATGGTTTATATATGTAAGTAGACCGTTAATGAATTACAAAAATGAACAAGTTTTTGTTACCTTTTCCTTAGCCCTGCTGCCCATCGTTTCCGAACCCGAACCGGTAGAACCGAACTGGAACCGGTTCCAGTTCCTACCCGACATTAAGTAGAACCGGTTCCGGGTTCAAAGTACCCGTTGGTTCCAACCCGGTTCCACAATTTTACCATTTGAATCGGGTCGTACCCGGTTCCTACCCGTACCCGGTTTCACTAGTACCCGGTTCCACAATACCCGAGTACTGGTGGAAATAAAATCTTACTGGAACCGGTTCTGAGGTAATTTTTTATTTTTTTTTGTAACCAGTTAATTTTTTTTATATATTGTAACCGATTAATTTGTTTTTTAATTTTAACCGATTATTGTTACTATTTTTATTTATCAATGTAACTAATAATAAAAATCAAACATAACAAACACAATAGAAAGAAACATTACACAAACTTTATTAAAACACCAAACCAAACGGGTTACATCAAACATTTGAAAAACCGGTGCCGGAACCTTCTCCTGTCTCATTTTTCTTTGCCTTCGTCGCTGGGCAATGCCGCTCAGTGTGTTTCTTAAGGGTTGAGTTGGCTGCGGCCTTCATAAATTTTCCACAATCTTTGCATCTAGCCATTTCGTGGCTGTCAGACATTAAACAGATATCAAAATTCTTCCATATAGCTGGGTTTCTTTTCGTCTCTAAGACCATAACAAATTCGTCGTTGCATGCCATAGGTATTTTGCAAGAACTTAGAAGTTGATTGATTTTGTAAGTTGATGATGGTGAATGTTAAGTTTAGAAATGGTAAGTAATATACAAAAAAAAAACGATTTTTTAATCAGGAACCGGTTTCCAACGGTAACATTTATCAGGAACCGGTTCTGAACAGTAAATAGCAGGTTTGACTGTCAGGAACCGGTTCTGAACAGTAATAGTAAAATGGCAGTTTTGACTGTCAGGAACCGGTTCTGAACAGTAAATGGCTTTCAGGAACCGGTTCTGAACAGTAAATGGCAGGTTTGACTGTCAGGAACCAGTTCCCAACACTATCAGAAACCGCATCATACCCGGTTCCACACCATACCTTCCATAATACCCGTACTCGGTTCTACACGGTTCCATATTCTTGGGTGTGAACCCGGGTAGGAACTGGACCCGGTTCCACACCATACCGGTTCCAATGACATCCAAGCAGAACCGGGTCCGGGTTGGAACCGGTTCCGGGTAATAATAGAACCTGATTATGCCCATCTCTATTAGAAACATCACAGTTCAACCCGAGCCCAATTTGACCTGGCCCAACCTACTTGACCCACCATTCCATCACCTATAGTTATGTAAGAAAGCCGCCTTTCTACTCACGGGCTGGTTAACTTGATGGTTCATAAATTTTTTAGCTAGCTCCTTTATAATTTTTTAATTCACCAGTTCAAGCCAAACAAGCTCTGTGGGTACCTATGGTCAAGATCTGTGTTTCCGAGGACCCTACGTAGGATCCACACATTTTCATTAAAAAAAGAAATTGAGCTTATTACTTGATAAAATATAATACTCACCGATAACAGGTCAAGTAGGATTTTGTGTGAAAATCTTGTTAGCATATTCCAGCTCCTCTCTCACATGAACCATCTCAGCATAGTCACTTCCTTCATCTTCATGGTACCCTAAACTCTTTGCTCTTTCTAGTCTTATAGTTTGCAGCATTACAGGATTCAAAGTCAAAGCAAAAACTTTTTTCTGGTCAACCTCAAACAGAGTCTTGGGCAGGTCAACACCTTTAACAATAGGCACATTCGCCAGTTTGAATCCTTTCTGAGCCAAATAAATCGACAATGGAGTCTTACCAGATCGCGATACACCAGCAACAACAATATCAGCCTTGTGCAAGTTCTGCGGAAAAGCTCCATCGTCCTGTTTGATGGTAAATTCAATAGCATCAATTCTCTTAAAGTAGTCATCGGTTAATGGAAATCGCCTCCCGGGGGCCCCACGAGGGAGCCCGGAAGGTGAGATTCCTAAATAAGATGCAATTGCATCGGTGATTGGCCTAAGAACGTCTGTTGATTGTACACCCCATGATTTGCAGGCCTGTCGAGCTGACTCAGCCAGATTTTCGTCGGCTAATGTGTAGATGAGTATTGCATCTTCTTTCGCTGCTTGCATTATGATCTCCATCAGCCGATCCAAGTCATTAATCTGCTGGTAGAAGCATGAATTCAAAATTAACATGAATCTTGCTATGAACTTTTAGATTAGAAGATCATAATGTGGATGGCTATGGAACGCCAGACCGATATCAGATGGTAAAATCTGGTCCCATACCCATCGGGATTGTTAAAAGTTACCCGTTGGATTCCCAAATATATTTATAACTATTATAATTTTTATATACTTTTATTACCTTATGAAATTAGAAAAATAAAAACTAAAAATTAGTTAGTTAGTAAATTATTCAGACAAATATTAATAAAAGGAAACGGAAAATGTTATATAGTTCAGGTAAAGGGATATGTATGTTTGAAAAATGCTAAGAATTTATCACAACAAAAAAAAGTATTAATTCTGAAATAAAACTACCTAATTCCCGATCAAAATTAATTATAAAAACTCCTAAACCATATCAATTCACATTCACAAAAAAATCAATCACATAACTTGATAACAATATTCACATGCAATTACCCCAGAAAACAAGCGAGTATACACCGGACAACCACCGTCAACAAAAAAATGCTCAAACTGCCCCAAGGCGGGGGTGACGGAGTGCTCTGCCGTCCGTCCAGACCCATCGGAAACCATGTAGATCTCCTTCCCTCTAACAAACTCTTCCGCCGTCTTTCCTCCGGTATCATTTTCCGACGATGATGTGGAGAAACACAGACTCGTTACAGCCGGTTCAGGTTCTTGATCAGTGATCTGGTGCTGTTTAGGTTGAACCGGGCGGTCCAGTTTACGGCCGGATCTGATGGCTCGATGATGCGGGCCCAAGTGTGGAGGAGCGGACAATGTTATATTTGGAGGCCCAAGATCGCGTGACAAATGGGCTTCACTAAAATGGCTTTAACTTGGGCTACGGGGGTCCGTTTTGTGTGTGCGACCAGTCAAAACCGATCGTGAGGAAAAATCTCATTTTGCTGCAAACGCCTTAGGCGGTTTGGGTGGACGGTCGGGCCCAAAAAGGCTTATTTCTATAAGTATTTTTCATTTTTATGTTTTTTTTTTGCTTTTTGTCAACTTTTGTTTTGTTTTAGTTTTGGCCCGAGTGTATTTTAGGGTCCGTTTCGAATTTATAACTCTATTAATATGTTGGTTATGAGGGATAATGATCAGATTTCAGTTTTGGAAAAAACAGTTTTCACTTTAAATTCCATGCCCTTTGGGTTGAATTTTGGGGTTGGGACAAGTTCATCACGGGTATTCGTAGAATCAACGTGATTGATCTTACTTATCGTTTCTACTCTACATCACTCGAGCTATGGACCAACGATTGAGTTGAGGTGAGGTAAGGTGTTTGGTGTTGGTGGCGTTTGTTGTTGGAGAAGCTGGTGATATTGTGGGTGTCATGTTTGATGCTCCGGAGACGGAGGGTGTCTGCTCCTTGCAATGTTCTCTTGGAAATAATAAATGTTTTTTTTTAAAGAAAAATAAAGACTGATTGATTTTACAATATTGTGACACTACATTGGATAAACCATAATCCACGTGTACAAGCTGACTTTGTACGTCTGAATAATAATAAGTTGGATGGAACTTTTATAGGAAAAGTTATATGGGTCGGTTTTGGATCCAATAGAATCAAAATGCAAATTTTCATTTTTAAATAAGTTGGATGGAACTTTTATAGGAAAAGTTAGCGGTTGATATGGGTCGGTTTTGGATCCAATAGAATCAAAATGCAAATTTTCATTTTTAAAATTCGTTTGATTTTGATTTTTTGGTTTCAGTTATGGGTTCCGCTATTCGGTTTAGAGTGTGGGTTGGTTCAGTATAGATTTGGATTGAATGTTTGAGCTAGTAAAAGATTGGACCTAAATCTTTGGTTCTAATTTTCTGGTATTACACTAACTATTAATTTCAAGTATCGGTGGGCTTTACATCAAGTAGGGACAGATTTAGTATACTAGAAGGGGTAGCACGAGCAACACCTCAGCCTTGTTTCTTGTAGTGTAATTTTTTTTTTCGATTTTATACAAAAGATACCTCTATAAAAGGATATTGAAAACCCAAACATGTATAATTAATAAGCCCAAATAATAAACTTAGCTCAAATTAAGAATAATTTAATTGAAAGGAGACTCAATTGAGCTAAGTTAAATTTTACAAAAAAACTAACATTTTTTCTAGTTTTCTTGTTAGAGTAGGGATTTGAATTCTTTGAAGTTGAAAGTTCAAACCACAATCTTAAAAACAATCCCTAATGGGGAACTTTTTCAAATGAAAATTTAAGGAAATTGATGAAAATCAGGTTGCTAATGATACAAGTCTGAATGTTGCTATGATAATATTCAAGAAAATGATGACATTGATGCAAGTCCGAATGTTTAGAGTTTAGGCACCAATTCGAAAAAGGGACGACGTTGGGAGATCAGACGTTGAACATCAAGCGACCCTCACTGAAATCTGCCCATGCTGCTCGCTGTTGACCGTTGTTTGACTTGTGTGCTATTGTGAGTGTTCTTTATTTTTTGTTTGCTGTTATGGTTTATGTAGAATTGTCGTTTGTAGATTTGTTAGGGTTTAAGTGAGCTAAGTTAAATTTTACAAAAACTTATATTTTTCTAGTTTTCTTGTTAAACTAGAAGTGAAGATAAAACTACAATCTAAAAAATAATCTCTAATTAGGAACTTTTTCAAAAGAAAATTTGAGGAAATTGATAAAAAAAATCGGGCTGCTAATGACACAATTTCAGATAATACAAGTCTGAATGTTGCTAATGATAATATTCAAGAAAATGATGGCATTGATGCAAGTCCGAATGTTATGAATGATAATATGCAAGAAATGTTGATATTGGTCCAAGTAATCGTACGAATTCAATTCCTACAACACGAGGTATTACCGATTTGAATGATCTTCCTTCGGATCTCTATGCGTCACACCCCAACCGATGGCGGAAACATCGAGGCAAGACGTAACAGATTGCTCAAAAGCATCATAACACTAGATTGCAACAATAATTAAAACTCAAAATTTCATTTCCACTTATCAAATAATACGATACATTGTTTCGAAAGGAAAGTACAACATTTGCAAATTTCATAAGTAGAACATAAAAATACATAAAATAAAAGTTGGGGAGTTTCTAGTCCACCCTAAATAGATTTATTGTGATATCATCATCATATATTTCCTGCAACATGTATATAATAAAGTATCCGTCAACAAAATGATGTCTGTGAGCATACAAGTTTGTCTACATAACATAAGTATGAATAATTTCTCGAATCCACATGTTAACTGTGTACTAAGTTATGTAAATCATACTAGCATGCATAAACAAAAAATCAATCTAAAGTGTCCACTAGCGTAATCTTATTACCAAGGTAAATAAGACTGTATTGATTGAATACTTAACAATGACCCAACAAACGAGGCGGTGTGCTAATCCTATAGCGTTATATATATATTAAGGGAGACTTATTCAAGTTAATGATAGATAGCATGCGTAAGATTGTCCTAGTATGTTTTAACAAGTAGCATAACTAGGTGATGCGAGCGTGGGTATAATTTAGATATATTTTAATTACTTTTCACTCGTTTATTCAAGCTCTATATTTATAAAACACGATATTACACTATAACTATCTACAACACGTTAGGACAAGTGCACCCATCGTTGATGTAGTATAGTGATGGTAAGATACTGAGATTATCCAAGGACACAAGAGCTTTTAATACCGGATTATCGTCAACGTCTAATCGACCTAAACTTTGAGGAAAGAATTTAGCAAGTAAACTAAAGTTATAAACTAAAGTAATAAAAGAAATAAATGAACAAGATAGAATCACTTGGTTTCGACTCGTCATTTATGTATCCTTTGATGATTTCCGCACTTTGTTTTTTTTTAAGAGATTATCTTGGTTATAGTGGTGTGTCCCTCTTTTGGAGGCAACGCTACCTTCGGCCATATTGGTCTGATTCAACAGGGATACAGTCCCGCAAGGCCGGAATGTTGAAAAATAATTAAATGGGTTATTAATACAAAATGTGACATGTCCCTCTTTTGGAGGCAACGCTACCCTCGGCCATATTGGTCTGAGTCAGCAGGGATACAGTTATTTATGTTGGTTATGTAATGTTGTGTGTTTATATGTGTATATATGTTTTACTTGTTTTATATGCTTTATACTCGTTCTCGCTCTCACTTGCTCGCTCCCGCAACTCGCTTTATCGCGCTAACTCGCAACGCAACGCTTACCGCCTCACTAAAACGCTTAACGAACCAAAACTAGCTAATAAGAATGATAACATCGAACGAAAATAGCCAAGACGCGGACCAGACTCACTTGCACGAGTACCCACTCGTACGAGTGAAGCCTGGCTCGCTCAAGGCCAAACTCAGCCACACAAAGGACACTCACACGAGGGACCACTCACACGAGACACCTATTCTTACAGGGCACCCTCATGCTCCTCTCCTCTCTTCCTATAAATACGTCACTTGTGAAACTTCCTCTCCTTGCTGTCACTCGCACAAGAAACGCTCCCTACACGAATTCTCTCTGTTTTCCATGTAAGGAGGCTACGATTTACACGCGAATCACAAAGATTTTACACGAGATTATCTCTGATTTCATATAAACCTCTATGTAGAAGAAAATCTTCATCTTTTTTATAAAACCTTCTATTTTTCCCTCGGAATCACACTTAAACGAGTGTATTTGAGTTAGCCTTAACTTCTCAAGTTAGAAAACTTAAATTTTCCAGCTCACCAAGTGTTGATTCAAAGAAAATTGTTTTATACTCGATTTTTACACAAAAACGGACTAAACCGACGTATGTTTCGTTCACTAGATAGTGGGATGAAACGGTGTCAAAAACATGCTTGAAATGGATTCGAAATCACATCTATTCCAAGTGAAAACTCAGTCCCGGTAGCACGAAGACGCAAGAACAGTCACTTGTGCTAACTAGACTGGCTCGCACGAACCACTTCGTGTTCGTACGACCCAGTACGAGTTTCCACAAAGGACTCACTCGCTCTAAAGACCTCCCCAGCTTTTGGTTTGCTCGGTAGCTTAAGGTTGGAATGATGGACACTCGATTTCCCGAAGAAACGACACGAAAACACTCGATCTTGGACTTGAAAACAGGTCACTCGCACGAGTAGTCGCTCGTACGGATGATGACTCGCACGAGGGGTGATGCCTCATGGGAGTGGTCCTTCGTACGACCCACCCTTAACATGATAGCAGCTACAGGTTGACCCGCCACCCGTTAGTTCGGGGGTTGTAAAGGCTCGCTCTCGCTTTACTTTACTTGTCTCACTCGCAGTTGTGTTGGTTAGCTTATTTTGGTATAGGTAACATATATGTTCACATGACTACGTTAGTGCATGCTGGTTTCGCTAAACGCCTAATTACTATTACTATGCTAAACCTGTGTATTCACCTTTACATTTTTGTATTGACTTTTATTTTAATGTATGTAACAGGTTGATGGATTTTATCATATGCTGCGAATGGATAGGATCTCTAGAAACACACTAAAAATCTAGTTGTCGGATTTTGTATTGTTTAAGAAACTTGTAATTAGTTTTGACTATTGTTGAATATTTGTTTGATTGTATGGGAAATTGAACTTTAAAAATATTGTCATCGAATTAGTCGTTATGGATTTTCTTGAACAATCTGATTCGCTAGTGCCACCTCTCGATGATTCTGCTATCGATTGGGGTGTGACAACTGGTATCTTACACAGAGGAAAGGTAACTTCTGATCACAAGAAATCTGTTTTGGCTCCCTTTAAGAAGTTCATAATAATAAGAACATTCAAATTTATTTAAAGCAACACTAACTGTATTCTAATGTGAACATGTAACCATCACAATATCAGGAACAACGAACAATGTTGACATCGAATTCCAAAATTAAATTTAGCGGAAGATCCTTTGGAAAAACCTGAAAATTGAAATTAATGAATCTAAACACAAACACATATATAAAGTTTTTTTTTTTCAAATCAGATAACAGTGAAAGAGTACTGGTGGACTTATTGTGAAATAATTTGTGGGTTCGAACCTTAGTTACCTTGATAACGAACATCGGGAAAGACGAAACTTGAAGTCCAACGACTTAAGCAAATGGAATCACAAAAGGTTTGGTGTAGGTTTCTTTTAACTTGTGACCTCTCCTTCAATCTCCGCCACCATCCCACAACCTACAACCATCATCAACCACCCACTTCCACTATCGCCCCTTACACACCACCCACCCACCTTCAATCTAATCCACCATCAATCCCGTCACCATCCCGCGACAAACAACCACCATCAACCACCCACCCTCCCCCATCTCCTGCAACCACCCATCAACCACCAAAAACCGTCACGAACCACAGATCTGCAAACACCATCACTGATTAGGAAGGAAGAGAGAGAGAGGAAAGAGAGGGATGGGGGAGTTTAGAGAGAGGTGGGGGGGGGGAGCAGAGTTTTCTTTTTTATTATAAATCTTTTTATTTTTTTTTACCCAATAGTCTCTTAATATAAGTTATTTTACATAATAGTCCGTGGGAAGGTGAAATAACAAGAATGCCCTCATGTGCAAGGCATATGACCATACTTAACCATAAAAATTAAATGGGTTAGACTCAAAGGACATAACGTGCAAGATTTTGAAACATAAAATACATAACTAGTCAACTTTTGCGTCAAATGACACCGCCTGAAAAATGGTATATAGATAAAGTACGAAACTTATAATTTACTCTAAAAATAGTAGAATTATGCATATAAATGTGTTCAATATGAGCAAGAGATAAATAATCAAGGTAAAAAGGAAAGTCAGACCTCTAAACAAGAAGCGAGAGGTGCACAAATCGGGTTCTGAGCCAAAACTGGTTCAGGTTTCAGGCCGACTGGATTCTAAACCTAGTTACAAACCGGTTCCTAAAGACTATATTTTATCTAGTTTCCACCCTGTGATTTGGTTAAGGCCCAAATCGCGTTCCAAAGCGGTTTCCTGTTTGGATAAAAAACCGGTTCCGGTTTCCAACCAGGTTTTTTTCTTCTTTAATAGTTATAGATAGAGGTGGGCAAAAAACTGGTTTGTTAACCAGAACCGGTTATTAACCGGTTAACAACTGGTACACCAATAACCGGTTAGGAGTTATATAAAACACGTGGTTTGTAACTGGTTATAGACTTTTAGGATGGTAACCTGTTATTAAACGACTTTTAAACAAAGTACCGGTTAACTGGGAAAAAATCGAAAAATATGAAAATACCTGGTTAATTAACTGAAAATAACCGGTTATTAATGGAACCGGTTAAAGTGAATAACCAAACCAGTTAAAATAATAACTGGTTAAAGAAAAAAATTAAGAATAACCAGTTAAAATAAAATTTTAAAAATAACCATCTCAACTGGTTAATCAAACTGATTAGAAAAATTAAATGACTTATAGTTTTTATACACCTCTAGTTATGGATGGATGTAGTGGTTTTTTTTTTTGAATGGCCAACTAAATTACCGGATAAGCATCCTGGGATACCTCAATCGAGCAAATGCATCCCCTCCTCCATAACGGTCAGAGTTGGATGCATACCCGAGCCAACAAGCCACCAGTTCCGGGGAAACCCGCCGCCCGAAGGCCCACTGCGGTAAAACCCGGTTCAACTCGGTTTCGAACTGGTGACCTCCAAAGAGACCTAGTTCTAAACTTCATTGCCACCACCAATGTCCTTCAAAGTGATGTTAGTGGAAATTAAACTTGAGACCTCAAGTAAAGAAACCAAGTAACTAACAACCGAACCATGTTTTACTTCTCTCTTTTTCTTAAAGAGGAAAGAAGTAGCCCAAAACGTTGCAAGGGCCCAAACGTTGAAAAACAAAAGCAATCCAACAAATTGAGAAACCGTAAGGTCAAAAACGTAATTACACATTCCTTTGTTGAGACATAAAACGAGTTCCAGACGAAACCCAAGTTCTCGGATCAAAACGACGAAGACGATGGCTACGACGTCGCTTCGCCCATACGCCGTCGTTTCGCTTCTCATCATCTTCTTCATCCAACCGTCGATCTCAATCTACTGCGACGAAGATGATTGCTACGATCTACTAGGGTTAGCAACATTTTAATCACCTCTGCTTTCAAATCACCACAATTTTATTCTAACTTTAAACTCAATTTCTCTCGATTTACATCTCTAGGGTTTCGCAAAATGCGAATTCATCTGAAATCAAGCGAGCGTACTACAAGCTCTCGTTAAAGCAGTAAGTTTGTTGTTGATTAATTAATGTTACATACGGTGAGATTTGTTTGTTGTTTGATTTGAATTGAATTGAAAGATATTTGTTTGTTTTTGTAGTCATCCTGATAAAAATCCAGATCCTGAATCGAAGAAATTGTTTGTTAAGATTGCGAAAGCTTATGAGGTATCCGATAAGAATCTTTTGTTCATTTTTCTTTTATATTATGCATTGATGCGTGATACTACATGTGAAATACTAGAAATATAAAAGTTTATGATTTTAAGAGATGTAGAAACAATTTTTAGGAGAGAACTGTTAGAAACTTGTGTATATGTTACTTAGACTGTGATACATAAAGATGTATGATCTATCATTCTATCGTCATTTTAAGTAGCGAACTGCTGGAATCGCATAAACTCGTTACTTTGACTAATATACATAGTTATTTTTTTGTAACCGCATAATTCATTGTCATTTTAAGTAGATAACCGCTAGAATTCCGTATACATACGTACCCTCTACCGTTTAACTGTGATAGATAAGGTGTTTATCTAACCTTGTAATCCATTGTCTTTCTCTATCTTGCTATATGTGGCCCACACTATGTACAAGTGCTTATCTGGTTCTCGTGATTCTCTACTTAATTGAGCGCACCTTAAAACTGAAAAATGACATGCTTCTAAACGTTTATGTCGCTTACTTGTCACCCTTCATAGATATTAAAAGATGAAGTAACAAGAGGGCAGTATGATTATGCAATTGAGCATCCGAGGAGGTAAGTTACCATTTGGATGGTTCAAATCTGGTTGACATTTGTTTACAATGCTTAAATAATATATTCATCTAATTATGCATCGATAATATTAGTGTCTTTTCGTTCCCAATTTTAGGTATTCTACAATACAGCTCGCTATTATCATGCTTACTATGGTCACAAAACTGTGAGTTTAAAGATTGTAACAAAGCTTTAGCACATTCTTATTAATTGTTTGCAATAATAAATTAATAATAATTTACAATGTTTTCATTGGATAGGATCCTCGAGCTGTTTTAGTGGGACTTCTTCTAGTCCTATCGGGAATTCAATATCTGAATCAATGGACAAGGTATCATCAGGTAAATGATTTACTGATAGAACTTTAATTTTGTATTCTACGGTTCCTAGCTTTTTTTGCATCCAAAATAATCATTACCCTGTTTAAAATTATAATGATTAAATAAATAAGTTTTGTAGCTACAAAACTAGGAAATAACTGTAACCCGAAAGAGTGAAAGGTCATGTCAATGGTAACGTGCAATACATTCTAACTCATTATATTCATCATAGTAGATTAAAGTTGAAATAATATGATATTTGAGATTTGAAACACTCATTATTGCTTAAGACTTTGAAAATCAATATCCTTTTACATAATTTTGTTGTATATATCATCATTTTATAGGCTATTGACATGGTTAAGAGAACACCAGCTTATAAAAATAAGTTGAAGGCATTGGAACTGGAACGCACGGGGGCAATTTCAAGCAAAAAGAAGGGTGGTTACAAGATCGACAAGTATGAAACTGTTGTTATGGAACAAATAATAATAGTTATATTTTTGTAAATTCTGAAAAAATAATAAGAATAATATTTTTTATGACAGGAAAATGCAGGAAGATATTAGCAAGGAACTTGAACTGCAGATAAAAGGTGCTGAAAAGCCATCGGTGTGGGGACTTCTTGGTGTTCGTTTTATACTCTTGCCATATACTCTTGGTGTGCGTTAAGCGTATTATATTTTTATTACTATTTTTAGTTCATTTTACGCATTAGTCAAGTTTTAACTTTATAAAACACGATATTGTACAAACACTAAACACACACTTGGGCAAGTGCACACATCGTGGGTGTAGTATAGCGTTGGTAAGATATCGAGATCGTCCAAGGACACAAGAGCTTTTAATACCGGTTTATCATTAACGTCTAATCAAACTAAAATTTTTGATAAAAGTTTCAAATATAAAATTAAATCTAAAAATAGAAAGATAAATAAAATGAAATTACAAATAGACAAGATAGAAAGAATCACTTGGATCCAACTTTCCTTTTATGTATCATTTGATAGTTTTCACACTTTCAGATTTTTTAAGAGATTATCTTAGTTATAGTAGTAGGCCCCTCTTTTGAAGGTGACGTTACCATCAACCCAGTGGTTTGAGTCAGCAGGGATACAATCCCAAAGGGTCGGAATATTGGAAGATAATTAAATAAGTTATTAATGCGAAAAGTGGTAGGCCCCTCTTTTGAAGGTGACGTTACCCTCGGCTAAGTGGTTTGAGTCAGTAGGGATACAATCCCAAGTAGCCGTTTAAAATATTAATAGTAGTTTACATATGAGGGGTTGAAGCTATTCGCGCCCCCGCCATCCAATACCCATAGAGCATTGAAGGAGGCCTTAGCAAGCTTGAACCAAGTTCTCGTAGGTTCTATACACTGAACGAGACAAGAACTTTATCAAACCACCCTTCTAACCCCCTTCCAAGTGGTTAACGCGCTTTATATAGACCGTAAAGACACGAATGAGCAAATCAATGACATCATGAAGAAATGGTTAGGAAAATTCACTTTTAACATAAGAAACTAGTTATTAAAGTCATACTCAATTAAAAAGTGCCGAAAGATTAAAAACTAAAAGTAATACATATAAGATTAGTCTTCACCAAGTGATGTAAGGAATTTAGCCAAGCATGGCCTTTGTTTGACAAGAACCCTTACAATCTATCTTGGATCCCGAGACTGCTACACACTCTAAAGATGATTGACGGATGATGGTGGTGGGTGTTGGTGTTGTAGTGGTGGTGGAGTGGTGGCAAAGTGAGAGAGAAGTGGTTTGCCAAGGGATGCCTTTGAAGGGAACCAAGCACCGCTATTTATAGTCAAAACAGAGCCCCAGCCGCGGCCTCGTGTCAGTGGGCACGGCCCGTGGCCATCAACCTTCTCTTTCTTCATTAATTGCATCTGACAGCAGAGGGCCCCACACGGCTCCGTGGCCTCTGAGCACGGCCGTGGTCAACTATTCGCTGTACTATCTGGATTCTGCAAATCTTATAGTTGATCACGCCCCATGTTGGCCTGGGCACGGCCCCGTGATGGGCGTAAAAGCTTCTGCAAGTTTTGTCATGTAGTGTAAAGTCTGACCACGCCCCGTGTTGGATGGACACGACCTGTGGTCGTCTGCTGTAACTTTGTTTTTTTGTTCTTTGGGGTGTTGCTGTGGGGTCGGGCATGGTTCGTTATTCCTTCTTTTCGTATTTATGTTGGTTTTGGCTGCTTATTTGCTTCTTTCGTTCTTTTATGCTCTTTTTATCCTGAAAATTCAAAAGGAACAAAGAAACGTGCTTTTTCCAACAATAGTACTAAAAGGGTTAGTTTTATGCCTCAATTGATGTAATTTATATGTTGCATTTTGCACACATCAAATATCTCCATACTTGAATCTTTGCTTGTCATCAAGCAAAACTCTTTAAATGTGGCTTACACACCCAAATGGAATAGGTAGAGAAGAAGTTTTATGGTTTGTCTTTGAGTGTCGGGAATCCAAGATCTTTATTTAAATTTTGTTTTTACTTTATTTACAATCCTATTCGTCATGATTTATTTAGAACAAGTTTAAAGAAAATTATTTGTTTTGGGCATAACATGTCTTCTTAAAATTCTATTTGTATACAAGTTCACATACCTCTCAAGAGATCACTCAACACTCGGCCGAAGATGTATTTTTGTGATATCGCTCGATTCCGGTTTGGAACTTTCTTCTACCATATGCTTGCCAAGTGATCAAACCTTCTCCTTTTTAACTATAAATCTTCACGAGTATCAAGAGGACTTTTAAAAGGGGTAGGCTTTGGGCTAAGGGTAGGTGATTTTTGGGTTAGCGGTTAGTAAAGTGGCGAAAAGCGTAAAAAGCGTCAGTTATCATAAAAATTGTTTATTTCTTTTAAACCAATTATTTTCAAACAAGATTTTTGAAAGAACTTGTTTGGTTACAGAGATATGGTTTTTTTTTTCATATATATAACCGTAGCTTTTAGTAAAATAAATGGGTCTGAAATGAAAAGGGGTTTTGGTGGGTAATGGATGTTGTTTTTGTTTTGCGGGTTTGGAATAAAAAAAAGTGTATGCTCAAAAGGGGTTAACTAGGGGTTTTTGGTACTGGGTAAAAAGAAAAGAAAATAATGGTTTTGAATGAAAAACGGGTTAGTCCTAGTGCCTCTATCATTTACTTACTTGGGTTTATGTTGGTAAGGATTTGGAATGTATCTTCTTGGCAAGTTCTAGAGTCGTAAGAACCAAGCGGCTATTTACACAAGAAACGAAGATGAGCATTTAGTTTAAAGATGAATGTATGCTCGACAAAGGCTCAAAGCTCACTTATTGTGGGAATGGGTTTGTAACGTGATCAAGTATATATAATCAAATTTTAAAAAGATTGTCATGCCCCTTTTTATATAATTTTTCTTATTTGGTTTTTTTATCATGACGCTATCGGTTGTAAATTTATAAAAACATAACTTTTTAGAACTTATTATTCCCAAATTAAACCAACACAAGTAAGAAAATAAAAAATTTTTGAAAAAGATTTGGGGTGATTAGCGGTGGTTCCAATAGAGTTTTGTGTAAGGCTTGTTATTAAGACTTGCTAGATCCAAAGTGTTAGTTTCCCTCCCCCCCCCACACTTAAATTACACATTGTCCTCAATGTGTCCAAAAATAAAATTTTCGATTGATTCGAATGCGTAAAAGCGTGTTTAAAAACAATTTTTTCTGTTAGTGGGCGTCTGGGCACGGGCCATGTGGTCCGGGCACGGCCCCGTGTCTAGAGTGCCAATATAAAAATTTACAGAAGTTTGACCACGGGGCGTGGCAAGTCAACACGGCCCGTGGTCAACAACCTGTTTCATAACTTTTTTCTGTAGAACCTAGGCACGGGGCGTGTCGAACTGAGCACGGCCCCGTGCTGCACATGCTGGAAAGATGTGAAAGTTGTCGGAAGACATTGTTTTCATGCATGGGGTGTGGTTTTGACGTCCTTTGGGCATTTTTCATCTTTTCTCATGTTTTTTATTTCTGAAAAGTAAAATTAAACTAGGAAACACCAAAGTTAAACATAAGTTAATACTAAGGATAGTTCCGTGGAATGCCTCCGTGGTGCGCCATATTTATAAGGGTCCTTGGCTAGACCCAATACCTGTCATATGCTACTTGAGCGGGATGCATTGCACCTCATGTTGCATTGTTAGAGTGCGTCATCTATGCTTGAGTCTATGACATCCATGTCGTTGATCGAGTCATCCTCCATTCTCTTTCCTACCCCAAATTTCAATTCCTTGTCTCCTACCCTTAATGTGAGTTTTCCGTCACTCATATCCACCATGGCACGAGCGGTGGCGAGGAATGGTCTTTCTAAAATGAGTGGAACTTTGGCGTCTTCCTCCATGTCGAGGATGACAAAATCGGCTGGGAAAACGAATTCCCCAACTTGACCAAGAGGTTCTCTGTGACGCCTTGAGGGTGTTTGATCGACCTATCGGCGAGTTGGATGCTCATTTTCGTGGTGCTTGGTTTCCCAAGCCTGTGTCGGTCAAACATCGATGCGGGCATGAGATTGATGCTAGCCCCAAGGTCGGCTAGTGCATTTCGGATAGGCGATCCCCCAACGGAGCAAGGAATGGTGAAGCTTCCGGGGTCAATTTTCTTTTGGGGAGTTTGTTGAGGAGCACGGCGGAGCATTCTTCACGTAAGTTGACTAATTGCAATGTTTCAATCTTTCGTTTGTGAGTGAGAAAGTCTTTCATAAATTTTGAATATTGTGGCATTTGAGTGAGGACTTCTACAAATGGGAGGTTGATTGCAATTGTTTTAGGAGGTTTATGAATTTTGTGAATTGCTCATCGGTCTTTTGACGAAGTAAACGACCGGGGTAGGGTACCGGGGGGTTTTTCATTGTTTCGGAATTTTGTGTAATAGTGGTTTCTTGGTGGTTAGGAGGTGTGTGTGTGTTTTGTTCGGGCGGAATGTTGTTGATGGATTGTTGCGGTGTTTCCTCGGGACCCACTTTTCGGTTTCTTAAGGTTATGAAGTGTACTTATGCGTTTGGATTGGTTTCAGTATTGCTAGGTAGTGTGCCTTGTTATCTTTCGGAAAGATTTTGGGCGAGCTAGCTCAGTTGTTTTTCAATGTTTTGAATACTTGCCCGTTGGTTTCGAATATCGAATTCTGTTTGTGAGAACCGATCCAAGTGCCTTTTTTCCGGAAATAAGGCGTGTGATGAGGTCTTCAAGCCTCTCTCAGCCTCCTTATTGTTGAGTGAAATTTTGTGATTCATTTCTTGGTTGTTGTTGAAAGTTAGGTCTTTGATTTTGATTTTGTTGATTACTACTATTTCCTGGCTCCCTCCAACCAAGGTTAGGATGGTTTCGCTAACCTTGGTTGTAGGTACCTGTAGGGGGGTATGTAGTTCACCATTTCCGCTTGGTTTTCCATACCTTTCATACAACTCCAATTTTCATGTGGCCCACCACACCCTTCACAAGCCATAACCGAAGCTGTTTTCGTCATTTCGAATTTTTTTTATTTTTGATGATAAGGCTTCGATTTGGGCTTGCAAAAAGGTGTTTTCGTCAATCTTATGGGCGCCTAGGGCAATAGATTTTGAACCTCGGGGGGTGTGCCATTGAAAATTGTTTTGAGCAATTTCCTCAATTTAATTGTAAATTTCATATGGGCATCTATTACCTAGGAGTCCCCCGGAGCTTGAGTCGAGTGTTTGTCTTGTGTGTGGCAACAAACCATTATAGAAAGTGGGGTTGCCATACAGCAAGACCATGGTGTGGGCATTTTCTTAAGAGCTCCTTGAATATTTCCCAAGTTTCATACAAAGTTTCCCCGTCCTCTTGTGAATAAGTGTTTATTTCTATCATTAATTTAGCGGTTTTAGAGGGCGAGAAATATTTGTATAGAAACTTTTGGGCAAGTTCATCATAAGTGTTTACCGAACCACTTGGGAGGGTGTTTAGCCAAGCCTTAGCTCGGTCTTTTAGTGAGAATGGGAACATGCAGAGGCGAATGTCGTCGTTCGACGCTCCATTGATTCGGAAGGTGTCACATATTCCAAAAAGTTGGTAATATTTAGATGGGGATCTTCATCGGGAAGGCCGTGAAATGTGGCGGAATTTTGGAGCATTTGAATCAAATGCGGCCTTAGTTCGAAGTTGTTAGTATCAACGTTTGGTGCATTGATCGCGGCCCCAAGATTACCGACCGTTGGCCGTAGGTAATCCATTAGGGTATGTTGATCTGCCATTAGGTTTTGGTTCTCCGAAGCATTCCCTTTATTCTTGTCCTTTAGTCTTTTTCTTAGAAAGCGTTCGGGTTCGTCTAGAGGTTCTTTTATGTCTTTATTAGAACTAGAGCTCATGCAGGGTGTAGAGATTTCAGGCCCTGCAATCGAGTTCGAAGTCCTGCGATTAGAACAAAAGAAATCTAGGTCAGCTTTTACTCACCACGACCCCGTGTTCAATGGCCACGGCCCGTGGTCGAGATGCAGTAACTAAATTTTCTGGATCCCAGTTACAGAGGAGCTGGGCAAGGCCCCATGGTGCACGCCACGGCCCTGTGTTCACTCTACTGTAACTCAGAAAATTGTTGCTACTAGTGATGTTGTTGGGCACGACCCCGTGTCTGACCCGACATGGCCCGTGCTGCACTTCTACAGAAAGTGCAGATTTTTCTAAAAATCAAAAAAATTCCTAAAAATAAAAAGAAAAATTGTTAAGAATAATTAGGCCGTTGATTTTAAACTTTCTCAAAATCTTTGTGTCCCCGGCAACGGCGCCAAAAACTTGGTGTGCGTTAAGCGTATTATATTTTTATTACTATTTTTAGTTCATTTTACGCATTAGTCAAGTTTTAACTTTATAAACACGATATTGTACTAACACTAAACACACACTTGGGCAAGTGCACACATCGTGGGTGTAGTATAGCGTTGGTAAGATACCGAGATCGTCCAAGGACACAAAAGTTTTTAATACCGGTTTATCATCAACGTCTAATCAATCTAAAATTTTTGATAAAAGTTTCAAATAAAAACTTAAATCTAAAAATAGAAAGATAAATAAAATGAAATTACAAATAGATAAGATAGAAAGAATCACTTGGATCCAACTTTCCTTTTATGTATCATTTGATAGTTTTCACACTTTCAGACTTTTTAAGAGATTATCTTAGTTATAGTAGTAGGCCCCTCTTTTGAAGGTGACGTTACCCTCAACCCAGTGGTTTGAGTCAGCAGGGATACAATCCCAAAGGGTCGGAATATTGGAAGATAATTAAATAAGTTATTAATGCGAAAAGTGGTAGGCCCCTCTTTTGAAGGTGACGTTACCCTCGGCTAAGTGGTTTGAGTCAGTAGGGATACAATCCCAAGTAGCCGGTTTAAAATATTAATAGTAGTTTACATATGAGGGGTTGAAGCTATTCGCGCCCCCGCCATCCAATACCCATAGAGCATTGAAGGAGGCCTTAGCAAGCTTGAACCAAGTTCTCGTAGGATCTATACACTGAACGAGACAAGAACTTTATCAAACCACCCTTCTTACCGCCTTCCAAGTGGTTAACGCGCTTTATATAGACCGTAAAGACACGAATGAGCAAATCAATGACATCATGAAGAAATGGTTAGGAAAATTCACTTTCAACATAAGAAACTAGTTATTAAAGTCATACTCAATTAAAAAGTGCCGAAAGATTAAAAACTAAAAGTAATACATATAAGATTAGTCTTCACCAAGTGATGTAAGGAATTTAGCCAAGCATGGCCTTTGTTTGACAAGAACCCTTACAATCTATCATGGATCCCGAGACTACTACACACTCTAAAGATGATTGACGGATGATGGTGGTGGGTGTTGGTGTTGTAGTGGTGGTGGAGTGGTGGCAAAGTGAGAGAGAAGTGGTTTGCCAAGGGATGCCTTTGAAGGGAACCAAGCACCCCTATTTATAGTCAAAACAGAGCCCCAGCCGCGGCCTCGTGTCAGTGGGCACGGCCCGTGGCCATCAACCTTCTCTTTCTTCATTAATTGCATCTGACAGCAGAGGGCCCCACACGGCCCCGTGGCCTCTGAGCACGGCCCGTGGTCAACTGTTCGCTGTACTATCTGGATTCTGCAAATCTTATAGTTGACCACGCCCCATGTTGACCTGGGCACGACCCCGTGATGGGCGTAGAAGCTTCTGCAAGTTTTGTCATGTAGTGTAAGGTCTGACCACGCCCCGTGTTAGATGGACACGACCGGTGGTCGTCTTCTGTAACTTTTTTTTTTGTTCTTTGGGGTGTTGCTGAGGGGTCGGGCATTGTTCGTTATTCCTTCTTTTCGTATTTATGTTGGTTTTGGCTGCTTATTTGCTTCTTTCGATCTTTTATGCTCTTTTTATCCTGAAAATTCAAAAGGAACAAAGAAACGTGCTTTTTCCAACATTAGTACTAAAAGGGTTAGTTTTATTCCTCACTTGATGTAATTTATATGTTGCATTTTGCACACATCAATCCATATTCCAAGTTTTATAAAGTTATCTCTCTCCTCCAACAAATCTGGAATATCGGGAGAGTTTTTCGGACACGCGTTGCTTCATGATTCTATACAATTTTCCGAGGTCTTACACAAATGTCGGCACCAGATTCTAAGCTCTATAAAGAAACTCAAAGTGGGTGATGCGAGGCATCCCCACAGGGCTCACCTTCGACACATGGATTCCATGCCAAGTCAGAATCTCTCAGAGAAACTTGAACATCGGCAACCAGAAATTCCCCTCCTGAAAGCATGCAACTTATAAGCTCATATACCCAGGTGAGAGAGGGGGAGCCGTACTCTTAGGAGCTGGAAGGTAGCACCCCAGTTGGCCGAAAATTGCATCTGCCAGCAAAGTTCTTGAAATTCTTCTTCTTTCCAATTAATTATAGCTTGCGTAGCCGATAGCGGCTCCTTAGATATCTTGCCCTTCTTAGGACCACCACCTTATAGCCTTGAATATGAAGACATATTGGTATCAAAGCGAGGCGTAGAGAAAATGAAAGAAATTATGAGAAAGATGGTGAAGATCTGCAAAAACTTGAAGATCATCAGAGGTTTTTCTGGAGAAGAGGTGCAAAATGAAGTGAAAGTGAAGGCCTTTAGGGTTTCCAACGGAATATTTATACCCATCACATTAAATGCGATGAGTAAACGTTCTTGTAAGTGGGAAATATAGCGCCAATAGGAGAACGACACGTCAGGCTAATAAAAGAAACGTGGGCAATCATGGGTGAGTGGCCGCCACGCGCCTGTTGAAGCCGAAAAGTATGGTAATTTGACCGTCATCATCATCCTGCAGGGTCAGTTGACCCACTACTCGAGACAACAGAGATACCTTATCTCTTATCAAACATCATTTCAAGCTCACCAACCACGGGGACAACCTGCATTCCGTATAAAGGTTAAACCTTATCCAAATATGCACGCATGAACTTCCGGGTACGCGTGCGCCGTTTTGGCTCATTCATGCACGCATGCACCTTTCAGGTCGCATGCGCCATTTTGGATCGATCCTGCATGCATGCACCTTTCTGGTACGCAAGCGTCGTTTTGGCTCAATCTTATGCACCTTCCCGATACGCACACGCTATTTTGTCTCTGTGGGCATGCACCCTGCCAGTACGCATGCACAAAAATTTCTCATTTCTGCAAGGAACTTACCTATTGCTTCAACAAAAACCTTAAACATTCATCTAGTCCAGAATTTCACCCGCTCAATATTTTCACAAAAGCAACACTAAACTAAGGGGAATTGAAGGAGTATGGTCCCAAATGGAGCGCACGACTATGCGCATACGGGACCATACCCACAATTTACACTTAAACACTCAGTTGATACTAAAGTCTTCCTGCATGAGAGCATCCGCGCGTATACACGGTGATAGCTCACGTAAAGAGCATGCAATACACTCAGTAGCAGCATACAGCCAATCAGGTTACAACAGACTCTGCAGTTATACCCCCCCCCCAATCGAGGAATCGTGCATGGGACAACAAGTACCAAAGGACGAATATGTGGTACCAATCAGTCGTTGTCAGACGCTGCCATACGATCTCCAATAACAGTTGATGACATACCCAACGTAAGGTACACTTGGACAGTAACGGGTAACCACTCACACTGCGCCACGTCACCTCCACCTCTGCATACACTACCTATCGTGCCAGAGGGGACCAACTGGATATTCTTCGATAACGACATCTGTACTAGGGCCTGTCAAACCACAATCTTTCTCTCCAACCTTTGGTTTTAAATACCAGGCTCCTCCAAAGGTTTAAGGATCCGAACTTTAGTTCTCTCACTCTTATCAGACACTTGTTTCCTTCCTCCATTGAAAGAACAATACTTATTCTCCCAATGGAGGGTTTCGGCGATTCCGAGTCACGAACGGGTGAAGGAGGCGTGTGGGATGGACGCTCGGTGCGTGGGAAAGGAAAAAGGGCAAGTTGGGGTGGGTTTGGTTGGCGTATGGGGGCGCGTGAAAGGGGTTTGGGTTTTGATTTTTTTTTTTGCATTTTTAGTCCCTGAACTTTATAACCACCCTAACCATTAAATTCCAATTTTGTTATTTAATTTCCTTTGTATATTTAACGGAATTAACTAAGATTTGTATATATAATTAACATTTTAACCCGTTATTAATTAAATTAATACATGGCAATATAAAAAGCATAAAATAAGTACTCATTCCTTTTTTTTCATTTATTTTGCTTAGGATCCGGATTACAAAACGAGTCGGGTTTTTAGGATTCGTTTTTGGTGGATGTTACAGTCTCCCTACTTATGAGAATTTCGTCCCGAAATTTGTTTGGGAATATCCTCTGGAAACAAGTGTGGGTATTTAGCCCACATATGGTCTTCACGTTTCCAGGGGAATTCTGGTCCATGCTTTGACTCCCAGCGAACTTTGACTATTGGAAACTAACTATGCTTCAACCATTTCTCATCGCGATCCATTATTTAAACATGCTTTTCAACAAAATTCATCGACTCATCAATTTGTATTTCCTCAAGTATAATATGGAGATTTACATCGGCAAGGCACTTCTTTAAGTTAACAACATGGAAGGTCGGATGAATTCTGCTGAGTTCTTTAGGCAACTCGAGCTTATGAGCCACTGTTCCAACTTTCTCGAGGATTTTGAAAGGACCAACATAACGAGGTGCTAGTTTGTCTTTCTTTCCGAATCTGAATACACCTTTCCAGTGAGATACTTCCAAAAGTATACGAGCACCAACATTGAATTCAAGCGTCTTTTGTTGTCTATCAGCGTAACTTTTCTGACAACATCTAGCTGCTAAGAGATTGTTACAAATCTGAAAATTCTTATCGGTCGTTTCTTGAATCATTCTTGTTTAGTAATCTAAGCTTCACTGATCTCGTACCAACAAACAGGGGATTGGCACTTTCGACTGTATAAAGTTTCAAACGGACCCATATTAATACTTGAGTGATAGCTGTTATTGTAGGAAACTCGATCAAAGGCAAATGAGTAACCCAGTTTCCCCAAAATTAATAACGCATGAACACAACATGTCTTCAAGCGTTTGTATAGTGCACTCGGACCGATCGTCAGTATGTGCGTGATACGTAGTACAGAGGTCGAGTCGAGTGCCTAACATTGATTGTACAGTTTCCCAAGTGAGTGAAGTAAAACGCCCATCACGATAGGAGATAATACTCAAAGTAAAGTCGTGTCGGCTGTAACGTTCCATATTCTGTACTTTCTATATTTTAGAAATTGTATTCGTATTTCATTTTCAATCTTTGTAATACTGAGACCTTGATCATAATGAAAATCATATTTTAAATCAATGATGTTTAATTCATACTTATTCAGTGTGCAAACAATCACGATATACGCTTTCATTATACAAACCGAGAAATACATCGAATTTACTTTATATTTGGAATATTATTTATGCATGTTTATACATTACACATACTTGCATACCCCTTAAAGTACCCAAAATATGCTTAATTATGAGTTTTTAGCATAAAATAATGGAATGATCAAACTGGATATTCTGGAAAGTTTGGTAAAATCTGCACTTGGCGCATGACCATGCACTTGAAGCACACGGCCATGCGTGCTGCGATCCACATGGTCGAGAACCTAATGTGCACTACCCTGCATCCTGTGATCAGCACGACTGTGCACTTGATCTGCACGACCATGCAAAATGACCAGGTCTGGAAGAATCTTTTTAAACTCGCAAATTTTGGCTCCATTCCCCTTATTTCAACCCCCAACCACCTCATTTAACACCCAAACCCTAATCCTATCTATAAAGATAACCCCTTACCACCTCCTAAACACTTTCCACACTCCAAATACCCTCTCTAACACTCTCAAATCTCCACATTTCTCAATTTTGGGCAGAATACTCTCAAGCACAAAAGTGAGCTTTCAACTCACTTCTCTTCACTTTTTCTTGATCCACCTTCTTTGAAACACCTCTAGGGATGCTACCCAATGTTTACCATGATAAAACTAGCTTGGTACATCACCTTAATAGGGTCCAAAGTGGAGTTTATTTCCTGTTTTGGTATAATTTTCACAACATGTTCTTGTTTTATGTTCATCGTATGAAGAACTTGTACCAACCTTGTTCCCATTCAAACTCATGATTGTGGGGATTGTGTATGGTTGTTTTCCATAAGCTTAAAGGTTCAAAAACCTCCAATACCTACTGCCCTAAAGGTCCCAAGTGACCTACAAAAGTGTTAAAACCAAGCCATGTCTACAATCTTCAATATTGCAAGACTTGTGTTTTGGTTATGTGTGAGCAATGGAGACTTTGGTCCTCCAAACTATGGTTCCACCACCTCACTTGTTAGTTAGTTTATGCAATATAAGTCACCCAATTAACTTCCAAGAATAAAGTGAACACGACTACACCAAGTCTCCAAACATTTGCCATGATTGGAATGCACTCGTCTAGTCACTCCACAAGGTTGTTTAGGTGAATTAGACACTTTCATTTTGTTCATATTCATGACAAACCAAAATCATCAACTAAGTTGATGATTTTGTTCTTTGGTGAATCATATAATGAGATTTAATGGATGAACATCATCTTACCTCCATGCTTGACCATTCCTTGATATTACTTGAAAATGGACTACTATATATAATATTATCCATAATCTAATCCTAAAACCAAACCCTAAACGCTAACCAAATTCATGGATTGATGTTAAGGGTCATGGTCATATTATCTTAGTTAGAATTCCTTCTTTTTGGACTTCCAACGGGTGAACTTGTGCTTATGAAAAACACACAATCATCGTGTCTAATTTGAGTGTTTTAGCAAGATAATTTTTATGTAATTTTCATACTAAGTTAAGTATTTCCATACTCATTCCTAATCTAAATCTGTCGAACTTATACACCCGTTTATCCTTGCAGGATAACTCAGTGTCTTCCAACTCCAAATCGCATCAACTCACTTACGTGGAAGTCTCTACGCAAACCGTGGGTATACACGACCCCCTTTCATTTTATCACTTTTGGGTGCAATATATATACCATATTAAAACTCACACAAACACACTTATGCAAATACTAAATTCATACAAACAAATCCATTAATACATGCTTTATATGTTTACACTTTAGAAATACATGCATGCTAGAAGCCATTATTTCAATATACTTTGTCACTAACTTCGTACAAGCCACCCTTTAAATGTATAGCGCTATAGGAGTAACACATCGCCCGTATTCTTGTGGTCATGTTAAGTAATCATACAAAACGGTCTTGTCATTGCGACGTCAAGATTACGCTAGTGGAATATTTCGGTTGACACGTATGTGATGCATGCTTGTTCATGAATGTTATGCCTTAGTATACGATATTGCCATGTAGATTTCGTTAAAACTCTTTTATACTTATGCTAGTACACTAAACTTGTATGCTCCCCATTGTTTTTGTGTTGACATGTTAGTTTAATATATATTGTGTTAGTACATAATGTCTATGTCTTAGTCTTGGACCGAGTCTGTATAGTTTTGGCTAGAAAATGAAGGGTATTTATGTAATTAGTACACAAGTTCACCAGGAATCTTTATGTAAGATCAAGTTCGGCCGAACTTGATCAAGACAAGTTCGCCCGAACTTGATCACATCCCAGCGAACTTGTGTCTCTATAAGTAGGTGTCTTGATTCCTTCATTTGTAACTTCTGCAATTTTGGCACACAGACGACGAAGCTCTGTCGGATCTGGAACTGAATGTATTGAACTATTATGATCAATAAAACAATGTTTAAACAGTAAATCTTGTCTATGCGGTTAATCTTGTCATCTAATTTCCGCTTGTATGGACAATAGATACAATTTAGGTTCCTAAGCTAAACGGGAGACGATCTAACAAGTGGTATCAGAGCCACGGTACCTAAATTGGTGAAATCATAGCAAGATCTACTCTTATTCTACCTCTTTCTACCATTTTTGACTTTTTCAAAATAAAACAATGAATTCACGGATAAAAGTTGCTAATTTTTTAATATGTCATGTAAAATACACTTGTGGTAAACCCCTGAGAGTTTGGACATCAAATTTAAACGAAGTGGTATCAAAAAATTCAAAAAACCATGTTTTGCAAACTTATTCTGGCCGAACTTAACATCAAGTTCGCCCGGACTTGATTAAAATTCATTGATTATAATCAAGTTCGCCCGAACTTGATCGATATTTCAAGGGTTTCTTAGACAAGTTCGCTCGAACTTATTCAATTTTCTTCAAATTCTTATCAAGTTCTCCCGAACTTGATTGAATTTCGTTGAAAATCTGTTATAAGTTCGCCCGAACTTAACAACTCACTTGAAAATCAGCATAAGTTCGCCCGAACTTAATTAGTGAGAAAATTTTCAAAAGTTAAACACAAGTTCGCCCGAACTTGTCAGTGTACTGATAATTTTTCAAAGATTGTGAACGTGTGTTTTTCAGTAAAATTCGTCATTTTTCAAGATGGAAGATTTACACAATGCTTTCATGACTGCTACAACTTCAAACGCTCAAATGGTAAACCAAGTAAACATCGACAACGAAATGGGCACATCCGTGAAACCACCAAAACTCATGAATATGGATGATTATGAAGGTTGGAAAGAGAAGTTTTCTGACTGGGTGCAAGCTACGTATTTCCATAGCTGGGTCACAGTTCAGACGGGCTACACATGGCCTCGGGATGAAAGTGATAATGAGATCGATATCAGCAAGTTCTCTACTTTACAGAAAGATGCTTATGTTGCCGAGAAGAGAATGATAAGCTTGATCCAACAATCGGTGAAAGAAGATATTCTGGTGATGTTACCTGAAGCTAAGAATTCACAGGATAATGGACATTCTTGCAGAAAAAATATCTGGGAAGTGCAGAAATTGTGACACCCGGCTATTTAGGTTGTCCCGTACAAATGTAACACGTGTCATGAATGAATAAAAGGCCGTATTTGATTATTTATGATGTTTATATAAGGTATTTGATGTGTTGGTAAATCCAAAGTTTGATAAAAATTACGTTGGCAATTTTAAGATAAACGCTTATCGCGTAACGGTTAAAATGCGATCGAACGTCGGTGACCGCCGAATAATGTTAAAATCCCAAAAATAGTCCGTTATGAGTTAATTAATATATTTAATCATAATCGTGAGTAAAAATAATTTAAAACGCTAGAAACTCTATTTTTCGAGTTTAAACGCGTACGGCGCGTATCTAACAAAATACTGTCATCGCAGCCAGTTCAGGGCAACCAATAATTATTATAGTAATAATTTGACAAGTTTATTTTTATAGAATGATAAAAATAAATAAAAAAGCTTAAAATCTCTATTTTGCGAATTTAAGCGCGTACCGCATACTTCCAATTACCGACAACGTAGACGGTCCAGGCAAATAAAATATTGATCAGTAATATTTTGGTGTGTTTATTTTTATAGAGCGCTGAAAATAATTTAAAACATGTTAAAACGTGATTAAAACGCTAGATAAAACATCCGGTATCCAGTTAAATACCAGTAAATAACCTATATATGTGTATATATATGAAAGATGTGAGAGAGTGGGCATAGGTGGCGGCAATGTGGGCTGCCCACCTCTTTAAAATTGGCTCAAAATGGACAAGTGTTGGACATTGGGACTTGCTATAATGATTAAGCTAACTTACACACTCCATTAAATAACCAATGCAAAATCAAAACAATATCCTTACTCTCTCTATATCTCGGCCGAATACACATACACACACACAACCATTTCAAAATTTTGAAGATCTTGAAGATCCATATTCATGCAAACTTGTTTCAAGTCCATTTGAAGATCCAAAAGGGGTTTGGAGGTGTTTTGAAGAAGGATCAAGCTAGAATAAGTTCCATATCATCATTTTCATCAAAACCCACTAGGAATCTTAGAGGTATAACACTTCATCTTATTCTTGATTCATAGTGATGGATGGTTATGGAAGTTTCTCTAGTTCTTGAACAAAAACACTAATTTAAATACTATAACAAATGGGTTTTAAAAGGAAATGAAAATGGATATGTATGTGTATATATATATGGCCGTGGGTATGAGTGTATATGTATGTACATATGAGATTGAGTTTTGATTTTGTTGAATGATTCTTGTTAATATGATTCCTAAAAGTTTGATGCATGCATGATCAAAAGTTTTCATAAGAGAATGTTCTAAAAAGGGTTTTGTGATTTGAAAAGGATATGATTAAAAGTGAAATTTTGGAAGTTCATGTGTGTATGTATATATGTCGTATGTATATATATGTGCATGTGTTGTTTTGAAGTTGATGGATTAAATGTGAAAGAATATATGTCTTGCATTTAATGAAATGATTATATGATGATGATCATATGACTATGATGATGTTCTTGGATGAGTGAACATGAAATAAATGAATGTTTGATGCATATGAATACATGCGTGATGATGAAGATATGTTATGGATGCATTAGATGCTTGTACATAGGCATGCATGTAGATATATGGACATGAAATGGCGATTAAAAGGTGATCTGATGAAGATGATTTTAATCAGGTTATAAAGACTAAAAAATATTGTTATTTGAAGTGTGAAATAGCATGGAACTTTGATGTAAAGTTTACTAGCTTTGCATGTTATACTATGTGCTTAAAAGTGTTGTAAAATGTGTGAAATCGCATGATTTATGTGCCTTACACAAAAACTGCACTAATCTGATTATAACCATCATTTTATTCAGTATATAACATGTATTGTGTTAAAATATGAAGTCTTTTCGAGTTCGGATGGTTAGGGTAATGTTTGACGCAAAACTATGCGGTAAAAACAGTAAAAATTGCATTTTTACGAGGTTTTTACGAAACTGTTTTAGATCAGTAACTAAACTGATATTTTTTATATAAATATAAGTATATTAACTTATATTAAGATTATTTGGTATTTGGTTAGTCATACGTGACTTCCGATGCCCGAAAACGTTACCGAATCGCTAAAATACACATTTTTCAATGTACACTAGAATGGGTTGTTCATGGGTGAACCTTATGTGTTTAAATGTGTTATGTGATTTAAGTATGTGAACATGATAATATGTTAAGTGTTGATATGATAGCGGGAATTAAGACTATGCATGTACGCTTGTATGTTTAAAACGCTAGAATCGGTGAAATCGCATTAAAATGTGTAACTTATTTGTCGAGCATGAAAATTGATACATAGGTTAACTTATTGAGTTATTTCATGTATACATGCTTTAAAAATGATAAAGCGAATAAGTTAATGAGTTTTCGCGTGTTATGATGTTGTGAATATGTGCACGTTTATGTATATATATTACGACGCGCAAATCGTAGATATATAGTATTTATAAACGGGAGTGTAACGGATAAAACATTAAGGTCACCAATAAAATCGTTCAAGTCGCAAAATCTTAATATATATATATATATATATATGAACTCATATATATATATTAATACACCAACATAATAAAAAATAATGACTTTTCGAGAAAATCTCAAAGTTATGTGAAAATTCTAAGTATTGGAGAAACTTAGGAATTTTGTAGTATATTGATTATTAAATTGTGCCTACGTATGTTAGGACGTGTAGAATGGAATAGTGGGATCGCACTATTTTAAATACGCGCCCAAAGGTGAGTGTCACTAAACCCCTCTTTTTACTGTTTTAGTATATGTTTTGGGGAAGAACACGCCTTAAAAGGATAAGTATACGTTTTCGTATAAAATATGCCTTTGATTAAACTATAAATATATTTTCGTGGAAAATATGATTTGGAAATTATGTGATATGTTTTTGGAGAAAAACATGGTTTTTGATATAAATATGTTTCGGGATGAAATGGATTTTAGAATAATGATATATACGTTTCGGGGATGAAATAGGGATTTTACGGCGTTATGGGATAGAACGACCGTGTGGATTTAAAATGTTTAAATCTAAAGTTGTAACAAATTGGCCCGTTCTCAAGAGAGTAAGTATCGGGATTAGGCTTACGTTTCGGTGGGGACGTCGGGGATTCGTACAACGTGTTATATTAAATTTTATCATTTTGGTAGGATATATATATATTGTTCATAAGGTTGGCACCTTGGGTGACCCATTGCTGGCACTTTGCGCAAACTTAGCCATTTAATCATTAATATGGATTGCCTGGAATTGTTGATAGATCTATCGGGTTGACAACCCCGTCGCGACCGGTAGCTCCGTGTCATGTCAAGCGAAGAATTTATATTCTGTTATTGTCTAGCGTTGATTATACCCTTTAATGTTAATATATAGCTCGTAATGTCTTGCAAACTTACGAATCCGAACAAATGGATGTTAAAAATAAATTTAATATGTGAAACTTGGGAAGATGCTTAGTTCGGAGGTTTCAGGGAAACGCTTGCGACGGCTGACTCATGGATTTTATTAAGGAAATAAAATTGACTTTCGAAAATATTATTTGGATATTTTGATAATAAACACATAATTAGAAAGTTTTCCTTGTTTTATATTTGAATATGTGAGCTCACCCTCCTTTGTGTTGACACTTGATTTTAACGTGTTCTTCGGGTACTTGAGCATGGCTTCGGGATCTTTGGCGTGTCTTGTGGTTGTGATGCATGGTTTTGTTTAATAATAAACTTTGGACAACTTTTAAAACTTATTTGGGACCGACTGCATTAAGATCCATAAGGATCGAGACAACTTAACTACTCTATGGTTGTGGTTTATGTTTAAACTTATAAACAATGTTTTAATTAAGTAATATGTCCAAAATTAACGATGCATCGTCCACTAAGATATTTATGGGCATCAACTTCCGTCACCATTACGTTTGTATTTCCGCTGTGACGTTTTTGGGGTGTTACGGAACTTGGTATCAGAGCCAATGGTTGTTAGCGAACTAGATGTTTTCTGGAGAAAACTCTAGACTTCAACCGAAGAATTTTGAGATATAAGTCCAAAATTCGCGAAGCCAAAAGTTTTAAATAAACATGGATTTTTATCATGTATGAGAACCATTGCGTGTTATTGTGCATAGGTGTTAATTTGTTTATTGGGCTTTGTGTTATTTTTCATTTGAGCACACACTTACTTGTACGGTTAAATATATGCCACAGATGTCGCACGAGCACGAGGTCATCGAGATTACTGACTCTGAGAGCGAGGCAGAATTCGAGACTTCACCTAGATCCGTATTACCAGAGGTACCCCCTACGATTCCACAATTTGTTGATGCGGCCGAATTCGCTTCATCCTTCCATGTTAACCCTGCTGCGTTTGCAAGCCAGGTTGACCCCCATTATGCTTTTACAAGAAACGGTTGGATCGAAGACGACGATGATGCTCCACCTCGATTTACAAGACCGGGCAATCATCAGGTACCGTGCCTGTTACCAATGACGTGGATAGAGGTGTTCCGTTGATCGGAGGATCTTATAGTGTCGCCCCAGCAGTAGACGCTACCATTGTTACAGCTCAGCCATTAGAGCCATTGGTCGTCTCATCTGCTGCCGTTGCTGAGCCCACTACTGAGATCCCTCCACCAGTTGTTACCGAGTAGTCATTTCCATCGATCGAGTCGCGCGCTCCTGCTGCACCCCTGTTGGTATACTTTCGACGTAGGAAGAGGATACGACCTGTCGGAGACATCGCTTCAACATCCAGAGCTGAGAATTCATCTGCTTCGAAGAAGCAGAAAGGAGTGTGGGTTAACCGATGTTCTCACTACGACCGTCAGTTGGGGGCATACGCGGAGATCTGGCGGCGATTAGGGGAAAAGTGAAGGATCTTGAGGGGCAAATGGACTGGTTTGATGAGCTAAAGGACTTGGATGACAGTGCAATGGATCAAATGCACTGGAGGATAGCTGACTTGGAGGAGCTTGTGAGGAGGCTTCTTGAGTTTGCGGGATTGAAGAAGTGATTGTTGGTTGTTTGTCCTTTGTGTTGTTTGTTTGTTTTGTATGTCTCTTTGATATACCCTTATATTGGCTTGCATGCCAAGTTTTTGGATATTTAGGAGGAAATTTCATCTAGACTTGTTATTTGTGGTTGATTATGTCATACCACATTTTGTTAGTCATTGTACTATGAACAAGTTTTCAATGTTATGGGTTCTCTTTTGGTTAAATTATTCTCATTATTATGTGGATGCATGTGTATTGTTTAGTCCACTATTATGTAATGATTGAAATATTTAAACAATGTCTTATGTTGATATTATTATTGCAATAATAGAAACGACAAGATGCCGCCAAAAGCGAGACAGGGTACTGGACTACCTACCACCCCAGAAGAGTTGGCACAACTCATAGCCCAACACGTTAATACTGCCTTGGAACAACGTGAAGCTAACCAGAATTTTGGGCAAGGACGTGGATGTGGTGCTCCGGGGCATGGTGATGGTGGTGTGCAGATTGGAAACCCGCAAGGTAATATAATGATCGCAAAAGTTTTAGTAGTTCCTGTGTTATGATATAATCAGTGAGTAATCTTGATTTTGCATTAACCTTGTGAACAGTGTATGGATGTACGTATAAAACATTTCAGGGCTGTAATCCACAATCATTTACCGGTGCTGAAAGGCCTCTTGAAATCACTATGTGGATCGAGAAGATGGAATCTGTGATGGCCATCAGCGGATGTGTTGCTGATCAGAGGGTTAGGTATGCTTCATGTTCATTTCTTGATGAAGCTTTATCCTGGTGGAACACTCAAGTTCAAGTATTGGGCGAAGATGCGGCTTACGGTCTTACATGGAATGAACTAAAAGAGATGCTTCTAAAGGAATATTGCCCGCGTAGTGAGATGCAGAAGATTGAGACTGACTTCTGGAATTTGACCATGGAAGGCCTGAAGGTCAGAGCTTATACTCGGTTCAATGATTTGGCTAGAATGGTTCCACGAATGGTCACTCCTGAGTACGTTAAGGTAGAGAGGTATATTTGGGGATTGTCGCCACAAATTCGTAGTATGGTTACATCAGCGAAGCCCACTACCTATCTGGAACCTACTACTCTAGCGAAATCATTAGCGGATGATGTTGCTCGCAAAAGTAACCTTAACAGGAAAGAGGAGACTGGGAAGTCGTCAGGAAAGGACAAAGCAGATGGGAAATTTGACCGATCAGAGCGTTCTGAGCCTAGATATGGGGATTCGCGGAAGTGAAAGTCTGAGAGCTCGAGAAAGGATTCTGATGCGAAGCGTGAGAAGAAACGCGATTCGAGGAAAGCATATATGGCTAATTCGAGTGGTTCGAGGAAGGATAATGCCTGGGATGGCGGATGTGGTTCAGGAAAGAAGACTCACGGTGATGAGCAGGGAAAGTGTGCCAGATGTGGTCGAACTGGACATGTTACTCGCGAGTGCTATGCTAAGAGTACGTCGGGGAGTTAAGCTCGAGGGATGCTATGAATGCGGAGAGTAGGGACACTACAAGAGGAACTGTCCGAATGTGAAGGGTCAGAATGCCAGGGGCATAGCTTTTGAGCTGAATGCTGGGAAGGCACCTGATGATCCTACAGTTGTTACCGGTACGTTCTTAATCAATGACGATTTTGCGTTTGTACTATTTGATACTGGTGCTGACTTGAGTTTTGTTTCGAAAAACTTTGAACCGTTTCTGTGTTCTCAAACAAGTAAGCTAAGTAAAAATTACTCAATAGAATTAGCAAATGGAAAATTGATAGAGACTAGCAAAGTTATTCGTGGTTGTAGAATTCGGTTATGCGATCATAGTTTTAGTATCGATTTATTACCAGTGGATCTGGGTAGTTTTGATGTAGTCGTTGGGATGGATTGGCTATCCAAGAACGGAGCTGAGATTAATTGTTCGGAGAAACAATTGCGGATACCTCGTCCTGGTGGTGGTGAAGCTTTAGTTGTTCACGGTGACCAATCAAGTCGAGTATCAGGAGTAGTTAGTGTTATGAAGATGCACAAGATGTTGCGTAAAGGCTATCATGCGTTCTTGGTTAAACATAGTGGATACGAACGCTGAAAGTGGGAAGATTGAAGAAATTCCTGTAGTTCGTGATTATCCGGAAGTTTTCCCCACAGACTTGCCTGGATTACCCCCTACGAGATAGATTGAGTTTAAGATTGATCTTGTACCTGGTGCTGCACCGATTGCAAAATCTCCTTATAGATTAGCACCGTCCGAGATGAAAGAATTGTCACATCAGCTTCAAGAGCTATTAGACAAAGTTTCATACGACCAAGCTTTTCGCCTTGGGGAGCGCCTGTGTTGTTCGTGAAGAAGAAAGATGGTTCCTTCATAATGTGTATTGATTACAGAGAGTTGAACAAGCTGACTGTCAAGAATCGGTACCCGTTGCCAAGAATAGACGATTTGTTCGACCAGCTTCAAGGATCAAGCTACTACTCGAGGATAGACCTGCGTTCAGATTATCACCAATTGAAGATTGATGAGGAAGATGTTCTGAAGACTGCTTTTAGAACACGTTATGGCCATTATGAGTTCTTAGTCATGCCTTTTGGCATAACTAATGCGCCTGCAGTGTTCATGGATCTCATGAACAGGGTATGCAAACCCTATTTGGATAAATTCGTGATAGTATTCATTGATGATATACTAATCTATTCGCGAACCAAAGAAGACCATGAGCAACATTTGAAGATGATTCTGGAGCTGTTGAAGAAAGAAAAGTTGTATGCCAAGTCCTCTAAATGTGAAATTTGGATTCGAGAGGTGCATTTCCTCGGTCATGTCATAAATGAGAAAGGTATACATGTGGATCCGTCGAAGATTGAGGCGATTAAGAATTGGGAAGCACCAAAGACTCCGTCAGAGGTGCGACAATTCTTAGGACTTGCTGGGTATTATAGAAGATTCATTGAGAATTTTTCCAGAATAGCGCAACCATTAACGCTATTGACCCAGAAGGATAAGAAGTTTGATTGAACAGAAAGGCAGGAGGAAGCTTTTCGGATGTTGAAGGAGAAGTTGTGTAGTGCACCTATTTTACCCTTGCCAGAGGGAAATGACAGTTTTGTTGTATACTGTGATGTGTCACGTTTGGGCCTTGGTTGCGTGCTTATGTAGAAGGACAAAGTGATAGCCTATGCATCCAGACGACTGAAAGTGCATGAGAAGAACTACACAACTCATGATTTAGAGTAGGGAGCTGTTGTGTTCGCTTTAAAGATTTGGAGACATCATCTGTATGGCACGAAGTGTACGATTTACACAGACCTTAAGAGCCTCCAGCATATCTTTGATCAGAAGGAACTCAACATGTGACAACGACGTTGGGTAGAGTTACTCAATGATTATGAGTGTGATATTCGTTATCAACCAGGGAAAGCAAATGTTGTTGCTGACGCGCTCAGTAAAAAGGAGCGGGAAAAGCCTCTGCGCGTTCGTGCTTTGGGTTTGACCATACAAACGAGTTTGACCGATCAAATTCGTAATGCACAGCGAGAAGCTTTGAAAGATGAGAACCTAAGAAGAGAAGGTTTGAGAGGTTTGGAATGTGAACTGATACCAAAAGCGTATGAAGTGATGTCCTTCATGAACCGAGTCTGGGTTCCGCTTAGAGGTAACCTTCGTGAACTGGTTATGAAGAAAGCTCAAAAGTCCAGATATTCGATTCACCCAGGTTCTACCAAGATGTATCAGGATATTAAGGAGTTATATTGGTGGCCGAATATGAAGAGAGATATTGCGGTGTATGTGAGTAAATGTCTGACATGCTCGAAGGTTAAGGCTGAATATCAGAGGCCGTCTGGGCTTTTGCAGCAACCAGAGATTCCTAAATGGAAGTGGGAGCATCTTGCTATGGACTTTATCACCAAATTACCCCGTATGTCACATGGACATGACACCATATGGGTAATTGTGGATCGATTAACGAAGTCTGCTCATTTCTTGCCCATTAAGGAAACAGACATCGCAGTTGTACCTCAACGAGATTGTAGCCCGACATGGAGTGCCTGTGTCAATTATCACTGATAGTGATGGACGATTTGACTCCAGATTTTGGCGATCTCTTCAGGAGTCGCTGGGTTCTCGGGACATGAGTACTTCATATCATCCTCAAACGGATGGTCAGAGTGAGAGAACCATTCAGACGTTGGAGGACATGTTGAGAGCGCGCGTGATTGATTTTGATGGAAGTTAGGATACTCACTTGCCGTTGGCAGAGTTTTCTTACAACAATAGTTACCACGCTAGTATCAAAGCCGCTCCGTTTGAAGCTTTATATGGAAGGAAATGTCGATCGCCCTTGTGCTGGGCTGAAGTTGGCGAAAGGCAACTAACCGGACCTGAGCTTATCCAGGAAACCACCGACAAGGTTGTCCAGATCAAGGAAAGGTTGAAAGCTGCCGCCGATCGACAGAAAAGTTATGCAGACAACCGAAGGAAACCGTTGTAGTTTCAAGTCGGAGATCGGGTTCTGCTGAAAGTGTCACCTTGGAAAGGTGTTCTTAGATTTGGGAAAGGGGGAAAGCTAAGCCCACGGTAGATAGGTCCTTTCGAAATCGCATCTCGAGTTGGATCAGTCGCATATAGGCTTAAGCTGCCGCAGGATTTGAGTGGAGTTCATGACGTTTTCATGTTTCCGACCTGAGAAAGTGTCTGTTGGATGAGACACTAATTATACCCCCTGATGAGCTTCAAGTAGACGATAAATTGAGATTTATCGAGGACCCGGTTGAAGTTCTGGATGAGAAGATTCAGAATCTTAGAAGGAGTCGGATCAAGTTGGTCAAGGTTCGCTGGAATTCCAAGCGTGGACCCGAGTTCACATGGGAACGAAAGGACCAGATGCAACGAAAATATCCGCATCTCTTTAAATCTAATGCAAAAACGAAACCTGTAGTGTAAGAATTTCGGGGACGAAATTCCTTAAACAGGGGGAGACTGTGACACCCGGCTACTTAGGCTGTCCCGTACAAATGTAACACGTGTCATGAATGAATAAAAGGCCGTATTTGATTATTTATGATGTTTATATGTGGTATTTGATGTGTTGGTAAATCCAAAGTTTGATAAAAATTACGTTGGCAATTTTAAATAAACGCTTATTGCGTAACGGTTAAAATGCGAAACGAACGTCGGTGACCGCCGAATAATGTTAAAATCACAAAAATAGTCCGTTATGAGTTAAATAATACATTTAATCATAATCGTGAGTAAAAATAATTTAAAACGCTAAGAAACTCTATTTTTCGAGTTTAAGCGCGTACTGCACGATAGTGCGCGTATCTGACAAAATACTGTCATCGCAGCCAGTTCAGAGCAACCAATAATTATTATAGTAATAATTTGACAAGTTTATTTTTATAGAATGATAAAAATAAATAAAAACGCTTAAAATCTCTATTTTACGAATTTAAGCGCGTACTGCGCAACACAGCGTGCATACTGCCAATTACCGACAACGTAGCCGGTCCAGGCAAATAAAATATTGATCAGTAATATTTTTGTGTGTTTATTTTTATAGAGCGCTGAAAATAATTTAAAACGTGTTAAAACGTGATTAAAACGCTAGATAATACACCCGGTATCCTGTAAATACCAGTAAATAACCAATATATGTGTATATATGAAAGATGTGAGAGAGTGGTGGCGGCAATGTGGGCTGCCCAACTCTTTGAAATTGGCTCAAAATGGACAAGTGTTGGACATTGGGACTTGCATAATGATTAAGCTAACTTACACACTCCATTAAATAACCAATGCAAAATCAAAACAATATCCTTACTCTCCCTATATATATCTCGGCCGAATACACACACATACACACATAACCATTTCAAAATTTTGAAGATCTTGAAGATCCATATTCATGCAAACTTGTTTCAAGTCCATTTGAAGATCTAAAAGGGTTTTGGTGGTGTTTTGAAGAAGGATCAAGCTAGAACAAGTTCCATATCATCATTGTCATCAAAACCCACTAGGAATCTTAGAGGTATAACACTTCTTCTTGTTCTTGATTCGTAGTGATGGATGGTTATGGAAGTTTCTCTAGTTCTTGAACATAAACACTAACTTAATACTATAACAAATGGGTTTTAAAAGGAAATGAAAATGGATATGTATGTGTATATATATATGGCCGTGGGTATGAGTGTATATGTATATACATATGAGATTGAGTTTTGATTTTGTTGAATGATTCTTGTTAATATGATTCCTAAAAGTTTGATGCATGCATGATCAAAAGTTGTCATATGAGAATGTTCTTTAAAGGGTTTTGAGATTTGAAAAGGATATGATGAAAAGTGAACTTTTGGAAGTTCATGTGTGTATGTATATATGTCGTATGTATATATATGTGTATGCATGCATGTGTTGTTTTGAAGTTGATGGATTAAATGTGAAAGAATATATGTCTTGCATTTAATGAAAATGACTATACGATGATGATCATATGAATATGATGATGTTCTTGGACGAGTGAACATGAAATAAATGAATGTTTGATGCATATGAATACATGCATGATGATGAAGATATGTTATGGATGCATTAATGCTTGTACATAGGCTGCATGTGGATATATGGACATGAAATGGCGATTAAATGGTGATTTGATAAAGATGATTTGAATAAGGTTATAAACACTAAAAATAATGTTATTTGAAGTGTGAAATAGCATGGAACTTTGATGTAAAGTTTACTAGCTTTGAATGTTGTACTATGTGCTTAAAAGTGTTGTAAAATGTGTGAAATCGCATGATTTATGTGCCTAACACAAAAAATGCACTAATCCGATTATATCCATCATTTTATTCAGTATATAAAATGTATTGTGTTAAAATATGAAGTCGTTTCGAGTTCGGATGGTTAAGGTAACGTTTGACGCAAAACTATGCGGTAAAAATGGTAAAAATCACATTTTTACGAGGTTTTTACGAAACTGTTTTAGATCAGTAACTAAACTGATATTTTTGATATAAATTTAAGTATTTTAACTTATATTAAGATTATTTGGTATTTGGTTAGTCATACATGACTTCCGATGCCCGAAAACGTTACCGAATCACTAGAATACACATTTTTCAATGTACACTAGAATGGGTTGTTCATGGGTGAACCTTATGTGTTTAAATGTGTTATGTGATTTAAGTATGCGAATATGATAATATGTTAAGTGTTGATATGATAGCGGGAATTAAGACTATAATTGTACGCTTGTATGTTTAAAACGCTAGAATCGGTGAAATCGCATTAAAATGTGTAACTTATTTGTCGAGCATGAAAATTGATACATAGGTTAACTTAGTGAGTTATTTCATGTATATATGCTTTAAAAATGATAAAGCGAATAAGTTAATGAGTTTTCGCGTGTTATGATAATGTGAATATGTGCACCTTTATGTATATATATTACGACGCGCAAATCGTAGATATATAGTATTTATAAACGGGAGTGTAACGGATAAAACATTAAGGTCACCAATAAAATCGTTCAAGTCGCAAAATCTTAATATATATATATATATATATATATGAACTCATATATATATATTAATACGCCAACATAATAAAAAATAATGACTTTTCGAGAAAATCTCAAAGTTATGTGAAAATTCTAAGTATTGGAGAAACTTAGGAATTTTGTAGTATATTGATTATTAAATCGTGCCTACGTATGTTAGGACGTGTAGAATGGAATAGTGGGATCGCACTATTTTAAATACGCGCCCAAAGGTGAGTGTCACTAAACCCCTCTTTTTACTGTTTTAGTATATGTTTTGGGGGAAGAACACGCCTTAAAAGGATAAGTATACGTTTTCGTATAAAATATGCCTTTGATTAAAATATAAATATATTTTCGTGGAAAATATGATTTGGAAATTATGTGATATGTTTTTGGAGAAAAACATGGTTTTTGATATAAATATGTTTCGGGATGAAATGGATTTTAGAATAATGATATATACGTTTCGGGGATGAAATAGGGATTTTACGGCGTTATGGGATAGAACGACCGTGTGGATTTAAAATGTTTAAATCTAAAGTTGTAACAAATTGGCCCGGTCTCAAGAGAGTAAGTATCGGGATTAGGCTTACGTTTCGGTGGGGACGTCGGGGATTCGTACAACGTGTTATATTAAATTTTATCATTTTGGTAGGATATATATAGTTCATAAGGTTAGAACCTTGGGTGGCCCGTTGCGGCCACATTGCTCAAACTTAGCCATTTAATCATTAATATGGATTGCGTGGAATTGTTGATAGATCCATCGGGTTGACAACCCGTCACGACCGGTAGCTCCGTGTCATGTCAAGCGAAGAATTTATATTCTGTTATTGTCTAGCGTTGATTATACCCTTAATGGTATAATATAGCTCCTAATGTCTTGCAAACTTACGAATCTGAACAAATGGATGTTAAAAATAAATTTAATATGTGAAACTTGGGAAGATGCTTAGTTCGAAGGTTTCAGGGAAACGCTTGTGACGGCTGACTCATGGATTTTATTAAGGAAATAAAATTGACTTTCGAAAATATTAATTGGATGTTTTGATAATAAACACATAATTAGAAAGTTTTCCTTGTTTTAAATTTGAATATGTGAGCTCACCCTCCTTTGTGTTGACACTTGATTTTAACGTGTTCTTCAGGTACTTGAGCATGGCTTCGGGAATCTTTGGCATGTCTTGTGGTTGTGATGCATGTTTTGTTTAATAATAAACTTTGGACAACTTTTAAAACTTATTTGGGACCGCCATATTAAGATCCATAAGGATCGAGACAACTTAACTACTCTATGGTTGTGGTTTATGTTTAAACTTGTAAACAATGTTTTAATTAAGTAATATGTCCAAAATTAACAATGCATCGTCCACTAAGATATTTATGGGCACCAACTTCCGTCACCATTACGTTTGTATCCGCTGCGACGTTTTTGGGGTGTTACAGAAATGGTCAAAAGCAAGAAAGCGTTGATCATGAAAGAATTCAATATATTCACGATGCTAAAAGGTGAAACAATGAAACAGATGATCGAAAGGTTTTGTCATCTAAAAGTGATCAAGAGGAGACACGGGCTTGAGAAGAAAGAAGAGGAGTACATAGATAAGTTGGCTGACGCATTGCCTAAAGGTGAATGGACGACATATCTCATGATTCTTAAAGAAAGTCCGAGCTGGCAGTTCTTTAAGCTATCCACGTTCATTGTTAAACTAGAGGGGCATGAGATGGAGCTGTTAAAGATAGCCAAATCGAAGAATGCCAACGTGAGTCAAGATGTAGGGTTGTACTACAAGTCTGGAACTCAAGATAATGTTACTGGCCCGAAAATCCAAACCGCTTTCAGCGCGAATCTGAATTCTTCGAATCATTCGTCACAGAGTCAAACTCAATCGTATCCGAAATATGATCAGAGTCCGCAGAGTTCTTCGTTTTCAAGCACGGGTTCAAATTCTTCTTATCAGAATCAAGCAAATCAGAATAATCAATCGAATTCTGATCCAAAAGTGTACAAATGCAACATAGCTGTCAATCTAAACAATGTTGTTTCTGACCAAGTTGCTAAACACCACATGACATTTCTCGCCACAGTGTTAGAATCATATGAAAGTTTGGTTGCCGTCCGGAAATGGCCGCCTCGATAAAGTAGATGAAGAAGAACTTGAGCTGATGGACATCAAATGGTCCTTAGCCTCAATCATTCGGAGGGTCACGAAGTTTGTTGCTCTTACTGGTAGAGATATCAGGAATTCAAGCAACAAGTTGGGATTCGACAAAACGAAGGTCACTTGCTTCTGATGCCGACAGAAAGGGCACTTCAAGAGAGAATGCAAGAACCCAGAGGCAACGGGCAACCAAAGCCCATTTGGAGGTGGAAACGAATACTACAAGAAGTCACTTCAGTACAAGCCATTCCCAAAGAAGACTCAAGTCGAAATCCAAGAGAAACCAAACAGCAACAACACTGAAAGGCAATGGTCGCTTCAAATGAAGATGACGGTTTTGATTGGAACTCTTATATTGCCAAGAAGACCGGTGTTGCTCTTATGGTCGAGATCGTAGAAGACACGTCAGCTGAGGATGCAGCCATGGAGAGTGCATTACTAGAAGATATATTCAACAAGCAGAAATGGAGGAAATTTATCAGCATACAAAGATGCAGGGTATCTTTTCCCCTAACATATCTACTAGTTTTGCAGGTTGTTTTGGTGAAACGACATCTTCAGAGAATGTTGCTGAGGAAAAGCCTGAGATCGAAGAAGTGATCAACGTAACCAAAGAAATGAATGAAGAAAACCTTACAGAGATTGCCAACGAGGCTTTGATGGCAAATCTGACTAAGGTAGGTTCAGAAGAAAAGGTAAAAATTGTCGAGGTAGAAAAACCATGTAAAAAATGTGCTGAACCGTGTATTCAATGTGCTGAAAAGTCTCAGATCATAGCCGAAATCAATGTGCATAATAATAATTTCAAATACGATTATCGCACAATGAAGGAGGCATATGACAAAATGAAAGATGATTACAGCAGGTTGGATAGAAATAACATTGAACAAGATGATTCTATCAGAATGTTAAAAGCTACTTTAATGGAAAAACAAAAAGCTATTAACGTTTACATTAACAACATTGCTGAAGTAAAACAACAACTACAAGACATGAAAATCGAAACCGAAAGGGTTCAACAGCTTCTAAAGAGCTATACCACGAATGCCTATGTCATCGGTCACATTCTTCCGACGATTCAATCGGAAGAAAATATTCAGAAAGCCAAAGGTAAGAAATGTGGAGACTATACCAATGTTCCACCACCCCTATGCGAAAAATATTGTCGCAAAAGGGCCGAGGGGATGGAAAAGGCGCTCAACATTGAACTTTTAACCGAAAAGAAAAATGAGCTGCCTGAGAACATTGATATAACCTACACAAGTGATGATGGCGAAGTAGTGGTTAAGTAAGTTGTTGATAATGTCTTGAGTGAATCTGTTGATGGCAGCTTTGAAAGCGCCAACTCGAGTTCGAACAATTCTGATTCACAATCTGAAGATGACGATAAATCATCGGAAGGTAGTCTAAGTGATGATCCTAACGTTGTCATGTACAAAGTCAAGGATTCTGATAGATTATACTTCGATGATAGTTTTCCGATTCAGAATGTGAAGGAAGATTAGCTTGATAAATTCTTCAAACTCGTTGAGGTTTTATCAGATGATTTGGAAATCAATCAAAAGAAGTTTTACTCCAAACCTAAAAGAAATAACTACCAAAGGAATGGTGGTGATTTTCCTGAACACAGGAGAGCTGGGTTGGGTTTGGATGTGGAAGAAGAACCGTTTAAGAAAAAGTCACCATTTCGCGAATACAAAGATAAAAACATGACATTTGTGTATGGGACAAACACAGTTCAAGAGGAAAGTTTGATTGGGAATCAATCAAACGATGAGTTTAAAAAAGGCAAAAGAACTTCGAGAAAAGGCCAAAGTTGCAAGTGGTGTAAAATCCACTAGTGGACATTCTCATGATGATCGGACTTGCTTCAAATGCAATGAAGTTGGTCACATTGCACGCAAGTGTCCGAAATCTAAGCCGGTCTATCCTCGAAGGAAAACAAGTTCAGATGTTGAAAAACCTAAGCAACCAGAGTTTGTAAAACCGGTCACGATTCTGAAAAGAAATGATTCTAAACTTGAAGTTAAACCTAAAACTAATTTGAAAACTCAACTTCAAAAAAGGTGAAACTTCTAAGACAAATGAAGCAAGGTTTTACATAAAAAAGGCAAACATAAAATCACAATCCTGGATTGCTAAAAAGAAATCATCAACATCTGAAGTTATCAAGTCTGAGCTAGTTAAGACTGGTAACAACAAAGAGTCTAAATCCGAGATTAAAACCGAAACTGTCAAATCTTCAAAAGATAAAAAGAAAGTTCAGTTTGAAAATGGTAACAACAGTGACATCTCAGATGGTGATTTTGAGGATGATTATGAAGCTTTTTATCCCAAACCCAAGACCAAGAAGGCTTGGGTCGCGCTTTTTAACTGAATATTAATGTGTGCAGGGGCTCCAGAGATGCATTCTTTCAAAGTGGATATTGGGTAGTGGGGCATCAAGGCACATGACAGGCATGAAAGCTTTTCTGTTCGACATCAAAGCTACAAACGGTGGTTTTGTTGGCTTTGCCGGTAACCAAGGTGGAAGGTTCGTCGCAGAAGGAAAACTCTCAAATGGAGTAGTATCGTTTGATCGTGTGAATTACATTGCTGAGCTAGAGAACAATCTTCTAAGCATCTCGCAGATTTGTGATAAACAGTTCACCGTTCACTTCAACGACAAAGAGTGCATGATACTAAAGCCGGGTTTCAAAATTCCGGATGATTGGATTCTCATGCGTGCTCCGCGCGAAAACAATCTCTATGTATTAGATATGGGTACTGCTACAACATCATCGAAATCGGCTCAATGTTTCATCACCAAAGCCATAGAGAAAGATTCTATTCTATGGCATAGAAAAATGGGGCACATTCATTTAAGAAAAATGAATTTTCTGGTTCATAACGATTTAGTTGAGGGGGTGAATCTTTGAAGCTTCCACATGACCGATCATTGTCTAGAATGTAAGAAAGGGAAGCAGAAGAAGAAATCACATCCTAAAAAGATTCTGAATTCTATAAAGTTTCCGCTTGAACGTCTTCATATGGATCTTTTCGGATCGGTGAACGTCAGAAGTATTTCAGGAGATCTGTATTGTTTGGTAGTAACGGAGGATTACTCTCAATATTCTTGGGTTTTCTTTCAAGTGTCAAAAGATGAAACGTTTGAAAACTAGTGATTCTCTTCAAGAAACTCGAAAATCTTTATCATCTACCTGTCAGACGTATCCGAAGCGACAATGGAACGGAGTTCAAAAACAACAAAATGAAGGAATTTTGTGATGCCAAAGGTATACTGCATGAATTCAATGCACCGTACACTCCACAACAAAATGGCGTAGCTAAGAGGAAGAATAGAACTTTGATCGAAACAGCAAGAACAATGCTTGCAGACTCAAAACTTCTTGTTAGCTTCTGGAGGGAGGCGGTTACAGCGGCTTGCTACACACTAAACAGGGTCTTAACTATCAAACCAACTAAAAAGACATGTTTTGAGATGATTAACTGAAGGAAACCAAACCTGAAATTTGGTGCACCGTGTACAGTAATTGATCAAGATGGTAAGTTTGGTGCCAAATCGCTTGAAGGTTTCTTTGTCGGGTATGCTAGTCCGCTTAGGAGAGTGTATGTTCCTGCGTTAAGAAAAGTGATTGATGCATAACACGTGGATTGCTTTCAGTATACAACTCCTATTCAGAGGAAAGGCGACGCGTGGTTGTTCAACTATCAAGATTTGTGGAAATCATTCAACTTGCCGGAAGAACCGTCTGAAGAAGAACTTGCAGCGCTTTATTATCTTCAACAGTCGGCAAATCAAGAACAGATTCTAAGGCCAATTGTGGTTAATCAACCCACGTTTGGTTCTACATCTTCTTCTGGTGCAGGTCCGAGTACTAGTAGTGTTCCGGTTGAACAAGTTTCTGAAGTAGAAGCAGAACCTACTACAACTCCAGCAAATTAACCAGGACATGCAACTACAGAGCCTAATACTGCTGAGAATCAGAATTCCGACTCCGATGTAGCTTCGACTTTCGATGATGATGAAGAATTCGAGCAGATAACCAATATGTTAAATCAATCTGCTGGCCCAAGCAATCAAAACGAACCTACATCTAGTGCTCCTGAAGTTGATGTGAATGTTGATCTGAATGTCTCAAATCAGCAAAGCACAGTTGATGTTCCTAGTGAGGAGATGCCACGATCTTATTCTTATCATCCTTCAACAAACATCATTGGTGAATTACAAACTGGTGTGCGACCAAATCAACAAAGCACTAAGTTGTTTCTATACCCGAGTTGCTCCTACTCAAGACTACTACTACTATTCATGTTTCATATCTCAAATAGAGTCGATAACTGTGAATGAAGCTCTGGGTGATGAGAACTGGGTTAAAGCTATGCAAGAGGAACTATTACAGTTCGAGAAACTGGGAGTTGGAAGCTTGTAGACTTACCACCGAAGCAGAAAGCAATAGACACGAAGTGGGTCTCCAAGTGCAAAAGGGCTGATCGGGGTGTGATTGTTAGAAATAAAGCTCGGTTGGTTGTCAAAGGTTTCCACCAGCAAGAAGGAATTGACTATACAGAAGTTTATGCACCGGTTGCACGTTTAGAGTCAATCCGTATTTTCCTTGCATTCGCAGCTTGGAAAGGTTTTAAGGTGTACCAGATAGATGTGAAATCCGCATTTCTCTATGGTAAGCTACGCGAACAAGTGTACGTCGGCCAACCACCGGGTTTCGTCGATCCGCTGAATAAGAACAAAGCTTATCTCCTAGACAAAGCCTTATACGGATTACACCAAGCCCCGAGAGCTTGGTACGAGACGTTATCGCAACATCTCGTTGGAAACGGCTTTACTAGAGGCACAGTGGATAGTACATTGTTACCAAGGAAGTCGGAAATCATCTAATCATCGTACAAATCTATGTGGATGATATCATCTTTGGTTCAAAGGATGATAGTCTTTGCAAAGAGTTTGAAAAGATCATGAAGAAGAAATTCGAGATGTCTTCTATGGGCGAAATGAAATTCTTCCTCGGATTACAGGTCGATCAGTTACCAGACGGCATATTCATTCATCAAACCAAATACGTTCATGATATTCTAAAGAATTTTAAAATGGATAGCTCAAAGCCGCTTTCGACTCCGCTGGCACTGAATCATGGAATTTGCATTGATGAAACCGGAACCAAAGTGGATGATACACTCTATCGGTCGATGATAGGATCTCTGTTGTATCTGACAGCATCTCACCCAGATATCATGTATCCTACCTGCCTTTGCACGAGATATCAGTCCAGTCCTCGAGTGTCACACAAGCTGATAGTCAAAAGAATATCCCATTACTTAAAGGGATGTCCAAGCACCGGCTTGTGGTATCCAAAGAACGATAATTTTGATCTAACGGGATACGCTGATTCGGACTTCGGGGTGGACAAGTTGAATTCTAAATCTACAATGGCCAGTTGGCAGTTCTTTGGAACACACTTAGTAACGTGGCAATGCAAGAAACAAACCACGGTCTCTCTTTCTACCTGTGAGGCAAAATACATTTCTTCTTGTAGTTGTTGTTCACAAATCCTCTGGATTCAACAACAGATGAGGGACTATGGATTGCAATTTCTTGATACGCCTTTATATGTAGATAATAAGGCAGCAATCGACATTACTAAAAATCATGTTCATCACTCACGAACTAAACACATTGAAATTCGTTATCACTTCATTTGTGACTGCTACGAAAAGAAGTTGGTACGAATAGAAAAAATCCACACCGATGAACAAAAGGCTGAGTTTTATACCAAAGCTTTTCCTTTAACGAGATTTAAATATCTAATGAGGCTTAACGGTATTAAAAATTTGTTGACAGGTGCGGAGGCTGAGGTTGAATATGGATCGGACGACGAGTTCACGTGATCTACATTGGTTTTTATATCTTTTAGATTAGTATTTCTTAAAAACTAAAATACAAAAATATGTTTTTGATTTTAGGGGGAGAAAATTTTGAGAAAATACAAAAACATATGAAAAATCAAAAAGTACAAAAACATTGAAAAAGACAAAAAGAATTTGTTGTCACAAAGGAAATGATAGTACATCAGTGGACTATCACAGTATGCTAAAGAATTGTAAAGTTTAAAAGTGATAAACAAGTCTTACTGTGGATGTGTCGGCAGACTTTACACGTTCAGTAAATTGTTTCTAAGATATAAACTAAATTTTACAACTGCTTAATCTTGTGGATTAACATCTCTCGGATATATGGACTTAGTACTCCGAAATTTCGTTTGAGAGATTGCCTGATTCTGAGATACAAGGTCTTTATAGATGATTGATATCTGGGGTATTATACAAGTTCTTCTGATTTTGGGGAAGCAATAGCCTAGAACTTCTATAATGCTTTTGCTAAAAACCCCTAAACTTTATGCAAAACTGAAAAGTATCGAAAGATCTAATCATTTGCAGTACTAAAAAGATTCCTTAAGTGGAACACACCTTAAAGACGAGCCTTCATCTCTTTGTCTGTACGGTAGTACTAACCTGAGCTCTCAAGGTCTCGCATAACCCAGATACAGATATCAGTTACGCTATATTCACCTGTAAGATGAAATCTATGGAATCTTGATACGGGAGTATATTCTGAGATGGGAATCATAGTTAAGTCAAGTTTCATAAATCATACCTAACATATCTTGGAATAATTGATAAATGTGTTGAAGTTTAAGTGGACAAATATATCGATAATCTAGGTAAACGAGTTTAAAACTTAGTCTTCAAAAGGTCAACGGTACTGGTGATATGTCTCAAACAACTGATATGATCCTTACACACGAATTCACAAAAATATGTCTGTAAATATGTTTGTACATAGTTTACTTTGTTCTGTACATAGTTTATCTGCTTTATAGTAAAACCAAAAGGATTTTCAGTTTGTTTTAGCATAAACTTTATAAAATACAAGAAGATTTTGTTTATATATTTGTTTATAGCAAACCAGTGTTGGAGAACGGATCTTCGAAGTCTGGTAAGGTGCTAAACTGGTGGGAATCTGATTGACAACGGGCTGGGAGCTAATCTGTAAAATCTGATAAGCCAAAACGATTAAAAGTTCATTAGTTTGAAACTTGATTTTGAGAAAAACCAACAGTTTGTTCATAACGGGTCGAACCGAGGTCATTAACTTGGACTCGGCTGACAAATTGGTTAACCAAGGTCATTAGCTTGGACTTGGTCAACTGAGTGGATTGTTAAAACTGGTAAAATCTGAAAAGTTCTGGGTCTAAATTGAAAATTTTTGAAAAATTAAGGTTTAAAATTGATCAAGTTCGCCCGGACTTGTAATCAAGTTCGACCGATCTTGTACTTGCTTTGAAAGTATTATCAGTCAACAAGTTCGCCCGGACTTATGTCTGATCTTAACTGATTGGATACATAAGTTCGCCCAAACTTGTCAACTATAAATAGATGACAAGTTCGTCCGAACAATATTACAGTCTTCAAACGAACCAGAGCGAACTTGATCAGCGAAAAAGGCGATTTATGAAATTGACATCCTTAAGTCGAAGTGCTGCCCGATTGTTTAGTGATTAGTGGTGATTTGCACATCACTCATCATGGCTATGGTGAGATTTCATGATTTGGACCATGAATTGAACGAGTATTGAAGATCTTAGATCTGAGCTTGAATGTTTGACATGTTCCAGGACTTTAATGAACAAACTAAGACTTAAAACATGTTAAACAAATAAAAACGACCACATACATGTCATTAATTTGATCAGAAATGCTTGTTAACATGGTTGCAGGTTTGGTGAAAAGATGACAAGTTCGCCCGAACTTGTCATCAGGTGTTTCAAATGATAAACGATAAGTTCGCCCGAACTTCACATTAAATTCTGTAAAATGTTGCAAGTTCGCCCGGACTTGTATATATGAAATTGAATATCAATTAACAAGTTCGCCCGAACTTACATGCAAAATGATTAAAATTGATTGATAAGTTCGTGTAACATCCGTCAAAAACGGATTTACCAAACCCGGTCCGTTTAGCAACCGAACAGTCAGTCAAAATTTTCGTTGCGAATTAAATGCCCAAAATATTTTTAAACGATCCGTAATCAATTATTATACGGGAATATATATTTAGTTTTTGAAAAACTGTCAAAAATCGCAAAATAAAAATGATTTGCTTCTGCCGGGTTTCGAACCCGGGTCTGTACTGATCCAGAAACATGTCTTAACTCACACACACAAACCACTGCGCCACTTGTTCTGTTTGTTATATATTGAGATCATTTAATTGATATAATAACGTTACGAATTCAAAAACCGGCGCCCAAACAGTTCAGTCGTCGGAATCCCGGAAATCTCGCGAAGTCTTAACTACAATTTACGTTATAACGTAAACCTTTAACCAGACATCGGTTATAACCGATGTTTGAAGTCCGCGACCAAAACCATAACCGCCGGGAAATTTAAATCAGTGAATCCAGTCGGAAATCAGACCAAATACACCTCGATTTTCCCCTATAAATTCACCCTCAGTCCATTGAAAACCTTTTCGCTCAAAACCACACTCTTTCTCGGCGAAAACTCCCTCGCCGGAATTTCCCTGCTCATCGCCGGAAAACCGATTTCCTTATTTCTGAACCTCACGGAGCCCCTGAAGCTTATACCGGAGATACCCATACTTTTTCCAAGCTTTCCGGAGACTTGCTGCTGCAAGACACCTGACGCCGGAGTTGATTGCTGTCGCCGGAGTTCTGCCGGAAAACAGAGGGTCCAGTCGGTATACCTTTTCGCTTATTTTTCTTTATCTTTTCACCCTTATCTCACTTTAATGGACTGTATAACGCTAATGGAACCTGAATAAAACTCGAAACAGTCAGATTTTACCTCTGGTTATATTTCAGTGAAGAAGACGATGTATTCGTTACCATATAAGTTTAATATAAATCATGAAATTAATCGGGTTAGACACACAGTCCAGCGGTGGACTGTGTGCACATAAAACGCTAAACGTCTCAAGTTCGATTCCCGTTTCACACACGCTGCCTTAATAAAAATCAAATTTTTGTTTAACTGAACCGGAATCGTCACGGTTATATGTTAAGTATATTAATAACCAGAATAATAACCAAGTTAGACACACAGTCCAGCGGTGGACTGTGTGTTTGTTTATATCACTGGTCACGAGTTCGAGTCCGGTCTTCTGCACCGACTCGGACAATTATCTCTTCTTTTTAAATAAGGCAGAAAAGGAAATAACTAATTAGTATTTAAGTATAATAAAAATCGAATTATATAACATGTTGAACACACAGTCCAGCGGTGGACTGTGTGTTAGATTAAACCACAGGTCCCGGGTTCGAGACCTGTGGAGTGCATGTCCGATTCGCTTAAAACTGTTTTTTAAAATAAAATGATTTTCGGTTTAAATTAATTAGTATATATATATAATTAAAATCAGATATATAACGGGTTAGACACGTAGCTCAGTTGGTAGAGCTGCGTGCACGCGTACGAGAGGTCTCGGGTTCGAGCCTCACTCAGCGCACTTATATTCCGAATTGAACCGGTCAACGGTCAGGTCAACGGTCAACTGGCCGGTCAACGGTCAGAAAAAAATAAATTTTTTTATTATTTTTATTTAATTATTTTAATTAAAAATCAATTATAAATACTTAAAAATAACATTTTTAAGGTTAGAAAATAGCCTTAAACTCACAAAAATACACCCAACAATCCTACTAAAATAGATTAATAAAACCCGTTTACTTACCAAACCATAATGCGATTTATCTAGGTTAAACCTCACTCGTGGTTAAAACCACTTCGCGTGCATTCAACGTCATCAACCGAACGCACCCACTGTGAGTGAATCTTACAATTCCCCCTTTTAAATTACACGTTTTGGGGTGTGTCATGTGTTATGAAAATAATTAATTTATTTATTTAAACTTGTGCCATACCACATCATGACTTAAACTTAGATTGTTTTTATTGTTGTGATTTACTTATTGCCTTTTTGTCAAGTTATATGAAACTCATACATTAAGCCCATCAGTTCCTCGTGGGAGACGAGTAGAACATCGCGTGCTTCACATCAAATTCATTATTGTTCATGTGTGTATCATTGAGTTTATATTGTTTGTAGTTGTGTCATTCATATTATTATGTTTATGCAATTCATTCACCAGGCCCCTCAGTTCCTCGTGAGAGACGAGTTGAGCATCGCGTGCCTCTAATTGTTCCATTATTAATCATGAGTGTTTCATTTAATATCTTATGATTGTTGATTAAGTTACATCTATTTTTACTCATGTTTGGTTGTGCACATATTTCATAATCAATTTAAATAAATTTGTTCAAATGTTTTCCATAGGATTCACTCGCCAACATTATGTTGATCCAAAAACCTTTTTACACATGATACAGGTGAACAGGTTGAAGCAAAGAAAACATAGGATATGCCTTAGAAGAGAACAAAGAAGTTTAGATTGTTAGTTAGATCATGTTGTAACATTATTGTAAATTTCCATTTAATTTGTATTAATGAATATGAAACGCTTAATAAATGTCATGAGCTTTGATGATAACCCAATCATGCCCCGATCACCTTTTCCGCTGCGGGTCGGGGTGTGACAGTTCGCCCGGACTTGTGGTTTGTTATGGTTATGTGTAATAAGTCCGACCGAACTTAATGTGTTTAATTGTCAATTTGATCGATCAAGTTCGCCCGAACTTGATAGAAAATTGTGAAAATTGTAAAATTTCGACTAATTTCGTCTCGATCTACGTGTTTACAGAATATTCAGCTCTCGTTCAACAAATTTCACAACACATGCATCACGTTAGACAAAGCTATCTGTCCGTCTCAGGAAGCATTTGAAAGTATTCTTGAGTTTATACAGCGGATTCCTATACATAAGGCGATTACAGAGAAAACTGTGGTTTACAGGTCACATGTTTATCGATTTTGGAGTTCTGCAGCGATGAATGATGACGATACAGCAATCAAGTCTGTGGTTCGCGTTGGAGAAGAAGATAAAGAGATCACTGTGACAGAGGCTGACATTCGAAAGGTTTTGAACTTCAACATGACAAAGATGATCCGATGATGTTAGACGAAAGGATGGTTAGAGGAAGTTTCTGTCGAATGGGGTACAAAGGGCACGTGAATGAGTCAATTCTGAAGAAAGGATCAGTCCCTAATCCTTACAAGTTTTTAGTGCATGCTATTATTCACGCCTTTAGTCATTGAAAGGCCGGGTTAGATGATGTGCAAGATTATATGGCCTGCATGGCTACAACGCTTATTCTGAACAAAAGATTCAACCATTCGAAGCTGGTTTCACGCATATGAAGAATAATATGGGATCAAATAGATTGGTGATGTATCCAAGGTCTGTACAGATGTTGATAGATGGAAAATTCAAGAAGATTGCAAAGGATCCAAACGATATTGTCAATCTGAGCCATATGGATGATACTACAGTGAAGAAGCTTATCACTTTCCAGAAACAATCATCTGAACCTATTGCGAAACCTTTATTTGGTGCCATTGCGTCTGAGAACTACGTTGCGTCACCAAAATACAAATGGCGTAAAGATGATAGTGGTGACGAGAAACGCGGGGATTGAATGGTTATCGACATTCAAAGAGAAAAGAAGTGATTGGTTTTTAAAGAAAGTAGTGGTTCAAGAGAAGAAGAAAGCTTCGCGTAAGCCAAAGAAAGTTGATACGATGTTAATAGACGAAGATGAGACTGAAAACGTTCAAACAGAAGCTGGTTCTAGTGCTGCAGTAGTTATTGAAAGCCAAGAGGCAGAGAAAACAACTCAGGAAGACGATGTGATTTCTGCAACCTCAGATAATGATGAAAATAGTGATGATTCGCTAGAAAAGGCCACTAAAAAGTCCATTGATGAGAAAGAGGCCGAGAAAGTCAAAGAAACTAATGCTGACTACGAGCCAGAACAAGAAAAAGATTATGATGAGGAGAGACCAAAGAAGAAAACAAAACAAGTAAAGTATTCAGCAACTAATGTATCTACGAAGACTACAGGATCTTCGAAAACCAAAGGAAAGAAAACTAAAAAAGCAAAAAGCAGACGATATGTTGGAAAGCCAAAAAGAACAGAAGTTACACAAGAACCTTCTACTGCACAATAAACAGGAGTTACATAAGAACCTCCTGCGGCCGAAACAATGCAAGCATCTGCTATTAAAGAGACACTAGTACAGACAGGAATCACACAAGAACCTCCTGAGTCTGAATTACTTGATATTCCTATTATCACGTCGCAAGATCCTCCGACAGCTGCTCAACCAGAAAGCTCAACTCCTAAAGCTTCTACACCAAAAAGTACTCCGAAGTCTACCCCGAAAGTTACTCCGAAATCAAAGTTATTTGGAGATATTCCTAATGAGCCGATTGATATTCATGATTTAAATGATTTCTTTCCAGAATTAGATGTCGATGTACTTGAAAAGCGTGTGAAAATTCTGGAAGACAAAGTTGAAAAGAATGAAGTCGAGAAAGCTGCATTAGAAAGTTTGGTGAAACAGAGTGAAGTGGAGAAAGAGATTCTGAGTGATAAAGTCAAATTCTTGGAAGGTGACCGAGGGTATTTAAAGGCCCTAATTGAAAGCTTGCAAGATGCAAATGAATGATTAATGAAAGAAATAGCAAAATTACAATCGGAAAAAGATTTGAATGATTGAAGATTCTCCAGACTGCAGAAAGTTTTGACGAACAGTCTTGGTATTGACTTTGATGCTGAATATGCACGTATAGATCTGCAGGAAGCTAAACAGAAAGCAGAAAAAGAAATGGCTGAACAGGGGAAGGGTAAAAACATGATCGGAAAAAGATTACTGAGTTTGCAAAAGCTTCTCAGTCTACCATTGTTCTAGAAACAAAAACAGAAAAGAAATACAATGAAGAAGCTGAAGATAAAGACGACAATGATGATAATGCAGATGATACAAAAGACGACTCTGATAACGATGATGGTAATAACGATGATGATCAGGGTGGAGTTGGTCTTAAAGTTGTTGATGCGAAAGTGAATGAAGAGTTTGATTTTACTTCGTTATTGAATGATGAATCTAATCAGATGGATGATCAAACTCAGGGGGAGCAGACAGGGGGGCAAAAAGATGGTGTTGATATGTCTGATGCTATTACTACTGCAATGCCTATTGCTGCGGTTCCTATAAAGCCTTTGATCTTATTGCTCGAACATAATGTTGAGGAAGGCGAATTTGTGCATAACTATTCTAAAGAGGACTTAGCGAAGTTGATCGATGTTGATGCTGAATCATTAGACTTTGATTTTGAAGAGAAAATTCTGAATGTTAATACGTTTGAGCCGAACGAGTATCATTATAAACATAGATATGAAGCAGACGATTACAACAAAGTTATTGTTGAAGATTGGTCTTCTAATGATGAAAAAGATGAGGCTGAGAAGTACGTAGGTCAAAACACAGATAGTTTTCCAACTTTCGAAGAAATGTACGAACAGCTTAATGAAGACATGTTGAAAGAAAAGATTAAGGAGTCTGTACGACAAGGTAAAATCCCTAAACCAACGACAAAAAAGGAGATTGCGCAAGCTAAGAAGTCCTGGTTTAAAGAAATGCCACGAGAACGAAAGTTTCAACGTCCCTTAGCATTTTTTACCAGATATGAAGATGTGTCGTTGGGAGATATATTAAGCTGGGGATGGTTCAAAGAGTTGAACGTGTATGCCATCAAAAGGGAGTTTGGAGTACAATACTTCAGATATCTGGCAGATTTTAAAACTCTTCCTTACTGGGATGTAGAAGATTTGGTGCAGACGAGGAATGTCACGTACCATATGAAGTTCATTGATCAGTTGCTATGGAAGATGATCAAGTTTGAAGCAACGAAAGGTTTGAGGTACTGGAAGCCATCCATTCCTAAACGCAGAATCAAAACAGACAAGAAGACTGGGGTTAAAGATATAACGTTGATAATGAAACGTCCACGAGCGATGAGGAATATGCCCCTAATGCCTATCGAACAAAATTTCTATCCTATACTTAAGTGGTGGCAGGTTGATCCTAATACTTGTGAAGCAGTGATTGTTCTAAAGTTTGAAGATCATTTGGATATCACTCAGGAAAGGGTTGAAATGTTTGGAGCAGAAGGTTTGAGAGGGCCATGGAGAACGATTAGAATACTAGACCCGATGTGGCTAGTGAATTGCTCAAAGGAAGATATCAAATGTTTATTCTTCAGCAAGATTTGTTTTGAAGAATGTGAAAAAAGAGCAAGCGATGCAATATCAGAGGGTCGTAACTGTCTGCTATGCACATGAAGTTAACTCTGGTAGAATGTGGGAATTGAGTTGGAGAGGACTTGAACGCAAAGAGTTTTTGAAGGAAGAAGCACGCATTGAACGAATACATGAAATGGGTAGGGAGGCGAGACTTAAAAGGTTTCAATTTATGACAAAAGTGCCACCTACAGATCAAACGCTTATTCCAGAGCAAGAACGTCGTAAAAAGCCAATCAAGAACTTCTTTGGGCGTGTCAGACAAAAGTAGAGCTTTGAAGACTGATCAAGACGAAGACGATATCCAAGGGGGAGTCTGTTAGTACATAATGTCTATGTCTTAGTCTTGGATCGAGTCTGTATAGTTTTGGCTAGAAAATGAAGGGTATTTATGTAATGAGTACACAAGTTCGCCTGGAATCTTTATGTAAGATCAAGTTCGCCCGAACTTGATCACATCCCAGCGAACTTGTCTCTATAAATAGGTGTCTTGATTCCTTCATTTGTAACTTTTGCAATTTTGGCACAAAGACGGCAAAGCTCTGTCGGATCTGGAACTGAATGTATTGAACTATTATGATCAATAAAACAACGTTTAAACAGTATATCTTGTCTATGCGGTTAATCTTGTCATATAATTTCCGCTTGTACGGACAATAGATACAATTTAGGTTCCTAAGCTACACGGGAGACGATCTAACATATTGCAGGATAGTGATCACAAAGCGTTGAAAAGAATCTAGTAGGAAGGACTAGAAATGCACCACACTTTAATTCATGTTAGTAGTTTAGTCGTTATGTTACCTTGTTGTACTTTTGTTTCCAAATCATGTACTTGAACCGTTAACAATGAAATTAAGATTTACTTTTTACATGCTTGTCACAATTAGTGGTTGTGATGTCTCTTACAATCTTGTTTTCGTCTCACTCCGATGTTTCCGCCATTGGTTGGGGTGTGCCATCAGCTTATGATTTCATCAATGTAAATATGAGCCAGTTAGTAAGACGATCAATGATAAACCAGATAGTGTCATAACCACTCGAAGTGCAGGGTAACTTGGTTATAAAATCCATTGTTATATTTTCCCACTTCCATACTGGGATTTTTGACTGTACAAGTAAACCCGAGGGTCGCTGATGTTCTGCTTTCACTTAGAACAGGTAAGGCATTTTGAAACAAATAAGGCTATGTCTTTCTACATTTCAGGCTACCAATTAGTATATCCAAGATCCAGATACTTTTTATCAGCGCCTAGATGAATCGAGTATCGGGTTTTGTGAGCTTCATTCATTAGAAATGTACGAAGGTTGTCTCGATCAGGTACCCAATTACGGTTCAGATAATGTAAATCATTCTTAGTAATAGAAGTATGTTAAGCTTCGCAAATCCGGCTCTGAATGTCGGTTAGAGTCCGAGAACACAAGATATGAATAGATTTCGCGTGCTCTTTTCGAATTAGTGCATCAGCTACAACATTCGTTTTACCAAGGTGATAGCGAATTTCACAATCGTAGATATTTAAGAGTTTAACCCATCGTCGTTGTCACATATTTAACACTTTCTAGTTGAAAATGTGTTGAAGGCTCTTATGGTCAGTGTAAATTTCACACTTGGTACCGTATAGATAATGCCTCTATATCTTCAGAGCAAATACAAGTGTACCAAGTTCAAGGTTATGAGTGGTATAATTCTTCTTTGGATTTTAATCTGTCTCGAGGCATAAGTTATAACTTTGCCTCAGGATACAACCTAGTCTTTGACTGACGCTTCACAGTAGACCATGAAGTCATCACAACCGTCAGGAAGAGTAGAATAGGTGCATCACATAAATCTACTTTTATAATGCCTCTTCTTTCTTAGGTCCTCATTCAAATATTTTGTCTTTATGCATTAAGGCGGTGATAGGTAAAGCGATTTTAGATAAGTTAGCGACCAGCTAAGCCGAGAAATGACCTGATTTCAATAGGAGTGCTTGGAATATGCCATTTTTTTACTGCCTAAGTTTTGCAGGGTCTACGTAAATTCCCTTTTCGTTTACAACATGGCTGAGGAATTGAACTTCCTTCAACCAAAACTTACATTTTGAGAACTTGGTGTAAAGCCTTTCAGGACGCAAAAGCCCTAGAATAAGACGAAGATTTCACTCATGATCAGACATGGTCTTAGAATACATAAGAATATCATCAATAAAGACGATGACAAAGTGATCCAAGTAGGGCTTGCATACTTGGTTCATTAAGTCCATAAAAACTGCAGGTGAATTAGTCAGCCCAAAAGGCATAACCGTGAACTCGTAATGCCCATAACGAGTGCGAAATTGCGGTTTAGGATGTCTTCCTCACGAAACCTGAGTTGATGATACCCAGATTGTAGATCAACTTTCAAGAAACATGTGCGCCCTGGAGTTGATCCAATAGGTCATCAATTCATGGCAAAGGATAACAGTTCTTGATTGTCAATTTGTTGAGCTCGCGATAACGATAGACATTTGAAACGAACCTTCTTTCTTTTTAAAAAATAAAACTGGTGCACCCCATGGAGATGGACTAAGGCGAACAAACCCTTTATCAGTTAACTCTTGCAGCTGACTAGCCAATTTCTGCATTTCAGATAGTGCTTGATATGCACCAAATGCAACATATAAATTATATCAAATAAGGTATAAAATCAACCATTTTTAGTACTAATGTTGGAAAAAGTGTGTTTCTTTGTATTCTTTTGATTTTCAGGATTAAAAGAGTTTAAATGTACAAAAGGAACAAACTAACGGCAAAACCAACACTGATACAAAAGAAGGAAAGTTGATACGTTATACCGACCTTCCGAGCTTCACCCCAAGACCAAAAACGACGAATCAGAAGACAAGCACAGGGCGGTACCACCAAGCACTTAAGATTCCAATAAGAAGAAGACAAACAGAAGCAGACAAGAGATACGGGGCCGTGTCCCATGGACACGGGCCGTGGTACACTCCCAGATATACAAATTTTGGATAGTACAACAAGTACAATGGCCACAGGGTCGTGCAAGCATCCGGACTGACAACTCATTAAATGAAGACAGAGAAGAAGGAAGACACGAGGTCATGCCCACCAGGCATGGGCCCGTGTAAAGCTTCTGTTTCCAACTATAAATAGGGGTGCTTGGTTCCATTTCAATCCATCTCTTAGCAAAGCACTTCTCTCACACATGCCTCCACTCCAGCACCACAATACCACCATTATACGCCATATTCATCCATCATCCATCTTTAGAGTGAGTGTAGTAGTCTCGGGATCCAAGATTGATCGTAAGAGTTTTTGTCAACCAAAGGCCATGATTGGCTAATCTTTTACATCGCTTGGTGAAGATAAGTCATTTATGTATTACTTTTGATTTCCAAGCTTTGGTTAACTTTTTAATTGGGTTTGTATTAATGACTTTAATATTTAGTTTTTTATATTGAAAGTGAACTTTATTCTACCATCTCTTCGTGTTTTGTTGATTCACTCATTCGTGTCTTTACGGTATATAAAGCGCATTAACTGCTTGGAAGGGGGTTAGAAGGGTGGTTTGGGTAAAGTTCTTGCCTCGTTCAGTGCATAGATCCTGTTGATATGTGTTTTTACACGTTTTAGTCCCCCTTTTTACCCTCGTTTTACGCGTTTTCGGTCATAGAACCTCGGTTTTTAGTACTTAATCAGGTGTGTTTTGGTTTACAGGCCCTAAATAGCATGTTGGAACAAAGGATGAAGAAAAAATGGATTTTCCGAGCGAAACGGCGAAGTTACGAAGATTCTGTGGAGCTGCAGATCAATTGGCACGGCCGTGCCACATATGGCATGACCGTGCGTGTGCGAGACTGATGACCGCACGAGCAGTGCAGCCAACCGTGCCACCTTTTTCACCGAAGATTCACGACCGTGCATCAGTTAGCACGACCGTGCCAAGCCATTTCGCCGATAACCATCGCCTGATCATCGGACATGCACGACCGTGCCAAATTCAAATTATTGTTATGGATAAGCTGACGTCACTAGATTGCGGGAATAGTGCACGGCCGTGCAGATCTTGCACGACCGTGCCAAATTAAAAAACGCTATAAAACAGGGCAGAAGCTACTGATCGAAACATTGGGCAATTTTCCTAACTTCTGGGCGATTTCTGGGGTCCGAGAGCAGTCTGGAGAGGACGGTTTAAAGCCTCAAAGTTGCAAGAAGTTTATCTAAGCATCCAATCCATCAAATCCTTGCTTGTTTATGGTTTGATTCTTGTTCTTAACATGTATTTTGATCTTAGATACAAGCATTGAGATGATGTTATTATGATTATTGTAGCCTAAGGGCAAAAACACATTGTTTACTTGCTTCATGAACAACCATTAGTATGTTAATTATGTTGTAATGACACTTAGCACTTTTTATGTTAATCCTTGATGATTAGTTTACAACCTTGTTTGTTGATAATGGATTCTTGATTATAGTTAATTGTTTTGGAAGATTAGTATTTGGTTAGTTAAGATATTTACAAAAAAAAGAAGCTTAATAAATCACTTATTAGTAAACTATTAACTAGTTAAAGGGTTTACACCATGAGCTTAGAAATGGGAATTGGTTTTATAAGAGATAATTAATGTTAATCAAGAATGTTTTCCTTCACGGAAAAACCTTAACGGGTCGAAGGGTGTCGTTATGAACTCTTGTCATAATTTAAGTTTAGTTAGTAGTTTCTGCCAAAATTGCTTTTCTAAATAAAGTTGTGTTCAAGGTTTGTAAAATGGGCTCGGTTGTGATTTAATCTAGGTTATGCTTTTCTTGGTGGTCACATTGTGTTTATCGATGTTACTTTCCTTGATAGAGTGCAGTTAGAAAACTCTTAACGGATGACTAACTTATTTTTAAGGGATTTCATAAACATTTATCAATAAGGGCGTCAAAGAACAATTTTAGGTGGTTAAAGTGTGTCTATCGTTTTAACTTTCCGAAGAGTTGTTATGTTAGGATTCTCGAAAGGGAAACTAATTATCTTTTTAAAAATAGAAAATTGACCGAGTGTTAAAGTGCCAAAACTGACTTAGTTAACATGTTTCGGTTGTTTGTAAAGCGAGGTTATTTCTTTTACTTATTATGTCCATAATTTATTATTTTTCAAAAATATATTTTTTCCAAACAAATTACTCACATCTCATTTTTACCGGTATTTTAAGGACAAAAGTTTAGTACTTTAGCTTCCGCCCGCATCCATGGATCATTACTTGGTTCTTACCGATACTTTACTACATATGTGACGGGGTACACTTGCCCTTTCGTGTGTGTTTTAATCTTGAAGTATAAATCATTTTTATAAATTTAAAACCGAATTGTGTGTAAAATTCATTGTAAAAATATGTATATACACGCACACGTCAAGTTTTTGGCACCGTTGCCGGGGATGTGGCGAGCTTTAGGAACGACCCGAATCAATATTTTACCGGTGTATACGCTTGTGAAGAGGTGTAAATATTTACTTGTTCATATGTTGGTTTGTAAATAGAGTTAGTTATTTAATTTGTTAATTAGTAAATATTTTTATCATACCTATAAAATTTTTATGTAATTCATTCGTTTGAATTTAGACTAATTATTCATTTATTTCTTAAACTTTCGGGGCCAAAATATAATTTTAATACCTCCCGGATAGAAGATTTTTTGTCAAATCATATTTTTAGATAATTTTCGGGTATATTTCTAAATTTTGAAAATTTTCCAGCCCCTAAACAGAAAACTTGTTTTATAACATTAGCAAAAAAAATAATTATTATTACATTATTATATTGTGTTTGGAGCGTGCTTATCATTCGCTTACAGGTTGAAGTCCTCAACCCCCGCGCCCGCCGCTGTTGAACCATCTGACGAACCCGAGCGTGATCTGAGGAGGTGACTTCGAGAGAGATCTCGCGCGGTTTGCGCGGCAGTTTGAGGCAGCTAGGGACGAACCGGTGGTACCCTCTGAGACCGAGAGCTCGGAGGACGAGGGAGGCGCAGCCATGGCGGATGACGACCGACCGCTGAATGAGACAAACCAACCCGGAGGTGGTGGTTTGGAGTCAAGCATTGCCCGACCGACAATAGCGGCACCTAATTTTGAGATCAAATCAAGCATAATCAACATGGTGCAGAATTCGGTACAGTTTGACGGACGAGAGCATGAGGATCCCGGTCGACATATTGCGGCTTTTCTCCAGGTCTGTTCAACTTTCAAGATACGGGATGTTTCGGATGATGCGGTTCGTTTGCGAGTTTTTCCATTTTCACTGCACGACAAAGCTAGATTGTGGCTTATATCACTTGCTGCGGGGTCCATTCGAACATGGGACGAGATGGCGGAGTTTTTTATGCAGAAATACTTCCCCCCTGAGAAAACGACGAAGCTTAGGAATCGTATCATGACTTTTCGGCAAGACGACGAGGAGTCTTTACATGCAGCCTGGGAGAGATTCAAAGATCTACTGCTTGATGTTCCGCACCACGGTCTCACCAAGAGGCAATTAATTCTGACTTTCTACCAGGTACTCAACTACGACTCGCAGGAGCGTTTGGATGTTTATGCAGATGGCGATCTGGGGACGAAGACGCCTAATGAAGCATACGGATTATCGAGAGAGCTGCGTTGAAGTCGACTTCAGGACATGGTGGAGAGAGGAGCCGGTCATCTTCGCGCCCAGGAGTTCATACCGTTGATGATTACACAGCAATTTCTGCACATATTGCGGTGCTAGCATCGAAGTTTGATAAAACACATTCACAGACGGTGGCACAGACGAGTGCGGGATGTGATCAGTGTGGAGTATCGCACGAGCCAGGTGCGTGTGACCAGGGTGTTATGTTTGCGGGTCAAGAAGAGGTAGACTTTGTGAGTAATCAAGCGAGACCGCAAAATAACCCTTACAGCAACACGTATAATCCGGGATGGAGAAATCACCCGAACTTTGGGTGGAAGACAAACACGGGTAATCAGAACCCGCTCGGATTCAGTCAGCGAGCTCCAACACCGCAACAAGCTCAAGGCCTGTCATTTCAGCCATATAATCAATCCTACCAGCCTCGACCTTATTCATTCCAAAATTAGGGATCCGGGAGTAGTTCTCAGCAACAAGGCTCTTCGGATAATTCTAAGCTGGAGGAGATGATGGCCTAGCTTCTGAGTAGCTCTACTAGTGCGAATCAACTAGCCGAGAAACGTTACCAACAAAACGAAGAATGTTCTTAGCTCACGAGGGAGATGCGGAGTCAGAGGCCTCGATTCAAAATATTGAGAATCAGGTAGGGTAGTTGGCGAAGATGATGTCGGAGAGACCCCGGGTGGTCTCCCAGGTAATACCGAGCCGAATCCACAAGGGCATGTAAATGCCGTAATGACGAGGAGTGGGAAAACCACGGGACCTGACATATCGGCATCACCACCGATCACTGATATGGTCCAGACTGATGCTTTGGACGAGGTGCACGCTAGGCGAGGCCCAGCAAGTACAGCACAGCTCCGGGAGCCAGTCAAAGATTATACTCCTCCAGTTCCTTACCCAGGCAGGCTAAAGAAGCAGAAGAACGAAGAACAATATGGTAAGTTTTTAGAGTTATTCAAACAGTTGAATATAAACATACCATTTGTTGAGGCTTTAGCTCAAATGCCTAAGTACGCGAAGTTCTTGAAGGACATCCTCTCAAACAAGCAGAAACTTGAGGACATGTACTGTGTTATGATGAATGAGAGTTGCTCAGCTATACCTCAGAACTGTTTGCCTACAAAGATAGGAGATCCAGGCAGCTTTATCTTCCGTGCCTTATTGGCAATATGTCAGTTAGTCATGCGTTGGCGGATTTAGGAGCAAGCATTAACCTTATGCCGTATAAGGTTTTTGCTAAGTTGGATCTAGGCGAGCCGTCACCTACTAGGATGAGTATTCGATTAGCGGACCATTCCGTTAAGTATCCACGTGTGTTTGTTTAGAATATGCTTGTCAAGATTGACAAGTTTGTATTTCCAATGGATTTTGTTCTTTTGGATACGGATGAGGACTCTAGGGTGCCTCTGATACTCGGGAGTCCGTTTTTTAACACTGCACGGACGATTGTAGATGTAGCTGCCGGGCAGATTACACTCCGAGTGAATGATGAGCATGTGACCTTTGACATCAAGCGGTCAATGCAACACCCGCAGAGTCAGGATGATGCTTTATACTATGTTGACATTGTCGGCACGTATGTGAGCACCCATTTCCAGGGCTTGATTGAGGAGATTGATTCGGACACACCTATGTTGTGTGGGGACCTAGATGGCATTACGCAGGAGGGCCACCATTTCGAGCAGCCAATCTATCAGATTGGTGATGATGGTTCCCAGAGTCTGGATCGATTTACGGAGATTGATCGTGGGGTTGAGGAGAAGTCGAAGCCTTCGGTTGAAGATCCGCCGTCCTTAGAGCTTAAGGAGATTCCGCCACATCTTGAGTATGCGTTTCTAGACGAGGAGCGCCGTTTGCCGGTTATCATATCCTCATCTTTTTCAGACGAGGAAAAGAGCAAACTTCTCGATGTACTGCGACTTCATAAGAAAGATTTAGCGTGGAAGACCACGGACATTAGAGGAATCAATCCCTCATTCTGTACTCATAAAATTCTTATGGAGGATGATTACAAGCCGTGTGCGCAGCCACAGAGACGACTAAACCCGAACATGCAAGAGGTTGTGAAAAAGGAGGTGATTAAGTTGCTAGATGCGGGTTTGATCTATTCTATCTCCGATTTAGTTTGGGTTAGTCCCGTTCAGGTAGTGCCCAAAAAGGGTGGTATGACGGTCGTCACGAATGATAGGAACGAGCTTATTCCTACCAGGACGGTCACGGGATGGCGTGGTTGCATCGACTATTGCAAACTCAACGATGCTACCCGTAAGGACCACTTCCCGCTTCCATTCATCGATCAGATGTTGGAACGTCTGTCGGGGAAGTCTTTTTACTGTTTTATGGATGGGTTTTCCGGGTATTTCCAGATTCCTATCGCTCCTGAGGATCAGGAGAAGACTACCTTCACATGCCCCTTTGGCACCTTCGCCTACCAGCGTTTGCCTTTTGGTTGTGCAATGCACCGGCTACATTCCAGCGCTGCATGGTTGCTATTTCCCATGACATGATCGAGGATTCCATGGAGGTGTTTATGGATGACTTTACAGTTTTTGGGGATTCCTTTGATCATTGTTTGGCAAATTTGAGGAAAATGTTGAAGAGGTGCGAGGAGACGAATCTGGTCCTAAACTGGGAGAAATGCCACTTCATGGTGAGAGAGGGCATAGTTTTAGAACACAAGATTTCTCAAGCTGGGATGGAAGTCGATCCAGCGAAAGTTGACATCATTTCTCGACTTCCACCTCCCACCTCGGTGAAAGCGATTCGGAGCTTCCTTGGTCATGCGGGGTTTTATAGGTGATTCATTAAAGACTTCTCTAAAATCACTAGACCCATGACCCGTTTGTTGGAGAAGGATGCTCCATTTATCTTTTATGACGAGTGCTTGAAGGCATTTGACCTTCTGAAGCGAAAGCTCGTTGAGGCACCTATCTTGGTCACACCGGAATGGACTTTGCCATTTGAGTTAATGTGCGATGCGAGTGACTTTGCGAAAGGAGCCGTGTTGGGACAGTAAAGGGACAAATACTTCCATCCGATTTACTACGCCAGCAAGACTTTGCATGATGCTCAGGAGAATTACACTACTACGGAGAAGGAGCTTCTGGCAGTAGTTTTCGCATTTGATAAGTTTAGGTCGTACCTTGTGTTGTCCAAGACGATTGTGTATACGAATCACGCCGCAATTTGATATCTCTTCAGCAAGCAAGATGCGAAACCACGCCTCATTCGATGGATTTTGTTGTTGCAAGAGTTTGATATCGAGATTCAAGACAAGAAAGGTGCATTAAACGTAGCCGCCGATCATCTCTTGAGACTTGAGCATGGAAATGCGGAGAACCGCGGGAGGAGCCGATAAACGACAATTTCCCCCATGAGTTTCTCATGAGTGTAGAGGTGAGTGATGAATTACCTTGGTTTGCTGACTTTGCGAACTACCTTGCATGTGGGATCCTTATCAAAGGAAACGCATCAACAGAAAAGGAAATTCTTTGCGGACTTGAAGCATTACATTTGGGATGACCCGTTCTTGTTTAGAGTTGGCGCGGATCAAGTGATCCATAGATGTGTTTCGGGTAGTGAGGCAACGGATATTCTTACACAGTGTCATGAGGGGCCTACGGGCGGTCATCACGGGGCCAACTATACAGCGAAGAAAGTGTTAGATTCTGGTTTTTACTCGCCCACCATCTTTCATGATGCGCAGCAGATGGTGAGAGCATGTGATGCTTTCCAGCGGGCTACAAATATATCCGCGCGTGATGAAATGCCTCAAAACTCGATTCAGGTCTGTGAAGTGTTCGATGTATGGGGTATCGACTTCATGGGACCATTTCCATCCTCACGCGGAAACAAGTACATCCTAGTAGCGGTAGACTATGTATCAAAGTGGGCCGAGGCGCAAGCCTTACCCACAAATGACGCTAGGGTGGTCGTGAGGTTTCTGAAGAGCTTGTTTGCCCGGTTTAGTCCCCCGAAGGCGCTCATTAGTGACCGAGGGACGCATTTATGCAATGCGCAGCTTGAGCGCGCTTTGTCCCGTTACGGTGTGCATCATCGATTATCTACACCGTACCATCCTCAGACAAGCGGGAAAGTGGAGGTTACCAATCGAGGGTTGAAGAGAATCCTTGAGCGGTCGGTGAGTCAAAACCGCAAGGATTGGTCGGAGAAGTTGGGTGACGCATTATGGGCCTTCCGAACTGCGTATAAGACACCTATCGGGACCACTCCGTTTAGGTTGGTTTATGGGAAGGCATGTCATCTTCCGGTGGAGCTCGAGCACAAGGCATTATGGGTGTTGAAGACGGCGAATTTGGACTTGAAAAGTGGCAGTGAGACCCGCTTTCTGTAGATTCGTGAGCTAGAGGAGTTGCGCCACCATGACTATGAGAGCTCCACCTTGTACAAGGAGCTCATGAAGAAGTTGCACCACAAAAGGTTGAAGGAGCATAAAGATTTCCAAGTTGGGGACCTTGTCTTGTTGTATAACTCTAGATTGCGTTTATTCCGGGGGAAGTTGAAGTCGCGGTGGACGGGACCGTGTACGGTGAAGGAGGTGTTTCCGTATGGTACCGTGGCGATGGAGGATGCTAACGGGGTAGTCTTCAAGGTCAACGGTCATAGACTAAAGATCTACATTAGCGGACCGGTTGACTCAGAGGTAGAGATGATCAATCTCTATGTCCCACACACGATTTAAGTGTGGGGAGGAGAGTCCAGCTATCAACTCGATGATAAAAATGTAGCTGGCGCGTTTTTTTCGCGCCTAGGGGTAGTGTAGTCTTATTTTTATGTTCTTGCATTTTTGCTATTTTTAGCGTAGATTTGTGATTTCCCGTTTGTTTGTAGCTTTTTTAATTATGCCGAGCGAAGATCCTTAGTCACTTCAATGTCCTAACATGTTGTATCTTGCAAAAGTGGCAAAAACCGGCCGAGACAGCCTCCGAAAATGCGTTCTGTGAAGAAAATCTGATCTGCAGATCATTCTCCATGGCCATGCCAAATGTGGCACGACCGTGCCACACCTAATCAGCACTGGGTTGGCACTACCGTGCCACCCGAGAAGTTGGGCAAATCAGTGCTGATGCTCGGAGGCGCACGACCGTGCGCAGATCAGCACGACCGTGCCGTTTTACTGGAACAGTATATTAGCAGGGGTATTTAAGGCAGTTTTCTGCACTTAAACCTTCATAACTTCCAACCCTAGCCGCACCCCAGTTCCAAAACCGGTTTTCCCTCAAAAAACCTTCCACTTTTCGCAAGATCTACTCGAATCTTCAGCCAAGGTATGATTAATTCTTAGATTTCATGTTTTCCTTTCGATTTTGTAACAAGGGTTCTTGATTTCTTCAAGTTATTTGGGGTTCTCTTCATAAATACAAACGAAACCCTAACCCTTGAAGAAATCGCATAAATCTTGAACAATAGTTAGTTTACTACTCCCCAACCACCCGAAAACTTGTTGGATTTGAAAAAAAATGGTTCAATTTGGTGATTGGGGGCTGTCAGTCGCTGTTGCTGATGTGGCACGGTAGTGCCGCCAACGGCACGGTAGTGCCGATTTGATTGCTCAAGGTTCAGTTGCTGATTCTCGGTGATGCACGACCGTGCCAAATTTGGCACGGCCGTGTGGATCCGAATCATTGCGAGACACTGGGCTGCACTACCATTGGCACTGCCAGTGCCATCAAGATGCATGACCGTGCCAATTGCCCAGACCAGATTCACAGAATGTTCGCAACACTGTTCTAGGCTGCTCGATTCAAGATTTTTTCCATTTGGCATATTTCTAACATATCTCCTCATGCATATGGATCACCCGTTCCTCGAATTTGACCAAAACAATCCCGAACATCACCCTACATCAGCAAATTAAACGAAATGTGGCAGTGGAGAGAACAATTTGGAACACCGAAACGTCTGAGTTGGGACATGATAGAAGAGTTTAATCAATCGGAGAGGTTGCAAAACATGCTTTCGATGCCCTTCGCCCGGTTACTTAACATCAACCGACCGGTCTATCAGGAGCTCACTTTGGAGTTTTTTCGCCACCTACAGTTATGAAAAACCCAAGGCGAGTCGGAACCCGGAGTTCAAAAAAGCAAGAGAATTACCTTTCGGTTGGGTGGGCAGTGGCATAATTGCACAGTAGCCCGGCTTGGTGGAAAGCTCGGAATTTACACTAGAGACGAGATAGACTCCGACCTCTTCTCTGACATCTTCACGTTCCCAAGTAATCAGCAGAGGGCTGCATTTTGGGCTAGGATAGCCGACGGCCCAGCCTACGTACCACGCTCAGCGAAAGCCTCATGGATTAGAGACCCACTTCTACGGGCCGTTCATCACATCATTAGTCATACCGCCGCGGGACGCATGGATAGTGGAGGAAACTACCGGATGTTATTTATTTATATGCGCTCGCGGAAGGGGTTAATATCAACCTCGCAGCCCGTTTGGCAGTGAGTTTCACGGGGGTGAAAATGTCACCCAACTCGCCCACGCGCTAGGGATTATGACGCCTGATGTGGTTGCCGGGCTTACACTGGTTGATGAGGGGTACGCGATAGATGTCCGTTCGTTGAAGGCTGTAGGCATAGCGGTGGACACTGAAAATGGTCCGAGACTCAAGGGGTTAAACAACGAGATTTGGGACCCATTGCCACCCATACCTGATGATGAGGGAGATGATGTCATCATGCATGACATGCCGGTGCATGATGAGGATGAGGGTCACGGTCAGACGCCACCACAGCAGCAGCAGCACCACCAGTATCAGCCACAGGACATCCCGCCTTATCCTGAGTTTTATCGTCAGTTTCAGCAGATGCAGGTCAACCAGGATTTTATGCGTCAGGAGATGCAAGCGGGATTCTCCTACATTTTCAGTGGTCTTCATGAGGCGTACCCAAACTACTTCGGTGATCCACCGTAGTTTCCCTTTGGGAACCAGGCAGGTGGGGGAGCGGGTTCATCTGGAACTCGCCATGATGATGACGACGAGTAGTTTGGGGGTTGGCATACTTGGTGGTTTTTATTGTTTTTATTAGTTATGTTTGTTTTGGGTGTCATTTTGATAGTACTTAAACACCCTCGGATATTATTGTTTAAATTTCACACATTTTAGTTTTTGTAATTTATGGATGCTTGGTATTATTATCTATGTTATGTTTTCATTGTCGAGATCAGTTGTACTGCTTCGTGTTGTGTCGTATAATGATGTTTATGCATGTATAAACACATAACAAGAAGCAATGATAATGGCGAAATCGGGAGCTCGACATCCATATTCATCCTTCATAGGGGAGTACTATATTCCTTTCTCGTTACTTTGGGTCTCGCATTGGGGACAATGCGAAGTTCAAGTGTGGGGAGGGGTTTTGATAGTGTAACTTTGTTAGTCCTTGTAAAAAGAACCTGTTTTATTTAAAATAAACCGGTTGGCTGTATTTTCAGAAAGGATCAGATACAATAAAAATTAACAAGCCGAATCAACTTTGACAAAGATAATAAAAAAACGCGAAAAACAAAGAAAAACTTACATGTTTATTTTCGCACTTTTACCCATTCCTTCCGTTATGGGAGCATTATTGAGCCTTATATATGTTATATGATTGTTCGTTTCGGATTAGGAGTGAGCCGGATGTCTCGTGTAATTTAGAACTTGTCTTAAGCATGCTTGTCGAGACCATAAACATGTAAGCATTTGTAGAAATGATAGAGGCACCTAGAGAACCCTTTGTTGTAGCCTTCTTCGTTTGTGTGTTATCCCCAAAACCCCTATCATCCATTTGGACTAACCATGTTGAGCCTTCCCATGTTTTTCTTTCTTTAACCACATCTAGTAAACCACTTAGCCAAATTAGCCTTTTTCTTTTTAAACCTTAGTGTTAAAACTTGGTTAAGATCACCATTTAACAAGCATTTGTTGTAAATAAGTTGCTTATTAGTTTGCAAAAAAAGTCAGAAAACAAAATACCCCAAAATTGGGAAAGCGAAGAGAAATTTGAGCGATTTTGAGCACCTAAAGAATAAATATCAACGATTAGCTCAAAGTTACGTAAATTTTAATTATGCGTTGTATATGTATAGTTCCTTTTTATTTGCGCTTGTTAAAAGGCGACTACCGAGTTTTAACCATTTAGTCACTTGTAAATGTCCATTCCACACCCTTTACCCTAGCCTTTCGTTACAACCCGTGAAGACCTCTTGATCTACACTTTTACGCATGATAGATGGTGGAGATGAGATCTTTTGACAAGCTTATGTTATTACACGTTTCATTGTCTAGGCATTGAGAGTTTACGCATACACATTCTATGTATGTTTCACTAATATAGCCGAGTGTGTGTGAACCTTGTAAGGTGTGCAAAGATTAACATGCTAAGTCGATCGGAAGTGGAATCGCGGTTTTTGGTTTATATTTACATATATTTACATGTGCTTGTTGAGTTCAAATTGTTTGAAGATACCTTTCGAAAGAAGTCGGCTAACCGTTTCGCATGTATAGTAGTTACGTAATTGTAAATTATTTTATTTCGTCAAAAGCTTTGTTTTTATCTTAGTTTGCTTGAGGAAAAGCAAAGTTCAAGTGTGGGGATGTTTGATATGTGTTAAAATATACACGTTTTAGTCCCCTGTTTTACCCTCGTTTTACGCGTTTTCAGTCATAGGACCTCGGTTTTGGTACTTAATCAGGTGTGTTTTGGTTTACAGACCCTAAACAGCGTATTGGAACAAAGGATGAAGAAAAAATGGGTTTTCCGAGCGAAACGGCGAAGTTACGAAGATTCTGCGGAGCTGCAGATCAATTGGCACGGCCGTGCCACATATGGCACGGCCGTGCCACATATGGCACGACCGTGCGTGTGCGAGACTGATGACCGCATGAGCAGTGCAACCAACCGTGCCACCTGTTTCACTGAAGATGCACGACCGTGCAGCAGTTAGCACGACCGTGCCAAGCCATTTCACCGATAACCATCGCCTGATCATCGGACATGCACGACCGTGCCACTTTTTGGCACGACCGTGCCAAATTCAAATTACTGTTATGGATAAGCTGACGTTACTAGATTGCGGGAATAGTGCACGACCGTGCCAAATTAAAAAACGCTATAAAATAGGGCAGAAGCTACTGATCGAAACATTGGGCAATTTTCCTAACTTTTGGGCGGTTTTTGGGGTCCGAGAGCAGTATGGAGAGGACGGTTTGAAGCCTCAAAGTTGCAAGAAGTTTATCTAAGCATCCAATCCATCAAATCCTTGCTTGTTTATGGTTTGATTCTTGTTCTTAACATGTATTTTGATCTTAGATACAAGCATTGAGATGATGTTATTATGATTATTGTAGCCTAAGGGCAAAAACACATTGTTTACTTGCTTCATGAACAACCATTAGTATCTTAATTATGTTGTAATGACACTTAGCACTTTTTATGTTAATCCTTGATGATTAGTTTACAACCTTGTTTGTTGATAATGGATTCTTGGTTATAGTTAATTGTTTTGGAAGATTAGTATTTGGTTAGTTAAGATATTTGCAAAAAAAAGAAGCTTAATTAATCACTTATTAGTAAACTATTAACTAGTTAAAGTGTTTACACCATGAGCTTAGAAATGAGAATTGGTTTCATAAGAGATAACTAATGTTAATCAAGAATGTTTTCCTTCACGGAAAAACCTTAACGGGTCGAATGGTGTCGCTATGAACTCTTGTCATAATTTAAGTTTAGTTAGTAGTTTCGGCCAAAATTGCTTTTTTAAATAAAGTCAAGGTTTGTAAAATGGGCTCGGTTGTGATTTAATCTAGGTTATGCTTTTCTTGGTGGTCACATTGTGTTTATCGATGTTACTTTCCTCTATAAAGTGCGGTTAGAAAACTCTTAACGGATGACTAACTTATTTTTAAGTGATTTTCATAAACATTTATCAATAAGGGCGTCAAAGAACAATTTTAGGTGGTTAAAGTGTGTCTATCGTTTTAACTTTCCGAAGGGTTGTCATGTTAGGATTCTCGAAAGGGAAACTAATTGTCTTTTTAAATATAGAAAATTGACCGAGTGTTAAAGTGCCAAAACCGACTTAGTTAACATGTTTCGGTTGTTCGTAAAGCGAGGTTATTTCTTTTACTTATTATGTCCATAATTTATTATTTTGCAAAAATATATTTTCCAAACAAATTACTCACATCTCATTTTTACCGGTATTTTAACGATAAAAGTTTAGTACTTTAGCTTCCGCCCGCATCCATGGATCGATACTTGGTTCTTACCGATACTTTACTACATATGTGACGGGGTATACTTGCTTTTTCGTGTGTGTTTTAATCTTGAAGTATAAATCATTTTTATAAATTTAAAACCGAATCGTGTGTAAAATTCATTGTAAAAATATGTATATACATGCACACGTCACCTGTGAGGACTTAATTCAAGCTTATTAGGACTTCCTTTGAAGCAGATAACATCAAATTGGGGGAAGTAAGAACGGCTTGAATCCCTTATAAATTAACTACTATTAAAACTTTAAACCAGCCTTGCGGGACTGTATCCCTGCTGAATCAGACCAATATGACCGAGTGTAGCATTGTCTCCAAAAGAGGGACATGCCACATTTTGCATTAATAACTTACTTAATTATCTTTCAATATTCTAGCCTTGCGAGACTGTATCCCTGCTGACTTAGACCAATATGACTGAGGGTAGCGTTACCTCCAAAAGAATGACATGCCGCTATAACTAAGATAATTTCTTAAAAACCCAAAGTGCGGAAATCTTCAAAGAATATATAAATGACGAGTAAGAACCAAGTGATTCTATCTTGTCTATTTGTTTCTTTCATTACTTTCTTTTATTTCTTTATTTTACTTATTCAAAATCATTTCTCAAAATTTGATTATATTAGATGTCGATGATATTCCGGTATTAAAAGCTTTTGTGTCCTTAGACGACCTCGGTATCTTACCATCACTATACTATGTCGTGCACTTCCCTAGCGTCTTGTAGATAGTGATAGTGTTGTATCGTGTTTTATAAATGTAAAGCTTGATAAAAGAGTAAAAAGTACTATACTCACTCCGCTCACGTCAGTGCTAGTCGATAGGGTGATTTTTCAATAGGAGTTGCACTTGGGATAAGATTGATATCGAATTTGACTTCTCACATAGGTGGAAGTCCGGATACGTCTTCCGGAAATACTTGAGGAAAATCTCGAACGACAGGAATATCTTGCAACTTCTTTTCTTCGTCTTTCTTCTCCATAATGTGGGCCAAGAAAGCCAAATATTCTTTACGAAGATATTTTTGGGCTTGAGTACAAGACATCAATTTAAGCCCTTTAGAGGATTCTTCACCAAAAACACGAAGAAACTGGCCATCAGCAATTGGAATACGAATGATTTTTCAAAGCAAATGATTTCAGCACATTGCTAGGCTAGGCTAGCCAGTCCATGTCAATGATAATGTCAAAGCCACCCAGTTGCATTGGAATTAAATCGATAGAGAAGTCGTTTCCGTTCAAATTAAGAGTACACCCACGAATAACAGAACTTATGGTAACGGGATTTCTGTTAGCCACTTCCATAGTGAAAGAATCGACTAAGCTATCCTGAGGAATACCAAGTATAGGCTTAAATTCAAAAGACACAAAAATCTTATCTTCCCAAGTATCAAATTATATGGATGCATAATGACCACTAACAAAAAAACGTACCATTCACAACGTCGTTATTAGCTTTGACCTGATTTTCATTTATGTTAAAAGCTCTTGTTAGGATCTAAGTTTGAATTAGTTATGATTTTTGTTTAAAAAATGGAAAGTGAATGTAGAAATCAAAGTTAAATGCAGCGGAAATATATGGAAACTTTTATTACTAATGGTCGTTTGTTTTGATCATCATGCTCTTAAACTTATAGTTTTTGCATGTGAATCACAAACTCCCCCTTAGCCCAATAAGATCGTTTTAATAGTACAGAAATGTAGATAAGATGATAGGTGAATGATCTTTTTGATAGATGATAAAATAATACATAATGATCGACTATTTATACTAACACTTCTAACCTCTGAGAATCTTTGATGACGTCAGGGTTGATAGTGACAGGTAACAAATAAAACTAACTCTAAGCACTGCTATGCCTAAACTCTGATCAATGCCAAGCACTATTACATTGAATATAAAACTATTATAACTAAACACTGATCTATCCACTGTTTTGTCTTCTGACAGACCTTTGAACTTTGTCGTTTAGCACTAGCAGATGATAGAAGGCAGAGCTTTAGGCAACGCAGAGTTTATTGAACAGAGTTTGTAAACTCTGTCATCAGGACCAAACATCTGATGTGATTTTGGCTTTTTATCAACGCAGAGCCATGATTTGATTGTTGGGCTGAAAGAAAGGTTGTGCCATAAGTTGTGTATTGGGCTGGTTTCTATGTTGGTTTGTTGCCTGCCTCTAAGTAATATGACATGTATTAACTAAGTGGCCATAACATCCACAACCAATGCATTGTCATTAAGGGGTGTTGGCTTGATGGGGGTATTGGTAGTGATTGCATAGGCAAAAAAGGTCCAGTATATGGCTTTTTGTTTGGATAAGTGTTAGGTGCAACTTGAGTTATTGTAGTGGCTAGTATAGTAGGGTTGGTTGTGGTTACAACATAGTTCTTGTTGTTCCCTTTCGCTTCTTTTTGTTGAAGCGAGAAGACGACTTAGCTTTGGTTTCTTTTGGTTCGTCAACTGGAGCTTTGTCAACTGACCCCTTGTACCCTTTTATCTTTAAATTTCTAGCTTTGACATATAACAGCTACAAGGGTTACAAGGTTGCTACTCAGAACTGGGTCTTGGATCAACATTGGAAGACCTTCGATGAACCTTTCTATAATTCTCATAAAAGAGGAATGGATATGTAAGGAACCAACTGTCTCAGCTCGTGAACATTTATTATAGGATATGTTCACTCCACTGTCTTACTTCAAATTACAAAATGCATCCTCTAATTTCTTGATCTTGTTTCACGGACAAAACTCTTGAGTCATGATTTCCTTGAATTGTTCCCAAGTCATGGCCACTACTGCCTCAGCACCATGATTCCTCTTTTCTCTGTTCCACCAAGTTAACGCATGACTTCGCAAACAACCAATTGCGTAAAGAACCTTGTGGTTATCAGGACAATCACTATGAAAAATAGTTTCCATTTCCTCAAACCACTGTAGTAGAGCACAAGCACCCTTAGTGCCTTCATAACGGGGAAGGTTACAGGAGTTAAAATGTTTGTAAGAACATGGAGGAGAATTTGCACCATCTGGGTTCGCTTGATTGACAACCCCCTGATTGTTAAGTTCTTGTTGAATTGCATTACGATGTTGGGGATAACTACGACCATTTCTTTCGCAATTTGAGCAACCATTCAATAGCCTGGGTTTCCAGTGCGTGACGTTGAGCAGAAATCTACAGGGATCAACGCAAATAGTTCACGTATATTTTATTGGAGCTTGGCTGATAAATTGAACAAAGGATCTTCACAGAATCATGAAACTTATGATAAAATGGTAATTCAAAGCTTGAAACCACATAAAATGCCTATGAGTAACATGAAATATTGAAAATTTATAGGTTTGGCACACCATAGGGTTTGTAATGACTTCCATGCAACACTTCTAAAATTACATGTGCCCTCGCAATTACCCAGCTTTCGCATGGTATGCATATGTTTAACCCATTGATGTGTAACTTAATCTAAAAAAATCATGAAATAATGATTGGTTCGAGTTGGGGTGAAATAAAATGATTGCTTTTGGATGTCATACATGAGTGAACATGGACACGTTTGACATATCAAAGTGTGTTTAGTTCACGTGACGTTTGGTGTGACATGCTTTGGCCTGATAGGTTATTGTACTCTCATTGATATCCCCAAGTAGACAAACTGGTCCTTTTGTTGATTGGATTTATACAAATGCCTTTCTAGACAGGACGTCCCGACTACCGGTACTTAACCCTCCCAATTACTACATGTCCGTTACTAAAACTCACTTTGACGAGATTGAAAACTCAAATGAATAACAAAATCTCAAAAATATAATCCCAAAATAAATAAAATTCCATTGAAAATTAACATGACTGAAAAACCATAGAAATAGGAATCGAATAAATAAGAAACTTGAGAATCCGATGATATTGTGTGCAAGTGTGACATTATACTAAATCATATAATAGCATGTAAAACACATAAAAAGTAACATGCATAGCAATTAAAGGTGCTCTCATGAATGTGTGTGTGTGACATGAAAGTCGTCCTTTATGTTGACACCAGATTGCAAACGATGTCCTTTATCTTCAAAACGTACAAAAAGCGTACTTGATGTTTGCAGACCCTTGCATGTTACGTCCTTTGACCTTATCCCAGTTAAGTTTCAATGTTAAGTTAGGTCATGTGCAGGGCACATGAAAGCATTTTTGTAAATTTTACTCATTTGGTTAAATTAATTAATTAATTGCTTAAGAAATTGATGCAAATTGTTTGGAATAAAGATGACATCAAAAAACCAAATTATTTGCAAATTGTTTCAGATTTCAAGCTCAGAAGCACTATGTGTTCTCAGTACCAAATTATTTGAAAATTGCTAGTTCTTGTTCATCATCTTTTCATCCACCTTTCGATGCTTTAAAAAACACAGTGTGTGTGACAAAAGTAGAGTTGAAACAAATTTTAAAGAGAGAAAGAAGTGTCACTGCCAATCACCACCACCTACCCCCACCGACCACTACCACCAACCGCCCATCATCAGATTCAAACCAACCCAGATCTAGATCTTAACTCCATCTCTTGGTTGACCACCAAATCCAAATAAGAAACAACAATCAACCTCCACCGTAGACCTCATCCACCATAACCACTGCCATCTCCACCACCAACCACCCTTTTCCCAACCCCAACATCTTCCCCAAATCCACACCTCGTTTACTCTCATTAGCATCTTCAACTCTCCAAGATAACCCACTTCCTCAAGCAAATTTCTCTCATACCCAGATCTCCTAATGCTACAATTCCTCCAAAGTTTCAAAATTTTCCACAAAAATGGACATGACAGTTGAGTTGTTGGCTGAATATTTTTGCAGAATTTAAGTTGTTGCCTAAAGCTTATTTCAAGCTATTGGCCTTTCTAGTCAAACAATATTGAGAGGATAACTTTGATTGAGGGGTTTTCATGGTGGTTACGGTGGTGGATTTGAGGGGTTTTCATGGTGGTTGTGGTGCTAAGTGGACGGTGGTGTTGGTGGTTGCAGGTGGGGTGGTGGTGGCGGGTAGGTGGTGGTGACGGTGGTTGCAGGTGGGGTATGGTGGCAGGTGGGTGTTGGTGACTGTAACAGCTCAGCGTAACCGCACCATGATATTGTCTGCTTTGGCCGGGACGCACCACCATCGCCTCACGAATTTAAAACGCGTCATGATGGTGAAGGTATCAAGCCCCTTATAATGAATCTTTTGTTTCGCTTCACAAGCAATGTGGGATGTTACAATCCACCCCCTTACGGGGCCCATCCTCCTCGCTGGCACACCAATCCGATCCCTAGCTCTGATACCATCTGTAGCAGCCCAGCGTAACCGCACCATGATATTGTTTGTTTTGGCCAGGACGCATAGGGTTAGCATAATGGGTCAACCCGATCTGTTAAGACACGAACACAATAAGACACAAACTCAAAACACGTAAACACGAACATGACACGAAATCTTATCATGTCAGATTTTCAAAACACGAACATGAACCTGTTAATAAATAGGTTACAAAAAACGACCTGTTAAGACACGAAAAAATTACCAACGTATCATATGACATGTTTAAGACACGAACACGACCTGTTAAGACACGGACAAGATCTATTAAGACACGGACACGACCAAATTGGGGAAGTTGTGAACTGAATTGGGAATGGTGACGTTGGTGAGAGAAATTTAAAAATTAGGGTTTGGATTGTTGAAAAAGAACCGGGTGTGTTTGTGTATAATTCATCCTAGGTCCCATGACCGATGACTACAGCCACATATATTATTTTTTAATTTTAATTATTAACATGTACTTAACGGGTCTTAACAGGTTAACGGGTTTTAACCTGTTTAGACACGAAATCTGTTAAGGTCTTATCGTAATACAACAACACGCGACGGAAATATCGGGGAGTCGCGTTACAAATTGCTCACAACAACTGGTACTAAATTGTTTCATTGTTGTTAACATTGTTTTACAATACAAAGAAAACACGAAATTATCTTTTGATTAAAGAAGTCTAAGGCCCAGATGTGATCCTATGTGTAGCATGCTTGAATAATCAACAACATGAAACATATGTGAAAAAGACGTTAACAAAGAATGCTGGTGAATACATAGGTTTTGTTAGCCAAATTAATGGCAAAAGGTTTGGTATTGCAATACTGTGACAACTACGAAAGTCGTCAGTTGAAAATGGACTCTTTGAAGCCAAGGAATGGCAAAAAGGTTTAGCATTGCAATACATTATCTTGATTGTGAAACTTGTGAAAAAGAGTTTGGCATATGGCAATATGATTATTACTAGGTAATTTTTATGCCACTGAAAATTGTACTTTGGTCTTTGTTACAACATTGAAATCAGTCATAACTTGTGTGAGTACTATTATAAATCAAATCAATGATTTATAATAATAATTTGGATATCCTTCTAAGAATCTAACATATGAAAATATGGAAGTTTCTACAAGGATTTGGATAGTGAACATTTGAATCAACTAAACACAAAAATGCTAAAGTAATTCGGATAACGCCACAAGGGTAATACAATAAGAACACTTATACAAAGGAAGTACTAGTGGCGTATCCACCATGTTCTTATGGTATTACACTCGTTTCGTTATCTGAATCACAACTAATCACAAAAACACATAATCATCAACTTGGTCATCAATTTGTACACACGCACTAAAGTACACAAAGAATCTAATCAAGGACTTCAATTTAGTATTTAAACATCCCACAAGAATCTAATTATGAAGATAGATAGATACCATAAGGATCCGGTTTGGTCACGGTGAATCATAACATATGCATTAAAGTACATAAAGAATCCAAACAAGGAGTTCAATTTAGCACTTTAAACATCCCGCAGCGGAATAAGAGTCGGGGCATAATTGGGTTATCACCAAAGCTCATGATATTTACTAATATGTTTCATGTTTATTAAATTCAAAATTACATCCTCAATATTCCAAACATGTTCATACAATTACAAAGAAAGATAATCAACTAAACAATCCAAAGTCTAAACCAGTTTATTCTTCTAAGCCATCCTATGTGTTTCTTGCTGCAGCTGGATCACCTGTATCATGTGTAAAAATGGGGGGTTTTGGGTCAACATAAGTTGGCGAGTGAACCTTGTTAGAAAAACATTTATTATTGATCTCTTGTTATCTTTATTATGGAAAATTGTGCAATAATCATATTGAGCAAACGTAAATAATCATACAATAACAATAACAACAACAAACAATAACATACAATAACAAACCAACTTGCATGAATATATAACATGAATGAAACTGTATATGTTGGCAACGTCACGTTCACGCTCATAGGTAATGGGGAACGGATGGCCTATGATAAATGTCTGTGCGATCAAGGCTCAATCAAACGGAGCCGATCGTATGTTGGCAACGCCTAGTTCACGCTCATATGTAATGGGGAACAGCTCAACGCTCATATGTAATGGGGAGCGGCGGCCTATGATAATGTATGTACTGAAAATGATAAATTTGATCTAAACAATAACCACACAAACAGTTGATACATGTTGAATACACATTTGTTCATGGATATGATGGATGCACAATAGTTTAAATGTAATAAATAATAAGTCACATGATACACCCAAAAAACGTGATTAAAACGGGGAATTTGTAAAGATTCACTCACATTGGGTGCGTTCGGTTGAAGATGTTGAAATGCGCACGAGTTTAGAGGATTGATCGACGAGAATTAACTAACCTAAATAATAACGAAAAGATATGGTAAATGAGTGGATTTTATTAATAATTTTAATAAGATTTTTAGATATATTTTTGTGAGTTTAAGGCTATTTTCTAACTTTAAAAACATTATTTTTAAGTATTCTTAATTGATTTTTAAATTAAATAAATAAATAAAAATATAAAAAAATGTTGACTTTTGAGTTGACCATTGACCGTGACTTTTGACTGTTTGACCGGTTCGCTAGTGTGCAAGTATGCGCCGGGTAAGGCTCGAACCCGAGACCTCCCGTACGCGTGCACGCAGCTCTACCAACTGAGCTACGTGTCTAACCCGAAATATTTCTGTTTTTAATTATATTTATATACTGTTTTAATTTATTCAAAATTCATTTATTTTTAAAAAGGATTTTAATCATCGAACCGGCGTGCGTAACAGATCTCGAACCCGGGACCTGTGGTTTAGTGTTGCACACAGTCCACCGCTGGACTGTGTGTCTAACCTGGTTAATATACTGATTTTTATTATACTTAACATCTTCAGTGAGTTAACCCGGTTCGGTTCTTAAAAAAACATTTTTATTTCCGAGAATAGGGTCGTGATAGGGATCGAACATGAGACGTATGTTTATTGTTTGCACACAGTCCACCGCTGGACTGTGTGTCTAACCCGTTTATTATACTGATTTTAATTAATCTTATAATCATAATCAACTTCGTCTTCTTCGCTCAAGAACACAGATAACGATTAATCAACTGTTTCTTGCTTAATTCGATTAACAGGCGTATGAATGATTAAAATGTAACGGATAGGAAAGGTTTTGGGAATGAACATACCGGAATGACGATCTTTCTCAGAACTCCGGCGAAGTCGTCGGCTCTGTTTTTATGAACTTCGTCTGAGCGGACCAATTAACAGTTTTGATTAGCTAGTTGTGGAATTGAAGTACTAAACAAGAGTTATCAGAAGGTTTAAAAGACTATACCGTTTCACAGCGAAATCTGGGAATTTTAAGAAGTTTTCCGGCGAGAGTTGATTATCCGATATCGTCGCTTGAAACTGATTCTGATTGAAGGGTTTGAGTTAGCAAAAGCCTAACAACTGATAGAAGATAGAAGAATTGAGATACTTACCGTTTTGATGAAAGACACGGTTTTCCGGCGAAAGTCCGGCGAGTTCAAAAAGCAATTCCGACGATCAGAAATTAGAGTAAACGTAAAATTAGAAGTTCTGGGAATGTAATTGAGTCGCGAGATGAGGATTTTGTTGAAGTAATTCAAGAAGTGAATGTTTTCGGTTATAAAAACCGAACATCATATGCGATCTAGATAGTACAGAATACTGTCAGATTTTGTTTCAATTTTAAGTTCAGCTCCACAGGACAGCTCCTTTCGTACGTCGTCTTCCGTTACTGAAACATGTTGGGCTTCTCGAATTTGATCTTTGATTTCGGTTATGATTTGCGAACATAGAAGACGAATGGAGTTCGCATAACCCTTTCGACTGAGTGCATCGGCCACCATGTTTGCCTTGCCAGGATGATACCGAATTTCACAGTCGTAGTAATTAAGAAGTTCGGCCCATCTTCGTTGCCTCATGTTTAACTCCTTTTGGTTGAAGATATGTTGAAGACTCTTGTGGTCGGTGTATATTTCACACTTAGTACCGTAGAGATAATGTCTCCATATCTTAAGAGCGAACACAACGGCTCCAAGTTCTAGGTCGTGGGTAGTGTAGTTCTTCTCATGAGTTTTGAGTTGTCTAGAAGCATAAGCTATCACCTTTCCTCTTTGCATTAGAACACAGCCTAGTCCTTGCCCAGACGCGTCGCAATAAACCACGAAGTCATCACAACCTTCAGGAAGAGTGAGGATAGGTGCATCACAGAGTTTTTGTTTAAGGGTTTGGAAGGCTTCTTCTTGTTTTGGTCCCCATATGAAGGGTTTTCCTTTATGAGTTAAAGCCGTGAGTGGTACAGCAATGCGGGAGAAATTTGAAATGAAACGGCGATAATAACCAGCCAAACCAAGGAATGATCTTACTTCGGTTGGTGTACGTGGCGCTTGCCATTCTTGTACTGCTTTGATTTTTGAGGGGTCGACATGTATTCCCTTGTCATTGACGACATGTCCAAGGAATTGTACCTCTTTTAACCAGAATTCGCATTTGGAGAATTTGGCGTAGAGCTTTTCATTCTCTAAGAGTGTAAGGATGAGTCGAAGGTGCCGTTCATGATCAGACTTAGACTTTGAGTAAATGAGGATGTCATCGATGAAGACTATAACAAAGCGATCGAGATAGGGTTTGCAGACTCCGTTCATTAGATCCATGAAGACAGCTGGAGCGTTGGTTAGACCAAATGGCATGACCATGAATTCATAATGACCATAACGAGTTCGGAAGGCGGTCTTTGGGACGTCTTCTTCATGTACTCTGAGTTGATGATAACCAGAACGAAGGTCGATTTTTGAAAAACAGCTGGCGCCTTGAAGTTGGTCAAGAAGATCATCAATGCGAGGTAATGGGTAGCGGTTCTTGACCGTTAACTTGTTGAGTTCTCTGTAGTCGATGCACATGCGAAACGTTCCATCTTTCTTCTTCACAAAAAGGACAGGTGCACCCCAAGGCGAGGAGCTAGGACGTATGAATCCTTTGTCAGTCAACTCTTGCAATTGACTGGCTAGCTCTTGCATTTCGGAAGGGGCTAACCTATAAGGAGATTTTGCAACTGGTGTAGCTCCAGGTATAAGATCAATGCGGAATTCGACTTCTCTCAAGGGAGGAAGTCCTGAAATGTCGTCAGGAAAAACTTGCGGAAAATCTTTTACTACTGGGATGTCTTCAAGTTTCTTCTCCTTGGTTCCCTTTTTGACGACATGAGTTAGAAATGCGACATAATTCTTGCGGAGATATTTTCGGGCTTGAAGACAGGACATTAATTTGAGCCCTTTCGATGGGGTTTCTCCAAAGATTCGTAGAGTCTGACCGTTTGTAAGAGGAATGCGTATAAACTTTTCGCGGCATACAACTTCAGCATGATGTTGGCTGAGCCAGTCCATACCAATTATAATGTCAAAGCTTCCCAACTTCATAGGTATAAGGTCAACTGGAAAATCGTGATCGTTTAAGGTGAGAGTACAATTGCGTATAATAGAGTTTAATGAGACTGGTTTTCCATCAGCAACTTCCACTGTTATGGATTCCATGAGTTTATCACGAGTTTGGTTGAGGATGGGTTCAAATTCTAAAGATACAAAACTTTTATCTACGCCAGTATCAAATAACATGGATGCATAACTACCATTGATGAGAAACGTACCGTTAACCACATTGTTGTCGGCCCTAGCTTGATTGGTGTTGATGTTGAAAGCTCTTCCTCTAGCAGGTGGAGGAGCTTGGTTAGCTTGATTCACCGGATTTGCTTGAGCTTGAGCATGTATAATGTTCACCAAGCGTGGACAAGTGTTTCTAAAGTGGTTTGGGTCTCCACAATTGTAGCAAGCCCGCATAGGTTGCACCATGGGATAGTTGGGTTGGTAGTAGGATTGGGCTATATGTTGGGTAGGTGGTAGTAGTAGAGGTTGTTGGGCTTGACCCACTATCTGATGGTGGGTTTGGGTTGAGGGCTGGTGGCGGTTCGTTCGCTGAGGTAAGCGACAGGTTTGAATGGTGTGACCTGCGCGACCACAACCGGTACAATGTTGGCAGGGATGATCAGGAAAGTGATGGTATTGGCAACGGTTGCATTTTGGGTATGGGCCGGAGTATGGCCTTTTATATGGTGCAGGTGAGGGAGCAACTTGGGTAATGGGTGCAGCAGGGATGGGGAAATTTGTTTGCGTGACAGCAAAGTTTCTGGTGTTACGTTTCCTCTTGTTAGCAAACTTTGAGGAGGAAGTGGAATGGTTTGAAGTTTGGCCCTCAACGGGGGCTTTCTTTTTCTCATCTTTAAATTTACCGTTGCGAATTCGATTCTCGGTAAGTTCAGTAGCTAGTTCCATAGCAGCTTCAAGTGTTGTAGGCAAAGTGCTGAGAACTGAGTCTTGGATTTTCGAGGGGAGACCTCGAATATAGTGTTCGACTAAACGGTAAACTGGGGTGAACAAGTTAGGGACCATTTGGTTCAACTCTAAAAACCTCTTGTTGTAGGAAGTATGATCTCCCTCCTTTTGCTTCAACGAATGAAATTCATCCTCTAACTTTTTTATCTCACTTCTAGGACAGAAACGTCTCGTCATGATTTCCCTTAACTCCTCCCACGTTAAGGCCATTGCATCTTCGATTCCTCTTTTACCCTTTTCAGTATTCCACCAGGTAAGAGCTACCCCAAATAGCCTCCCGGTTGCGTATCGTACCTTGCGATCCTCGAGACAATCGCAGTTGAGGAAGGTGTTTTCCATTTCCTCAAACCAGTGGAGGAGAGCAGTGACACCTTCGGTCCCTTCAAATTTCGGAGGATCACAAGACTTGAAATGTTTATATGAGCACTTTTTGGAAAGAGGGTTGCCGATGTTCTGGTCTTCTTGCTGGGGAGGATTGTTGGGATTTGCGGCGAGATCTTGTTGGACTTGAACTACAATATCAGGAAGCACCGCGGCCATTTGTTTTGCGATTTGGGTGGCCAAGCGTTTGTTTGACCTTCCTGATCTTCTACCCCCTCGTTGTTGCCTAGCCGACATCTACATGAATATACATAAGAAGATTGTGAGTTTATGGAGTCTTTTTAGGTGTCATGTGTCTAAAAATTATAAAAATAACATAAACATCAATAATGCAACTACATCCATAGGATGTCTTGGGTTTGCTCATGTTGGGCCTCAAATGTCCCCCATACCTTCACCTGTATAGTCATGTGGGCCCCCATGGCTATTGGCTTAGTAGGATTCACATTGGTATTGGCGGTTTAACACTCGCATCACCCGAATGAAAACCATGAAATATGTTTACGAGATGTATGGTCGGAAGGTGTCCAGGTGTAGACACAATGACAACTCAAAGTGGGGTTAGCTCAAACGACGTTTGGTATAGCATGCTTTGGCCTAATAGGTCCTTCGTACTCTCATCGTTAGTCCCCAGGTAGGCAAACTGGTCCTTTATTTTGGATTTATACGAATGCCAAGCCTAGACAGGACGTTCCGACTACCGGTACTTGTACCCTTCCAGTTACTACATGCCCGTCATGAGAACTCACTTTGATGTGATTTTTAAAATACAAAAATCATTGCAAAAAAATCATGGAAATGATGTGGTGTGTGCTTTCATGGATATGATATGTTATGAGAATATGATTCATGATAGGCATTGTATAATAATATGTACTTATGAACATGCTTGCATAACATTGAATGTAACATTAAACATAAAACATATAAACATCATGAATTTTGCATGTAACACACAAAAATTTTTAAAAATTCTAATCAACTATAGTATAGGCTCTAAGGGTCTAATAACCTATCCTATATCCCTATAATCATGGCTCTGATACCAATCTGTCACACCCCGACCCGCAGCGGAATAAGAGTCGGGGCATAATTGGGTTATCACCAAAGCTCATGATATTTACTAATATGTTTCATATTTATTAAATTCAAAATTACATCCTCAATATTCCAAACATGTTCATACAATTACAAAGAAAGATAATCAACTATACAATCCAAAGTCTAAACCAGTTTATTCTTCTAAGCCATCCTATGTGTTTCTTGCTGCAGCTGGATCACCTGTATCATGTGTAAAAATGGGGGTTTTTGGGTCAACATAAGTTGGCGAGTGAACCTTGTTAGAAAAACATTTATTATTGATCTCTTCTTATCTTTATTATGGAAAATTGTGCAACAATCATATGTGAGCAAACGTAAATAATCATACAATAACAATAACAACAACAAACAATAACATACAATAACAAACCAACTTGCATGAATATATAACATGAATGAAACTGTATATGTTGGCAACGTCACGTTCACGCTCATAGGTAATGGGGAACGGACGGCCTATGATAAATGTCTGTGCGATCAAGGCTCAATCAAACGGAGCCGATCGTATGTTGGCAACGCCTAGTTCACGCTCATATGTAATGGGGAACAGCTCAACGCTCATATGTAATGGGGAGCGGCGGCCTATGATAATGTATGTACTGAAAATGATAAATTTAATCTAAACAATAACCACACAAACAGTTGATACATGTTGAATACACATTTGTTCATGGATATGATGGATGCACAATAGTTTAAATGTAATAAATAATAAGACACATGATACACCCCAAAAACGTGATTAAAACGGGGAATTTGTAGAGATTCACTCACATTGGGTGCGTTCGGTTGAAGATGTTGAAATGCGCACGAGTTTAGAGGATTGATCGACGAGAACTAACCTAAATAATAACGAAAAGGTATGGTAAATGAGTGGATTTTATTAATAATTTTAATAAGATTTTTAGATATATTTGTGTGAGTTTAAGGCTATTTTCTAACTTTAAAAACATTATTTTTAAGTATTTTTAATTGATTTTTAAATTAAATAAATAAATAAAAATATAAAAAAAATGTTGACTTTTGAGTTGACCATTGACCGTTGACCGTGACTGTTGACTGTTTGACCGGTTCGCTAGTGTGCAAGTATGCGTCGGGTAAGGCTCGAACCCGAGACCTTCCGTACGCGTGCACGCAGCTCTACCAACTGAGCTACGTGTCTAACCCGAAATATTTCTGTTTTTAATTATATTTATATACTGTTTTAATTTATTCAAAATTCATTTATTTTTAAAAAGGATTTTAATCATCGAACCGGCGTGCGTAACAGGTCTCGAACCCGGGACCTGTGGTTTAGTGTTGCACACAGTCCACCGCTGGACTGTGTGTCTAACCTGGTTAATATACTGATTTTTATTATACTTAGCATCTTCAGTGAGTTAACCCGGTTCGGTTCTTAAAAAAAACATTTTTATTTCCGAGAATAGGGTCGTGATAGGGATCGAACTCGAGACGTATGTTTATTGTTTGCACACAGTCCACCGCTGGACTGTGTGTCTAACCCGTTTATTATACTGATTTTAATTAATCTTATAATCATAATCAACTTCGTCTTCTTCGCTCAAGAACACAGATAACGATTAATCAACTGTTTCTTGCTTAATTCGATTAACAGGCGTATGAATGATTAAAATGTAACGGATGGGAAAGGTTTTGGGAATGAACATACCGGAATGACGATCTTTCTCAGAACTCCGGCGAAGTCGTCGGCTCCGTTTTTATGAACTTCGTCTGAGCGGACCAATTAACAGTTTTGATTAGCTAGTTGTGGAATTGAAGTACTAAACAAGAGTTATCAGAAGGTTTAAAAGACTATACCGTTTCACAGCGAAATTTGGGAAATTTCAGAAGTTTTCCGGCGAGAGTTAATTATCCGATATCGTCGCCTGAAACTGATTCTGATTGAAGGGTTTGAGTTAGTAAAAGCCTAACAACTGATAGAAGATAGAAGAATTGAGATACTTACCGTTTTGATGAAAGACATGGTTTTCCGGCAAAAGTCCGGCGAGTTCAAAAAGCAATTCCGACGATCAGAAATTAGAGTAAACGTGAAATTAGAAGTTCTGGGAATGTAATTGAGTCGCGAGATGAGGATTTTGTTGAAGTAATTCAAGAAGTGAATGTTTTCGGTTATAAAAACCGAACATCACATGAATTCAAGTTCATTAACGACTGAATTGATTAAGAATGTCGGTTTATCGGTTATAATCTAGAATCCGCGATCACTCAAACGTCTTGGACGGTTGGAAGCCGATATCGGTTTCAGTTTGGCGCAACAAGTTGATTCACGGTTGTACATATGTTTTAATTGTTTCCTAGAACTCACAAAGACATCAAGTGGCGGAGTGGTTATATGTGCGCGAGTTAAAACTTGAGGCTCACCCGGCTGACCTGTCACACCCCAACCCGCAGCGGAAAAGGTGATCGGGGCATGATTGGGTTATCATCAAAGCTCATGACATTTATTATACGTTTCATATTCATTAATACACTTTAATGGAAAATTTCAATCAATATTACAACATGTCCTAAATATCAATCTAGGCTTCATTGTTTTCTTCTAAGGCATTTTCTATGTTTTCCTTGCTTCAACCTGTTCACCTGTATCATGTGTAAAAAGGTTTTTGGATCAACAAAAAGTTGGCGAGTGAATCCTATGGAAAACATTTGAACAAGTTTATTTAATTGATTATAAAATGAGTGCACAACCACACATGAGTAAAAATAGATGTAAACTTATTCAACAATCATTAGATATTAAATAAAGCACACATGAACAATAATGGAACGTTTAGAGGCACGCGTTGCTCAACTCGTCTCTCACGAGGAACTGATGGGCCTAATGAATGAATTGCATAAACATGATAATATGAAAGACATAACTACAAACAATATAAACTCAATGATACACACATGAACAATAATGGATTGGTTTTTAGGCACGCGTTGCTCACTCGTCTCCCACGAGGAACTGATGGGCTTAATGAATGAATTTCATATATGTTGACAAAATGAAATACGTAATCACAACAATATAAACAATCTAAGTTTAGATCAGAACATGGTATGGCACAAGTTTAAATAAACGAGTTAATTATTTTGTGACACACGACACACCCCAAAACGTGTAATTAAAAAGGGGGGAGTTGTAAGATTCACTCACAGTGGGTGCGTTCGGTTGATGATGTTGAATGCACGCGAAGTGGTTTTTAACCACGAGTGAAATTAACCTAGATAAATAGCATTATGGTTCGGTAAGTATACGGATTTTATTAATCCATTTTAGTAGGATTGTTGGGTGTATTTTTGTGAGTTTAAGGCTATTTTCTAACCTTAAAAATGTTATTTTTAAGTATTTTTAATTGATTTTTAATTAATATAAATAAATAAGAATAATAAAAAAATTTGATTTTTTTTGCTACAGTTGACCGTTGACCATTGACTTTGACTTTGACTTTGACCGGTTCGCTTGTATAATTGTGCGCTGAGTGAGGCTCGAACCCGAGACCTCCCGTACGCGTGCACGCAGCTCTACCAACTGAGCTACGTGTCTAACCCGAAATATATATGTTTTTAATTATATTTATATACTAATTAGATTAAACCGAAAATCATTTATTTTTAAAAACGATTTAATTGAATCCGACCGGTGCGCTCCACAGGTCTCGAACCCGGGACCTGTGGGTTGAGTTAACACACAGTCCACCGTTGGACTGTGTGTTTAACATGTTATATAAACCGATTTTTATTATACTTAAATACAAACTAAGTATTTTCATTTCAGACTTATTTAAAAAGGTAGATAATTGTCCGAGTCGGTGCAGTAGACCGGACTCGAACTCGTGACGTGTGATTTAAACATACACACAGTCCACCGCTGGACTGTGTGTCTATCTTGGTTATTATTCCGGTTATTAATAAACTTAACATATATATGAAATGAATCCGGTTCAGTTAACAAAAAGACATTTTTATTAAGGCAGCGTGTGTGGGACAAGATTCGAACTCGAGACGTTAGTGTGTTTATTGTACACACAGTCCACCGTTGGACTGTGTGTCTAACCCGAGTTATAACTTGATTTTAATTATACTTATATGTTACATAAACTTCGTCTTCTTCGTCAGTTTTTAACCAGAATCGGAAGTCCGACTGGTTCTATGATTAAATCATGTTCGTTAGCGTTTGTCAGTTAATTACAGATGAGATATGTAAAAAGAAGGAAAGATTTAAGCGTGAGGTATACCGACTGGATTCCTCTGTTTTTCCGGCAGCACTCCGGCGACAGCAACAGGTTCCGGGGTCGTGTGTCTTGCAGCAGCGAGTCTTCAGAAAGCTTACAAAGGACGTGGGTGACTTCGGTATAAGCTCAGGGGGTTTAGTAAGGCTTAGAAGTGGAGGGTTCGGTTTTCCGGCGATGAGCAGAAGATTTCCGGCGAGTGAGTTTTCGCCGAGAAAGGGTGCGGTTTTGAGCGAAAATGTTTGCAGAGGTTCGAGGGGGTATTTATAAGGCAGGTTATCGATGAACTTGGTCCAATTTCCGACTTGATTCGTCGGTTATAATTTCTCCGGCGGTTATAGTTGGTGTCGCGGACTCAGACGTCGGTTATAACCGATGTGTGTTTAAAGTTTACGTTATAACTGAAGGAATCGTTAAATTATTGGCGAGATCGCCGGGATTTCCGACGACTGCATTTGGGCGCCGGTTTTGAATTCGGAAAGTCATGTTATGAATTAAATGATTCTAACATTTAACAAGAAACATCAGTGGCGCAGTGGTTTAAGTGATGAATGTTAAGTCTGTGTTGACCCGGCGACTGACCCGGGTTCGAAACCGGCAGAGCCAAATTGTTTTTATTTTCTTATTTTTGACAGTTTTTCAAAAACAAACTATATATTCCCATAGAATAATTAATTATGTATCGTTTAAAATTATTTTGGGCATTAAATTCGCAACGAAATTTTTAACTGATTGTTCGGTTAATAAACGGAGCGGGTTTGGTAAATCCGTTTTTGACGGATGTTACAGTATCCCCTGCTTTTTAGAAATTTCGTCCCGAAATTTAAATTGTGATATATTTGACTAAAAGAATGATGGTGTTTAGTTTGACAGTTACATACTCAGAAGAAAAGTAAGAGTTTAAATTTTTGTTTGAGGCGGTAACGTCCCTTGTAAGGGTTAAGTACCCTATTACAGGAATCGCTTTTTGTTGCCTACTGTAAAAGTATTGATAAGCAGAATTGATTCGCTAACTATGATATCATGCATAAAAGTTTGGATATGCTTGGAAGGGTAGGGTTATATCCTAAGGCAAAACTTTTAATACTACAACCTACATGGAACATAAATAAACACAACAGCTAATATTTGAACATAAATAAACACAACAGCTAATATCAGTAAGTTATGATTGGTTCTATGACTATAGAACATAAATAAACACAACAGCTAACATTTGAATCCACATTCTGATAGCGTATATGTTTGAATGGTGGCAGTTCCTCTCTCGTTTGTTATGATGGGGAGGTTAGTTTATGTAGAAATGGATCACAATCCAATTTCTTTAAATAGCGAGATGATATAAATGTAACACAAATTTCAATCAAGACAATACTAAATCCTACATGGAACCTCTCATAACCGCCTGATAATGCCTCTGATCCTTTGGCAAGAATACTTATATATAGGAAGTACCAGCGGCGTATCCACCATATTCTTGCCAAATTTTCATTGGTTTTATCCACAAGTTATGATTAGTTACCAAGAAACTACTAAATCCTACATAGAACTTCTCATAACCGTCTGACAATGCCTCTGATCCTTTGACAAGAATACTTATATATAGGAAGTACCAGCGGCGTATCCACCATATTTTTGTCAAATTTTCATTGGTTTTATCAGTGAATTATGATTAGTCCTATATAACTCTACAACCAATACAACAAACATAAAATACTGAAATGAAAAATGTCTGTGCGATCAAGGCTCAATCAAACGGAGCCGATCGTATTGCATGTACTGAAAATGAAATTGTCTGTGCGATCAAGGCTCAATCAAGCGGAGCCGATCGTATTGCATGTACTGAAAATAATAAACTTAATCTAAACAACAATCACACAAACAGCCTATACATGGAACTTCTCATAACCGCCTGATAATGCCTCCGATCATTTGACAAGAATACTTATATATAGGAAGTACCAGCGGCGTATCCATCATATTCTTGTCAAATTTTCATTGACTTTATCCGCAAGTTATGATTAGTTCTATGTGACTCTACTACAAACACAACAACCACAAAATACTGATAATGAAAATGTCTGTGCGATCAAGGCTCAATCAAACGGAGCCGATCGTATTGCATGTACTGAAAATGAAAATGTCTGTGCGATCAAGGCTCAATCAAACGGAGCCGATCGTATTGCATGTACTGAAAATGAATAACTTAATCTAAACAACAATCACACAAACAGCCTATGCATTGAACTTCTCATAACCGCCTGATAATGCCTCCGATCATTTGACAAGAATACTTATATATAGGAAGTACCAGCGGCGTATCCACCATATTCTTGTCAAATTCTCATTGACTTTATCCGCAAGTTATGATTAGTTCTATGCGACTCTACAACAAACGCAACAACCACAAGATACTGATAATGAAAATGTCTGTGCGATCAAGGCTCAATCAAACGAAGCCGATCGTATTGCATGTACTGAAAATGAAAATGTCTATGCGATCAAGGCTCCATCAAACGGAGCCGATCGTATTGCATGTACTGAAAATAAAAAAATGTGGGCACGCCAGGTTCAACCTCATAATAAAATGGGGAACATGCTCAACGCTCATAATGTAATGGGGAGAGGTGGCCTATGAAATTACATGTACTGAAAATAATAAACAATAATTACTCATACAGTCTACACATGGAACCTCTCATAACCGCCAGATAATGCTTCTGATCCTTTGACAAGAATACTTATATATAGGAAGTACCAGCGGCGTATCCACCATATTCTTGTCAAAGTTTCATTGGCTTTATCCTTAAGTTATGTTTGGTTCTATGTGATAAAGAAAAACATAAAACTAAACGATAGAAGTTGAATCTGGATCTTCGGTGAAGAGGACTAGTTGGGTGTCTTCGTTTGGGCCGTCATTATCTTCGACAGGATTGGCGTTGATGTTGAAGACTCTTCCTCTTGCTGGTGGCCTTGCGGTTAGGTTTTCTTGGTTTACTTGGTTAACTGGATTTGATTGGGCTTGAGTGTTGATGACGTTAACCAATTGAGGGCATGTGTTTCTAAAGTGGGTAGGGTCGCCACAATTGAAGCAAGCTCGAACATATGGGAACATGGGGTATTGGGGTGGTTGATAGGTTTGGTTCATGGTTTGAGTAGGGGGAGAGATTTGGTTTTGAAAGGTGCGGCGAACCTTGCTCAAATGACCATAGCGTCCACAAGTTGCACATAGTCGACAAGGTAAGGTAAGGGGATGGTGGTAAAAACAGTTGTTGCATCGAGGGTGAGGTCCAAGATATGGTTTCTTATTCGGGTAAGTTGAGTTGGGTGCCACTTGAGTGATTGGGATAGCTTGGATGGGTATGGCGTGTAAAACTGGTTGATTACGTTGGGTAGCAGCGAAAAGTTGCCCGTCTCTTTTTCTCTTAGGATTGGGTTGAGAAGGGGATTCGGTTTGGGTGGAGTCAGAGGTTTCAGTCGATGCGTTATCCTTCTTCTTCTCCTCCTTGAAGTCTTTGTTCCGGATTCGGTTCTCAGTGAGCTCTGTAGCTAACTCCATTGCTGCTTCCAAAGTTGCAGGCTTGGTACTTATTACAGAGTCTTGAATCTTCGACGGAAGACCACGAATGTAGTGCTCGATCAAACGGTAGAGGGGATTGAACATGTTGGGAACCATTTGATGTAATTCGAGGAATCTTTTGTTGTACGTGGTGTGGTCTCCTTCCTTTTGCTTCAACGAATAAAATTCATCTTCTAATTTCTTGATTTCGCTCCTTGGGCAAAATCGTCTGGTCATGATTTCCTTCAATTCGTTCCAAGTTAAGGTCATAGCATCTTCCACACCTCGTTTGGCCTTCTCTGTATTCCACCAAGTAAGTGCTATCCCATATATCGACCGGTAGCATATCGCACTTTGCGATCATCGGGGCAATCGCAATTTAGAAAGGTGTTCTCCATCTCTTCAAACCAATGGAGGAGAGCGGTGACGCCTTCAGTCCCTTTGTATTTTGGAGGGTCGCATGATTTGAAATGCTTGTAGGTGCATTTAGTGGTATTTGGGGAAGAGTTGATAATGTTTTGGTTTTCTTGATTGGCAGGATTAGCAGTAAGTGCTTGTTGGACTTGGATTACAATGTTGGGTATTACGGCAGCCATTTGTTGAGCGATTAGGGCAGCCATGCGCTCGCGGGCTTTTCCTGCTCTCATCTTTCTACGGGCGAGGTTAGAAGACATCTACAAGGAATACATGTCAAGAGTATGAGTTGGATGTTTTTGGGATCATGGGTCGCATTCAGGAATGAACATTCATAAAATAATTATAGAAAAATAAATCTACTACATCCATAGGATGTCTTGGGCTTTGCTCGCCATTAGGCCCTACATGCCGCCATACTTCACCTTTGTAATCATGTGGGCCCCCATGAATACCGGTTCTTCATATGGTTCGCATGGGTTTGCCTGGTTGCGTACACTAAAACCTGGAGAAAATCGATAAATATGTATACAACGTGTGATATTCGGAATGTGTCCAGGTGTAGACACGGTGACACCTCAAAGTGGGGTTAGTTCGAACGACATTTGGTGTGGCATGCTTTGGCCTAATAGGTCCTTCGTACTCTCATCGTTGGTCCCCAGGTAGGCAAACTGGTCCGTTATATTGGATTTATACAAATGCCAACCTAGACAGGACGTTCCGACTACCGGTACTTGTACCCTTCCAGTTACTACATGCCCGTCGCAGAACTTACTTTGATGAGATTTGAAAATTGCAACAAAATCTTTGAATAATGAGAGTATGAAAATGAATTGAATGTATGAACATTGATATATGTATAATGAATATGTATATAAGCATGTATGTTTGACTGTAAATATAAACAAATATGAAACAGATAAATATCACAAGTTTGTTTGTAACCACCTAATCAATTAAAATTTAGGCAGACTATAGTATAGGCTCTAAGGGTCTAATAACCTATCCTATATCCCTATAGTCATGGCTCTGATACCAATCTGTCACACCCCAACCCGCAGCGGAAAAGGTGATCGGGGCATGATTGGGTTATCATCAAAGCTCATGACATTTATTATACGTTTCATATTCATTAATACACTTTAATGGAAAATTTCAATCAATATTACAACATGTCCTAAATATCAATCTAGGCTTCATTGTTTTCTTCTAAGGCATTTTCTATGTTTTCCTTGCTTCAACCTGTTCACCTGTATCATGTGTAAAAAGGTTTTTGGATCAACAAAAAGTTGGCGAGTGAATCCTATGGAAAACATTTGAACAAGTTTATTTAATTGATTATAAAATGAGTGCACAACCACACATGAGTAAAAATAGATGTAAACTTATTCAACAATCATTAGATATTAAATAAAGCACACATGAACAATAATGGAACGTTTAGAGGCACGCGTTGCTCAACTTGTCTCTCACGAGGAACTGATGGGCCTAATGAATGAATTGCATAAACATGATAATATGAAAGACATAACTTCAAACAATATAAACTCAATGATACACACATGAACAATAATGGATTGGTTTTGAGGCACGCGTTGCTCACTCGTCTCCCACGAGGAACTGATGGGCTTAATGAATGAATTTCATATAAGTTGACAAAATGAAATACGTAATCACAACAATATAGACAATCTAAGTTTAGATCACGACATGGTATGGCACAATTTTAAATAAACGAGTTAATTATTTTGTGACACATGACACACCCCAAAACGTGTAATTAAAAAGGGGGGAGTTGTAAGATTCACTCACAGTGGGTGCGTTCGGTTGATGATGTTGAATGCACGCGAAGTGGTTTTTAACCACGAGTGAAATTAACCTAGATAAATAGCATTATGGTTCGGTAAGTATACGGATTTTATTAATCCATTTTAGTAGGATTGTTGGGTGTATTTTTGTGAGTTTAAGGCTATTTTCTAACCTTAAAAATGTTATTTTTAAGTATTTTTAATTGATTTTTAATTAATATAAATAAATAAGAAGAATAAAAAAATTTGATTTTTTTGCTACAGTTGACCGTTGACCATTGACTTTGACCGGTTCGCTTGTATAATTGTGCGCTGAGTGAGGCTCGAACCCGAGACCTCCCGTACGCGTGCACGCAGCTCTACCAACTGAGCTACGTGTCTAACCCAAAATATATCTGTTTTTAATTATATTTATATACTAATTAGATTAAACCGAAAATCATTTATTTTTAAAAACGATTTAATTGAATCGGACCGGTGCGCTCCACAGGTCTCGAACCCGGGACCTGTGGGTTGAGTTAACACACAGTCCACCGCTGGACTGTGTGTTTAACATGTTATATAAACCGATTTTTATTATACTTAAATACAAACTAAGTATTTTCATTTCTGACTTATTTAAAAAGGTAGATAATTGTCCGAGTCGGTGCAGTAGACCGGACTCGAACTCGTGACGTGTGATTTAAACATACACACAGTCCACCGCTGGACTGTGTGTCTATCTTGGTTATTATTCCGGTTATTAATAAACTGAACATATATATGAAATGAATCCGGTTCAGTTAACAAAAAGACATTTTTATTAAGGCAGCGTGTGTGGGACAAGATTCGAACTCGAGACGTTAGTGTGTTTATTGTGCACACAGTCCACCGCTGGACTGTGTGTCTAACCCGGGTTATAACTTGATTTTAATTATACTTATATGTTACATAAACTTCGTCTTCTTCGTCAGTTTTTAACCAGAATCGGAAGTCCGACTAGTTCGATGATTAAATCATGTTCGTTAGCGTTTGTCAGTTAATTACAGATGAGATATGTAAAAAGAAGGAAAGATTTAAGCGTGAGGTATACCGACTGGATTTCTCTGTTTTTCCGGCAGCACTCCGGCGACAGCAACAGGTTTCGGCGTCGTGTGTCTTGCAGCAGCGAGTCTTCAGAAAGCTTACAAAGGACGTGGGTGACTTCGGTATAAGCTCAAGGGGTTTAGTAAGGCTTAGAAGTGGAGGGTTCGGTTTTCCGGCGATGAGCAGAAGATTTCCGGCGAGTGAGTTTTCGCCGAGAAAGGGTGCGGTTTTGAGCGAAAATGTTTGCAGAGGTTCGAGGGGGTATTTATAAGGCAGGTTATCGATGAACTTGGTCCAATTTCCGACTTGATTCGTCGGTTATAATTTCTCCGGCGGTTATAGTTGGTGTCGCGGACTCAGACGTCGGTTATAACCGATGTGTGTTTAAAGTTTACGTTATAACTGAAGGAATCGTTAAATTATTGACGAGATCGCCGGGATTTCCGACGACTGCATTTGGGCGCCGGTTTTGAATTCGGAAAGTCATGTTATGAATTAAATGATTCTAACATTTAACAAGAAACATCAGTGGCGCAGTGGTTTAAGTGATGAATGTTAAGTCTGTGTTGACCCGGCGACTGACCCGGGTTCGAAACCCGGCACAGCCAAATTGTTTTTATTTTCTTATTTTTGACAGTTTTTCAAAAACAAACTATATATTCCCATATAATAATTAATTATGTATCGTTTAAAATTATTTTGGGCATTAAATTCGCAACGAAATTTTTAACTGATTGTTCGGTTAATAAACGGAGCGGGTTTGGTAAATCCATTTTTTACGGATGTTACATGACCCGGGTTCGAATCCCGGCAGCCGGTTTACTTTTTTATTTATTTTATTTTCACTTTTTATCAATTATAGTTTTTAAATTCTAATTTGTTTATTAATTATGCATCGTTTAAAATTAAAATAAACATAAATACGCAACGAAAAATTTGTAACTTGATATTCGATTACAAACGAAGCGGGTTTTGAAAACCCGTTTTTTGACAAATGTTACAGAAGATGGATAGATCCTACAAGGATTTGGTTCGTGTTCTCAATCGTCGTGTTTTGCATAATAGGAATAATACACAAAAAGCACTTAGTAAACACATATATGCCATACATTTGAGAAAATTTGATTACACATATGAATCACTCCAAAACATTTGAAAACGAAAAGAGGGGAACTATGTACTCACTTGGGATTGCGTATAGGTCTTGTTCAAATGATTAAACAAAGCTCAAAGGATCAAGAGTTTAAGTGTTGAAGTGGTTCCTAGTGTATCGGGTGAAAGCGGGAGATCGGATAGAATGGGGTTTATAAACCAAAAAAGAGTTGCATCTTGTATAACATGGTTCATAATACCATACATTCTTATTTGGAAGTGTTTTAAAGTATTTTGACTTGTTACGGCTCGCTAAAGTGGTTTACGCCACTTTAACGAGTCGTAAACGTAACTATGTGTTCGGATGGTTAAATACATCCTATGATGAGTCTAATATGCCAAAACTAGTTCATATAAGTTGTATAATTAGTTTAGATGTCAAAATAATGTTCTTGTATGTTTGAAACTATTTTATGCGTAAAAAAGGTATTTTTGACATTTTAAAGAATATATAATCGACTCGTCATTTGACTAACCAAACGATATGACCATAAGGTATAACCTCAGTAGGTTATTCCCTAATAAACTATGGTCATAATAAAGGTCTTGTTCGGATCCTAATGTTGACCAAACGGGTCAGATTCGAACGTCAAAGCAGTAGTCAAACCGCTCGACTATCGACTAAGGAAATAAACGTTAAACTAGAAACGACGAGTTAGACATGTTGTAACATTTCTAATTATGTTTATAAAACTGATTTGGTGTCAAACTTTATGTTTTAAAACCCAAAAACCATTTCGTCGTAAAATCCACTTATGCGCATCTTTGACTTTTGATAAACAATACGTTGACTCGTCGCTTCGCCTAGTAAACGTGGTAATCAGAAGGTGCAATCGCAGGGGATTATAACCTTCGTGATTACGATCACGTTGCAAAGTTCAATTGAACTTTGACTTGACCAAAAATGGCCAGAACCGAAAGTCAAACAAAAAGTCAAATTGTTTGACTTTTAGCTCAAACTAGCTAAAATAAATGAAATAAACTAGGAGTGAGCACTTACTTGTGTTGGGGAACACTTAAGAGCTCAGTAGGAGGCTTCCATATGATTGGAAACAAGCTCCAAGAGAGTGGGAGAAAGAAATGAGAATTGAGAAAGTGAAATGAATAAAATTGGTGGCTATTTATAGTTGTTTGGAGGCTCTAGGATCATCACAAGTGTCCCAAGAGGTGGCATGATCAGGGGATAGCTTAAACAAATGTCAAGTGGAGGTAGAAACCAAGAAATTTCAACTTCTTGAGCTCCAAGCATTCAAACAGCTGGCTGGACATGAGCTGTTTGGTTTCAGCGTTTTGATGTTTAGGAGGGGCGTCGCCGACGGTGCCTAGATTCTTCAAAATTTCCAAAGTTTCATTTTTGGGCAGGTTTAGCCCCTGGACTTGTATTGACGCGTTTTGTCACCTTTAACCCCTTTTAACCCACTTTTAAGGTTATATAAAGGTGTCAAGGCATATGTAACTTGAATTTTGCCCGGAAATGTCGTGGATGTCGGTTCGTTCAGTTGTATAGTTATACGTTTCGCAAAATTATGTAAAACGCTTTAACGAACACGAAAATGATCGAAATTGCGCAACGAATGACATTTTTGCAATCTCATCAATAAAATACAAGATTTTATTGAATACAAAATATTTGGATTTGTATATGTTGTTCGGATCTTGAATACGGACCAACAGATTTTCGTAGTTTGCCGAAAATGGTCCCTGGACCTGTATAAGCATGTTTTTGTCATACCTAACCCTTCAAAACTTATCTCTAAGTTAGGTAAAAGGTATTTAGGGTATGTGTAGCTTATGTCCTTGTTCCAAAGTGTACGTCGCAGTAAACCGCGTACGTGTACGTCTCTTCGCCTAGTAAACGTGGTAATTAGAAGGTGCAATAACAGGGGATTATAACCTTCGTGATTACGATCACGTTGCAAAGTTCGATTGAACTTTGACTTGACCAAAAATGGGCATAACCGAAAGTCAAACAGAAAGTCAAATTGTTTGACTTTTAGCTCAAGCTAGCTAAAATAAATGAAATAGACTAGGAGTGAGCACTTACTTGTGTTGAGGAACACTTAAGAGCTCAGTAAGAGGCTTCCATATGATTGGAAACAAGCTCCAAGAGAGTGGGAGAAAGAAATAAGAAGAAGTTTTTAGTATGATGTTTTAGTAGTTTTCACTCTGCTATTTGTGGGTTTTAGGTGTGTTTCATGACTTTTTACACTTTTTATGAAATAAGAACTTTGTAGCTAATCCCACCTTAGTAAATGTTATTAGAAAGTTTGACATATTTTTAGGGTGAAATTTTATTACTATAATATTAATTCAAAACATTCAATAATTATATGCAAATTCTAATACTATATTCACCATATCAATATTGGACAAAATAACTTGGTATCATGCAATAATCATATGTAACTTATAATATAATATTTATTCAACATATGTGTGTGACATTGGACTAAATAATTTAGCATAGGGTAAAAAAATCAGTTTAGGAAATTTGTGTTACATGTAATGCACTAATATTTAGTTTTGGTTAATTCGTAGATTTTGAAATTTTAATTTATTATGATAGTGATAATGATTTTTTTAAATAAATATTATTAAAATATTATTTGAAATTATTTATTAGAATAAAGATAAGGATTAATGATATATAATAAATATAATTAAAAATTTTAAGATTGAAGGAGAAAATGCCACGTGACATTAATTGAAGTCTTTTATTAGAATTTAGATTTCATCATGATTTTCTAACTAATATTACATGTATAATTATCAAATATATCCATACAGTATCCAAAAATTTCCCAAAACTTCCAGAATTGAATCTAATGTGTAAGTGATCAGTTTGATATGTTCAATTTCATATAAACATGTTTCTAAATTAAAAAGCTCCAAATTAGAATGTTCAAGAACCCTAATTTCACAACAAATTAAATTCGAATTTATTTGCTCTTTATCACAGAAATGGGTAGAAAGGTTTTGTAGAGCATGAAAAAATAAATGAATTGGGCTTAAGAATCACCTGATTTCGTTAAGAATTGAGAGAGAAATTGTTGGATAAAGTCACGAGCCCTAGCTTTATCATGACGTGAATTCACGAATTGTAATGGATGTGAACTGGATTTGAGAGCGGAGAATGATGTTAAAAGATATAAGGGTTCAATTGGTGTTGTTTTTGTAAGCTAAAGATGACGAATTCGTATAGACCGATCATGTTCTTAAGGTGCTTTACCTGTGATTGAATTCGAATTTATTAGATTAGTTATAGTGTGTAATGAAGCGATTTAAAGATAAGGAACTTGTTTCTCCATGCATACAAACCGAATGGAACCAAAATGAAGTTAAATCGTCGAGAAACAAGCGAGATAGGGTCGGTTCGGCATGTTCTAGGTCACGAACAGGTGAAGGAGGCGCGTGGGAGGGACGCTCGTCGCTTGGAGATGGGAAAAGGGTGAGTGGGGGCAGGTTTGGTTGGCGCGTGGAGGCAAGTGGAAGGGGTTTGGGTTTGGATTTTGGGCATTTTTAGTACCTGAACTTTATAACCACACTAGCCACTAAAATCCAACTTTGTTATTTAATTTTGGGTAAATTATAATTTTCGTCCTTTATGTTTGTATCAGATTGCAATGGATAGCCTTTAACTTCAATAATTATAGTCACAATCCTTTATTCAAAAAACTCATCACGTCTTTCGTCCTTTAGCACTAACTAAGTTAAAATTTTCAGTTAAATCTAATAAACTAAGTGTAGTTTTGTAATTTTACCTATTTACTTAAAAAATATATTTAAAAAAACATAAAAAACAAAAAAATTATTTATATTTATAAACTAAACATTCATACATTCACACGCTCAGCTTGCTCGCTCTCTCTCTAACCCTGTAACCTAAGTTCCTCACTACTACCACTCCTGTCGTCGGCCACCTCCACCGCCGTAACATTCTTACTCCACGTCTCTATTTTCTTTGTCGATTGCAGTAGTGGAATGATGTCAGAATGGGTGAGAAGATCCCAGATCTGCAAAATCAAAGTTTGAGAGGCTGGTGGAATGGTGTGGTTTTGTTTGATTCAGAGGTTAGTTTGCTCGTTTGAGTTAATCATTACATCCCATTGATTCAGAGGTGCGGTTGTGTTTGATTAAGAGGTTGATTTGCTCGATTAAGAGGTTACTTGGATAAGGATAGTGAGGAAGAATGGTAAAACTGCATTGCATACTGCAGAGGTTAAATGTGATAGTTTGTTTAAAGTTATATATTATTTTTTAAGCAATAATCTTATACAAAGAAAAAGAAAGTAATTTGGTCAAATGTTAATACAAGCAAGCAACCTAATTCTTCATGGCCTCTCTCATCTTCGTCCTTTCTCAGAACAACGAACGACATCGCTTGGTGGTGGCTGGATTTAGTGGTTGTGGAGATTGGTTGAAGAGAGAAAGAGGACAAAGATGGATGAGAAAAGAGAGTGACGGTTTCTGGATAGGGTTTTTTATTTTGTAAACAATTGAGTAAAATTACCAATTTACCCTCACGTGCCTTGCACATGATCAGACTTAACTTCAAATTTTAATATGGTTAGTTCTAAAGGACCTATGGTGTAATGGGTTTTAACAAATAAAGGATTGTGATTGTAATTATTGAAGTTAAAGGTCATCCATTGCAACCCGATACAAACATAAAGGATGAAAAGTGTAATTTACCCTTTAATTTCCTTTATATATTTAACGAAATTATGTGAGATTTATATATATAGATAAGAGATCATGTACAAGAGAAGAATTTTGTACGAAGTGCAAGAGACAATCAAGACCATACATTTGTTTTTCTCAGTTTAAGAAAGGGAAGGGTATGATAGTCTTTTCTCCCTTTAACTAGTTTCCACCTTGATTTTCAAACGGCTATAAGTTTTTCATACGTTAATATTTTTTAAAAAAAATTACACCGTATTAACGAGCATTTCATTCTCTTTAATTCGAGCAGCCTATTGCTATAGGATTCTTAAAAATAATTTATAGGACTTTAAATACTCATTACGTGATTTTGAATACCCAATACCCATTACGTGATTTTTGAATACCCATTACGTGATTACACATTCAACATAAATCATTACGCATTCATTGTAAATTCATTACGTGATTACACATTTAATATGATTTGTTATAACTAATGTTAATACAATTATGCTTATTACGTACGTGATTACACATTCAATAATAAGAACTTGATTGTTTATGCTTTATTACGTTGGTAAATCTCTAATATATGACATTATGTTGCTATTATAGGTTGGTTTGGCTAATGTTTTGTATATAATTTATCCTTAATACGTGATTATACCTTAAATATTAGGTATTCCATATGAAATATTATGTATTACGTTACGTAATCACCCAATATAGTTTCACATAAATACTATAATGAAATCATGTAATCACGAAATGCGTATTTAAAATCACTAGTCATGTAATTTACATAGTCAACTATTGTTATGTAATTACGTCACCACTTAGCGTGGTTTCACATAAAATACTACAATGAAATCAAGTAATCACGTAATGGGTATTCAAAATCACGTAGTCACTTACTGGGTATTCAAAATCACGTAATCACGTAATAGGGTTTCAAAATCCTTCAAAAAAAGTTAATGTTAAAATATAGCAATAGGCTGCTCGAATTAAATAGAATGAAATGCTCGTTAATACAGTGTAATTTTTTATAAAAAAAATATTAACGTATGAAAAAGTTATAGCCATTTGAAAATCAAGGGGGAAGTGGGTTTATGAGTTAACAATATTGGATTTTCCTATTTTACCCTTTTCCCCGCCTGTTCCCTTGTTTTTTGTTATGCGAATTATATATTTTGAGACCACTTAATCTCAACCATTGATCTTACAAATCAAGGGTCAAACTTGCATGCTACACTTCGTACAATTCTTTTCTCTTGTAGAATAACTCTTATATAATATATATATATATATATATATAATTAACGTTTTGAACCTGTTATTAATTAAAATAATAGGTGGCAATATTAAAAGCATAAAATAAATATTAGTTCCTTTTTTTAATTTATTTCGTTTAGGATCTGGTTTACAAAATAAGTTAGGTTTTAAGATCTATTTCTTACTGATGTTATACTTTTGACCCCGACCCCGACACACGATTGCAAATGAAACAAATAGGGTTAAATGGACAATAGGAACGATTTGAGTTTTATTGAATATGAAGTGTTGCTAAAATGGAATGTGGAAAATTAAGAGTGGAGGTTGTTGATGGTGATGGGAAGGTTGAAGAGACAAGTACATGATGGAGCTCCTACAAATAAACTAAAATAAAATATATTTTAAATGGTAGAGGGGCAATTTTATCAACTTACACCAATTTAACGTCACAAACTAACGCGTGTCCACTTTGGGACTATTTGAGTAACAACATGAAAACTTTGACATGATAAATCAACCGGTAAACCTCAGGGCTATCAGCTTTTAACAACATAACTCAACCTGTATGTGCTACTAGGGTTCATAATTTCCCGTTTCATGTCCTGTTTACCCCATCATCAATGGAACATTCTTCTCAGGTACGTAATCTCACCGCTTTTCACACAGTTATCATACACGCATCGGTTTCACACATTATTTACCATTGCATCTTAATAAGGTTGGGGTTTTGGTGCCACTGAACGATAATCTAGACGAAGACACTTCGAATTCAATCCCTAAAGTGGAAATCAGCAAAGGAGTTAACGTATTAGGTCGCGATGTAATACCTATCACTGACAAGAGAATTAGCCGCAAACATCTCTCTGTTACAGTCTCTGATGATGGCTCTGTTGAAGTTGCAGTGGTATATGTTCTCATATTTCTTTGTTTCTCACACTTGTTTATTTTTAGTGTGTCTAAATTGACCTAAATGGATAATAGGATTGATGCAAGTAAGTAATTGTGTTAGTTATTATGGAACAATTACTTTTGATGGCAAATTCAATATTTGTTTACAGTGTTAGGATTTGTGAGGTTGCAAAATGTGTAAAATAAATATATTTTTTTACTCGTGTTTAGAACACAGTAACAACACGCAGGAGTATGATCACAGATTTTGTTTGCGATTTACAAAAAGCACATAATGACACAATTCTAATGGAATTTTAAGAGATTTGTAAAAAGACATGAATGCGAAACGAATGTACAACAACAATTGTACCCGGTGAATCCCACAAATAGCAAAGCTACTGGTAGGGTCTAGGGAGGGTGAGATGCAGGCACACCTTCGAGAGAGATCCCCAACACAAAAGACAGACAATAGACAAGTGAGAACTAAAGAAATCTATAAACAGAGAGCTACTACATAACTAAAGAAGTGGTGGGGAGGTAACATAGCGAATATAATAGCTATATAGAATCACAAGACGACATATAAGCACATATGAAAAACACAAACAATGCAAAATCTACCTAGATGGCTAGGCTAAATATGGGCCCGAGCTTCAGCTAATTTTTCTGTACAGTTGAGCCGTCCTAGCATTTATTATATTAAGTGATCTTTTATCTGGCAGCATTTAGAATTCTGATATAGGCAGCAACTAAAACACCATAACCTGCAAAAAGGTGTTAAACTTGGCCAAAATTTGTGAATTCATGAAGTTGTCTAGGTGTTCTTTTTTATGAAAGGTTTTTTTATAAGAACATAGGATAATTATACGCTTCTCATCTTGACCCCTTTCATGTTCTTTATCTTGATATATTTATCTTTTACATGTATGTACCTTGTAATACTTTAAAAATGATAAAAATGCAACTTTTGTTTGATCTAAATTGACTTGTAGGAAGGAACAAATCCAGTTGTCATTAGATCTCAGCAACGAAAGAAGCTTTTATCTCGTGAAAAGCTAACAATCAAAGATGGTGACATTATAGAATTAATCCCTGGACATTACTTATTTAAGTACAAGGCTTTTAACGGTGTAAAGAAGAGATATTCTCCAAACAAACATAAGAGGCCTTTTATTGAAGGAGTTCAAGATGAATCACTTGCACAAAAGCGATTGCGGCAAGTTGAAGAAGACGAGGCCCTTGCTAGAAAACTGCAGGTACTATTTTTATTAAATGAAAAATTCACTAAAATGAGCAATGAGGTACTTGTTTGTATTTAGTTATTTATTTGAATTACTTCATTCATTTTTTACATGCAGAGTGAGATGAACGACGATATTCAAGATAAGGAAATCTTTGTTGAGGCAATCCGCAATTTCAAGCCACCAAAAGATAAAATTCCACTAACATTTCGACTTATGAGAGTGAAAGGCCTGCAACCATGGGCTAATACTAATTCTGTGTCAATTGGGGATGTGATTCAGGTGATTAGCAATGTTTCTCCATATTTGTCAGAAAAGAACTGGTTTCAGATGTATTATGTCACTTGCGGTGTGATTAATACTTGTGATTTATTATTTTTATACGGTGGTTAGGGGAATGTGCTCATTGCTGTTCTTTCGAACTACATGGTTGACCTGGACTGGTTGATATCAGGTGAGCAACATGCATACTAGTGCGTTCCGTGACATTGGTATATATATTACACCTTTAGGACTTTTTTGTTTATTTAGAACTTCCATGTCGTAATAATGTATCTACTTATGAGTGGGTTGATTTGCGATGTGTTTTATCTGAAGCGGGGTCAAATAAAAAAAGTTAGCTTAAATGGGAACGGGTCAAACAACTTGAAACTCCCTGAGTCTATCTGTAATGCATATGTATATAACCTCCTAAATCTTTTCTTTTTCTTTTGGAGATTTATATTTATATTTATATATAATTTTTTGGAGATTTAGATTTTTTTTTCTGGAAAAAGATATAGATTTTCTTTTGTGGTGTAGAATGTCCAACTCTAAAGAAAATCCCGCATGTTTTGGTGGTTCATGGTGAAAGTGATGGTAGGCAGGAGCATATGAAGGTTTGCATCAATCAAAATTATCAAATATGAATTTGAATCATTCTGTTGGCACATTCAGTATTTTTTTTACCTATTAATTATTTATTATTTTTTTATAGAGAAACAAACCTTCAAATTGGATTTTGCACAAACCTCCATTACCCATTGCATGGGGGACACACCAGTCCAAAGTGATGTTTTTGGTGTATCCTCAAGGAGTTCTAATTATCGTCCATACAGCCAACTTAATCTATGTCGATTGGAATAACAAAAGCCAGGGTTTGTGGATGCAAGATTTCCCATGGAAACATGACGGTTCAGATAAAGGAAGTGGATTTGAATCTGATCTTATTGATTATCTTAGTGCACTGAAGGTACTATACTACTGCATCTTGACTATTGCAGATTGTTTTGTTTTAAATTACGTAACTAACTTTATAATAACTGCAGTGGCCTGAGTTTTCTGTTCAATTCCCTGAACGAGGCAACTTCAGCCTCAATTCATCTTTTTTTAAGAAATTTGATTACAGCAAAGCAACGGTAACCTTTGTTTCATATTTTCGTAAAGAAAGTTTGATGTTTGTTTGTATTACTTAAATACGTTTATTAAAACTGGGCAAATACAAATTTCAGGTAAGATTAATAGCTTCTGTACCCGGATATCATTCAGGTTCAAATATAAAGAAATGGGGACACATGAAGATCCGTTCAGTTCTACAGGATTGTGTTTTTGATAAAGAATTCCGAAACACACCACTTATATATCAGGTATGGAGCACATATTTTATTTTTACTGTGGCAGTTTTGACACGTTTACTTATGAATGGGTCTATTCGGGTTATGTTTGATCTATTATGGATCAAACATGTAATACATGTATATATACATATATATAGTGAAAGTGTAAAATACAATATTCCTTAACGTACAAGCGGGCGCGATGAAATTACGCACGCTGTAAAACTCAAAACTCTAATCACGAATGTTGAAAAACCATAATCACGCATGTTGAGAAACAATGATCATGCATGTTGAAAAATCATAACTAGTGATTAAGTTTTTTCAACATGCGTGATTATGGTTTTTCAACATGCGTGATTAGGGTATTGAGTTTTACAACGTGCGTGATTTCATCTCGTATGCTCGTACGTCAAGGAATATTTTACGTTAACCTTCCCCTATATATATGTATGTGTATATGTGTGTGCTTGTGTCTGACTATATATACGCACAAGCTAAGACGGAAACGAGTGACGTGATTGAAAGTTGCCCAATGTATACTTTTCTTAAGCATAAAACCTCCTAAATCATTTTTGTTCAGAAGTTAGATAATCATCAATATGAATATAACTTTTGCACTAATGTAGTTGAACTATAACAGTTTTCATCCCTGGGTTCTCTAGACGAAAAGTGGATGGCTGAGTTTGCATTCTCGATGTCATCGGGAGTATCAGACGATAAGAAGCCTTTGGGCCTGGGGGAACCTTTAATTGTATGGCCCACTGTCGAGGATATTAGATGTTCTCTAGAGGTAATATTCATCCATATCATAGTTTATGCTCAAGGTTAAAAGGGGCAATTTTGATCTAAAACTGACAAAACTGTATTGGGCTTTGTTAATAATGTGGGTTTGTTCAGGCAAAACAATATATTCAAATGGGTCCAAACGGGCTAAAACTGAGAAAGGGCTTAAGAAATTACTCACCAAGTTTTGTGTCCTTATTCTCAAAAGTTTCAAATAAGTGAAGTACTAAAGGTGATTAAAAAACTATAGCATTCAAATACCAATCAATTTTTTTTTTCGGATTATATGGAATAGGATAGGTTGTAAACATTTAATACTTTTGACCCTATACATTGCCATTGTATAATTAGATAAATAATTTTAAAGCTACCATTTATTAGCTGCATTTCATATATTGGTTATCATGAAATTTAAAAGAATAAATTATTTAACGGTTTAGCACATATCGGACCCGTTTGGCCCTGTTGGTTAAAATAACCTGCTTTGACTCGTACTCTTTTTGACCAGTCACTTAACTGACCGTTTCCTCTGCTCACAGTGGTGTATTAGTCTGATAGTCTATTCCAGTATAGTATACAGGTTACAACACTTATCTATGCCAAAGAAACATATGAACATGCAACTTTTGCTATTTTATGAAATCATAATTTACAGAACCAAGTTATAATAATTTTTATAATGTTTTTTTAGACTCGTTAAGTGGGCATGCAATGAATTCTTTGTGACACTTATGATGAGAAGATGCCACTTATGACAGTGCATGAGAATGTAGGAAATAATGTTTACACCAATGAACCTTAGCTTTTTAGTTTATGATCTTACTTACTGTCATTACTTTTGTTTTGTTTTTTTTTTTGTTATTTTTTATTCTTTATGTTTTCATCCAGTATTGTCTGTTGTACTTAATAGGGTTATGCAGCTGGGAGCTGTGTTCCAAGCCCTCAAAAGAATGTAGAGAAAGCATTCTTAAAGAAATACTGGGCTAAATGGAAAGCAACCCACACTGGTCGCTGGTATGTAATAATGCCACAATAATGATCTGCTTTCTATTTTTACTTTTTAAATATAATGGTTTACATAAAAATACACTTTAGGTGATTGGCCCGTTTGACCAGTTTTGCTTTTAGCTTAATCTTTTGATTTCACCTACCTGACCCACCACAATAATAACAGCCCAAATCGACTCATTCAATGAGTTGAAATTTCTGCGTTATAATTGTAGATGCATATTAAGCAATTACCATGCAAGATACTGATATATATTTTTCTATGTTCCAGTTGGGCAATGCCTCATATAAAGACTTTTACTCGATATAACGGTCAAAACCTTGCGTAAGTGCCTATGAATTGGTTTAATTCGGGTTATGTTTTATTTATAACGGGTCAAAATGGGTAAAAAATGGCTACAAAAGAAACACGTGATATGAAAGTCGCCCAGTGTGTTCATGCGTACGACCTACATCATTTTTTGAAAGAGTTTTTATAATTGTTTGCCTCTCATTGATTCATAACATCGGTATATATAATTACAAAACAATATCTCCTATTCATTGGTAGAGATATGTATCAAATCCTGGAATATCTATTCCTATAATATTTACAATTATATTATCTATTACACCCCCGCAGTCGAAGCGAGAGGAGGTCGAATGCTGAGACTTATCTGAAATCATCGAAAAGCACTTTGGTAGCCCCTTTGTGAAGATGTCTGCAACTTGATAGCGAGTCGGAATATGAAGCACACGAACAACCCCACGTTTAACAAGCTCTCGCACAAAATGAATATCGAGTTCGATATGTTTGGTTCGCTGATGTTGCACTGGATTCCCGGATAAATATATGGCACTGATGTTATCACAGTATACTAAACTGGCAGCTTTAACGGGCCTTTGTAATTCCAACAACAAATTTCGAATCCAGCATAGTTCGGCAACCACGTTTGCCACCCCACGGTATTCTGCCTCGGCACTAGAACGAGATATGACCGCTTGGCGTTTAGAAGACCAAGATAGTAGGTTTGGACCGTAGTAAACACAATAACCTGATGTCGATCTACGAGTGTCTGGGCATCCGGCCCAATCCGCGTCAGTATAAGCCCGAAGCGTTTTGTCATTGGACGATGTGAGAGTAAGACCATAAGAAAAGGTACTTGAATGTAACGGATGACACGTTTTAAAGCGTTCCAATGATCAACCCGTGGAGCGTGCATATGCATGCATACCTGTTAAACAACATAACTAATGTCTGGTTTGGTGAAGGTGAGGTACTGTAAAGCACCAGCTAAGCTGCGATATAGGGTAGGATCTTCAAATTCTGGACTCACGGTTGCACTAAGCTTTGGTTTTGACTCGACCGGAGTGGCTGCAGGCTTACACGAAGACATCCCGGCCCGTTCAATAATGTCTTTGGCAGAGGTCTGTTGAGAAAGAAACATATTGGAACCATTCCGAGCCACATGTACCCCCAAAAAGTGACTTAGCGGCCCCAGATCTTTCATGTCAAATTCTTTTGCCAAACGTGACATGAGGTGAACACGAAGTTTGTCTGTAGAGGTGGTAAGGATAATATCATCGACATAGATTAGTAAGTAAGCTGTCAAATGATCTTTGTGAAATATGAAAAGCGAGTTATCACATTTACTTTGATAGAAACCAAGGGTCATAACAAAGTCTGTGAACCTTTGATACCACACTCGAGGTGCTTGCTTCAACCCATATAATGATTTCTTGAGGCGGCAGACATGATTTGGAAGGTGACGATGTCGAAAAGCCAATGATACATGTATACCGTTTCAGATAGATTACCGTGTAGAAAAGCATTGGTAACATCAAGTTGATGAATCGGCCAGGCTTTGGATATTGCAAGTGTGAGGACTGTGCGTATGATAGTGGGTTTGACAACTGGACTGAAAGTCTCACCACAATCAATGCCAATCTGTTGTGTGTTACCATCACATACTAACCGAGCTTTGTATCGTTCCAAAGTTCCATCGGATTTAAACTTGTGCCGAAAAATCCACATACTACGAATGACATTCATGTTAGACTCCCGTGGAACTAACTCCCAAGTCTTGTTTTTAATAAGGGCATTAAATTCTGTGGTCATGGCGTCACGCCATTCCGTTGTGGACAAGGCATCCTTTGGGGTTTTAGGTATAGGAACAATGGTAGATGAAAAAAGATTAAGAATTATTTTAGGTTCTGAAATACCATCCGTTGCTCGTGTACGAATGGTACCAGTAGGAGGGGGAGATGGAGTGGGGATGGGTGAGGAATTAGGCGATAAGGTAGTCTGTGTTGGTGAGGAAATGTTTAGAGGTGGAGGTTGGGTGGGCGGGTTAGGTTGTTGGGCTTGATTAGTGGTGACGTTGGGCCTGGGCCGGCGTGAGTAAGTGTGTAAGATCGGAGAGGAGTGGGCAACAGGTTGTGTAGGCTGCTGAGTAGGAGAAGGAGGTGTTGTCCGATGTGGGTTTGTAGGGGAGTGGGCTGGACCGCCAGTGGAAGGAGAGGGCATAGCGGTCCACGGTATATTGTTTATGGGCTGAGTAAGGAAGTCGTAGGAGTGGAGGGATGGTGTTGGATGATTTGCGAATGGAAACACGGTTTCATCAAATATCACATGTCGATTGATGATGATTTTGTGGGTGGCTAAGTCGAGACATATGTAACCCCTATGGTTAGGGGGATAACCGAGAAAGACACATGGCATAGATCGATAAGAGAGTTTATGTATTGTGGTGGAAGGTAGTAAAGGATAGCAAAGGCATCCAAACACACGAAGATGTGTGTAAGATGGAGTACGTTGGTATAATCGTTGGGTGGGGGAGTGGTTGTTTAGAAGTTTACTAGGTAAGATATTGAGAAGGTATGTGGCCACTTCGAGGGCATGATGCCAATAAGTGTTGGGTAATGACGAATGGCAAGAAGTGTCCGAATAATATTATTGATAGTTCGGATTTTATGTTCGGCCTTGCCGTTTTAAGAAGATGTGTGTGGGCACGAAAATCTAAATTGCATGACGTTTTGTTTACAAAATTGTTGAAACATAGAATTAGCATATTCTTTGCCATTGTCACATTGGAATTGTTTAATGTGACGTTCAAATTGAGTTTTAATCTATGATGCACTGGGATGGGTACGGGAACAGGGTACGGGTACAGGCACGGGAAACGACAAAACTAAAAAAATTAAGAAGCGGGGACGGGACGGGTAAGGGAATAAAAACATATAAAAAAATAAATATATATCAAAGATAATGTAACACAAAAACCCAAATTAATTATATATTGATGTAAAGCTAAAAAACCCCATATCTTACTAATCTAATCAAACGTTAACAAGCAAATCGCTTTCAAGTTCCGGTTCATCTAATGAAAGATCAGCAAACTCCAAATATCCTACATCTTCCATCGAATCAAAAGCATCTCCACACACATCCCACATATTTACAACATCGTTAGGCGCCCTAGACGAAAGCCGAAGATTGTTGTGGACGTAAACCAAGTCTTGAGCACGACTTGTAGTCAATTTGTTCCTCCTAAGCGAGTGGATAAATGCATAGGTGCTCCAATTTCGCTCTACACATGAAGACGAACTAGGTTGTCCAAGTAATTTAAAAGCTAAAGTTTGGAGAAGAGGGGTTTGAGCACCAAAGTTAGCCCACCATGACTTGGGTTCCATAGTATCCATCTTTGTAATACATGTTAAATCTTCAAAAGGACCAACCTTCATTGAAAACAAAGCATACTCATCCAACTCTATCATGCTCATCATCATTAGGAAACAATCTCTTAAAACAAGTCCGCCTCTGTTGTGAAATTTCTCCATCCCTGTGAGGAGGGACTCTTTCACTATTCTCAAGTAACCATGCGTCACTATAATATCTACAACATTTAAAGTAAAAATATAAATACATAATAGAAACAGCATGTAATTTTAAATCATATACCTTGGATTTAAAGAGTGTGCTAAACAATGTAGAGGAGTGTTATTCTTCGTCCACCGAGCCACTAAAACTTGATACACAACATCATAAAAGATACTACGAGTAGATAAGGGACGTTTTTCTTTCTTGTAGATCTCGGCCTTCACCTTCTCAATCATTGAATCCCACATCTCATACACGGAATGTAGACATGATTTGTCGGTGTTACAAACTCTGATCATATCATATATCGGTTTAGTAAAACTAAGAATGTATGATACTTTATCCCACCAATCGTCATCCAAAATCTTCTCTTTAACAGAGTTAGCTTTCACCGTGTCATCCTCTCTAGAAGAAGCCCATTCATCATTTATGACCATAGCTTGTAGACCCTGTTTGACAAGTTTGAATCTCTTAAGCATCACAACAATTGAAGCAAAACGAGTATCAGCAACCGAAAGCAATCTAAGAGGAGTAAACTTGCTTAAAATGGATCATGTTATGGTTCATGATAAAGTTTTTAATTGCAACCGCATCCATGTGAACTTCTGTTATCCATTTGCATTCATCATATGTTAGTTGATTGGTTTCCACATTCCTTGGTGAACATATATTCTTCAATGCAAGATTAAGCGTATGTACCACGCATGGTGTCCAGTAGATGTTAGTAAACTCACTCGTGACAATCTCTCCAGCCGCCTTGCAAACTGATGCATTGTCGGTGATGATTTGCACAACATTTTCATGACCAATCTCGTTGATAACTTCTTTCATCAGATTATCTTTGATTTCTCCAAAACAATTAACCGTCTTTAGAAATAAAGGACCATTAGTTGAGGTAGCCATGAAGTTGATTAAAGGCTTTCGTGTAGGATCTGTCCAACCATCACTGACAATAGACACACCTTTCTCTTTCCATGATAACCTAATCGGTTCCAATAACTTGTGCACATTCTCCTTTTCCTTTTGTAGCATGGTTGTTCTAAGCCTATTATAGTTAGGAGGTACATACACTTCAATTTTGTTCTCTGCAGCAAACTGAAAAACCCTTTGGTAGTGCGGGTTTCTTGCAAGATTGAAAGGTAGACCTCCGGTATAGAGCATCCTTGCTATCTCCTCATCAAGTTGGTCCCTTATTTCCACACCAAAAGCTTTTTGAATAGGATTTGAAGCGGGTTTTCTCCTCTTTAAGGGATTGCCAAACCGACTTCTTTCGCTTTTGAAATGTTTTTCTCTCTAAATAATCATCTTCTAACTTTTTCATTGCAACTTTATCACTCTGTGTTGCTTTCTTGCAGATAGCAATCCCATTACCTTTTATATAAATCAACAATAATGAATAATCATTAAATGTACATCATATTGATACAACACATATAACATAAAGTTTATTTTATTTCCTTAAAAAAATCACATAGTAACATGAATAATATATGTGGTTTCAGAATTTGGCATATATGGTTTTCTCAATCAAAAAGCATTTAAACCAATATAGTTTCCACACACATCAGCCCATAAAATCGCCTAGGTATTTAGGTCCATTTGTAAAGAAAACCATCTCCCCAAACTACCCTACCAACCTTATCGACCCAACAACTTGCATCCATGGTTACACATGCTCACAGTTACATATATATGTAAAGATCACTCATAAACATTCAATATCCATATATATATATGTGTATATATACAACGCTCTCTATAAATATTACAATCAACCGAGCACGTTACACATAACATCACATACACAATCTCGTAAAATCACATAGTAACATGAATAATATCAAAAAAGCACAAATCACTCAAACATAATATTCATGCAAAACAGTTAACCATAGTTTAAGCATGAACACAATTAGTGTTTCATATTTTCATACCTTTTATACCGAGCAAGTGTGCCCTAACTCTTGAATACGATCCTTGTCGATTTTCACCACAAACTTTGCACTTGAATTTCCAAGTTCCTCCCGAACCTTGCTTTTCTTGTTTTTCCACATAATCCCACAATGGAGGTTCATCTATGGATGATAATGATCCTTGTGTTTCTTCATTAGATGCCATGATTTTGCCTTTTGGAGTTTGAATGGGAGTATAGATGAAGTAGATGATCGCCGTTTAGAGAGGACTAAAGGCCGTAGGGTTTTAAGAATTTACGTATAAGTGTATAACTGATTTGTAGGGGCTTTATTTTATAATAGGAATGAATAAATAATCTTTTTTTAAAAACCCAAAAAAAAAATCCGGAAACTTGCAGGAAACGTTTCGCCTGCACGTTTCTTCGCCGTTTCCTAACTGCCGGGGACGTTTCCCGGCCGTCCCCGTGGCGTTTCCGTCCCCTAGCAGTCCCCGGGACGGGATAAGGTTATAGAAAGTAGTGAAGGTAGAGAAAACATCAGATTTGTTACTTAACGGATACGTCCACAGAAAATTACTAAAATCATCAAGAAATAAGATATAATAACGATGACCGCCCATGCTTAAAACAGGGGAGGTCCAAAGATCACTATGTATGATATCAAATGGCAAGGAAGTAAAATTCATAGAATCAGCAAAAGGAAGTCTGATATGTTTCCCAAAAACAAGATTGGCAAATTTTCTTTTTCAATGTTCCACCCTAATTCCGAATTTTTAAGAGAATGCAATAAATTAAATCCTGGGTGGCCGAGACGTTGGTGCCATGTGTCTTGAGTGGTAGCGGTGAGTGCGGTAGGTGAGGTGATCTTGAGAACTTGTGTCGGATCGAATGTGTAAAGATCCCCGGAGCTATTGCATCGTAGGATAGGGGTCTTGGTCTTGAGATCCTTCACCAAAAAACCATACGGATCAAATTCAATAGATAGTTTATTGTCAGTAGTGAAACGACGAACAGACAATAAATTTTTAATCAAAGAGGGGCATATAGGACTTGGTTTAGTTTAAAAGGAGGAAGGGGAGGTGGAAGGGTAAGGTTGCCTTGTCCATAAACGGGAATGGTGTTACCGTTGCCCACAATTATATTTTTAGTAATGCCAGTATTAAAATTAGACGAAAGAGTAGAGTTAGGAGTCATGTGACCTGAGTGTCCATAGTCCATGATGGATCGGCCGAGTTGAGTGACATGGCATGGAGAGCTTGGTCAATGTCTGTTGGAGCGTAGCTTGGTGCATAACTGGCGGCATACGACTGGGCTGGTCGTGGGCCTAAAATACCCTGGCCTAAAGCAGACGAGTTGGGCCGTTGTGCTGTTGGATACGGACAAGGAGGTAGCGAGCCCCAAGGAGCCCACTGGTGGGCCTGGTTGTTATTCGGGTGGGAGTTGGGCCAGGCAGCAAATGAGTTGGGCTGCCATGGCATGTAATTTTGAGACTGGTTTGTTGAAAAATTTGACCCGCGTCCCCTGCCGCGCCCTCGTCAGCGGCCTCTTCCCTGGCCCCGCTCCGCATTATCTGTCGTCCGATCAGTTCGTTGAGAAGATTCATTGCGATCTGTAACGGTGTTAAGAGCGGTACCTGCTGCCTGTGCAACATGTTTTGCCTGATAAATTTTCCGGGTTTCGGCCATGCACAAACGGGACCGGGTTTCATAGAAATCCGGTAGGGGTTTGGTTTGTTGTATGATGAGGCCGATTCCTTCGTATTGTTCTGTTAACCCGGTGAGAATCTGTAAAACAAGTTGCTCGTCAGATATCGGAGATCCAACGTTCGTTAATTGGTCGAAGATGACCTTCATGGCTTGGCAATAGGCTGACATGACATTGAAGAAAGCTGGTCAAGGCGGGTATGAGCAAACTTGTTGTTTAGATCAATGATACTGGTAGCTTTATTATCTTGAAAAAGATTGGCGAGTGCCGTCCAAGCATCTAAGCCGTAGTGTTAGGTTTGAGAATAGTGTGGAGCAAATCAGTAGAGATGGTACCATAGATCCACTGCAGAACTATAGAATCGAGCCGCTCCCAAGACTCGGTTGGTGCCGTGCCTTTGTCTTTGTCGGTTGGTGCCGTGCCTTTGTCTTTGTCGGAAGAAGAGGTTGCGGGTTTCGGCTGAAGGTGATCAAAAACTTGATAAGCCTTGCACTGTATTTTGAAGAGCTCCGACCATGTTGTGTAGTGGCCGGTTTCGATGTCTAGGGTGACAGGAAACAGTTGTTTGAAGTTCGAGACTGTGACTGCATGGTGTAGGTTAGAAGCCATTGAAGGAGAGTGAAAGGATAGAGATAGTGAGTCGTGACGGAAGAGAGGTGATGGGAGGCTAGGATCGGCGGCAGTAGGGTTTAGGTCTTGATACCATGAAAGAGTTTGTATAATTGCTTGCCTCTCATTGATTCATAACATCGGTATATATAATTACAAAACAATATCTCCTATTCATTGGTAGAGATATGTATGAAATCCTGGAATATCTATTCCTATAATATTTACAATTATATTATCTATTATTTTTGTTCAAACAAATTAGACTAGTATTCTTCTTTGTTATCATTTTAGGTGCATAAATTACATATATAAATTGAACGAAAGATAGCTTAGTTTATCTATTGCTTATTGTCTTCCCATTTCTTATGCATGAGTCTGGGAATGGGACTGATGGCAATGAGCTTAATATGGATTGAAAATACCCGATGAACACAAAACAATAACAACGCTTCTGGCGAGATACAACTTCACCACTTGCAAGCCTCGTTCAGCAGAATAAACTAACCCGAATACTCGATACAGACACACCATGAGAACAAGAATTAGCCATCCAAGATCACCTTCTAAAACCTGCCAAATCTTAGAATAGCAATGGAACAAGTTACCCTCTGGCTGCAGAGAATAAAATTTAGAAAACTCAAAAACTGATTTCTCATTTCTCATTTTCCAGTACATAATGAAAAAAGAAATAACTGCTAAACACACTACCACCCGCATTTCCTACACTTGTGGAATTTCAAATTACTGTTTTGACAACTTCAAAGAGAAATAAAATAAAATAAAGAGTTAATTACTGTTTTCGTCCCTGTGGTTTGTCAAAAATCACTATTTCAGTCCATTAGTTTAAAAATTGCGATTTCAGTCCCTGTGGTTTCACTTTCCTAACCATTTCAGTCCACCTCGTAACCATTTCAGTCCCTGTACTTACAGAATAAATGGATTGAAGTGGTTATGAAAGTGAAACCACAGGGACTGAAATGGTTACGAAAATGAAACCACAGGGACTGAAATCACAATTTTTAAACTAATGGACTAAAATAGTAATTTTTGACAAACCACAGGGACGAAAACAGTAATTAACTCTAAAATAAAATAAACTGGAACTTGAAAAAGTAAACAAGTAACTAAGTGTCTGGTGGATCCAATTGGCCCAAAGTAACCCACTTCTGATTCGGGCCTGGTGTTAAGGGGTTATGGTCCGGGTCTTCCTTATCAGGGACTATTAGTTTTATACATCAATAATATATTTCGGATTTTTTTTCTTAAATTACAGATGGTTCTTGCTTACATCATCAAACCTCAGTAAAGCTGCCTGGGGAGCACTTCAGAAAAACAACACTCAGCTGATGATTCGTTCATACGAGGTATGTTTCATACTATTTGGTGGCCAAATGAGTAATTTTGTATCTTCAAACTCGTAATGATTAAGATTTCTCGGGATGTTTTCTTAATATTGTTTGTGTGGTTACCTATTTATACACACTATGAAGCTATGAAAACAAAAATATGTATTTATACAGCAACACATAATCATAATCAGAGTTGGATACATTTACTTGTGCCACATAAACAATTTTTCCTCTGTTTTAGTTCTTCTGTTACACAAAATGGTAGATTTACATGTTAGGTAAATTCAAACCAGTGTCCAGTTTAGTACGTTTTGGTGCAGTTAACCCTAAGAAGAAATACATAAAAACAAACAAATTGTTATTTTTATGCAATATAAGCCGCGTTCCCATATCCTAAATTTACTAAATTACCCTGGCAGCTTGGAGTGCTGTTTTTACCTTCTTCAATCAGCCATGCTCATGTATTTTCTTGTACTGAAAATGGGAGCACATCAGAGGTAAAATGTTTGTTTCCGTCTTTTAGGTTTCTTCATTTTCAATAAAGAATATTTGTTTTTTTTCACAACGGTTATTATATAAACATTCATGTTTCGTTTCAGAATAAATATTCCGGGTCCCCTTTGAAAACTCATGAAGCAAAAAGTACAAAACTTGTAACACTGGCTTCACCACATAGCAAGAAAATGCATCTGCCCGATGTGGTTATTTTGCCTGTGCCGTATGTGCTCCCCCCAGCACGTTACTCTTCTGAAGGTAATGAGTTCTCATAAATAATTTAGAAATTTTATCGAATAAAATATATATTGATAAAAAGGAAACTGGTTGTCAATCTTTACAATGCATAAAGCCTCCTAAATCTTATCATTAAAAAGGTATAATATCATTGATGTAATACAGTTTCCGTAATCATATTGTACAAATCAACTCGCTTTTTGTTAACATTAAATTTATTGTTTACCATGCAGATGTTCCTTGGTCGTGGGACCGACAATATAAGAAGCGGGATGTTTTGGGTCAAGTTTGGCCCTAAAAATGTTACTTTTTTATCACGTATATATTCATTTTTAGGATGAATTAGAAGTGGAAGTGCTCCGGTTATTAGTTTGAGAAATGGGTATTGTTTTGTTTGGTGGTTATAACTTGTTTTTCTGTATTAGTAGGTGGTTTAGGAATGATAACAGTACTTTTAGGTGTTCTTAGGAGCTTCTTGTAAGCAAACTTGCCACCCAAGAGATTGTCGAGTTCGGTTACAGGGTAGCTAACTACCTAGAAGTATTGAGTCTTAAAAGTACATCTAGAAGCACCATTCTTGATCCTAAACAACCTATTTCAATTAAAATTTTGTCGAAGCAACTAACAATGTATTCCTTGCCACCCTTGCTGGTAAGTCGCAGCATTAATCTCGTAGGGTTGGCATACAACCTTTTATCCAGAAAACTTGTATTTAAGAAGGAAAAATATTGTGAACAATGCATGTTTTTCTTCATTACAGACCACGTTTAATTAAATCACGTTTACACCATTGCAGACGAAATAGTTAACTGTATCGATGGTCTCCACCTGTACGTCACGTATAGCCCCCTAAGTGTCGAACCTCCATTGCCATCACTACGATGATATCCAAATGCACCACGTCAGTAACCACCATTGGCAGGTCCATCGGCAGATCTCTAGTCTCCCTCATTGGAGTGAAGCTTTTGTATTGTACTAGTGCATGTACTTTTTGAGCTTTTGTTATGTACAAGCTCATATTTTGTCTAGGTTTTGCCAGTTCACATAATTAGTTTGTGTTTAATTATGTATTCATACACAACGCTTAATTTGTGCTCAACTTGTGGTTGGTTACGAATCATACGTTGTTTCACAAATCAATTACTATTTCACCGGTTATTTTTTTAATTAAATATATTTTTTAAATATATATGTTAATTTTTACACAAAGTTATTATATAAATTGTTATATAGTTATAAATTTTATATAGTTATGTTATATAAACAAATGAATTTTTTATATAAAATCACTATTTAAAAATAAGTGATCATACAAAATTGTTCCATATTTATTTCTAAAAATATATGGGTTGTATAACACTATACTACACATATCGCATTACAACTATATGTGTCGTATAATGTTATATTATTTTTTTAATTAAATATATTTTTTAAATATATATGTTAATTTTTACACAAAGTTATTATATAAATTGTTATATAGTTATAAATTTTATATAGTTATGTTATATAAACAAATGAATTTTTTATATAAAATCACTATTTAAAAATAAGTGATCATACAAAATTGTTCCATATTTATTTCTAAAAATATATGGGTTGTATAACACTATACTACACATGTCGCATTACAACTATATGTGTCGTATAACTTAGGAATTTCGCAAACAAATTCGAACTTGAAAAAAAACTGTATGCAGTGTAAATAATATGTCAATCTTATATTATTATAAAGTTATTAAAGAAATCTTTAAGGTTACATATTATGTATAGGTGTATATAGGTTATGTATGGTTGTATATACGTCACGTATAGTTCAGTCATCAAACAAATACTGACAATCAGGGGTGTAGTTTTGTGGAGGGCCGGGGGGGGGGGGGGGGGGGGGGCAGTGGTGTTCGGTATGTAGTTTTCGTATAGAAATTTTTTGGTATATACGTTTTCGACCCCACGGTTCTATAGAAAATTTTGGGCATCTACGTTTTTGACCCCCGGTCATTCGGCTCAAGCTTCGCCACTGCTGACAATGACCTTATACAACGCGATGTATGCGAGGTGCGTTACATATTTCATTCTTGGAAATTACGTAGATTTTTCGGGACGATACCTACCAACCATAAACGTTGTCTTTTTATCTCTTCATTAACTATGGAGTCATCAACCACCATGTATATACTTTATTGAACTTTCCTGAAAGCTAAGATCATTACATTATATTATATTGTAATCTATTTTCCACTTGCCTACTTGTCTATATAGAAAAAACCAAAATTTGATACCATCTCTTAACAATATATGCTAATTTTTTTAACAACCACTTGCCTAGTTGTCTATAAATAGAAAAAAAACCAAAAGTTGCTACTATCTCTTAACAATATATGCAAATTTTTTTATGTATTTTTTAAAGATATTAAAGAAATCTTTTTGTATGAAATATAACTTGTAAAGAATTTTTTCTTTGCCATATATTTATTTATTATCATGCATAGAAATATGTTTAAAGTTGATTAAAATATATCAACCATTTTTCATATACAATTGGATGAATGGGCTGTTTGACAACTTCTGAATGGTTAAGTACTGAACCAGTAAGAGGTCTGAACTATTAAGTGCTAAACCAATAAGAGGTCTGAACCATTAAGTGCTGAACTAGTAAGATGTCTAAATCATTAAGAGCTGGTATAACCTTTAACCGTTCAAAGGCAAATGTTTGACCAATTCAGATTAGAGGTATTAACCATTCAGACTCAATATAACGCTTAACCAGTCAGAGGCAAATGTCTGAACCATTCAGATATCTGCTCATGAAACAAACAGTCTGAACCAGTAAAAGGTCTGAACTATTCAGATCTCTATTAAGAAGTAAACAACCAGCCCATAAGTTTGTGTCAATATTTGCTTTTAAGAATGAACGAATGATGATATGATATGAATTAGGTTTTGTAAATATGATGAGTATAATAAATATAAAAAATGTTAAAGAGATTTACACTAAATATAAAGTTGAAAGATGTTACATTTATTACTAGTAACATAAGATATGAAAAAGGTTCCATTTTATGTTTATAACTGAAGCGTATTATTTGACTAGCTTTATATCTTTTTTTTTCTTTCTGGAGTACCTATTTTGTTAATCACCAGGTTCTAATTTGACTAGATTTTTATCTTTTTTTCTTTCTTTTCTGGAGTACCTATTTTGTTAATCACCAGGTTCTAATATTTTAAAGATATTTTAACCTTGTATTATTTCTTTTAGGTATATTGTATATAATAATTTTACATGTAAAATCCCATTTAACATTAACAATATCATACAAATAATTGAAACAATTAAAATAATTTTCATATTTAATTCTTATATTCACTTTCTAGAAATAGAATATTTAGAAACACCAAAAACAAAAGAAAAGTATTAGAAAGAAGGCAACGGCAACTTACGGAAGTCGACAATGTATTCATCAGCAACCAAAGCTTTAACATGTGTCACAACATAATTAGATATCTCTAACCGCCTCGCCTTGGCCGCTTGCCTATAAATTCAACCCCCAAACCATCCTCTTCTCCTCACATTTGTTATTTTCTCTCAAAACCCTCAAGGTATGATTCTTTTTCTACTTGATGTTTCTTATTTTGAATTATTAATCCATTCGAATCAAATTTCGCTTTTCGTTTCAATCGATCCTTCGATAATTTAAATGTTTGTGGATTGATAGGAAAGGATATTATGAGATTTTGATGATTAATCTGTGTTTTTGGATCCAATTCGAATTCCTGTTTTAATCTGGCTTTTCGACAAGTATTAGATCTATTTGGTTCTCAGTCGATTCGAATTGATTTGTATTTATTGTTTTCTTTTTAACCGATCGATGAACGTTTTTAATTTACAACGGATAGAGATTTTGATGAATTAATCTGTGTTTATTGATTCAATTCAAATAAATGATTAGGTTTTGATAATCAATTTATGAATTACTTAATCCGGCTTTTGGACAAGCGTTTGATTTGTAATCTGTTTGATTCATGATCGGGGAAACGGAACAAACATTTGGTTGAATATTTGTGTGGTAACTTGGTTCTCAATAAATTCAATTTGAATTGTGGTTCAGCTGATCAGTAACTGTTTCTTTTAATATCTTACGATGATTTTGATGATTGATTAGTCTGTGTTTTTAGATTTAATTTCACTTCCTGATTCCCATCAGTAACTGTTTTTTTTTTTAATAATTATCCTATGAATCTATTCATCTGCCCTGGCTATTTAACAAGCATTTGGTCGTGAATACTTGTTGTTGATAGGTTTCTGATGCTGTAATTGGTTTGTATTAACAGATGCAGATCTTCGTTAAGACTCTTACCGGAAAGACCATCACTCTCGAAGTTGAGAGCTCCGATACCATCGACAACGTCAAGGCCAAAATCCAGGACAAGGAAGGAATCCCCCCAGACCAGCAAAGGCTCATCTTTGCCGGAAAACAACTTGAAGACGGCAGAACCCTAGCTGACTACAACATCCAGAAGGAGTCCACCCTCCACTTGGTCCTCCGTCTCCGTGGTGGTATGCAGATCTTCGTCAAAACTCTCACCGGAAAGACAATCACCCTTGAAGTTGAGAGCTCTGACACCATTGACAATGTCAAAGCTAAAATCCAAGACAAGGAAGGTATTCCACCAGACCAGCAGAGGCTCATCTTCGCTGGAAAGCAGCTTGAGGATGGCCGAACCTTGGCCGATTACAACATCCAAAAGGAGTCCACTCTGCACCTTGTTCTCCGGTTGAGAGGAGGGATGCAGATCTTTGTCAAGACTTTGACTGGCAAGACCATCACTTTGGAGGTTGAAAGTTCGGACACCATTGACAATGTCAAAGCTAAGATTCAAGATAAGGAGGGTATCCCACCGGACCAGCAGAGGTTGATCTTTGCTGGCAAACAGTTGGAAGATGGTCGTACTCTAGCTGACTACAACATCCAGAAGGAGTCTACTCTCCATTTGGTTCTTCGTCTTCGTGGTGGTATGCAGATCTTTGTTAAGACGTTGACTGGAAAGACCATCACTTTGGAGGTTGAGAGTTCGGATACCATTGACAACGTCAAGGCGAAGATCCAAGATAAGGAGGGTATCCCACCGGACCAGCAGAGGCTGATCTTTGCTGGAAAGCAGCTGGAAGATGGGCGCACCTTGGCGGATTACAACATCCAGAAGGAGTCGACCCTTCATCTTGTTCTCCGTCTCCGTGGTGGATTTAAGGATTTGTTGTGATGTTAAGCTTTGTGATTGTGGAAGTGTTTGGATTATGTTACTGTGTTCTTTGATGGTGAATAAAATGGGGTGCTTGGGATTATCTGCTTTTGTTTATGTTATTTCGAGTTAAAATTTAGGATGTGCACAAAGCGACATTACTGATTCACCTATATCTAATTTGATATTCCCCCATTTGAACTAGAAGTTCCTTTCTAGACTAGTGTGTGTATTGACAAGAAGTTAATTTCAACCACAATTAATGATCAAAATCAATTCATAATTCCTGCACAACATTTTTATGTTCGAAAGAATCAGGAGGGAACTTAAGCAAGTTAATAATAATTGGAATTTGTATAAAAATTATAATTTGAAGGATTGGATTTGGAATTTAAAATTCTAATTGAAATTGGAAATTGTTGGAATTGGAATCTCAATTTCATTTTTGATGTGTTTGGTTGTCAAATGAATTGGAATCCATCACCCCGGCACCCATTACCCCTGATTCTGGTCAAAACGGTTCGGGTGGCAACGATACGGGTCGAGACGATTCGCGTCAAAACAGTTTGGGTCGAAAAGATTCACGTCGAAATGGTTCACGTTGAAATGGTTTGCATCGAAACACTTCACGTCGAAACGGTTCGCGTCAAAGTAGCTCTGTTCAACATGGTTCGAGTTGAAACAATACGGGTCGAAAAAAGTACGGGTCAAAACGGTTGGGTTCCAAATGGTTCGCGTCAAAACGATTCGAGTTGAAATGCATCTAGTCAAAACGGCTCGCATCGAAGCAGTTCAGTTCCAAACGATTCGCGTCAAAATGGTTCGGGTCGAAACGGTTTGCGTTGAAATCATTCGGGTCGAAATAGTTAGCGTCGAAACGGTTCGCGTCAAAGCAGTTCGGTTCCAAACGATTCTCGTCAAAACGGTTCTGGTGGAAACGGCATGGGTAAAAACGATTTGGTCCCAAATGGTTCGCGCTTCGGTTCGAGTCGAAACGGCTCACATCAAAGCGGTTCAGTTTCAGACGGTTTGTGGCAAACGGTTTGCGTCGAAACGGTTCGGTTCCAAATGGTCCGCGTCAAAACGATCCGAGGCGAAATGGTACTTCAAACTGTTCGAGTTGAAATGGTGCGGGTCGAAACGGTCGAAAATTCCAATGAATTTACTTTAATTCCTTCACATATAGCTAAAGGAATTTGAAGGAATTCATGCCAATTCCAATTCCCTTGTCGACCAAACACATGAAGATTGGATATAAGATTTCATTTCCAACAAATTCTGTTAACCAAATATCTTGAGAGATGGAATTCAGATTACAATTCACTTAAATTTCATTGAATTTCTACGAACCAAACACCCACATAGTAATTCCAAGCATGAACACCATATTATATACATCAAATCCCCAAAAAGATTCCTTACTGATGTTTGGTAAATTAGAATCATCGTCGGAATCATTATAAATAGAAGTTTCGAGTATATTAAGGTGTTGGATATTGGGTTTTTGGTTTTATAGAATAGAGTAAATTTTCGTTTTGCTTCCTGTGGTTTGGTCGTTTTATCGGTTTGCTCTAATCCTTTAAAAATAGTCACTTTACGCCCTGATGTTTCGGTTTTTTTTGCCAGTTTGCTCCACGAACTTAACTGCATCAGTATTTATGTTAACTAAAAGGGTATTTTGGTAATTACAATAATAAAATAAGGCTACTTTGGTAATTTATATTTAAATGTATAGTATTAATATATACACACACATAACAAATATAGTCCTTACTCTCTCTCTCTCTCTACAAGATCTCCCTCTCTCTTCTACACCACCTACCACTATCTGACACCGCCCGCCACCCACCACCCCGACACCACCACTCGACATCACCACCACCATTCACCACCTCTCTCTCCCCTCTCTCTCACTTTCTCTCTTTCTAAACTTTATACCCCACCTTCATTATCACCTAACACACCATCATCGTCATCACTGTCACAACCCCCGACCACACCTTAGACGGGATCCGTGAGCAGTCAAGTGGTACCGGTGGTTATTTTGAAAACATCACAGTGGAAAATTATCAGGACCGTAGTTAGGAAAAATATAAGGGTTTAGAAACACCAGATTTTATTTATTAAACAGATGGGAATAAAACCCATGTTTTATAAAGGTAGCTTTTAGTAAAGGATAAACCCGAATTCATAAAACAACGTTTCTTAGTTTAATTGATAAATAAGCCACTTCTTTAAGCCTTTTGGTGCCGTATCACTACTCTTATTCAGATCTATTGTAATCACCTGAAACATGTTTAAAAAACATTTGATCAGCAGGAAATACTGGTGAGTTCATTCAAGTTGTACAAAATGACATATTCTTATATTTACAGCATTAAGAGTTTATACGGTTGTTTATCTTACCAAACTACTATTGGCTAACTCATTATTCAATAGTAAAGAAACTAATTTAAATAGTATTTGTCACTTGCTGGCAGTTCCTGTGACTGTGGTCATATCACTTATTGGCTAACCCATTGTCCAATAGTGAAGATTATCAAATATTGTATACAAAACCCCACGTACTGACGTAGTTTCCCAGTTAGAATACAAAGACTTAATCACTGTAATATAACTGAAAAGGGTTTTGCAAATCAATTGATAAAAAGAGAATGGCTCACAATGTTGTGAGAAAAAGAAGAATGACTCACAATGCAGATTTAGGGTTTCAGTAGTAGCCTCCTGGTCTAATTCTTGGGTTTCTAATAAACACGTGTTAGTGCAACAACCCAACTCAAACTTTAATGATACATCACGAGATCAAAACCCCAACGTAGTTAACAAAGTATAGCCTTATTCAGGCAGCACTTTGGCATCCGTTGCTGGGTTTCGGATCAATCGGACAGGGTATCGAATCAGTGATCAGGGTTAAAACACTTACAACGTGGCAGAGATTCAGAGTTTAGGGGGTATAGTGCAAGAAAAAGGAGAACGAGAGAAGAAATTTCGTTAAAATTACGTCGAACTGGAGCATCTGAATATTTCTCAGACCGACCTTTATATATCCAAAATTGGACTCTCCCGCGCGTCGCGAGAGGAGACAGGGTCTCTCTCGCGTGACGCCAGCGCGGTCGGCCTGGCTTAGGCTGCCACGTGTCCAACATAGGTCTTACACGTGGCGTGATGTTGTGACATGTGTCCTCGGCCGTCTTTTTTTCGATTTTCGTACCGATACTTATCGCGTATGCTCGGGTCTTGATCCCAAATGGTTTGGTTTTTAATTTTGAGTTTAACAAGTGTACTTTTGTGCGGTTTGGTTCATTAATCGTCAAATTTTCTTAACCGCCAAGTTTTCTGATTGAGTATACAAGTTTCATCGCGCGCACTTCTGGTTTTTATTACGGGTTGTCGTTTGGAATATTTTTAAGGTTGTTACGATCACCATCATCTCCCTCATCTAACCGGCAGCCACCACCATCCAACCTCCATAACTCAACCACCAGCACTAGCCACCCTCTGCCGATTCTGAACAACACTACCACTAGCCACCCGACCACCACTACAACACAAATAGCTGACCATCTCGTCAATAGTATTCGCCGACAACCATAAAAACCAAACCGCCATTAAATCTTGAATCTTGATTGTCTATCACAACCCAAAATCAAATCAACGACAACCAAAACGCAAAATCTCACAGGCAACCATAGAAACAACAATCTAAAGACAAAATCAACAAGTACAACCCAAAATCAACAACCAAAACCCAATAATCAAGCTTGAAACCCTAGCCGCCGCTGCCTCCTTTGAGATCTGAGCGAGGCCGACTAAGAGAGATACACATGGTTAACGTGAGAGAGAGGGAGAGAGTTGTCTGGCGTGTGGGGGTGGTAATGGCGGCGGCGGTGGTGGTGGAGGTGGTAATGACGGGGGTGGCACTGGGGGCTGGTGTCTGATTGTTGTGATGGTGGTAACTAGTGGTAGAGGTGGTGTTAGTAGGTGTTAGAGAAGGTAGAGAGAGAGAGAGAGAAAGGGGATGATGAAGTGAGGAAAGGGTTCTAAGTTTTTTTGTTATACATATATTTTTTATTTCTATATCAACAAAAAGACAAAACAAATGGATTTTAAAAATAATTTAAAAACATATTTATAGAATTACCATAATACCCTTATCTTTAACAAACATTTTAGACAGAGTTAGGCGCGGAGAGTAAAATGGAGATAAGTTAAATAGACCAAGGAATAAAATGGCTAGTATTGGGATAAAACCGTTAAAACGACCAAACCAAAAGTAGCAAAATAGAACTTTACTCTATAGAATATAATGTGTAAAGGTTTGGAATATCGCAAATGAGGCTTTTCAATCGCTATTAACTGATGATGACGAACTAAAATCACCATGAAATTGATGTTTTAAGCCAATTTAGACATCAGATGCCGAATTGTGTTTTTGCTAGTTTAGTTGGCTAAAAGATCACTCGAGCCCATTACCAAGCGTCGAAAGTGTAAATGGAATTATCAATAGTTATTATGATTTTTTAGTTTGGACAACTCAAAGGGATCCAAGTCTTATTATTAGTGTTCCTTTAAGGTCAAATGAATCCGTGTTCCTTTAAGGTCAAATGAATCCTAACACTTCAGCAAACATAATTAAAGTATGTTTAGAGGTTAAAGTAGTTGAAAATATCTGTTCATAAACATATATGTGTTGTCCACAAAGAGGTACACACTAATAAGAATGTGGTTGACTTTTAGCAATTGAGGAGCTTAAAAGTACAAAAGTGACTACAAACTACTTCCCATGATATGAACTAAAATTTTTATTAAATAATTATTAAATTTAGTGAAAGCAACATGATGGTGTGTTTATGTAGAACCATATGTTTGTTTAGTGAATTCACTTGATTTTAACTATGTATGCTATCCACCTGAAATGTGTGTTAAGTAATCAAACTATAAGTTTGTAATCTCTTGCTCATAGTAATCAGTTTCAAACCCGCTTTAAAGTGCTTACTAGCTCTCATCGAAATTATCAATTCTTTAGAAAGTGTCTTAATTACTTTTATATCGTTAGGCAATGAATCAGTGAAATAATTTTCATCAAACGTTATAAAATTTGCTGCAGGGTGAGATTCAGTTACAAAGTCCAAATTTCTAAAAAATGTAAAAAGTCATAAAACACTATAATTTCAGCTATAAAACACACCTAAAACTCACAAATAACAGAGTGAAGATCACGAAAGCACCATATCCAAATCATACTAGTCCATAAAAACTTCAAACACACAATCAGAGAACTATGAATATAAAACATAACATGCCAATCAACATAAAACACAATAATGTTTGTTATTCGATAATCAGAGCCTTATCATTCAAAACACAAAACACAACCTACATATATGATGTTTAAGTAATCTTCATTTTGTTATTTGTGGGTTTTGGTGTGTTTATGGTTGACATTTTAGTGTTTTGTGACTTTTTACACTTTTTAGAAAATTTGGACTTTGTAGCCAACTCCTAGCCTTTACATTAATTATAAGGTTTTAAGTATAAAAACCAAAAACTAAACACAAATCATATTTGGACACCTATACCAATAAATTATTTTGCAAATAATGTTAGACAATGCACGATTGTATGAACCATTTGTTTTGCAAATCGAATTTGAAAGTGTGGTTTGTTTACGTATATTTAAACATATGGTAATTTTCATTAAACTTAGATATTGATCTACACTTCACACATTTATTGTCAATCTTTACAACATTATACTACACAGTAAGTGTTTTGTTCCAAAATTACCTAAGCAATTTGTTGATCAAATTCGTTATGAGGTAGTATGCTATTTTGGAATTAACGTGATCTATTGCAAAAATGTTGTTATCGAGTTTGTAAATGATAGTGCTAAGTGTTGATGTAAACACACTTTTTTATTTGCTAAAAATACTGCTCAGAATATCGGAATATGGCTTGGGATATAGTGTAACACCCCAACCCGGATTGGGCTGTCGTGTCACTATAACAGTATTCAGAACATAAGACATACTTTAATTTGTTTAAATGTTGGAAGTTACAAAACATAAGTCAATCTAAACCCGAGGGCCACAATACATATTTCTTATTAATACCAAGCTAATAAACATCTTCAATTTATTCCTATTGCATTATTCCACACTCTCTCAATCCCGCCCAAAGTAACTTGTGAACCTGTGGGGAAAATATACGGAATGAGCCAAATGCCCAGTACGGAATAATAGACTAAAATGACCAAATAACAACAGTGAAGGATAACGAACGTGACTGTAACAATAACGATAACAGTAATATAATATCAGAGCCAGTAATAGAAATCATAAATCAGTGATACGATACTATGCTTAGTAATTCAAGGAAGGAGACCGTATCATAACAGATGTGCCCATGAGCCGAATAGTAAACAGTAAGTGATGATACACAGTCAATCACACGAAATGGTGTAGATTGGCATACCCACAACCATTTCCAGTAACAGAAAAAAGCTAGGACCAATCCATACGCCTCCTAGTAGCTATGGGCCACACTGTCCCTTAAGAGATGCCGTGAACTGATCTCTCCGTCACGGAAGCGTAGAACTTAGGGTAACAGGGTACGGTAAGACAGAAACAGAAGTTTAGTATAACAATATACATTAACAGACATTATAAATTCAATATTGAAACATGCGATGAGTACAATATAATCATAAATATATCGCATGCTATCTAGTCATATATTAATTGTAATCAGAACAAGAAACGAAAGCACGGTAAAGGCTTTGGAATTTTCACACACACACACCCACATATATATATATATATACATATATATATATATACACATATATCTATGTATATATATATATATATATATATATATATATATATATATATATATAGAGAGAGAGAGAGAGAGACAGAGGTGGGATTTGGGGAAAACGATGGAAAGTGTGAAAACGGTGATAACTGTAACATCTGTCGAAAAACGGGTTTTCGAAACCCGCTTCGTTTATTAATCGAATAGTCAGTTTCAAATTTTCGTTGCTTATTTAATGCTCATTTTAATTTTAAACGATACATAATTAATAAACATTTTAAATTATGGAAACTAAAATTGTAAAGTAAAAATAAGGTAAATAAAAAAAAATAGGCTGCCGGGTTTCGAACCCGGGTCAGCCGGAAGACACAATCAACAAACACTTAACCACTCCGCCACTTGCTGTTTTTGTGTAATCAAGGAAACAAATAAAACTTAACTTCTACCCGAGAAATTATCTGTTTGCACCAAAACTGAAACCGATAATCGGCTTTCAACTTTCCAGACGTTTGAGTGATCGCGAGTTACTGATTATAACCGATAAAGCATTTGCAACCCACGTTTTAATCAATTCAGTCTTCAATTGAACTCGATTCATATGATTTTCGAGTTTGATAACCGAAATCATTTACTTCCAATTTTCACTAACAATATCATCATCTCATAACTCGGAAACACTCGCAGAACCTCCAATTTCACTTTCGCTCTAATTTCTGTTCGTCGGAAACGCTTTCTGATATCGCCGGACTTTCGCCGGAAAACCGTGACATTCATCGAATCGGTAAATTTTTCAATTCTTTCATCTTCTATCCATTGTTAGATTTATACTAACTTAAATCCTTCAACCAGAATCGGTCCCAGACGACGTTACCGGTTATTCAGCACTCGCCGGAAAATTTCTGAAAATTCCAAAATCGCGCTGTGAATCGGTACAAACATTTAAACTCTCTGATAATTCTTGTTTAGTCATTTAATTTCACAATTAGTTAATCAAAACTGTTAATTGGTCCGCTCAGACGGAATTCATAAAACAGAGCCGACGACTTTGCCGAAGTTCTGAGAAAAATCATCTTTCCGGTACATTCATTTCCAAAACCTTCTATATCCATTACATTTCAATCATTTATAATTTTCGTTAATCGAATTAAACAAGAACTGTCGAACATCGGTTGTCTGTGTCTTTGAACGAAGAAGATGAAGTCGAACCTAATGTATAAGTTTAATTAAAACAAGTGCAAACACATAGCGCAAGTCACGAGTTCGAATCTTACAAACACACCGGCTTTACTGAATCAGAGTAGGACCCAGGATGTTTTTAAGAATAATAAAAACTGTAAGTTTAACAGATAAGTCACACAGCCCAACTGGTTGGGCTGTGCGCTGACAAACCAAGGGACCCGAGTTCGATTCGGTTTCCCTGCAACCGGTTCAATCATTTAAATCCTTTTAGTATAAATCGAATAAACTAAAACATTTAATTAGTATATATATATAATTAAAACTTAGAATATTTCGGGTTAGACACGTAGCTCAGTTGGTAGAGCTGCGTGCACGCGTACGGGAGGTCACAAGTTCGAACCTCACTCAGCTCAAACAAACACAAGTCCGAACCGGTCAACAGTCAAAGTCAATGGTCAACGGTCAACCCAAAAAGTCAACATTTTTTTATATTTTTATTTATTTATTTAATTTAAAAATCAATTAAAAATACTTAAAAATAATATTTTTAAAGTTAGAAAATGACCTTAAACTCACAAAAATAAATCTAAAAACCCTATTAAAATTGTTAATAAAATCCACTTATTTACCGTACCTTTTCGTTATTATTTAGGTTAGTTATTCCTCGTCTATCAATCCTCTAAACTCGTGCGCATTCAACATCATCAAACGAACGCACCCAATGTGAGTGAATCTCTACAAATTCCCCGTTTTAATCACTTTTTGGGGTGTATCATGTGTCTTATTTTTATTACAGTTAAACACTTGTGCATCCATCATATCCATGATCAAATGTGTATCCAATATGTATAAATTGTTTGTGTGGTTAATGTTTAAGATTTAATTTATCATTTTCAGTACATACATCATCATAGGCTCGTCTGTTCCCCATTACCTATGAGCGGAACCGTTCCCCATTACCTATGAGCGGAACGTGGCGTTGCCAACATACGATCGGCTCCGTTTGATTAAGCCTTGATCGCACATACATCATCATAGGCCGTCCGTTCCCCATTACCTATGAGCGGAACGTGACGTTGCCAACATATTCATTATCATTCATGTCATATACTCATGCAAGGTGGTTTGTTATTGTATGTTTATTTACGTTTGCTCACATATGATTATTGCACAATTTTTCCATATTAAATACAACAAGAAATCAATAATAAATGTTTTCTAACAAGGTTCACTCGCCAACTTTTGTTGACCCAAAAACCCCCATTTTTACACATGATACAGGTGATCCAGTTGAAGCAAGAAACATATAGGACGGGCTAGAAGAATAAATCAGTTTAGATTTTGGATTGTTTATTTAATTTTCCTTTCCTTGTATTGTATGAATTTGACTTGAACATTTGAGATGTAATTTGAATTTAATAAATATGAAACATATTAGTAAACATCATGAGCTTTGGTGATAACCCAATTATGCCCCGACTCTTATTCCGCTGCGGGTCGGGGTGTGACAGATTGGTATCAGAGCCATGACTATAGGGATATAGGATAGGTTATTAGACCCTTAGAGCCTATACTATAGTTGATTAGAATTTTAAAATTTTTATGTGTTACATACAAAATTCATGATGTTTATATGCTTTATGTTTATTGTTACATTCAATGTTATGCAAGCATGTTCATAAGTACATATTACTATACAATGCTCATCATGAATCATATCCTCATAACATATCATATCCATGAGAGCACACACCACACAATTTCCATGATTTTTGCAACGATTTTGTATTTTCTTTTAAATCACATCAAAGTGAGTTCTCATGACGGGCATGTAGTAACTGGAAGGGTACAAGTACCGGTAGTCGGAACGTCCTGTCTTGGCTTGGCATTCGTATAAATCCAAAATAAAGGACCAGTTTGCCTACCTGGGGACTAACGATGAGAGTACGAAGGACCTATTAGGCCAAAGCATGCTATACCAAACGTCATGTGAGCTAACCCCACTTTGAGTTGTCATTGTGTCTACACCTGGACACCCTCCGACCATACATCTCGCAAACATATTTCATGGTTTTCATTCAGGTGATGCGAGTGTTAAAACGCCAACACCAATGTGAATCCTACTAAGTCAATAGTCATGGGGGCCCACATGACTATACAGGTGATGGTATGGGGGACATTGGAGGCCCAAACATGAGCAAACCCAAGACATCCTATGGATGAGTTGCATTATTGATGTTTATGTTATTTTTTTTAAAACGACACATGACACCTAAAAAGACTCCTTAAACTCACAATCTTCTTATGAATGTTCCTGTAGATGTCGGCTAGGCAGCAACGTGGAGGTAGAAGGTCAGGAAGGTCAAACGAACGCTTGGCCACCCAAATCGCAAAACAAATGGCCGCGGTGCTTCCTGACATCGTAATTCAAGTCCAACAAGCTCTCGCCGCAAATCCCATCAACCCTCCCAATCAAGAAGACCAGAACGTCGACAACCCTCCCTCCAAAAAGTGCTCTTACAAACACTTCAAGTCTTGCGATCCCCCAAAATTTGAAGGGACCGAAGGTGTCACTGCTCTCCTCCGCTGGTTTGAGGAAATGGAAAACACCTTCCTCAATTGCGATTGTCCCGAGGATCGCAAGGTATGTTACGCAACCGGGAGACTATTTGGAGTAGCTCTTACCTGGTGGAATACAGAAAAAGGTAAGAGAGGAATCGAAGATGCAATGGCCATAACATGGGAGGAGTTAAGGGAAATCATGATGAGACGCTTCTGTCCAAGAAGCGAGATCAAAAAGTTAGAGGATGAATTTCACTCGTTAAAGCAAAAGGAAGGAGATCATACTTCCTACAACAAAAGGTTTCTAGAGTTGAACCAAATGATCCCCAACTTGTTCACCCCAGTATACCGCGTAGTCAAACGCTATATTCGAGGCCTCCCCTCGAAATTTCAAGACTCAGTTCTAAGCACTTCGCCTGCAACACTTGAAGCTGCTATGGAACTAGCTACCGAACTTACCGAGAATCGTATTCGTAACGGCAAATTTAAGGACGAGAAAAAGAAAGCCCCCATTGAGGGCCAAACTTCAAACCATTCCACCTCCTCCTCAAAGTTTGCTAGTAAGAGGAAACGAAACACCAGAAATTTGCTGTCACACAAACAAATTTCCCTATCCCTGCTGCACCCATTACCCAAGTTGCCCCCTCAACTGCACCATATAAAAAGCCATACTCCGGCCCATACCCAAAATGCAACCGTTGCCAATACCATCACTTTCCTGATCATCCCTGCCAACATTGCACCGGCTGTGGCCGCGCAGGACACACCATTCAAACCTGTCGCGCGCTTTAGCGAACGAACTGCAATCAACCCTCAACCTAAACCCACCATCAGATAGTAGGTCAAGCCCAACAACCTTTACTCCTACCACCTACCCAACATGTAGCCCAATCCTACTACCAACCCAACTATCCCATGATGCAATGTGGAGACCCGAACCACTTCAGGAACACCTGTCCACGCCTGGTGAACATCATCCATGCCCAAGCTCAAGCAAATCCAGTAAACCAGGCTAACTAAGGTTCTCCACCTGCTAGAGGAAAAGCTTTCAACATCAACGCCAATCAAGCTAGGGCTGACAACAACGTGGTTAACGGTACGTTTCTCATCAATGGTAGTTATGCATCCATGTTATTTGATACTGGCGCGGATAAGAGTTTTGTGTCCTTAGAATTTGAACCCATCCTCAACCAAACTCGTGATAAACTCATGGAATCCATAACGGTAGAAGTTGCTGACGGAAAACCGGTCTCATTAAACTCTATTATATGCAATTGTACTCTCACCCTAAACGGTCACGATTTTCCAGTTGACCTCATACCTATGAAGTTGGGAAGTTTCGACATTATAATTGGTATGGACTGCCTCAGCCAACATCATGCTGAAGTTGTATGCCGCGAAAAGTTTATTCGCATTCCTCTTACAAACGGTCAGACTCTACGAATCTTTGGAGAAACCCCTTCGAAAGGACTCAAATTAATGTCCTGTCTTCAAGCCCGAAAATATCTCCGCAAGAATTATGTTGCATTCCTAACTCATGTCGTCAAAAAGGGAATCAAGGAGAAGAAACTCGAAGACTTCCCAGTATAAAAGATTTTCCGCAAGTTTTTCCTGACGACATTTCAGGACTTCCTCCCGTGAGAGAAGTCGAATTCCGCATTGATCTTATACCTGGAGCTACACCAGTTGCAAAATCTCCTTATAGGTTAGCCCCATCCGAAATGCAAGAGCTAGCCAGTCAACTGCAAGAGCTGACTGACAAAGGATTTATACGTCCTAGCTCATCGCCTTGGGGTGCACCTGTCCTTTTTGTGAAGAAGAAAGATGGAACGTTTCGCATGTGTATCGACTACAGAGAACTCAACAAGTTAACGGTCAAGAACCGCTACCCATTACCTCGCATCGATGAACTTCTAGACCAACTTCAAGGCGCCACCTGTTTTTCAAAAATCGACCTTCGTTCTGGTTATCATCAACTCAGAGTACATGAAGAAGACGTCCCAAAGACCGCCTTCCGAACTCGTTATGGTCATTATGAATTCATGGTCATGCCATTTGGTTTAACCAACGCCCCAGCTGTCTTCATGGATCTAATGAACAGAGTCTGCAAACCTTATCTCGACCATTTTGTTATAGTCTTCATCGACGACATCCTCATCTACTCAAAGTCTAAGTCTGATCATGAACGACATCTTCGACTCATCCTTACACTCTTAAGGACAGAAAAGCTGTACGCTAAGTTTTTGAAATGTGAATTCTGGTTAAGGGAAGTACAATTCCTTGGACACGTCGTCAATGACAAGGGAATTCATGTTGATCCCTCAAAAATCAAGGCAGTACAGGAATGGCAAGCGCCACGTACACCTACTGAAGTAAGATCATTTCTTGGTTTGGCTGGTTATTATCGCCGTTTCGTTGCAAATTTCTCCCGTATTGCTGTACCACTCACGGCTTTAACTCATAAAGGAAAATCCTTCATATGGGGACCCAAACAAGAAGAAGCCTTCCAAACTCTAAAGCAAAAACTCTGTGACGCACCTATCCTCACACTTCCTGAGGTAGTGATGACTTCATGGTTTATTGCGACGCGTCAGGGCAGGGACTAGGCTGCGTACTGATGCAAAGAGGAAAAGTGATAGCTTATGCTTCTAGACAACTCAAAATTCATGAGAAGAACTACACCACCCACGACCTGGAACTTGGAGCCGTTGTGTTCGCTCTTAAGATATGGAGACATTACCTCTACGGTACTAAGTGTGAAATATACACTGACCATAAGAGCCTCCAACATATCTTCAACCAAAAGGAGTTAAACATGAGGCAACGAAGATGGGTTGAACTTCTTAATGACTACGACTGTGAAATTCGGTACCATCCTGGCAAGGCAAACGTGGTGGCCGATGCGCTCAGTCGAAAGGGTTATGCGAACTCCATCGTCTTCTATGTTCGCAAATCATAACCGACATCAAAGATCAAATCCGAGAAGCCCAACATGTTTCAGTAACGGAAAACGACGTACGCAAGGAGCTGTCTTGTGGAGCTGAACTTAAAATTGAAACAAAATCCGACGGTATTCTGTACTATCTAGATCGCATATGGATTCCCGATCACAATAACCTTCGTGATTTCCTTATGAATGAGGCGCACAAAACACGATACTCTATACACCCAGGAGCCGACAAGATGTATCAAGACCTTCGATACACCTACTGGTGGCCTGGAATGAAAAAGGACATTGCTGTTTTTGTTTCTAAGTGCCTTACATGTTCCAAAGTAAAAGCTGAACATCAAAGACCCTCAGGACTTCTAGTCCAACCTGAAATACCTGTATGGAAGTGGGAAAACATAACCATGGACTTCATTACCGGGTTACCTCGCACCTCCAGTGGGTATGACACTATATGGGTAATCATTGATCGTCTTACAAAATCAGCTCACTTCATTCCGATTCGCGAGGACTTCAAGAACGAGAAGTTAGCTCGTATCTACATCAGCGAGATCGTAAGCCGTCATGGTGTACCGTTAAGCATTATTTCAGATCGTGATGGTCGTTTCACTTCACGAACATGGCAAGCCGTACAAGCCGCTTTGGGTACACGATTAGACCTCAGTACCGCTTATCATCCTCAAACTGATGGACAATCTGAACGCACCATCCAAACTCTTGAAGATATGCTTCGAGCATGTGTCATAGACTTCAAGGGAAATTGGGACGCTCATCTACCATTAGTTGAATTTTCGTACAACAACAGCTATCATTCAAGTATCGGCATGGCACCTTTCGAAGCTTTATATGGTCGTAAGTGCCGATCTCCAGTATGTTGGCACGAAATTGGAGAAGCTCAAATCACCGGTCCAGAATTGATTCAAGAAACAACAGACAAGATCCATCAAATTCGAAACAATCTTCTAGCGGCACAAAGTCGTCAAAAGAGTTATGCAGACAAACGACGAAAGCCCTTGGAGTTTAACATTGGTGATCATGTACTTTTAAAAGTATCACCGTGGAAGGGAGTAGTTCGTTTTGGTCAGAAGGGCAAGCTAGCACCACGTTACGTAGGACCTTTCAAGATACTCGAAAGAGTAGGACCTGTAGCATACAAGCTTGACCTACCAGAAGAACTCAACAAAATTCACCCCACATTCCACGTATCAAACTTGAAGAAGTGCCTCGCCAATGAAAACCTCCTTATTCCCCTAGAAGATATTCAGATCGATGAATCTATGCACTTCATTGAAAGACCTTCTATATCCATTACATTTCAATCATTTATAATTTTCGTTAATCGAATTAAACAAGAACTGTCGAACATCGGTTGTCTGTGTCTTTGAACGAAGAAGATGAAGTCGAACCTAATGTATAAGTTTAATTAAAACAAGATAATAAACCGGTTAGACACACAGTCCAGCGGTGGACTGTGTGCAAACACATAGCGCAAGTCACGAGTTCGAATCTTACAAACACACCGGCTTTCCGAATTAAAACCAATTTTTTTGTTACTGAATCAGAGTAGGACCTAGGATGTTTTTAAGAATAATAAAAACTGTAAGTTTAACAGATAAGTCACACAACCCAACTGGTTGGGCTGTGCGCTGACAAACCAAGGGACCCGAGTTCGATTCGGTTTCCCTGCAACCGGTTCAATCATTTAAATCCTTTTAGTATAAATCGAATAAATTAAAACATTTAATTAGTATATATATATAATTAAAACTTAGAATATTTCGGTTAGACACGTAGCTCAGTTGGTAGAGCTGCGTGCACGCGTACGGGAGGTCACAAGTTCGAACCTCACTCAGCGCAAACAAACACAAGTCCGAACCGGTCAACAGTCAAAGTCAATGGTCAACGGTCAACCCAAAAAGTCAACATTTTTTTATATTTTTATTTATTTATTTAATTTAAAAATCAATTAAAAATACTTAAAAATAATATTTTTAAAGTTAGAAAATGACCTTAAACTCACAAAAATAAATCTAAAAACCCTATTAAAATTGTTAATAAAATCCACTTATTTACCGTACCTTTTCGTTATTATTTAGGTTAGTTATTGATCAATCCTCTAAACTCGTGCGCATTCAACATCATCAAACGAACGCACCCAATGTGAGTGAATCTCTACAAATTCCCCGTTTTAATCACTTTTTGGGGTGTATCATGTGTCTTATTTTTATTACAGTTAAACACTTGTGCATCCATCATATCCATGATCAAATGTGTATCCAATATGTATAAATTGTTTGTGTGGTTAATGTTTAAGATTTAATTTATTATTTTCAGTACATACATCATCATAGGCTCGTCTGTTCCCCATTACCTATGAGCGGAACCGTTCCCCATTACCTATGAGCGGAACGTGGCGTTGCCAACATACGATCAACTACTTTTGATTGAGCCTTGATCGCACATACATCATCATAGGCCGTCCGTTCCCCATTACCTATGAGCGGAACGTGACGTTGCCAACATATTCATTATCATTCATGTCATATACTCATGCAAGGTGGTTTGTTATTGTATGTTTATTTACGTTTGCTCACATATGATTATTGCATAATTTTTCCATATTAAATACAACAAGAAATCAATAATAAATGTTTTCTAACAAGGTTCACTTGCCAACTTTTGTTGACCCAAAAACCCCCATTTTTACACATGATACAGGTGATCCAGTTGAAGCAAGAAACATATAGGACGGCCTAGAAGAATAAATCAGTTTAGATTTTGGATTGTTTATTTAATTTTTCTTTCCTTGTATTGTATGAATTTGACTTGAACATAAGAGATGTAATTTGAATTTAATAAATATGAAACATATTAGTAAACATCATGAGCTTTGGTGATAACCCAATTATGCCCCGACTCTTATTCCGCTGCGGGTCGGGGTGTGACAAGAACGCCCCCCATCCGTTAGATCAAAACAATCTATGGATTAGAATTGGTGGTGGCGTTTTCATAAGAAACATCAACTTTATTACTTGGGCGTGCTTCATTAAGGGTAAAAGGGTCTTTCAACTGTTGTTAAGCAAAACTCCACATTAATGACAAAACGCCATTTATTACACACCGCTCCCTTGCATATGAATCGGCGTATGTATTTAAAACGCCATTGATACAAAACAACGGCACTTAATGATAAAACACGATGCAGATATTTGTTTTGAAAAAATGTAACTGAAAGTTAATTATTAACATTTATTACAAAAAAATCCCTCCTAAATTACGCGCCAAACCATCATTATATGATTAACGTTATAATAACTTCAATTATCACTTCAAAAAAATTAATCATACTAAAACGCCATATTAACCAAAACGCCAAACCTCTGACGAGGAAGAAAAATGGCAGCCATCGTTTCATGAAAGTGATGACTTGGATGAGAAACTGGATGAAGAATCCGAAGAAGAAGACGAAAGGAGTGATGGATACTCCTCAGACATAATCCCTTCTGACCAAGAGTTTTAATTTTCTTTTTTGATCTTGTAGGGTAATTTTTTCTGTTTTTGCTATCTACTTTTTAAATAATAAAAATATTGTTTCCTCCAATTAGCTATAAAACGCCAAAATGCCACAATTTCAAAAAAGTTAATTAGTGAGTTCTATAATTCTTATCAGTTAAATGCCAGATACTTTATTACCACCATTTATTAAAACACCAGATACAAAATGCCAAAACATGAAAGATGGGCGTGTTACAGTCTTGACATATAAAAGCTGAACAAACAGTAATTACAAACAGTAACTGAAGCGACAGATACTTTACTACTACCATTTATTAAAATAAAATCCCGCCAAAAACTACGCGACAAAAACTCTTATATAAATAAACATCTCAGAAGCAATTTGGTCACACTAAAAATACAAAAAAAACCATATTTTCTTGGCAAAACCATTCACTTAACACGCGATGGTCACTTGGCAATCCATTTCACTTAAAAACGCCATGTTCTCATGCTCACACCCATAAACTTTTGCTGAATGAGATGGACAAATCTTCATGAAAACGGCTATAGCGATGATGATATGTCGCTTTGTATGCTCTTTTCTTGAGGAAGGTTTGGATGAGAAGAAGAGACCGATACCAGTGTCGATGCTATTTTGGAGTGCCTTATTACAAGATGTAGAATGGGATGAGAATAAGGATAAGAGCATCTGTAAATTCTCTCTTGGAATCAAGCGAAAAACCCACTCACCATCACACCCCAATAATAGCGTCGACAAAATACGGCATCGGTCTATGTCTACGACATCCAAAAGAACCACTTCGACAAAATAATAACAACAGATCAACCCAAAAACCAAAACACCATATTTTACTGCATCGTCTAGAGCAGGACGTTACAACTACGTAGGAAAGTTCAAAGAAAGAAAGTTATGGAAAAAAGAAATTTGATTAACACATTTTATTTTATTTTTCTTTCCTAATTTTTTTTGTAGTGTCATTTTCTGTGGTTTGTTATCTAATTTTCAGCTAATAAAAATACATTAGTTCTCTAAACTACTTATAAAAACGCCAAAATGCCAAAAACGCCAAATAACAAAAACACCAAAATTTCATGACATCACGTATTATTAAAAAACTCAAAATAATTACTAAAATGTATAAAAGAAGGTGCAAGTGAATAGAACACAAAAAGGTACCGTACTAAAGCTTTAGTTTGCCATCTTTATCTATAAAACGCAATTAAATAAGAAACGCCAAACTTAAAAAGATAGGAAATGATACAGCCTTAATAGATAAAGCTAAACAACCAGTAACTACAAACAGTAACTGAAGCGACGGATACTTTTTTACTACCATTTAATATATTAAAAACCACGCCATGGCACACATAATCAATTTTTTTATATTTTCTAAACGCCATAATTACCTGTCCCATTATAGGTCTGCATATATAGGTCTCAACGCCTAAAGTACGTGCCATAAACATCCTATAAAGATAAACGTCTCAACGCGTTCCGTTGATCACACCAAAAAAGAACGCCATACTTCCTAAATACCACTCACAGTAAAAACGCTAAAAAAGGTTTAAAAAATCAAAGATGGCAAACAAAGGTTTCTAGGATATTTCGTATTGTTTTCCATGAAGTTTTGATGAATGGATTCTTTGGTGAGGGGGATAACTCAATAAGCTTTTGCTGAATGAGATGGACAAATCTTCAAGAAAAAGAGACTGATGACTGTGATATGTAATTTGTGTGCTTTGTTCTTGGGGAAGGCTTGGAGGAGAAGAAGAGACCGATGACAGTGTAAATGCTATTTTGACTCCATAATGAGGATGAAGATGATGAGCAAATAGCATCCACCCACATGGCGTAGATCTATGTCTCCAACATCCACAAAAGCCACTTCACGCAACGAACAACAAATAAAAACACGTCAAACCCAAAACGCCATATATTTGTGATAGTTCTTGTAGTTCAAAAGAAGAAAGAGATTCCGCTTAAGAAATACATTATTCCTCTGTGAAAAAAGCTTGTAAAACGCCAAGATCACACAAACACCAAACTCCAAAAACCAATAAGTTCTAAAATATGAAATGCCGAATATTATTTTAGACTATTACATCTACTTATTTCTTATTAAACGCCATAACTTGAATGTTGGTGCATAATGTCTATGTCTTAGTCTTATATCGAGTCTGTATAGTATAGAGCTGAATAGACTAGGTGAATGAAGTATTTATGAACAATGTAAGCAAGTTCGCCCATGACTATCATGAATAGCCAAGTTCGGCCGAACTTGCTAAGGCAAGTTCGGCCGAACTTAGGTGTCTCCTAGGGCGAATTTGCAACACTATAAATACCCAGCTAGCCTACTTCATTTGTAACTTTGGCATTTCAGAGGCGAAGCTCTGTCAGTTTGAACCAGAACGTTTGATCTATAAAACTGACGATTAACTGATTAAATCTTGTCTATTGGTAAACACGACGTAATATTTCCGCTATTATGGACGTTAGATATCAAATTTCGGTTCCTAAGCATCGAGGATCGGTCCTACAAGTGGTATCAGAGCTAGAACAGACTGATTTGATAGTATTAAGACAAGAACACTTCTATTTCTACTCCATTTTTCTCTTTTTCTTAACTTTTGAACATAAAATGAAGAATCACGGTCAAAATCTTTTGAATTTTGAATATATCATGTAAAATACAACAAAGATAAACCCTTGAAAGATTAGAGACCAAACTCAACCGAATTCATGTCAAAATTTTGAAAAAACCATGTTTTTGAAAACCTCCTTGATCGAACTTGTTGGCCATGTTCGACCGAACTTATACTAAAACATCACTTTTTAAGTGATTTTAGTATGTTCGCCCGAACTTGAGTATTTTTGACGAAATTTTAGCTAAGTTCGCTCGAAGTTACACAATTTTTTATAGATTTTACATCAAGTTTGACGGGAACTTGTGTAAATTTCAAAGAAAATTTAAGTAAGTTCGCCCGAACTTACTAGATTTTTATCAAATTCTTGAAGATAAGTTCGCCCGAAGTTCTGTTGGATTTGTGTCTCAAGTTCGACCGAACTTTAAGCAAAGTTTTCAAAACAAATCTAACAAGTTCGACTGAACTTGTTAGAAAATATGAGAATTCTTTATTTGATACTACAAGTTCGACCGAACTTGTAGTAGGACTAATTGTTTTCAAAGTTTTTGAAAATATTCAGAGTACACGTTTCGTTATTCACAATGGAGGATCAACTAAGAGCTTTTATGTCCGGAGCTTGTTCATCAAATGCCAATGTAATCAATCAAGTCAATCTTGATAATGATATGGGAATGACTGTCAAACCACCCAAGCTGATGAGCATGGACGAGTATGAAGCATGGAAAGAGAAATTTACCTATTGGGTTCAAGCCATGCACTTCGCTGGCTGGGTGTCAATTGAAAGAGGCTACACTGTTCCGATAGATGAACATCAACGAGTTCTTGAAAAGTACAACTACTCGACGGTTCAGAAAGAAGCATGGACGAGTATGAAGCATGGAAAGAGAAATTTACCTATTGGGTTCAAGCCATGCACTTCGCTGGCTGGGTGTCAATTGAAAGAGGCTACACTGTTCCGATAGATGAACATCAACGAGTTCTTGAAAAGTACAACTACTCGACGGTTCAGAAAGAAGAATATATCGCCGAGAAAAAGATGATCAGTCTCATCCAACAGTCTGTCAAAGAAGATATCCTGATTTTGCTACCAGAGTATACTACTGCAAGAGATCTTTGGTTGTCATTACAAAAGAAGTATCTAGGCAGCGCCGAAATGATCAAAAGCAAAAAGGCACTTATCCTGAAAGAATTCAATATCTTCACTATGCTAAAGAATGAGACCATAAAGCAAATGATCGAGCGTTTCTGTCATCTTAAAGTGCAAATGCGAAGACACGGTCTCGAAAAGACAGAACAAGAATACATCGACAAACTTGCTGACGCACTACTAGAGGGTGAATGGACTACGTATTTGATGGTTCTGAAGAACAATGATAAGTGGAAATTTTTTAAGTTGTCGACGTTTATCGATAAACTCGAAGGCCACGAAATGGAACTTCTGAAGATGGCGAAGTCAAAAAACGCTAATGTTGTTCAAGACGTCGGTCTGTATTACAAAGCCAGAATGCTAGATAGTGTTTCGAGTCGTAAAATTCAGACGACTTTTAGTGCAAACATGAATGCTTCTCCACAAAATCAGAATCATTCACAGCCTCAGTATGATCAGAGTCCTCAAAATTCTTACTCAAGCACTGGTTCAAATTCAACTTTTCAAAGCCAAGCGAACCGGAATCAACAACAAAGTTCTGATCCGAATGTACATAAATGCAACTTCGCAGTGAATTTGAACAATGTTGTTTCAGAACAAGTTGCAAAACAACATATGTCACTACTCGCTACCGTATTAGAATCTTATGAATGTCTTGTTGCCGGTAAGATCGGAAACCCCAAGATGACCGCAGAAGATTATGACTAGGTAGACGAGGAAGAACTCAAACTAATGGACATCAAATGGTCTTAGCTTCGATCATCAGGAGAGTGACAAAGTTCGTTGCACTCACAGGCCGTGACATGGGAAATTCCAGCAACAAATTAGGTTTTGACAAAACCAAAGTCACGTGCTTTAGATGCCGTCAAAAGGGGCATTTTGAAAGATAGTGTAAAACACGGAAGCAACCGGAAATCAAAGTCCTTTCAGAGGAGGAAATGAATATTACAAAAAGGCACTTCAATAAAAACCATTTCCGAAGAAAACTCAGGTTGAAATCCAAGAAAAACTGAGAAAGCTATGGTGGCATCTAGTGACGATGATGGTTTTGATTGAAATTCTTACATTGGGAAAAAGACCGGAGTTGCTTTGATGGCGGAGATAGTTGAAGATAATTCTGCAGAGGAAGCAGCAGCAGCAACTGAAGCAGCGGCAGCAGCAGAAGAAGCAGCTATCGAACAAGTTCTTCTGGAATAATATTTGCATCAACAACGAGAAGAAGAGGAATATATCCATATGCAGAGACAAGGAATTTTATCCTCTAATTCTTGTGACAGTTTTGTAGGTCATTTTGATGGCAGCTCGAAAGAACAAGTGGTTGAGGAGAAAAAGATTGATGAAGTGATCATTGATGTCACTCAAGAAGTGAAAGTCGAAGACCTCAAGGACATGGCAGATAAAGCTTTAATGGCGAATCTAACCAAGGTAGGTTCAAAGGTAAAAATTGTCGAGAAAAAAGTTGTCAGTACAAGTTGTTGAGGTTGAGAAACCTTGTACAAAATGTACTGAACCTTGTGTCGAATGTGCCGAAAAATCAAAGATCATCACTGAAAACAATGTGCATAACGAATTGTTGAAATACGATTATCGCACAATGAAAGAAGTGTATGATAAAATGAAAAATGATTATGGCAGACTCGACAGAAATAACAACGAACAACATGATAATATAAGGATGTTGAGTGGAATAGTAATGGATAAATAAAGGGAAATTAACACCTATATTAACACCATTGCTGAAACTAAACAACAACTTCAAGACATGACAATCGAAACTAAAAGAGTTCAACAGTTGTTGAGAAGTTATACCACAAATGCATATGTTATTGATCACATTCTTCTGACAATCTCAACGGAAGAAAAACCGGAGAGCAGGGTTGGGTCTAGAAGAATCAGATGAACCAGTAAAGAAAGTGTCACCATTTCATGAATATAAAAACAAAAACATGAATTTTGTATATGGGACAAACACGGTTCATGAAGAGAGTTTGATTGGTAAACAATCAAATGATGAGTTTAAAAAGGAGAAAGAAATTCGAGATAAAGCCAAGGTTACAAGTGGTGCCAAAACATCAAGTGGGGTAAAACCACTCACTAAAGGACATGCACTTGATAATCGGACATGTTTCAAGTGCAATGAAATGGGTCATATTGCACGACAATGTCTGAAATCAAAATCGGTTTATTCTCGAAGAAGAGAATCAAATGTTGTAAACCAAGGTATCCAGAGTTTGAAAAACGATCAAGATTTTGAAAAGAAATAAATCTTTGCCAGAAGTTAAACCTAAAATAGAAAAGAAGTTTGAGAATTCTACTTTTGAAAAAGGAGAAACTTCTAGTGCAAACGAAAACCAATTTTATATCAAGAAGGCTAATATCAAATCTCAAGCCTGGATTACCAAGAAAAGATCAACAACATCTGGTGTTATTAAGTCTGAGCTGGTAAAGACTGATAACACGAAAAAATCTAAACCTTAAATCACTAAGTCTGAGCCTGTTAAGACTAGTGATAGCAAGAAAGAATCAAAATTTGAAATCACAATTGAAACCACACCTGAAACTGTCAAAAATACAAGTGGTAACAATTCAAAAGATAAAAAGTCGGTAAAGTTTTCAAACATAAACATCATAGAAAATTTAGATGAAGAATTCGATTATGCTGATGATTGTGAATTTGATTTTGATAATGCTTATCCAATTCAACCCAAGACCAAAAAGGCTTGGGTCTCGCTTTTTAAATAGATTGTTAAAATGTGCAGGGACTCCAGAGATCCGTACTTTCAAAGTGGATTTTGGATAGTGGAGCGTCCAGGCATATGACGGGAATGAAGGCATTGCTATTCGACATTAAAGTTATCAATGGTGGATATGTTGGATTTGCAGGAAATCAAGGTGGAAGGATAGTCGCCGAAGGAAAACTCTCCAATGGTGTAGTTTCATTTGATCGCGTGAACTATATTGCAGAACTTGAGAACCATCTTCTAAGTATATCGCAGATTTGTGACAAGAAATTTACAATCCATTTCAACGACAAAGAGTGTATTATCTTGAAGCCGGGATTCAAAATACCAGATGAGTGGATTCTGATGCGAGCACCGCGAGAGAATGATTTATATGTTCTTGATATGGGTGCTACCACTTCATCAAAATCAGCACAATGTTTTGTATCAAAGGCTACTGAAAAAGATTCTATTCTTTGGCATCGTAAGATGGGGAATATTCATTTGCGAAAAATGAATTTCTTGGTTCATAATGATCTTGTAGAAGGCGTAAATCTTCAAAGTTTTCAGATGTCTGATCATTGCTTGGAATCCAAGAAGGGAAAGCAGATCAAGAAATCTCATCCAAAGAAAATTCTAAACTCAATCAAGTTGCCATTAGAATGTCTCCACATGGACTTATTTGGTCCTGTAAATGTTCGAAGCATCTCAGGAGACTTATATTTCTTGGTCGTGACAGATGGCTATTTGAGATAATCGTGGGTATTCTTTAAAGAATAAAAAAAGATGAAACGTTCGAGAACTTGGTTATTCTATTCAAGAAACTCGAGAACCTTTATCATCTGCCGGTCAGACGCATTAGAAGTGACAACGGCACAGAGTTTAAGAATAACAAAATGAAGGAATTCTGCAATGCAAAAGGGATTCTGCACGAGTTTAGTGCTCCCTATACTCCACAGCAAAACGAAGTAGCTAAACAGAAAAACAGAACTTTGATTGAAACTGCGAGAACTATGCTTGCAGATTCTAAACTTCCTATCAGCTTCTGGAGTGAAGCGGTTGCTGCGGCTTGCTACACGCTAAACACGGTTCTCACTGTCAAACCAACAAAGAAAACATGTTTTGAGATGATAAACCGACGGAAGCCAAATTTGAAGTTCTTAGAACCATTCGGTGCACCATGTACCGTAATAGACCAAGATGGCAAATAGCTAAATCTCTTGAAGGTTTCTTTGTCGGATTTGCGAGTCCGTTGAGAAGAATATATGTTCCTTCATTGAGAAAGGTTATTGAAGCACAGCACGTGGATTATTTCAACTACACGGATCCTATTCAAAGGAAAGGTGACGCATGGCTGTTTAACTATCAAGACCTTTGGAAGTCATTTGACTTGCCCGAACAACCGACTGACGAAGAAGTTGCAGCGTTATACTATCTTCACCAGTCAGCGAATCAAGAACAAATTGTTCGACCAATTGTGGTTAATCAACCCACGTTGGATCCATCTTCTTCTGGCGCAAATTCAAGCAATAGTGGTGTTTCGGCTGAAAATGTTTCTGAAACATTATCAACACCTGCTACTCCTCCAACAAATGCCTCTACTGAACCAGTGAATACAACAACGGAGCCCAGTATGCCTCAGAATCAAAATTCTGATTCAGATGAAGCACCAACATTTGATGCTGATGGGGAATCATCTTCTTCAGATGAAGAAGTGGAGCAGATAATAAGTCTTCTTAATCAATCTGCAGTTCCGAACAACAGAAATGAAGCTTCATCAAGCTCTCAAAACGTTGAATTGGTTGTTGATCTCAACATCACGAATCAGCAAAACTCAGTAGATGTTCCAAGTGAAGAATTGCCGCGATCATATTCCTATCACCCGTCAACAAATATTATCGAGAACTTCAAACTGGTGTTAGAACTCGAGGGCAAATTAATAAAGCACTCAGTTGTTTCTACACACACGTTGCTACAACCCAGAACTATTGTTTCTATTCATGTTTCATCTCTCAGATTGAGCCAAAGACAGTTAATGAAGCTTTAGCCGATGAAAACTGGGTACAAGCAATGCAAGAAGAATTATTGCAGTTTGAGAAGTTGGGTGTGTGGAAGCTTGAAGACCTACCAGAAAATCAGAAAGCAATTGATACAAAATGGGTCTTTAAGTGTAAACGTGATGATATAGGGGTTATTGTTCGTAACAAAGCTAGGCTTGTTGTCAAGGGATTTCACCAGCAGGAAGGGATAGACTACACGGAAGTTTATGCACCAGTAGCTCAATTGGAATCTATTCGATTTTTCTAGCTTTCGCATCATGGAAAGGATTTAAGGTCTATCAATTGGATGTCAAATCGGCTTTTCTGTACGGCAAATTACGTGAAAAGGTGTACGTTGGACAACCACCGGGGTTTGTCGATCCACTTAACAAGAAGAAAGCATACCTATTGGATAAAGTTCTTTATGGACTACACCAAGCCCCGAGAGCTTGGTACAAGACGTTATCGCAACATCCCGTCGGAAGCGGCTTTATCAGAGGAACTATGGATAGTACTCTTTTCACCAGAGAAGTTGATGGCCATCTAATTATAGTTCAAATCTACGTTGACGATATCATCTTTGGATCTACAAACGATAGTCTCTGCAAGGAGTTTGAGGGAATCATGAAAAAGAAATTTGAAATGTCCTCGATGGCCGAAATGAAGTTCTTTCTTGGTCTGCAAGTAGATCAGCTTCCAGATGGTATTTTCATTCATCAGACTAAGTATGTTCATGCCATCTTGAAGAAGTTTGGAATGGAACGCTTTAAGCCTCAATCTACGCCTCTTGCTCTAAATCACGGCATTTGCGTTGACGAGACTGGAGCCAAAGTTGACGAGACGTTATACAGATTGATGGTTGGATCACTGATGTATCTGACGGCATCCGCCCATATATTATGTATCCAACCTGCCTATGCGCCAGATATCAGTCAAGCCCGAGGATCTTACACATGCAGATCGTGAAGCGTATCTTCAGATATCTGAAAGGATGTCCAAGCACTGGCTTGTGGTATCCGAAGAACGACAATTTCGACCTCACAGTCTATGCTGATTCCGATTTTGGTGTAGATAAGTTGAACTCAAAATCAACTACAGCGGGATGTCAGTTCTTCGGAACAAGAATGGTAACCTGGCAGTGTAAGAAACAGACTACGGTCGCTCTCTCTACCTGTGAAGCTAAGTATATCTCGGCCTCCAGCTGTTGTTCACAGATTTTGTGGATTTAACAGCAGATGAGAGACTATGGTCTGCAATTTCTAGGCACTCCGCTGTATGTTGATAACAAGGCTGCCATAGATATAACTAAAAATCCGGTGATCACTCACGCACAAAACACATTGAAATTCGTTATCATTTCATTCGTGATTGCTACAAAAAGAAATTGGTGCGAATAGAAAAAATCCACACCGACGAACAAAAGGCTGATTTTTATATCAAACCATTTTCTTTGTCACGATTTAAATATTTGTTGAGAATTAACGGTATGAAATTTGCTGACAGGTGCGGACGCTGAGGTTGAATACGGATCGGACGACGAGTTCGCGTGATCCACATTGGTTTGTAAATATTTTTCTACTTTAGAATTTTGTTAAAAACTAAAATCCGAAAAAAGAAAAAAGATGTTTTTGGTTTTAGGGGGAGAAATGTTAGAGAAAATACAAAAACATTTGAATATTTTAAAACCCAAAAACATATAAAAATTCAAAATGTACAAAAACATTGAAAATGACAAAAATAATTCAGTGTCATAAAAGGAAATGATAGTACATCAGTGGACTATCACAGTATGCTAAAGAAATGTAAAGTTTTAAAAGTGAAAAAACGAGTCTTACTGTGGATGTGTCATTAGGCTTAACACGTTCAGTAAATTGTTTTCGAGATATAAACTAAATTTTACAACTTCTTAATCTTGTGGATTAACACATCTTGGATACATGGACTTAGTACTCCGAAATTTCGTTTGAAAGTTTGCCTGATTCTGAGATACGAGGTCTTTATAGATAGTTGATATCTGGGGTATTATACAAGTTCTTCTGATTTTGCGGAAGCAATGGCCTAGAACTTCTATAATACTTTCGATATAAACCTCCAAACTGCATGCAATATTGAAAAGAATCGAAAGATCTAATCATTTGCATTGCTAAAAAGATTCCTTAAGTGGAACACACCTTAAAGACGAGCCTTCATCTCTTTGTCTGTACGGTAGTACTAACCTGAGCTCTAAAGGTCTCGCACAACCCAGATACAGATATCAATTACGCTATATTCACCTGTAAGATGAAATCTAGGGAATCTTGATACGGGAGTATATTCAAGAAATGGGAGCCACAGATAAGTCAAGTTTCATGAATTCTACCTTAACATATCTTGAAACAGTTGAGAAATGTGGTAAAGCTTAAGTGGACAAACATGTCGACAATCTAGGTAAATGAGTTTAAAACTTGTTAAAGGTCAACGGTACTGGTGATATGTCTCGATTAACTGATATGATCCTTAGACACGAATTCACAAAAATATGTCTGTAAATATGTTTGTACATAGTTTACATTGCTTATTACATTGTATTTCAGCTTTACAGATTAAAATCAAAAAGATTTTCGGTGCGTTTTAGCATAAACTTACAAAAATACAAAAATATTTTATTTCTACTTTGTTTTCAGCAAACCAATGTTGGAGAACGGATCTTCGAAGTCTGGTAAGATGCTAGAACTGGAGGGAATCTCTTTGACAACGAGCTTGGAACTAATCTGTTAATCTGAAAAGTTAAAACGATGAAAAGTTCATTAATTTGAAACTTTGATTTTGAAAATATCAACAGTTTGTTCGTAACGGGTCAAACCGGGGTCATTAACTTGGACTCGGCAGACAAATCGGTTAACCAAGGTCATTAGCTTGGACTTGGTCAACTGAGTGGATTTTCATAACTGATAAAAAGTTGGAAAGTTCAGGGGTCAAAAATGAAAATTTGAAAAAGTTAAAAAATTGTGGTTTGGCAAGTTCGACCGAACTTGCTAAAACAAATCAAGTTTAACAATTAGCAAGTTCGACCGAACTTGCTAAAGTATGGCTGTGTTGTTTTATAGATAAGTTTGCCCGAACTTAACTAGGCTTTCATGATTGGGCTTAGCAAGTTCGCCCGAACTTGACTTGGTATAAATACCAATCAAGTTCGGCCGAACTCACTTATCAGCAAACAGACAATTCCTGAGCGAACTTGAGCTCTGAGAGAATTTGAACGATTTTGGCAAAATCAAAACGATACGCTGCCTAAATTTAGTTGTTTTTGTTGATTTACACACCATCTACAATGTCCGAGGTATAATATTGAACATTGAACCGTGTATTGATATCATCGCAAAAACCTTCTAAGCAGAATGGAGAACAAAAACAACATGAAAAACAAAATTCTAAAAGTTTTCAAAACAAAAATAAAAGCTCATCGGTACGGTCATCCAATCATTATAAAAACTCACAAAAAATTGAGAATAAGTGGTGCAGGTCGGACCACAATGCTTCAAAGTCAAATCAATTTTACAGAAGAAGCATGAAAGATGACTACTACATGTTAAATAAATGTGCTGATTTGGGTATTTGGTCTGAATGGAGAGATTGGTACGATAACAGAGTGTGTTACAACTGTGGATTTGGTGGACACATTGCTGTTAACTGCCTGAAAAAGAGATTTGATACGAGAAGATGCTATAAATGTCAAATCAAATGTCATATTTCCAAGGATTGTCCGATTAATCTGAACAGAAGATCGGTTAAATCTCAGGGGGAGAAAAGACCAGAAGAGAAGAAAACAGAGAAGAAAAATGAGAAAACTGTAGAGAAGCTCAAAGAACAAAAAGTCAAGTTATCACAAGGGCAAAAAGACAGATTGAGAAAAAAGAGGAAAAAAGTTAGAGAGTATTTGGAAAAGTTATTGTCCTCGGATACGTCTAAAAAATCAGATAAAAGTTCTAATGAATCATTTTACTCACAGTCAAGTAAAACAAATTCATCAGATACAAATTTGAGGACAAAAGAGAGAGCAGTGGAGAAAAATTTGATAATTCAAACAGTTAAAAAATCAAAGAAAGTAAAATTTTCAAATAAAGTTTCTATCAAACTGTTTGAATATTAAAAAGAGTGTGAATGTTTGTTTACTTCAGATGTTAATAATTTTGGTAAACCTAAATCCAGAATGGATTGGGTTCCAATTCAAAACTGATTAAAGTTTGTTTGAATGTGCAGGATAACCAAGCTTCAAGCCAAAGGTCATTTCAGAAGCAGTGGTTGTTCATACAGAGACACAATAGACAGGAGTGATATTCCACACAAACAAAATGTTGGTGCATAATGTCTATGTCTTAGTCTTATATCGAGTCTGTATTGTATAGAGCTGAATAGGCTAGGTTTTGAAGTATTTATGAAGTGTTTTAGCCAAGTTCGGGCATGTACATGTATTGTATGCATGTTCAGCCGAACTTGCTTATGCAAGTTCGGGTGAACTTGTGTCTTACATGGCCGAACTTGTTGTCCTATAAATACCTAGCTTGAGTGTCCCATTTAAAACTTTGGCATTGTAGAGGCGAAGCTCTGTCAGTCTGTATTCTGAACGTTTGATCTATAAAACTGACGTTTAACTGATTAATTCTTGTCAATTGGTAACACGACGTAATATTTCCGCTATTATGGACGTTAGATATCAAATTTAGGTTCCTAAGCATCAAGGACGGTCCTACAAGTGGTATCAGAGCTAGAACAGCCTGATTCGATAGTATCAAGACAAGAACACGTCTATTTCTACTCCATTCTTCCTTTTTCTTAACTTTTGATCACAAAATGAAGAATTCATGGTCAAAATCTTTTGAATTTTGAATATATCATGTAAAATACAACAAAGATAAACCCTTGAAAGATTGGAGACCAAATTCAACCGAATTCATGTCAAAATTTTTGAAAAAACCATGTTTTTGAAAACTCTCAGGAATGAACTTGTTGGCCATGTTCGGCCGAACTTGCCCTAAAACATCACTTTTCAAGTGATTTTTAGTAAGTTCACCCGAACTTAGGTGATTTTTGAAGAAATTCTAAGTCAAGTTCGCTCGAAGATACTGAATTTTCATTAATTTTACATCAAGTTCGACCGAACTTGTGTAAAATCAAGAAAATTTTAAGTAAGTTCGCCCGAACTTGCTTTTATTTCATCAAAATTGTGTTGACAAGTTCGCTCGAAGTTCTGTTTGTTTGTTGAAAATTGTTGTAAGTTCGCCCGAACTTGAATTTGAAAAGGTTGAACATGTTTATCATATGTTCGCGCGAACTTGATCAAAACAGAATGTTGTAACACCTAATCAAGTTCGCCCGAACTTGATTAAAGTGTTAGAAAATGTTTTGTGATTTTTTCTCGAAAAGCGTGCTAATTGTTTTATGTCGTTTTTCAGGCACAGGTTCCAGCGCGTGTTATCTCAGTTGAGTTTTCCAAAACTCACAATACATGCATCACACTTGACAAGTCTATTTGCCCATCGTTGAAAGAATATGATAGTATCTTGAAGTTTCTCGAAGATAGTCACATTCGCCGTGCAATTACTGAGAGCACCGTATCATATCGTTCTCATATTGTTCATTTCTGGATGAACGCAAGCTTGAGCGCTGACGAGAAGACAATCTCTTCTACAGTACAAGTTGGTGATGAGCTAAAGCCGGTCACAGTAACCGAAGGTGATATCCGAAGGATTTTGGAGCTCAAAGATAAAGAAGATGATCCGATTCATCTAGATGAGAAGATGGTTGAGGAAGCGGGAGCAAGAAAACCAAGAATCTCTTTCTTGTCCTTCTACTTAAGGTGTCTGTATGGATGCTTTTTCCGCATGGGCTACAAAGGAAGTGTAAATAAGCCGACACTAAAGAAATGGGAAGTGCCTAACCCCTTGATTCATACTTTTAGCAATCGCAAAGCCGGTTTGGATGATGTACATGATTATTTGGCTAGCATGGCAACGACGCTAATTCTAAAGAAGCCGTTCAATGTTTCGAAGTTAGTGTTTACTCATATGTCGAAGAACATGGAGGATTTGAGATTGTGTCTTTATCCAAGGTTCATTCAGATGTTGATTGACGAGGAGTATGCTGACATTGCTTGAGATCCGAATGACGTTCTTTATTTAGTTCATCTCGATGAAACCACAGTGAAGAAGCTTATTAAGTTCTAGAAGCAAGCTTCAGCTCCTATTGCCAAGCCAGTTGTCGGAGCTATAAAAGATTCAGATTATGTCTCGCCGCCTGGAAACAAATGGAGAAAGGATGGTAGTGACGACGAGAAGGAACTTAAAGCCGAGCAAAAATGGTTTAAGGAATTTAAACCTAAGGCAAGGAGTGAATGGTTTTTAAAGGCGGAAGCTGAAAAGCCCAAAAAGAAACGTGCAGCGAAGAAAGTTGAAACTTTGCTTGTTGATGAGGAGGAAACTTAAAATGTTGAAGCAGTTGCTGGATCGAGCGCTGCAGTAGTTATTGAGAGTCAAGAAACAGTGAAAATGACTCAAGAAGATGTGATTTCTGCTACTTCCAAATATGAAGAATCTGATAAGGAGCCAGAAAAGACAGAAGCAGAGATTAGAGCAGAAAAAAAAGAAAGTTGGATGCAGATTTTGATCCGAACGCTGAAAAAGAATCCGATGAGGAGAGGCCTCAGAAAAAGGCGAAGCGTACAAAGTCTCCTGCAATTGAAATATCAAAGAAGACTACAGGGTCACCGCAAACAAAAGGGAAACGAAAAGCTAAGAAAGCTCAGAAAGCTCTAAGCAAAAGATATAAAAGCAAGGTGAAAAGCACAGAAGCCACACAAGAACCTTCTGGTGCTCAGGAGAAAGAAGCCACACAAGAACCTCTTGTTATCGTTCATGTCGAAGCTGAAAGGCCAGGAGTTACACAAGAACCTCCTGTGTCAGAATTTGTTGAAGTTTCGATTGCTGAATCGCCTAGTGCTAAAAAGACTTCTGCTCCTGAAAGTTCTACACTGAAGAAGTCTACACCGAAAGCTGCAACACCAAAAGATTCAACACAAAAGACACCAAGGGGAAGTATGTTTGGTGATATGCCACACGGTCCAATCAATCTTGAAGACTTGGATGAATTTTTCCCAGAGACGAATGCTGAGATGTTAGAAAAACGTGTGAAGGTTTTAGAAGAAAAAGTTGCACAGATTGAGATAGAAAAGGCTGAGCTTGCAAAGAAAATGAATCAGAGTGAAGTCGAAAAAGAAATTCTTGATGATAAAGTGAATGTGCTTGAGAATGAACGTGAATATTACAAGGCATTCATAGAAAGTCTGCAGGACGCCAATGAAAAACTACAGACAGAGATTGCAGAATTGAAGAAAATTCAAGCTTTGAACGATCGAATATTCATCAGATTACAGAAGGTGTTAACTAACAATCTGAATATTGACTTTATCGCAGCATACGATCGTCTGGATCGTCAAGAAGCCAAGGAACGTGCTGAGAGAGAATTGGCTGAGAGTGGTAAAGGAAAGCAGGTTGAGGGTGAAACTCCTAAATCTACTGCTAAGAAATCTTCTGATGTCCCCAAGAAACCTACTAAAGATATTTCAAAAGCTTCTGAGTCTGATATCCAAAAGGTTAACGAATCTGTCAAGCCTTCTGATTCTACCATTGTTACTGAAGAAAAAGACAATGAAGAAGCCAAAAAGGAAGATAAGAATGACGAAGAGGAAGAAGGATATGAAGATTGGAATGTTGGAGATGATGATGATTTTGATCAAGGTGATGATGATTTTGATCAGGGTGGTACAGGTTTAAAGATTAATGAAGCTAAAGTTTCTGATGAATTTGATTTTTCTGATCTGATGAATGATGAATCGAATAAGATGGAAGATAAAAGCCAGGGGAGTCATGGCAAAAAGGGCCTTCAGTTGATATTGATTTATTAGATGTTGATTGTTTTGCGAAGCCTATGACTGCAGTACCTACAAAGCCTTTGATTCTAATGTTGGAACACAATGTTGAAGAAGGTGAGTTTGTACATAATTACTCAAAAGAAGATCTGGCAAAACTAGTTGAGGTTGAAGCTGAAAACTTAGAGTTTGATTTTGAAGAGGTTATGAATGTTAACACTTTTGAACCTAAAGAGTATCAGTACGAACAAAGGTTTGAAGCTGATGAGTATAATCGTGTGATTGTGGAAGATTGGTCCTCAGATGATGAATCAGAACAGAAAGCTAAGTATGTTGGTCAAGATTCAGAAAGTTTTCCTACATTTAAAGAAATGTATAAACAACTGAATGAAGATATGTTGAAAGATAGAGTTGCTGAAGAGCTACATGAAGGAAAGATTCCGAAACCAATGACAAAAGAAGAGATAGCTGAAGCGAGAAAGTCGTGGTTCAAGGAGTTGCCACGTGAATGTAAGTTTCGACGTCCACTAGCATTCTTCACCATAAATAAAGATGTTTCTTTGGGAGATATACTTAGTTGGGGATGGTTTAAAGAGCTCAACGTTTATGCAATCAAAAGAGAGTTTGGAGTGCAATACTTCAAATATCTTGCTGATTTAAAGACATTGCCGTATTGGGATATAGAAGAGCTGGTACAAACAATGAATGTTACTTATCATATGAAGCCGGTTGATCAATTGTTGTGGAAGATGATTAAGTATGACGCTGATAAAGGTTGGAATCACTGGAAGCCGTTTATTCCGAGACAAAGAATAAAGATTAACAAGGTTACAGGGGAAAAGGACATAACGTTGATTATGAAACGTCCTAGAGCCATGAGGAATATGCCACTTATGCCGATCGAACAGAATTTCTATCCTTTATTCAAGTGGTGGCAGATTGATCCAGCTACTTATGAAGCAGTGATTGTGTTAAAGTTTGAAGATCACTTGGATATTGCTAAGAAACGAGTAGAAGTAATGGGTTATCAGGGTATGAGAGGTTTATGGAGGATGATAAGGATTATAGATCCTATGTGGTTGGTTAACTGCTCGAGAGAAGATATAAAATGCCTTTTCTACAGCAAGATTGTTTTTGAAGAAAGAGAAAAGGTACAGGCGATGCAGTATAAGAATGTTGTCAACGTTTTCTATGCACGTGAAGTGAATTCAGGGAAGATGTGGCAGACAAAGTGGAGGGATATGGAAAGAGTTGAATTTTTTAAAGAAGAAACCAGAAGTGAGGTGATCAAAGAAAAGATGGAAAAAGCGGTAAGAAAAAGTTCGCTCAAGATGGCTAACTTTAAAAGACCACGCCAACTGATCAAACGCCGGATCCGAAACAAGAAAGACGAAAGAATCCCTACAAGAACTTCTTCGGTCGGGTACGTTAATGTTTATATGAAGACAGAGTTTTGAAGACTGATAAAAGACGAAGACGATATCTAAGGGGGAGTCTGTTGGTGTATAATGTCTATGTCTTAGTCTTATATCGAGTCTGTATTGTATAGAGTTGAATAGGCTAGGTTTTGAAGTATTTATGAAGTGTTGTAGCCAAGTTCGGGCATGTACATGTATTGTATGCATGTTTGGCTGAACGTGCTTATGCAAGTTCGGGCGAACTTGTGTCTTACATGGCCGAACTTGTTGTCCTATAAATACCTAGCTTGAGTGTCCCATTTAAAACTTTGGCATTGTAGAGGCGAAGCTCTGTCAGTCTGTATTCTGAACGTTTGATCTATAAAAATGACGTTTAACTGATTGATTCTTGTCTATTGGTAACACGACGTAATATTTCCGCTATTATGGACGTTAGATATCAAATTTAAGTTCCTAAGCATCGAGGTTCGGTCCTACACAAAATGGTAGTCTCGCGTTCACATTCGTAAAAAGTCGTTAAATGGTTAAAATGGAAGATTCTTATTTTCGATTTTAATAAGATGTTTTCAATTTTAGAGGGAGAAAAAAATTTAAAAATTGTAAAAAATTCTTGTAAAATTGAAAAACATCGTTTCAAAATCATTTTGGATAGATAAAATGATTGAAAAAGCCAAAAACAATAGAAAATCTTAAAATATAAAAAACAATGAAAAATGAAAAATGAGATTACTTGTGCGAATAAAGGAAATGATAGTAAATCAGTGGACTTTCACAGTATGCTAAGGATTTGTAAAGTTTAAAAGTGATAAAGGAGTCTTACTGTGGATGTGTCGTTAGGCTTTATATGTTCAGTAAATTGTTTCCGGGATATAAACTAAAATTTTCAACTGCTTAATCTTGTGGATTAACACATCTTGGATATATGGACTTAGTACTCCGAAATTTCGTTTGAGAGATTGCCTGATTCTGAGACACGAGGTCTTTATAGATAGTTGATATCTGGGGTATTATACAAGTTCTTCTGATTTTGCCGAAGCAATAGCCTAGAACTTCTATAATACTTTATGCTAAAAACCACAAACTGCATGCAAACTTGAAAAGTATCGAAAGATCTAATCAATTGCGGTGCTTAAAAGATTCCTTAATTGGAACACACCTCAAAATCGAGCCTTCATCTCTTTGTCTGTACGGTAGTACTAACCTAAGCTCTCAAGGTCTTGCACAACCCAGATACAGATATCAATTACGCTATATTCACCTGTAAGATGAAATCTAGGGAATCTTGATACGGGAGTATATTCAAGAAGTGGGAACCGCAGTTAAGTCAAGTTTCATAATTCTAACTAACATATCTTGGAACAATTGATAAATGTGTTAAAGTTTAAGTGGACAAACATATCGACAATCTAGGTAAACAAGTTTAAAACTTAAAGTCATTAAAAGGTCAACGGTACTGGTGATATGTCTCAAAAACTGATATGATCCTCTAGCACGTTTTCTCACAAAAATACAAATTGTAAATATTACATTATAGTATGTGTCACACCCTCAATTTCCACTTGCGGAGTTTTACCGCGAGGCGTGTGAACAAACCAGAATCTGAAACACTAGTACGTCGAACGACTCTATATGATTTGATAATACGTTTTCAAAAATCATTTGTCGTAGATTTTATATTGTCTTGATTAGTTACCAATATTTAGCAGATGCATCAGTTTTTAAAGTTTGAGCGGAAGCATAAATAAGTAGTGAAGCGGGCGCCAACACAAACGCCAAAACAAATGAAAAATCCCAAAACAATATTGATAAATAAGACTCGCTAAAAGATGTCTTGTTCAATGCATGTGCGTGCACCTAGAGCTCCTAGCGTCCTGAGAAACATGTAAAGAAACAAGTGTCAACATTAAAGATGAGTGAGTTCACAGGTTTTCATAAAGTTTGTTTTCTCCGTTATCCCTAACCCGGGATAACGTATTGGTTCCATTATTCCAACCCGGAATAATAAGTTGTTGCTTCCAATATTCCAAACCCGGAATATTAAGTTGTTGTTTCCAATATTCCATACCAGGAATATTAAGTTGTTGTTTCCAATATTCCAAACCCGGAATATTAAGTTGTTGTTTCCATTATCCCAACCCGGGATAATATCGTAGTTTCGTAATTAAGTTCAATGTTAACATATATAGGTAGCTAGCCTAAAGTCATGTCACGTAAGAGTTCGCGATCAAAGCTGACTGTTGTGCCTCCGTTTTGCCAGGCCTATCACTGACCATGGCGAAGTTAGGCCAAATTATTCACCCGTTGACCATACCCGGTCGGCTAGCGCGACTAGCTCGGATGGGGCTTGTCGGGCCCAGTAGTACTACTTATAATTCCCCCGCTATTAAACCCAATACTAACGATCCGAGAGATTGACGAGGACTTAAGTGATAAAGCTGCTTAGTGACCATAACATTACATTAACATTAACTTAGTTACCGAGTAGTTATGTGACGTTAAATTCGTATAACGTAAAGAGTTTGAGTTTGAGAGTGTATACATGTTTCTCCCCCTGTTGTTTAAAAACCGGATAAAGTTAGGGGCCGTGAACTCACCTTTATTTGCTCGGTTAGTGTAGCAAAGATGTTATAAGAGATGGGACCGCTAGTTGCGTCCTAACAAACCAATTAATTCCAAGTCAGTGTGTGAACACACCAATACAAATTCTACACGTAATTTACGCACAAAGTGATACACACAAACAACATATCTAACACTCAAACATGCATGCAAGTATCCTCATGTGAACCTAGTGATCAAAACAACTTATCATAAACATAAATCAATTCATGCCACAATTTGGTGCACACAATCACAAGTTATCAAATTTCAGCTTAACACTCATAACTCAGCTGTTTTCTAGGAATTTTATAAAATAGTTCCAACATTCCAAAAATTCCAATATTTTTACAGTAGGTGACATTTATACCATAGAAATTTATATAAATTTTCCAAGTCCTAAATCTTTACCAATTAACCATAAATATTAATATACTAGGCTGCAGTCAGATTTATCACTTTCTGACTGCAGTCCACGGAAGAATTTATTTAAAAATCACCGATTGTCCAATTAACGAAATTCCAGTTGGAGTTTCCCGGAAATTTCGATACCTAGTTGCTGTACAAAATTCATGACTCGACTCCCTACTGATTTTAAAATCCAGCTCGATAAACAACCAACAAAATTTCAGGATTTTCACAGCTTTAGTTACTGAACTTATTTGGCCCTTTAAAAATATCAAACGACTTCAGAAAATTATGAATCCAGCGCCATTAGATTCCTTATTCAAATCTCTACGTTCTAGACATCAGAAAATCCGTTTTTCGACAACTAACGACCGAGTTACAGCCAGATGAAGTCGGCTGTAACTATTACTCAGTAGTTATTTTCAGCATATTATTATTACAATTTGCATAAACCGTTCCTATTGATCAACCTAAGCGAGCAAGAACCGATTTTTAATCATAGATCACTACTAATAACTTATCCATGCAAACCCTAGTTCTTACTTCTAGTTTTTACAAACAAATCACAGTCGCAAGCTATGAGTTCCGAAAACAATCATGCGTATAAACAACAATCAATTCAGCCGATTATATTCAACATATAAAACCCGAAACAACTAATCAATTAATCATTCAATCCGAAACAAAATCAACACACATCTAACCGAATATGATCTTGTAACATATGCTGGATTCTAACCTTTGATAACTAGGTAAATAGGCCGAGACTTGGACGAGAATGGATTCGGATATTCAAGCAATGATCACGACCGAAGGAGCGAGATGAACCACTTGCTGTCGCGACCGAGGGATGATGATGGAGCAGGCTGATTTGTGATCGAATAGAGATGAACAAAGGCTGATCCCGCGACCGGATGGAAGTGAACAAGGGCTGCCGACGGCTGTTGAACTTTTAGGGTTTTGTGTTGTGAATGAAGGCATGCATGAGTTTGTATTTATAGGCGCACAAGATGATCAGGGTCGCGGTTTTAGTTGGAGCTTGTGGCCGAGAGACTAGGGCGGTCGGTTGGGTTTTGATCATGTGGCCGAGGACTTGGGTTGCATGCAAATGGGTTTTCGGTTTGGGTTGTTCTCGGCCGAGTAGTTAGAGTTTTAGGTTTTGATCTCGCGGCCAAGACATGTTTGAGTCCTAAACTTGGTTAATTCCTAGAGTTACAATGAATCAAAGTTGGTTCGTGTCGCGGTTCGGTTCAGTTCGTGTACATATCTACTGTAATTATTCTATAACTAAAACAATCACACAACACACATCACGTATTCATTAACTCGTACATGTTCATACCCATAGCACGTAATTAGTTTGACAAGTATTACGTTTAAGTTATCCGAAAAACCCGGGATATCACATTATCCCCATGTTGAAAGAATTTTCGTCCCGAAAATTGAGTAAACGCGGTTTAGCATGTAGCGTACGTGTTTAGAGTGCCACGCACAAAGAGTTAGTTCGTTTACAAGAAGTTCCCAAGTGCCATACACAAAGATTTCCAAGTGCCATGCACATGAATTTAGTCAACAATAGTACACGAAAGTATGAGAAGTTTCCAGGTTGTCACATCATCCCCATGTTGAAAGAATTTTCGTCCCGAAAATTTAGTTACTGGTATCATTAGTTCGCTGCTCAGTTGCGAAGAGGTGCGGGTATTTGCTTTTCATTTGATCCTCTCTTTCCCACGTGAACTCCGGTCCACGCTTAGAGTCCCAACGAACCTTAACGATCGGAATTTTGCTGTGCCTTCGAGTCTTGATCTCACGATCTCGATAGGCTGTTCCACAAAGTGCAGTTGTTCATCCACTTGGATCTCATCTAATGGAATGACTAGAGTTTCATCTGATAGACACTTCTTCAGATTTGACACGTGAAATACGTTGTGAACTCCACTGAGTTCGGCAGGAAGGTCTAACTGATAAGCTACGGGTCCAATACGTTTCAAGATTACAAACGGGCCTACGTACCGTGGGTTAAGTTTGCCCCGTTTTCCAAAGCGGATTACACCCTTCCAGGGTGACACCTTTAGTAGGACGCGGTCGCCTACTTGAAATTCGAGCCGGTTTGCGTCGTTGATCAGCGTAGCTTTTCTGTCGATCTCGTGCCGCCGCCATGCGGTTTCTGATTTGTACAATCTTTTCGGTAGCCTCAAGTATTAACTCAGGGCCTGTGAGTTGACTGTCACCGACTTCTGCCCAACAGACCGGTGATCTGCATTTACGACCGTATAATGCCTCAAACGGTGCTGCCGAAATACTCGTATGATAGCTGTTGTTATATGAGAATTCTACTAGAGGCAGGTGGATTTCCTAACTATTTCCGAAGTCCACTACGCATGCCCTAAGCATGTCTTCCAAGGTTTGTATGGTCCTTTCGCTTTGACCATCAGTCTGAGGGTGATAAGCTGTGCTCATATCCAGGCGTGTTCCCAACGCTTTCTGGAGTGACTGCCAGAAGTTTGACATGAAGCGAGCATCTCTGTCTGAGATGATGGACGTTGGCACTCCGTGCCGAGAAACTACTTCCTTAATGTAGATGCGAGTCAACTTCTCCATCTTATCTGTTTCTTTAATAGCTAGGAAGTGTGCGGACTTAGTTAAACGATCCACGATCACCCAGATGGTATCGCAACCACCCAAGGTTCGCGAGAGTTTAGTGATGAAATCCATTGAGATCTGATCCCATTTCCACACTGGGATCTCAGGTTGTTGGAGTAGCCCCGATGGCTTTTGATACTCCACCTTGACTTTTGCACAAGTCAAACATTTACTCACGTAGGTGGCTATATCGGCTTTCATGTTGGGCCACCAATACGCAGCTTTAAGGTCTTGATACATCTTATCCGAACCCGGATGGACAGAGTATCGAGATTTGTGAGCTTCATCCATGACTAGCTCTCTGAGGTTTCCGTAGAGAGGTACCCATATGCGATTCATGAAATACCGGGCTCCATTGGGCTTTACTTCCCAATCGCGTTCCATTTTTCCCACTGATTCGGCTTTGATGTTTTCCTCCTTAACTGCTTCTAACTGGGCGTCGCGTATTTGTTCGGGTAACCCCGAATGAATAGTGAGTTGTAATGCTCGTACACGACGAGGTTTCAAGTGTTCCTTCCTACTGAGGGCATCAGCTACCACGTTAGCTTTACCCGGGTGGTACCGAATGGCACACTCATAATCGTTCAAGAGTTCGACCCAGCGACGCTGTCGCATGTTCAACTCCTTCTGATCAAAGATGTGTTGGAGGCTTTTGTGGTCCGTAAAGATTGTGCACTTTGTTCCATAGAGGTAGTGTCTCCAAATCTTAAGTGCAAACACTACTGCTCCCAATTCCAGGTCATGCGTCGTGTAGTTTTTCTCGTGAACCTTCAGTTGTCGCGACGCATACGCGATGACTTTATCGCGTTGCATGAGTACGCATCCCAATCCCTGAATGGAAGCATCACAATACACTACAAAGTCATCTGTCCCTTCCGGCAAGGACAGAATGGGTGCACTGCAAAGTTTCTGCTTCAGCAATTGAAATGCTGCTTCTTGCTTGTCACCCCAAGTATACTTGATACCTTTCTGGGTGAGGGTAGTAAGCGGTTGTGCGATCTTTGAGAATCCCTCGATGAAACGTCTGTAGTAACTAGCCAATCCCAAAAATTGGCGGATCTCCGTCGATGTCTTGGGTGCTTCCCAGTTTTTGATGGCTTCAATCTTGGCAGGGTCTACGTGGATACCCCTTTCATTCACGATATGCCCGAGAAACTGAACTTCCCGAATCCAGAAATCACACTTCGAAAGCTTGGCATATAGTTTTTCCTGTTGAAGTAGCCCTAGCAGTAATCGTAGATGTTCCGCATGTTCTTCTTCACTTTTGGAGTAGATCAGTATGTCATCGATGAGCACAATGACAAACTTGTCGAGGTATGGTTTACACACGCGGTTCATGAGGTCCATGAACACCGCGGGTGCGTTGGTGAGACCGAAGGGCATGACCAAGAACTCGTAATGGCCATACCGAGTGCGAAATGCGGTCTTGGCGATATCCTCCTCCCTGACGCATAGCTGGTGGTAACCGGACCGTAAATCAATCTTAGAGTAGTAACTTGACCCTTGAAGTTGGTCGAATAGATCGTCGATGCGAGGTAACGGGTATCGGTTCTTGACAGTAACCTTGTTGAGTTCCCTATAGTCGATGCACATGCGGAAAGTCCCGTCCTTTTTCTTGACAAAAAGGACTGGAGCTCCCCATGGCGAAACGCTTGGTCGGATAAATCCTTTCTCTAAAAGTTCCTGAAGTTGGGTAGACAGCTCCTGCAGCTCGGCTGGAGCTAGGCGGTATGGAGCCTTGGCGATAGGAGTTGCATTGCTTGCCAATTCGATTTCAAACTCCAATTGTCGATGTGGTGGAAGACCAGGTAGTTCTTCTGGGAATACATCACAAAAATCACGGACGACAGGGATGTCTTCTATACGTTTCTCGTCCTTAGGCTGTTCGGTAATCAGTGCGAGTAAAGCGAATGAGTTCTTTCTCCGAAGATACTTCTGCGCTTGCATGTAAGAGATGATGTTGGTGACGGCGCTTGCCTTATCGCCTTGTACCGTCAGGATTTCGTCGTTCGAGAGTGGAATACGGATAGATTTTTCGAAGCAGAGAACTTCAGCCCGGACGTCGGATAGCCAGTCCATTCCGACTACCACGTCAAAACTACCCAGGGTAGTTATCATCAGATCAATGGTAAAAGTGTGGCCTGCGAGTTTGAGTTGACAGCCGGATACTATTTGGGTCAAATCTACAGATTTACCGTCGGCTAATTCTATAACATAAGGGGTCTCTAATGGTTTAAGCGTGAGATTTAGGTTCTTCCTAAAAGACTCAGATATAAAGCTCCTATCCGCACCCGTATCAAAAAGCACAGAAGCAAAATGTTCATTAAGGGGAAACTTACCGGTGACCACGTTCGTGTCGTTTCTGGCCTCTCCGCGGCCCAATGTAAATGCACGACCTTTGGCACCTCCGGTGCCACCGTTCCCATTATTGTTGTTGTTATTATTGTTGTTGTGGTTATTGTGGTTGTTTCCACCATTATTGTTGTTGTTACGCAATTGTGGGCAGTCTCTTCTGAAGTGTGCAGTACTACCACACTGATAGCATCCCGGTTTATACCTTGCTGCTGACCCTGGGGTTGATTTTGATTTTGTCGGGACATGATTTCCCCACGACAATCCTTTGCCGCATGACCCACTTTGCCACATCTTTGGCATCGATTTCCAGCACAAGGGCCGTTATGGTGGAGATTACAGCGGTTGCACTGCGGCTTTCGACCTGCATAGCCGCTTGCATTCGGGTTGTTGTTGTTGTTGTTGTTGGCGGGTTGATTTTGGTGACCCCGGTGGCTGTTGTAATGATTGAACCGTTTCTGGTTCCCTTGCTGCGGATGAGATGACGAAGACTGTCGAATAGTGGAGTCTTCAAACTTTCTTTTGTTATCCGGGGCAACTTCAGTTGCACCCCGTGCTGGCAGTTTCTTCTGTTCCACCGCCTTATCGGTGAGTTTGTGAGCCAATCGGATTGCTTGATGTTCTGTTACAGGGTTACTAGCCATTACCATACCCTGAATTTCCGGAACCAGACCCCCGAGATAGAACTCGAGTCTTTTCTCCACAGTGTTGGCCAATTCGGGACACAGAAATACCAAATCATGATGTTTTGCGGTGTAAGCTTCAATTTCCGATCCCACCATCTTGTGGTTCCATAAAGCTTGCTCTAACTGTTGCACTCTGTCTCGTGGACAGTACTCCTCTTTAATTAGGGCCTTGAACTCAGCCCATGCCATTGCATTCGCAGCTATAAGTCCACGTGTTTGGACTTGTGCATTCCACCATGTCAATGCCCCATCTTCCAGTGTTGAGGCTGCGTATTTGACCTTGTTGGCCTCGAGGCAGTTGCACATTTCAAAAACGGATTCAGACTTTTCGATCCAGCGGACCAGTCCAATGGGTCCTTCCGCCCCCGAGAATTTGCTTGGCTTTGCGTCAAGGAACATCTTGTAGGGGTTAAAGCCCCCTCCTGCTGACAGAGAACAGGAAGTCAGCAAGGAATTTTACTAGCCTCACTATTAGATTTTCACGCGAAAATTTAATAATGGTTACCTGCCGGTTGGTTCTGAACACCCGCTAAAGCTGCGTTCACGTGCTCTTGAATCATGGCAGCTAGCTCTTCGGGCGTCAAGTTAAGGTTTCCACGTCTTCCAGTTGCCATTTAGATCTTCGAAACACAACACAAACACACTCCGATAAGTCTATATATCCAATATAGTTATCCTACTTCGTGCTTTAATAATTATCAAGTTATGTCAACTCAATATGTTAAATAGTCAAAAGAAATACTTGATTAACTGAAATTTCAACGTCTTACAAAAGTGAAAATCAAACATACGAATTCACTATAAAGTCTCAAGTTTAAACACAAGTGGGAAAATAAATAAACTGAAGGAAAACAAATAAAATAAGTGGGACGTGTCAGTCGTCTACGTCTCCATCCCCCAAGTCACTGTCGTTGCCGTCATCCTGCGCGGCATTTCCAGCTTCTACAGCTGGGTCCTCCTTCGGATCCTCTTCAGGGTCCTCCTCTGGATCCTCTACTACCGGCACTGGAGGGGCCGGTGCTGGTGCAAGTGCTTGATTTTGCAGTTCCTGAATGTTCCAACTATTTTCCAGGACTCTGTCCTCAAGCCAGTCGGCTCTTATCTGCTCAGCACGCAGATCTCTGGCTATGGTGTTACGAGCTATCTTACTCGTACGATGCTCTTCCTCGAGCGAGTCAGTCTTACCTGTAAGGTGTCGGATCATCCATCCTTGTGCTAGGATGGTTTCCTGCATTGTTTCTAGCTGTTTTTGTTGTGTGTGTACCAGGACTCTAAGTATGTCAATTCCTATTTCTACAGGGTTAACCGGTTCAACCGGTACAACAATAGTTGGGCGTAACGACGACTCCTCCCCCAGAGCGAGCCTTTTCCTCGCAGCTGAGCGTGTCTCCACGCCATAAGATGGTATGGGTTCCACCATTGGTGCTTTTCCTGGTGCCCTTCGTGGCGTAGGTCTGTCGGATGATGATGACGATGAGGATGATGACATTGCCTGTTAGGTCGTGTAGTTAGTTACGAGTTGTTTTCATTTCTTATTATGAAGGCATAATCTACATAACACAGTTGTGGTATATTACATAACAAGATATAATAATTCGGTGCCAAACTAAGTCTAGTGTCGTGATATCAGCTATAGTTTAGGTCTACTTCTAATGCAAACCTGGTTCTCTATAGCTAGTGGCTCTGATACCAATCTGTCACACCCTCAATTTCCACTTGCGGAGTTTTACCGCGAGGCGTGTGAACAAACCAGAATCTGAAACACTAGTACGTCGAATGACTCTATATGATTTGATAATACGTTTTCAAAAATCATTTGTCGTAGATTTTATATTGTCTTGATTAGTTACCAATATTTAGCAGATGCATCAGTTTTTAAAGTTTGAGCGGAAGCATAAATAAGTAGTGAAGCGGGCGCCAACACAAACGCCAAAACAAATGAAAAATCCCAAAACAATATTGATAAATAAGACTCGATAAAAGATGTCTTGTTCAATGCATGTGCGTGCACCTAGAGCTCCTAGCGTCCTGAGAAACATGTAAAGAAACAAGTGTCAACATTAAAGATGAGTGAGTTCACAGGTTTTCATAAATTCGTTTGTTCGGTTATAGTTTGTTTTCTCCGTTATCCCTAACTCGGGATAACGTATTGGTTCCATTATTCCAACCCGGAATAATAAGTTGTTGCTTCCAATATTCCAAACCCGGAATATTAAGTTGTTGTTTCCAATATTCCATACCAGGAATATTAAGTTGTTGTTTCCAATATTCCAAACCCGGAATATTAAGTTGTTGTTTCCATTATCCCAACCCGGGATAATATCGTAGTTTCGTAATTAAGTTCAATGTTAACATATATAGGTAGCTAGCCTAAAGTCATGTCACGTAAGAGTTCGCGATCGAAGCTGACTGTTGTGCCTCCGTTTTGCCAGGCCTTTCACTGACCATGGCGAAGTTAGGCCAAATTATTCACCTGTTGACCATACCCGGTCGGCTAGCGCGACTAGCTCGGATGGGGCTTGTCGGGCCCAGTAGTACTACTTATAATTCCCCCGCTATTAAACCCAATACTAACGATCCGAGAGATTGACGAGGACTTAAGTGATAAAGCTGCTTAGTGACCATAACATTACATTAACATTAACTTAGTTACCGAGTAGTTATGTGACGTTAAATTCGTATAACGTAAAGAGTTTGAGTTTGAGAGTGTATACATGTTTCTCCCCCTGTTGTTTAAAAACCGGATAAAGTTAGGGGCCGTGAACTCACCTTTATTTGCTCGGTTAGTGTAGCAAAGATGTTATAAGAGATGGGACCGCTAGTTGCGTCCTAACAAACCAATTAATTCCAAGTCAGTGTGTGAACACACCAATACAAATTCTACACGTAATTTACGCACAAAGTGATACACACAAACAACATATCTAACACTCAAACATGCATGAAAGTATCCTCATGTGAACCTAGTGATCAAAACAACTTATCATAAACATAAATCAATTCATGCCACGATTTGGTGCACACAATCACAAGTTATCAAATTTCAGCTTAACACTCATAACTCAGCTGTTTTCTAGGATTTTTATAAAATAGTTCCAACATTCCAAAAATTCCAATATTTTTACAGTAGGTGACATTTATACCATAGAAATTTATATAAATTTTCCAAGTCCTAAATCTTTACCAATTAACCATAAATATTAATATACTAGGCTGCAGTCAGATTTATCACTTTCTGACTGCAGTCCACGGAAGAATTTATTTTAAAATCACCGATTGTCCAATTAACGAAATTCCAGTTGGAGTTGCCCGGAAATTTTCATACCTAGTTTCTGTACAAAATTTATGACTCGACTCCCTACTGATTTTAAAATCCAGCTCGATAAACAACCAACAAAATTTCAGGATTTTCACAGCTTTAGTTACTGAACTTATTTGGCCCTTTAAAAATATCAAACGACTTCAGAAAATTATGAATCCAGCGCCATTAGATTCCTTATTCAAATCTCTACGTTCTAGACATCAGAAAATCCGTTTTTCGACAACTAACGACCGAGTTACAGCCAGATGAAGTCGGCTGTAACTATTACTCTGTAGTTATTTTCAGCATATTATTATTACAATTTGCATAAACCGTTCCTATTGATCAACCTAAGCGAGCAAGAACCGATTTTTAATCATAGATCACTACTAATAACTTATCCATGCAAACCCTAGTTCTTACTTCTAGTTTTTACAAACAAATCACAGTCGCAAGCTATGAGTTCCGAAAACAATCATGCGTATAAACAACAATCAATTCAGCCGATTATATTCAACATATAAAACCCGAAACAACTAATCAATTAATCATTCAATCCGAAACAAAATCAACACACATCTAACCGAATATGATCTTGTAACATATGCTGGATTCTAACCTTTGATAACTAGGTAAATAGGCCGAGACTTGGACGAGAATGGATTCGGATATTCAAGCAATGATCACGACCGAAGGAGCGAGATGAACCACTTGCTGTCGCGACCGAGGGATGATGATGGAGCAGGCTGATTTGAGATCGAATAGAGATGAACAAAGGCTGATCCCGCGACCGGATGGAAGTGAACAAGGGCTGCCGACGGCTGTTGAACTTTTAGGGTTTTGTGTTGTGAATGAAGGCATGCATGAGTTTGTATTTATAGGCGCACAAGATGATAAGGGTCGCGGTTTTAGTTGGAGCTTGTGGCCGAGAGACTAGGGCGGTCGGTTGGGTTTTGATCATGTGGCCGAGGACTTGGGTTGCATGCAAATGGGTTTTCGGTTTGGGTTGTTCTCGGCCGAGTAGTTAGAGTTTTAGGTTTTGATCTCGCGGCCAAGACATGTTTGAGTCCTAAACTTGGTTAATTCCTAGAGTTACAATGAATCAAAGTTGGTTCGTGTCGCGGTTCGGTTCAGTTCGTGTACATATCTACTGTAATTATTCTATAACTAAAACAATCACACAACACACATCACGTATTCATTAACTCGTACATGTTCATACCCATAGCACGTAATTAGTTTGACAAGTATTACGTTTAAGTTATCCGAAAAACCCGGGATATCACAGTATGTTTACATTTCTGCATTCAATATTAAAAATCCAAAAAGATTTTCTCTCATATCTTCCATGGAAACCTAATAATGTTGAATGTGAGCCGGACAAAGGAGACTGTTAAGAAACTGTTTGTGTGTGGATACGTGTGATTGTTCTTAATCATCAAATCTTAGAGTTTCGGAGCATAATTTGAGGAGAAGCTGGATAAAACACTGTTCAAAGATTTCATTAAGCTCAAAGCTAGGGGGTTTGTAATCTAAGGATCAAAGCAAAGATTGAAGATACCGGAAAGCTTAAAGCAAGGGGGAAAACTTAAAGCTAGGGGGAGCATGTTGATTAAGAGTTTTATCAAGAAAAAGCTTAAGAAAGAGGAAGTGGATATATAGATCAAGATGTTAAAGTTTATTCAAGAACTAAAGATCGGAAGACTTAGAAGATTTTAAAAGTCAATGACTACGGCAACATCCAAGGGGGAGTCTGTTGGTGCATATGTCTGTTGCCTACGTCATTATGTACTGAGTCTGAGTGTATAAGGCTTAATCTGTTAGAAATGAGGCGTATTTAAGTGAAAAATTTAGGTCAAGTTCGCTGGTAATGGTGTGTATGAAGTCAAGTTCGGCCTAACTTGACTAGGTCAAGTTCGCCCGAACATATTCTCTCACCAGCGAACTTGTTATGCTATAAATAGGTAGCTTGGTTATTTCATTTGTAACTTCTAGAGATTTTATCACGACAGAGGCGAAGCTCTGTCCAAGTGTTTCCAGGATCTGTAACGTTGAATATTAATGAAATGGTGATTAAATAGAAACAAATGAGTGTATCCAATGTCGCCTAAGCAAACGGATTCCGCACGTTTACCTTAGGTTTGCTAGATTAGTGCCCGAACGATCCATACAACGGACCTACAAGACTTGTAGGACCGATCCTCACTGCATAGGAACCTAGATTGGATCTCTATTGTCCATAATAGCGGAAATATTATGACAAGTTTACCAAATAACAAGAATTAGTCAATTAAACGTCAATTTTATTGATATAACGTCGAGTCTCCAAATTAACAGAGCTTCGCCTCAGAAATGCCAAAGTTACAAATGAGAGAAGCTAGCTAGCTATTTATAGAGTGTGAAGTTCGCTCATGGAGGAGATGAGTTCGGGCGAACTTGCCTAATCAAGTTCGACCGAACTTGACATTCCATGTGCCTCATGGGCGAACTTGATCTCTTAACACATAAATATTACTTTTTGCTAGCCTAATCAACTCTAATCTATACAGATTCGATATAAGACTAAGACATAGACATTCTGCACCAACAGACTCCCCCTTGGATATCGTCTTCGTCTTATATCAGTCTTCAAAACTCTATCTTCAAAATAAACATTAACGAACACGGCCGAAGAAGTTCTTGTAAGGCTTCTTTCGTCGTTCTTGCTTCGGATCTGGCGTCTAATATGTAGGAGGCACTTTGTTCATAAACTGAAACCTTCTAAGCCTTGCCGCCTTACCTATCTCGTGTATAACTTCTAGACGCTTTTCTTCCTTAAGAAACTCAACCCGTTCTAGCTCTCTCCAGCTTGTCTGCCACATCTTTCCTGAATTCACTTCATGCGCATAGCAAACATTCACAACTCTTTGATATTGCATAGCCTTTTCTTTTTAACATTCCTCGAATACTATTTTGCTGTGGAACAAGCACTTGATATATTCTCTTGAACAGTTTACAAGCCATATCGGGTCTAGTATCCTAATTGTTCTCCATAGCCCCCTCATGCCTTGAAATCCCAATATCTCAACTCTTTCTTTTGTGATATCCAGATGTTCTTCAAATCGTAACACAATAACAACCTCACATGTGGTTGGATCTATCTGCCACCACTTGAACACTGGATAGAAATTTTGCTCAATCGGCATCAACGGCATGTTTTTCATCGCTCTTGGTCGTTTTATTATCAACGTTATATCCTTTTCTCCTGTCTTCTTATTTGTTTTGATTCGGCGACCTGGAATAAATGGCTTCCAATACTTGAATCCCTTTGTCGCTTCAAACTTGATCATTTTCCAAAGTAACTGATCAATATACTTCATATTATATGTGACATTCACTGTTTGCACAAGCTCCTCAACATCCCAATACGGTAGTGTCTTGAAATCTTCTAAGTATTTGAAGTATTGCACTCCAAACTCACGTTTTATAGCATACACATTCAACTCCTTGAACCACCCCCAACTTAGGATATACCCCAATGACACATCTTTATCTCTGGTAAAGAATGCTAGAGGATGTCGAAACTTACGTTCGCGCGGCATCTCTTTGAACCAGGACATCTTAGCTTGAGCTATTTATACTTTGTCATTGGTTTCGGAACTTTGCCTTCACGTATCGATTCTTCAATTTTCTCATTCATCCGTTTTGTCAGTGAATTGTCCAAGAAAAGTTAAAAATAGAAGAAATGAGTAGAAGATGAGATGTTCTATGTCCAATATCTTCAAATTAGGCTAATCCTGCTCTGATACCACTTGTAGGTCCGTTGTACGGATCGTTCGGGCACTAATCTGACAAACCTAAGGTAAACGTGCGGAATCCGTTTGCTTAGGCGCCATTGGATACACTCATTTGTTTCTATTTAATCACCGTTTCATTAATATTCAACGTTACAGATCCTGGAAACACTTGGACAGAGCTTCGCCTCTGTCGTGACAAAATCTCTAGAAGTTACAAATAAAATAACCAAGGCACCTATTTATAGCATAACAAGTTCGCTGGTGAGAGAATATGTTCGGGCGAACTTGACCTAGTCAAGTTCGGCCGAACTTGACTTCATACACACCATTACCAACTAACTTGACCTAAATCTCACTTAAATACGCCTCGTTTCTAACAGATTAAGCCTTATACACTCAGACTCAGTACATAATGACGTAGGCAACATACATATGCACCAACGAACCCCAGTAAAATGCAAAGTTTTTGGATAATCCCACGAATACTCTTAAATATGAACAAGTGCAACTATGTTTGAAAGAAGATTGCTAAGTTCAAAGATCAATTAGAAAATTACTTAAAGGATGATATCCTGATGCAATAAGCTGATCCTGCACAGACAGGGGACATCTATGTTGGGGACATTGCAAAGGATTCAAAGGTTGAAGTTGGAAATTATTGCATAAGTGTTTCTGGTATGGCTTTTTATTTTTCAGAACTTGAAAGCCCTATCTGAATAACCTAAGTTTTCTATAAAGTAATGTTCAACCAAGCCTTTGTCTAATATTAAAAAAAACAAAGTATTAACCATTTCTATCAGTATCCTGACCAGGATATTTGATCAGAATATTTCAAACATATTTCTCAAAACAAAAACATAACAACAACAGATAAGGCTAAAAGATTAGTCTATTATTAGCAAACCAAAATGTCACACTCCTGGTTTCGTCTTAAACCAAGACCCATCCACCAAGAGTGTGATAAGTTCTAAAGCATATAAACGTTGATGACTAAAGGCTTTATCCTAAAACTCAGGATCCCTCCACCTCTAGTCATCACAAAGTACTAATATTTAAAATGCAGGAAATATAAAGTGTTCAAATGCAGGGAAAGTAAATTGTTTAGGGGTTACAGACCATCAAATTTAAAAAGTGGGCTCCACCCTAGGCATCAATATCCATCATCGCCCACCTCGTTGCCCTTATGCTGCAGCACCTTCAGCAGCATCCTTGGCAGCATCACTTACCACATCTTCACCATCACCACTAGCCTCGCCACCAGCATCCACTCCAGCATCAGCCCCAGGACCCTTTTCAGCCTCAACCGCCACCTCAGTCGCCTTGGAAGACTCAGCAACCGTTGGCTTGGCAGGATATTGCACAGGATTGCCGCCGAGATCCTTCAATTTCGCCTCCCAAGCGGTAATATTCCATGTGGGGCATTCAAAGCCCGCAGCCTTGGCTTCATAAGCCATCTTCAATCTGGCTTGGATGAGGGAAATTACCATGGACCCTTTGAGGCTATCATGATAGGAGACCATATCTAGCTCATGTTGGGCTTGTGCAGCATCCAGTTTGGCCTGAACGTCCGAAGTAGCTTTCTCGAGAGCGGCCTTAACATCCTGGGAGACCTTTTTCAAATTGTCCTCGTAAAAGCGGGTCCTCGTGGCAGCCATTGTCCTCAGCTCCTCGACGGTTGTCTCTGCTTTTTTGGTCCTGGCCTCATGAAAAACGACTGTCCCATAAGCTTCGTCGTACACAGCCAACAGACGGTTTAGGCCTTACAAAGCCGGACACAGGTATCAATATATATGTTCGGGATATCACTTCAGTATATACTTGCAGGATACAGGATCAAGATATTTACCTGGCTAATCTGACTGCTGGACTCTGCGAACCCAAGGTTCTCATAAATAGAGACTTCAGCAGATGCAGCGGGAGAGTCTGTCTCATTTCTCTTTCGGGAACTAGAAGCCCGGGGCTTTGAGGATGAGGAAGGCTTAGGAACAACGGTTGGCTTGGAGCTTGAAGAGGGCTTCGATGCAAAGGAGGGTTTGGAGCTTGGCTCTTTCTTCACTAGTGCGAGTCCAGAGTAGCCATCTATCTCGTCTAGGTCGAAAACCTCAGGGGTCTTGGCTGGTTCTGCATGAACAGGGAGGTAATTTTAGACTTAATTAATCAATATCCTGACTAACAGAATGTACGCAGGATATTGAACAGGATCCTTACGAGACATGTTTGAACTTGAGTGTTGGGTTGAGGATGCTGTAGGCGGAATGAAACTTCTTTCGGAATTCGGAAGCTGGTAGACTGCTTTGATCCTCTTCTCTGAATCAGCGAGGGGAGGTGCTAGTTTCCTGAAGTCAGCTGCACAAAACATAAGGAAGATATTAGACAAGATATTGAACAGGATATATCTAAGGATAACCCTAAAACCCTAGTTCCTACCCTTGGTTAACCACTTCACCGGATAATCTGCTCCACCAGGAATTGAATATCTTTTTACAAAAAAGAACTTGGATTTCCATTCCACTTCATTCCTGGTGGCCCGGAGTATCAAAGGATCGCTGGAAGTGGAGTAAAACAGGAACCGATTAGACCCATGGAATCTTAGCCGGTAAGCAATAGGGAGATCATTGACGCAGAGCTCAGGAATGTGCTCGTTCTTGACGCGATGAAGAACTACCAAAACCCTCCAAAGCATGGGCATGGTTTGACAGAAACTAAGACTGGTGGTATGAATGTAATCGGTGATGAAACCAGAAAAGGGAAATCGAAGGCCCAAGGTAAACAGATAAGCATTAAAACAGAGCCACTCATCGGATGCCATATCTGACCGGATTTCCCGATCATATGGCCGGAATACCGTCCCTTCCGGGAAGATACCCGAAGTCCTGAGGGCCGACATATGTGCATTGTCAAACGAACAAACTTTTTTCTCGGGATTTTGAAGAAGGTTTTGTGGTGTGAACGAAGGTGCAGAATCACCGGAGCTTGACCCTGTCTGTCTTGTCATATCTTCGCGGAATTAGAGAATAGAAGAAGAAAAGGAATTAAGAAAGGGAGAAATAATTTACCTTTTGATTTGTTGAGGAAGACAGATGACAATAGAGATGAGACAATATAGGGGGGATGATGAGTGTTTATAGCCTGGGCAGTTACAAGTTGTCACATCAAAGTCCTATCCCTTAATTACCTTGAAACTCGTAAAAAATGTAACCGTTAGGGTTTGGTATCCTCAAACGGTAACATTTTTGGGGACAATTGTTATGGGTGAAACTCTGAGCCCATATCCTGAATTATATCTTGACTTAATTATAGCTGTTAACGATCAGGATACTAGACCAGGATATTGGTAATATCCTGAGGCAGTTACTAATTATTTGCGTGCAGGACATAGCTGCGGGATCACAACATTCACGAAGACTCGTTCACCTGAAGACTCGGTCTAAATGGTTAGAAGAAAGACGTTGAAGCCACAATACCTGGTCAATAACGTTCACTAGCGAATATTCCAAGGCATCCCACTATTACAGGAAAGTTTGTTTTTCTTTGTAACTATAAATACCAGATAACCAGATCGATAGGTCACGGTACTCACACTCGCTACTTTCTAATTCTAACACTATCTCTCGCAGTTACACACAAACACTCTTCACTAGCAATTTTTGTAACACTTAGCAATGATCTGGGAATTATCCTACACTGTATCCTGAGTTTTGAAGTAATAAGAAGAACAAGGCAGCTGCGATTGTCAGCTCCCGAGGTTTTATGCCGTAGATCTAGATTGATCAAGGGCTTTCCTTGTACATCTCCTGTCAACTTTACATTTTCGTTCATTGTTTGATTGTTGTTATAGCTCAATATCCTGAGCTGTATCCTGAAAACTATTTTTACAAACAAGCAAACCAACATATTTTTCATAAACACTGCTAGCACACTACCTCACAAAACTAATTTGATCACTTAATTGCTTCGGTAATTTTTGACCAAAACAATGATATTCAAATCAGAAAAGGAACAACAACAAACATGGTCAAAAGCTTAAGTTTCATTTATAAGAACCCCTTTTAAAAGGTTGTCAAAATTGTCAACCCAAACTTCTACCAAAAAATGGCCCGTCGTTTGGGTTGACAAAGGGTGTCCATGATAACGGGTCATACGTTGCAGAATTTAAAGTGCAGGAAATTAGACGAGGGGAATCAAAGGCTTCATCCTCCACAAACAGAAGGACCCATCCGCCTTTGCTACCCCCTATTGTTCAAAGGATCAGTGATCCTTAACCCTAAAACTATTGTTCAAATTACAGAGCAAATTGTTCAAAATAAACCACCATCACAAAACCAACAATCCTAAAAAATGGGATCCGGCCATGTCTACAAATTTCCATCATCGCCCATTGGTGCAGCCTACTCCTTTGCTGCTTCATCACCCTTAGCTTCGCCACCTTCACCACCGCCACCAGCTGCTGCCTCTTCAGGATCCTTCTCACCATTTGGAACGACCTCAAGCATGAGTGTCCCTTCTGGCTCATCGTCATCACTAGCTCCTGCAGCCTCTGCTTCCAAGCCTCTACCTCCTATCCAGCCTTGTCGAAGGAAGGATCCATTGCCTCCTGAGCTATCTGGATACTTGCTTTCAGGATAGCCTTGACATCAGACATTTTAGCCTCATCAGGAGCCTCCAACCAATCCTTGTTCGCCTGAATCGCATCCACTATGGCATGCTTCTCCATGCAATTGATCTCACTCTCCAACTGCGCAATCTTTTTAACTTTAGCAGTGTAGAAGGCTCGGAGATCGGCAACGATTTCTCTACCTCAGCTAACTTTTTCTCTTGCAGGGCTTGGATTTGTGCAACTTTCTGCATAGGATAATATGCAAAGATTAGGATCCTTGATCCTAAAAAATTTTCACACATAAGAGAATTAGTGATCCTTACCTCGGAGACGCAGCTATGGATGTCTTGCTCAAGTTGAGAGGCGTCACTTGGTGGTGCAGGCTCAGATGGCTTCTTCCTCTTGGACCCAGCTTTAGCACGGAGGGTCATGCCCTTGTTCTCCGGTTGGCTTTGGCCTGTGCAAGCTCCTTCTTGAAGGATCGTGGGGAGTTTATTCCTTCGAGTTCCCCAAGGCCAAACTTAGAGGCAGATTTGGAGGAGGATTTAGCAGCACCTGCGATACCAAATTCCAGATAAGTATTCATGATTTAACTAATTAGTTTCAAATACTTACGTATATATACATGCATGCATACTTACTTAACATGGTGTAGGAGGCAGATGTGGTCTCTTCTAGATCCTTGGCCTTTGGATAGAAAGTTCTAACTGTTGTGTCTAGGGCCCAGAAGGCAGCAGCTCTTTCAGCGGAGCAGGCAAGTCTCTCAAGGCAGCAAAGCTAGTCACTGCAAAACAAGATGAAACATGTTACCTTGAAAAAGATGAAAAGAACAGAGTTACTAATGGTCCTATCCTAAGAATGCCATATCCTACCCTTCAAATTCCACTTCTTGGGGAGATATTTTTCGTTGGGAATAGAATCTATTTTGACGAAAAAGAACTGGTTTTTCCAGTTGGTATCGTTCCTGGTGGTCTTGAGGAGTGGAAGAGGATGCTGAGGTTTAGCTTTGAAGAGGTATCTGTGGGATCCCTGGGTTACCAGGTTATATAGATGATGAAGCTCGGTGAGACCAAAAACCAGACCTTCTTTGCTGATTATTTGTTCGAGAGTGTACAGAACCCTCCACAACATAGGCATCGCTTGGTTGTAACACATTCCGGTGTGGCTAAAGAATGTTTGGGTGAATACTGGAAAGGGATAGCTATAGCCTATTTGAACCAGTGCGGTAGGGAAACACATCCAGAAGTCTGATTCACGATCACTTTTCAGTGACGAATCAAAGGGTCCGAAAATGGTTCCCTCCAGGAAACAATGGCGAATCTGATCGATTTCAGGATCAGTGAAACGACAAAGTTCTTAGGAAGGATTTTTGAGAAGATTTTGACTTCTCGGTAGGCTGTTATTTTCAGGATCCTTGACTGGTGAGGACCGAGTGACCATCTTCGCCATGGATTTTGAGAGAGAAAGAAGGAAAAAAGATAAAGGGTTGAGAGAGATAGAGAAAGAGAATACCTGAACGTCTTCGATATGAGGATTTAAAGCAGGGATCTTTGGTTTAAATGGGAAGATCTCATCCCTATCTATCTCCTATATATAATGATGTTTGTTGCAGGGCAGGTCTTATCAGTGACGTCATGGCTGCAACGGCTAGCTCCACTTGCAACAGCTAGTTTGGATAAGCAACGACTATCCGATTTTGATGAAAATATGACTCATCTTGTTACAATTAATTCCTAATATTTTGGGGGCAATTGTTAGGGCATGGATTTTATACTAAGGATCATCCATCCTAAGATTGAGCCTGGATTGCGGATCCTTAGCGAATGGCGCATGAAGTCTGAGGATTTAGGATCCTTATCTAAATCTATGTTTTTCTAACAATTGTTCCTTGTGTATTTGTTTTACGTTTGCAGGTATTGTGTGAAGTGAGTTGAGTCAACACGGGAATATCAGAGGAGTATGCTAATTATGGCACGTGCAAAGAGAGTCATGACCGTTGGTGGAGAACGTGGATGCATGGCTGAAATTTCGGATAGTTAGTTCGTTAGGATTAGCTAGATATTTAGTGGGATATTGAGCTTGACAGACACACGAATTCTGATAAAACACACACTCGCATACATTCTCTGGAATATCACACTCACCACACTCTAGTTTTCATTGTAAACAAGCTCAATATTTCCAAAGTTGTAATCTTTATAGTTCATTATAGTTGGTGATCGGCAGTTTCCATAACCCGAGGTTTTTTATGCCAAAGATCATTCATTGATCAAGGGCTTTTTCCTCGTATAAACCTTTGTGTTCATCTTTCATTACATTCCTAACCTGTTAATTTAGTTGTTTATAATTCAAGCACTCAACCTCACAAATCAGATTTGGTTACATTATCCTTTTGTGATTTTTGACCAAAACAGTATATATAAAGTATATATTTATATATATTGTTTATTTAGAGATCTTGATTTATCCATGTCTAGTTTAAATGCTCAAGTTTGTTCAAGAAATCAATTACTATATATTAGTTTTACTTAGATTAAATGAATAATTATTATCTATATATATGTACATTTATATTTGTATTTACTAATGAAACATAATGTTATTTTAGTTTTTTAAGCGTAATAAAATAAGTATATAAACATTAAATATACGTTTAAGTAACATAGAAGTTAAATAAAAAATAATTGTTAGTCACAAGATTTGAACTTGTGACCTAAAGGATATAAAAGACTTAACCAGTGAGTCACATAATCTTTTATATTTTTCTTATAGAATCCATGGTTGTAAAACAAGGTTTCCAAGGCCGAGTCCCTCTGAGTAGTCGCTACAAGGTAGGTTGCAAAAGTCGCTAGGCGCTCCCTAGTCGGTCGACCGGGGAGTTGAGTCTGATTGTTTCTCTGGTAGCCTAGTTGGTTCAGACTACAGTATCTTTTCTCTAAAACTAACATTCACATATTTAAATCTATATTCCATTTTCATTATAGATTGTCCTTAAAGTTTCAAAAATAAAAATTTAGTTCATGGTTACCTTGGTCAAAAACACATTTTGGTTACGAGAGATGTCGTCGGAAAGTACGTAAGTATCACTAAGATTGATATTTCTTCATCGAAAATGGTTTCGTTTGGCATGTTTTTCGTGGTTAAAGCTTCGAGTGGTTTAGTAGGCGTAGTAGTGAATGAAAAGTGGTGTCGGTAAGGTGTTTGGTTTCAGTTACGGTTACTGTAACCGGGTTTTCTCCACTAGAACAAGGCAAAATGAGAAAGGAGTAGTATAGAGAAAGGAACTAAGCAAGTGAGATGGGATGAGGAAAAACGAATGAAAGGCACTCAATTTATAGGGTAAAAGAAACTTCTAGTTGGTTACAAGTTGCATGGTTTTGCAGAGAAACAATTTTCCAAAGTCAAATTGAATAATTCATGCATACTAAATTTTATTTAAAAATATACTCATCAACCCAATTAAACTTCATCTGACAACTTTTCTATCTTTACATATACAAGATTTTCTATTTGCAAGAATTCTATTAATACAAGTATGTTATTATTATTATATTATTATTATTATTATTATTATTATTATTATTATTATTATTATTGATTTTGTTATTACTATTATTTTAAATTTCTACTTTTAAATAAAAACAAAAAAAAGCATATGTATGTATATATATTTTTCGGTTATTACATATAGAGATAAAACAAAATAAATAAACAAGGATTTACAAGGAAAGCCCTTGATTGATTGTGATCGCTGGCGCAAAACCTTGGGCGCCGACTATAAAGTCGTCTGCCACAGCCAGTATTATTAAAACAATGAAAAATTTACAACTCGAGACCCAGATCGATTGTTTGTACAAGAGAGTCTAGTATGAGTGATTGTGTGATTGCGAGTGTAACGGTTGCAAAATGAAACAAGTGAGTGTGTAAAAGTGACAGTGAGTAGAGGTTAACCCTAATCCGATCGTCTAGCCTCTTATTCATAGTGTAAGTAAATAACTAACATTCTGATACCCAGGGGATACTTCGGAATATTCCTTTATGCCCGTTGCAGACTTGTTCTGTGACGGGAGGTCCGTAGGACAATTCTTAAGTGCTCTAAATTATGTGATCTTTGACACTTAATTAGATTAATTATTGGAATGGGATAACTATGGTTTGTTGCAGGTACAAAAGAGCATAAATTAGTGGTTTTAATGTGTTTGGATGGGAGCTCGTACTTAGTGAAGTCAAGATGCAAAATTGAGGATTTGAATGAGGAACAAGAGAGAAACACCCAGGGATCACCATAGCCTACGGCGCCCACCGTAGGTTACGGTGACGGCTAAAGATTTTGTTGTGCCGTAGTTCAGTTGAATGCCACCGTAGGGGTTTATAATGGCCACCGTAGGCTATGGTGGTGGTGTGACGGGTGGTCCGTAGGACGACCCTTAAGTGCTATAAATGGTATTTTAATCCTACATTTAATCAAGTAATTGTCGAGAATTAGATGACTACGTTTGCTTGTGTTTCAGGTACATATGGAGCTTAAAAATGTGGAAATGAAGCTTCGAATAAGCGCGACTAGATTGGAGATTGAAGGATGGAGCATAAGTGAAATAAATAATTTCTTGGAGTTGAAGAATCAAGAATATAACATGATAGAGGACGAAATTACGAGAACGTAGGCGAAAACGATGAAGAACACGGAGTTGAAATGAAAAAGTTAATGAGAAAACAAATTTTTCATGCTGAAGGCACCATAAGCTATGGTGGCACCGTAGCTTACGGTGGAGCCTGACAAAAATGTGCCGTAAGATAGTTTCTGACCACCATAGGCCATTTCTAAGCCACCGTAAGCTACGGTGGAGCCGTAGCTTACGACGGAGACCAGCGAAAAAAGTTCCAACTGCTCATTAAAATCTGTTTTAAGGTGTCTTTTCATCTCCAATCATTCCCATTCGGTTACCAGCAGTCTAGAGACAAATTTTGGGTGTTCTTGAGAGCTTGGAACAATTTCTAAACATTTTATTAGTGTTTTTAATTACTATGAACATTGATATGTGTGTGATGATGATTGTCCAAGTCATGAGTGGCTAACTCTTTGGTGATCATCCTAGGTTGAAGGTTTGTTTGAGACATTCATGTTCTTGTTTTTATTTCTTGAATAATAGACTTGCAATCTTTGTTGGTTTATTATGGTGTGTTGATATTTGTTTGTAATTTGTTAATTGATGTGTTTGATCATAACCTAAATGGTACGTTCTTGGTGTCGTTGACAATCGAGATATCACAGAAGGGGTTAGGGTTGGATATTGATTAATTGATCATCGGGTAACAACCTCGCATCAGTTTAATCCGAGTACTTAGTTCCCTTTCATCACAACAAGTAACAACACATGAGTCATGTCTATGTGATTCTTTCTAGTGGGATTTGAGCATGAATGTCAATTGAAACCGGATATCTAGGATGGTCATTTGTCTCTAAATTGTTTACATTGCAAAGTACTTAGTTAATCTTAGTTTTGAAACCAAACAATCAAAATCTCTGAAATTACTTTTCTGCAACTTAGTTCAATTTAATTAGTTGATTGATTAAGCTATTTGATAACACATTTTCCACAAACTCCCTGTGTTCGATACCCACTTACCGCTAGCTATTTAGTTGTAATTGGATTATGTTTTCGTGAGACTTCGACATCACGTCAAATTTTGGCGCCGTTGCCGGGGAGTAGTGCGCAACGTGTGTTCATTTAGTAGCTTTTTGTTTGTTACTTTCGGGTTTACGCTGGTTGTGTTAGTGTGCAGGTACTTTTCACAGGTGTATGCATACTAGAGGCTCTCACAAGTCATCACCATTAGCATTTGATCCCGAAATTGAGCGAACCTTACGACAAAACCGAGTTTTACTTTGTGAAAACAAAGTCATCATGGATTTACCAACTCCCACCGCGGGTCAAACATCACCATCCACACCTTCACCCAATCCTACTACCAATCCTACTTCCACATTGGAAGTACAACCAACTAACACCACATCACCAGCAATCACTCAAACCGCAACAACGATGGTTCCGCCATTTTCATCATTTTCCCATCAGCCGGTCAATCATCTTGCACCCTACGAATACCACCAAACCAATTCCAACCCAGTTCAACCATCATCCATACTACATCCACTTTGCAACCTTCACATCAAACGGGTTTTTATCAACCGTCGTCTCAATACATACAATCTTCGGGTGTTGGAGGAGAAGGTTTTTATGATGGGTATGATGATGAGTTTAGAGGGTACGATGAAGACGGGTACTATTATGGGGGAGAAGGAGGTAATTTGGGACCTCAAGGAGGTGTGATGTACCAAAGGCAACAATTGGAACTGATTCAAGAAGTGGTTAGGCAACTAACGGGGGTACAACAAGTTCGTCCACATGGGCCACAGTTTCAACAACCTCCACAAGTTCAAAGACCGATGCAACAACTGCGGTGCAACAACCCCACTACCAACAATTTGCACCTCATATGGGTCGACCAAGAGTACCGTTAGGTGCTCCACGAAGATATCATAGAGAAGTGGTATGGGGAGTTGAAGCTCATTTCCGACCGGTTATCACAAACAACCCTTCTCCGGTGGTAATTCCTCATCATCCGGATGGAAGAACTTTTGAGGTAAGAACCAATGCGCTCCAAAGTTTGCCTAAGTATAAAGGGTTAGCATCGGAAGAACCCTATTTCCATTTAGAAGCCTATGATTCCATTTGCAACACTATTGGAGGTCAAGGATTCTCATCCGATGATGTTAAATTGGTAATTTTCCAATTTTCATTGGAAGATAAGGCGAAGAGGAGGTTTTATACGTTACCTTCTGCATCGATTTATACATTGGCAGAAATGCAACAAAGGTTCTTAGAAGAATTTTTCACCGCTCAAAAGATTAATGATGCGAGAAAAATTATTCGGGAATTTCGGCAACAAGTGGGTGAGATGTTTCATGAAGCATTTGATAGGTTCAACATGATGCTTAAAAATTGTCCACATCATGGGATTGCTCTTTGGGAGCTATTACATGCTTTTCGTGAAGGGTTGAGTGATGGTGATGCCCGTGATTTAACTATGAACAAGAAGATTGGGCCTTCTTGGAACAAATGTCCTTTAATTCTAAACGGCAAGCACAAGCATCAAGGAACAAGAAGTATGTAGTCACAAGACCACAAGTAAACTTCATGGAGGATGTAGAGGTACATACAACTAACCAAATTTATAATGTATGTACTAATTGCAATGAAATAGGGCATACCGCAGATGTTTGTGTGGTGGGGATTATTGAAGGTCAAGCGAAGGAAGTAAATGCTATTCAAGGAGTGTAACATTTGTCAAAAACGGGTTTTCCAAACCCGCTCCATTTGTAATCGAATATCAAGTTATAAATGTTTCGTTGCGTATTTATGTCAATTTTAATTTTTAGTGATGCATAATTAATAAACAAACTAGAATATAAAAGTTATAATTGATAAAAAGTAAAAATAAAATAAATAAAATGAAAAATAGGCTGCCGGGACTCGAACCCGGGTCAGCCGGAAAGAGCTCAAAGACTTATCACACGCACACATAACCACTCCGCCACTTGATGTTTTCTGTGAATTCTAGGAAACAATTAAACTTTATGGTCAATCATGAAGCGATCTGGTTACGCTAACTGTTACCGAAATCGGACACCAAACGTCCAAAAACGTTTGATTGTTCGCGGTTTACCGAATATAACCGATACACCGACACCTCCAATCAATTTAGCTTTGAATGGACTTGAATTCAAGAGTTGATCGGTTTTAATAACCGAAAACTTGCATTTCCTGAATTACTCAAATCATAGTCCCCTCTCGCGACTCAAACACATCTGCAAACCTTTAATTTCATTTCCGCAACACTTTCAGTTCGTCGGAGAAGCTATTTGAACTCACCGGACTTTCGCCGGAAAACCGTGTTTTCCATCAAATCAGTAAGTCTCTCAATTCTTTCATTGTCTATCAGTTGTTAAGCTGTTGCTAACTCAAACCCTTCAATCGGAATCAATTTCAGACGTCGATATCGGATAATTCACTCTCGCCGGAAAACTGCTGAAAATTCTCAATTCTCGCTGTGAAACGGTATAGCCTTATAAACCTCCTAGTAATTCTTGTTGTACTTCAATTTCGCTTTTAGCTAATAAAAATTGTTACTCTGTTCGCTCAGACGAAATCCGTAAAAACAGAGCCGACGACTTGCCGGAATTCTGAGATAAATCGTTTCTCCGGTATGTTTACTTCCAAAATCGTCTCTGCCATTTCATTTTAGTCTTTTGAATGTTTGTCAATCGAATTAAACAAGAAACAATAGAGTAATCGTAGGCTGTGATTCTGTAACGAAGAAGACGAAGTTAGGTTGAGTATAAGTTTAATTTAATTTGGATATTATCTCGGGTTAGACACACAGTCCAGCGGTGGACTTTGTGCACACATATATCACAAGCCGCGAGTTCGATCCTTGACACACGTATGCTCTGTAATAAAGATGTTTTATTTTTCTAACTGAACCGGATTAACTTACGTTAGATGTTAAGTATAATAAAAATCAGTATATTAACCAAGTTAGACAAACAGTCCAGCGGTGGACTGTGTGCAACATTAAATCACAGGTCCCGGGTTTGAGACCTGTTGACGGCACCGGTTTGATAATTAAAATCATTTTTAAAAGTAAATGAATTTTGAATAAATTAAAACTGTATATAATATAATTAAAAACAGAATTATTTCGGGTTAGACACGTAGCTCTGTTGGTAGAGCTGCGTGCACGCGTACGGGAGGTCTCGGGTTCGAGTCCTGCCCGGCGCATACATGCACACAATAGAACCGGTCAAACAGTCAAACAGTCAATGGTCAACGCAAAAGTCAACATTTTTTTATATTTTTATTTATTTAATTTAATTCAAAAATCAATTAAAAATACTTAAAATTAATGTTTTTAAAGATAGGAAATAGCCTTAAACTCACAAAAATATATCTAAAAATCCTATTAAAATTATTAATAAAATCCACTCATTTACTATACCTTCCGTTATTATTTAGTTTAGTTAATCCTCATTGTTCAATCCTTCAAACTCGTGCGCATCTCATCATCTCCAACCGAACGCACCCAATGTGAGTGAATCTCTACAAATTCCCCGTTTTAAACACGTTTTTGGGGTGTATCATGTGTCTTACCATTTATTATATTTAAATCATTGTGCATACATCAGATCATGAACAAATGTGTATTCAGCTTGTATCAACTGTTTGTGTGGTTATTGTTTAGATTTAATTTATTATTTTCAGTACATGCAATATCATAGGCCGCCGCTCCCCATTACATTATGAGCGTTGAGCAGTTCCCCATTACATTATGAGCGTGAACCTGGCGTTGCCAACATACGATCGGCTCCGTTTGATTGAGCCTTGATCGCACAGACATTCATCATAGGCCGTCCGTTCCCCATTACATTATGAGCGTGAACGTGACGTTGCCAACATATACAGTTTCATTCATGTTATATATTCATGCATGTTCATATGTTGTTGTATGTTATTGTTTGTGGATTGTTATTGTTATTGTTGGATTATTTACATTTGCTCGCATATGACTATTGCACAATTTTTCCTTGATAAAAATAACAAGAAATCAATGATAAATGTTTAACTAACAAGGTTCACTCGCCAACTTATGTTGACCCAAAAACCCCCATTTTTACACATGATACAGGTGAACCAGCTGCAGCAAGAAACACATAGGATTGGCTTAGAAGAATAAACTGGTTTAGAGCTTGGATTGTTTAGTTGGTTATTTTCTTTGTATTTGTATGGACATGTTTGGATTATTGAGAATGTAATTTTGACTTTAATAAATATGAAACATATTAGTAAATATCATGAGCTTTGGTGATAACCCAATTATGCCCTGACTCTTATTCCGCTGCGGGTCGGGGTGTGACAGATTGGTATCAGAGCCATGACTATAGGGATATAGGATAGGTTATTAGACCCTTAGAGCCTATACTATAGTTGATTAGAAATTTTTAAGATTTTTGTGTGTTACATGCAAAATTCATGATGTTTATGTTTTACGTTTAATGTTACATTCAATGTTATGCAAGCATGTTCATAAGTACATATTATTATATAATGCCTATCATGAATTATATTCTCATAACATATCATATCCATGAAAGCACACATCACATTATTTTCATGATTGTTTTTACAATGATTTTTGTATTTTCAAATCACATCAAAGTGAGTTCTCATGACGGGCATGTAGTAACTGGAAGGGTACAAGTACCGGTAGTCGGAACGTCCTGTCTAGGCTGGCATTCGTATAAATCCAAAATAAAGGACCAGTTTGCCTACCTGGGGACTAACGATGAGAGTACAAAGTACCTATTAGGCCAAAGCATGCTATACCAAACGTCGTGTGAGCTAACCCCACTTTGAGTTGTCATTGTGTCTACACCTGGACACATTCCGACCATACATCTCGTAAACATATTTCGTGGTTTTCATTCGGGTGATGCGAGTGTTAAATCGCCAATACTAATGTGAATCCTACCAAGCCAATAGACATGGGGCCCACATGACTATACAGGTGAAGGTATGGGGGACATTTGAGGCCCAACATGAGCAAACCCAAGACATCCTATGGATGTAGTTGCATTATTGATATTTATGTTATTTTCATTTTCTTTAAGACACATGACACCTAAGAAGACTCCATAAACTCACAATGTTCCTGTAGATGTCGGCTAGACAACAACGAGGGGGTAAAAGATCAGGAAGGTCTCACGAACGCTTGGCCACTCAAATCGCAAAACAAATGGCCGTGGTGCTTCCTGACATTGTGGTTCAAGTACAACAAGCTCTAGCCACAAATCCCACAAATCCTCCCCAGCAAGAAGACCAGAACATCGGCAACCCTCCTACCAAAAAGTGCTCATATAAACATTTCAAGTCTTGCGATCCTCCTAAATTTGAAGGGACCGAAGGTGTCACTGCTCTCCTCCACTGGTTTGAGGAAATGGGAAACACCTTCCTCAACTGCGATTGTCCCGAGGATCGCAAGGTACGACACGCAACCGGGAGACTATTTGGGGTAGCTCTTACCTGGTGGAATACTGAAAAGGGTAAGAGGGGAATCGAAGATGCTATGGCCTTAATGTGGGAGGAGTTAAGGGAAATCATGACGAGGCGATTCTGTCCTAGAAGTGAGATTAAAAAGTTAGAGGACGAATTTCATTCTTTGAAGCAAAAGGAGGGAGATCATACTTCCTACAACAAGAGGTTCTTAGAGTTGAACCAAATGGTCCCTAACTTGTTCACCCCAGTTTACCGCTTAATCGAGCATTATATTCGAGGTCTGCCCTCGAAAATTCAAGATTCAGTTCTCAGCACTTCGCCAGCAACACTTGAAGCTGCTATGGAACTAGCTACTGAACTGACCGAGAATCAAATTCGCAACGGTAAATTTAAAGAGGAGAAAAAGAAAGCCCCCGTTGAGGGCCAAACCTCAAACCATTCCACCTCCTCCTCTAAGTTTGCTAACAAGAGGAAACGTAACACCAGAAACTTCGCTGTCACACAAACCAATTCCCCTATCCCTGCTGCACCCATTACCCAAGTTGCCCCCTCACCTGCACCATACAAAAGGCCATACTCTGGCCCATTACCAAAATGCAACCGTTGCCAGTACCACCACTTTCCTGATCATCCCTGCCAACATTGCACCGACTGTGGTCGCGCAGGTCATACTGTTCAAACCTGTCGCATACCTCAGCGAACGAACCGCCACCAGCCTTCAACCCAAACCCACCAACAAATAATGGGTCAAGCCCAACAACCCCTACTATTACCACCTACCCAACATTTAGCCCAATCATACTACGAACCCAACTATCCCATGGTGCAACTTATGCGGGCTTGCTACAATTGTGGAGATCCAAGTCACTTTAGAAACACTTGTCCACGTTTGGTGAACATTATACATGCTCAAGCCCAAGCAAATCCGGTGAATCAAGCTAACCAAGCTCCTCCACCTGCAAGAGGAAGAGCTTTGAATATCAACGCTAATCAGGCTAGAACTGACAGCAATGTGGTTAACGGTACGTTTCTTATCAATGGTAGTTATGCATCCATGTTGTTTGATACTGGCGCGGATAAAAGTTTGGTGTCCTTAGAGTTTGAACCCATCCTAAACCAAATTCGTGATAAGCTCATGGAATCCATAACAGTAGAAGTTGCTGACGGAAAACCGGTCTCATTAAACTCATTATACGCAATTGTACTCTCACCTTAAACGACCACGATTTTCCAGTTGACCTCATTCCTATGAAGTTGGGAAGCTTTGACATTATAATTGGTATGGACTGGCTCAGCCAACATCAGGCTGAAGTTGTATGCCGCGAAAAGTTTATACGCATTCCTCTTTCAAACGGTCAGACTCTACGAATCTTTGGAGAAACCCCATCGAAAGGGTTCAGATTAATGTCCTGTCTTCAAGCTCGAAAATATCTTCGCAAGAATTATGTCGCATTTTTAACCCATGTCGTAAAAAAGGGAACCATGGAGAAGAAACTCGAAGACATCCCAGTAGTAAAAGTTTTCCCGCAAGTTTTTCCTGACGACATTTCAGGATTTCCTCCCTTGAGAGAAGTCGAATTCCGCATCGATCTTATACCTGGTGCTACACCAGTTGCAAAGTCTCCTTATAGGTTAGCCCCCTCTGAAATGCAAGAGTTAGCCAGTCAATTGCAAGAGTTGACTGACAAAGGATTCATACGTCCTAGCTCCTCGCCTTGGGGTGCACCTGTCCTTTTTGTGAAGAAGAAAGATGGAACGTTTCGCATGTGCATCGACTACAGAGAACTCAACAAGTTAACGATCAAGAATCGCTATCCATTACCTCGCATTGATGATCTTCTTGACCAACTTCAAGGCGCCAGCTATTTTTCAAAAATCGACCTTCGTTCTGGTTATCATCAACTCAGAGTACATGAAGAAGACATCCCAAAGACCGCTTTCCGAACTCGTTATGGTCATTATGAATTCATGGTCATGCCATTTGGTTTAACCAACTCTCCAGCTGTCTTCATGGATCTAATGAATAGAGTCTGCAAACCCTATCTCGATCGTTTTGTTATAGTCTTCATCGACGACATCCTCATTTATTCAAAGTCTAAGTATGATCATGAACGGCATCTTCGACTCATCCTTACACTCTTAGAGAATGAAAAGCTTTACGCCAAATTCTCCAAATGCGAATTCTGGTTAAAAGAGGTACAATTCCTTGGACATGTAGTCAATGACAAGGGAATATATGTCGACCCCTCAAAGATCAAAGCGGTACAAGAATGGCAAGCGCCACGTACGCCAACTGAAGTAAGATCATTCCTTGGTTTGGCTGGTTATTATCGCCGTTTCATTTCAAACTTCTCTCGCATTGCTGTACCACTCACGGCTTTAACTCATAAAGGAAAACCCTTCATATGGGGACCCAAACAAGAAGAAGCCTTCCAAACCCTTAAACAAAGACTCTGTGATGCACCAATCCTCACTATTCTTGAAGGTTGTGATGACTTCGTGGTTTATTGCGACGCGTCAGGGCAAGGACTAGGCTGTGTTCTAATGCAAAGAGGAAAGGTTATAGCTTATGCTTCGAGACAACTCAAGACTCATGAGAAGAACTACACCACCCATGACCTAGAACTTGGAGCCGTTGTGTTCGCTCTTAAGATATGGAGACATTATCTCTACGGTACTAAGTGTGAAATATACACTGACCACAAGAGTCTTCAACATATCTTCAATCAAAAGGAGTTAAACATGAGGCAACGAAGATGGGTCGAACTTCTAAATGACTACGACTGTGAAATTCGGTACCACCCTGGCAAGGCAAATGTGGTGGCTGATGCACTCAGTCGAAAGGGTTATGCGAACTCCATTCATCTTCTATGTTCACAAATCATAACTGACATTAAAGATCAAATTCGAGAAGCCCAACATGTTTCAGTAACGGAAGACGACGTACGAAAGGAGCTGTCCTGTGGAGCTGAACTTAAAATTGAAACTAAATCTGACGGTATTCTGTACTATCTAGATCGCTATGGATTCCTGACCACAACAACCTTCGTGAATTTCTTATGAATGAGGCTCACAAAACACGATACTTTATACACCCAGGAGCCGATAAGATGTATCAAGACCTTCGATACACCTATTGGTGGCCTGGAATGAAAAAGGATATTGCTGTTTTTGTTTCCAAGTGCCTTACATGTTCCAAGGTGAAAGCTGAACACCAAAGACCCTCAGGACTTCTGGTCCAACCTAAAATACCTGTATGGAAGTGGGAAAACATAACCATGGACTTCATTACCGGGTTACCTCGCACTACCGCATATGACACTATATGGGTAATCATTGATCGTCTTACAAAATCAGCTCACTTTATTCCTATCCGCGAAGATTTCAAGAACGAGAAGCTAGCTCGTATTTACATCAGCGAAATCGTAAGCCGACATGGTGTACCGTTAAGCATTATTTCAGATCGGGATGGTCGTTTCACTTCACGAACATGGCAAGCTGTACAAACCGCTTTGGCTACACGATTAGATCTCAGTACCGCTTATCATCCTCAAACTGATGGACAATCTGAACGCACCATTCAAACTCTTGAAGATATGCTTCGAGCATGTGTCATAGACTTCAAGGGAAATTGGGACGCTCATCTACCATTAGTTGAATTTTCGTACAACAACAGCTATCATTCAAGTAACGGCATGGCACCTTTTGAAGCTTTATATGGTCGTAAGTGCCGATCTCCAGTATGTTGGCACGAAATTGGGGAAGCTCAAATCACCGGTCCAGAATTGATTCAAGAAACCACAGACAAGATCCATCAAATTCGAAACAATCTGCTAGCGGCTCAAAGTCGTCAAAAGAGTTATGCAGATAAACGACGAAAGCCCTTGGAGTTTAACATTGGTGATCATGTACTTTTAAAAGTATCACCGTGGAAGGGAGTAGTTCGTTTTGGTCAAAAAGGCAAGCTAGCACCACGCTACGTAGGACCTTTCAAGATACTCGAAAGAGTAAGACCTGTAGCATACAAGCTTGATCTACTAGAAGAACTCAACAAAATTCATCCCACGTTCCACGTATCAAACTTGAAGAAGTGCCTCGCTGATGAGAACCTCCATATTCCTCTGGAAGATATTCAGATTGATGAATCTATGCATTTTATTGAAAGACCAGTAGAGATCATGGACTTCGGAGAAAAACGTCTACGACGAAGTCGCATTCCAATTGTTAGGGTACGCTGGGAGTCGAAACGGGGACCTGAGTTTACTTGGGAACGTGAAGACTCAATGCGCGAAAAATACCCGCATCTTTTCCTACTACTACTACTTAAATTTCGGGACGAAATTCCTAAAAGTAGGGGATACTGTAACATTTGTCAAAAACGGGTTTTCCAAACCCGCTCCGTTTGTAATCGAATATCAAGTTATAAATGTTTCGTTGCGTATTTATATCAATTTTTAATTTTTAATGATGCATAATTAATAAACAAACTAGAATATAAAAGTTATAATTGATAAAAAGTAAAAATAAAATAAATAAAATGAAAAATAGGCTGCCGGGGCTCGAACCCGGGTCAGCCGGAAAGAGCTCAAAGACTTATCACACGCACACATAACCACTCCGCCACTTGATGTTTTCTGTGAATTCTAGGAAACAATTAAACTTTATGGTCAATCATGAAGCGATCTGGTTACGCTAACTGTAACCGAAATCGGACACCAAACGTCCAAAAACGTTTGATTGTTCGCGGTTTACCGATTATAACCGATACACCGACACCTCCAATCAATTTAGCTTTGAATGGACTTGAATTCAAGAGTTGATCGGTTTTAATAACCGAAAACTTGCATTTCCTGAATTACTCAAATCATAGTCCCCTCTCGCGACTCAAACACATCTGCAAACCTTTAATTTCATTTCCGCAACACTTTCAGTTCGTCGGAGAAGCTATTTGAACTCGCCGGACTTTCGCCGAAAAACCGTGTTTTCCATCAAATCAGTAAGTCTCTCAATTCTTTCATTGTCTATCAGTTGTTAAGCAGTTGCTAACTCAAACCCTTCAATCGGAATCAATTTCAGACGTCGATATCGGATAATTTACTCTCGCCGGAAAACTGCTGAAAATTCTCAATTCTCGCTGTGAAACGGTATAGCCTTCTAAACCTCCTAGTAATTCTTGTTGTGCTTCAATTTCGCTTTTAGCTAATAAAAATTGTTACTCTGTTCGCTCAGACGAAATCCATTAAAACAGAGCCGACGACTTGCCGGAATTCTGAGATAAATCGTTTCTCCGGTATGTTTACTTCCAAAATCGTCTCTGCCATTTCATTTTAGTCTTTTGAATGTTTGTCAATCGAATTAAACAAGAAACAATAGAGTAATCGTAGGCTGTGATTCTGTAACGAAGAAGACGAAGTTAGGTTGATTATAAGTTTAATTTAATTTGGATATTATCTCGGGTTAGACACACAGTCCAGCGGTGGACTGTGTGCACACATATATCACACGCCGCGAGTTCGATCCTTGACACACGTATGCTCTGTAATAAAGATGTTTTATTTTTCTAACTGAACCGGATTAACTTACGTTAGATGTTAAGTATAATAAAAATCAGTATATTAACCAAGTTAGACACACAGTCCAGCGGTGGACTGTGTGCAACATTAAATCACAGGTCCCGGGTTCGAGACCTGTTGACGGCACCGGTTTGATAATTAAAATCCTTTTTAAAAATAAATGAATTTTGAATAAATTAAAACTGTATATAAATATAATTAAAAACAGAATTATTACGGGTTAGACACGTAGCTCAGTTGGTAGAGCTGCGTGCACGCGTACGGGAGGTCTCGGGTTCGAGTCCTGCCCGGCGCATACATGCACACAATAGAACCGGTCAAACAGTCAAACAGTCAATGGTCAACGCAAAAGTCAACATTTTTTTATATTTTTATTTATTTAATTTAATTCAAAAATCAATTAAAAATACTTAAAATTAATGTTTTTAAAGATAGGAAATAGCCTTAAACTCACAAAAATATATCTAAAAATCCTATTAAAATTATTAATAAAATCCACTCATTTACTATACCTTCCGTTATTATTTAGGTTAGTTTTCAATCCTTCAAACTCGTGTGCATCTCATCATCTCCAACCGAACGCACCCAATGTGAGTGAATATCTACAAATTCCCCGTTTTAAACACGTTTTTGGGGTGTATCATGTGTCTTACCGTTTATTATATTTAAATCATTGTGCATACATCAGATCATGAACAAATGTGTATTCAGCTTGTATCAACTGTTTGTGTGGTTATTGTTTAGATTTAATTTATTATTTTCAGTACATGCAATATCATAGGCCGCCGCTCCCCATTACATTATGAGCGTTGAGAAGTTCCCCATTACATTATGAGCGTGAACCTGGCGTTGCCAACATACGATCGGCTCTGTTTGATTGAGCCTTGATCGCACAGACATTCATCATAGGCCGTCCGTTCCCCATTACATTATGAGCGTGAACGTGACGTTGCCAACATATACAGTTTCATTCATGTTATATATTCATGCAAGTTCATATGTTATTGTATGTTATTGTTTGTGGGTTGTTATTGTTATTGTTGGATTATTTACATTTGCTCGCATATGACTATTGCACAATTTTTCCTTGATAAAAATAACAAGAAATCAATAATAAATGTTTAACTAACAAGGTTCACTCGCCAACTTATGTTGACCCAAAAACCCCCATTTTTACACATGATACAGGTGAACCAGCTGCAGCAAGAAACACATAGGATTGGCTTAGAAGAATAAACTGGTTTAGAGCTTGGATTGTTTAGTTGGTTATTTTCTTTGTATTTGTATGGACATGTTTGGATTATTGAGAATGTAATTTTGACTTTAATAAATATGAAACATATTAGTAAATATCACGAGCTTTGGTGATAACCCAATTATGCCCCGACACTTATTCCGCTGCGGGTCGGGGTGTGACAAGGAGGTGGTAGAAATATTGGTATGAACTTGAACACATATCACCCTGGTTTGTGAAACCACCCTAATCTTCGTTATGGGAACCCGGCTAATCAAGCCAATACGAATTTTCAAGGGACCCAAGGGAATTTTGTTCCACGTCAACAATATAACAACCAAGGGTTTCAAGAGAAATTTCAACAATCGGGTAGTGGCCAAAGTGGTTCTTCAGATGGAAATGAAGTCATGGAGATGTTGAGGACCATGCAAATGGAGATGCAAAGGATGAATCAAATGGAAGAGGCTCGCATTCAAAAAGATGAATTCTGGGATAAGGCAATTCAATCGTTGACCACTCAAATGGGTTAACTTGCAACCGATGTTGCGGAATTGAAAAAAGGCAAAGGTCAACTACCGAGTGACACAGTGACAAATCCCAAGAACATCAAAAGCGTGAACATTAATGTGGTAAGCAGCGTTCCTTATAGTGAATATAATGAATCATTTCTAACCTCTTCGTGTCAAGTGAGTGCAGGTATAGGAAAAAATGCCAAGGTAGAAGATGACAAAGAGCATGGAGCACCAATTGTGCCTATCCGAGTGGAAAAATTAAAAATTCCTCATGCATTGTTGGACTATGGGGCGAGCATGAGCGTGCTACCAGGCGAGTTGTATGACATGTATGACTTTGGCCCGCTGCAAGATATAGACACCATGGTGAGCTTGGCAGATGAAAGTTGGAGGCGTCCACGGGGAGTGGTTAGGAATGTTAAGATTCAGTTGGGAGAATTTGAATACCCGGTGGATTTTCTGGTCTTAGATTATGCTTCTACTAAAATGGTAGCGCATTAAAGGGCAATCTTAGGTCGACCGTTTCTATACACAACAAATGCTCAAATCAATTGTAGAGACGGGGTTATTACCATGACCAAAAAGAACTGTAAATTATCATTTGATGTTCAAACTAGAGTGATTAGTTATGAGTCCATTGAGGGGAAGGGTGGTGAGTCTAGTGATTGTATGACAAAAGTGTGTCAAAGAATGAAAATAAATCACCCACCGGATCGTGAAGAAAAGCATAGGGGATCAAGTAGGAGTGTATTTGATTACCCAGCGAATCGAAACAGGACGGATGCATTTTACTCAATGGCATGATGTAGTGATGGAGATGACCGGAATCGTTTCTTTGAGACACCATAAACAGGGGTGGCCCGGTCTGGTTGAAGACCCGAAAATTTAGCGCTGCTAGGGAGGCAACCCGGGGTTTTTCACTGACCTTGTTATTTCTTTATTTTTCTATGTTTCAGGGCTATGGCAACACTCAAGTGTGGGTAAGATGTGCGAATAGTTGTGTGAAGGTGGTGATAGGAAATCCTATCGTTTACAACATGTGTCAAACTTCATCAGGTCCATGTACTCTTTCCTTAGACTTGTCATGTTCTTTAGCGTTGAAATATTGGTAGTTAGTTTATTTGCTTTTGTTTAGAAAAAAAGAAGTTTGGTGTGTTTTGAGCGATAGTTCCCTTCAAAGTTATACATCGGGGATAATGTATCCCAAGTGTGGGGATGGGGGAAATTTTTGACACTTTTGAAAATTTCTGAAATCAAGCGAAAAATGGTCTAATTTTGAAAACTTAAAGTATTGAAACAGCATAACACTCCGGCAACCCCGTATACCCCTTTTCGTGGTGAGAGTTTGAGCCACCTATTTGAATTATTAGAAATATTTTCTTTGTTGAGAGTGGCAATGGGTGGGGGTGCATTAGAACTTGCGCTTGAATTCGGTTAGAGGCCTTAGCTTGATACGTATGTGAAAAGGATAAGGGCATTTAGGTAGCCTCGTCATGGTGTGTGCGAGCGTGGGATTTGGGGGGTTGGACCTCATAAGTTATATATATGAGCTTGGTAGCGAGAGGGGCAGGGGTTTGGACTTTAGTAGCCCATTTGAGCTTAAAGCCGATCGTTTGTTAACCCATGCCTACATCCCAAAAGTTTTACCTGTTTGAGAAGATCCGGTCTAGTAGTGTTAGCATTTTGTATTAGTATGTTTGTTATGTTATGTTTATGTTGAAACAAAAAAAATACAAAAAGAAAAAGAGAAATTTACAAAAAGAATGAGAATAAACGTTTGTAGTTGTAAAAAAAGAAGCAAAAAAAAGAAAAGAAGAAACTAAAAGAAAAAAAATGCTGCGATATATTGTATATAGATGTTTACGTTTGTTCAGATAGTAATAAAAAGACCGGGTCGAATCATTAGCTACTACATATATATTTCCATTTCCTACCCATATGCCTAGCCACTCACGCGCGTGTTTTAGCAAAATCTTTAGGCGAAGGACCGATTTAAGTACAAGCTTATGATTATGCAACTACCCATTTGCTTTAAGTGTTCTAGCTCATCCTTGCTAGTTATTACTTGTCACCGAGAGGAGAGTCATTATAAGGGGTGTGTTATGCGGGGTTTAAGAAAAAGTTAGTAAAATGAGGACATTTGTTTACTTGATTCATGTTGATCGCTTGAGTAGTTATGAGTGGTTTTTGATGAGTTGCTTAGGGGCAAGCAACGTTTAAGTGCGGGGATGTGACGGGTGGTCCGTAGGACGACCCTTAAGTGCTATAAATGGTATTTTAATCCTACATTTAATCAAGTAATTCTCTAGAATTAGATGACTACGTTTGCTTATGTTTCAGGTACATATGGAGCTTAAAAATGTGGAAATAAAGCTTCGAATAAGCACGACCAGATTGGAGATTGAAGGATGGAGCATAAGTGAAATAAATAATTTCTTGGATTTGAAGAATTAAGAATATAACACTATAGAGGACGAAATTACGAGAATGTAGGCGAAAACGGTGAAGAAAACGGAGTTGAAACGAAAAAGTTATGAAGAAAACAAATTTTTCATGCTGAAGCCACCGTAAGCTACGGTGGCACCGTAGCTTACGGTGGAGCATGACAAAAAATGTGCCGTAAGACAGTTTCTGACTACCGTAGGCCATTTCTTAGCCACCGTAAGCTACGGTGGAGCCGTAGCTTACGGCGGAGACCAGCGAAAAAAGTTGTAACTGCTCATAAAAATCGGTTTTAAGGTGTCTTTTCATCTCCAATCATTCCCATCCGGTTACCAGCAGTCTAGAGAAGAATTTTGGGTGTTCTTGAGAGCTTGGAACAATTTCTAAACATTTTATTAGTGTTTTAATTCCTATGAACATTGATATGTGTGTGATGATGATTGTCCAAGTCATGAGTGGCTAACTCTTTGGTGATCATCCTAGGTTGAAGGTTTGTTTGAGACATTCATGTTCTTGTTTTTATTTCTAGAATAATAGACTTGCAATCTTTGTTGGTTTATTATGGTGTGTAGATATTTGTTTGTAATTTGTTAATTGATGTGTTTGATCATAACCTAAATCGTACGTTCTTGGTGTCGTTGACAATCGAGATATCAAAGGAGGGGTTAGGGTTGGATATTGATTAATTGATCATCGGGTAACAACCTCGCATTATTTTAATCCGAGTACTTAGTTCCCTTTCATCACAACAAGTAACAACACACGAGTCATGTCTATGTGATTCTTTCTAGTGGGATTTGAGCATGAATGTCAATAAAAATCGGATATCTAGGATGGTCATTTGTCTCTAAATTGTTTACATTGCAAAGTACTTAGTTAATCTTAGTTTTAAAACCAAACAATCAAAATCTCTGAAATTACTTTTCTGCAACTTAGTTCAATTTAATTAGTTGATTGATAAAGCTATTTGATAACACATTTTCCACAAACTTCTTGTGTTCGATACCCACTTACCGCTAGCTATTAGTTGTAATTGGATTATATTTGCGTGAGACTTCGACATCACGTCATGGTGCCCAGCGTGAAAAGTGTAACTGCCTGTTATAATCCATTTTCAAGTGTCTTTTCATTGTCTAATCATTGGTGAACGTTTCTAGAGCAGTTTCTGGCGAATTTTGGCTTGTGCAAGCGTTGTTGAACAATTCTAATCATTTCGTTTATGTTTTTGATTTGTATGAACGTTAAACTTGTCGGTATGATGATTCATCAAACGATGTGTGGCTAAACTTATGGTGAACATCCTAGGTTGAAGGTTTGTCTAAGACATTTGTGTTTTCATCCGTATTTCTAGAATAATAGACTTGCAATGTTTGTTTGTTTATTATGGTGTGTGAATGTTCGTTTGTAATTTGTTGAGTGATGCTTTAATCATGGTCTAAATCGTACGTTCTTGGTGTCATTGACAATCGAGATATCACGGGGAGGATTAGGGTTGGGTATTAGTCAATTGGTCATCGGGTAACAACCTCGCGTTCATAATCCGAGTACTTAGTTCCCTTTTATCACAAACAAGCAATCATACATGAATCATGTCTATGTGATTCTTTCTAGTGGATTTTAACATAAATGTCAATTGAAACCAGAAACTTGGGATGGTCGCTTTCTCCTAATCTGTTTTACAAGCAACCTTTGATTGCAATTTAATTAGTTAATCTTAGTTTTTAAAACTAATCAATCCAATCTTTGAATTTACATTTATGCAACTTAGTTTAATTTAATTAGACAATTTGAGGCTACATAGTAAACACATTTTCCACATACTCCCTGAGTTCGATACTCACTTACCGCTAGCTATTTAGTTGTATTTGGATTAAATTTGAGTGAGACTTCGACATCACGTCAAATTTTGGCGATGTGTGTATCCCACGAGACAACAAGTTGAACCTGTGAAACGGATTTTTCAACAACCACCAGTTGTTCAACAGCAAGTGCAACCTCATGTGCAACCAATTCAGAGGCCAACAACAAGTACAACAACAAGTTCCTCCACCACCACAACAATTTGCACCTCAAAGAATAGCTCAAAGGCAACCGGGTCCACCGAGAGTACCTATGGGTGTTCCGCGAAGGCATCATAGAGAGGCGGTATGGGGGGTTGAAGCACATTTCCGACCGGTTATTACTATAACCCCTCACTGATAGTCATTCCTCATCACCCGGATGGGCGAACATTTGAAGTAAGAACGAACGCACTCCAAAGTTTACCGAATTTTAAAGGGTTAGCAATTGAAGAACCTTACTTTCATTTGGAGGCGTATGATTCGATGTGTAACACTATCGGTGGGCAAGGTTTCTTTTCGGATGACGTTAAATTAGTGTTGTTCCAATTTTCATTGGAGGATAAAGTGAAGAGATGGTTTTACACGTTACCTTCCACATCAATTTACACTTGGGCCGACATGCAAAAAAGGTTCTTGGAAGAGTACTATACGGCCCAAAAGACTAATGAGGCGAGAAGGAGTTTGAGAGGTTTTAAACAACAACCGGGGGACATGTTTCATCAAGTGTTCGAATGTTTAACATGATGCTTAAAATCTGTCCGCATCATGGTATTGCTTTATGGGAGTTGTGAAATGCATTTCATGAGGGGATAAGTGAAGAGGATGCTTGGGATTTGATGTTGGTTACTAATGGAACGTTTGGTACAAATTTTGAGCAAGACGATTGGGCCTTCTTAGAGCAAATGTCTTATAATTCCAAGTGAAATGCGCAAGCATCAAGAAAGGCTAGGCATGTTGTCACAAAGTCTCAAGTCCTTGCGGTGGATGATGGAAAACCACAAATCAAATTTATGATGTTTGTACCAATTGTAGTGAGTTGGGTAATTCGGCGGATATGTGTTCGGTGGGGACGGTGCAAGAACAAGTAGAAGAGGTGAATGCTATTCAAGGGGGAGGTAGTAGGAATTACAACATGAATTCAAACACCTACCACCCCGGTTGGTGAAACAATCCTTACTTTAGATATTGGAACCCGACTAATCATGTCACACCCCAACCGATGGTAGAAACATCGAGGCGGGACGGAATAGATTGCTCATTGCTCACAACGCTAATGGTGACAATAATTAATTAAAACCAAATTTCATTTCATAGATAAATCGTCATTACAATACAGGAATTTCAAATAACCATAAAAACATTTGACAAAATTGATACAACATTAATAAACCTAAGGCGTCTAAATGTGTATCTAGCATCAACGCTACTTCATTTTCATAGCATCATCCTTCTCAACCTGTAACATTGTTGATGCATATGCCTGTTGCCTACGTCATCGTGTTATGTTGAATCTGTGTTTAAGAGCGAAATGTTAAGTTTATGTATGTTGGGAAACAAGTTCGCCCGAATTTGATCATATCACATTTGGAGCGAACTTGTTGTCCTATAAATAGGAGTCTTGACTTTTCATTTGTAAGATTCTGAGATTTTGTCATGACAGAGGCGAAGCTCTGTCCAAGTGTTTCCAGGATTTGTAACGTTTACTAATCAATGAAACAGTGATTAAACAGTAAAGAACTTGTATCCAATGTCGCCTATGAAAACGGATTCCGCACGTTTACCTTAGGTTTACCAAATTAGGACCCGAATGATCCGTACAACGGACCCTCAATTGGTATTAGAGCAGGATTGACCTAATTTGAAGACATTGGACAAAGAACATCTCATATTCCACTCATTTCTTTCTTTTAAACTTTTCTTGGACATTTTACGGACAAAATGGACTGATTTTCAAGTATAATAAGTAAAATCCATAATAGTAAAACCCTTGAAAAGATAAGAGCTTAAGACAACTGAATTCATGTCGAAAATTGCAAAAAACCATGTCGGATAGCATAAGTTCGCTCGAACTTAGACTACAAGTTTGCCCGAACTTGGCTTAAAATCACAAATTTTTGTTGATTTTAAACAACTTTGCTCAAAGTTGTTGTATTTTTCAGTGATTTTTGAACAAATTCGCCCGAACTTGTCCAAATTTCAACAAGTTCGCCCGAACTTGTCAAGTAGTATACAAGTTCGCTCGAACTTGTCAAGAAGGGTACAAGTTCGCCCGAACTTGTCCATTACAAGCTCGCCTGAACTTGTCTAAGGGTTTCTAAAAAAAGGCATGAAAATTCAGAAAAACGTCTCGGACATCATATATCGTTAGATTCGCATCGACGAGACGAGTTTAAAGCTCTAATCTGGTAAAAACAGTTTTTTCGAAAAATTTTAAATGTTTTTAGCAAACCGATACGTTAATATTGTCTATCAAAAAGTCAAATTTTACTAAAATTGTCTGTTGGCTAATCATTTCAAGTATTTTTGAACGACAGATAAATTTAGAAAACGAAATAGGGTCCGTGAAGCCGCCAATGTTGATGAGTATAGATGAGTATGAAGCCTGGAAAGGAAAATTCGAGAGCTGGGTACAACTAAGTTTCTTCCACGTTTGGGTTTCCCTTAAAACTGGATTTAAATGGCCAGATGATAAACAAGGAGCTTTTCTCGCAGTACCAAAGTTTACACCAGAACAGAATAATGCATATGTCCATGAGAAAAAGATGATCAGGTTGTTACAACAATCGATAAATGAAGATATCTTGATTTTGCTACCAGAATGTGATACGATACAAAAGCTGTGGAATGCTCTGCGTGTTAAATATCTGGAGTGTGCTGAGATGGTCGAGAGCAAGAAGGCTCTAATCATGAAAGAGTTTAACATCTTCACAATGATCAAAGGCGAATCAATGAAACAAATGATAAAACGATTCTGTCAGTTGAAGATTCAGATGACAAAACATGATCTTCTTAAAGCAGAAAGAGAGTACATTGACAAGTTGGCAGATGTACTTTTGGAGGGTGAATGGACAAAATACTTAATTGTACTAAAGGAAAGTCCAAGTTGGGAACATTTCATGAAGTGGAATTAATAAAGAAGTCTGATCTTGTCAGTAAGCAAAGTTCAGATGATCAGTTAAAGAAAGAAGGGAGTATAATGGCTAAGAACTGTGAAGCACAAGTTTCAAGTACATCCACAAATGAGGTTTCAAGTTCTGAATTTGTGTGCTCAAAGTGTGAAAAATCCAGATCCTGATATTGTCAAAACTTTTGAAAGACGTGGAAAGTTTGACATTAGAAAATAAAAAGTTAAAAGAAAATGAAAAGATTTTTGAAAATAGGAATAAAAATTTTAGAAAATGAAAAATTTGTTTTAAATAAAAATGATTTTGAAAAACAAAATATAATAAACTCGCATCTTGAAAAAATCAGGAAACTTGAATAAGAAGTTGAGAATGCTAAAAATAAAGATTTAGAAAAGAAGTTGAAAGGTTTTGTGACCTCGTCATTGATCCTAGATCAGATATGTCCAAAACCGGTCAATGAAAATAAAAAGAAAATTCCAGTAAGTGACAATGTCACAAATTATGACGATGTCATAATTGAGAATTGTGATGATGATACCGATGTTGAAAGTACCAAAAAAAGAGAAAAATGAAATATTTTTAAAACTAAAAGAAAATTTTCAAGAAACTGTTTTACAATCTACTTAAAAAGGTGAATGCTCAACGCAAAAACCTTCTAAGCAGAATGGAGAGTGAAAAAAAGGAAAAACAAAGTTTTAAAAATTCTAAAAACTTTCAAAAGAAAAATAAAAGGTCATCGGTACGATCATCCAATCATTATAGAAACTCACAAAAATTTGTGAATAAGTGGTGCAGGTCGGACCGCAGTGCTTCAACGTCAAATCATGCTTTTAGAAGAAACAGGAAAGATGGTTACCACACATCAAATCAATGTTATGATTTGAGTGTATGGTTTGCTAAAAAGGATCAGTATGAGAACAGGAAGTGTCATAAATTTGGAGTAACTTGACACATTGCTAGAAAATGTTTTCAAATTAATCCTAAACCTGTTCATATTGATAACAAAAATTCTGGAGTACCAACTCAGGTTTGGAAACAATGTAAAGAAAATACAAACAAGGAGAAACCAGTTATTACTAAGTTTTAAAATTTTGAAACTGGTGAATCCTCAAATAGTAATGAACAAAAGGTTTCTACATTGTATTTCAAGAAAGCTTTCATGAAAAATCAATCATGGTTGGTGAAAGAAAAAGAGTTTACACAATCAGTGAAAATTGAAAGTTTAGAGGACTTTCCGAAACTTGAGAAAGTCCAAAATAAACCTGATTGTGAAAATAAAGTCAAAATTAAGGTTGAAAAAATAACACCTTAGACTGCAAAGGCTCGGGTGTCACTATTCAACTAATTGTTTGAATTCTTATGCAGGAACTTCTGAGATCAATACAAATTACTAAGAATGGAGTTCTGGGGCACACATTGAAGATGGGCCGGGTTATCAAATTCTATATAAAGGCCATTTTTATAAAATTTGAAACTCAAATAACGTTTACTTGAAAATTTTTACAAATTTTTGAAGAAAAATTTGAAAAAGTTTCACAGAACCCTCTCTGTTGAATAGACAAAACCCAGGGGTATAAATTGTTATAAACACAAAAGTGTCATAGTTTTTGTCATCATGAGGGGGAGAGTGCTTTAAAAGCAAAATTGTGAAGCAGTAATGGATGGAGAATTGAAGTAATTCTCAGCAGTTGGTCAATGATTTTATAAATCAAAAATTTCAAAAAAATGTTTTTGTATTTTAGGGGGAGAATTTTTTTTTCAGAAATCCAAAAACATATTAAATACGAAAAGTAAAAAAACATTAGAAAAGGCAAAAAGAGTTTTGTGGATAAAAGGGAATGATAGTACATCAGTGGACTATCACAGTATGCTAAGCATTTGTAAAGTTTAAAAAGTTTAAACAGGTCTTACTGTGGATGTGTCGATAGGCTTTACACATCCTGTAAATTGTTTCCGGGATATAAACTAAATTTTACAACTACTTAATCTTGTGGATTAACATCTCTCGGATATATGGACTTAGTACTCCGAAATTTCGTTTGAGAAATTGCCTGATTCTGAGATACGAGGTCTTTATAGATGGTTGATATCTGGGGTATTATATAAGTTCTTCTGATTTTGCGTAAGCAATGGCCTAGAACTTGTAGAATACTTTTGCATTAAAATCCTAAAACTGCATTAAATTGGAAATATCGAAAGAGACTACAATTGCAGTTCAAAAAGATTCCAAAATTGGAACACTACTTTAAGTCGAGCCTTCATCTCTTTGTCGGTACGGTGGTACTAACCTGAGCTCTCAAGGTCTCGCACAACCCAGATACAGATATCAATTACGCAATATTCACCTGTAAGATGAAATCTAGGGATTCTTGATACGGGAGTATATTCAGAGATGGGAACCATAGTTAAGTCAAGTTTCATAAATATTATTTAACACATCTTGGAACAATTGAGAAATGTGTCAAAATTTTAAGAGGATAAACATATCGACAATCTAGGTAAATGAGTTTAAAACTTAAAATCTCAAAGAGGGCAATGGTACTAGTGATATGTCTAAAAAAACTGATATGATCCTTTAACACAAAATCAATAAAAATATATATGTAAATTTGTTTGTACATAGTTAGTGTTTGCTATTCATTTCATAAAACAAAAAGATTATATTATTTTTTGGTTTTGACCACTGATGATGAAAAGCTATTTTCAAAGTCTAGAGTTGCTGAACAAAATCTAAAAACTTTTGAAAGTTGATCTGAAAAGTTTAAAAGTTCATTAAGTTGAAACTTACATTTGAATAAATACGTCAGTTTAATGTCAAAACGTTTAATCAAGATCATTAAGTTGAACTTGATACATGAATCAGATATTCAAGGTCATTAATTTGGACTTGAATAATTGAGACGGTTTAAATCTGATAAGAAGATTAAAATTTGATATGTTTGTGTTTAGAAATTTCAAAGTTTGAATCTGAAATGTTTATATTGAATGTTTTAAGAACTTTGAAATAGGAAGTTGATTTTAAAAGGGGAGCTGGATAAAACAAGTTGATTGAAGATACTAGAAAGCTCAAAGCAAGGGGGAGCATAGTGATTAAAGTTGTATCAGGAAAAGCTGAAGAAAAGAGAAAAGGATTGTAGAAGACATGAAGATCAAGGAAGTTAAAGTTATTCAAGATATGAAGATCAAGAAAATATTAAAGACTCTGGAACTTAATTGAAGAATGATGACTACGACAACATCCAAGGGGGAGTCTGTTGATGCATATGTTTGTTGCCTACGTCATCGTATTACGTCGAGTCTGTGTTTAAGAGCGAAATGTTAAGTTTATGTATGTTGGGAAACAAGTTCGCCCGAACTTGTAATGTATATGAATAAGTTCGCCCGAACTTAATCATATCACATTTGGAGCAAACTTGTTCTCCTATAAATAGGAGTCTTGACTTTTCATTTGTAAGATTCAGAGGTTTTGTCACGACAGAGGCGAAGCTCTGTCCAAGTGTTTCCAGGATTTGTAATGTTTACTAATCAATGAAACAGTGACTAAACAGTAAAGAACTTGTATCCAATGTCACCTATGCAAACGGATTCCGCACGTTTACCTTAGGTTTGCCAAATTAGGACCCGAACGTTCCATACAACGGACCTACAAACATGTTTAAAATAAAGTTCAATGCAAAAGTAAAGGCGAGTACACAAGTTTATGAATAAGCATACGTATAAGCATAACTTTAAAACGAATCCACATGGCAACTAAGTTTATAAAAGAGCATTATACATGGCATGCAATATTTCTAGTCAATCCTCTTGCTTACGCGTAATAACGATAATTTAACATGACCTCTCGTTCACGGGTGGTGCGTTACTCCTATAGCGCTATACATGTCAAATGGAGGCTTAAGATAAGCTAATGACTATCGTATTACATAATAACCAGTTAGGCCAAGAAACAAACAAATTTCAGAAGAAGACTTAGGTGCAATCCAATTCTTTACAGCTTCTATCTTTGCGGGTCAACGTGAACACCGAGTTCATTGACGGTGTGACCAAGGAATTGAACCTCTTTAGCCAAAATTCACACTTGGAGAATTTGGCGTAAAGACATTCAGTACGTAAAAGCTAAAGGATGAGATGCAAATGTCGCCCGTGCTCTTCTTTCTTCTTGGAGTAGATGAGGATATCCTTGATGAATACAATTACGAAGCAATCGAGAAAAGGTTTACACACGCGGTTCATCAGATCCATGAACACTACAGGCGCACTGGTCAAACCAAAAGGCATGACCACAAACTCATAGTGTCTAAAACGTGTGCGAAAAGCGGTTTTTGTACATCTTCTTCGAGAACACGAAGTTGATGATAGCCAGAACGAAGATTGCTTTTCGAGAAACAGGTCGCACCTTGAAGTATATCGAAAAGATCGTCAATGCGAGGAAGAGGATATCGGTTTTTGACTGTAAGCTTTTTGAGCTCGCGATAGTCAACGCACATCGGAAAAGATCCATCTTTCTTCTTGACAAACAAAACGGGAGTGCCCCAAGGGGAAGTACTAGGGCGTATAAAGCATTTATCAAGAAGTTCTTGAAGTTGGCTAGATAGCTCTTGCATTTCCGAGGGTGCTAAACGATAAGGAGCTTTTGCAACCGGAGTTGCGCCATGAATGAGATCAATACGAAAGTCGACAGAACGAGGAGGAGGAGGACCAGGAAGATCCTCTGGAAAGACATCGGCAAATTCACAAACGACAGGAACATTACTTATGCTTGGCCCCTTGTCTTTCTTCTCCACAATATCAGCGATAAAGGCAAAGTATTCCTTACTTAAGTATTTGTTCTCTTGGATACACGACATAAGGTTGAGACCTTTAGAAGGTTTCTCACCGTAGATGTGCAGGGAATCATCGTTTGGAAGAGGAAGACGGATGAATTTCTCGGAACAAACAACTTCAGCATGAACTCATCTAAGCCAATCCATGCCTACTATGATATCGAAGCTTCCCAATTGCATGGGTATGAGGTCAATCAAGAACGTATGATCGTTAAGATTCAATGAACAATTAGAAAGGACAGAATCAATGGTGATGGATTTACCGTTAGCGACTTCGACTGCGAATGGATTGGGAAAGTTAGAACGTACGCACTTAAGCAAGGGTTCAAAATTCAATAGACATAAAACTTTTATCTGTGCCAGTATCAGAAAGAAAAGAAGCATAGACATGGTTGACAACAAACGTACCAGTTACGACGTCGTTCGCGTTTTGCGCCTGAGCGGCAGTGAGGGCGAAGGCTGGTTGGTGATGCGCTGGTGTTGTTGTTGTTGCTGGTTGGTGATGCGCTGGGGGCATACGTTGGCGAAATGGTTAGGATCGCCACACTGTAGCACGATCGCACCAAAGCAGCTTGAGCTTGAGGTTGGTTAGGGGCAAGTTTTGGGACGATGGCTTGGGGTTGTTGGTTTTGGGGTTGAGGGAAGTTTCGGAAACGGTTAGCAAAGTGCCCTAACCTTTGACATTGGGCGCACTTGCGGCATGGAGCATGTGCAGGGTGATGGTAGGTACAGTTAGCACACTGGGGGTGAGATGCAGTGCAGCCTCGTTTTGGTTGCTCGGGGTTGGCAGGGGTAATGGCTGCTACCGTTTGGATTGGTTGAGGGTTTGGCGGAGTAACAACCTCACAATTTTGACTAGAAGCCTTCCGCTTCTTGTTCTTGGTGTTGTTGTTTTGTGGGGGTTTGGGTGAGGGTTCAGCAGTGGCGGTGGTATCAGTAGTGGCTTGGTGTGCGTTCTTCGTAGAGACCTTGTCTTATGCCCCATGAAGAACACAGTTGTTGTTAAGCTCTATCGCGATACTGTAGGCATCCTCGATGGTTTTGGGGCTGGCTGAAGCTACATGGTTGATCAGGACGGGTGCGAGGCAACGGATAAACTTGGCTATTGCCTTGGGAACAGTATCGACCTGTCCAGGACAGAGGATACTTAGTTGTTTGAAGCGCGTAACCAATCCTTCTACGTCGCTCCCCTTTTGAGTGAGGTTCCAAAATTCGATCTCCAACTTTGGGGTCTCGTGTGGGGGGCAGAAATGGTCCTTCATGAGCTGCTTAAGCTCGTCCCAAGGTAAAGCATGGGCTCTTCATTACCTCGTTTGTTCCTCTCAGTGGTCCACCATTCGAGGGCTCTCTTGCGAAAGACTCCCGTGGCGTTTAGGGTTTGGAGTTTGTCGGGGCAACCACTTTGCAGGAAGGTAAGTTCGATAGCATCGAACTAATTCATCATGGATGTAGCTCCATCCTCACTAGTAAACTCCAGAGGCTTACAGGCCATGAACTGCTTGAATTGGAACGATGCCTTAGGTGTTTCCACCTTGGAATCGATAGAGGATTTAGGGGTGTCATGGATGGATTGAATTTGGCTAACGATACCAGGGATAATTATAGCCATCTGCTCGGCCAACTGCTCAGCGACTAAACCTACAAGTTCCTGCTTCGATATAGAGTCCCCATTGTTGTTGGAACCCTTCTTGGAACCCCTAGATTTCTTTGATGAACTTGGAGAAGACATCTAAGGTTGAAATAGAAAGGAAAAGGATGAGACTTGATCATAATATAAAAATAAGTTTTGCATGTATAAGCATGGGTATGTTCACGTATGTTGCATGTATTTGACGGTTATTCAACAAGTATAATCACGTATGAATGCGTATAAAGAGTATAAATTTAGTTTGTTCACGAGGATTATTATTAGTGGTTTTGATTGCGAGAGACGTGCGAATTGTGTAACGGTTTTGAAATGAATAAGGTACAAGTATAAAATCACATAAAAAATGAGATAACATAAAAGATTGGCTCAATAATCATTCGAGTGTTTCGGGTATAGAAACGTCGACTATTCCAAAGTGGTTCGTAAGTTCTTTCGAGTTAGGGAACATGCTTTGGCCTAATAGGTAAAATACTCTCCTCGAGAAGCGATTAACGGTATTTTACCCTTCCAGTTACTACATGTCCCTAGTCGACTGAAAATTCGAGACTTTGGCGAGATTGAAAATCGAGGAACGGGACTAGTTGACAAGGTGCGGGTTTCACCCCTAACTTAACAACATCGTACCCTAAGTGTGGTTGGTACTCATCGGGGTCAAAATTAATTTCGACACTTTGACGAGGTCCCACTAGAGTTTGAATGGGAAGTTTTCCATCAAGGTGTGGATGTCACTCCTAATTTGATGGTGTAACTTCGTGAAAAATCGAATATGCGGGATAAGGGATTTCACTAAAAATTGTGGGCCATTGGGCCTATCTTGGTGCAAATCGCCTTGTTTGCATTATGAGTGTCTTCAAGTCTTCAAGTGCATTGTGTAAAATGTCTTAGGAACGACATTATGTAAGTATTAAGACCAAAAGAAAGGAAGAAGCAATGTAGGAAGAATAACGTTTTAAGCATGATATATGAATGGTCAAAACTTGGGACACTTAAACTATAGACTAGGTTGAACATGGCAGTTCTACCTAATTCCCTATAGTTATGGCTCTGATACCAATCTGTCACACCCCAACCGATAGTGGAAACATCTAGGCGGGATGAAATAGAATGCTCATTGCTCACAACGCTAATGGTAATAATAATTAATTAAAACCGAATTTCATTTCATAGATAAATCATCATTACAATACATGAATTTCAAATAACCATAACAACATTTGACAAAATTGATACAACATTAATAAACCTAAGGCGTCTAAATGTGTATCTAGCATTAACACTACTTCATTATCATAGCATCATCCTTCTCAACCTGTAACATGTTTAAAATAAAGTTCAATGCAAAAGCAAAGGCGAGTACACAAGTTTATGAATAAGCATACGTATAAGCATAAGTTTAAAATGAATCAACATGGCAACTAAGTTTATACAAGAGCATAATACATGGCATGGAATATTTCTAGTCAATCCTCTTGCTTACGCATAATAACGATAATTTAACATGACCTCTCGTTCACGGGTGGTGCGTCACTCCTATAGCGCTATACATGTCAAATGGAGGCTTAAGATAAGCTAATGACTATCGTATTACATAAGAATGGTCCAAATATAAGCATCAAGAAATGTATCAAGTGCTCATGTATGTTGGATTGTTTCGTGCATTGCATTAAGAATAAGTTTAGTGATTTTTGTATAAGGTAAACATGTTACACCCAAAGTGATATAAAAGAAAATGGGTCGAGTGAACTCACGGTTTTGCAAGCTTTCCAACTTGTTGAATACGTGAAGAGTTGTTTGGTTGCGGGAGGAACACTGAGTTATCCTACAAGAGGAAAAAGTAGGTGTGAGTTTTGGATGTTGATGGGGGATTCGGAATTTGGAATAATCATAACAAAATGATGTACATGAAAATATTCACTAAGGTCTAGCACTCGTTTCGACACTATGAGAACCCATTAGGGTTCATGTGCTTTCATAGGTTAACACCTATTAGAATCATAACAAGGAACTAAGCACTTTGGTGATTAAACTTCGTAACTTGACATATGATTATTTAGTCATTATCAACGTTTCGGTTTCTAAGTATATTATATAGTCCATATATATTTATCATAAGTATAACTAACAATAATATCATGGAAGTCATGTAGGAGGTAGGCGGTATAACCATCCATTTAGGAACCTCATGTAAGTTCACCACTACACAAGTTGTAATTGACAACAAGGAGGGTCAATGTGATACCCATGACGAAACCAGGTACCCCTTAATTGGTCCAAAACTTTAAGTCATGCTTAAAACAATAATTGTGCGTAAACTTTGCAAAATTGTATGACTTGTGTGCTATACTGAGCAATCTTTAGTATGTCTCGGAGGAATCCGAGAGCACGTCATGGTTAACATGACACTATTAAGGACCAACGATGTGAGGTTGGTGTCCTTAGCCTTGAACAACGTGTTAAATGGAGACTTGATGTTTAACAACACATTAAACCTTTGACATTGATTATTAGGTTATCGGTAGTATCATTTAAGATTCTGAGTTCCAGAAACAACTTAGTTTTGTGCCATAGACTGTGACATAAGGTTTGAAGTTAATTGAAGCCCGGGCACGCAAAACGAAGCAGCTTCCGGTTAGGGAAACGCCTTCGTTTCGGGCATAACATAAGGCAACCAAATGTGCAAGAAACGATCGCTCAAGCTTAAAAACACTCAAACCAACGTAAAACGAGGTTTTTATGATTAAAACATAACCGTGCTCGGATTTCAAGACGGTTATGCTCAGTTTTTAAAACCGAGTCTTTTGACAATAAGAACGCCAAAAACAGAGCCATTTTCGCAAATCGGAGACACGCCCGGAACCCGAAAACGAACCTAAATGCAACACTGAAGATAAATATCATCTTTTAACACGTTTTACGAAGCATGACTAAGCTACTAGTGGGGTAGGGGTACCCCTTATTTTATTATTTTTTCTTTTGAATTCTTTTATTTCTTTTATTTTCACTTAATTCCTTCAATAAATCTGCACTCTAACACTAAATCTCAGCTGATTCAACATCCAAATAACATCAAATCAAAGGTATAAACCTTGGTTCTTACGGTTTTGATCATGTTTTATTGATTAAACGCGATTTCTAGCCAAAAACTCATTTTAATACATGATTTTTGAAAGTTTAAACAAGTTTATGGGCATAATAAGAACACCATAGGAATTCCCTGGTGTTACATGGAAGCTATGTCCACAAATCTTTGGGTTTTGATACCCTAATCAACACTTATTCGACAAAAATCGCATAACTATTCGGTTAACCGAAAAACCATGAAACAAAGCTTAATTGATCTAAGTTCTAGCATATTTGGATTGTACTTGATGTGTAGGTACTGAGCATAGCACCCACACACTTCTGGACTCACAAGAAACCCGCGAAAACGAAGCTTGCGCTAGGTATATCACCCGAAAACCGAATCTAGGAGTAGGCAGATTATTGTTTTGACTATAACTTGGTCCGTGATACTTGGATTGAGCTGCAATTTTGTGTGGTGATGTAGGATATTGTCAGGAAGGTCAACGTAAAAGTTCAGAATTTTTGGAATTTTCTACGATTTTTGGTGAATTGTTGACTTTTTTACAAAAAGAATTTCGGAAAAATCATCAAACGAATTCAATAAATCACCAAATTATACAGAGACACTAAGGAACATATGGGGAATATTCTGGGAAAATTCGGAGTCCATTGGTTGAGTTTTGATTTTGGTTAAAAATCCACGTTCTTGCGAGTTTTCGGTAGCCGGGAACGCATCGAAACGAAATCGGAAAACTCTCAAAATTTGTGAGAAGTTCCTGGACATGTAAAAGGTGTTCCGGATTTTTTTGTAATTTTTGGACTACTGATGCTAATTAATGTTAATTATTTGATTAAATATTGTTTTATAAATAATTTATTTAAATAGTTAAAATGCCGAAATAAATTCCCAAAATTTTACCCAAAATCTACATATTTTTAGTGAGTTATATAAAAATTCACATATTTTTATTCAAATTATAGATTAAATGAGAATTTGTGGAATTAAAAATGAGTTATTTTAAATTAATTTCGGCGGTTTACCGTATAACGAACCTGCCGAAACTGGAAACTGACCCACCCCGACAAATACTATAATACCGGGAGTATTCCGGGAGATTCCGGGCAAATTGGGTACTATGGGTGTGTCCTAAGACAGTTCGGGAGAATTCCCAACGGTGAAAATGGAAACTCAAATTTGGGCAACTTAGACTCCCCAAACACTCAAACTCCCATGATGAAAAATTAATCATTCTTAAATAATCACGTGTTGCCATTATCGGTATTCCCATACCATTATCCGAACACGTTAAACTATTGACTTTGGCTGTCACGCGAAACGGTGCCCGGAAGCCAAACTAAAAACTAATACTACCCTGACGTCCATCACCATACCAGTGTCCTATAGACTCAATCCGGATTAAAATCTCCGGACCGGATCCAAGTTATAAACATTACCAACTTAGATACTGATTTGAGTCCATACTTGCATGTGTGTTATTAAAGTTGATCCAGTTGCTTGATACTCTTGTGTTGAAACCACTACTTGCATTGTGAGTTTCACTTCCCACTTTTAAATGGTTTTACTGGTTTCTGGGGACTTGCATGTTAAAACTGTGTTGATTACACCAAATTGGGAGTGTGTTTCACTTCCCCGCTGTTAAACTGTTTTACTGTTCTCTAGAATGATTTGCATATTACAAACTGTGTTAATTGCACCAACTTGTGATGATGTGAATTATCTAACACACAAACTACCTCCCCACTACAAGTGATTAACGTAAGCCTTATGGGGTAGTGGATAGTACTATTGGTCTGACAAACCCGGTTGCTCCGGACCCGTGAGGCCGGTAACAAGGCAACTGCACGCGTCCTAAAATTGGTTATGTTGTTAGGCATAACTACATTCGGGGCGTTGGGCTGCACGGACGCAGCCGAGGGGGTAACGTGTCGAGTGAGATACGGCCCGATGTGCTGACGTGTCGAGTGAGATACGGCACGAGGTGCTGAAGTGTCAAAGGAGACATGGCACAAAAGTCCAGGTTTCACTTGTGTCCACATGTAATTCCATCTGTGACTTGACCTGTGCAATTAAACTTGTTAACACATATTGTTACACGACAATTAAACCAGTGGAACTCACGCAGCGTTTAGCTGACCCTTTTTAAAATGAACATGCATTTCAGGTAAGACTAAGCAGAAGTAAGGAACGTGCGTATGGATGGCTTTGGTAGTGAACTGTAGCAGAATAAGAGCTGTGATAGCTCATAGTACCGTACTTGAACTTATGATTTGTAATATGATACTAATAGTATGTTGTAACCGAGGTTCCCTTTTTATGTGATATCATGTTTTTAAATTATCAGAAATTACCAAGTGTCTACCGCACCCTGCAATTGTCTTCTGCTGCGAGTCGGGGTGTGACAGAAGATGGTATCCGAGCCTTAGTTTATAGCGAACTAGGTATCTCTAAAGAACCTAGACTATAATCCTAAGTTAGTCTCCACACGCTAAGAACCTCTAGAAACTGAGTAATGTGGCTATTACCAGGACGACCTTGTGGGACAAATAAATATGGTGGTCCGGAACACAATAATTTATCAGCTCATACTTGGGAGTTCTGGGAACGTCATTGAGATAGGACGAGAATCCGTCTACTAGCGTCACCAACCATAAATAAATTTTTAAGATCTTAAAATCAAAACTGTGTTCAATACATGCTTATGTGTATATTTGTGGAATGTTGAGTTCGGTTATTTCTGTCTGTCAAATCAGCGTTGTATATGGTTTTCTTTCTACAGATATCATGTCGCATCATTTGAGTCGCCAGACTACCTCTCATACGGAGACCGATCCTGAGGAGGATCCGCTGATAACCCCCTTGACATCGAGCAACGAGCCAGATCCTTCTGGTTACTGTTGTGGTCTTTACCCACCCAAATCTCTTACTAGGCGCGAGGGAGAGGTCTCGAGCGCCTATTGTTCTCCATCTTACCATCCGACTAGCTCCTCGGAGCGTAATCGCACCCCTGAGGCAGTTGTCCTGGTAGGACCTATCCCCTGGAGCTCTATTCCTGCTATGGAGCCTTGGGAGTGGGAGCCTGTAGCCCCTTGTCTACCTACACCAGAGACTCCTCCCGATCCTTATACTCCTTCCACTCCGAGTGCTTACTCACCCTCCTCACCTAGTTCTCAGGAGGTACCCCTTATCCGCCTCCGACAGACGGCCGTCGGAGGGTGCCTGTCCCTGTGCCTGTTTTTACACCACTCGTTTCCCCTATTCGTCCGACACCCGTACCCATAGGGACCCAGCAGCATTTTACCGCCCGTTTTCTGACACCACCTCGGGAGGACCCTTCCCCTTTTCACACTTATGAGCGAGGTGGCCCTTCACAGCCGTTTAGAGAGCCTTCCCCACCCGTCTGGGGCATACCCGTTCCTCCTCAGGAGGTGCCTGCTCCCATCACTGAGAGCAGCTTGATGGGGTTAGTGTTTGAGCAGATTTCATTGTTACGGATGGCGCGGGATGAGGATGAGCAGCAGAGGAGGTCGATGGGAGACTACTTAATCGTCTTACAGCAGGCGATCATTGCATTACAACATGGTATGGGTTATGTTCATCAGCACCAGGAATCATTCCGGGCGATGCTATATGGACGCATCGGTACTATCATATGCCTGGTGGCAGGTTTTTTGGGTTTGACGTATTGGTTGTAGCGATCTTAGTATGGTTTTCTTTCATAGTATAGACAGACACGATGTATCTTTTGCCCATCCTACCAAGCACTTGGTTATACCCATGTTGAGGTGGTGATGTAGTCGTAGTATTTCTCCGTTTCGTAGTTCGTGTTCTCTTTGGTATGACTTATGTACGTCACTTTGGTGACCTGTTTTGAAAGCACATTTAAGCACTGGCCCTTATGAGTTAAGTTTATGTGAAAATTTTGACGCTTGTATGATGACGATATTATATATATATATATATATATATAGGACGATGCTTTTGACTATATGTGTCGTGGACTAATGGGTGTGATCAAGTGTGCTGTCACACCCCGACTTGCAGCGGAAGAAAAAATACGGGATGCAACAGACACCTCTGGTACAAACACATTGTTTATAAAGACACTACATTTTATTACTTACAAAATGTTGAGTACATACTACATGTATGTTACAACTGCATGTTCCCATGAACCACATAAGTCTTCTAAGTCACATGCGTCTATATCTGGGTTCGCCTACAAACATGTCTTGAACAACATACACGGATCACGCCAGTCTCAACTTACCTGAAATGCATGTTAGTCTTAAAAAGGGTCAGCTAAACGCTGCGTTAGTTCCACTGGTTTAATTGTTGTGTAACATGTGTTAACAAGTTTAATTGCACTGTTCACAGTCATAGTCATAGATTGCCCAACGGAATTTCTCGCGAGTACAAGTGAAACCTGACTATTTACCCCAGTTCATGTCACCCACACACTCCCGGTCCACCAACTGCGTCACGTGCAGTTTAACGCCCCCGGGTAGTTATGCCTAACACATACCCAAAAGTTGGCCGAGTGCAGTTTCTTGTGGCCGGGCATCGCACCCTCCGGCCTCAACTGGGTTTGTCGGACCAGTAGTACTATCAACTGCCCACGACTTATATTAATCACTTGTAATGGGGGTATTCGTGAGTTAGGTAATTCACATCGTCCCAAGTTGGTGCAATTAGCACAGTTTTATAACATGCAAATCACTTCAAAAAACAGTAACACAGTTTAAAAGTAGTGGAGTGAAGCTCACTCCCACGTTGGTGTAATCAACACAATTTGTAACATGCAAGTCCCCAGAAAACAGTAAAACAATTCAAAAGTGGGGAAGTGAAACTCAGTGCAAATAGTGGTCTCAACACAAGAGTGATTAAGCAGCTGGATCAACTTTAATAACACACATGCAGGTATGGACTCAAATCTGTATCTAAGTTGGTAATGGTCATAACTTGGATCTGGTCAGGAGTTTTTACTCCGGATTGAGTCTATAGGACACTAGTATGGTGATGGACGTCAGGGTAGTATTAGTTTTCGGTTTGGCTTCTGAGCACCGTTTCGCGGGCCAGCCAAAGTCAGTAGTTTAACATGTTCGAATAATGGTACGAGAATACCAATAGTGCCAACATGTGGTTACTGAGGAATGATTAACTTTCCATCAAGGGAGTTTGAGTGTTTGGGGAGTCTAAGTTGCCCAAATTTGAGTTTCCATTTTCACCATCGGGAATTCTCCCAAACTGTCTTAGGACACACCCATAGTGCCCAATTTGCCCGGGAATCCCTCTGAATACTCCCAGTGTTCCAATTATAGTATTTTTCGGGTAGGGTCAGTTCCCAGTTCCGGCAGGTTCGTTATACGGTAAACCGCCGAAATTGATTTAAAATAATCTATTTTTAATTCTATAAATTCCCATTTAATCTATAATTTATATAAAAATTTGTATATTTTTATATAACTCAGTAAAAATCTGTAGATTTTGGGAAAAAATTTTAGGAATTTATTTTGGCATTTTAACTATTCAAATAAATTATTTATAAAACAATATTTTATCAAATAATTAACATTAATTAGAATCAGTGGTCCAAAAATTCCAAAACAGTTCTAGAAAACCTTTTACATGTCCATAAACTAATCACAAAATTTTGAGAATTTTCCGAGTTCATTTCGGTGCGTTCCCGGCTACCGAAAACTCGCAAAAACGTGGATATTTTTAACCCAAATCAAAATCAACCAATGGACTCCGTATTTTCCCAGAACATTCCCCATATCTTCCTTAGTGTCTCTGAAATATTTGGTGATTTATTGAACTGGTTTGGTAATTTTTCCGAAATTCTTTTGGTAAAATAATTAAAAATTCACCAAATATCGTAGAAAATTCAAAAAATTTTAAAATTTTCCAGGAACACTCCTGTTAACATCCTTCAACACCATACCAAATTACAGCTCAATCCAAGTTTCACGGACCAAGTTATAGCTAAAACAAATTCTGCCTATGCTAGTTTCGGTTCTCAAATGGTATACCTAGCGATAGCTTCGATTCCAAGCACATCTTGTTAGTCCAGAAATGGGTGGGTGCTATATTCAGTACCTACACATCAATGACAAACCAAATATGCTAGAACTTAGATCAATCAAGCTTTATTTCATTGTTTTTCGGTTAATCGAATAGTTAAGCGATTTTTGTTGAATAGGTGTTGATTAGGGTATCAAACCACAAAGATTTGTGACCATGGCTGCCATATAACACCAGGGGAATACCAAGGTGTTCTTATTCAGCCCATAAACATCTTTAAACCTTCAAAAATCTTAGATTAAAATGAGTTTTTCGGCTAGAAATCGTGTTTAATCAAGAAAACATGATCAAAACCATAAAACCCAAGGTTTATACCTTTGATTTGAAGTTGTGAAGATGATAATCAGCTGGAGAAGATGAAGAAATGGCAAATCTTTGAGAGAAAATGGGGTTTTTCTTTGAATTATATGGAAATAAAATGAAAAAATAAAATAAAAAAATATATATATGGGGGGTCCATGTGGGCCACCTCATGCTTCGTCTTTTCATGTTAAAAGATGATGTTTATCTTCGGTGGCGTGTTTAGGTTCGTTTTCGGGTCTCGGACGCGTACCCGATTTGCGAAACCCGAGCATGGTTATGTTTTAATCGTAAAAGTCCCGTACGAGGTTTGTTTAAGTGTTTTTAAGCTTGATCGATCATTTCTTGCATGTTTGGTTTGTCTTTCATTGCTCCTAACGCAAAGGCGTTTCCCTAACCGGGACTATCTCGTTTTGCGTGCCCGAGCTCTGATTTGTTTCTGTTCTTATGTCATAGTCTAGGGCACATAATCAAGATGTTTCATGAACTCAGAATCATAAAGGGCCCTACCGTTGGCCTAATAATCACAGTTGAGTGTGTAATGCGCTGTTAAACATCAAAACCCCGTTTAACACGTTGTTAAAGGCTAAGGACACCAACCTCACATCGTGGGTCCTTAATAGTGTCATGTTAACGACGTGCTCTAAGATTCCTCCGAGACGTAATAATGATTGCTCAGTATAACGCACAAGTCATACAAGGTTGCAAAGTTTACGCGCAATTATTGTTTTAATCATGCTTAATGTTTAGGACCAACTAAGGTGTACCTGTTTCGTCATGGATATCACACATAATCATAACAATATCATGATACACATATCACGTCCGGTTACCACGGAGTTGTACCAATCAAAGTTTACCGGGATTTTTCATAGTTGTCACAGTCTCCCCTAGTTAAAAGAATTTCGTCCTCGAAATTTCATTTAGTAATTCGTTAGAAAACTCAGTCTTTACAGTTGAGTCAGTCATTCGATAGACAATTATGTTTTCGCTTTTGGTTTAGTATTATCATCATATAGGGATGATAATTATGCTACATAGTAGCTGTGTAATTTGTCCATCCACAATTCCTACGTATTGCGAAGAGTAACGTTTGTCATCACTTCCAACTTGAAAGTGAGGGTGTTGTTGGACTCACAGTAGAACAGGGGTCTCCTATTCCTCTTGCAAATAACTGCAATCATTATGTCTTTTTTGCATTCATTATCTTCACCATTCATACACCATAAGTTTCAATTACGTATTCGTGTAATAGTTCTTGCACACCTCCTATAGAGGAGGGTATGGGTACTCTTCCAGGGTTTGTTGCACATACCACAATAGTGAGCACCATGCTCTGCATGTTTGTGAAAAGGGAATAAATTTTTGGTCTCACCAAGTTGTGAGCGAAAGTCTTCCCTTGATGTCGTGTACGTGGGTATCTTTGGTTAATACTAACCGACCAAGAGAGTCCCTACCCTATGGTAGAGAATAAGAGAGAGAAAGGCTTTTAAGAGCCTACGGTTGCCATAAGGCGAGCATGTACACGAGTAACAACGAATCTGCACCCTCACATCAACAGGGTGCCCGAACTATCACCAGTAGTCTAATCACGTCGTAAGGATATGGAATTTCTACAGTAATAATTCCAGTTTGCGTTAAGTTTCTGGAGATTGGCTCCAACTGTGGTACAACTATTTATGTCTTTTCCAGGAGGAAATAACTTAGTAATTTTGATAACATCGATGTGATTCTCCGGGAGATACTCGTATACTGGGAATGGTGGAGTGTGTACCCAATGCGGCTTTAATTCAAGTAGTACCATCTCTAGAATGCTACTATATCACGTGGAAATATTTAAGGCGTGATGAGTGTCTAATGGTCACATGCATCACCATGATGCCCCTACACGTGGGACCAGATTTAATCGTAGGCGTACATGTAATTTTGTAAAAGATGACTAGGTAATGAGTCATCGCATCAAGATTCCATATCCACGGAGTACCTCTTGCAGGGTTAGAACATAGCCACGCTCGACTAAAGTTACATAATGAATAATGTTAATGGAAACAACGGGAAGTAATCATTTCTCATTCTAGTGAACTTTTGTGAACCAATTGATATTTAGTCTGATAAAATGTGGCATCGTTTAAATCTCCAACGTTTGAACTTTATAGCTAATGTTAATGAAATAAATGTTTGTTTAATGGGGGTACCAATTGTGTACTTTTTATGCTTATCTGGGTGAGGGGGCACAATTTACAAGATGGTTTGTCTCGGTCTCGTGGTTTTTCAAGTCCCACTTGGACTTGGTATGATTTGAAATGGTATGTGAGGATAGGAAGATATGATGCTTTCCCATTGGCACCTTCGCCATTTGAATCATCGTTTAAACGTAAGGGTTTCGTCGAGTTCGTTCATGCTAAACCATCTTGGTTTAGATTGGGGAAAAGTCGTGTGGTTTTATGGTACCATGGATTGAAGTCCGAATCCATAGTCACCCTAATTCCGATAGGGACCGTTGACCATTAAATATGTTTGATTTTCCCGTTAGTCTCATATTCGTAATAATGTAAACAAGAAATGAAGACCCGGCCCCCGGGTTGGTCGAGACTAGGGTCGTTGAGTTTCTCACTAGGGTCCGGAAGGAATACGTGCTCCTAGGAAATGTAGTAACATAGATCCACAATCGCTCGACATCCTCTTGAAATTACAAAAGTAACTTTAAGAAAGGCTAATTGAAAGTCGTAATCAATCGAGATAAGTCTAGCACTCTGACAGCTAGGATATGAGTAAAGGTTATGAATACCATTTCACATCCCGTCGGTGCATCCAACCAAGCACCGATCTTCACTTTGGTCATTTAGTTTGACTTAGTACCGCACATCGAGGTATTTACAATTCATAGCGTGTGCTAAGTAACTCCCCAAATTTGAAGAGTATTAGTTGTTGCGTCACGTGCTTACTACCGGAATTTCTCACTGGATGGACATGATATCCGTGGGACGTATTCGGAAGATTCCTAGTCCCTTCATCTAAAATTATCAGGACTACTAGATTTACGGTTTAGCTTTCCCCTAGGTGGGTTTAGCGCACAAAAGACACTAATTACGATATTCGTACGACTCATACTACTCCTATTTCGAAGAGAGTTTGATTTTGATCGTGTTCCTTCATGCAGGGTAGTTCGTGCTTACATATTATGGCGTATATACTCATTTCAATGACATGTTCTGACCGCACACTTAAGCACTAGCCCTCTTTGGGTTAAGTCTAAGTGCAATTTTAACAGTTGCATAATGTCGGATATTATTACATACATCATAATGATGTTGGTTATACAGGTTGTGGGCTCATGCGTGCGACGAAATTGTGTGATATGGGATGATTGAATATGTGACATTGATACTTGTATATAAGTATAGCTTATAATAGAATGGCCCCGAAACGTTCACCACAAATAACCGAGGCGGAAATCGCGCAAATGATAGCGGAACAGCTTCAGACAATCATCCCCCGATCCTCAATTTCACTCGCGGTACGAATACCCTGGTATTTATGTATTTATACAGTATTATACTTAAGATTTCTCTCGTTCTTGTTTCCTTAAGTAGCACAAGAACTGTCGTCACTCGAAATTAGCGAAGAATTTAGTTTCTCAGTAACATCGTATCTTACGAATACTTATTTAAATCGATCAAACTGAAAATCAATTGAAGGTACCAACCAGTCGAAGGAAAACAAGGGGTGGTTCAACAATACTCCCCTGATCTAAATAATTTATTTCTCGTATACTCACGAGGACAAGCAACACCGTTTAACGCATACTCTTGGTTACTCACAAGCGTTGGGTATCGCTCACTTTGTGTCCAATCGACGAATGAAAGCCAGTGTATCCCCTTACACAAATGCACTGCCCTCATACGGGTGATATTGTGTATATAGAGTTGTCACATGGGTTCGTCATCGGATTACCATACTCTATATATTACCAGGGATCGTGTGATATATAAAAATTTTATACGATTCTTTTAAATATCATCCTTCGAATTAGACACACACACACATATATATATACATATATACATATATATATATGTTATATATATATATATATAACAATCGTCCGACAAGAATTCGTTTTGTATCATTTTGTTTCCTAATTATGCATTACAAGGTGGCTTCGTTACGGTCCTTCATACCATTTATTCCCTACTTCTTCGAGTCACCGGGGATTTATCTTGTATTGGTTTGAACTAAATCGATAGGGCGTATCAAATTAGTAATTTATATATACTGGACCTCAACACTTTCCAATAGTGTTAGTAAAGAGAATTGAATTGATTTGAAGCAATTATTCAATTTATTTCCTGATTATAATTTTCTAATTTCACCCCAGGGGTTACATCATCCCCGACCAAGACTTACCCAATTGACAGTTGGATTGGACCGCGTATAATGTTGTATATTTATAAATAAGCGTATATATAGGAGTGTCCTGTTCATATGAAGTATTAATGGTTACGAGGAATATAGACAAAAATGCTTCTGCTTCCATGAGTCTTAATATACTCCAATTCGCATCCATGCAACTCCTTGCTGAACTTTGATTACACCGAATAAGTTTTTCCATTTATATGTTACCCCTAAATCCCCTTGGTTTATCAATACCGATGCTAATTACGCGTCCTTATTAAGAATTAGAGATTGTATCATTAGCGAACGACAGCTAGTAAAGGAGATATAGGTTTCAAATGAATAGTTTCACAGACGACGGTCGGCGTCATAAGCATAGTTGGTTCGTCATAAAGAAGTGATTTCGAATATATGATTATACGTTCTAGCAAATCCTGCCAAAAGACATAAATTACGCTGAATTGTCTTACCAAAGCCAGAACATTGTTACTTATCCCGAATTAATCATTGGGTAATCGATGTGGGTAAGCTATCACCGGCTATACCCAAATAGTTTAATACAGAGTACTACTAGGGTGTAGTACCCCTAGAAAGTCGTATTATAATTTCAAAAAAAGGACCTTTCCCGGATTAACCCAAAAGTCGTCACATGTCAACCCCCAAACTACTTTTCATTTAAAATCACCGCAAACGTATATAGGTATCGTTGTTACAACAACTGTGGCATCATTTATTGCATCAAACAGGGTCAAAGTCTCACGCTGTATTGCCCAAAACATAACCGAATGAATCGCAACATGCAGCCCATCTGCCCTGAGTAACGGTACCTTGATAATGTAGCCGGGTGTTTCTATACAGGTAGTACCGCAACGTATCCAATAATTACAATAATTATAAGGATACGTATGTATCATTCCACGTATAAAGTATAAGTAAGATGTTTGAACTTTGCGATTGTATAACAATCGAACGTGAAGCAACGAGAAGTGAAGTGAGGATCCGTACACGTCCTCCCACTCCATTAGAACGACCTGCGCGTTCTTTGTGTATCTATGTTCATTTTGAAGTACCATTCTGGTATGCAATCGTTGTTACAATAATTATAAGGATATAGTTGGTGAGATCGAATCGTAGTATGCAATCGTTGTTACAATAATTATAAGGATACGTATGTATCATTCCACGTATTTAAGGGTGTTTATTATCGCGGCTTTCCCAACACTGCCTCGTATGAACAAGTCTATTATTACGTTCTAGACCATAATAACCCACTTGCCCCATAAGGCTATCCTAGTACTTGCAAATAGGATACTTTAAAGTGTTCACTAAGCATTTTTTTCATTGAGGTTAATTTTCCCAATGATGTCCACTAAAGTCCGAGGCTATAGTTATAGTCTAGGTTTCCTTAAAGGCACCTAATTCTCTATAACCAATGGCTCTGATACCATCTTATGTCACACCCCGACTTGCAGCGGAAGAAAAAATACGGGATGCAACAGACACCTCTGGTACAAGGACATTGTTTATAAAGACAATATTTTATTACTTACAAAATGTTGATTACATACTACATGTATGTTACAACTGCGTGTTCCCACGAACCACATAAGTCCTCTAAGCCACATGCGTCTATATCAGGGTTCGCCTACAAACATGTCTTGAACAACATACAAGGATCACGCCAGTCTCAAGTTACCTGAAATGCATGTCAGTTTTAAAAAGGGTCAGCTAAACGCTGCGTGAGTTGCACTGGTTTAATTGTTGTGTAACAACATGTGTTAACAAGTTTAATTGCACTGGTCACAGTCATAGTCACAGATTGCCCGATGGAATTTCACACGAGTACAAGTGAAACCTGACTATTTACCCCGGGTTGTGTCACCCAGACACTCCCGGTCCACCAACTGCGTCACGTGCAGTTTAACGCCCCCGGGTAGTTATGCCTAACACATACCCAAAAGTTGGATGAGTGCAGTTGCTTGTGGCCGGGCATCGCACCCTCCGGCCTCAACTGGGTTTGTCGGACCAGTAGTACTATCCACTACCCACGACTCATATTAATCACTTGTAATGGCGGTATTCGTGAGTTAGGTAATTCACATCGTCCCAAGTTGGTGCAATTAGCACAGTTTATAACATGCAAATCACTTCAAAAAACAGTAACACGGTTTAAAAGTAGTGGAGTGAAGCTCACTCCCACGTTGGTGTAATCAACACAATTTGTAACATGCAAGTCCCCAGAAAATAGTAAAACAATTTAAAAGTGGGGAGTGAAACTCACAGTGCAAATAGTGGTCTCAACACAAGAGTGATTAAGCAGCTCGTTCAACTTTAATAACACACATGCAGATATGGACTCAAATCAGTATCTAAGTTGGTAATGGTCATAACTTGGATCTGGTATGGTGATGGACGTCAGGGTAGTATTAGTTTTCGGTTTGGCTTCCGGGCACCTTTTCGCGTACCAGGCAAAGTCAGTAGTTTAACGTGTTCGAATAATGGTACGAGAATACCAATAGTGCCAACATGTGGTTACTGAGGAATGATTAACTTTCCATCAAGGGAGTTTGAGTGTTTGGGGAGTCTAAGTTGCCCAAATTTGAGTTTCCATTTTCACCATCGGGAATTCTCCCGAACTGTCTTAGGACACACCCATAGTGCCCAATACTCCCGGTGTTCCAATTACAGTATTTGTCGGGTTGGGTCAGTTCTCAGTTCCGGCAGGTTCTTTATACGGTAAACCGCCGAATTTGATTTAAAATAATCTATTTTTAATTCCATAAATTCCATTTAATCTATAATTTATATAAAAATTTGTAACTCAGTAAAAATCTGTAGATTTTGGGAAAAGTTTTTAGGAATTTATTTTGGCATTTTAACTATTCAAATAAATTATTTATAAAACAATATTTATTCAAATAAATTATTTATAAAACAATATTTAATCAAATAATTAACATTATTAGAATCAGTGGTCCAAAAATTCCAAAAAAATTCTACAAAACATTATACATGTCCAAAAACTTCTCACAAAATTTTTAGATTTTTCCGATTTCGTTTCGGTGCGTTCCCGGCTACCGAAAACTCGCAAAAACGTGGATTTTTTAACCCAAATCAAAACTCAACCAATGGACTCCGAATTTTCCTAGAACATTCCCCATATGTTCCTTAGTGTCTCCGAAACATTTGGTGATTTATTGAACTGGTTTGATGATTTTTCTGAAATTCTTTTGGTAAAAAAGTTAAAAATTCACCAAAATCGTAGAAACTTCCAAATATTTTAAACTTTTACGTGGACACTCCTGTTAATACCCTTCACCACCATACCAAATTTCAGCTCAATCCAAGTTTCACAGAGCATGTTATAGCTAAAACAAATTCTGCCTATGCTAGTTTCGGTTCTCGGATGGTATACCTAGCGAAAGCTTTGATTCCAAGCACTTCCTGTGAGTCCAGAAGTGGGTGGGTGCTATATTCAGTACCTACACCTCAAGTAAAACCCAAATATGCTAGAACTTAGATCAATCAAGCTTTATTTCATTGTTTTCGGTTAATCAAATAGTTAAGCGATTTTTGTCGAATAGGTGTTGATTAGGGTATCAAACCCCAAAGATTTGTGACCATGGATGCCATATAACACCAGGGGAATACCAAGGTGTTCTTATTCAGCCCATAAACATCTTTAAACCTTCAAAAATCTTGGATTAAAATGAGTTTTTCGGCTAGAAATCACGTTTAATCAAGAAAACATGATCAAAACCATAAAACCCAAGGTTTATACCTTTGATTTGAAGTTGTGAAGATGATAATCAGCTGGAGAAGATGAAGAAATGGCAGATCTTTGAGAGAAAATGGGGTTTTCTTTGAATTAAATGGAAATAAAATAAAAAAATATATATATAGGGGGTCCGTGTGGGCCACCTCGTGCTTCGTCTTTTCGTGTTAAAAGATGATTTTATCTTCGGTGGCGCGTTTAGGTTCGTTTTTGGGTCTCGGACGCGTACCCGATTCGCGAAACGGGCTCCGTTTTTCGTGTTCTTAGTGACAAAAGACTCGCTTTTAAAAATTGTGCATAACCGTCTCGAAACCCGAGCATGGTTACGTTTTAATCATAAAAGTCCCGTATGACGTTCGTTTAAGTGTTTTAAGCTTGATCGATCGTTTCTTGCATGTTTGGTTTGTCTTTCATTGCTCCTAACGAAAGGCGTTTCCCAAACCGGGACTGCCTCGTTTTGCGTGCCCGAGCTCTGATATGTTTCTAATCTTATGTCATAGTCTAGGGCACATAATCAAGATGTTTCGTGAACTCAGAATCATAAAGGGCCCTACCGTTGGCCTAATAATCACAGTTGAATGTGTAATGCGCTGTTAAACGTCAAAACCCCGTTTAACACGTTGTTAAAGGCTAAGGACACCAACCTCACATCGTGGGTCCTTAATAGTGTCATGTTAACGACGTGCTCTAAGATTCCTCCGAGACGTAATAATGATTGCTCAGTATAGCGCACAAGTCATACAAGGTTGCAAAGTTTACGCACAATTATTGATTTAATCATGCTTAACGTTTAGGACCAATTAAGGTGTACCTGTTTCGTCATGGGTATCACACATAATCATTACAATATCATGATACAAATATCCCGTCCGGTTACCACGGAGTTGTACCAATCAAATTTTACTAGGATTTTTCACAGTTGTCACATGTGCGATTGTCTTAACCGAATATGTGATATGTGTTAACTGGATACATGACGTGGATACATATACATCTATTGTTTATAATAGAATGGCCCCAAAATGCGCACCACAGATAACTGAGGCAGAAATTGCGGAAATGATAACGTAACAGCTTCAGGCAGTAATTCCCACAACTGTGGCACAAGTTAGCGCCGGTATCAATGCTAACCCACAACCGAACCCGAAACCAGGACCCATAGGTCTAATCCAAACAATGCGCAAAACAAGGTTAGACTGGTTTGCACGTATACGCACGTCATGGAATACAACCCAATGGAATTTAGTGGAACTGAAGGACCGAATGGATTAGTGATAGGGAATAAGCAAGAAGCCCAAGAAAGTAATCGAGTCGGGGCAGCAACACCGAAGAAAGGGAAAGCAATTAGCCAGAGTTACACCATGACTACCCCAACCGGTAACTCTGATAACTATAAAGGAAAAGCCCCAAAGTGCAACAAGTGCACTTTTCACCACTTTGGTGTGTGCCGAGCAGTGATATGCTCAAGGTGTCATAGAAATGGGCATTATGCCCGAAATTGTAAGATGTTCATGAAGCTAGACCCTAAACCAACTCGCTTCCAATCCCCCTAAGTCTCAGCCTCTACAACAACAACCCCAACGACCAACGCAACAGGTTACCTACCCCCGTACGTGCTTTGGATGTGGCAGTACGGAGCATTTTCGTAAGAGTTGTCCGAAGTTAGCTCAGCAGGCGGCAGGAAGGAATACCCAGAACCAAGCATCTATCTCGAAACAGCTCCAGGCCATGCCTTTGTCATGGGGCCTGGTGACGCACGTCAGGATCCCAATGTGGTTTCAGGTACGTTCCTTGTTTCCGATCAATTTGCGTCAGTGTCATTTGATACGGGAGCTGATAGAAGTTATGTTTCCATTGCAATTTTACCACTATTCAATATGCCCGTTATTGACTTAAAACAATGAATCGAATTATTAATTGTGTCATAAAGGCCCCCTATACCGTCGAACTTGCTAACGGGAAAACGATCATTAGTCACCAACTCCTTTGTAACTGCCCTATAACCCTTAACGGTTACCAATTTCCCATTGACCTTTTACCCGTAGAATTGGGTAGTTTTGACAGGAATGGACTAGTTGTCCAACCATCGCGCGGAGGTGTTGTGTTAACAGAAGGTTGTGAAGATTCCTTTATCTCCGACGAATACAATCATGGTACAGGGAGAGAAGTTAGGTACCATGTTGAACCTCATATCTCACCTGAAGGCATTGAAGCATATACGACCGAGAGGTGACGTGTTTTTAGCCAGCGTCACGACGGAGGAACCAGCCGAGAAGCATATTGAAGACATCCTGGTAGTATGTGAATACCCTGATGTGTTCCCGGAAGAATTGCCTGGATTGCCGCCTACTCGGCAAGTCGAATTTCGCAACGACCTAATACCAGGAACGACACCCGTTGCCAAAGCCCCATATCGTCTTGCACCGTCTGAGATTCAAGAACTATCGACACAGCTGCAAGAGTTACTGGATCGGGGTTTCATCCGTCCTAGTTATTCCCCCTGGGGAGCCCCAGTTTTGTTTGTGAAGAAGAAGGACGACAACTTCCGAATGTTCATCGACTACAAGAATCGGTACCCTCTTCCAAGGATCGATGATCTTTTTGATCAGCTACAAGGAGCCCGATACTTTTCTAAGATAGATCTTCGGTCGAGGTACCATCAAGTGAAGGTCCAAGAGGACGATATTCCTAAGACAGCGTTTCGAACTCGTTATGGCCACTATGAGTTCCTAGTTATGCCCTTTGGGTTAACCAACGCACCCGCAGTGTTCATGGACCTCATGAACAGGGTATGTAAACCGTACCTTGACAAATTTGTCATCGTCTTCATCGACGATATCTTGATCTACTCCAAGAGCAAGGACGAGCATGAGCATCATTTACGTCCTATCTTGGAGATACTACGGACCGAACAACTATACGCTAAGTTGTCTAAGTGCAACTTTTGGTTACAAGCCGTACAATTTCTAGGGCATGTGGTGGATCAGTACGGAATCAATGTGGATCCAAGAAAGATTGACGCACTTAAGAATTGGCCAGCACCGAAATCTCCAAAATAAATACGCCAATTCTTGGGATTGGCAGGGTTTTACCGTCGCTTCATCGAAAACTTCTCAAGTATCGCCCAATCGCTAATCGCTTTGACACAAAAGGACCGGCAGTATGAATGGGTGAAGATCAAGAAACAACGTTCTAGCGGTTAAAACAAAAGTTATATGAGGCCCCAATCCTGACGTTACCCGAAGGCAATTACGAATTTGTCGTATATTGCGACGCATCGCGACAAGGGCTTGGATGCGTCCTTATGCAAAGGAATAAAGTTATTGCGTACGCTTCTAGACAACTGAAGGTGCACGAAAAGAACCACACGACCCATGATCTGGAACTAGGAGCAGTTATATTCGCATTAAAGATTTGGAGACATTATTTATATGGTACCAAGTGTACTATATACACGGATAAACAAAAGCCTCCAACATATCTTCGACCAAAAAGACTTGAACATGAGGCAGCGCAGATGGGTGGAGTTGTTAAATGATTACGATTGTGAGATAAAGTACCACCCGGGAAAAGCTAATGTGGTAGCAGATGCGCTAAGTAGGAAGGATCGAATTAAACCCCTTTGACTAAGAGCCTTGGGAATGATTGTGCAAACAAGCTTGATAGATCAAATCCGAAACGCGCAGATGCAAGCCCTGAAGGAAAGCCAGTTACCCGGTGAAGGATTGCACGGGAATGAGAAAAGTTTTGTGAGGAAAACAGACGAAGTGTTGTATTTCAAGAATCGAGTGTGGATTCCTGCAAGTTCGGAGCTGAGATAGTTGATCATGGACGAGGCTCATAAGTTGAAATATTTAATTCACCCCGGTATAGATAAGATGTACCACGACCTTAAAGAGTTTTACTGGTGGCCGGGTATGAAAAAGGACGTGGCTGAATATTTGAGCCAATGCTTGACTTGTGTGCGAGTCAAGGCCGAGTATTAGAAACCCTCGGGAATGTTACAACAACCCGAGATACTTCAATGGAAATGGGAACAAAGCACGATGGATTTCGTGACCCCTCTTCCAAGTACGCCTCGTGGTCATGATGCAATTTGGGTAGTCATTGATCAATTGACCAAATCCACACTTTTTATTCTGATCCGTACTACCTATAAGACCGACCAGTTGGCCGAAATCTATACTAATGAGATAGTAACTAGACATGGTGTTCTGATTGCTATTATTTCCGACCGAGACAGCCATTTTACTTCGTGGTAATGGCAAAAGTTACAAGAAGCTTTGGGGACGCGAATTGATTTGAGCACTGCTTACCATCCCCAAACCGATGGCCAATCGGAATGCACGATTCAGACACTAGAGGACTTGCTTCGTGCTTGTGTACTGGACTTCGGAGGAAGCTAGGACAAGCATCTCCCACTAGTGGAATTTTCATATAACAACAGTTACCACAGTAGCATCCCGGCAGCCCCATTCGAGGCACTCTATGGTCGAAAGTGCCGATCACCACTTTGTTGGGCCGAAGTGGGTGACACTCAACTGACGGGATCTGTACTAGTTAAGGAAATGACCGATAAGGTCCATCAGATTCGGAATCATCTGAAAGCCGCTCAGAGTCGGTAAAAGAGTTGGGCTGATGTACGTAGGAAACCACTATTGTTCAAAGTGGGTGAACGGGTATTGTTGAACGTATCGCCATGGAAAGGTGTTATCAGATTCGGAAAGACCGGAAAGTTAGCCCCGCGATACATTGGACCCTACGAGATCCTAGAAAAAGTAGGTCCCGTAGCATATCGTTGAAGCTACCAACCGAGCTTAGTGCCATTCATAATGTCTTCCACATTTCGAACTTAAAGAAGTGCCTTGCGGACGAGGCCACCCAGATACCATTGGAAGACATACACGTTAATAATAAACTCCACTTTGTGGAATAGCCAGTGGAAATAGTTGATGGCAGGGTCAAACAATTAAGGCATAACAAGATTTCCCTGGTTAAAGTCCGGTGGAAGTCGAAATAAGGACCTGAATATACCTGGGAACGGAAGGATGAAAAATATCCTCACCTTTTCCTCTAGCTAGACATAGTAAATTTTGGGGATGAAATTTCTTAACCAGGGGAGACTGTGATACCCATGACGAAATCAGGTACCCCTTAATTGGTCCTAAACTTTAAGACATGCTTAAAACAATAATTGTGCGTAAACTTTGCAAACTTGTATGAATTGTGTGCTATACTGAGCAATCGTTAGTATGTCTCGGAGGAATCTGAGAGCACGTCATGGTTAACATGACACTATTAAGGACCAACGATGTGAAGTTGGTGTCCTTAGCCTTGAACAACGTGTTAAACGGAGACTTGACGTTTAACAGCACACTAAACCTTTGACGTTGATTATTAGGTTATCGGTAGCATCATTTAAGATTCCGAGTTCCAGAAACAACTTAGTTTTGTGCCATAGACTGTGACATAAGGTTTGAAGTTAATCGAAGCCTGGGCACGCAAAACGAAGCAGCTTCCCGGTAAGGGAAACGCCTTCGTTTCGGGCATAACATAAGGCAAACAAATGTGCAAGGAACGATCGATCAAGCTTAAAAACACTCAAACCAACGTAAAACAAGGTTTTTATGATTTAAAACGTAACCGTGCTCGGATTTCGAGACGGTTATGCTCAGTTTTTAAAACTGAGTCTTTTGACAGTAAGAACGCGAAAAACGGAGCCCGTTTCGTAAATCGGAGACGCGCCCGAAACCCGAAAATGAACCTAAACGCAACACCGAAGATAAACATCATCTTTTAACACGTTTTACGAAGGACGACTAAGCTACTAGTGGGGTAGGGGTACCCCCCTTACTTTATTATTTTTTTTCTTTTAAATTCTTTTATTTCTTTTATTTTCACTTAATTTCTTCAAGAAATCTGCACTCTAACACTAAATCTCAACTGATTAAACATCCAAACAACATCAAATCAAAGGTATAAACCTTGGTTCTTATGGTTTTGATCATGTTTTATTGATTAAACGCGATTTCTAGCCGAAAAACTCATTTTAGTCCATGATTTTTGAAAGTTTAAAAAAGTTTATGGGCTGAATAAGAACACCATGGGAATTCCATATGGTCATAAATCTTTGGGTTTTGATACCCTAATCAACACTTATTCGACAAAAATCGCATAACTATTCGATTAACCGAAAAAACCATGAAACGAAGCTTGATTGATCTAAGTTCTAGCATATTTGGATTGTACTTGACGTATAGGTACTGAGAATAGCACCCACACACTTCTGGACTCACAAGAAACCCGTGAAAACGAAGCTTGCGCTAGGTATATCACCCGAAAACCAAATCTAGAGTAGGAAGATTATTGTTTTGACTTTAACTTGGTCCTGATATTTGGATTGAGCTGAAATTTGGTGTGGTGATGTAGGATATTTTCAGGAAGGTCCACGTAAAATTTTAGAAGTTTTGGAATTTTCTATGATTTTTGGTGAATTTTTTATTGATTTACCGAAAGAATTTCGGAATAATTATCAAACGAATTCAATAAATCACCAAATTTTACATAGACGCTAAGGAACATACGGGGAATGCTCTGGGAAAATTCGGAGGCCATTGATTGAGTTTTGATTTGGGTTAAAAATCCACGTTCTTGCGAGTTTTCGGTAGCCGGGAACGCACCGAAACGAAATCGGAAAACTCTCAAAATTTGTGAGAAGTTCTTGGACATGTAAAAGGTGTTCCGGATTTTTTTGGAATTTTTGGACTACTGATGCTAATTAATGTTAATTATTTGATTAAATATTGTTTTATAAATAATTTATTTAAATAGTTAAAATGCCAAAATAAATTCCCAAAATTTTCCCAAACTCTACAGTTTTTACTAAGTTATATAAAAATTTACATATTTTTATTCAAATTATAGATTAAATGGGAATTTATGGAACTAAAATGAGTTATTTTAAATTAATTTTGGCGGTTTACCGTATAATGAACCTGTCGGAACTGGGAACTTACCCAACCCGAAAAATACTATAATTGGAACACCGGGAGTATTGGGCACTATGGGTGTGTCCTAAGACAGTTCGGGAGAATTCCCAACGGTGAAAATGGAAACTCAAATTTAGGCAATTTAGACTCCCCAAACACTCAAACTCCCTTGATGAAAAATTAATCATTCTTAAATAACCACGTGTTGGCATTATCGGTATTCCTGTACCATTATCCAAACACGTTAAACTATTGACTTTGGCTGGCACATGAAACGGTACCCGGAAGCCAAACTAATAACTAATACTACCCTGACGTCCATCACCATACCGGTGTCCTATAGACTCAATCCGTGGTAAAAACTCCTGACTAGATCCAAGTTATAACCATTACTAACTTAGATACTAATTTGAGTCCATACTTGTATGTGTGTTATTAAAGTTGATCCAGTTGCTTGATCACTCTTGTGTTTAGACCACTACTTGCACTATGAGTTTCACTTCCCCACTTTTAAATGGTTTTACTATTTTCTGGGGACTTGCATGTTAAAACTGTGTTGATTACACCAAATTGGGAGTGTGTTTCACTTCCCCACTGTTAAACTGTTTTACTGTTCTCTAGAATGATTTGCATATTACAAACTGTGTTAATTGCACCGACTTGTGATGATGTAAATTATCTAACACACGAACTACCTCCCCATTACAAGTGATTAACGTAAGCCTTATGGGGCAGTGGATAGTAATATTGGTCTGACAAACTCTAGTTGCTCCAGACCCGTGAGGCCGGTAACAAGGTAACTGCACGCGTCCTAAACTTGGTTATGTTGTTAGGCATAACTACATTTGGGGCGTTGGGCTGCACGTGACGCAGCCGAGGGGCTGACGTGTCGAATGAGATACAGCCCAATGTGCTGACGTGTCGAGTGAGATACGGCACGAGGTGCTGTGTGTCGAAGGAGACACAGCACAAAAGTCTAGGTTTCACTTGTGTCCTCGTGTAATTCCATCTGTGACTTTGACCTGTGCAATTAAACTTGTTAACACATATCGTTACACGACAATTAAACCAGTGGAACTCACGCAGCGTTTAGCTGACCCTTTTTAAAATTAACATGCATTTCAGGTAAAACTAAGCAGAAGTAAGGAACGTGCGTATGGATGGCTTTGGTAGTGAACTGTAGCAGAATAAGAGCTGTGAAAGCTCGTAGTACCGTACTTGAACTTATGGTTTGTAATATGATACTAATAGTATGTTGTAACCAAGGTTCCCTTTTTATGTGATATCATGTTTTTAAATTATCGGGAATTACCATGTGTCTGCCGCACCCTGCAATTGACTTCCGCTGCAAGTCGGGGTGTGACAGTCAAGAACAAGATTAATAATGGAAATGAAATTACATGTACGGCGTTGACACAAGTCGAAGGCTAGACGGGGTTGTGTTACTTTCAACTAGCAAACTACATTGGGATAGTGATGAGAAATCATCAAGTGAGGTGTGGATTTGTATGTAGGATAGCCCAAGCTAACCATGTAGTCACACTATCTTCAAGTTCAAGACTTGGCATCACTTGTGAGCTTAAAGCTCATACAAAACAGAAAGTTTAGAGTGTTAAAACAGTTCCTATTTCATGTAAAACAAGCTTGGTTAGGCTCACTAACCATAAACTTTATTAGGAGCATAAGAACACAAGCTTGGTTGAAGTAAAACATAAGTTTGAAGAAGTTTTGTTTAGAACAAAAAGTTTGGAGCCCTTTTTGGTGAATTTCCAGGTATGGATTCTCCAAGGAGAATCCATGGAATCAAACCTAAGGTTCATCCAAGTAATTTGAAAGAAGAATCAGGCAAAAAGACTAAGAAATGAGCAAGTTATGCTCACTTCTGCGAAGAGTGACGAATCTGCCAAGTTCTTGAATTTGCAACTGATTTTGGAGTGTTTGAGAGGGATTAGAGAGTGTTGAAAGTGTAAAACTATTTGGAGATGGTGTGGTATTTATAGGGAAGAAGTTAGGGTTTAATGGGAGGTGTTTTAATGAGGTTTAAGGCCATTGGGTGAGAAAGAAATGTGGGATTTCTTGCTAAACCCACAGCTGATTCAAACCTGCTGCCCGCCAGTACCCCATGCGGACCGTATGGGGATGCCCATGCGGTCCGCAAGGCCTGGCTCAAAAACACAAAATTTTATTTTTTGTTTTGTTGATTGGGGCCTTGTCTAGTTGTTACATAATACATGTTTTAGGACAATTTTAGGCTATTAAGCATATGAAACATGTTCTAAGGTTTACACAAGTTTAAAATGAATTTGATTAAGTATAAACATCATGTATAAGTTTCGTATGAGGTATGAACATCACGTATTTGCAAGTTTATTAATGTTTCCAAGTATCAAGTGTCAAGTGCATGAATGTATGAATATGTATAACATGATTTGAATAAAATTACGAGTTTCATTATGATTGAAGTCCCGGATTACAATGGTTACAACGAAAGAACAAATACAAGATTACGAGATTTCCAAAATAGAATTACAAAATGAGCTTTCTAAATATGGAAAGTATGAAAAAGCAAGGCGTTACAAATCAAGCCAACCCGAATTTTCAAGGAAACCAAGGTAATTATGTGTCGTGCCAACAATATAACAACCAAGGGTTTCAAGGGCAATTTCAACAATCGGGTAGTGGACAAAGTGTTTCATCGGGTGGAAATGAAGTTATGGAAATGTTGAAGAAAATGCAAATGGAGATGCAAAAGAGGAATCAAATGGATGAAGCTCGCATTCAAAAAGATGAATTCCGGGATAAGGCGATTCAATCATTGACCACCTAAATGGGTCAACTTGCAACCGATGTGGCGGAATTGAAGAAAGGTAAAGGTCAACTACCAAGCGACACTAAGGTAAATCCTTCCCGTAGTTCTTCACGTAATGTTCCTATTAACCATGTTAGTGTTTTACGAAGTGGTAAGGAATATAAAACGAATTTATCACCGGGTTTGGTTTATGGGGTGGTTGAGGATATTACGGGTGCTGAAAGTGATGAGGAGGAAGCCTCACCCACTATTGTTCCAAAGGACCAAATGTTGAAAAAGTAATAAAAACCGGGGTTGGGTGAAATCTTAATTGAAACCGCAGAAGGGGGACAAAGTCAAGTTCCATTTCCTTCTACTTTACTTGACCCCGGTAGAAAAAAATTATTTCAAAAAGGGGTCCTCAAAAAGAGAAATTGTGCGATGTTTTCAAGCAAGTCAAGGTTAATCTTCCTTTACTTGATGCAATTAAACAAGTGCCCTGTAACGCCTCGCTTTTTGCAGCTTTCCTTTTTTTAGCAAGATTGTATTGTAATTCTATTTTTTGGAAACTTGTTTCCCTTGTAATCGTATCTCGTTTTCAAATCATTGTAAATCTGAGACTTTGATCGTAATAAAATGAATCTTTTATACATTGTTTATACATGTCTATAAATTAGTACGTGCATTCGGTTGATACATGATTCATAATTCCCTTAAATGTAAGTTTAACTCGTAAACATTGATCGTGTATTCGTAATTCTCAAATCTCCATACATTGAAATACTTGGTTATTCGATTTTAAGATTAAGTTATATGTTTTCACTTGATTATACCTAACCATAAATCAAACATACTTGTTACTTTTGACATGTCACCTACATGTATTTTTATCATACATTTTGGCACTTTAAAACATGTTTAATATGCACTGTAGACCTTGATAACCTATGAATAATACACCAAACATCATGTAACATCTTATTTATATAAAGTGCATCTCAAATACACCTTTTATTACACTTAAACAACAAAAAAAGAATATAAAGGCTGAAAATCAGCCTTGCAATCAGCGCTTGTTTGGGTATGTTTTTGGGCTTGTTTCAAGTCTAATGACCCACTAATTCTATTCAAAACCCAACCACTTAAACCCTAATCCTTTCCCTATAAGTACCTCTTATATTACAACCTTTTTTCCACTTTACAAAGCCTCCAAGCCTCCCAAAACACTCCAAGTTCGTAGCTGAATCAAAAAATTCGGGCATATGTGTACCTCTACACTAAAGTGAGCATAACCAACTCAATACTCAACGAAATTGTCCCATTCTTTTTCCTACATTCTTGGTTTTCCTTTGGGAATGATTCTATGGTCTCTTCTTGGAGAATTCAGACCTGTAAATGCCCCTAAATTGTCCAAAACTTTCTGTTTGTTTTCAAACTCTTTCAAACTTTGTTTATGTTCATCAAACTTGAGTCAAACTCATCTCAAACCTATGTCTGAAGGCTTACAACACTTCTTGTGGTTGGTTAGGCTTAAAAATAAGGTTGAGACATTCAAACAAGAGGTTTAAACCTCACAATAATTATGTTTTCATAGAGCATTTAGCTCACAAGTGATGCAAGTTCATAGACTTGTTCATGTGTCCACCAAGGTTAGCTTTGGCTATCCTAAACATTGAGACCACACATCACTTGATGATTTTCATCATCATCTCAAGTAGTTTGCTAGTCCTAAAGTGTCACAACCCCGCCAAGCCATTGACATGTGTTCTGGTGTGCTCTACGGGTTGTATTAATTTAGCTACTTGGTATTATGGTGACATACTTACAATTCTTGTCATTTCATTCTTGTATTGTTCTCATTCATGACCCTCCTTGTTGTCTATCACAACTTGTGTAGTGGTGAATCATATAACGAGGTTAAATGGTTGTTCATCATCCTACCTCCATGCTTGATTTACTTGAATACTTAGAGGTACCAAAGTGGATGGTTCATCCTCCCACCTCCTACATGATCTTACTACTTTGTATATATTATAGACTATAATATATATCTAAAACCAAGACCTTGATAATGACTAAATAATCACCTATCAAGTTATTAAGTTTATCACTAAAGTATGTAGTTCCTTGTCACGATTCTAATAGGTCTCGAACCTATGAAACCATATTAACCCTTTTCGGGTTATCATAGTGTCAAGAACAAGTGCTATGTCTTAGTGAATATTTTCATACATAATACTTTAATTCTTATTTCCGTAATCTTACTCGAATAGTCCAAATCCACCGTTGCACTCATAACTAATACCTAAGTTCTTCTTGTAGAAGGACAAGGTGCCAAACTCTAAATCAACACAACAAAGCTCCCGGGATTACTTAAGTGGAACACTTAGCAAAAACCGTGAGTACACTCGACCCATTTACTGTTTTAATCACTTTTGGGCTGTAACATGTTTACCTATCAAAATACACATATCACAAACTCATGCTTTACTTGCTCAATCCTTATACATGAACACTTGTTATGCCTAGATACATGCTTGATTATACATGCTTGATCATTAACTTAGCTAGCCCAACTTATCATATATAGCGCTATAGGAGTAGCACACCGCTCGTCGGGGTTATGTTAAAATATTCACACTCATTTTAGTCTTGTCGCCTTTGTGGCAAGGGAAGCTCGATCTCATTAATACTTTTGTGGAAACTCGGGGTTTGATCTAGTATTGCATGATTAGTATGAACTTTACTTACAATTACCATGTGGATTCGAGTTACACTTTTATACTTATGCTATGTATCACCAAACTTGTGTACTCGCCTTTGCTTTTGCATTGAACTCGTATTTTTAACATGTTTTATGTTGATGAAGACTTTGCCATGAAATTGGAGTAGTGATGATGCTCTAGATACATATTTAGACGTTAGGCTAAAATGTTGTATTAATTGTTGTTATGCTTATGTAGTACTCGTCTTTAATTTCTAAATTGTTGTAATTGACTTAATGATGTAATTTGACAATATTATCGTTGAATGAATGAAATATGGGTTTTGTTTAAATATTGTCGCAAATAACGTTATGAAGTCTCTTGCAATCTCGTTTACGTCCCACTCCGATGTTTCAGCCATCGGTTGGGGTGTGAGAGATTGGTATCAGAGCCATAACTATAGGGAATTAGGTAGAATTTCCATGGTCGACCTAGTCTATAGTTTAAGTGTCCATTTTTTACCATTCTTATATCATGCTTAATACTTTATTCTTCCTCAATGCTTCTTCCTTATCTTTTGGTCTTAAAATTTACATAATGTCTTTCTAAGACATTTTACACAATACACTTGAAGACTTGAAGACACTCATGATGCAAACGAGGCGATTTGCACCAAGATAGGCCAATGACCTAAAATTTTTTGTGAAATCCCTCATTATGCATATTCGATTTTTCACGAAGTTATACCATCAATTTAGGGGTGATATCCACATCTTGATGGAAACTTCCATCTCATGCTCTAGTGGATCTTACAAACGAGTCGGAATATGCTCCTCGTTTAGTAAGAAACAACCACACTTAGGGTATGAAATCGTCAAGTTAGGGGTGAAACTCGCACCTTGTCGATTAAGTCCTTTTCCTTGATTTTCGCTCTCGCCAAAATTTCGATTTTCTAATTGATTAGAGACGTGTAGTAACTGGAAGGGTAAAATACCGTTAGTCGCTTCTCGATGAGAGTATTTTACCTATAGGCCAAAGCACGTTTCTCTAATTAGAAAGGATCTTCGATTCACTTTGGAATTGTCGACGTTTCTCTACTCGAAACAATCCCATGTTTTTTAAGCCAATATTTTATGTTATCTCAATTTTTATGTGGTTTTATACTTGTTACCTTGTTCGTTTGAACCGTTACACATTTCGCACGTTGTCGCAATCAAAAACAATACTAATCCTCGTGAACACACTAAATTTATACTCCTTATTCGTATTCATACGTGATTGTACGTGTTATGCTTAATGAATTCATGCAAACTTTGTGAACTATACTTGATGAACCCATGCAACCTTATGTGAACCATGCTTGAACCTATTACATGCTTATTCATGCACAACTTATTTTTCCATATTATGATCAAGTCTCATCCCTTTTCTTCTATGTTGAACCTCTAGATGAATTCTCCTAACTCGTCCAAGAAATCCAAGAGGTCCAACAAGGGTTCCAACAACAACAACAACAATGAAGACTCCATCTCCAAGCAAGAACTCATCGGTCTTGTCGCCGAGCAAATGGCCGATCAAATGGCCTGTGTTATACCTGATAACGTTAGCCAGCTTCAAACCATTAACACTGAAACACCCAAATCCTCTGCCGACTCTAAAACCGACAACCCTAAAACGTCCTTCCAATTCAAGCATTTCATGGCTTGTAAACTGGTAGAATTCACTGGCATGGACGGTGTCACCGCCATGATCAATTGGTTTGACGCGATGGAGCTTACTTTCCTTCAAGGCGGGTGCCCTGATGACCTTCGAACCCTTAACGCTACCGGGGTCTTTTGCCAGAGAGCCCTCGAGTGGTGGAATAAGGAACGTAACAAGTGTGGCAACGAAGCAGCTCACGCTCTCACTTGGGATGAGCTCAAGCAGCTCATGAGAGATCAGTTTTGTCCTCCCCACGAGACCCAGAAACTGGAAAACGAATTCTGGAATCTCACACAGCAAGGGAGCGATGCCGAGGGACTAATCGCTCGCTTTAAAAAGTTGAGTATCGCCTGTCATGGACAGGTGGATACGGTTCCCAAGGCAATAGCCAAGCTTATTCGTTCACTTTCGCATGTGATCATGAATCACGTAGCCGCCGCAAACCCTAGAACCCTCGAAGAAGCCTTAAGCATAACCATCCAGCTTAACCACAACTGCATCCTTAAGGGGGCCTACGATAAGGTTCCTACGAAGCATGCGCATCAAGCCACCGCCAATACCACCACCACTACTGAGTCGCCTCCTCCTCAAGCCAAAAAGAACAACCTCAGAATAAGAAGCGAAAGACTCCAGTTCAAAACAACGCGGTTGTCACTCCGCCTACCCCTACACCTCTAAATGCCATCTCCTCCACCCAAAACAACGATCCACCCAAACAAAGCTACACCGGCACTTGGCCTAGGTGTGATCGTTGCACCTACCACCATCTCCCTAATACCTCGTGTCGAAAGTGTGCCAAATGTAACCGGATGGGGCATCTTTCAAGCCAATGTCGCCAACCCAAAAGCAACCAAGCCATCGTCCCTAACCCAAACCAAGCTCAACCCCAACGTCAAAATGCTCCTGTGCGAGCATGTTACAAATGTGGTGATCCCAACCATCTCGCCAATGTCTGTCCTCTTCTCAACCAGTAGTATCAGCACCAGCAACAACAGCAACCTGAGCCTGCAAAAGGGCGAGCTTTCATGCTTATCTCCGCTCAAGCCCAGAGCTCTAACGACGTCATCACTGGTACGTTCCTTGTGAACCATATTTAAGCTACATGTCTATTTAATACTGGCGCCGATAGGAGTTTTGTGTCTCTAGAATTTGAACCCGTGCTTAAGTGTGAACGATCTAAAATGCCTAATCCTTTCGTCATTCGAAGTCGCTAATGGTAAAACCATCTCCGTTATTTCCGTTCTTTCTGGTTGCTCTTTGATTCTTAATGATCATTCGTTCTCCATTGACCTTCCCATGCAAATGGGTAGTGTTGACATCATAGTAGGCATGGATTGGCTTATGCGAGTTCGTGCCGAAGTTGTTTGTTCTGAAAAATTTATTCGCCTCTCTTCCGCAAGGTGATTCTCAACACGTCTATGGCGAGAAGCCTTCTAAGGGTCTCAAGCTTATGTCGTGCATCAAAGCGAACAAGTACTTACGTAAGGAGTACTTTGCCTTTCTCGCCCATGTTGTGGAAAAGAAAGACAAAGGTCCTAGCATAAGTGATGTTCCTGTCGTTTGTGAGTTTCCTTATGTTTTCCCCGAGGATCTTCCTGGTCCTCCGCCTCCTCGAGCTGTCAATTTCCGTATTGATCTTATCCCTGGCGCAACTCCTGTTGCGAAAGCTCCCTACCGTCTAGCACCCTTGGAGATGCAAGAACTATCAAGCCAACTTCAAGAGCTTCTTGATAAAGGCTTTATACGCCCTAGTACTTCCCTTGGGGCGCTCCCGTTCTCTTCGTCAAAAAGAAAGATGGATCATTTCGCATGTGTATTGAGTATCGTGAGCTCAATAAGCTTACAGTAAAAAACTGATACCCACTTCCTCGTATTGATGATCTCTTCGATCAATTACAAGGCGCGAAGTGCTTTTCAAAGATTGATCTCCGTTCTGGTTATCATCAACTTCGGGTTTCCGAGGAAGATGTACCCAAAACCGCCTTTCGCACACGTTATGGACACTACGAGTTCGTGGTCATGGCTTTTGGTTTGACCAACGTACCTGCAATGTTTATGGATCTCATGAACCGCGTGTGTAAGCCTTTTCTCGATCACTTCATCATTGTATTCATCGACGATATCCTAATCTACTCTAAGACAAAAGAAGAACATGGACGACATTTGCGTCTCATTCTTCAGCTTTGGCAAACCGAACGTCTTTACCCCAAATTCTCCAAATGTGAATTTTGGCTAAAAGACGTTCAATTCTTAGATCACACCGTCAATGAACTCGGTATTCATGTTGACCCTGCAAAGATAGAAGCTGTGAAGAATTGGATTGCACCTAGTCGCCCTCTGAAATTCGTTCGTTTCTTGGCGTAGCTGGGTATTATCGCCGTTTCATCTCGAACTTCTCTAAGATTGCCGTTCCTTTGACTTCGTTAACTCAAAAAGATAAACCTTTTGTTTGGGGTCCCGAACAAGAGGAATCTTTCCAAACGCTCAAGGACATGCTTTGTAATTCTCCTATCCTCACTCTCCCCGATGGGAACAATGAATTCATCATGTATTGCGATGCCTCTAACCAGGGTCTTGGTTGCGTACTCATGCAACGAGACAAAGTAATCGCTTACGCATCGAGACAACTCAAAATTCATGAGAAAAACTATACTACTCACGACCTTGAACTTGGTGCAGTTGTCTTTGCATTAAAGATTTGGCGACACTACCTTTATGGTACAAAGTGTACGGTCTTCACCGACCATAAGAGCCTCCAACATATCATTGATCAAAAGGAACTCAACATGCGTCAACGTTCTTGGGTAGAATTGTTAAACGACTATGACTATGATATTCGCTACCACCCTGGCAAAGCGAATGTCGTGGCCAATGCACTTAGTCGTAAAACTCATGTTAAGAGTGTTCGTTGCTACCAAATCGTGGGAAAACTCAACGAGTTGATTCGACAAGTACAATTTACCGTCATTAAAGAGGGTAACCTCGATAGTGAATTGAATTGTGGAGTCGAAAACCCTCTCGAAGCTAAACCTGATGATATTCTTTACTACCATAATCGTATTTGGATTCCTGATCGTCTCAATCTTCGGACAACTTTGATGAATGAAGCCCACAAATCCCGATACTCCGTCCATACTGGAGCTGATAAGATGTACCACGATTTGCGTGCATCATATTGGTGGCCTGGGATGAAACGTGATATCGCTCTTTACGTATCCAAATACCTTACGTGTTCCAAAGTCAAGGCAGAACAACAACGTCCCTCTGGTTTGCTCGAACAACCAGAAATTCCTGTCTGGAAATGGGAGAGCATAGCCTTGGATTTCATCACGAAATTGCCTCGTACTTCATCTGGTCATGACAACATTTGGGTTAACATCGATCGTCTGACCAAATTCGCGCATTTCCTCGCCATTCGTGAAGATTATAAAGTCGAGAAATTGGCTCGTATCTACACGGATGAAATCATTAGCCGTCATGGTACTCCTCTTGATATTATCTCGGATCGCGATGCTCGTTTCACCTCTCGCCTTTGGCAAACTTTTCAATCCTCCCTTGGCACTCAGCTTAATCTTAGCACCACTTTTCATCCTCAGTCTGATGGTCAAATCGATCGTACTATCCAAACCTTGGAGGATATGCTTCGGTCATGCGTAATCGATTTTGGCGGCAATTGGGATTTACACTTACCCTTGGTTGAATTCTCGTACATAAATAGTATCACGCAAATATTCAAATGGCTCCATTTGAAGCATTGTATGGTCGTAAGTGTCGTTCACCTATTTGTTGGCACGAGATTTGAGACGTACAAATCACCGGTCCCGAGCTAATAGAAGAGACAACGGACAAGATCTTAAAAATACATGATAATCTCCTCAAAGCACGAAGCCAACAAAAGATCTACGCTAACAAAAGACACAAGCCCTTGGAATTTAATGTGGGTGATCATGTACTTCTCAAGGTATCCCCTTGAAAGGCGTTGTCCGTTTTGGTAAGAAAAGCAAACTCGCTCCTCGCTACGTAGGTCCTTTCAAGATCTTGAAAAGGATTGGCAAGGTAGCATATCGACTGGATCTACCTCAAACGCTCAATAGTGTTCATCCCGTTTTTCATGTTTCAAATCTCAAGAAATGTCTAGCCGAAGAAGGACTTCAAGTTCCGCTCGAAGATCTTCAAATCAATGAGACGTTGCATTTTGTGGAAAAACCAGTCGAAATCATGGACCGAGTCCAGCAACAACGACGCAGTCGGATCCCTATCGTAAAAGTTCGTTCGGAAGGGAAATGTGGCGCCGAGTTTACTTGGGAACTCGAGAGTGATATGAAGACTAAGTATCTGCATCTCTTTGTTGCATCTTCCTAAATTTTGGGACGAAATTTCCTAAACGAGCGGAGACTGTAACGCCTCGCTTTTCGCAGCTTTCCTTTTTATTTAGCTAGATTGTATCGTAATTCTATTTTTCGGAAACTTGTTTCCCTTATAATCCTATCTCGTTTTCAAATCATTGTAAATCTGAGACTTTGATCGTAATAAAATGAATCTTTTATACATTGTTTATACATGTCTATACATTAATACGTTCATTCGGTTGATACATGATTCATAATTCACTTAAACGTAGGTTTAACTCGTAAACATTGATCGTGTATTTGTAATTCTCAAATCTCCATACATTCAAATACTTGGTTATTCAATTTTAAGATTAAGTTATATGTTTTCACTTGATTATACCTAACCATAAATCAAAAATACTTGTTACTTTTGATATGTCACCTACATGTATTTTTATCACACATTTTGGCACTTTAAAACATGTTTAATATGCACTTTAGACCTTGATAATCTATGAATAATACACCAAAAATCATGAAACATCTTATTTATATAAAGTGCATCTCAAATACACCTTTTATTACATTTAAACAACAAAAAATAAATAATATAAAGGCTAAAAATCAGCCTTGCAATCAACCCTTGTTTAGGTATGTTTTTGGGCTTGTTTCAAGTCTAATGACCTACTAATTCTTTTCAAAACCCAACCCACTTAAACCCTAATCCTTTCCCTATAAGTACCTCTTATATTCAAGCCATTTTTCCACTTTACAAAGCCTCCAAGCCTCCCAAAACACTCCAAGTTCGTAGCTGAATCCAATTTTCGGGCAGATTTATACCTCTACACTAAAGTGAGCATAACTCACTCAATACTCAACGAAATTGCCCCATTCTTTTTCCTACATGCTTGGTTTTCCTTTGGGCATGATTCCATGGTCTCTCCTTGGAGAATTCAGACCTGGAAATGCCCATAAAATTGTCCAAAACATTCTGTTTGTTTTCAAACTCATTCAAACTTTGTTTATGTTCATCAAACTTGAGTCAAACGCATCTCAAACCTATGTATGAATGCTTACAACACTTCTTGTGGTTGGTTAGGCTTAAAAACAAGGTTGAGACATTCAAACAAGAGGTTTAAACCTCACAAATTTAGCTCACAAGTGATGCAAGTTCATAGACTTGTTCATGTGTGTCCACCAAGGTTAGCTTTGGCTATCCTAAACATTGAGATCACACATCGCTTGATGATTTTCATCATCATCTCAAGTAGTTTGCTAGTCCTAAAGTGTCACAACCTCGCCAAGCCGTTGACATGTGTCCTCGTGTGCTCTCCGGGTTGTATTCACTTAGCTACTTTGTATTATGGTGACATACTTACAATTCTTGTCATTTCATTCTTGTATTGTTCTCATTCATGACCCTCCTTGTTGTCTATGACAACTTGTGTAGTGGTGAATCATATAACGAGGTTAAATGGATGTTCATCATCCTACCTCCATGCTTGATTTACATGAATACTTAGAGGTACCAAAGTGGATGGTTCATCCTCCCACCTCCTACATGATCTTACTACTATGTATATATTATAGACTATAATATAATTCTAAAACCGAAACCTTGATAATGACTAAATAATCACCTATCAAGTTATTAGGTTTATCACTAAAGTATGTAGTTCCTTGTCAAGATTCTAATAGGTCTCGAACCTATGAAACCATATTAACCCTTTCGGGTTATCATAGTGTCAAGAACAAGTGCTATATCTTGGTGAATATTTTCATACATAATACTTTAATTCTTATTTCCGTAATCTCGCTCGAATACTCCAAATCCATCGTTGTACTAATAACTAATACCTAAGTTCTTCTTGTAGAAGGACAAGGTGCCAAACTCTAAATCAACACAACAAAGCTCCCGAGATTACTTAAATGGAACACTTAGCAAAAACCGTGAGTACACTCGACCCATTTACCGTTTTAATCACTTTTGGGTTGTAACATGTTTACCTATCAAAATACACAAATCACAAACTCATGCTTTACATGCTCAATCCTTATACATGAATACTTGTATGCCTAGATACATGCTTGATTATACATGCTTGATCATTAACTTAGCTAGCCCAACTTATCATATATAGCGCTATAGGAGTAGCACACCGCCCGTCGGGTTATGTTAAGATATTCACACTCATTTTAGTCTTGTCGCCTTTGTGGTAAGGGAAGCTCGATCTCGTTAAAACTTTAGTGGAAACTCGGGGTTTGATCTAGTATTGCATGATTAGTATGAACTTTGCTTATAATTATCATGTGGATTCGAGTTACACTTTTATACTTATGCTATGTATCACCAAACTTGTGTACTTGCCTTTGCTTTTGCATTGAACTCGTATTTTTAACATGTTACAGGTTGATGAAGATTTTGCCATGAAATTGGAGTAGTGATGATGCTCTAGATACACATGTAGACGTTAGGCTAAAATGTTGTATTAATTGTTGTTATTCTTATGTTGTACTCGTCTTTAATTTCTAAATTGTTGTAATTGACTTAATGATGTAATTTGACAATGTTATCATTGAATGAATGAAATATGGGTTTTGTTTAAATATTGTCGCTAATAGCGTTATGAAGTCTTTTGCAATCTCGTTTACGTCTCACTCTGATGTTTCCGCCATCGGTTGGGGTGTGACATGCCTGCAGACACGAAATTTTTAGAAGAATTATGCACACAGAAGAGGCAATAGAAAAAGGTGCCTAAACGGGTTGACTTGACCGAGCGGGTGAGTGCGGTGCTTAAAGGGGATCTTCCTCCTAAGCTTCAAGATCCGGGAACGCCTCTAACAAATATTCATGTTGGAAATTTTAAAGGTCGAAGGCGTTGTTAAATCTTGGAGCCGGAGTAAGTATTTTACCCGAGGGCTTATATGACCAATATGATTTTGGTCCATTAAACCGGGTTGAGACAACGGTGGTGTTAGCCGATTTGTCTCATAAGCTACCTCATGGGATGGTGCAAGATGTCATAGTAAAGGTTGGTGAGTTCTATTATCCTGTTGATTTTCTAGTCTTAGATTACTCATTCACGACCCGAAACAACAACAAAACGTTATTTGGGTCGGCCATTTTTGAGCACGCTCATGCCATGATTGATTGTCGATTTGGTACGGTTGACATGGCGTTCGGTAATAGGAAAATGAGTTTGAATGTTTTTACTAACACTTCTAACTCTTTTGGCGTTGATGAGTTTTTATGGCAGATTTAGTTGATGGATGCGAACCACATGAGTATGAGGAATATAGTGGAGATGTTTGTGTTTGTGATTTTTTTGAACAAGTACATGCTTGTGCGCTAAGGATTGAGGAGCAAAAGCAAGATGCTCTAGCAGTTAAAGAGGGTCGACCGCCATGGACTCATCAATTTGAGAGCTTACTGGTGGAGATTAGTTCGGGTACGAAACCATCATTGGAGGAACCACCGAAGTTGGAGTTGAAAGATTTTCCAACCCACCTAAAATATGCATTTTTAGGGGATAATGACACACTACCAGTCATTATAGCCTCTACTTTGGAAGTGGCTCAAGAGCAAGAGTTACTAAGGGTGTTGAAGGTGAATAAAGTGGTTATTGGATGGACGATAGCTGATTTGAAAGGAATTAGTCCATCCATAGTCATGCACAAAATCATTACCACCGAGGATGCAAAACCGACATGCGAGACCCAAAGGAGGTTAAACCCGAATTTAAGAGAAGTGGTAAAAAAAGAGGTAATCAAGTGGTTAGATGCAGGTATAATCTATCCAATTTCGGATAGTGCTTGGGTAAGTCCTACCCAAGTGGTGCCTAAAAAGGTCGACATTCAAGTTATTAAAGATGAAAATGGTGAACAAATCGTCACCCGACCGGTCACCGGGTGGCGTGTTTGTATCGATTACCGAACACTGAATGCCGCTACGTCTAAGGACCATTTTCCACTTCCTTTTATTGACCAAATTATTGAAAAATTGTCGAGACAAAAATATTATTGTTTTCTGGACGGGTACTCGAGGTATAACCAAATTGCTATTCCACCCGGATGACCAACAAGACCACCTTCACTTGCTCGTATGGCACTTTTGCATTTCGACGAATGCCATTCAGTTTGTGTAATGCCCCGATGACATTTCAACGATATATGATGAGTATTTTCTCGGACATGGTTGGGGAGTCACTTGAGGTATTCATGGATGATTTCTCCATTTTTGGCACAAGTTTTGAGTCTTTTCTCGATGAGTTAGATAAAGTTTTGAAAAGATGTGTCGAGAAAAACTTGGTGCTAAGTTGGGAAAAAGTCACTTCATGGTCCAAGAGGCTATTGTGTTGGGTCATGTTATATCGGAAAGGGGAATGGAAGTGGTTAAGGCAAAAATTCGGGTGATATCATCTTTGCCTCCACCAAAGAATGTTAAGGGGGTAAGGTCATTTTTAGGACATGCGGGTTTTTATCATCGATTTATTAAAGGTTTTAGTGTTATTACTAAACCTTTATGTAATTTGTTACTAAAAGATGTCCCTTTTGATTTTACTAACGAACGTTTGCAAGCTTTCAATGTTTTGAAGGAACAGTTGGTGAAAGCTCCCATTCTGCAACCACCTGATTGGTCAAATCCGTTCGAGATCATGTGTGACGCAAGTGATACAACTATTGGAGCGGTTTTGGGTCAACAGGTCGACAAAGCCGGTGGTGATTTATTATGCGAGCAAGACATTGTCCGAGGCACAACTGAATTAGACCACAACCGAAAAGGAATTGTTAGCGGTGGTGTAGGCCTTGGACAAGTTTCGTTCATATATTTGGGGAAGAAAAGTTGTGGTGTATTTGTTAGTGCATATGTTTGTTGCCTACGTTATTATATATCGAGAGTCTGAGTGATTAGAGCTTAATCTGTTAGAAACGAGGCGTATTTAAGTGAAATATAGGCCAAATTCGCTGGTAATGGTGTGTGTGAAGTCAAGTTCGGCCGAACTTGACTAGGTCAAGTTCGCCCGAAATTAGTCTCTCACCAGCGAACTTGAGTTAGTATAAATAGGTGCCTTGGTGATTTCATTTGTAACTTTAAGAGATTTTGGCATGACAGAGGCGAAGCTCTGTCCAAGTGTTTCCAGGATCTGTAACGTTTACTAATCAATGAAACGGGATTAATCAGTAACAAACTTGTATCCAATGTCGCCTATGCAAACGGATTCCGGACGTTTACCTTAGGTTTGCTAAATTAGGACCCGAACCATCCGTACAACGGACCTACAAGTGGTATCAGAGCAGGATTGGCCTAATTTGAAGACATTGGACATAGAACATCTCATCTTTTACTCTATTCTTTCATTTTTAAACATTTCTTGGGCAATTCACGGAAAAATGGACAGATTTTATAGTATAACACGTAAAATCCATAATAGATAAATCCTTGAAAAGATCAGAGCTTAAAACAAACGAATTCATGTCAAAAATTGCAAAAAACCATGTTGAATAACTCATGTTCGCTCGAACTTAACATCAAGTTCGCTGAAACTTGACTGAAAAATTCACATTTTTCATCAAGTTCGCCCAAACTTGATTGATTTTTCAAGGATTTTACTCAAGTTCGCTTGAACTTGCCTGATTTTTATCAAATTTAATCAAGTTCGCCCGAACTTGATCAAAATTTGATTGAAATTCTCTCCAAGTTCGCCCGAACTTGCTGATTCCTTTGGATTTTCTCACAAGTTCACTCGAACTTGTATTCTGAGTGAAACAAGTTCGCCCGAACTTGTCAAATAGCTGAGTTTCACACGCTGTGACAAGTTTGACCGAACTTGTCCAAGTTTTCCAAAAAAATCAGAAAAACTTCTCTAACATTATATATCGTTAGATTCGTATCGACGAGACGAGTTTAAAGCTCTAATCTGGTAAAATCAGTTTTCCGAAAAAATTTAAATGTTTTTAGCAAACCGATACGTTGATATTGTCGGTTAAAAAGTCAAATTTTACTAAAATTGTCTGTTTGCTAATCATTTTTCAAGTGTTTTGAACGATAGATTAGTTTGGAAAACAAAATGAGGTATGTGAAGCCGCCAATGTTGATGAGATTAGAAGAGTATGAAGCCTGGAATGAAAAATTCGAGGACTGGGTACGAGCAGATCATCTCTATGGTTGGGCTGCTATTCAAACTGGATTTAAATGGCCAGTCGATGAACGTGGAGCTGAGCTTTCAGTATCAAAGTTTACAACTCAACTGAATGCATCATATGCCCATGAGAAGAAGATCCTAAGCTCGTTACAGCAATCGATAAAAGTAGATATCTTGGTTTTGTTACCAGAGTACAAAATTGCACAGGATATGTGGAAATATCTAGGCGCTAAATATTTGGAAAATGTTGAGATGATTAAGAACAAGAAGGTGTTAATCAAGAAGAAGTCTGATCGTGTTAGTGATCTAGGAAATGATCGGGAAGCACAAAGTTCAAATGTTTAGTTGAAGAGAGAAGGGAGTATAATGGCAAAGAACTGTGAAAGAAAAGAGTCTTCAAGTTCTAAACCAGTCTGTCCAGTTTATGATGTATATAACTATTGGGCAGATATAGCCAAACTCTTGAATGAGATTGAGAGTTTAACATTAGAAAATAAAAAATTAAAAGAAAATGAAAAGAATTTTGAAAACAAAATAAAAATTTTAGAAAATGAAAAACTACAAATGGTAGTAGATTTTCAAAATGAAATAAAAATGTCTAAAAATGAAAAATTGTTTGTGAAAAATTTAATACAGAAAATCAAATAGCAATAAATTCTCATATTGAGAAAATAGCTCAACTTGAAAAAGAAGTTGAGACTGTAAAAATAAAGCTCTTAATTCAGAAAAATTATTGAAAGGTTTTGTGACCTCCTCATTAAAGTTAGATCATATATGTCCAAAACCGATCAATAATAATAAAAAGGAAATTCCAATAAGTAACATTGTTACAAATTATGACGATATCATAATTAAAGATTGTGATGATGATATCGATGATGAAAGACCTAAAAATGATAAACATGAAATATTTTTAAAACTAAAAGAAAAATTTCAAGAAACTGTTCTACAATCTACTGAAAAAGGTGAATGCTCAAGGCAAAAACCTTCTAAGTAGAATGAAGAACAAAAACAAAGTTTTAAAAGTTTTCAAAACAAAAATAAAATCTCATCGGTACAATCATCCAATCATTATAAAAAATCAAAAAAATTGAAAAACAAAACTCACAAAAATTTGAGAATAAGTGGTGCAGGTCGGACCGCAGTGCTTCAACGTCAAATCAAAGGTACAGAAGAAGCAGGAAAAATGGCTACCATACGTCAAATCAATGTTATGATTTGAGTATATGGTTTGATAGAAAAGATTAATATGAGAACAGGAAGTGTTATAAATGTGGAGTAACTGGATACATTGCTAGTAAATGTTTACAAATTAAACCTAATCCTGCTCATATTGATAACAAAAAATCTGGAATACCAACTCAGGTATTGAAACAATGTACAGAAACTACAAACAAGGTAAAACCAGTTATTACTAAGTTTTAAATTTTGAAACTGGTGAATCCTCGAATAGTAATGAACAAAAAGTTTCTACATTGTATTTCAAGAAAGCTTTAATGAAAAATCAATCATGGTTGGTAAATGAAAAAGAATTTACACAATCAGCGAAGATTGAAAGGTTAGAGGACTTTCCGAAACTTGAGAAAGTCCAAAATAAATCTGATTGTGAAAAGAAAATCAAAACTAAGGTTGAAGAAACAACGCCTAAGACTGAAAAGGCTTGGGTGTCATTATTCAACTAATTGTTTGAATTTCTGTGGAGGAACTTCTGAGAAGAAAACAAATTACTGAGAATGGAGTTCCGTGGCACACATTAAAGACGAAGGGCCGGGTTAACAAGTTTTATATAAAGGCCATTTTTACAAAATTTGAAATTCAAATAACGTTTACTTTACAATTTTTGAAAATTTTTTGCAGAAAATTTATCGAAAACATGTCATAATAACGTTTACTTAAAAATTTTACAATTTTTTTAAGAAAATTTGAAAAGTTTCACAGAACACTCACTATTAAATAGACAAAACCCAGGGGTATAAATTGTTATAAACACTAAGGTGTCAAGGTTTTTGTCATCGTGAGGGAGAGAGGACTTAAAAGAAAATTTTGGAAGCAGTCATGGATGGAGAATTGAAGTGATTCTCATTGGTTGGTCAATGCTTTCCTATAAATCAAAAATTCCAAAAATTGTTTTTGAATTTCACGGGGAGAAAAAATTTTGAAAATTCCAAAAACATATTAAATACAAAAAGTGCAAAAAACATTGATAAAGGCAAAAAGAGTTTTGTGGATAAAAGGAAATGATAGTACATCAGTGGACTATCATAGTATGCTAAGGATTTGTAAAGTTTAAAAAGTGATAAACAAGTCTTACCGTGGATGTGTCGATAGGCTTTACACGTTCAGTAAATTGTTTCGGGATATAAACTAAATTTTACAACTACTTAATTTTGTGGATTAACATCTCTCGGATATATGGACTTAGTACTCCAAAACTTCGTTTGAGAGATTCCTTGATTCTGAGATACGAGGTCTTTATAGATGATTGATATATGGGCTATTATACAAGTTCTTCTGATTTTGCGTAAGCAATGGCCTAGAACTTCTATAATGCTTTTGCTAAAACCCTAAAAATGCAGCAAATTGAAAATATCGAAAGATACTAAAATTGCAGCAAAAAGATTCCAGTTTTAGAACACTACCATATAAGTCGAGCCTTCATCTCTCTGTCGGTAAAGTGGTACTAACCTGAGCTCTCAAGGTCTCGCATAACCCAGATACAGATATCAATTACGCTATACTCACGTGTAAGATGAAATCTAGGAAATCTTGATACGGGAGTATATTCTGATATGGGAACCATAGTTAAGTAAAGTTTCTTAATTCTACATAACGTATCTTGGAACAATTGAGAAATGTGTCAAAGTTTAAATGGACAAACATATCGACAATCTAGGTAAATTTGTTTAAAACTTAATGTCAAGAAAAAGGTCAATGGTACTGGTGATTTGTCTCAGAGAAAACTGATATGATCCTTTAACACAAACTCAACAAAAATATGTTTGTAAATATGTTTGTACATACTTAGTGTTTGATATTCATTTCATAAAACAAAATATTATATTATCTTTTAGTTTCTACCACCGATGATGAAATGCTGATTTTCAAAATTTAAAGCTACTGATCAAAAGTTTGAAAATTTCAAATGATCTTAAAAGTTTAAAAGTTCATTAAGTTGAAACTTACATTTGAATAAATGCGTAAGTTTAGTGTTAAAACGTTTAATCAAGATCATTATGTTGAACTTGATACATGAATCAGATATTCAAGGTCATTAATTTGGACTTGATTAACTGAGAGGGTTTAAAACTGATGAGGAGATTAAAATTTAAAATGTTGGTGTTTAGAAATTTCAAAGTTTGAATCTGAAATATTTGTTAGAATGTTTGAAAAACTTTGAAACAGGAAGTTGATTTTAAGGGGGAGCTGGATAAAACACGTTGATTAAAGATACCAGAAAGCTCAAAGCATGGGGGAGCATGGTGATTAAAGTTTTATCAAGACAAGCTCAATAGATAAAGAAAAATTGAAGATCAAAGATGTTAAAATTATTCAAGACTAAAGATCAATAGAATGATAAAGACTCAAGAGCTTATTCGAAGACAAATGTCTACGAGAGAAAATGACTACGGCAAGATCCAAGGGGGAGTCTGTTAGTGCATATGTCTGTTGCCTACGTCATTATATATCGAGTCTGAATGATTAGAGCTTAATCTGTTAGAAACAAGGGGTTTTTAAGTGAAATATAGGCCAAGTTCGCTGGTAATGGTGTGTGTGTGAAGTCAAGTTCGGCCGAACTTGACTAGGTCAAGTTCGCCCGAACTTAATCTCTCACCAGCGAACTTGAGTAAGTATAAATAGGTGCCTTGGTGATTTCATTTGTAACTTTCAGAGATTTTGTCACGACAGAGGCGAAGCTCTGTCCAAGTGTTTCCAGGATCTGTAACGTTACTAATCAATGAAACGGTGAATAATCAGTAACAAACTTGTATCCAATGTCGCCTATGAAAACGGATTTTGCACGTTTACCTTAGGTTTGCCAAATTAGGACCCGAACGATCCGTACAACGGACCCTCAGTATTCGGACCATAGTGCGGTTCGCTATTTGATGGAGAAGAAAGATGCAAAGCCCCATTTGATTCGATGGGTTTTGCTTTTGCAAGAGTTCGATTTGGAAATTCGGGACAAGAAAGATTGTGAAAATATAGTGGCGGATCATTTATCCCGAATCCCATTAGAGGGAATCAATGGTGTTAGTGAAACTAACGAACGGTTTCCTGATGAGCAATTGTTGGCCGTCTCTACTTATATCTCACCATGGTATGCTCATTATGTTAACTATTTAGCCACGGGGGCAATTCCGGGTCATTAGACGAAGAAGACAAAGCAACAATTCATGTCCCAAGTCAAGCAATACATATGGGATGAGCCGGATCTCTTCAAGATTGGACCCGATCAAGTAATTAGAAGGTGTGTGCCCGAAACAGAAGTGTTAGAAATTCTGACCCATGCTCATTCATCGGCTTGTGGGCGGTCATTTTAGTGGCTACAAGACGGGTTACCAAGTACTCACATGTGGGTTCTATTGGCCTACAATTTTTAAAGATGAGTGTGAGTTTGCTCGAAATTGTCTAAATTGCTAAAAAAATGGGAAGTATTTCTAGGAGGAATGAGATGCCTTTGCAACCCATTTTAGTGGTTGAGATATTTGATGTGTGGGGCATAGATTTTATGGGGCCTTTTCAAAGTTCAAATAGATTTTTGTATATTTTGGTTGCAGTGGATTACGTCTCGAAATGAATTGAAGCCACACCTACAGGAGTATGCAAGTTCGTTCAATCCAATATTTTTGCTCAATTTGGGATCCCGCGGGTTATATTTAGCGATGGTGGTTCGTATTTTAAGAATTTTAACTTCGGGAAATTGTTGAAGTGGTACAATGTGAACCACCAAATCGCTACTCCTTACCATCCGCAACAAGTGGACAAGTTGAAGTGTCCAACTGTCAAATCAAAGAAATTCTCATGAAGACGGTGAGGACGGATAAAAAAGATTGGTCGAGCAAGTTGGATGATGCGCAATGGGCGTACCGAACTACCTATTAAACTCCGATTGGTACAACTCCTTATCGGTTTATTTACGGGAAGGGTTGTCATTTACCGATGGAGTTGGCCAAGCGAGCGCATTAGGCGATTAAAACGGTTAATGCGGACTATGATGAAGCGGGCAAGATTCGGAAGTTACAGTTGAGCGAGGTAGAAGAGATCCGAGATGAGGCTTATGAATGTGCATCGGCGTACAAAGATAAGCTCAAAAAGCTTCATGACGCAAGATCTGGAAACGAACCTTTGAGGTGGGTCAAAAGGTGTGGTTGTAATTCGCGATTGAACTTGTTTGCGGGAAAGTTGAAGAGCAAATGGATGGGTCCATATGTAATCACGAGAGCGGGCAAGTTTGGAGATGTAGATATTGAAGATGTTCACACCAACACGAAGCAAACGGTGAATGGGCACCGGCTAAAACCGTACGTGGAAGGGAACAACATGAATAATCTCAAGCTCGACAAGGTGGGCTACATTCTACGCCCAGTGGATGAGGTACAAGCATAAGAGACCCAGGTTCGGTAATGTAAATATATAGTTTAGTGTAGTTTAGTTAGTTGTTTTAACAATTACCGTACCCATTTTAACTTGTGTTCGAAACAAGTGTGGGGAAATTCTTCCGAATTTCTTTAACATAGTGTTGAGGACAACACGGGTTTTTCACCGGGGGGGGGGGGGTAGGGTAATTTTCACGTTTTTATTAAACTAAAAACCATAACAATTACAAAATTTAAAAATAAAAAAAATTCAAAATGATTATGCCCAAATACCACCGTAGCTTACGGTGGCCAGTTGAAAACCCTACGCCATTACACAACTACCTTACGGTGAGAATATGGTCCCAGGGGTCACCGTAGCCTACGGTGACCAACGTAAACTACGGTGGTCCCTGGCAATGTGGGGTCCGATTAAAAAAATGAAAACTCCTTTAATCCTCAATCACATACACGGGTTTTACCCCTTTTTCACTACAATTTCTTATCCTCTTCTTCATTCTCTTCTCAACCAAAACCCTAGCTTCCAAAGCCTAAACCTTGCACCATTTTCTCAAATCTCAAACAAATCGAGTGTTTTTTTGGGTCTATCTTGACTAAAATTTCACAAGGATTCCAAATTTGTGTTTACATTTCAAAGATTTCTCTGCTTTGGTGGTCGATTTTGGACATCAAGGGTTTTGGGGGTTTTAGTGGGTTTTGCTTAGCTTGAAGGTCTTGTTATTCTCATCATCTTCAAAGCAAAGGTATGCAATTTATGTTCATTATTTGAAGTACATTGCAGATTTGTAAGTTTTCATACTTGTATTTGCTTGCACATTTGCTTGTAGTGGTTAGATGATATGAACTTGTTGAGTTAATTAAGGCTGTGGTTGTAGATGTAGGATGAAATCAAATTGTTGAATTTTGTTTTTGGGAAGTCTTACCAATGTAGAGACATCATGCTCAAATTTAGTTGAAAAGATAAAATCTTGTGTTTGTTTTTGGGAAGTCTTTAGCACCAGAAGGTTCTTGTGTAACTTCTTTGCGATTCTTTTGACTTATGTAGCGACGACTTTGCGGCTTTTGTACTGCTTTTCTTCCCTTTGTACTCGGAGAACCTGTAGTCTTCAAAGTAGAATCTTCAGCTGAAGATTTTACGCGTTTAGCTTTTTTCTTCGGTCTTTCTTCATCAGAACCCTTCTCAAAACCTGGTTCATAATCAGCATCACCTTCTTTTGATTTTTATATCTCTTTATCTGCAATAGCCTTCTTTGTCTCTTTCTCAAGCGAATCATCACTATCTTCATTCTTGTCAGCAGTTGCAGATATTACATCATCCTCTTGAGTATCCTTTTTTGTCTCTTGACTTTGAATATTTACCGCAGCACTAGAACTAGCTTCTCCTTGAACATTTTATGGTTCATCTTCATCAATAAGCATCGTTTCAATTTTCTTTGACTTTCATGATTGCTTCTTTTTCTCTTCAACAATTTTCTTTAGAAACGAATCACTACGTTTTTCTTTAAAAGTTGCCATCATTTCTTCTTCAGCTTTAACTTCTTTTTCATCACCACTTCCTGCCTTTCTCCACTTGTATTCAAGTGGTGCAACATAATCTGCAGACACACTAGCACCAAATAGTGGTTTTGCAACTGGAGCTGAAGCTTGCTTCTAAAACGTACTAAGCTTCATGATTGTTGTATCATCCATGTGGCTTAGATATAGAATGTCATTTGGATCTTTCGCCATCTTTTCAAACTTGTTATCAATATCACAAGTCTGTTTGTTCCCATATTGCTCTTCATATGTGTAAACACAAGCTTTGAGAAGTTAAACTTCTTGTTCAGAACTAACGTTGTAGCCATACACGCCATGTATTCTTGAACGTCATCCAAACCAACTTTGCGATGACTAAACACATGAATAATTTCTTGCATCAGAAACTTGTAAGGATTAGGAACTCCCCCTTTCTTCAAAGTCGATTCGTTAATATGGCCTTTGTAGCCCATCCGATAAAAGCATCCACGAACCATTCTTTCGTCTAATAACATTGGATCCTCAGCACTGTCGTTAAAGTTTAAAACTTTGCGGATGTCGGCCTTAGTCACTGTAAGCTCTTTGTCTTCATTCCCGAAGTGAACAATCGACTTGATCTTTGTATTATCTTCATTTAGTGACGCTGCACTCTAGAATCTATAAACATGAGATCTATAAACCACAGTCTTCTCTGTAATCGCTTTGTGTATCAGTATTCATGCCATGAAATCCAGAATACTGTCGTAAGCAGCCAGTGATGGACATACCGTTTTGTCGAGCGTAACACACGTATTATGAAACTTCGAGAAAGAAAGATGAATATTCTGTAAACACGAAAATCAAGACAAACACTTAGAAAAATTTCACAATTTTCACAATCATACACATCAAGTTTGGGTGAACTTGATAGACAATTACACATCAGATTTTCATTAAGTCCGAGCGAACTTGATAAACAAACTTTGATAGAATATCAAACAAGTTCGGGCGAACTTGTTAAAAATTCATGGATTTTAAAAAGATCAAACAAGTTCGGGCGAACTTGTAAGATATACATCATTTTTCACTTTTGAGGACAAGTCCGGCCGAACTTGGTTCAAAGAACCAATTAACAAGTTCGGGCGAACTTATCTTCGTTTTCAATCAAACCTGCAAAAACCATTTCTAAGCATTTTAACCAAATTACAAGCACGTTTAAGGATCGTTTAAGGTTATTTAACTAATTTTATCATCCAATTTGTTCTAAAACATCCTAAATCAAATCGTATTAGCAAGTTAAGATCTGTTTGGTTCAAATTCGATCAATTTATGGTCCAATCTTAGAATTTATACCTCTGCCATGATTCTTAGTGTGCAAATCACTAAGATTAAGTGGAAATTCGGGCAGCACTTCGTTACACAAGTGACAATTTTAGTTTCCGTACAAAATCGCTCAAGTTCGCTCTAATTAGTTCAAGTGACAAGTGAAATGAAGTTCGGGCGGACTTGTATCTTATATAGTGTAACAAGTCCGGGCGAACTTGTAAATACTCATCAACAAATCCAGTACAAGTCCGGGCGAACTTGCCTTCAGATTAATAATACAGCACATGTCTGGGCACTCTTGTTAACAAATCAATGTCTTTTTACCCTGATCAAGTTCGGGCGAACTTGGTCAAACCCAAACCAAACTTTTACAGATTTTTCAATTTTAACCCTGAACTTTTCAACTTTTAACAGTTTTAAAAATCCACTCAGTTGACCAAGTCCAAGTTAATGACCTTGGTTAACCGATTTGCCTTCCGAGTCCAAGTTAATGACCTCGGTTCGACCCATTATGAACAAACTGTTCATTTTCCTCAATTTAAAGTTTCAAATTAATGAACTTTTAATTGTTTTCGGTTATCAGATTTTACAGATTAGCTCCCAGCCCGTTGTCAATTAGATTTCCACCAGTTTAGCACCTTACCAGACTTCGAAGATCCGTTCTCCAACATTGGTTTGTTGAAACTAATGTAGAAACAAAATCATTTTGTATTTTTGAAAGTTTATGCTAAAAACACACTGAAAATCTTTTTGGTTTTAATCTGTAAAGCAAGTAAACTATGTACAAACATATTTACAGACATATTTTTGTGAATTCGTGTCTAAGTATCATATCAGTTGATTGAGACATATTGTAACATTTGTCAAAAACGGGTTTCCAAACCCGCTCCGTTTTGTAATCGAATATCAAGTTTTAAATGTCACGTTGCGTATTTATGGCTATTTTGATTTTTAATGATACATAATTAATAAACAAACTAAACTATAAAAATTATAATTGATAAAAAGTAAAATAAAATAAATAAAAATAAAATGAGGCTGCCGGGACTCGAACCCGGGTCAGCCGGGTTGAAACCCAAAGACTTAACACACACACACATCACCACTCCGCCACTTGTTGTTTTCTGTAAATATTAAGAAACAATAAAATTTTATGATCTTCCATGAAGCAACCGGTTACGCCATCTGTAACCGAAATCGGTCGTCAAACGTCCAAAGACGTTTGGTTGATCGCGGTTTACCGATTATAACCGCTACACCGACGTTTTCAATCAAGTTGCTTTGAATGAACTTGAATTCTAGAAGAGAATCGGTTTTTATAACCGAAAACTTTCAATTCCAGCATAACATCAATCTCTGTTCTCTCTCGCGACGCAAACACACTTTAAAAACTCTCAATTACATTTCCGCACAATTTTCAGTCCACCGGAGAAGCTATTTGAACTCGCCGGAAATTTCTGCAAGTCGCCGGAAAACCGTATTCTTCACCAAAACGGTAAGTCTTTCAATACCGTTGTGGTCTATCAATTGTTAAGCTATTTCTAACTCGGACCTTTCAATTGAAATAGAATTCAGACGCTGTTATCAGATAATTCCAGTTCGCCGGAAAATTTCTGGAAATCCTTATTTTCAGCTGTGAAACAGTATGGACATTTAAACACCCTGTTAACGCTTGTTTAGCACTTCAATTCCATGTTTAGCTAATCAAAACGAATAATTTGCTTGCTCAGTTGAAGTTTATAAAAAACAGAGCCGACGCCCTGCCGGACTTCTGAGTTGAATTATTTTGCCGGTATGTTTGTTTCCAACACAGTCTTTGTCATTTCATCTCAGTCTTATGAATGTGTTAATCGTTTTAAAACAAGAAAACAGAGGGTAATCGGCTGTCTGTAAAAACTAACGGAGAAGATGAACTGTGCAAACATTATAAGAATAATTAAAATTGGTATTTAAACGGGTTAGACACACAGTCTAGTGGTGGACTGTGTGCAAATAATACGCACACGCCTTGAGTTCGATCCCTGATACACGCACCCACTCTGTTATAAAGATGTTTTATTTTTCTAACTGAACCGGATAAACTACGTTAGTTGTTAAGTATAATAAAAATCTGTATAATAACCAAGTTAGACACACAGTCCAGCGGTGGATTGTGTGTAGCGTTAAAGTACAGGTCCCGGGTTCGAGACCTGTACATGGCACCGGTTCGATGATTTAAAAATGTTTTTGAAAATAAAAGAATTTTGAATAAGTTGAGTTAATATATAAGTATAATTAAAAACAGAATTATTTCGGGTTAGACACGTAGCTCAGTTAGTAGAGCTGCGTGCACGCGTACGGGAGGTCTCGGGTTCGAGCCTCACCCAGCGCATGTATTTACACAATAAACCGGTCAAACAGTCAACAAGTCAAACGGTCAACGGTCAGCGAAAAAGTCAACACATTTTTATATTTTTATTTATTTAATTTAATTTAAAAATCAATTAAAAATACTTAAAAATAATGTTTTTAAAGATAGGAAATAGCCTAAAACTCACAAAAATATATCTAAAAAGCCTATTAAAATTAAAAATAAAATCCACTCATTTACCATATTTTCCGTTATTATTTAGGTTAGTAATTCTCGTTGTTCAACTCTTCCAACTCGTGCGCATCTCACCATCTCCAATCAAACGAACCCAATGTGAGTGAATCTTTACAAATTCCCCGTTTTAATCACGTTTTTAGGGTGTATCATGTGTCTTGCTACTTATTATACTTAAATCATTGTGCATACATCATACCATGGACAAATGTGTATTCAGTTTGATTCAATTGTTTGTGTGGTTATTGTTAGATTTAATTCATTATTTTCAGTACATGCAAATTTCATAGGCCGCCGCTCCCCATTACATTATGAGCATGAACCTGGCGTGCCAACATACGATCGGCTCCGTTTGATTGAGCCTTGATCGCACAGACATTTATCATTTTCAGTACATGCAATAAGATCGGCTCCGTTTGATTGAGCCTTGATCGCACAGTTTCATTCATGTTTTATATTTATGCAAGTTGATATGTTATGGTATGCTGTTGGTATGTTATTGTATGTTATAATTTGTGGTTAACATTGTTACTGATTGATTATTTATCATTTGTTCACTTATGATTATGCACAATTTTTCTTTGATAAAATAACAAGTAAATCAATAATAAATGTTTATCTAACAAGGTTCACTCGCCAACTTATGTTGACCCAAAAACCCCCTGTTTTTACACATGATACAGGTGAATCAGCTACAGCCAGAAACACATAGGATTGGACTAGAAGAATAAAATGATTTAGAGCTTGGAATTGTTTAGTTGGTTATTTTTCTTTGAATTTGTATGGACATGCTTGGATTATTGAGAATGTAATTTCGATTTAAATAAATATGAAACATAATAGTAATTATCACGAGCTTTGGTGATAACCCAATTATGCCCCGACTCTTATTCCGCTGCGGGTCGGGGTGTGACACATATCACCAATACCGTTGACCTTATGATGACTTTTAAGTTCTAAACTTGTTTACCTAGATTGTCGATATGTTTGTCCACTTAAACTTCGACATATTTCTCAATTGTTCCAAGATATCTTAGTTAGAATTTTGAAACTTGACTCAACTATGGTTGCCATCTCAGAATATACTCCCGTATCAAGATTCCCTAGATTTCATCTTACAGGTGAATATAGCGTAATTGATATCTGTATCTGGGTTAATGCGAAGCCTTGAGAGCTCAGGTTAATACCACCGTATCGACAAAGAGATGAAGGCTCGACTTTAAGGTGTGTTCCAATTAAGGAATCTTTTAAGCACTGCAAATGATTAGATCTTTCGATTCTTTTCAAGTTTGCATGCAGTTTTGGGGTTTTTTAGCAAAAGTATTTTAGAAGTTCTAGGCTATTGCTTCCGCAAAATCAGAAGAACTTGTATAATACCCCAGATATCAACTATCTATAAAGACCTCGTATCTCAGAATCAGGCAATCTCTCAAACGATATTTCAGAGTACTAAGTCCATATATCCGAGAGATGTTAATCCACAAGTTTAAGCAGTTGTAAAATTTAGTTTATATCCCGGAAACAATTTACTGAACGTGTAAAGCCTATCGACACATCCACAGTAATACTTGTTTATCACTCATTAAACTTTACAAATCTTTAGCATACCGTGATAGACCACTGATGTACTATCATTTCCTTTGTGACACTTAATTCTTTTTGTCTTTTTCATGTTTTTGTACTTTTTAGGTTTTTCATATGTTTTTGTATTTTCTGTAATATTTCTCCCCCTAAAATCAAAAACATATTTTTGTATTTTAGTTTTTAAGAAATTCTAATCTAAAAGATAAAACAAACCAATGTGGATCACGTGAACTCGTCGTCCGATCCAAATTCAACCTCTGCCTCCGCACCTGTCAACAAATTTTTAATACCGTTAAGCCACATTAGATATTTAAATCTTGTTAAAGGAAAAGCTTTGGTATAAAAATAAGCTTTTTGTTCATCGGTGTGGATTTTTTCTGTTCGCACCAACTTCTTTTCGTAACAGTCACGAATGAAGTGGTAACGAATTTCTATGTGTTTAGTTCGAGAGTGATGAACTGGATTTTTAGTAATGTCGATAGCTGCCTTATTGTCTACATACAAAGGCGTATCAAGAAATTGCAATCCAGAGTCCCTCATCTGTTGTTGAATCCATAGGATTTGTGAACAAAAGCTGGAAGCAGAAATGTATTCTGCCTCATATTTAGAGAGAGTGACCGTGGTTTGTTTCTTGCATTGCCACGTTACTAATCGAGTTCTGAAGAACTGGCAACCAGCCATTGTAGACTTTGAATTCAGTTTGTCCAGCCCAAAGTTAGAATCAGCATATCCCGTCAGATCGAAGTTGTCGTTCTTTGGATACCACAAGCCGGTGCTTGGACATCCTTTCAGGTAGCGGAATATTCTCTTCACAATCTGCATGAGAGATACTCTGGGACTGGACTGATATCTTGCGAAAAGACATGTAGGATACATGATATCTGGGCGAGATGCCGTCAGATACATAAGATCCTATCATCAACCTATAGAGCGTATCATCCAATGTGGTTCCTGTTTCGTCGATGCAAATTCCGTGATTCAGCGCCAAAAGAGTCGAAAGCGGCTTCGAGCTATCCATCTCAAACTTCTTTAGAATATCATGAACATATTTTGTTTGATGAATGAATATGCCGTCTGGTAACTGATTAACTTGTAACCGAGGAAGAATTTCATTTCACCCATAGAAGACATCTCGAACTTCTTCTTCGTTATCTTCTCGAATTCTTTGCAAAGACTATCATCTGTTGAACCAAAGATGATATCATCCACATAGATTTGTACGATGATTAGATGACTTCCGACTTCTTTGGTAAACAATGTACTATCCACTGTGCCTCTAGTAAAGCCATTGCTAACAAGATGTTAAGATAACTTCTCGTACCAAGCTCTCGGGGCTTGGTGGAATCCGTATAAGGCTTTATCCCGGAGATAAGCTTTGTTCTTATTCAGCGGATCGACAAACCCCTGTGGTTGGCCGACGTACACTTGCTCGCGTAGCTTACCTTAAAGAAATGCAGATTTCACATCTAACTGATAAACTTTATAACCTTTCCAAGTAGCAAATGCAAGGAAAATGCGGATTGACTCTAAACGTGCAACCGGTGCATAGACTTCTGTATAGTCATCTCCTTCTTGCTGGTGGAAACCTTTGACAACCAACCGAGCTTTGTTTCTAACGATCACACCTCGATCATCCCTCTTGCACTTGAAGACCCACTTCGTATCTATCGCTTTTTGCTATGGTGGTAAGTCAACAAGTCTCCAAACTCCCAGTTTCTCAAACTATAATAACTCTTCATGCATCGCAATTACCCCAGTTCTCATCACCCAAAGCTTCATTCACAGTCTTCGGCTCGATTTGAGATATGAAACATGAATAATAGCAATAATCTTAAGTCGGGGCCACTCGAGAATAGAAACAACCTAAAGCTTTGTTGCTTCATTTTGATTGCTAGGGCCAGCAGATTGGTTTAACATATTGGATATCTGCTCGGATTCTTCGTCAGAGGAAGATTCTCCATCATCATCAAAAGTTGGAGCTTCATCGGAGTCAGAATTCTGATTCTGAGAAAGAATGGACTCTGTAGTAGCATTTCCTGGTTCAGTAGAAACATTTGCTGGATTTGTAGTAGGTGTTACTTCTGCTTCAGAAACTTGTTCAACTGGAACACCACTATTACTTGGACCTGCACTAGAAGACGATGTACCAACACTAGGTTGATTAACCACTATTGGCCTTAGAATTTCTTCTTGATTAGCCGACTGTTGTAGATAATAACGAGCTGCAAGTTCTTCTTCAGACGGCTATTCTGGAAAATCGAATGACTTCCACAAATCTTGATAATTGAACAACCACGCATCGCCTTTTCTTTGAATAGGAGTTGTGTATCGAAAGCAATCAACGTGTTGTGCTTCGACCACTCTTCTCAAAGTAGGAATATAAACTCTCCTGAGCGGACTAGCATAACCAACAAAGAAACCTTCCAGCGTTTTGGCACCGAACTTTCCATCCAAATCAATTACCGTGCAAGGTGCACCAAACGGTCTAGATACTTTAGATTTGGTTTCCTTTAGTTAATCATCTCGAAGCAAGTCTTCTTGGTCGGTTTGACCGTCAAGACTCTGTTCAATGTATAGCATGCCGCTGCAACCGCCTCACTCCAGAAGCTAACAGGAAGTTTGGAATCAGCAAGCATGGTTCTTGCTGTTTCAATTAACATTATGTTCTTCCACTCAGCTACTCCATTCTGTTGCGGAGTGTAAGGTGCACTGAATTCATGCAAAATTCCTTTGGATTTGCAAAAATCTTTCATCCGAGTATTCTTGAACTCCGTACCATTATCACTTCGAATTCGTCTAACAGGGAGATGGTATAGATTTTCAAGCTTCTTGAAGAGAATCACAAGATTATCAAATGTTTCATCTTCGCTCTCCTGGAAGAAAACCCATGAATATCGAGAATAATCATCTCTGACGACTAGACAATTCAGATCTCCAGATATACTTCGAACATTTACCGGACCAAAAAGATCCATATGTAGTCGTTCAAGCGGCAGCTTAATAGAGTTAAGAATCGTTTTAGGATGTGACTTTTTAATCTGCTTTCCTTTCTTGCATTCAAGACAATGATCCATCATATGAAAGCTTCGAAGATTCACTCCTTCGTTGTGAACCAGAAAATTCATTTTCCTTAGATGTATATGTCTCATCTTTCTGTGCCATAGAATCGAATCCTTCTCTGTAGCCTTTGTTACAAAACATTGAGCCGACTTTGATGATGTGGTAGCAACACTCATGTCTAGCATGTAAAGATCATTATCGCGTGGAGCGCACATTAGAATCCACTCATCCGGAATCTTGAAGCCCGGCTTAAGAATCATGCACTCCTTATCGTTGAAATGAACGGTAAACTGCTTATCGCAAATCTGAGAAATACTGAGAAGATTGTTCTCCAGCTCGGCGATATAGTTAACATGATCAAACGACACCACACCATTCGAAAGCTTTCCTTCTGCTACGACCCGTCCTCCTTGATTTCCAGCGAAGCCTACATATCCTCTGTTAATCGCTTTAATATCAAAGAGTAGTGCTTTCATCCCGGTCATGTAACGCGAAGCTCCGCTATCCAGAATCCACTTCGATAATATGGATATTTGGAGCCCCTGCACACGTTAACAACTCAGTGAAAAAGTGCAACCCAAGCCTTTTTGGTCTTGGGTGTGGGATAATAATCTTCATAAACATCCTCATAAGCCCTCTGATATTCAAAATCATCATCTAAGACTTCATTGACATTTAAGTTTTCAAACTTGACTTTCTTCTTTTCCTTTGAAAGTTTAGGAAAAACTTTGTCAATTTCAGTTTTATCCTTTAATTCAGACACCTTGTCGACTTTAGTTTTAACTGACTCAGACTTAACAACTTCAGATGATGTTGTTTTCTTCTTTGCAACCCATGATTGTGATTTAATTCTTGCTTTCTTAATGTAGAATCTTGAATGTTTGTTTTCGTTCGATTTGGAAGTTTCACCTTTCTCAAAAGTTGAATTTTCAAACTTTGATTCAGTTTTAGATTTCACTTCATTTTTAGATTCATTGTTTCGTTTTAAGATTGTGATTGGTTTTACAATCTCTGGTTGCTTAAATTTCTCAACATCTAAATTTGTCTTTCTTCGTTGATACATAGGCTTTGATTTCGGACACTTGCGAGCAACGTGACCAACTTCATTGCATTTGAAGCAAGTCCGAGTATCATGAGAATGTCCACTAGTGGTTTTACTCCACTTGTGGATTTAGCCTTATCCCGAAGTTCCTTTTCCTTCTCAAACTCATCATTTGATTGCTTTCCAATCAAATTTTCTTCCTGGACCGTACTCGTCCCATACACAAATTTCATGTTTTTATTTTTGTATTCGTGAAATGGTGACTTCTGTTTCTTATTTGGTTCATCTTCTACTTCCAAACCCAAACCCGCTCTCCTGTTTTCAGGAAATTCACCACCATTATTTCAGTAGTTGTTATATTCTCTTTTAGGTTTAGAATAAAACTTTTTTCTCATTTCTCTCCAAATCTTCTGATGATATTTCAACAAGTTTGAACAATTTATCAAGTTGATCTTCTTTTACATTCCGAATCGGAAAGCTATCGTCGAAATATAGTCTATCAGAGTCCTTAACTTTGTACATGACAACGTTAGGATCATCACTTAGGCTATCTTCCAATAATGTATTGTCATCTTCGGATTGTGATTTAGAACTGTTCAAACTTGCATTGGTGCTCTTTAAGCTGCTATCATTAGATTCACTCAATACATTCTCAACCACATTTTTTTACCACTGCTTCACTATCATCTTTTGTGTAGGTTATGTCAATGTTCTTAGGCAGCTCATTTTTCTTTTCGGTTAAAAGTTCAACATTAAGCGCCTTTTCTATCCCTTTAGCTTTCTTGCGACAATATTTTTCGCACAAGGGAGGTGGAACATTGCTATAATCCCCATGTTTCTTACCTTTGCTTTCTGAACATTTTCTTCCGACGGAATCGTTGGAAGAATATGATCAATGACGTAAGCATTCGTGGTATAGCTTTTCAAAAGCTGTCTCACCCTTTCGGTTTCGATTTTCATATCTTGAAGCTCTTGTTTAGTTTCATCGATGGTATTTATGTAAATGTTAATTGCTTTTTGCTTTTTCATTACCGTTGCTTTTAACATTCTTACTGTGTCATGTTGTTCAATGTTGTTTTTATCAAGCCTGTCGTAATCACCTTTCATTTTATCATAAGCTTCCTTCATTGTGCGATAATCATACTTAAAATTGTTGTTATGCACATTGAGTTCACTTATGATTTTAGATTTTTCGGCGCATTGCACACAAGGCTCAGTACATTTCGTGCAAGGTTTTTCAACCTCAACAATTTGCACTTTTACAACCTCTTTTTCTACAACTGTTACCTCTGAACCTACCTTTGTCAAATTTGCCATCATCGCTTTGTTTGGAATTCCGTGAGATATTCCTCATTCATCTCCTTAGTCAGGTTGATGACTTCCTCAACTTCCGGTTTTTCTTCAACAACATGCTCGGAGATGCTGTATTACCAAAGCAACCTGCAAAACTAGAAGTAATGTTAGAAGAAAGAACACTCTGCATCCTTGTATGATGATAGATTTCCTCTTTTTCTGTTTGTTGCAAGTGTTCTTCTAGCATTGTTCTCCATAGCTGCATCCTCGGCAGATGTATCTTGTTCTTCCACGATTTTGGCCATTAGAGCAACTCCAGTCTTCTTGGCAATATATGAGTTCCAATCAAAACCGTCATCTTCACTAGAAGCAACCATCGCTTTTTCTGCAGTGTTCGATGGTTTATCTTGGATTTCGACTTAAGTTTTCTTCGGAAATGGCTTATATTGCAAAGACTTCTTGTAGTAATCACTGCCGCCTCCGAAAGGACTTTGGTTGCCACTTGCTTCTGGATTTTTGCACTCTCGTTTGAAATGCCCTTTTTGTCGGCATCTGAAGCAAGTAACTTTCGTCTTGTCGAATCCCAATTTGTTGCTCGAGTTTCCGATATATATTCTGGTGAGTGCTACAAATTTTGTAACTCTTCAAATAATTGAAGCTAAGGACCATTTGATGTCCATTAACTCAAGCTCTTCCTCATCCACTTGATCGTAATCCTCAACAGTCATTTCAGGATTTCCGATCTTCCCCGCAACTAGTTTTCATAGGATTCAAGAACAGTTGCAAGTAGCGCTATATGTTGTTTGGCTACTTGTTCAGGGAAAGTATTCTTCAGATTGACCGCTATATTGCATTGAAAGACGTTCGGATCAGAATTTGATTGATTATTCTGATTCTTCTGATTCTGAAATGGTGAGTTGGAACTCGTGCTTGAATATGATGCATTTTGAGGACTCTGATCATAGTTAGAATATGATTGAGTTTGACCCTGTGGCGAATGATTCGAGGAATTCATATTCGCACTGAAAGCGATTTGGATCTTTGTACTTGAAATATTCTCTTGAGCTCCACTCTTGTAATAAACTCCTACATCCTGAGCAATGTTCGACTTCTTTGACTTGGCAATTTTCAACAGTTCCATCTCGTGCCCCTCCAACTTAACGATAAAAGTTGATAACTTTAAAAATTCCCAGCTTGGACTTTCTTTTAGCACCATTAGATAAGTTGTCCATTCACCGTCTGGTAGAGCATCAACTAATTTATCAATATATTCTTCTTCAGTCTTTTCAAGACCATGCCTTCTCATTATCACTTTTAAATGATAGAATCGTTCTATCATTTGTTTCATCGATTCGCCTTTCAGCATTGTGAAGATGTCAAATTCTTTCATGATTAGAGCCTTTTTACTCTTAATCATCTCTGCACTCCCCTGATATTTCGCCTTTAGAGACTTCCATAACTCTTGTGCAGTTTTGTACTCTGGTAATAACACCAAGATATCTTCCTTCACAGACTGCTGAATCAGACTAATCATTTTCTTTTCAGCAACATACGCATCCTTCTGTTGAGTAGAAAACTTTCTTATATCAATAATATTTTCATGTTCATCTCTTGGCCATGTGTAACCTGTTTCAACCGCAACCCAACTGTGGAAGAAAGTAGACTGAATCCAGTTATTAAATTTTTCCTTCAACCCCTCGTATTCATCCATGCTCATAAGTTTTTGTGGCTTCACTGATGTACCCATCTCATTATCCAGATTAACTTGATTCATCAAGTTGGCATTAGATGTTGAAGCCCTAGCTGTCATATACGCATTGTGGATATCTTCCATCGCGAAAACAACGAGTATCGCTGAAAACACGTTCACAAACTTGAAAAATTGATTAGAATACTAACAAGTTTGGGCGAACTTGTGCAGCAAATCAAATCAGTTTCTATTTCAAACAAGTTCGGGCGAACTTGTGTTGAGATTTTCGAAAAATTTTCACCCTGAGTAAGTTCGAGCGAACTTGTAAAGTATTCCAAGAGAAATAACAAGTTCAGGCGAACTTGTAAAGAACTTTCAGCAAAATTTGATCAAGTTCGGGTGAACTTGATGAAATTTGAAGGAAGACTTAACAAGTTCGAACGAACTTAGTTAAAAACTGTGAAAAATCAATCAAGTTCGGGCTGACTTGATGAAAAATCACTCAAAAAGTGATTTTTTTAGTCAAGTTCGAGCGGACTTGATGACAAGTTCGGTCAAACTAGTTTTGCAAATCATGATTTTTTCAACTTTTCGACATCAATTCGTTTGAATTAGACTTTGAAACTTTCAGGGGTTTATCTTTAATGGATTTTACGTGACATATTCAAAATTTAGCAGATTTTAACTGTAGGTTCATTGTTTTTCATGAAAAAGTTAAGAAAAATGGTAGAAATGAGTAGAAATAGAGTATTCTTGTGACGATTTCACCAAATTAGGTATCCGTGTGTAACACTACGTGTTTTTACGTCCAATATTTTTTCCGACACGTGTCCCGATAATCCATGTGTGCCATGTGCCAAAATGGGAGGGACCAAGGTTTGTCGAATCGCTTATCCTATCCTCGTTAGTTTTTAGAATGAAGTAGAGGGGCCAAAAGTGCAAGAAATAAGAGTTCTATGAGCTAAATAAGCACGGGGACTGAAACTGCCAAGTTTTAAACTTGGATGGCTAACCCAAGACACGGTCGCGGGCCGCGACCGGCCATGCCTAAACCCCTCGCGCCCCGCGAGGAGGTGCCAGCAACAGAAAAATGATTTTGCTTGCCAGCAATGCACTTGGACACCTATTGCTCGGGTTTTTGCCATCTTAAACTCATTGTTTGACGCCTCTAGGACACTTGTGAGCACCTGGAGACCCTCCTCAACACCTGGCTTCCCTTTATCATTCCAAACATGCATTTAAGGAGCCTTCTTCAGGTGTTGCAACAAGATCATCACCTTGGAAGCTTGTCAACACACCTTGGAGGCTCGACGAATTTGGAGCATTCCATTATGTTCTTATCAACTCTTGGACCTTATGTAAGTGTTCAATCTCGTGCTAAGTCGATTCTTCATAGTTCTTAGCCTAGAACAGAGTCTCGTCGTAATTACGCCTTGACTTTGCTATAAATCTGTGTATACTCCACCATTGTGTGTAACGAAAGTTCCTACGTGCTCATAATGATGGAGGTAATAAACCCTCAAGAGGGCATTTTCAGATTTTCACGAATTCATGGCCAATTGACGAGTCAACCGAAAAGTCAATAAAAGTCAAACTGAGCAGTTTTTGTAAAATTCATAACTAACGATATGGATGTTATAAAATATGTTTTAAATCATTAATAACCTTAAAATAAGTATTTGAACATATGTCAACAGGTTCGATTCGTCAATTTTTGGTCTAGGCTCGGTTTGTAACCGAAAGTCTCAAACAGTTGACTATCTGTTGACTTTCAGTCCATTCTTGATACTAAGTTTTGGTTATTTTATGACCATGATTATGTCTATAATATTTTCCTAAAGTTTCGTGACTCAATTCCTAAGAAATCCGAGTTATTACATAAGTTCCGTAAAAATCCTTAAAACTTTGCAAATAGGTCATTTTTGCAAAAAATGAGATTTTTAGCACATATGAGCATATGGATGGTATACTTACTGATATGTTATGATAAGTAGGACCATTTGGGATGTTTGTTCAGTTTATGACTTAAATGTATGATTAAGAATCGCTAATCGCCGCTAAACGACTAAACTACCCTTTTTACAGAAAAATAGCAAGAATCAAACTTTTTATAATCAAAACCTTAACTTACTGATGTTATAAGTTAAATGACATTTTTTGGCCATTTAAAACAGGTCCTAACTTCAGTTTATATTAAATATCAATTTAACGCAATTTAGCGACTTTTACGCCTTTTCGGCTCATAAGTATGGTTTAAAAACCATAACCATGAGCCGAGACTTGTTACTTACTGATTTATAAACTTATTTTTATATAACAATAGTAAGTACATGTCCCGAACTTAGAATCCCAAATTCGGCCTCAAAGCTATGTTTGAAATTACTAAAATGCCCCTACGGGACATAGTGTGTTTCAAAATCATCAAACACACATATATTTGATATCCTACAGTTATAACATGATATAATACATATTTTTACAGGATGTATAAGGTCATAACATCAGATTCTTAACTTACATCTTTTATAAACACAAGAATGACCAAATGCCCTTAAAATGCATAAAACGGATTTAAACACACTTCGGGCCTATCTTTTGCAAAGCTACTGACTTAATAACATATTTTAAACATATCCCATTATGAAACTTATATACGACTCTTACGGTTACCCGGTTTCGCTTATACGCGTTCGGTTAAACATACGTAGCTAGTTTACGTATTTTAACCAAGACGGGTTTAACTTTATCCATTCCTTATCAAAATCCAGAATGTTATTGGTCTTCCCATATTATACAAGTCTATGTACTTTTCGGGTCCAATTAACATTCTATTCCGGTCACCGCTTAATCTAGCGTATCGTACCGTATCACAATTTAGCGTAAGACTAACCGGTCCAAGTCTAGGACTTAACTAAGGACCCGTTAGCATTCTAATATTGGTTATTAATTACCATCACTCCAGACTGAACGCCTCCCGGTAGATTGCTCATGTACTTGCTCTGGAATACGGCTGAATTTGGATTACTTGCGAACTTCAATTCAGGTAAATACTCTTAACTTATTTTCCCTATACGGGCTTGGGGTACGGTAGATTACTACTGCTTGGTCGGGTACGGGATACTGTTTTATCCAGTTGTGATAATTAATTGAAATCTTACATAACCCGGTTTTGATCTGTTTTGACTGAAACTAAAACATTGGAGGTGGGCTTGACCGTGTCTGGGATATCCTTGGCTCACTAAATTGCTAGTGGCCATGACAATATAGCATGGCGTGTAGGCATACACTGGGTAATTGCTATCTGCTTTCTTTGTGGAAGTTAGAGTGGTGTGTCAGTCGATCATGTCTCGGTTTCTATACCGGCCCTCATATGTAAAAGCCAGCATATAAATCTGTATACAAGGTCATTTGTACTATCCCAAGTTATTTAAGAAAATGTTCTATGTGCACCTAAAACCATTTTCAAAAAGGTTTTCAAAATGAGTCGGTTGAGCGTATTTACCAGTTTAAACTGACGTATTTACAAAAGCTTAAGTTACAGGACGCAAGTACGGAATAGGTCGGGAGCTGCGGGGCGAATAACTAAGGAGTTGCAACCTCAGGGAGTTGTCTGTAGTGTCTGTTATCATTTTTGTATGTATTTCGATCCGCCTATGGATCTAGTTACAACCATGTCTGTATATATTTATTTTGGACTCTAGACATTATCGGTTGTAATAGTTTAATTATTCCAAGCCTTCGGCTGTGTTATGCTTATTTGGTTATGATGATATCAATGGCACGTCAGGGTACTCCCCACTGGGCCCACCGGTAGACACATGGATGTCGGGGTGTGACAGGTTGGTATCAGAGCCAACATTTGAGGGAATTCGAAACTTGCCATTAGTGTTTGATCTTAAACGTTATAAGAAAACACATTCCTTAGACTCTCGAGTCTAGTCTTTGACCTAGGATTATTCGTTTCCCTATTTTTCTATTTTGCTTGCTTTAGTTTTTAATTTGCTGTGTGACAGGAATTGTCAAAGATGCCTCCAAAGTTTTCTAGAGGAGCGAAAGGAAAAGGGCTCATGAGAGGCGGAGCTGCGGGTCAAGGGCCTTCGAACCCACATAACTACAACCCTTACGAGGGATCAGGAGACTCCTCATCACCATGGGAACCGTACCCTCATCGTCACTCTATATCCCACGAGTATTCCCCACCACCAGATTCACTGCCACCGCAACCTACCCAATCTCATCACTCACACTCCCATTCTTTCCATGGAAATTATCACCCCGATATTCAATTCCACTCACCTTCTATAACCCCACCTGAAGATTCCCAGAGCCCATGGAAGAAGACTCCGACCCAGAAATGCCGGCAACGGGATCAATGGGTCATCCCATTTACTTATCCAGTGGGTCCAATTCGTACGCTGGAACGCCCCAGCACTATCCTGATGAATCTCAGGAAAAATTTTCACAATACATATTCTACGACACCCCATCTAACCATAGCACACCATCCCACCACACTCCATCCCACCATACACCATTACACTACACCCCTCCACCTAAAAACCAACAGGTGGAACAACCACAACTACCACCTCGTCCACCTAGGAAGAGGAATGCACACATGTCCGTGCGAAGGGGGCCCAGAGTTGGGTCACTATCTCCCCAGCCTTCATCCTACCCCAATATCGCAGAAGATCCACAAATGGGCGGACCTTCTTATGCCTCGCCTTTCAACGAACAACCGCCTTCTACTGTTGAGCCTGAGCCTCAACCACCCCTATCATTTGGTGAACCTTTTCAACCACCTCCGCCACCGGGTTTTGATAACCCCATACCTACCTACCAAAAATTGCAAGAATACTACCCATTTGAACCCTCTACATGGCCAGAGCATAGCCACAGTCATAATGTACCTCTGCAAAACCCTTACCTAGAAATGGCCATGAATGCACATTACCCTTATCCCTACCAACCGGGCAGATATCCCTACTATGAGTACAAACATCCGATTGCACAGTCTCAACCCCAAACTCAACCGCAATCACAGCAGCCGCCACCAACTATGAACATTCTAAACGAAGCATTAGAACGGGTAAAAGAGCTACAAGAGAAATCAGCCAAGGATGCTAAGAAGAACCCAAAACTATTAAAAAGGCTGGGGAAAAATTTAACAGGGAAGAAGGATTGAACTCCCTATTATTCCTACGTATTATATTTAATTTAAATCAAGTCCTTGCATGGACAAGTATTTAATTTTAAAACCCCTGCGAGGGTATGTTTCTTATTTTAGTCCCCTCGAGAACAATCTATCTTATTTCTTGTAAAAGACCCGTTTAGGGCAATTGTAATTTGAATTAATGGAATTTTTTTTTGGATCAACGTTATATATACTATTATTATATCAGTTGTTCAAGCCAACGTCTCGATATTAATTCGAAATTTGTGATCTGCGAAACATTTCCAAGAAATCTCCTTGATGGTTTGCACCTGCCAAGTGATTAGGTCACATATATTGGCAAAACGGTAGTTAATTATATGGTGTTCTACCCTGATAGTTAAGGTTGAGAAATCCTCTAAGGAGTCCCTTCTATTCAGAAGTGGTGAACTACGTTCTAAACTTCACTAGTCCACCTGATCTGGACTAGCTATTTAAACTATTTCAAGGAATTACTATTCTAAAAGGTTAATATATTCAAGGTATTAACCTCCTGGCAGTGTGACCTGAGGAACCACACAAGCCGTCAAGGCAAAGGACTACGTCCAAGCCTATATAATCTATTTTGATCTCGATCAGAATTCATCAGTGTGATGATTACTTTAATTAAACACCCATTAGTGGTGTAGTGCCTACGGCCATATTAATACATCTATTAGTGATGTAATACACTCGGGATATGTTATGTCCATTGGTGACAATGATAGTTACAGTCTATGACTCTCTATCTCGAGGTAGTAAAACTACGTTCGAACCTAGAAGCTATTTAATCCATTGGTGATCTTGATTTTATAATTCAAGCCCTTAGTGCTGCTTTAACTTGTCCTTGTGATAGGCCTATTATGCCACATTCTAACACCCTCCTATTAAGGCTGTTTGTGCCATTATCAATCAAATCAAAACAAGTGTAATTAATTAAATTCCACGTTATTGCTTCAGTGTCAAAGTACATGGATGGCCAATTCAGATGAAGCAGATAGCCACCGAGGGGATGGAGGTGCAAACGAACAGATTGTAACTACTAGAGGTGAACTGCAGGCATTAATTGCCACCGAAGTAGAAAAAGCAATTCAAGATCGTGACGAGAAGAATGGTGAATCCAATGCTTCACATACCAAGCATACTTCTAAGCACACATCCAGGCATACATCCTCACACCATTCCAAGCACTCATCGCAAAAGAAATCTGAACATCCCTCTCACAAGAAAGACGACTCTGAGTATCGTCGAATATTGAAAGGAAAAGAAAGGAGTACCGCAGAAAGACCCAATTTAATAAGGAAGGTTGCTCCTATAAATACTTCGTGTCTTGCAAACCACGTGATTTCACTGGTGAAAAAGGAGCTGTGGAAACGCTCCGATGGTTAGATGAGATCGAAACTATTGTGGAAATCAGTGGGTGCACGGAGAAAGACGTAGTGCAGTATGTAGCACAATCATTCAAGGGCGATGCCCTCACGTGGTGGAAGTCGATGATCCAGTCTTCTGGGAAAGTCTATCTTTATAATTTGAGTTGGGAAAAGTTTGTTGAGTTGGTAAAGGATGCCTATTGTCCACCTCATGAGATGGAAAGGATCGAAACAGAATTTATTGGGCTAACCATGAAGAACCTCGACTGTGGGAAGTATGTATCGGAGTTTAACTCTATGTCAAGATTGGTGCCATATTTAATCATTCCAGAGTCAAAACGCATCTCACGTTTTATTGGCGGATTAGAGCCAGAGATTAAGGGTGATGTCAGGGCATCTAGACCCATGACATTTAGGTCTGCTGTAGACCTTTCTATGGTCTTAACTCAGGATTTGAAGAGACAGAGGTCTCTTAGGTCTGAAGGTGGCGAGAAAAGGAAGATAGATGATGACGGGTTTCACCGCTTCAACAAGAACAGGAAGTTCGGGTCAAACAAGAACCATCAAAGGTCTGATAATAGGCCTAAATGCAGAAAGTGCAACAAGCGACACTTTGGTGCGTGTCGGGACGAGCTTCAGACAAAGCCTTGTGGGATTTGTAAGAGGCATGGGCACAAGGCTCTGGAATGTAAGGATTTAAAGGAGGCCACCTGTTTTAATTGTGGCGAGAAAGGACATATCAAACCCAACTGTCCTAAGTACAAGAAGGATGACACTGCTAAGGACGATGGGGCGAAGAAAGGAAAAGCTCGTGAAGCCAAGGAGGTTGTGAACGATGACAATGTGTATTCTAATATGCGAATAGAGAACTTATTTTACATAATATTGAGGTTTTTTTTTAATTCAATCTATTTAAAATTAATGAAAACAAAGCAAGTCATCTTTCTTGATTAAGGTTAGTTTTGTATTATAAATATTAGTACATATTGAGATTACATTTTGGCGTGCTTTGTTGTCAGTGAAGGTATGTTAGACATTTAATTAAGTCTTCCCATACATCTTTATTTTAATATCTCAACTTAGGCATTGTAAGGTTATAGGAAATAAAAGTATTATAGAATGTTTGGTGTTGTTTGTTTTTGATGTATAAACATTAGTTAGAATGTTAGATATCACGTTTTATCTATTTTTAGTAGCCTGTTCAAGTAAAGAAAACGCCAAAATAATTGAGATTCGGAATAGTGTAGAACATGGAAACATGTAGTGATTGAAATAGCTAACTTGCATGCTAATTGTAAACGTGGACTTGGGTCCGTGATGTAGATAGTGATGGAAAAAAAAGAAGCTTAGCGGATGATTGGGGCCACCGCCAAACCCAACCAATCACTTGATGTTATTATATAAGTCATTGGAAATGGTTTTATATAATTTAAAAAACAAAAATCAGAGCCATCGCCAAACACGGTCGTTAGCAAATGATAGCAAGCAACAGGGTCGTCCACGATAATTAGGGTTCATGGGGTTCATGATGGTGTGGATGGTGCGATAAGCGTTCCCGTTGACCAAGGCGGGGGTATTAGAGCTTAGAAGAGGTTCTGGCTGAGGTAATAGTCCGACTTTCATTTTATTTAATTTATGATATCTATTCTTTGATGTAAAGTTTAATCAATATATAGAGAGAAAAGATCATGAATTTATAATGTAATGATTCTACTTAGAAACTATGAATTCGAAAATTTCCTGAAGGTGAATTTCTAGTTTGTTGTTAACTATACTTAAGGTGTTTGGCGTTTGATTTATACCCCACGCCATGTAGTTTTCTTAACATAATTATGGATTGTCTCCTGATGTTCGGTTATTGTACTACAGATTTTCAATGATATCTGCATGCAAATTTGTGATTAACTCTTGAGACAGGTGTGGGGTTTGAGAATCAAAAGACTATTAAATTGAAACTCTAGGATTTTAATATGCAAAAGAAACATGGAGAATGGAAGGGGGTGGTGATAATGGTGTTCAGGTCTACATGTTATTGGTGAATTTTTTGTGGTTATGATTCAAACCAATATTCACCTGATTCAACTTGCAAAGTTCCCCACTAAAGGTTATTAATAAATTTTCAAGTTGGATATAAATTTTTATTGTGTTTTTTTCATGGTTGCAAAAGTCGTTAGGCGCTCCCTAGTTTGTTGACCGGGAAGTTGAGAGTACTCGGTCTGGGCGGAGAGTACTCGAGGAGCACTCGAACATGTTAAATGATAAAGAAATTACCTTTTGGAGATTAAATATATGTCAAATAACATAAATTTACTAATATTTATAACAAAATACGTGAAACTGATATTCATCCTTTAGTATGATAGGCATAGAAATTATGTTTTATTACTATTTAAGTCAAACTAGGCCTGAGTTGACCTACTAGATCCAATTCTAGCCGATGTTGACCGTGCTTGACTGACTCCGAGTAATTAGGCGGAGTCGAAGAAAGTCGCCTCTGCAGCCTACCTTGTAGTGACTACTCGAGGAGTACTCGCCTTGGAAACCTTGTTTTACAACCATGGTTTTTTTAAATCGAGTTAACGTTTCGCTCAAGACTCAGTAGTTTATGTTAATTTGCCTTAATCTATGTTTTTCGGGTTTGTTTGAAGGTTTAAAATCTATTACAATTTGGTCCAAGCTGTATTCCCTCTGTCTCACGGTGTCACTTGAGGCCATCATCGGCAAGCAATTCTGGTAATTAACAATTCGAATGATCAATGATAAATTCACTTTAATTATGTTTGAGCCAGAGTCTATAATGATATATTTGTTGACACAGTTAGTTCCTAAGGATGCCACTACTCAGAAAACTCTTGCGAAACATGACATCCTTTTTAAAAATCAACGGTTTGCATTCTTAGATCTTCAGGGTTCAGTAGGTGACATAGTTAGGCGGTTAGATGAAAGGACCCCAGGCCAGTTCTTGGGTAATACTCAAACAAACCCTGTCACCCAACTGAAAGCGGTCACAACTCGTAGTGGTAGAGGAGGAGAGATAGTTAGTTCACCGGCTGAGGATGAGGAAGAAGGACCAGTTGACAAGGAGATTGAGATGGAGGCTCCTGGTAGGGTGCAATCTAGGCTAGTCCCAGCAAGTACCGCACCAAACAGTGATTCTCAGGTAGGGAAAACCGTATGTAAGTATCCAATGGAGAGTAGATCTACTTTGGAGATTGATCATTCCCGTGTTCCATATCCTGCTCGCCTAAAGCATCAGAAATATGCTAAGGAATATGGACACTTCCTTGATATGTTCAAATAGCTCAAAATTAATCTACTATTCATCGAGGCCCTCCAGCATATGCCCAAATATGCTAAGTTTTTGAAAGATCTTCTGAAACAAAAAGATAAACTAGGGGAGCTTTCGAACATTGCTTTGACTGTGAGATGTTCCGGGGTGGTTCTGAATAAACTACCAGACAAACTGACAGATCCAAGAATTTTCACAATCCCGTGTGTGTTTGGTAGTGACACTCCAAGCCATGCGTTGGTAGATTTAGGTGCTAGGATCAATATAATGCCCTACTCTCTTTATGAGAAGCTAGACCTACGTAATCTGACCCCAACACGCATGACATTATCCTTGTTGACCGATCGATCAAGTATCCACAGGGTATTGTGGAGAACTTTTTGGTCAATGTTGACAAATTTGTTTTCCCCGTGGATTTCATGATCTTTGATATGGAGGATGACACCAACGTGCCTCTCATTTTGGGATACCCTTTTTTTGCATACCGCAAAGGCAGTCATTGATGTCTTTGACGGGAAAATCAATCTTCGCGTAGGAGTCCATAATGTCACATTTGAGGTCGTCAAATCCATGAGACATTTGGATGGTCAAGAGGACTCTAGTGGTCCATGTGATTCAGTTTACTTCATAAATTTGTTTATCTCTCGTGTGGACCGATGTCTTGACTACATCTGTGGAGCTGATTTAGTCATAGAGGACCATGAGGAGGAGCATATTTGTTTGAGGAGGAGACTCCCTTGTTTCCTGTGGAGTTGGAGATTAGGGAGGTTAGTAAGGAGAGCAAGAAACCTTCATTAGAAAGACCACCACCTTTAGAGCTTAAGGTTTTACCCTCTCATTTAGAGTATGCCTACTTAGGTCAGGACGCTAGTTTACTCATCATTATTTCTACTAAACTGACGAAGGAGGACGCTTCTTGAAGTGTTGAAGACACATAAGAAAGCCATTGCTTGGAATGTCCGATACCCAGGACACCAGCCCCGCTTATTACACGCATAGGATGCTCATCGAGAATGCGTATAAGCCTTTGGTGCAACCTTAGAGATGATTGAATCCGAATAAGTATGAGGTAGTGAAGAAGGAGGTTCTTAAACTTATGGATGTTCGTTTGATTTATCCCATTTTTGATTCCTCATGGGTGAGCCCGACTCAGGTTGTCCCTAAGAAAGGAGGGATGATTGTGGTGACAAATGAGAAGAATGAGCTCATTTCACTCGGATGGTCATTGGTTGGGGTATTTGTATCGATTACTAGAGACTTAATGATGCCACCAGAAACGACCATTTCCCTCTTCCGTTCATTGATCAAATGTTGGTGCGTCTAGCATGGCAGCAGTTTTATTGTTTCCATGACGGTTTTTCAGGTTATTTCCAGATCCCCATTGCGCCAGAGGATTAGGAAAAGACCACCTTCACATGCCAATATGGCACCTATATGTATTGCAGCATGCCGTTCAGGTTATGTAATGCTCTGGCTACATTTCAGCAATGCGTGGTAGCTATCTTTTAGGATATGATCGAGAAATCTACGGAGGTACACAAGGATGATTTTTCAGTTTATGGTAGCTCATTTGACCATTGTTTGCTTAAGTTGGAGAGGATATTGAAGAGGTGCACTGATTCGAAGTTGATGTTGAATTAAGGGAAATGCGAATTCATGGTGAGTGAGGGGATTGTGCTAGGGCGTAAGTTCTCTAGGGATGGTATAGAGGTAGATAAAGTGAAGACTGACACCATTAGTAGACTTCCTTCACCCACTAGTGTCAAATCTATTTGTAGTTTTCTTGGTCATTCGGGTTTCTATAGGTGTATAATTAAGTATTTCTCCAAAATAACTCGCCCCATGACCCGCATTCTAGAGAAAGACGTCCCATTTGTATTTGATGTGGATTGTCTTAAGGTGGCCCGCTTGGTTAGTGATCCTTTCTTAGTTTCACTCGACTGGAGCTTACCCTTTGAGCTTATGTGTGATGCGAGTGACTATGTAGTCGGGCAGCCTTAGGGCAAATGTAATATAAACACGTCCACCCGATATACTATGCTAGTAAGGCCCTTAATGATGCACTCGATAATTACACAACTACCAAGAAGGAGCTTCTAGTTGTGGTCTTTTCCTTTGATAAATTTCGTTCCTATCTCGTGCTTTCTAAAACCACCGTTTTACTGATTATCCAGCGTTGTGATTCCGTTTTGCAAAGGAAGATGCCAAACCTCGTCTGATATGATGGTTCCTTTTACTTTTTGAATTCAACATTGAGATCAATGATATGAATGAAGCAGAGAATTTGGCAGTTGATCATCTCTCCCGATTAGAGGATCCTAGTAGAGAGGAGATTCGTGAGGAGGCAATTGGAGATAAATTCCCTCACGAATCGGTTAATTATATAGAGGCTGAGAAGCAAGGTACGCCATGGTTCACTGATTTGATAACTTACGAAGCTCATGGAGTGGAAGTAGAGGGTATGACGACTCAACACAAGAAGAATTTTTCCGGGATGTGAATATGTATATTTGGGATGACCTGTTTCTGTACTAGATAGGAGGTGATAGGATTTTACGGAGGTGTGTGAGTAGAGAAGAGTGTTATTAGGCACTGTTATAATGGATTAAATGAGGTCATCATGATTATCACACCACCGCTCAAAAGGTGTTTGATTGTGTTTTTCATTGGCCTTTAGTGGTGAAGGACGCCCTCGATTTTGTGAAACAGTGTGATGCTTGTCAACGCACTGTTATTATCACATCCAAGGATGAAATGCCTCAAAACCCCATTTACGTACTTGAATTTTTCGATGTTTGGGGCATTGATTTCATGGAACTGTTCCCCGTTTCTGGAGGGAACCGGTACATCCTTATGGCCATTGACTACTTTTTCAAAGTGAGTGGATGCTCAAGCTCTACCTACTAATGATGCTCGAGTGGTGGTGAGATTCTTGAATAAGTTGTTCACTCAATTTGGTACCCTAAAAGCACTCATTAGTGACTGTGGCACACACTTCTGTAACACCATGATGGAGAAGGTGTCAGGATATTACGGAGTCACTCACCGTTTGTATACCGCTTACCCCCACTTTCCATTTCGTCGTGTGACGCGAGGGTTACTAAATAAATGAAAAATAACTAAAGTCTAAATTAGACCTTTACCCGTCATATGTCCACTTATTCACCACTATCACCTCTCCATATCCATCGTTCCTCCACCCTAATCACCACCACAACTGTCAATTTGAACTTCCACCGTCTCACCATTCCTCTCCACCGTCGTTAACCACCATCCACCTCCAACGTTACACCACCTTCATCATCATCACCATTGTCATCCCCCCGCCTCCACACCACGTCGATGTTAATCACCATCCACCTACCCTCTCAACTGCCCTTGTCATCACCTAGCAACCTTCACCTCCACCACGACTAACCACCTCATCCACTATGCTCCACCATCGTAACATCGGACTGCCTTCTTTCACCGTCGCCACCGAACTGGGTTTTTCTCAAATTCGGTCCACCTTGTTGTTTCTTATCACTTGTTAGTTGACTTTTAGTGTTGTTCCCTTTGTGTAATTAATTGATGTAGTCGAGTAAAGTTTGATTCGTGGTTTCGTGTCGAATCTCTAGTGTGTACCTTGAATCGTCGTTGTGGGTATGGTAGTTTTAGTCGAGTACTTAGTATATGTGTTTCGGTGTTATGAAATGGAATTAATTTACATTTGGTAGATGGGTGAGGGGAGAAACACATTGTGTTGTCAAATAATTTTGGGTTACAGTTTTGGTGATTTTGGATAATGCTTAGTCATTGAGTCCAGGTTGCGGGATGGGTCGGTTTGGTTTATCTTGCTGGTGAGTTTGTTTGATGATTGGACGGTATAAACTCCTACTATCATGTTGTCACTTATATTACCGTTTTAACCGCACAAGTGTACATCCATAGTCTAAACTCCTACTATCATGTTGTCACTTAGCATATCAAATAACATATTCTCGTAATCACATATCACATTATAACACCCAAAGTTCACTCTTGAACAATCTACGTTCATGTACATTGAAATATGCGTATTTCGTTTTCGGTATCATTTTCGGGCGTCGGAAGTCATGTATGACTAACCAAACACCAAAGATACTTGATATAAGTTAACATACTTATATTTATATCAAAAATATCAGCTTACTTACCGATCTAAAACAGGTTTACAAAAATCTCTTAAAAAGGCGATTTTTACTGTTTTTAACGCATAGTTTTGTACTGAACATTACCATAAGCATCCCAAATCGAAACGACTTAGTATTTTAACCTAATGAATGTTATTTACTGAATAAATTAATGGTTATACCCATGATAGTTCAGGTCTCACATAAGAGACTCAAATCACATCATTTCATCCATTTTACAACTTTCTAAGCCTCGTGTACAACATGTAAAGCTAGTAAACATATGACCAAGTTTCATGCCATTATATCACACTAAATAAAATTACTTTTAAGGTTTATAATCTGATCAAAAATCATTTTTTTCATAACTTATCATTTTCATCATTTCATGACCATAAATCAACATGCATGCCTATGTACAAGCATCTAATGCACCCATATCATATCATCATCATCCTACATAAACTTAAATGCATCCAAGAACACATTTATTTCATGTTCATATATTCAAGGACATTCTCATCATATTTCATCATGTTTACATGATTTGCATGCAACATTCTTTCATTTATTCACTAAATAACAGAACTCACAAATGCATATATACATACTAGTAGGGAACCCGCGCGTTGCCGCGGGAGGCGATGAGAATTTTAGCGAAAGAAAGATCATAAAAACTGATGTAGAAAGAATTTGATCGGTAGGATCCACAATTCAATACCAATAGATACTATAGCAATCGAAAGAAAGATCATAAAAACCGTTGTCGTAATATGAAAGAATGAGTTGTTCGTGTGTTCGGTTCTTAGTGGCAGATTGATTCTATACATAGCAACACATACGTTGTAATTTAAAAAAATTGTAATATAAAATCGATATTACTTGCAACACAATCTGCACAAGGCTTACTAAAAATAACAGTTGTTTGGCTTACTAAACTAACAATTGTTCGAAAGGTTAAAGTATATGACATAATTTAGCAAGTAGACCAATTCACTTTAACAAAGTGCACTATTAAAAGTTCTTTTCTAGTAGGTTTTATTAACAGTACATCACAGAAACGAATAATTCCCCACGACCTCTGGCTTCCTATGTTTTTATCTTGTGACAATCAAAACATACATAAAAGTCTTATATACTTGCCATTGGATTGACCAGTGATGTAGCAGGTCTATTGGTCACCGAACCCTAATCAAATGATCAATGATCTTGGGGTTCTAGTGGGTGTTGTTTGACCTGCGGGACTTCATACAACGGGTCAAATGTCATTTTGCCACTGTGTCTTGAGGGAACCGCAAGATTATAACCACTTTTATTCATTACAACCTGATATTATGTAAACCAGATGACTAAAGCGGGTATAAATGTGTAAAAACGACATTTAGAAAGGAGAAAAAGTACCTCGGGTGCCATCCAGTACGAACTTTGTTTGAAAGAGCAATGAAGTACAAAATGTTATTTAACAAGTAAACAAATGAGCCGCGACTAATTGAAGGCAGCCTATTGAGTGGCATATTCAATCGAAGGGAAGGTGAGGGAATGAGAAAAATCAAAATGGATCTTTGACATGACGGTAGTGTAATTGATGAATATTCCTAAAATTGAACGACAGATTTATAGCTCTGTAACCAATTTGTTGGTCGAGTGTGCGATTATACCTTTCCTCGCGGCTATTTCCTAACTGAATTGCATTGTACAACTTGGTAAGCGAACTGAGTATTTTGACTTCTACTGACCACCCTTTGACCAAGACCCAAGCGTCAACACATGCACCCAACGGTTCCGAGCACTAAACTCAAACGTATATTAATTTGAGAATTACAAATCATCATTTTTAATCCATGAATAAAAGAACAGATTGCTACACATATCTCAACAGTATAGTATTAATGAACTACACCTAGACATGCTGAGATCGATCAAATAAAGTGGTTCGCCGGATCAATTTAACCAATTGGAGCAGCTTAACATGGCTAAGGTGAAGTGTGAACCTTATAGAAACTACATATTCGAAATGATTCTAATCAATCAATATCTATATCATATTCTATATCTATCAGTCAAAGAAGCCCAATGTTTTTCAGTATCTTGTTGGCTTGATTCCTGCGTGAGCAGGATAAAATTCTATTTTTAATCACTTTGTGATTTTTTTTATATTGAAAGCAGATGTTGTAACCATGTTTGACACACAGATTGGTTTTTAAAACATTATTTTAGAAAGAAAAAAAGAAAAAAAGAAAAGTGTTTCCGCTCAACCCAGCCCGTTTGACCCTAGGATAAGATAACAATGCTCAATACTTCAAGAATAAAAAAGGGATGCTTTAATGAGCAATTACCAAGAAAAGAACTGATGTGCAAAGCTTGACAACCTCAAAATTCATTCGAACGTCATCTAAACTCATGTAAGTTATTGTATAAAAAAATCGACGTTGGTCTTGAAAATCTTTTTCCGTAAAAAAATGTACAAATTTCGATCTTTATTATATAATGCAAATGTTACCGATGACTTTGCTGTCGAAGTCCAAAATATGTCGCTAGAGTAGCCATCTGAATATATACGATTTATTAGCATAGGAAAAAGTAGATAACTGATATAAGACACTTGACATAATCAAACCATTTTTTGTTTATACACCATGGTTATAATATCTTTTTGCATTATTTTATGTTATATATTACAAAGCCATTAAACAGTAAACAGATACAAAATGTATATAAAAATCAAACTATATTATCACAGACTATATGATCATGGCGCATACATAATTTCTAGGTGTAGGAATTGTGTCGTGTTAATTATACGTGTCAAAGCCATCAACCATATCCCTGATGGTGTGACACACTTAATATCGTGTAACCAGTGTTACCAATTTTTCTAAACGTGTCGAGCCGACATTGACGGTTCCTAATAAGTTGTAAGGTTCACCTTAAAAAATATACAGTTTTAATATCATGTTAACAGAGTGACGATAAAGTAAAGGGGTTAAACACGTCAACCCACACATGACCCGTTTATTAGAAGGGCTACAAATAATAACCAAAAACCCGATTAAAAGAAGAACGATAGTGTACCTTTATGTTATCGGTTCTCCTCCCACACGTCTCAGTCAACAATTTCAATATATCCATGGTTCCCTTGGATACAGGAGGCTTTTGGTTTATCTGCGCATACGCGTCCTTTAACCTCACACAATCAAACTCCACTATATTGTGACCCGCCCACACTATTCCTGTCAAACGATCAATTTCACAGATCCTGATGTTCATTAAACACTAATCGTCACATTTTGACAGTTACAAACTAAAACAAAAACAAAAACAAACACAGTTTTACCATGAAAGATATCATAAACTTTATCTGCAATCTCATGGAATGTTGGGCACGAAACAACGTCCTCAGCAGTAATACCGTTGTAGCGTAACGATGCGACTGAAAATGAGGGAGAGATCAAGTGGTCTAAGTAGCATCTGGTAGCTGTCAAGTTCGGTAACTTTCTAGACCTATGTAAACCCTACCTTATTTCTAGATTCAAGGTGAACAACAAAACTAACAAAAATGCATACCATACCACAATCTAAAAGATCAATTTATCATCAGTATCCTAATACGGCACTGAAGTCGACACAATCCCATTCTCCACATGCTCACACGACCACCATTCCGTCAAAGCTTCCCCAGACCGCTGCTATTCTCAGAGCCTCACTCGAACTGCCTGCCATTTTCCCACTTGAACACTTCTCCTGTTGTTATTCCCTAAACACTTCTCCGAATCACTAAAACACCAACACAACATCCACAAATTCAATAATTAAAAACATTGATCCCAATAAACCAGTTTAACCCAATTTAAATCCCCCAACCTCTGGAACTTCACCAATTTTAACCCAATAAAATACAACACAGAAAATGACTAAAATGACTAAAATCTCAAATAAACCCTAATACCCTCTTGATCCCAACAGTCAAACTTAGTAACAAACTAAATTAAACCCAAAAGTAATCAACAGCTAGAAGGGACTGATCTTACTCTAATCACTGGATTACCTGCCGGAATCCTATTATGTCGTCATCATCGGTGTCCAGATCCACCGTTGTTGCCTGATCTACCATAACTCCTCTCTCCTTTGTCATGAATAACCTGAAAATCGCAATACAATATTGAAATAAAACCCTCATGGATGAAGAATAAAACCTGAAATATTAGAGCTTATGGTCGTACACCCTCCTGCCTATGCTCCCAATTCAATCATGGGTTTGGTCTTAAATAATTGCAGGTCTGAATTCTTGAGTTAATTTCAATCATCATGCCCACCGTTACAATCATCACATGAACGTCTTCAATTTACACTTTCATCTGGCGTCTTTAATTTACGATGACTGTTGGGAAGATCGGACATTGAATTAGGGGCAAACTTGGGAGGATCGGATCAAAATTAGGGAAAAGGGGATGACTATTGAATTGCCGTCTTAAAATTGGGTGAGGAAATTACATGTTAGTCCAATGGAAATGCATATAGATGAATAGATATACATACACGACACATGCATACATACATATATAATTCCAAAAATTTTCCTTTTTCATAAATCTAATTCAAATCACAAGAAACTTTTTATGCCACCTTTTTTTATCATTCATACATTCATTTTATAAGAATTATGTTAATCAAGTACCAATTAAAATTAAAACTCAACCTCATATATATCTATATACATACATACGGCCACACACACACACATATATATATATATATATATTCTTCCATTTTCGTTTTGTTAGAAAGCACATTTTTTTAGTTTCAAGTTTGTGAATCATTCAAGAACATTGAGAAACTTCCATCATCATCAAAATAATCAAGAATCAAGAACAAGGTTTTTGAAGTAAATTTTATACCTTCTGGATTTTGATGGGTTTTTAGCAAAATGTGATGATATGGACCTTGATTCTTGCTTGAAACACCTTCGGGTCTTCAAACGAGCTTGAAACCAACTTGGAATGGCCTTGGATCCTCAAGAACAAGCTTGAAATTTAAAAATGGAGAAGTATGGATGGGTGTTCGGCCGTGAGTGAGAGTTATTTGTTTTGATTGTGTTTCTTGGATTTGTAAGATTTTAGAAGATTTGATAAAGTGTAATCATCATCTTGAGCCTTCCAATGTTAACAAGTGTAAGAGAGAGAGTGTGGACACTCCTCCTAGCCGCCACCTCCATGCCCTCTCACATTCATCATATATACATACATATTATATATATATATATATATATATATATATTAGCTTTAAACAGGTATTTCACTGGTTATCGGGTATTTTATCTAGCGTTTTAATCTCGTTTTAGGTGTTTTAAATTATTTTTATCACTCTCTAAAAATAAACTTACCATAATATTGCTGACCAGTATTTTATTTTCCTAGACTGGCTGCATTGTCTGTATTTGGCAGTATGCGCGCTGTGTTGCGCAGTACGCGATTAAATTCCCAAAATAGAGATTTTAAGCGTTTTAATTTATTTTTCCTCACGAATATGATTAAAAATACTATTTTAATCATAACGGACTATTTTTAGGATTTTAACATTAATCGGGCGATCACCGACGTTCGTTTCGCATTTTAATCGTTACTCGATAAGCGTTTATCTTAAAATTGCCAACATAATTTCTAATAAATTTTAAATTTATTATCACATCAAATAACACCAAATAAAATCAATTTCAATAAAATTTTTCCTTTTATTTAATCATAACACGTGTCACGTTAGTCCAGGCTCAAATTAAACGGGAGTCACAGTCTCCCCCTGTTTAAGGAATTTCATCCCCGAAATTCTTACACTACAGGTTTCGTTTTTGCACTAGGCCTAAAGAGATGCGGATATTTCTGTTGCATCTGTTCCTGTCGTTCCCATTTGAACTCGGGTCCACGTTTGGAATTCCAGAAACTTTTACCAACTTAATCCGACTCCTCCTAAGCTTCTGAATCTTCTCATCCAGAACTTCAACAGGTTCTTCGATAAATCTCAGTGTATTGTCTACTTGAACCTCATCAGGGGGTATGATTAGTGTCTCATCTGACAAACACTTTCTCATGTTGGAAAAACGAATCACGTCATGAACTCCACTCAGTTCCTGTGGCAGCTTAAGCCTATACGTGACTGATCCAACTCGAGATGCAATTTCGAAAGGACCTATGTAACGCAGGCTTAGCTTTCTCCCTTTCCCAAACCTAATAACACCTTTCCAAGGTGATACCTTTATCGACTTGAAACTGCAACTGTTTCCTTCGGTTGTCTGCATAACTCTTTTGTCGATCAGCGGCAGCTCTCAACCTTTCCTTAATCTAGACAACCTTGTCGGTGGTTTCCTGGATAAGCTAAGGTCTGTTTAGTTTCCTTTCGCCTACTTCATAACAACATAAGGGTGATCGACACTTCCTTTCGTACAAAGCTTCAAACGGAGCGGCTTTGATACTAGCGTGATAACTATTGTTGTAAGAAAACTCAGCTAATGGTAGAAGAGTATCGTCCACCGAAATCTATCACACACGCTCTTAACATATCCTCTAACGTCTGAATGGTTCTCTCACTCTGACCATCCGTTTGAGGATGATACACAGTACTCATGTCCAATCGAGAACCCAGCGACTCTTAGAGAGATCTCCAAAATCTGGAGTCAAATCGTCCATCTCTATCAGAGATAATTAACACTGGTACTCTGTGTCGGGCTACAATATCGTTAAGGTACAACTGCAATATCTTCTCGGTCTTGTTTGTTTCCTTAATGGGTAAGAAATGAGCGTACTTTGTCAATCGATTCACAATTACCCATATGGTGTCATGTCCCATGACGTATGGGGTAATTTGGTGATAAAGTCCATCTCAAGATGCTCCCAATTCCATTTAGGAATCTCTGGTTGCTGCAGAACTCCAGACGACCTCTGATGTTTAGCCTTAACCTTTGAGCACGTCAGACACTTACTAACATACACCACAATATCTCTTTTCATATTCGGCCACCAATACAACTCTTTGATGTCCTAATACATTTTGGTAGAACCTGGGTGAATATAATATTTGTATTTATGAGCTTCGTTCATAACCAGTTCACGAAGGTTACCCCTAAGCGGAACCCAAACTCGGTTCATGAAGTACATCACTTCATCCGCTTTTGGTATCAGTTCACATTCCAAACCTCTCAAGCCTTCTCTACTCAGATTCTCATCTCTCAAAGCTTCTCGCTGTGCATTGCGAATTCGATCGGTCAAACTCGTCTGTATGGTTAAACCCAAAGCACGTACGTGAAGAGGCTTTTCTCACTCGCAATTGCAACAATGTTTCCTTTACCTGGGTGATAGCGAATATCACACTCGTAATCATTGAGTAATTCTACCCAACGTCGTTATCTCACGTTGAGTTCCTTCTGATCAAAGATATGCTGGAGGCTCTTATAATCTGTGTAAATCATGCACTTCGTGCCATACAGATAATGTCTCCAAATATTCAACGCAAACACAAAGGCTCCTAACTCCAAATCATGAGTTGTCTAGTTCTTCTCGTGCACTTTTAGTTGTCTGGATGCATAGGCTACCACTTTGTCCTTCTGCATAAGCACGCAACCAAGGCCCAAACGTGACACATCGCAGTATACAACAAAACCGTCATTTCCCTTAGGCAGGGAACGAATAAGTGCACTACACAACTTTTTCTTCAACAATCGAAAAGCTTTCTCCTGCTTCTCTACCCAATCAAACTTCTTGTCCTTCTGAGTTAATAGCGTCATTGGCCGCGCTATTCTGGAGAAATTCTCTATGAATCTCCGATAATACCCAGCAAGTCCTAAGAATTTTCGCACCTCCGAAGGTGTCCTAGGTGCTTCCAATTCTTTATCGCTTCAATCTTTGAAGGGTCCACATGTATACCTTTCTCGTTTATGACATGTCCGAGAAAATGAACTTCTCGAATCCAGAATTCACACTTAGAGAACGTATCATACAACTTCTCTTTCTTCAGCAGCTCCAAAATCATCTTCAAATGTTGCTCATGATCTCCTTTGGTTCGTGAATAGATAAGTATGTCATCAATGAATACTATCACGAATTTATCCAAATAAGGTTTGTATACCCTGTTCATGAGGTCCATGAACACTGCAGACGCATTAGTTAAGCCAAAGGGCATGACTAAGAATTCATAATGGCCATATCATGTTCTGAAAGCAGTCTTCAGAACATCTTCATCACCAATCTTCAATTGGTGATAGCCCGAACGCAAATCAATCTTCGAGTAGTAGCTGGATCCTTGCAATTGATCAAACAGATAATCGATCCTCGGTAGTAGGCACCGATTCTTGATAGTCAGTTTGTTCAGCTCTCGATAATCTATACATATCCTGAAGGAACCAACTTTCTTTTTCACAAACAGAAAAGGTTCTCCCATGGTGAAACACTTGGGGGAATGAAGCCTTTATCTAATAGCTATTAGAGCTGTTTCGACAATTCTTTCATTTTCGATGGTGCTAATCTATAAGGAGATTTTGCAATCAGTGCAACACTAGGAACAAGATCAATTCTAAACTCGATTTGTCTCTCAGGGGGCAATCCAGGTAAGTTTTCAGGAAAAACTTCTGGATAATCACGAACTACAGGAATCTCTTCAGTCCTCCTACCTTCAATCTTCGTATTAACCACGTTAACTAAGAACGCGGGATAACCCTTACGCAACATCTTGTGCATCTTCATAACACTAATGACTCTCAATTTCCGTCCTGATTGATCTCCATGAATCACCAACTCTTCACCACCAGGGCGGCGATTTCCGTCCTGATCGATCTCCATGAATCACCAACTCTTCACTACCAGGGCGGGGTATAAGCACTAATTTCTCTGAACAAACAAACTTGGCTCCATTCTTGGATAGCCAGTCCATCCTAACAGCTACATCGAAACTACCGAGCTCCACTTGTAATAAGTCGATACTAAAACTATGATCGCATAACCGAATACTACAACCACGAATGACTTTGCTAGTTTCTATCAATTTACCATTTGCTAATTCGATCGAGTACTTTTTGTCTAGTTCACTTGCTTGAGAACACCGAAATGGTTCAAAGTTTTTAGAAACAAAACTCAAGTCGGCTCCAGTATCAAATAGTATGAACGCAGAATGGTTATTGATTAAGAACGTACTGGTAACAATTGCGGGATCATCGCGTGCCTTCCCAGCATTCAGCTCGAACGCTCTGCCTCTAGCACCCTGATTCTTCAACGATGGACAATTTCGCTTGAAATGTCCCTGCACTCCACACTCAAAGCAACCCTCAAGCTTGACTCCATCTGAAGAGCTTTTTGCATAGCACTCACGAGTCACGTGCCAAGATCGTCCACATCGGGCACATTTCCCTTGTCCATCTCCAAGAGTTCTCCTCCCTGAACCACTCTTGCTATTCTTGATCACGTTATTTCTTGATCCACTGGTGTTTGCCACGTATGCCTTGCTCGAACTGCGTTTCTTCTCACGCTTATCATCAGATTCCTTCCCCGAACTCTCCGACTTTCGCTTCCGTGAATCCCCAGATCTATGCTCAGAACACTTAGAATGCTCATGTCAGTCAGATTTCCGGATTGGTTTTCACTAACGACTTCCCAGTCTCATCCCTTTTGTTAAGGTTACTCCTACGAACGACATCATCAGTCAATGACTTTGCCAAAGAAGTAGCTTCCAGATTGGTAATGGGTTTCACTGATGTGACCATGCTACAAATCTGTGGTGCCATTCCCCAAATATACTTTTCTATCTTAACATAATTAGGAGTAACCATCCGAGGAACCAACCTAGCCAAATCATTGAATCGAGCCGTGTAAGCTCTGACATTCAAGCCTTCCATGGTCAGATTCCAGAAATCAGTCTCAATCTTCTGTAGTTCACTACGCGAGCAATATTCCTTAAGGAGCATCTCTTTCAGTTCGTTCCAGGTAAGACCGTAGGCAGCGTCTTCTTCCAAAATCTAAACTTGAGGGTTTCACTAGGATAAAGCTTCATCATGGAATGAAAATGAAGCATATCGAACCCTCTGATCAGTAGCACAAACCGTTGATTTCCATCACAAACTTCATCTTCTCTATCCATCTAATGATATCAAGGGGTCCTTCAGCACCAGTAAATGATTTTGGGTTACAACCCTGAAATGTTTTATACGTACATCCATGCACTGTTCACAAGGTTAATGAAAATCAAGATTACTATTAGATTATATCATACACAAGAAACTACAAAAACTTTTCCAATCATTATATTACCTTGAGGGGCTCCAATTGGCATTCCACCGAAACCATTGGCATCATCACCACGTCCACATCCTCGCCCAGTAGTCTGGTTAGTGTCGCACTGTTCCATGGCGGTATTGACGTGTTGAGCGATAAGTTGCGGCAACTCCTCAGGTGTGGTAGGCAATCCAGTACCGTTAGGAGAGTGACCATGTCTCGATATTGGTGGCATACTGCAGTTTCTATTATTGCAATAATAATAGCAATATAAGACAATGTTTAAACATGTCAATCACTAAATAATAGTGGACTAAACAATACACATGTATCCACATAATAATGAGAATAATTTAACCAAAAACCCATATCATTGATATTTTAGATTAGAAATTACATCGCTTGTTTGTAGTACAAAACCCAACAAAATTTGGTGTGAATCAGATCAAACACCATCAACAAGTTTATTGAATTTCCTCCTAAAATATCTAAATTGGCATGCAAGCCGAATAGGGTTACCAAAAGAAACAAACAACAAAAACAGATCACTTCAAACCCACGAAGTCCAAAAGCTTCCTAACTAGCTCCTCAAGCTCCACAATCCTCCAGTGCCCCTGATCCATAGCACTGTCATCCAAATCATGTACCTCATCAAACCATCCATCTGGCCCTCTAGGTCCTTCACCTTCTCCTTAGTCGTCTCCAGGTCTCCGCGTACGGTAGCCATCTGACGATCGCAGTGAGGGCACCGATCAACCTAAACTCCTTTCTGCTTCTTCAAAGCAGGCTCAGCGGCGGCTCTAGAAGTCGATACGATATCTCCAATGGGTCGAGTCCTCTTCCTACGTCGAATGTAGGCTAGCATGGGTGTAGTAGACGCTCGCGACTCGCGCTGCAGAACGGACGAATCCGATGTGACTGGCGGAGCAATCTCAGGTATAGGCACAACGGTGGGAATGGGCAAGACTACCAAAGGTGGCTCTAAGAGTCGAACCGTGCGGTAGTGGCATCCATCACTGGTGTAATCCCGAGGGATCCTCCAGTCAAGGGAATACCTCTACTTGGCTCATCAACAATAGGCACGGTACCAGATGACTGTCATATCTCGAAGACCGAGGGTGGAACAGAGTCATCATCGTCAATCCAGTCGTTACTAGTATGAGTGTAACGGGGGTCAACCTGGCTGGAAAATGCAGCATGGCCAACATAAAATGAGGAGACAAATTCGGCCAGGTCAACAATCTGAAGGGTCGTGTGTGGTATCTCTGGCAGGATTGAGGTTGGTGAGATCTCGAATTCATGCTCGCTATCTGAGTCGTAAATCTCTACGATCTCATGGGAGTGCGAAATCTGTGACACAAGGTAAGTGTAGTAAGTGTGTGTTTAAATGAAAAATAACACATAATGCCCAAATAAACAGATTAACACGTATGCATATAAACTCAAACTAGTTTTCATACATGATCAAAATCCATGTTTATTTTAAATTATTGGCTTCGCGAATTTTTGGGTTTAATCTCAAAATTTCAGTGGTTGAAGTCTAGTGTTTTCCCCAAAAACATCTAGTTCGCTACAACCATTGACTCTGATACCAACTTCTGTAACACCCCCAAAAACGTAGCGGAAATACAAACGTAGTGGTGCCAGAAGTTGGTGCCCATAACTTGATTAAAACATAAATTTAAGATTTAACGTTTAAACACAACCATAACATAATTAAGTTGTCTTGATCCTTATGGATCTTAATACAAACATGGTCCCATAAAAGTTTTAAAAGTTGTCCAAAAGATGGTTATTTAAAACATGCATCACAACCATAAGATACGCCAAAGATTCCCGAAGCCAAACTCATGTACCTGAAGAACACGTTAAAATCAAGTGTCAACACAAAGGAGGGTCAGTTCACGTATATTTCAAATTATAATTAATTTTATCCAAGGACAAACTTTCATATTATGTGTTTAATTAATAAAATATCCATATAATCTTAAGAAAGTCAATTTAAATTTTCCTTAATAAAATGCCAAGGGTCTGTCATCGCAAGCATTTTTCCTTTATCAAAGCCTTACCTAATCCCGACGTCTTCCCAAGGTTTATGCATATTAAATTTCTAGCATCGAATATTCAGATTCGTAAGTTTGCAAGACGTTACGATATCTATATTAACAATGAAGGTGTAATCAAAGCTAGACAATACAGAATATAAATTTGTCACTTGACTTGACCCTGAGCTACCAGTCACGATGGGGTGGTCAACCCGATAGATCTACCAACAATTCCAAGCATATTATATTAACGATTAAACGACAATACTTGATCAAGAGCCCGCAATGGGTCTCTTATATATTGCATGCCTCACGTATAATAGATATATCTTACTAAAATGATAAATTTAATACTTAGTGTTGTACCAATTTCCCGCATCCCAACCGAAACGTAAGCCAATTTCATTACTTACTCTCTTGAGACCGAGCAAATTCGTCCCAACTTTAGATTTAAGCATTTTTAAATCTACACGGTCGTTTTCCTCATGGGTGAGCCCGACTCAGGTTGTCCCTAAGAAAGGAGGGATGATTGTGGTGACAAATGAGAAGAATGAGCTCATTTCACTCGGATGGTCATTGGTTGGGGTATTTGTATCGATTACTAGAGACTTAATGATGCCACCAGAAACGACCATTTCCCTCTTCCGTTCATTGATCAAACGTTGGTGCGTCTAGCATTGCAGCAGTTTTATTGTTTCCATGACAGTTTTTCAGGTTATTTCCAGATCCCCATTGCGCCAGAGGATTAGGTAAAGACCACCTTCACATGCCCATATAGCACCTATATGTATTGCAGCATGCCGTTCGGGTTATGTAATGCTCTGGCTACATTTCAGCGATGCATGGTAACTATCTTTTAGGATATGATCGAGAAATCTACAGAGGTACTCAAGGATGATTTTTCAGCTTATGGTAGCTCATTTGACCATTGTTTGCTTAAGTTGGAGAAGATAATGAAGAGGTGCACTAATTCGAAGTTGATGTTGAATTAAGGGAAATGCCAATTCATGGTGAGTGAGGGGATTATGCTAGGGCGTAAGTTCTCAAGGGATGGTATAGAGGTAGATAAAGCGAAGATTGACACCATTAGTAGACTTCCTTCACCCACTAGTGTCAAATCTATTTGTAGTTTTCTTGGTCATTCGGGTTTCTATAGGTGTATAATTAAGTATTTCTCCAAAATAACTCGCCCCATGACCCGCATTCTAGAGAAAGCCATCCCATTTGTATTTGATGCAGATTGTCTTAAGGCATTTGAGTTTTTGAAGGCCCGCTTGGTTAGTGATCCTTTCTTAGTTTCACTCGACTGGAGCTTACCCTTTGAGCTCATGTGTGATGCGAGTGACTATGTAGTCAGGCAGTCTTAGGGAAAATGTAATATAAACACGTCCACCCGATATACTATGCTAGTAAGACCCTTAATGATGCACTCGATAATTACACGACTACCGAGAAGGAGCTTCTAGTTGTGGTCTTTTCCTTTGATAAATTTCGTTCCTATCTCGTGCTTTCTAAAACCACCGTTTTACTGATCATTCAGCGTTGCGTTTCCGTTTTGCAAAGGAAGATGCCAAACCTCGTCTGATATGATGGTTCCTTTTACTTTTTGAATTCAACATTGAGATCAATGATATGAATGAAGCAGAGAATTTGGCAGTTGATCATCTCTCCCGATTAGAGGATCCTAGTAGAGAGGAGATTCAAATCGGTTGATTACATAGAGGCTGAGAAGCAAGGTACGCCATGGTTCACTGATTGGATAACTTACGAAGCTCATGGAGTGGAAGTAGAGGGTATGACGACTCAACACAAGAAGAATTTTTCCGGGATGTGAATATGTATATTTGGGATGACCTGTTTCTGTACTAGATAGGAGGTGATAGGATTTTACGGAGGTGTGTGAGTAGAGAAGAGTGTTATTAGGCACTGTTATAATGGATTAAATGAGGTCATCATGATTATCACACCACCGCTCAAAAGGTGTTTAATTGTGGTTTTCATTGGCCTTTAGTGGTGAAGGACGCCCTCGATTTTGTGAAATAGTGTGATGGTTGTCAACGCACTGGTATTATCACATCCAAGGATGAAATGCCTCAAAACCCCATTTACGTACTTGAATTTTTCGATGTTTGGGGCATTGATTTCATGTAACCGTTCCCCGTTTCTGGAGGGAACCGGTACATCCTCATGGCCATTGACTACTTTTTCAAAGTGAGTGGATGCTCAAGCTCTACCTACTAATGATGCTCGAGTGGTGGTGAGATTCTTGAATAAGTTGTTCACTCAATTTGGTACCCTAAAAGCACTCATTAGTGACTGTGGCACACACTTCTGTAACACCATGATGGAGAAGGTGTCAGGATATTACGGATTCACTCACCGTTTGTATACCGCTTACCCCCACTTTCCATTTCGTCGCGTGACGCGAGGGTTACTAAATAAATGTAAAATAATTAAAGTCCAAATTAGACCTTTACCCGTTATATGTCCACTGATTCACCACTATCACCTCTCCATATCCATCGTTCCTCCACCCTAATCACCACCACAACTCTCAATTTGAACTTCCACCGTCTCACCACTCCTCCCCACCGTCGTTAACCACCATCCACCTCCAACGTTACACCACCTTCATCATCATCACCATTGTCATCCCCCCGCCTCCACACCACGTCGATGTTAATCACCATCCACCTACCCTCTCAACTGCCCTTGTCATCACCTAGCAACCTTCACCTCCACCACGACTAACCACCTCATCCACTATGCTCCACCATCGTAACATCGGACTGCCGTCTTTCACCATCGCCACCGAACTGGGTTTTTCTCAAATTCGGTCCACCTTGTTGTTTCTTATCACTTGTTAGTTGACTTTTAGGTGCGTTCCCTTTGTGTAATTAATTGATGTAGTCGAGTAAAGTTTGATTTGTGGTTTCGTGTCGAATCTCTAGTGTGTACCTTGAATCTTCGTTGTGGGTATGGTAGTTTTAGTCGAGTACTTAGTATATGTGTTTCGGTGTTATGAAATGGAATTAATTTACATTTGGTAGATGGGTGAGGGGAGAAACACATTGTGTTGTCGAATAATTTTGGGTTACAGTTTTGGTGATTTTGGATAATGCTTAGTCGTTGAGTCCAGGTTGCGGGATGGGTCGGTTTGGTTTATCTTGCTGATGAGTTTGTTTGATGATTGGACGGTATAAACTCCTACTATCATGTTGTCACTTATATTACCGTTTTAACCGCACAAGTGTACATGCATAGTCTAAACTCCTACTATCATGTTGTCACTTAGCATATCAAATAACATATTCTCATAATCACATATCACATTATATTACCCAAAGTTCACTCTTGAACAATCTACGTTCATGTACATTGAAATATGCGTATTTCGCGTTTTCAGTATCATTTTTGGGCGTCGGAAGTCACGTATGATTAACCAAACACCAAAGATACTTAATATAAGTTAACATACTTATATTTATATCAAAAATATCAGCTTACTTACCGATCTAAAACAGTTTTACAAAAATCTCTTAAAAAGGCGATTTTTACTGTTTTAACGCATAGTTTTGTACTGAACATTACCATAAGCATCCCAAATCGAAACGACTTAGTATTTTAACCTAATGCATGTTATTTACTGAATAAATTAATGGTTATACCCATGATAGTTCAGGTCTCACATAAGAGACTCAAATCACATCATTTCATCCATTTTACAACTTTCTAAGCCTCGTGTACAACATGTAAAGCTAGTAAACATATGACCAAGTTTCATGCCATTATATCACACTAAATAAAACTACTTTTAAGGTTTATAATCTGATCAAAAATCATTTTTTTCATAACTTATCATTTTCATCATTTCATGACCATAAATCAACATGCATGCCTGTGATATCCCGGGTTTTTCGGATAACTTAAACGTAATACTAACTAATTACGTGCTATGTGTATGAACGTGTACGAGTTAAATGAATACGTGATGAGTGTTTGTGTGATTGTTTTAGTTATAAAATAATTATGGTAGATATGTACACGAACCGAACCGAACCGCGACACGAACCAACTTTGATTCCTTGTGACTCTGGGAATTAACCAAGTTTAGGACTCAAACTATTCTCGGCCGTGTGCAACCCAAACCTTAAACCCAAACCTATCTCGGCCGCAAGATCAAACCGCAAACCCTTTGCGAACAACCCAAATCATTCTCGGTCGATATCAAGCCCAAGACCGCAAACTTATTTTGTTCAAAACCAAACCAAACCAACTCAAACTAATCGGCCACAAAGATCAAACCCAAACCGACCCACCCAAGTCCCTCGGCCACGAACCCAAACCAAACCGTAACCTTGTTCTCTTGCGCCTATAAATACAAACTCATGCATGCCTTCATTCACATACACAAAACCCTAAACAAAAACTACCGTCGTCAGCCTTGTGATCGCAGACAGCTTCCTTCCTTGTTCGTTTCTTCCTCTCGGTCGCAGCAGCAGCAATCATCGCCATCATCATCTCCTCGATCGCAAGCAACCTCGTTCTTCATCACCTTGATCTGATCAGCCCTTGTTATTCCATTCGGTCGCGAGATCAGCCCATTGATCAGTTCCTCGATCACAAACAGTCTACTTCATCATCATCTCTCGGCCGCAAGCATCCTTGATCACCGATCTCTTATAGTACTCACGGTTCATTTACCTTATCATTAAAAGTCTAGAATTTATCATATGTTGCTAGATCATATTCGGATATATGTGTCTTGATTTTGTTGTTTTCGGATTTGCATGATTGAATGAGATGGATGATTGTATTGTTTCGGATTGTTAATACTAGATTGAAAGTTGGAATGTTGTTTGAAAGCTGAATATATAGGCTGTGTTTTGTTTGTAAAAACTAGAAGTAAGAACTAGGGTTTGCATGGATAAGTTACTAGTAGTGATCTATGATTAAAAATCGGTTCTTGCTTGCTTAGGTTGATCAATAGGAACGGTTTATGCAAGTTGTAGTAATAGTATGCTGAAAACAGTTGCTGAGTAATAGTTACAGCCGACTTCATCTGGCTGTAACTCGGTCATTAGTAGTCGAAAAACGGATTTTCTGATGTCTAGAACGTAGAGATTTGAATAACAAATCTAATGGCGCTAGATTCATAATTTTCTGAAGTCGTTTGATATTTTTAAAGGGCCAAATAAGTTCAGTAACTAAAACTGTGAAAATCCTGAAATTTTGTTAGTTATTTATCGAGTTGGATTTTAAAATCAGTAGGGAGTTGAGTCATGATTTTTTTACAGCAACTAGGTATGGAAATTTCCGGGCAACTCCAACTGGAATTTTGTTAATTGGACGATCATTGATTTTTAAATAAATTCTTCCGTGGACTGCAGTCAGAAAGCGGTAAATCTGACTGCAGCCTAGTATATTAATATTTATGGTTAATTGGTAAAGATTTAGGACTTGGAAAATTTATATAAATTTCTATGGTATAAATGTCACCTACTGTAAAAATATTGGAATTTTTGGAATGTTGGAACTATTTTATAAAAATCCTAGAAAACAGCTGAATTATGAGTGTTAAGCTGAAATTGATAACTTGTGATTGTGTGCACCAAATTGTGGCATGAATTGGTTTATGTTTATGATAAGTTGTTTTGATTACTATGATCACATGAGGATACTTGCATGCATGTTTGAGTGTTAGATATGTTGTTTGTGTGTATCACTTTGTGAGTAAATTACGTGTAGAATTTGTATTGGTGTGTTCACACACTGACTTGAAATCAATTGGTTTGTTAGGACGCAATTAGCGGTCCCATCCTTTACAACTTCTTTTGCTACACTAACCGAGCAACAAAAGGTGAGTTCACGGCCCCTAACTTTATCCGGTTTTTAAACAACAGGGGGAGAAACATGTATACACTCTCAAACTCAATCTCTTTACGTTATACGAATTTAACGTCACATAACTATTCGGTAACTAAGTTAATGTTAATGTAATGTTATGGTCACTAAGCAGCTTTATCACTTAAGTCCTCGTCAATCTCTCGGATCGTTAGTATTGGGTTTAATAGCGGGGGAATTATAAGTAGTACTACTGGGCCCGACAAGCCCCATCCGAGCTAGTCACGCTAGCCGACCGGGTATGGTCAACGGGTGAATAATTTGGCCTAACTTCGCCATGGTCAGTGATAGGCCTGGCAAAACGGAGGCACAACAGTCAGCTTCGATCGCGAACTCTTACGTGACATGACTTTAGGCTAGCTACCTATATATATTAACATTGAACTTAATTACGAATCAACTGTATTATCCTGGGTTGAGGATAATGGAAACAACAACTTAATATTCCGGGTTTGGAATATTGGAAACAACAACTTAATATTCCGAGTTTGGAATATTGGAAACATCAACTTAATATTCCGGGTTTGGAATATTGGAAGCAACAACTTATTATTCCGGGTTGGAATAATGGAACCAATACGTTATCCCGGGTAAGGGATAACGGAGAAAACAAACTATAACCGAACAAACGAATTTATGAAAACCTGTGAACTCACTCATCTTTAATGTTGACACTTGTTTCTTTACATGTTTCTCAGGACGCTAGGAGCTCTAGGTGCACGCACATGCATTGAACAAGACATCTTTTATAGAGTCTTATTTATCAATATTGTTTTGGGATTTTTCATTTGTTTTGGCGTTTGTGTTGGCGCCCGCTTCACTACTTATTTATGCTTCCGCTCAAACTTTAAAAACTAATGCATCTGCTAAATATTGGTAACTAATCAAGACAATATAAAATCTACGACAAATGATTTTTGAAAACGTATTATCAAATCATATAGAGTCGTTCGACGTACTAGTGTTTCAGATTCTGGTTTGTTCACACGCCTCGCGGTAAAACTCCGCAAGTGGAAATTGAGGGTGTGACAGATTGGTATCAGAGCCACTAGCTATAGAGAACCAGGTTTGCATTAGAAGTAGACCTAAACTATAGCTGATATCACGACACTAGACTTAGTTTGGCACCGAATTATTATATCTTGTTATGTAATATACCACAACTGTGTTTGGTAGATTATGCCTTCATAATAAGAAATGAAAACAACTCATAACTAACTACACGACCTAACAGGCAATGTCATCATCCTCATCGTCATCATCATCCGACAGACCTACGCCACCAAGGGCACCAGGAAAGGCACCAATGGTGGAACCCATACCACCTTATGGCGTGGAGACACGCTCAGCGGCGAGGAAAAGGCTCGCTCTAGGGGAGGAGTCGTCGTTACGCCCAACCATTGCTGTACCGGTTGAACCGGTTAATCCTGTAGAAATAGGAATTGACATACTTAGAATCTTGGTACATACACAACAAAAACAGTTAGAAAGAATGCAGGAAACCATCCTAGCACAAGGATGGATGATCCGACAACTTACAGGTAAGACCGACTCGCTCGAGGAAGAGCATCGTACGAGTAAGATAGCTCGTAACACCATAGCCAGAGATCTGCGTGCTGAGCAGATAAGAACCGACTGGCTTGAGGACAGAGTCCTGGAAAATAGTTGGAACATTCAGGAACTGCAAAATCAAGCACTTGCACCAGCACCGGCCCCTCCAGTGCCGGTAGAGGAGGATCCGGAAGAGGATCCAGAGGAGGACCCTGAGGAGGATCCAGAGGAGGATCCGGAGGAGGACCCAGCTGTAAAAGCTGGAAATGCCGTGCAGGATGACGGCAACGACAGTGACTTGGGGGATGGAGACGTAGACGACTGACACGTCCCGCTTATTTTATTTGTTTTCCTTCAGTTTATTTATTTTCCCACTTGTGTTTAAACTTGAGACTTTATAGTGAATTCGTATGTTTGATTTGCACTTTTGTAAGACGTTGAAATTTCAGTTAGTCAAGTATTTCTTTTGACTATCCAACATATTGAGTTGACATAACTTAATAATTATTAAAGTACGAACTAGGATAACTATATTGGATATATAGACTTATCGGGGTGTGTTTGTGTTGTGTTTCGAAGATCTAAATGGCGACTGGAAGACGTGGAAACCTTAACTTGACGCCCGAAGAGCTAGCTGCCATGATTCAAGAGCACGTGAACGCAGCTTTAGCGGGTGTTCAGAACCAACCGGCAGGTAACCATTATTAAATTTTCGTGTGAAAATCTAATAGTGAGGCTAGTAAAATTCCTTGCTGACTTCCTGTTCTCTGTCAGCAGGAGGGGGCTTTAACCCCTACAAGATGTTCCTTGACGCAAAGCCAAGCAAATTCTCGGGGGCGGAAGGACCCATTGGACTGGTCCGCTGGATCGAAAAGTCTGAATCCGTTTTTGAAATGTGCAACTGCCTCGAGGCCAACAAGGTCAAATACGCAGCCTCAACACTGGAAGATGGGGCATTGACATGGTGGAATGCACAAGTCCAAACACGTGGACTTATAGCTGCGAATGCAATGGCATGGGCTGAGTTCAAGGCCCTAATTAAAGAGGAGTACTGTCCACGAGACAGAGTGCAACAGTTAGAGCAAGCTTTATGGAACCACAAGATGGTGGGATCGGAAATTGAAGCTTACACCGCAAAACATCATGATTTGGTATTTCTGTGTCCCGAATTGGCCAACACTGTGGAGAAAAGACTCGAGTTCTATCTCGGGGGTCTGGTTCCGGAAATTCAGGGTATGGTAATGGCTAGTAACCCTGTAACAGAACATCAAGCAATCCGATTGGCTCACAAACTCACCAATAAGGCGGTGGAACAGAAGAAACTGCCAGCACGGGGTCCAACTGAAGTTGCCCCGGATAACAAAAGAAAGTTTGAAGACTCCACTATTCGACAGTCTTCGTCATCTCATCCGCAGCAAGGGAACCAGAAACGGTTCAATCATTACAACAGCCACCGGGGTCACCAAAATCAACCCGCCAACAACAACAACAACAACCCGAATGCAAGCGGCTATGCAGGTCGAAAGCCGCAGTGCAACCGCTGTAATCTCCACCATAACGGCCCTTGTGCCGGAAATCGCTGCCAAAGATGTGGCAAAGTGGGACATGCGGCAAAGGATTGTCGTGGGGAAATCATGTCCCGACAAAATCAAAATCAACCCCAGGGTCAGCAGCAAGGTTTAAACCGGGGATGCTATCAGTGTGGTAGCACTGCTCATTTCAGAAGAGATTGCCCACAGTTGCGTAACAACAACAATAATGGTGGAAACAACCACAATAACAACAACAACAATAATGGGAACGGTGGCACAGGAGGTGCCAAAGGTCGTGCATTTACATTGGGCCGCGGAGAGGCCAGAAACGACACGAACGTGGTCACCGGTAAGTTTCCCCTTAATGAACATTTTGCTTCTGTGCTTTTTGATACGGGTGCGGATAGGAGCTTTATATCTGAGTCTTTTAGGAAGAACCTAAATCTCACGCTTAAACCATTAGAGACCCCTTATGTTATAGAATTAGCCGATGGTAAATCTGTAGATGTGACCCAAATAGTATCCGGCTGTCAACTCAAACTCGCGGGCCACACTTTTACCATTGATCTGATGACAACTACCCTGGGTAGTTTTGACGTGGTAGTCGGAATGGACTGGCTATCCGACGTCCGGGCTGAAGTTCTCTGCTTCGAAAAATCTATCCGTATTCCACTCTCGAACGACGAAATCCTGACGGTACAAGGCGATAAGGCAAGCGCCGTCACCAACATCATCTCTTACATGCAAGCGCAGAAGTATCTTCGGAGAAAGAACTCCTTCGCTTTACTCGAACTGATTACCGAACAGCCTAAGGACGAGAAACGTATAGAAGACATCCTGTCGTCCGTGATTTTCCTGATGTATTCCCAGAAGAACTACCTGGTCTTCCACCACATCGACAATTGGAGTTTGAAATCGAATTGGCAAGCAATGCAACTCCTATCGCCAAGGCTCCATACCGCCTAGCTCCAGCCGAGCTGCAGGAGCTGTCTACCCAACTTCAGGAACTTTTAGAGAAAGGGTTTATCCGACCAAGCGTTTCGCCATGGGGAGCTCCAGTCCTGTTTGTCAAGAAGAAGGACGAGACTTTCCGCATGTGCATCGACTACAGGGAACTCAACAAGGTTACTGTCAAGAACCGATACCCGTTACCTCGCATCGACGATCTCTTCGACCAACTTCAAGGGTCAAGCTACTATTCCAAGATTGATTTACGGTCTGGTTACCACCAGCTACGCGTCAGGGAGGAGGATATCGCTAAGACAGCATTTCGTACTCGGTATGGCCATTATGAGTTCTTGGTCATGCCCTTCGGTCTCACCAACGCACCGCGGTGTTCATGGACCTCATGAACCGCGTGTGTAAACCATACCTCGACAAGTTTGTCATTGTGTTCATCGATGACATACTCATCTACTCCAAAAGTGAAGAAGAACATGCTGAACATCTACGGTTACTACTAGGATTACTCCAACAGGAAAAGCTATATGCCAAGCTTTCGAAGTGTGATTTCTGGATTCGGGAAGTTCAGTTTCTCGGGCATATCGTTAATCAAAGGGGTATCCACGTAGACCCTGCCAAGATTGAAGCCATCAAAAACTGGGAAGCACCTAAGACACCGACGGAGATTCGCCAATTTTTGGGATTGGCTGGTTACTACAGACGCTTCATCGAGGGGTTTTCAAAGATCGCACAACCGCTTACTACCCTCACCCAGAAAGGTATCAAGTATACTTGGGGTGACAAGCAAGAAGCAGCATTTCAATTGCTGAAGCAGAAACTTTGCAGTGCACCTATTCTGTGCTTGCCGGAGGGGACAGATGACTTTGTAGTGTATTGTGATGCTTCCATTCAGGGATTGGGATGCGTACTCATGCAACGCGATAAGGTCATCGCGTATGCGTCGCGACAACTGAAGGTTCATGAGAAAAACTACACGACGCATGACCTGGAATTGGGAGCAGTAGTGTTTGCACTTAAGATTTGGAGACACTACCTCTATGGAACAAAGTGCACAATCTTTACTGACCACAAAAGCCTCCAACACATCTTTGATCAGAAGGAGTTGAACATGCGACAGCGTCGCTGGGTCGAACTCTTGAACGATTATGAGTGTGCCATTCGGTACCACCCGGGTAAAGCTAACGTGGTAGCTGATGCCCTCAGTAGGAAGGAACACTTCAAACCTCGTCGTGTACGAGCATTACAACTCACTATTCATTCGGGGTTACCCGAACAAATACGCGACGCCCAGTTAGAAGCAGTTAAGGAGGAAAACATCAAAGCCGAATCAGTGGGAAAAATGGAACGCGGTTGGGAAGTAAAGCCCAATGGAGCCCGGTATTTCATGAATCGCATATGGGTACCTCTCTACGGAAACCTCAGAGAGCTAGTCATGGATGAAGCTCACAAATCTCGATACTCTGTCCATCCGGGTTCGGATAAGATGTATCAAGACCTTAAAGCTGCGTATTGGTGGCCCAACATGAAAGCCGATATAGCCACCTACGTGAGTAAATGTTTGACTTGTGCAAAAGTCAAGGTGGAGTATCAAAAGCCATCGGGGCTACTCCAACAACCTGAGATCCCAGTGTGGAAATGGGATCAGATCTCAATGGATTTCATCACTAAACTCCCGCGAACCTTGGGTGGTTGCGATACCATCTGGGTGATCGTGGATCGTTTAACTAAGTCCGCACACTTCCTAGCTATTAAAGAAACAGATAAGATGGAGAAGTTGACTCGCATCTACATTAAGGAAGTAGCCTCTCGGCACAGAGTGCCAACGTCCATCATCTCAGACAGAGATGCTCGCTTCACGTCAAACTTCTGGCAGTCACTCCAGAAAGCGTTGGGAACACGCCTGGATATGAGCACAACTTATCACCCTCAGACTGATGGTCAAAGTGAAAGGACCATACAAACCTTGGAAGACATGCTTAGGGCATGCGTAGTGGACTTCGGAAATAGTTGGGAAATCCACCTGCCTCTAGTAGAATTCTCATATAACAACAGCTATCATACGAGTATTTCGGCAGCACCGTTTGAGGCATTATACGGTCGTAAATGCAGATCATCGGTCTGTTGGGCAGAAGTCGGTGACAGTCAACTCACAGGCCCTGAGTTAATACTTGAGGCTACCGAAAAGATTGTACAAATCAGAAACCGCATGGCGGCGGCACGAGATCGACAGAAAAGCTACGCTGATCAACGACGCAAACCGCTCGAATTTCAAGTAGGCGACCGCGTCCTACTAAAGGTGTCACCCTGGAAGGGTGTAATCCGCTTTGGAAAACGGGGCAAACTTAACCCACGGTACGTAGGCCCGTTTGTAATCTTGAAACGTATTGGACCCGTAGCTTATCAATTAGACCTTCCTGCCGAACTCAGTGGAGTTCACAACGTATTTCACGTGTCAAATCTGAAGAAGTGTCTATCAGATGAAACTCTAGTCATTCCATTGGATGAGATCCAAGTGGATGAACGACTGCACTTTGTGGAACAGCCTATCGAGATCATGGATCGTGAGATCAAGACTCGAAGGCACAGCAAAATTCCGATCGTTAAGGTTCGTTGGGACTCTAAGCGTGGACCGGAGTTCACGTGGGAAAGAGAGGACCAAATGAAAAGCAAATACCCACACCTCTTCGCAACTGAGCAGCAAACTAACGATACCAGTAACTAAATTTTCGGGACGAAAATTCTTTCAACATGGGGATGATTTGACAACCTGGAAACTTCTCATACTTTCGTGTACTATTGTTGACTAAATTCTTGTGCATGGCACTTGGAAATCTTTGTGTATGGCACTTGGGAACTTCTTGTAAACGAACTAACTCTTTGTGCGTGGCACTCTAAACATGTACGCTACATGCTAAACCGCGTTTACTCAATTTTCGGGACGAAAATTCTTTCAACATGGGGATAATGTGATATCCCGGGTTTTTCGGATAACTTAAACGTAATACTTGTCAAACTAATTACGTGCTATGTGTAAGAACGTGTACGAGTTAAATGAATACGTGATGAGTGTTTGTGTGATTGTTTTAGTTATAAAATAATTATGGTAGATATGTACACGAACCGAACCGAACCGCGACACGAACCAACTTTGATTCCTTGTGACTCTGGGAATTAACCAAGTTTAGGACTCAAACTATTCTCGGCCGTGTGCAACCCAAACCTTAAACCCAAACCTATCTCGGCCGCAAGATCAAACCGCAAACCCTTTGCGAACAACCCAAATCATTCTCGATCGATATCAAGCCCAAGACCGCAAACTTATTTTGTTCAAAACCAAACCAAACCAACTCAAACTAATCGGCCACAAAGATCAAACCCAAACCGACCCACCCAAGTCCCTCGGCCACGAACCCAAACCAAACCGTAACCTTGTTCTCTTGCGCCTATAAATACAAACTCATGCATGCCTTCATTCACATACACAAAACCCTAAACAAAAACTGCCGTCGGCAGCCTTGTGATCGCAGACAGCTTCCTTCCTTGTTCGTTTCTTCCTCTCGGTCGCAGCAGCAGCAATCATCGCCATCATCATCTCCTCGATCGCAAGCAACCTCGTTCTTCATCACCTTGATTTGATCAGCCCTTGTTATTCCATTCGGTCGCGAGATCAGCCCATTGATCAGTTCCTCGATCACAAACAGTCTACTTCATCATCATCTCTCGGCCGCAAGCATCCTTGATCACCGATCTCTTATAGTACTAACGGTTCGTTTACCTTATCATTAAAAGTCTAGAATTTATCATATGTTGCTAGATCATATTCGGATATATGTGTCTTGATTTTGTTGTTTTCGGATTTGCATGATTGAATGAGATGGATGATTGTATTGTTTCGGATTGTTAATACTTGATTGAAAGTTGGAATGTTGTTTGAAAGCTGAATATATAGGCTGTGTTTTGTTTGTAAAAACTAGAAGTAAGAACTAGGGTTTGCATGGATAAGTTATTAGTAGTGATCTATGATTAAAAATCGGTTCTTGCTCACTTAGGTTGATCAATAGGAACGGTTTACGCAAGTTGTAGTAATAGTATGCTGAAAACTGTTGCTGAGTAATAGTTACAGCCGACTTCATCTGGCTGTAACTCGGTCATTAGTAGTCGAAAAACGGATTTTCTGATGTCTAGAACGTAGATATTTGAATAACGAATCTAATGGCGCTAGATTCATAATTTTCTGAAGTCGTTTGATATTTTTAAAGGGCCAAATAAGTTCAGTAACTAAAACTGTGAAAATCCTGAAATTTTGTTAGTTATTTATCGAGTTGGATTTTAAAATCAGTAGGGAGTTGAGTCATGATTTTTTTACAGCAACTAGGTATGGAAATTTCCGGGCAACTCCAACTGGAATTTTGTTAATTGGACGATCATTGATTTTTAAATAAATTCTTCCGTGGACTGCAGTCAGAAAGCGGTAAATCTGACTGCAGCCTAGTATATTAATATTTATGGTTAATTGGTAAAGATTTAGGACTTGGAAAATTTATATAAATTTCTATGGTATAAATGTCACCTACTGTAAAAATATTGGAATTTTTGGAATGTTGGAACTATTTTATAAAAATCCTAGAAAACAGCTGAATTATGAGTGTTAAGCTGAAATTGATAACTTGTGATTGTGTGCACCAAATTGTGGCATGAATTGGTTTATGTTTATGATAAGTTGTTTTGATTACTATGATCACATGAGGATACTTGCATGCATGTTTGAGTGTTAGATATGTTGTTTGTGTGTATCACTTTGTGAGTAAATTACGTGTAGAATTTGTATTGGTGTGTTCACACACTGACTTGAAATCAATTGGTTTGTTAGGACGCAATTAGCGGTCCCATCCTTTACAACTTCTTTTGCTACACTAACCGAGCAACAAAAGGTGAGTTCACGGCCCCTAACTTTATCCGGTTTTTAAAAAACAGGGGGAGAAACATGTATACACTCTCAAACTCAATCTCTTTACGTTATACGAATTTAACGTCACATAACTATTCGGTAACTAAGTTAATGTTAATGTAATGTTATGGTCACTAAGCAGCTTTATCACTTAAGTCCTCGTCAATCTCTCGGATCGTTAGTATTGGGTTTAATAGCGGGGGAATTATAAGTAGTACTACTGGGCCCGACAAGCCCCATCCGAGCTAGTCGCGCTAGCCGACCGGGTATGGTCAACGGGTGAATAATTTGGCCTAACTTCGCCATGGTCAGTGATAGGCCTGGCAAAACGGAGGCACAACAGTCAGCTTCGATCGCGAACTCTTACGTGACATGACTTTAGGCTAGCTACCTATATATATTAACATTGAACTTAATTACGAATCAACTGTATTATTCTGGGTTGAGGATAATGGAAACAACAACTTAATATTCCGGGTTTGGAATATTGGAAACAACAACTTAATATTCCGAGTTTGGAATATTGGAAACATCAACTTAATATTCCGGGTTTGGAATATTGGAAGCAACAACTTATTATTCCGGGTTGGAATAATGGAACCAATACGTTATCCCGGGTAAGGGATAACGGAGAAAACAAACTATAACCGAACAAACGAATTTATGAAAACCTGTGAACTCACTCATCTTTAATGTTGACACTTGTTTCTTTACATGTTTCTCAGGACGCTAGGAGCTCTAGGTGCACGCACATGCATTGAACAAGACATCTTTTATCGAGTCTTATTTATCAATATTGTTTTGGGATTTTTCATTTGTTTTGGCGTTTGTGTTGGCGCCCGCTTCACTACTTATTTATGCTTCCGCTCAAACTTTAAAAACTGATGCATCTGCTAAATATTGGTAACTAATCAAGACAATATAAAATCTACGACAAATGATTTTTGAAAACGTATTATCAAATCATATAGAGTCGTTCGACGTACTAGTGTTTCAGATTCTGGTTTGTTCACACGCCTCGCGGTAAAACTCCGCAAGTGGAAATTGAGGGTGTGACAATGCCTATGTACAAGCATCTAATGCACCCATATCATATCATCATCATCCTACATAAACTTAAATGCATCCAAGAACACATTTATTTCATGTTCATATATTCAAGGACATTCTCATCATATTTCATCATGTTTACATGATTTGCATGCAACATTCTTTTTTTATTCACTAAATAACAGAACTCACAAATGCATATATACATACTAGTAGGGAACCCGCGCGTTGCCGCGGGAGGCGATGAGAATTTTAGCGAAAGAAAGATCATAAAAACTGATGTAGAAAGAATTTGATCGGTAGGATCCACAATTCAATACCAATAGATACTATAGCAATCGAAAGAAAGATCATAAAAACCGTTGTCGTAATATGAAAGAATGAGTTGTTCGTGTGTTCGGTTCTTAGTGGCAGATTGATTCTATACATAGCAACACATACGTTGTAATTTAAAAAAATTGTAATATAAAATCGATATTACTTGCAACACAATCTGCACAAGGCTTACTAAAAATAACAGTTGTTTGGCTTACTAAACTAACAATTGTTCGAAAGGTTAAAGTATATGACATAATTTAGCAAGTAGACCAATTCACTTTAACAAAGTGCACTATTAAAAGTTCTTTTCTAGTAGGTTTTATTAACAGTACATCACAGAAACGAATAATTCCTCACGATCTCTGGCTTCCTATGTTTTTATCTTGTGACAATCAAAACATACATAAAAGTCTTATATACTTGCCATTGGATTGACCAGTGATGTAGCAGGTCTATTGGTCACCGAACCCTAATCAAATGATCAATGATCTTGGGGTTCTAGTGGGTGTTGTTTGACCTGCGGGACTTCATACAACGGTCAAATGTCATTTTGCCACTGTGTCTTGAGGGAACCGCAAGATTATAACCACTTTTATTCATTACAACCTGATATTATGTAAACCAGATGACTAAAGCGGGTATAAATGTGTAAAAACGACGTTTAGAAAGGAGAAAAAGTACCTCGGGTGCCATCCAGTACGAACTTTGTTTGAAAGAAAGCAATGAAGTACAAAATGTTATTTAACAATTAAACAAATGAGCCGCGACTAATTGAAGGCAGCCTATTGAGTGGCATATTCAATCGAAGGGAAGGTGAGGGAATGTGAAAAATCAAAATGGATCTTTGACATGACGGTAGTGTAATTGATGAATATTCCTAAAATTGAACGACAGATTTATGGCTCTGTAACCAATTTGTTGGTCGAGTGTGCGATTATACCTTTCCTCGCGGCTATTTCCTAACTGAATTGCATTGTACAACTTGGTAAGCGAACTGAGTATTTTGACTTCTACTGACCACCCTTTGACCAAGACCCAAGCGTCAACACATGCACCCAACGGTTCCGAGCACGAAAATCAAACGTATATTAATTTGAGAATTACAAATCATCATTTTTAATCCATGAATAAAAGACCAGATTGCTACACATATCTCAACAGTACAATATTAATGAACTACACCTAGACATGCTGAGATCGATCAAATAAAGTGGTTCGCCGGATCAATTTAACTAATTGGAGCAGCTTAACATGGCTAAGGTGAAGTGTGAACCTTATAGAAACTACAGATTCGAAATGATTCTAACCAATCAATATCTATATTATATTCTATATCTATCAGTCAAAGAAGCCCAATGTTTTTCAATATCTTGTTGGCTTGATTCCTGCGTGAGCGGGATAAAATTCTATTTTTAATCACTTTGTGATTTTTTTATATTGAAAGCAGATGTTGTAACCATGTTTGACACACAGATTGGTTTTTAAAACATTATTTTAGAAAGAAAAAATACGAAAAAAAAAAAGAAAAGTGTTTCCGCTCAACCCAGCCCGTTTGACCCTAGGCTAAGATAACAATGCTCAATACTTCAAGAATAAAAAAGGGATGCTTTAATGAGCAATTACCAAGAAAAGAACTGATGCGCAAAGCTTGACAACCTCAAAATTCATTCGAACGTCATCTAAACTCCTGTAAGTTATTGTATAAAAAAATCGACGTTGGTCTTGAAATTCTTTTTCCGTAAAAAATTGAACAAATTTCGATCTTTATTATATAATGCAAATGTTACCGATGACTTTGCTGTTGAAGTCCAAAATATGTCGCTAGAGTAGCCATGATTTATTAGCATAGGAAAAAGTAGATAACTGATATAAGACACTTGACATAATCAAACATTTTTTTTTATACACCATGGTTATAATATCTTTTTGCATTATTTTACGTTATATATTACAAAGCCATTAAACAGTAAACAGATACAAAATGTATATAAAAATCAAACTATATGATCACAGACTATATGATCATGGCGCATACATAATTTCTAGGTGTAGGAATTGTGTCGGGTTAATTATACGTGTCAAAGCCATCAACCGTATCCCTGATGGTGTGACACACTTAATATCGTGTAACCAGTGTTACCAATTTTTCTAAACGTGTCGAGCCGACATTGACGGTTCCTAATAAATTGTAAGGTTCACCTTAAAAAATATACAGTTTTAATATCATGTTAACAGAGTGACGATGAAGTAAAGGGGTTAAACACGTCAACCCACACATGACCCGTTTATTAGAAGGGCTACAAATAATAACCAAAAACCCAATTAAAAGAAGAACGATAGTGTACCTTCATGTTATCGGTTCTCCTCCCACACGTCTCAGTCAACAATTTCAATATATCCATGGTTCCCTTGGGTACAGGAGGCTTTTGGTTTATCTGCGCATACGCCTCCTTTAACCTCACACAATCAAACTCCACTATATTGTGACCCGCCCACACTCTTCCTGTCAAACGATCAATTTCACAGATCCTGATGTTCATTAAACACTAATCGTCACATTTTGACAGTTACAAACAAAAACAAAAACAAACACAGTTTTACCATGAAAGATATCGTAAACTTTATCTGCAATCTCATGGAATGTTGGGCACGAAACAACGTCCTCAGCAGTAATACCGTTGTAGCGTAACGATGCGACTGAAAATGAGGGAGAGATCAAGTGGTCTAAGTAGCATCTGGTAGCTGTCAAGTTCGGTAACTTTCTAGACGTATGTAAACCCTACCTTATTTCTAGATTCAAGGTGAACAACAAAACTAACAAAAATGCATACCATACCACAATCTCAAATATCAATTTATCATCAGTATCCTAATACGGCACTTAAGTCGACAGAATCCCATTCTCCACATGCTCACACGACCACCATTCCGTCGAAGCTTCCCCAGACCGCTGCTATTCTCAGAGCCTCACTCGAACTGCCTGCCATTTTCCCACTTGAACACTTCTCCCGTTGTTATTCCCTAAACACTTCTCCGAATCACTAAAACACCAACACAACATCCACCAAATTCAATAATTAAAAATATTGATCCCAAAACCAGTTTAACCCAATTTAAATCCCCCAACCTCTAGAACTTCACCAATTTTAACCCAATAAAATACAACACAGAAAATGACTAAAATGATTAAAATCTCAAATAAACCCTAATACCCTCTTGATCCCAATAGTCAAACTTAGTAACAAACTAAATTAAACCCAAAAGTAATCAACAGCTAGAAGGGACTGATCTTACTCTAATCACCGAATTACCTGCCGGAATCCTATTATGTCGTCGTCATCGGTGTCCAGATCCACCGTTGTTGCCTGATCTACCACAACTCCTCTCTCCTTTGTCATGAATAACCTGAAAATCGCAATACAATATTGAAATAAAACCCTCATGGATGAAGAATAAAACCTGAAATATTAGAGCTTATGGTCGTACACCCTCCTGCCTATGCTCCCAATTCAATCATGGGTTTGGTCTTAAATAATTGCAGGTCTGAATTCTTGAGTTAATTTCAATCATCATGCCCACCGTTACAATCATCACATGAACGTCTTCAATTTACACTTTCATCTGGCGTCTTTAATTTACGACGACTATTGGGAAGACCAGACATTGAATTAGGGGCAAACTTGGGAGGATCGGATGCAAAATTAGGGAAAAGGGGATGACTATTGAATTGCAGTCTTAAAATTGGGTGAGGAAATTACATGTTAGTCCAACGGAAATGCATATAGATGAATAGATATACATACACGACACATGCATACATACATATATAATTCCAAAAATTTCCTTTTTCACAAATCTAATTCAAATCACAAGAAACTTTTTATGCCACCTTCTTTTATCATTCATACATTCACTTTATAGGAATCATGTTAATCAAGTACCAATTAAAACTTAAAACTCAACCTCATATATATCTATATACATACATACGGCCACATATTCCATTTTTGTTTTGTTAGAAAGCACATTTTTTTAGTTTCAAGTTTGTGAATCATTCAAGAACATTGAGAAAATCCCATCATCATCAAAATAATCAAGAATCAAGAACAAGGTTTTTGAAGTAAATTTTATACCTTCTGGATTTTGATGGGTTTTTAGCAAAATGTGATGATATGGAGCTTGATTCTTGCTTGAAACACCTTCGGGTCTTCAAACGAGCTTGAAACCAACTTGGAATGGCCTTGGATCCTCAAGAACAAGCTTGAAATTTGAAAATGGAGAAGTATGGATGGGTGTTCGGCCGTGAGTGAGAGTTATTTGTTTTGATTGTGTTTCTTGGATTTGTAAGATTTTAGAAGATTTGATAAAGTGTAATCATCATCTTGAGCCTTTCAATGTTAACAAGTGTAAGAGAGAGAGTGTGGACACTCCTCCTAGCCGCCACCTCCATGCCCTCTCACATTCATCATATATACATACATACTATATATATATATTAGCTTTAAACAGGTATTTCACTGGTTATCGGGTATTTTATCTAGCGTTTTAATCCCGTTTTATAGTGTTTTAAATTATTTTTATCACTCTATAAAAATAAACTTACCATAATATTGCTGACCAGTATTTTATTTGCCTAGACTGGCTGCGTTGTCTGTATTTGGCAGTATGCGCGCTGTGTTGCGCAGTACGCGCTTAAATTCCCAAAATAGAGATTTTAAGCATTTTAATTTATTTTTCCTCACGAACATGATTAAAAATAATAACGGACTATTTTTAGGATTTTAACATTAATCGGGCGATCACCGACGTTCGTTTCGCATTTTAATCGTTTCTCGATAAGCGTTTATCTTAAAATTGCCAACATAATTTCTAATAAATTTTAAATTTATTATCACATCAAATAACACCAAATAAAATCAATTTCAATAAAATTTTTCCTTTTATTTAATCATAACACGTGTCACGTTAGTCCAGGCTCAAATTAAACGGGTGTCACAGTCTCCCCCTGTTTAAGGAATTTCGTCCCCGAAATTCTTACACTACAGGTTTCGTTTTCGCACTAGGCCTAAAGAGATGCGGATATTTCTGTTGCATCTGTTCATGTCGTTCCCATGTGAACTCGGGTCCACGTTTGGAATTCCAGGAAACTTTGACCAACTTAATCCGACTCCTCCTAAGCTTCTGAATCTTCTCATCCAGAACTTCAACAGGTTCTTTGATAAATCTCAGTGTATCGTCTACTTGAACCTCATCAGGGGGTATGATTAGTGTCTCATCTGACAGACACTTTCTCATGTTGGAAAAATGAATCACGTCATGAACTCCACTCAGTTCCTGTGGCAGCTTAAGCCTATACGCGACTGATCCAACTCGAGATGCGATTTCGAAAGGACCTATGTAACGTAGGCTTAGCTTTCTCCCTTTCCCAAACCTAATAACACCTTTCCAAGGTGATACCTTTATCAGAACACGATCTCCGACTTGAAACTTCAACAGTCTCCTTCGGTTGTCTGCATAACTCTTTTGTCGATCAGCGGCAGCTCTCAACCTTTCCTTAATCTTGACAACCTTGTCGGTGGTTTCCTGGATAAGCTCAGGTCCGGTTAGTTTCCTTTCGCCAACTTCATAACAACATAAGGGTGATCGACACTTCCTTTCGTACAAAGCTTCAAACGGAGCGGCTTTGATAATAGCGTGATAACTATTGTTGTAAGAAAACTCAGCTAATGGTAGAAGAGTATCGTCCACCAAAATCTATCACACACGCTCTTAACATATCCTCTAACGTCTGAATGGTTCTCTCACTCTGACCATCCATTTGAGGATGATACACAGTACTCATGTCCAATCGAGAACCCAGCGACTCTTGGAGAGATCTCCAATATCTGGAGTCAAATCGTCCATCTCTATCATAGATAATTAACACTGGTACTCTGTGTCGGGCTACAATATCGTTAAGGTACAACTGCAATATCTTCTCGGTCTTGTTTGTTTCCTTAATGGGTAGAAATGAGCAGACTTTGTCAATCGATCCACAATTACCCATATGGTGTCATGTCCCATGACGTATGGGGTAATTTGGTGATAAAGTCCATCTCAAGATGCTCCCAATTCCATTTAGGAATCTCTGGTTGCTGCAGAACTCCAGACGACCTCTGATGTTTAGCCTTAACCTTTGAGCACGTCAGACACTTACTAATATACACCACAATATCTCTTTTCATATTCGGCCACCAATACAACTCTTTGATGTCCTAATACATTTTTGTAGAACCTGGGTGAATATAATATTTGGATTTATGAGCTTCGTTCATAACCAGTTCACGAAGGTTACCCCTAAGCGAAACCCAAACTCGGTTCATGAAGTACATCACTTCATCCGCTTTTGGTATCAGTTCACATTCCAAACCTCTCAAGCCTTCTCTACTCAGATTCTCATCTCTCAAAGCTTTCGCTGTGCATTGCGAATTCGATCGGTCAAACTCGTCTATATGGTTAAACCCAAAGCACGTACGCGAAGAGGCTTTTCTCACTCGCAATTGCAACAATGTTTGCTTTACCTAGGTGATAGCGAATATCACACTCGTAATCATTGAGTAATTCTACCCAACGTCGTTGTCTCACGTTGAGTTCCTTCTGATCAAAGATATGCTGGAGGCTCTTATAATCTATGTAAATCATCCACTTCGTGCCATACAGATAATGTCTCCAAATATTCAACGCAAACACAACGGCTCCTAACTCCAAATCATGAGTTGTGTAGTTCTTCTCATGCACTTTTAGTTGTCTGGATGCATAGGCTATCACTTTGTCCTTCTGCATAAGCACGCAACCAAGGCCCAAACGTGACACATCGCAGTATACAACAAAACCGTCATTTCCCTTAGGCAGGGAACGAATAGGTGCACTACACAACTTTTTCTTCAACAATCGAAAAGCTTTCTCCTGCTTCTCTACCCAATTAAACTTCTTGTCCTTCTGAGTTAATAGCGTCATTGGCTGCGCTATTCTAGAGAAATTCTCTATGAATCTCCGATGATACCCAGCAAGTCCTAAAAAATTTTCGCACCTCCGAAGGTGTCCTAGGTGCTTCCAATTCTTTATCGCTTCAATCTTTGAAGGGTCCACATGTATACCTTTCTCGTTTATGACGTGTCCGAGAAAATGAACTTCTCGAATCCAGAATTCACACTTAGAGACTTATCATACAACTTCTCTTTCTTCAGCAGCTCCAAAATCATCTTCAAATGTTGCTCATGATCTCCTTTGGTTCGTGAATAGATAAGTATGTCATCAATGAATACTATCACGAATTAATCTAAATAAGGTTTGCATACCCTGTTCATGAGTTCCATGAACATTGCAGACGCATTAGTTAAGCCAAAGGGCATGACTAAGAATTCATAATGGCCATATCATGTTCTGAAAGCAGTCTTCGGAACATCTTCATCACCAATCTTCAATTGGTGATAGCCCGAACGCAAATAAATCTTCGAGTAGTAGCTGGATCCTTGCAATTGATCAAACAGATAATCAATCCTCGGTGGTAGGTACCGATTCTTGATAATCAGTTTGTTCAGCTCTCGATAATCTATACACATCCTGAAGGAACCAACTTTCTTTTTCACAAACAGAAAAGGTTCTCCCCATGGTGAAACACTTGGGGGAATGAAGCCTTTATCTAATAGCTATTAGAGCTGTTTCGACAATTCTTTCATTTTCGATGGTGCTAATCTATAAGGTGATTTTGCAATCAGTGCAACACTAGGAACAAGATCAATTCTAAACTCGATTTGTCTCTCAGGGGGCAATCCAGGTAAGTTTTCAGGAAAAACTTCCGGATAATCACGAACTACATGAATCTCTTCAGTCCTCCTACCTTCAATCTTCGTATTAACCACGCTAACTAAGAACGCGGGATAACCCTTACGCAACATCTTATGTATCTTCATAACACTAATGACTCTCGATTTCCGTCCTGATTGATCTCCATGAATCACCAACTCGTCATCACCAGGGCGGCGATTTCCGTCCTGATCGATCTCCATGAATCACCAACTCTTCACTACCAGGGCGAGGTATACGCACTAATTTCTCTGAACAAACAAACTTGGCTCCGTTCTTGGATAGCCAATCCATCCTAACAACTACATCGAAACTACCGAGCTCCACTTGTAATAAGTCGATACTAAAACTATGATCGCATAACCGAATACTACAACCACGAATAACTTCGCTAGTTTCTATCAATTTACCATTTGCTAATTCGATCGAGTACTTTTTGTACAGTTCACTTGCTTGAGAACACCGAAATGATTCTCAATCTTCTGTAGTTCACTACGCGAGCAATATTCCTTAAGGAGCATCTCTTTTAGTTCATTCCAGGTAAGACCGTAGGCAGCGTCTTCTCCCAAAATCTGAACTTGAGCGTTTCACTAGGATAAAGCTTCGTCATGGAATGAAAATGAAGCATATCGAACCCTCTGATCAGTAGCACAAACCTTGATTTCCATCACAAACTTCATCTTCTCTATCCATCTAACGATATCAAGGGGTCCTTCAGCACCAGTAAATGATTTTGGGTTACAACCCTAAAATGTATTATACGTACATCCATGCATTGTTCACAAGGTTAATGAAAATCAAGATTACTATTAGATTATATCATACACAAGAAACTACAAAAACTTTTCCAATCATTATATTACCTTGAGGGGCTCCAATTGGCATTCCACCGAAACCATTGGCATCATCACCACATCCACATCTCGCCCAGTAGTCTGGTTAGCGTCGCACTGTTCCATGGCGGCATTGACGTGTTGAGCGATAAGTTGTGGCAACTCCTCAGGTGTGGTAGGCAATCCAGTACCGTTAGGAGAGTGACCATGTCTCGATATTGGTGGCATACTGCAGTTTCTATTATTGCAATAATAATAGCAATATAAGACAATGTTTAAACATGTCAATCACTAAATAATAGTGGACTAAACAATACACATGTATCCACATAATAATGAGAATAATTTAACCAAAAAACCATATCATTGATATTTTAGATTAGAAAGTACATCGCTTGTTTGTAGTACAAAACCCAACAAAATTTGGTGTGAATCAGATTAAACACCATCAACAAGTTTATTGAATTTCCTCCTAAAATATCTAAATTGGCATGCAAGCCGAATAGGGTTACCAAAAGAAACAAACAACAAAAACAGATCACTTCAAACCCACGAAGTCCAAAAGCTTCCTAACTAGCTCCTCAAGCTCCACAATCCTCCAATGCCCCTGATCCTTAGCACTGTCATCCAAATCGTGTACCTCATCAAACCAATCCATCTGGCCCTCTAGGCCCTTCACCTTCTCCTTAGTCGTCTCCAGGTCTCCGCGTACGGTAGCCATCTGACGATCGCAGTGAGAGCACCGATCAACCTAAACTCCTTTCTGCTTCTTCAAAGCAGGCTCAGCGGCGGCTCTAGAAGTCGATACGATATCTCCAATGGGTCGAGTCCTCTTCCAACGTCGAATGTAGGCTAGCATGGGTGTAGTAGACGCTCGCGACTCGCGCTGCAGAACGGACGACTCCGATGTGACTGGCGGAGGGATCTCAGGTATAAGCTCAACGGTGGGAATGGGCAAGACTACCAAAGGTGGCTCTAAGAGTCGAACCGTGCGGTAGTGGCATCCATCACTGGTGCAATCCCAAGGGATCCTCCAGTCAAGGGAATACCTCTACTTGGCTCATCAACAATAGGCACGGTACCAGATGACTGTCATATCTCGAAGACCGAGGGTGGAACAGAGTCATCATCGTCAATCCAGTCGTTACTAGTATGAGCGTAACGGGGGTCAACCTGGCTGGAAAATGCAGCATGGCCAACATAAAATGACGAGACAAATTCGGCCAGGTCAACAATCCGAAGGGTCGTGTGTGGTATCTCTGGCAGGACTGAGGTTGGTGAGATCTCGAATTCATGCTCGCTATCTGAGTCGTAAATCTCTACGATCTCATGGGAGTGCGAAATCTGTGACACAAGGTAAGTGTAGTAAGTGTGTGTTTAAATGAAAAATAACACATAATGCCCAAATAAACAGATTAACACGTATGCATATAAACTCAAACTAGTTTTCATACATCATCAAAATCCATGTTTATTTTAAATTATTGGCTTCGCGAATTTTTGGGTTTAATCTCAAAATTTCATTGGTTGAAGTCTAGCGTTTTCCCTAAAAACATCTAGTTCGCTACAACCATTGGCTCTGATACCAACTTCTGTAACACCCCCAAAAACGTAGCGGAAATACAAACGTAGTGGTAACGGAAGTTGGTTCCCATAACTTGATTAAAACATAATTTTAAGATTTAGCGTTTAAACACAACCATAACACAATTAAGTTGTCTTGATCCTTATGGATCTTAATACAAACATGGTCCCATAAAAGTTTTAAAAGTTGTCCAAAAGATGGTTATTTAAAACATGCATCACAACCATAAGATACGCCAAAGATTCCCGAAGCCAAACTCATGTACCTGAAGAACACCTTAAAATCAAGTGTCAACACAAAGGAGGGTCAGTTCACGTATATTTCAAATTATAATTAATTTGATCTAAGGACAAACTTTCATATTATGTGTTTAATTAATAAAATATCCACATAATCTTAAGAAAGTCAATTTAAATTTTCCTTAATAAAATGCCAAGGGTCAGTCATCGCAAGCATTTTTCCTTTTCAAAGCCTTACCTAATCCCGACGTCTTCCCAAGGTTTATGCATATTAAATTTCTAGCATCGAATATTCAGATTCGTAAGTTTGCAAGACGTTACGAGCTCTATATTAACAATGAAGGTGTAATCAAAGCTAGACAATACAGAATATAAATTTGTCACTTGACTTGACCCTGAGCTACCAGTCACCACGGGGTGGTCAACCCGATAGATCTACCAACAATTCCACGCATATTATATTAACGATTAAACGACAATACTTGATCAAGAGCCCACAATGGGTCTCTTATATATTGCATGCCTCACGTATAATACATATATCTTACTAAAATGATAAATTTAATACTTAGTGTTGTACCAATTTCCCGCATCCCCACCGAAACGTAAGCCAATTTCATTACTTACTCTCTTGAGACCGAGCAAATTCGTCCCAACTTTAGATTTAAGCATTTTTAAATCTACACGGTCGTTTTATACACACCGTAATAATCCTCGTTTCATCCTCAAAAACGCATATATCATTAATCAAATCCCGTTTCTCCCCCAAACATATATTTATATCAAAACTATTTCTCCCCGAAACATATTTATAACAAAATGATATATTTTCCATGAAAATATATTCATAGTTTAATCACAGGTATATTTTATACAAAAGAGTATACTTATCCTTTTAAGGTGTGTTTTTCCCCCAAAACAGTTATAAAACAGTAAAAAGAGGGGTTTAGTGACACTCACCTTTAAGTGCGTAATTAATAAGCGCAATTCCCACAAATTGATTCTACACGTCCTAATATACGAAGGAACAATTTAATAATCAATATTCTACAAGGTCCCTAAGTTTCTCCAATAATTAGAATTTTCACATAACTTTGAGATTTTCCCGAAAAGTCTTTTATTTTGATTATGTTGGCGTATATATATATGTGTGTGTGTGTTCATATATATATATATATATATAATTAAGGTTTTGCGACTTGAACGATTTTAGTTGTGACCCTTATTATGTTATATCTGTTATCACACCCGTTTTATAAGGAATATATCTATGATTTGTGCGTCGTAATGTATATACATAAACGTGAACACATAAATTCATAGCGTAACACACGTATTCATTAACTTATATATTCTATCATTTTTAAAAGCATTCATACCTGACCTGATCTAAGGCTTCATTAATAGCCTCAAGTGGTGCTTTCGATTAGGGTCGAGGCTGAGGTGGAGGTGGTTGCGGCTGAGGCGCAACAGGATACGAATACCCGTAAGGCGGATTCCGGTAGCGCATAAGGAGGTGGGTAACTTGGGTAAGAAGAATGGTAGAGGTTATTATGAATAACTGCATCATAATAAGGATCCTGCTCCATTCCATGATGGATGTAGTTATACAGATCAGGACGATCGACAGTGTTAAACCCTGATGGCCCTACATAAGTAGGTATTGGATTAGCAAAATCCTGTGGTGGTAGTAATGGTTGAGGTTGAGGCTCAACAGCTGGTTGTCGTGGGGGTTCCACCACTGGTGATGTGTTCGAGGGCCACCTATTTGCGGGTCCTCGAGGATAACTGGGTATGAGGGTGGCCAAGGTGGTAGCGAACCCGACCTTTGACCAGCATGTACTGACATACGTGCTCCACTCTTTCTGCGTGGTTGTGATGATGACTCAGGTGGTGGCTGAGGTTGATCCACTTGTTGCATATCTACATCCTCTTGGTGAGGATGTGGTGATGGGGTTTGATGTTGGGGGGTGTTATGGTAAGACGGAGTGTTAACGAACACATATTGTGCCAATTTCGGCTCATAATCATCAGGACCTCGAAATGGAGATCCTTCCAAAGAGTTCGAGCCACTAGACAGCTCGATGGGATGTCCGATCCAGTTTGCGGGAATTCCTCTGGATCGGAATCCTCCTCCATATGTGTCGGCGAGTCAACTGGAGGGGTTTCGGGTGAGGGTTGGTTGACAAAGTTAAAGTTAAAGTATTCTTGGCGGGAATGGGAATGGGAATAGGAATGTGAATGGTATGATTGGTGGGAATGGTAAGAATGGTAAGAATGTTGGGAATGTGATTGAGGCGGGGAGTATTCGTGTGAGATCGAGCGTCTATAAGGTTCAAAGGGGGACGAAGAATCCCCGGTCCCTTCGTAGGGATTTTGGTCAAGCAAGTTAGCTGCTCCGGCTAGGGATGGTCTATAAGGTGGTCTAATGGATGGTCCGGTCATAGAGGGTCCACCTCTCATGGGTCCTTTGCCTTTTCCTCTGCGTCTGAACTTAGGCGGCATTATTCCTGGTTCAAAAATAAGTTAGACAAAATACAAAGCTAGAATAATAAGATGGAAAAAAATGATTAATCCTAGGTCAAAGTCTAGACTCGGAAGTCTAAGAGATGTGTGTTATCATGTATTATTGAGATTAAACACAAAAGTCTAGTGTTTAATTCACTCGAGAGTTTTCTCTGATACCAACCTGTCACACCCCTAATTTCCAAGTATAACCCGGTGGGCCAGTTGGGGAATATCGTGACGTAAGTTGATATCATCATTACCAAACAATACAATAAAACACAGCGGAAGCCTGGATAATTACTATTACAAACGTTTGAATGTTCGAAGTTCAAAATAATATACAATGCTTGTAACTAGATCCACAGGTGGATCGAAATGTGATTACAAAAGGAAACTTGGCAGACTAAGGCCTTCTAAGCAAGGGTTGCAATTCCTATTAAGCTTCGCCTGAGTACTTCCAACCTATTTACGTATGCTTGTCTCATGCGCTTAGTCTTTTGAAAATATGTTAGTTTTCACTGGTAAATACGTTTAACCGACTCATTTTGAAAACATTTTGAAAACATTTAGTGTACACAATGGTACTTAGTTTACTAAATAACTTGGGATAAATAATTTTTATGTTATCAGTTTTACATGCTAATAATACATTTAGAGACCGAAATCTATGTCGGGGTCATGATTAATCGACATGCCACTTTAACACCTTTAATAGGTGCACCCCTAATGGGTTATACTTTATTTTAGCATCTGACGGGTGTATGCCTACACCCCGTGCTTAGGTCGTGGCCATTTGCAACTAAATGAGCCGTGGATATCCAAGACACTGTTGCTTTATCCCCCAAATGTTTAATATTAAGCAATACGAATTAAAATGAATTATTTGAATTACCGACTCATTGGTCTTTGATCCCATATCCAACCATGCGTTATTAGTATACCGTGCCTGTATAAGGGAAAATAAGTTAAAGTATTTACCTGGCTTGCAAAATCTTTAATAATAAGAAAATAAGCAAGGCACAGCCGTAATCAAATAAACTAGCTCGGCGATAATCTACCGAAAGTATCTAGTCTGGAATGGATGGTATTATTAACCTATTAGATAGCTAGCTGGTCTTTATTTAGTCATTGACTTGGACCGGCTAACTTAAAATAAAGATAACGGTACGAAACGCTAAATTAAGCGATGACCGGAAAAGAATGTATTTTGGACCCAACAAGTACTAGGACTTGTATAATATGGGTTACCATCATACATTCTGGAATTTGAGAATATTTTGATATGGTTAAACCCTTTTCGGTTAAATTGCGTAAACTAGTCACGTAGGCTTAACCGTACGCAAATAAGTGAAACTAGGTAACCGGGTGAGTCCTATACAAGCTCCATATGCCGTTAAGTTTAAAATATGTTATTATAATAGTAGGTTATTGATATGTTGGCCCCTTATGGTTTTAAAAGCAAACTATGCCTTAAAAGGGCAATTTCGTCATTTTAAAATGTAATAAACGAGCTTATACGTAAACTGATGTTATTAATATAAACATTCTGTAAAAATACTTGTTTTTATGATGTTATATCAGTAGGATATCGATTATATGCGTGGTTTATAGTTTAAGACCAAACTATGTCTCGAAAGGGCATCTCGGTCATTTCACGCATAATTCGATAACTTATTTGGGAATCTGAGTTTGGGACATGTAACTACTGTTAATAATTGGAAAACATGTTTTGAAATCAGTAAGTATCAAGTCTTAATGCTCTAATATGGTTTTAAACCATATTGTGGGCCGAAACGGCGATTAAGCCGCTAAATGACGAGTCAAATGGTATTTAAGTAAAACTATTGTTGTGATCAGGTTTGTATGACCAAAATATGTTAATATATATATTACATCAGTAAGTATGAGGTTTTGATGTCAAGTTTACGTTTAAATTGTTTTATGCGCCAAAAGGGCGATTTGGTTCTTTAAAAGCATGTTTTGCGATAATTAAACAAAATACAGGTTATGACCAGATTATTGACATTAAAATAAGTTAGTCATGTTTACAAATCAGTACCTAATTCATTTGTATGCTCATTTGTATTAAAACAAAGCTTTTGAGTATGCAGGGCATTTTAGCATAGTTTAGGGATATTTATCGGATACTTGCATAACGACTCGGATTACTACTTAACCATGTCCTATACTCCAGAGGGTTATAGTATACTAAAACATAGCCATAATGCAACTTAGGGAGAGTAGCTAATGTTGCTAAATTAGGTCAGAACTGAAAGTCAAAGCAAAAGTCAACTTTCACGACTTTCGGTTGCAAACCGGCTTTAGACCTGGAATTGACGAGCCGAACATGTTCCTACATGTTCTTATGAATATTACCAAGTTGTTAGTGTGTCAAAACAGGTTTTATAACACCTACATTACTAGTTATAATTTTATTTCAAAACTGACCCTTTTGACTTTTTATTAACATAACTTTGACCCGTCAATTGACCAAGCAAACGTGGTAATTAGGAGGTGCCCTCTTGAGGGATTAACACCTACCTTATTACGATCACGTAGCCATGTTCGTTACGAACATTGGCTGGACCACAATGGTCTTAGCTCAAAGTCAAAGCGTTTTTATGTCAACTTTTGACCTTGGCTTAAAGCCTACTAAAAAGGAAAGAACTGAGTTGGAACACTTACTAGTGAACCAAAGAAGACTAAGAGACTCAAAGGAAGTCCCCAATTAGCTCAGGAACTTCCAACTGAGCAATAGAGAGAAGAAGAGAAGGATGAGCAAGTGAATGAGTCAATTCAAGTGCCCTTTTATAGGTGAGGAAGAAGTATGAGGCCATAACAATTGTCCAGGGGTGCTACAAAGGGTCTCCAGGTGGTTTTGGACGTGTCACAACCACCAAGAGAGTGGCATTCTCGATTAGGTGGCAAGCCAAGAAGCTGCCAAGCAAACTGCCACTGGCAGTCCCTTACGGACCGTAAGGGTTAGGCCTTGCGGTCCGTAAGGACCTCTGGCGCCCACAAAATTTGAATGGTTACGGACCGTAACCAATAAGGCTTGTGGTCCGTAACTGCCTTACTGAAATCCATATTTGTTTAACCTTACGGTCTGTAACCAGATATGGTTACGGTCCGTAAGGACCTTCAGAGATTGTAAGTTTGGCAATTTTACCACTTTGGTCCCTCTCGGCTACACGTGGCAACCAAGAATTTTCGGGACATGTGTCGGATTTTTATTGGACGAAATTGTCGAGGTATCACATCTTCACCCCCTTAATAAAAATCTCGACCTCGAGATTTATTCAAATAGATAAGGGTACTTTTATCGCATATTGAACTCGACCTCCCAAGTATATTCAGGTCCCCGACGGGCATCCCATTTGACCTTCACAATAGGTACGTGCTTCCTACGAAGCTTCGTAATTTGTCGATCTTCGATCTCAATTGGTTTCTCTATGAAACGCAAGTTTTCATCAATCTGTATATCTTCATGAGGCATTGCTAACGACTCGTCCACGAGGCATTTCTTCAAATTGCTGACGTGGAAAACGTCATGGATTCCAATGAGCTTTTCCGGTAGTTTAAGCCTATAAGCTACGGGTCCGACACATTCGATTATTTCGAATGGTCCAATGTACCTCGGGCTTAACTTACCCTTTTTCCTAAAACGCATTACACCTTTCCAAGCTGACACCTTCAACATAACTTTGTCCCCAACTTGGAACTGTAAATGTTTACGCCTTTTGTCAGCATAGCTCTTTTGCCTATCACGAGCTACCTTAAGTCGATCACGGATTTGCACAATCTTTTCCGAGGTTTCAAGAACAATTTCGGGTCTGGATAGTTGGGCTTCTCCAACTTCAGCCCAACACACAGGCATCCTACATTTTCTTTCGTATAAGACTTCAAAAGGAGCGGCCTTAATACTTGTGTGATAACTATTATTATAAGACAAGTCGATTAGGGTAAGTGATCATCCCAACTTCTGCCTACATCGATCACACAAGCTTGAAGCATGTCCTCCAAGGTTTGAACGGTACACTCGCTTTGTCCGTCCGTTTGCGGATGGTAAGCCGTACTGAAGTTTAATCTCGTGCCTAGAGATTGTTGGAAGCTTTTCCAAAAGTGAGATGTGTATCTTGTATCTCTATCAGATACAATGGATATCGGCACACCGTGCAAGGACACAATCTCATCGACATAGAGCCTAGCCAGCTTATCAGAATCGTATGTTTCCTTAATTGGTAGGAATGAGCGGATTTGGTTAATCTATCCATAATAACCCAAATCGTGTCATTGCCACGCTTGGTTTTAGGTAACTTAGTAATGAAGTCCATAGTTATCATTTCCCATTTCCACACTGGGATTCAAGCTGTTGTAGAAATCCTGACGGTTTCTGGTGTTCTGCCATTTGAGAACACGTCAAGCACTTTGCTACATGATTGGCTATATCTTTCTTCATACTCATCCACCAATAATTGGGTTTAAGATCTTGATACATCTTGTCGCTTCCTGGGTGAACCGAATATTTAGAACTATGTGCTTCCTGGAGGATTACATCTCTAAGTCCTCCATAGACCGGAACCCAGATCTGATCATTCAGCCTAAATATTTCGTCCTTTCCAGATGCTAACAGATCGATGGTTGCACCTAATCCTTCCTTGGCAATTTTATCCTCAGGCATGGCTTGCCTTTCTACATTTAGCAGCTTTTCACTCAAGCTATTCTTCAGTTCAATGCTCTTAGCATTGATCCTTAGAGGTTTGACTCTTTCCTTGCGACTAAGCGCATCAGCGACTACATTTTCCTTTCCAGGATGATATCGAATCTCGCAATCATAGTCGTTGAGTGTTTCCATCCAACAACCTTTTGATTGAACAAGTGTTGAAGACTTTATGGTCAGTGTAGATGATACACTTTGTTCCATATAAATAGTGTCTCCAAAGTTTAAGTGCAAATACTACCGCACCCAGCTCCAAATCATGGGTGGTGTAGTTTCTCTCGTGCACCTTCAGTTGTCGTGATGCATAGGCAATCACTTTGCCTCTTTGCATAAGCACACATCCCATGCCAGTGTGCGATACGTCACAATAAACCACGAACTCCTCCACACCTTCTGGCAGGGTTAACACCGGGGAATTGCTTAACTTATGCTTTAACGTCTCAAAGGATTCTTGTTGCCTTGGAACCCAGTTGAATTTAGCATCCTTACGAGTTAAGATTGTCAAAGGAGCGGCTATTTGAGAGAAGTTCTCAATGAACCTTCGATAATAACCAGCCAGTCCTAAGAAAGTACGTATCTCGGAAGGTGTCTTTGGCGCTTCCCAATTCATTATTGCTTCGATCTTTGCTGGATCTAATTGGACACCATGTTCAGTTACTATGTGACCAAGGAACTGAACTTCACGTAGCCAGAATGCACATTTGGAAAATTTTGCGTACAACTTTTCCTGACGTAGTATTTCAAAAATGCACCTTAAATGTTTCTCGTGATCAGGTTGATTACGAGAGTAGATGAGAATGTCATCTATGAAGACAGTGAAAAACTTATCTAAGTATGGTTTGCAGACTCTATTCATAAGATCCATGAATGCTGCGGGTGCATTAATGAGCCCGAAAGGCATCACTAGATACTCGTAATGTCCGTATCTTGTTCTGAAAGCAGTTTTCAGAACATCTTCGTTTCTAACTTTAAGCTGGTGATATCCCGATCTTAAATCAATCTTCGAGAAGTAACTTGCACCTTGCAATTGATCAAACAAGTCGTCGATCCTGGGCAAGGTATAACGGTTCTTGATCGTTATCTTATTGAGTTCACGGTACTCAATGCACATTCGCATTGATCCGTCCTTCTTTTTAACGAATAGGATAGGTGCTCCCCAAGGCGAAGAGCTAGGTTGAATAAAACCTTTTTCCAAGAGTTCGTCCAATTGGGTTCTTAATTCTTTCATCTCGGTAGGTGCTAAACGGTATGGGGCTTTAGCTATGGGAGCTGTTCCAGGTATGATATCGATTCGAAACTCTACCTGCCTATCAGGAGGTAGGCCAGGTAATTCTTATGGGAACACGTCTGCGTATTCGGAAATGATAGGTATATCTTCAATCTTCGGTTTGGGTTCATCAACGGTGACTTGTGCCATGTAGATGACACATCCCTTCGTCATACATCTAGATGCATTAAGCAAAACTGCTTTATCAGGCAATCCAAAGTGTTTGTCTCCATGAATGGTGACGATTTTACCAGACAGAATTTGATTTCAATGAGTTTCTTATCGCAGGCAATGCGTGCTTCGTTATGCGATACCCAGTCCATGCCTAAGACTACATCGAATCCCGCTAGTTTGATGGGTAAAAGAGAGACAGGGAAAGAATGATTCTTGATGGATATGAAGCATCCGTCAAGAATGGAAGAAGCGGTTTCTATAGTTCCATCGGCGAGCTCTATTTCATAGGTTATATCTAGAGTTCTTACGGGAAAGTTTAATAGCTCACTAAACTTATGATCTACAAACTATTTATCAGCGCCCGAATCGAAAAGAACTCTAGCAAAAGTGTCGTTGATAAGGAATGTACCCGTTATGACATTGTTATCCTTTAATGCTTCCTTAGCATTCATTTGGAAGGCCCTAGCAGTGGCTTTCTTAGCTTTAGCAGTTTTGGCCTTACCCTCAGTGTTTGCCTTAGGGCAGTTCGTTTTGATGCGGCCTTTCTCACCACATCCAAAACAGGTAGCATCCTTTATGTTTCGGCACTCATGCGACCGATGCCCTGTTTTCTTGCAGATATTGCATTGCTTCGGTTTTTTATCTAAGCGACACTGTCCATAGTGTTGCTTTCCATATGTCTTGCACGTGGGTTTGTCGCTTGATTTTTTATTAACCTTGCCAAACCCATGCTTACCCTTTTTGTTAAATTTCTGGAGTTCCCGTCTTCCCGTTTCCTCTTTCCCTCATTGTCTGTCTTAACTAACAATTGCCTCACATAGTCCTGTGTGGGGAAGAGGGATAGCTCAACTGCAGACTTGTAGGTGCCTGGCTGCACCGCCTTAACCATACTCCTGATTTCAGGAGCTAGCCCGTTGATGAAACGTGCAATACGTTTGGGCTCCGGGGTAACCATATAAGGCACTAGCCTTGAAAGGGAGTTGTAGTCGGTGACAAACTTCCGACAATCCATGTTCTTCATGGTCAGATTTAGGAAATCTGACTCGATTTTCTCCACCTCATGAGGTGGGTAGTAGGTATCCTTTACGATATCTACAAACATGGACCAAATCAAGTTGTAGAGATGAACCTTGCCCGTGGATTGGACTAGGCTTTCCACCAGATTAGGGCATCGCCCTTGAACGATTAAGAAACATATTTAACAACATTCTTATCAGCGGAGCCGCTGATATCCACCACCGTCTCCATTTCATCTAGCCATCTCAAACATTCTACAGCTCCCTTTTCCCCGTTAAAATCACGGGGTCTACAAGACACGAAGTACTTGTAGGAGCAGCCGTCACCATCGACATTCGACTTTTTAGGATGCTCATCACTCTTTGCTATACTCCTCACATTCGAAGAGTGTGCCTCACTCTTTTTCAGCTTTGAGTGACTAGGCTGAGTGTTGGGTTTAGAAACAGGTTTAGAGCAAGAAGCACTCGACTTGGGTTGACGCTCAGATCTGTCTTTTAAGGCTTTGCCAACTTCTGCGGCAATAAGTTCTCTCAAGTCATTCTTACTTATGATGATGTTCTCATTGGCATCGTCATCATTGCGCTTACTGTTCACTTCGTTTGAATCCACCATTTTTGTAATTTTAATTCTAAATATTGAGATGTATTTGGTTAGTTGCTATGGTGTACCCTTTTTATGACATGGTTCTCTGACCATGTTGAATAAAAGATGAAATATATATATATATATATATATATATATCCTAGGTCTCAAAGGACCATCATAGGCATTTATGGATTGGACATAGTCCAGAATTTATCAGATAGTGCGTCTAGTGTCACTACTGTATTATTGCACATTGGCTTTACACTACTATTGAGTGTTTGAATAATTTAGCTAGGATCCCACTGGATCACTTAGGCGATAGGGTGTGAACATTGTCATTTACCCAGTTGATTAGTGCAACGATAATTGTCTGTTGATGCATATGTCTGTTGCCTACGTCATCATATAACGTCGAGTCAGTATTTAGGAGTGAAATGTCAAGTTTATGTATGATTAAGAGTCAAGTTCGCTTGTAATTGTAAGGTTGAAGTCAAGTTCGGGTGAACTTGACTAAGCAAGTTCGCCCGAACTTGACTAAGCAAGTTCGCCCGAACTTGCACTCCCACCAGCGAACTTGACATGCTATAAATAGGTGCTTTGATGTTTCATTTGTAATTATCAGAGATTTTGTCATGACAGAGGCGAAGCTTTGTCCAAGTGTTTCCAGGATCTGTAATGTCTTCTAATCAATGAAACAGTGACTAAACAGTAACAAACTTGTCTACAATGTCGCCTATGCAAACGGATTCCGCACGTTTACCTTAGGTTTGCCAAATTAGGACCAGAAAGATCCGTACAACGGACCTACAAGTGGTATCAGAGCAGGATTGGCCTAATTTGAAGACATTGGACTTAGAGCTTCTCATCTTCTACTCATTTCTTCTATTTTTAACTTTTCTTGGACAATTCACGGACAAAATGGACTGATTTTCAAGTATAATACGTATAATCCATTATACTAAAACCCTTGAAAAGACCAGAGCTTAAAACAAACGAATTCATGCCGAAAAATTGAAAACCATGTTTGAAATCACAACTTCGATCGAACTTGACTGAAAAGTTCATAACTTTTCATCAAGTTCGCCCGAACTTGATTGATTTTTCAAGATTTTTGATAAGTTCGCTCGAACTTGCATACTTTTCATTAAGATTTCATCAAGTTCGCCCGAACTTGATTAAATTTTGTTGAAAATTTATTACAAGTTCGCCCGAACTTGTAAAGTCTCTTGAATATCTTACAAGTTCGCCCGAACTTGTTAAAACTCTTGAAATTCCATACAAGTTCGTCCGAACTTGTTAAGTAGCTGATTTTCACAAGTTGTGACAAGTTCGGCCGAACTTGTCAAGGTTTCTAAAAAAAACGTCTCGGACATTATATATCGTTAGATTCGTATCGACGAGACGAGTTTAAAGCTCTAATCTGGTAAAAACAGTTTTCTGAAAAATTTTAAACGTTTTTAGCAAACCGATACGTTAATATTGTCGATTAAAAACTCAAATTTTTCTAAAACTGTCTGTTTGCTAATCATTTTTCAAGTGCTTTGAACGACAGATTAGTTTGGAAAATGAAACGGGGTCTGTAAAGCCACCAATGTTGATGAGATTAGAAGAGTATGAAGCCTGGAATGAAAAATTCGAGGACTGGGTACGAGCAAATCACCTCTATGGTTGGGTTGCTATTCAAACTGGATTTAAATGGCTAGTTGATGAACGTGGAGCTGAGCTTTCAATATCAAAGTTTACAACTCAATAGAATGCTGCATATTCCCATGAGAAGAAGATCCTAACCTCGTTGCAGCAATCGATAAAAGAAGATATTTTGGTTTTGTTACCAGAGTACAAAACTGCACAGGATTTGTGGAAATCTCTAGGCGCTAAATATTTGGAAAATGTTGAGATGATTAAGGACAAGAAGGTGCTAATCAAGAAGAAGTCTGATCGTGTTAGTGATCAAGGAAATGATCAGGAAGCACACAGTTCAAATGTTTAGTTGAACAGAGAAGGGAGTACAATGGCAAAGAACTGTGAAAGAAAAGAGTCTTCAAGTTCTAAACCAGTCTACCAAGGATTTGATGTAGATCTGAAAGATTATCTGGTAGATAATGCCAAACTCTTGAATGATTTGAAGAGTTTGACATTAGAAAATAAAATGTTAAAAGAAAATGAAAAGAATTTTGAAAACAAAATAAAAATTTTAGAAAATGAAAAATTACAAATGTTAGTAGATTTTCAAAATGAAATAAAAATGTTTAAAAATGAAAAAAAAAGTTTTTGAAAAATTAAATATAGAAAACCAAAAAACAATAAATTCTCATATTGAGAAAATTGCTCAACTTAAAAAAGAAGTTGAGACTGTTTAAAATAAAGTTGTTAATTCAGAAAAATTATTGAAAGGTTTTGTGACTTCCTCATTAAAGTTAGATCATATATGTCCAAAACCGATCAATGTTAATAAAAAGAAAATTCCAATAAGTAACATTGTTACAGATTATGACGATGTCATAATTGAAGATTGTGACGATAATACCGATGATGAAAGAGCTAAAAATGATAAACATGAAATATTTTTAAAACTAAAAGAAAATTTTCAAGAAACTGTTCTACAATCTACTGAAAAAGGTGAATGCTCAACGCAAAAACCTTCTAAGCAGAATGAAGAACAAAAAAAAGTTTTAAAAGTTTTCAAAACAAAAAAAAGCTCATCGGAACAATCATCCAATCATTACAAAAATTCAAACAAATTTGAAAAACAAAACTCACAAAAATTTGAAAATAAGTGGTGCAGGTCGGACCATAGTGCTTCAACGTCAAATCAAAGGAACAGGAGAAGCAGGAAATATGGCTACCACACATCAAATCAATGTTATGATTTGAGTGTATGGTTTGATAGAAAAGATCGATATGAAAACAGGAAGTGTCATAAATGTGGAGTAACTGGACACATTGCTAGTAAATGTTTACAAATTAAACCTAATCCTGCTCATATTGATAACAAAAATTCTGTAGTACCAACTCAGGTTTTGAAATAATGTATAGAAACTACAAACAAGGTGAAACCAGTTATTACTAAGTTTTCAAATTTTGAAACTGGTGAATCCTTGAATGGTAATGAACAAAGAGTTTCTATATTGTATTTCAAAAAAGCTTTAACGAAAAATCAATCATGGTTGGTAAAAGAAAAAGAAGTTACACAATCAGTAAAAATTGAAAGTTTAGAGAACTTTTTGAAACATGAGAAAGTTCAAAATAAACCAAATTATGAAAGGAAAATCAAAATTAAGGTTGAAGAAACAACGCCTAAGACTGCAAAGGCTTGGGTGTCACTATTCAACTAACTGTTTGAATCTTTATGCAGGAACTTCTGAGAATAAAGTAAATCACTGAGAATGGAGTTCCGTGGCACACAATGAAAACGGACCTACATTTCAAATAACGTTTACTTGAAAATTTTACAAATTTTTTAAAAAAATTTGGAAAATTTCACAGAACCTCCACTGTTGAACAGACAGAACTCATGGATATAAATTGTTATAAACACAAAAGTGTCAAGGTTTTTGTCATCATGAGGGGGAGAGGTTTTAAAAGAAAATTTGTGAAGCAGTAATGGATGGCGAATTGAAGTGATTCTCATCGGTTGGTCAATGTTTTTCTATAAATAAAAATTCCAAAAATATTTTTTTGAATTTTAGGGAGAGAAAATTTTCAGAAAATTCAAAAACATATTAAAAACAAAAAATACAAAAACATCGAAAAAGGTAAAAAGAGTTTTGTGGATAAAAGGAAATGATAGTATATCAGTGGACTATCACAGTATGCTAAGGATTTGTAAAGTTTAAAAAGTATAAACAAGTCTTACTGTGGATATGTCGATAGGCTTTACACGTTTAGTAGATTGTTTCCGGGATATAAACTAAATTCTACAACTGCTTAAACTTGTGGATTAACATCTCTCGGATATATGGACTTAGTACTCCAAAATTTTGTTTGAGACGTTGCCTGATTCTGAGATACGAGGTCTTTATAGATGGTTGATATCTGGGGTATTATACAAGTTCTTCTGATTTTGCGGAAGCAATGGCCTAGAACTTGTAGAATACTTTTGCTTTAAAACCCTAAAAACTACATTCAATTGAAAATATCGAAAGACACTACAATTGCAGTACAAAAAGATTCCATTTTGGAACACTACCTTATAAGTCAAGCCTTCATCTCTTTGCCGGTACGATGGTACTAACCTGAGCTCTCAAGGTTTCGCACAACCTAGATACAGATATCAATTACGCTATACTCACATGTAAGATTAAATCTAGGGAATCTTGATACGGGAGTATATTCTGAGATGGGAACCATAGTTAAGTCAAGTTTCTTAATTCTACATAACGTATCTTGGAACAACTGAGAAATGTGTTGAAGTTTAAGAGGACAAACATATTGACAATCTAGGTAAATTTGTTTAAAACGTGTCATAAAAATGTCAATGGTACTAGTGATATGTCTCAGAAACTGATATGATCCTTTAATACAAACTCAACAAAAATATCCCTGTAAATATGTTTGTACATACTTAGAGTTTGATATTAATTACATAAAAAATAAAAAGATTATATTATCTTTTAGTTTTGACCACTAATGATGAAATGCTGATTTTCAAAATCTAAAGCTGCTGATCAAAAGTTTGAAATTTTCAAATTGATCTGAAAAGTTTAAAAGATCATTAAGTTGAAACTTACATTTGAATAAATGTGTCAATTTAGTGTCAAATGTTTTAATCTAGATCATTAAGTTGAACTTGATAACATAAAATCATATATTCAAGGTCATTAAATTGGAATTGATTACCTGAGAGGATTTAAAAACTGATAGATGATTAAAATTTGAAATGTTTGTGTTTTGAAATTTCAAAGTTTGAATCTGAAATGTTTATTTGAATGTTTGAGAAACTTTGAAACAGGAAGTTGATTTTAAGGGGGAGCTGGAAAAAACACGTTGATTAAAAATTCCAGAAAGCTCAAAGCAAGGGGGAGCATGGTGATTAAAGTTTTATCAAGGCAAGCTCAAGAAAAGAAAAAAAGGATTGTAGATGCTATGAAGATCAAGGAAGTTAAAGTTATTCAAGAAATAAAGATCAAGAGAACAGTAAAGACTCAAGAACCTAACTGAAGAATGATGACTACGGCAACATCCAAGGGGGAGTCTGGTGATGCATATTTATGTTGCCTACGTCATCATATAACGTCGAGTCAGTATTTAGGAGCGAAATGTCAAGTTTATGTATGATTAAGAGTCAAGTTCGCTTGTAATTGTAAGGTTGAAGTCAAGTTCGGCCGAACTACTAAGCAAGTTCGCCTGAACTTGCACTCCCACCAGCGAACTTGACATGCTATAAATAGGTGCTTTGATGTTTCATTTGTAACTATCAGAGATTTTGTCACGACAGAGGCGAAGCTTTGTCCAAGTGTTTCCAGGATCTGTAACGTCTTCTAATCAGTGAAACAATGATTAAACAGTAACAAACTTGTCTACAATGTCGCCTCTGCAAATGGATTCCGCACGTTTACCTTAGGTTTGCCAAATTAGGACCAGAAAGATCCATACAACGGACCTACATTGTCACAGGGAATTAAGGGTAACTCCACATTGAGAGTTAATATGGAGAAATGATAAATTTGGAAGTCGAGCATTGTTCACCTTTTCTAGACAGAAGGTTACTTCCTAAATTTTCATTTTTTGCCAATTCCTAATTGATCATAGTCACTGGCTAATAGATCTTGGGATAATATAGCAGATCGATAAAATTCAAATAATTCATGATGATTGATTAAATAAAATACATAATAAGGAAATTTTACTAGATAGAACGTTACATAATTGCCTAATATATAGGACTTAGAAATAACAAAAATAGTTCACACAGGAACTTAACAGAAATAACAATGTCCACGCAGGGACTTTTGGAATTTAAATTACATATGAAAATACAAAACTAGTCATCCTTCCTCCCTTTCACAGCCTTGTAAAGTTTCTTGATAAATTTGGTCGTTTTCTTCTCCGACCTCTTAACCTGTTGTCACATTTCTCTAACCTGATCTAAGCCTTCATTAATAGCCTTAAGTGGTGCTTGCGATTGGGGTTGAGGCTGAGGTGGAGGTGGTTGCGGTTGAGGCGCAACTGGACACGGATACCCGTAATGCGGATATTTGGTAGCGGCATAAGGAGGTGGGTAACTTGGGTAAGAAGAATGGTACAGGTTATTATGAATAACTGCATCATAATAAGGATCCTAGTCCATTCCATGATGGATGTAGTTATACAAACTAGGAGGGTCGACAATGTTAAACCCTGATGGCCCTGTATAAATAGGTATTGGATTAGCAAAATCCTGTGGTGGTAGTAATGGTTGAGGTTAAGGCTCAACAGCTGGTTGTGGCGGGGGTTCCACCACTGGTGATGTGTTCGAGGGCCCACCCATTTGCGGGTTCTCGGGGATAACTAGGTATGAGGGTGGCAAAGGTGGTAGCGAACCCGACCATTGACCAGCACGTACCGACATACGTGCTCCACGCTTTCAGCGTGGTTGTGATGATGACTCGGGTGGTGGCTGAGGTTGATCCACTTGTTGCATATCTACATCCACTTGGTAAGGATGTGCTGATGGGGTTTGATGTTGAGGAGTGCTATGGTAGGACGGAGTGTTAACGAACACATATTATGCCCATCTCTGCTCATAATCATCAGGACCTCGAAATGGAGATCCTGCCAAAGAGTTTGAGCCACTAGACAGCTCGATGGGATGTCCATACGATCCAGTTTGCGGGAATTCTTCCGGGTCGGAATCCTCCTCCATATGTGTCGGCGAGTCAACTGGAGGGGTTTCGGGTGAGGGTTGGTTGACAAAGTTAAAGTTAAAGTATTCTTGGTGGGAATGGGAATGTGAATGGTGTGATTGGTGGGAATAGTGAGAATGGTAAGAATGTTGGGAATGTGATTGAGGCGGGAAGTATTCGTGTGAGATCGAGTGTCTATAAGGTTCAAAAGGGGACGAAAAATCCCCGGTCCCTTCGTAGGGATTTTGGTCAGGCAAGTTAGCTACTCCGGCTAGGGATGGTCTATAAGGTGGTCTAACAGATGGTCCGGTCATATAGGGTCCAACTCTCATGGGTCCTTTGCCTTTTCCTCTGTGTCTGAATTTAGGCGACATTATTCCTGGTTCAAAAATAAGTTACACAAAATACAAAGCTAGAATAATAAGATGGAAAAAAAATGATTAATCCTAGGTCAAAGTCTAGACTCGGAAGTCTAAGAGATGTTTGTTATCATGTATTCCTGAGATTAAACACAAAAGGCTAGTGTTTAATTCACTCGAGAGTTGGCTCTGATACCAACCTGTCACACCCCTAATTTCCACGTATAACCCGGTGGGCCCGGTTGGGGAATATCGTGACGTAAGTTGATATCATCATTACTAAAGAATACAATAAAACACAGCAGAAGTCTGGATAATTACTATTACAAACGTTTGAATGTTCGAAGTTCAAAATAATATACAATGCTTGTAACTAGATCCACAGGCGGATCGAAATGTGATTACAAAAGGAAACTTGGCAGACTAAGGCCTTCTAAGCAAGGGTTGCAATTCCTCTTAAGCTAGGCCTGAGAACTTCCAGCCTATTTACGTATGCTTGTCACCTGCGCTTAGTCTTTTGAAAATACGTCAGTTTTCACTGGTAAATATGTTCAACCGACTCATTCTGAAAACATTTTGAAAACATTTAGTGTACACAATGGTACTTAGTTTAGTAAATAACTTGGGATAAATAATTTTCATGTTATCAGTTTTACATGCTAATAATACATTTGGAGCACGAAATCTATTCCGGGATCATGATTAATCGACACGCCACTTTAACACCTTTAATAGGTGCACCCCTAATAGGTTATACTTTATTTTAGCATCTGACGGGTGTATGCCTACACCCCGTGCTTAGGTCCTGGCCATTTGCAATTAAATGAGCTGTGGATATCCGGGAGACGGTCGTTTTAACCCCCAAATGTTTAATATTAAGCAATACGAATTAAAATGGATTATTTGAATTCCCGACTCATTGGTCTTTGATCCCATATCCAACCATGCGGTATTAGTATACCGTGCCCGTATAAGGGAAAATAAGTTAAAGTATTTACCTGGCTTGCAAAATCTTAAATAATTAGAAAATAAGCAAGGCACAACCGTAATCAAATAAACTAGCTCGGCCATAATCTACCGGAAGTCTCTAGTCTGGAATGGATGGTATTATTAACCTATTAGATAGCTAGCGGGTCTTTATTTAGTCATAGACTTGGACCGACTAACAGAGATAACGGTACGAAACGCTAGATTAAGCGATGACCGGAAAAGAATGTATTTTGGACCCAACAAGTATTAGGACTTGTATAATATGGGTTACCATCATACATTCTGGAATTTGAGAATATTTTGATATGGTTAAACCTGTTTCGGTTAAATTGCGTAAACTAGTCACGTAGGCTTAACCGTACACATATAAGCGAAACTGGGTAACCGGGTGAGTCCTATACAAGCTCCATATGCCATTAAGTTTAAAATATGTTATTATAACAGTAGGTTATTGATATGTTGGCCCCTTATGGTTTTAAATGCAAACTATGCCTTAAAAGGGAAATTTCGTCATTTTAAAATGTAATAAACGAGCCTATATGTAAACTGATGTTATTAATATTAACATTCTGTAAAAAATACTTGTTTTTATGATGTTATATCAGTAGGATATCGATATATGCGTGGTTTATAGTTTAAGACCAAACTATGTCTCGAAAGGGCTTTCGGTCATTACACGCATAATTTGATAACTTATTTGGGAATCTGAGTTTGGGACATGTAACTACTGTTAATAATTTGAAAACATGTGTTTGAAATCAGTATGTATCAAGTCTTAATGCTCTAATATGGTTTTAAACCATATTGTGCGCCGAAACGGCGATTAAGCCGCTAAATGACGATTTAAATGGTATTTAAGTAAAACTATTGTTGTGATCAGGTTTGTATGACCAAAATATGTTAATATATATATTACATCAGTAAGTATGAGGTTTTGATGTCAAGTTTACGTTTAAATTGTTTTATGCGCCAAAAGGGCGATTTGGTTCTTTAAAAGCATGATTTGCGATAATTAAACAAAACTCAGGTTATGACCAGATTATTGACATTAAAATAAGTTAGTCATGTTTATAAATACCTAGTTCATTTGTATGCTCATTTGTATTAAAACAAAGCTTTTGAGTATGGAGGGCATTTTAGCATAATTTACGCATATTTATCGGATACTTGCATAACGACTCGGATTACTACTTGACCATGTCCTATAACTCCGGAGGGTAATAGTATGCTAAAACATGGCCATAATGCAACTTAGGGATAGTAGCTAATGTTGCTAAATCGGGTCAATCTGAAAGTCAAAGCAAAAGTCAACTTTCGCGACTTTCAGTTGTGAACCGGCCTTAGACCTGGAATTTACGAGTCGAACATGTTCCTACATGTTCTTATGATTATTACCAAGTTGTTAGTGTGTCAAAACAGGTTTTATACACCTACATTATTAGTTATAATTTTATTTCAAAACTGACCCGTTTGACTTTTTATTAACATAACTTTGACCCGTCAATTGACCAAGCAAATGTGGTAATTAGGAGGTGCCCTCTTGAGGGATTAACACCTACCTTATTACGATCACGTAGCCATGTTCAGTACGAACATTGGCTGGACCACAATGGTCTTAGCTCAAAGTCAAAGCGTTTTTACGTCAACGTTTTGACATTGGCTTAAAGCCTACTGAAAAGGAAAGAACTGAGTTGGAACACTTACTAGTGAACCAAAGATGACTAAGAGACTCAGAGGAAGTCCCTAATAAGCTCAGGAACCTCCAAGTGAGCAATAGAGAGAAGAAGAGAAGGATGAGCAAGTGAATGAAGCAATTCAAGTGCCCTTTTATAGGTAAGGAAGGAGTATGAGGCCATGACAACTGTCCAGGGGTGCTACAAGGGGTCTCCAGGTGGTTTTGAACATGTCACAACTAGCCAAGAGAGTGTCATTCACGATTAGGTGGCAAGCCAAGAAGCAGCCAAGCAAACTGCCACTTGCAGTCCCTTACGGACCGTAAGGGTTAGGCCTTGCGGTCCGTAAGGACCTCTGGCGCCCACAGAATTTGAATGGTTACGGACCGTAACCATTAAGGCTTGCAGTCCGTAACCGCCTTACTGAAATCCATATTTGTTTAACCTTACGGTCTGTAACCAGATATGGTTACGGTCCGTAAGGACCTTCAGAGATTGGAAGTTTGGCAATTTTACCACTTTGGTCCCCCGACTTTTCTCGATGCTTGTTCAGAGGTTATTAAAGTAACATGCCGGCGTCGTTGGTCCCTCTCGGCTACACGTGGCAACCAAGAATTTTCGGGACATGTGGGCGGATTTTTATTGGACGAAATTTTCGAGGTGTCACATTAAGTTAATCGATGTATCATTTTGCTCAACAACAAGTTACACATTTACGCGATATTTACCGATATTACCGTTTTAACTGCAAAAGTATACATGCATAGTCTAAACTCCTAATATCATGTTGTCACTTAGCATATCACATAACATATTCTCACAATCATATATCACATTATAATACCCAAAGTTCACTCTCGAACAATCTACGTTCGTGTACATTGAATTATGCGTATTTAGCGTTTTCGGTATCATTTTCGGGCGTCGGAAGTCACGTATGACTAACCAAACACCAAAGATACTTAATATAAGTTAATATACTTATATTTATATAAAAAATATCAGTTTACTTACTGATCTAAAATAGTTTTACATAAATCTCTTAAAATGCGATTTTTACTATTTTTAACGCATAGTTTTGTACTGAACTTTTCCATAAGCATCTCAAATCGAAACGATTTGGTATTTTAATATAATGCATGTTATTTACTGAACAAATTTATGGTTATACCCATGATAGTGCAGGTCTCAATAAGACACTCAAATCACATCATTTCATCCATTTTACAACTTTCTAAGCCTCGTGTACAACATGTAAAGCTAGTAAACATATGACCAAGTTTCATGCCATTATAAAACACTAAATAACATTATTTTTAAGGTTTATAATCTAATCAAAATCATTTTTGTCATAACTTATCATTTTCATCATTTTATGACCATAAACCGACATGCATGCCTATGTACAAGCATCTAATGCACCCATATCATATCTTCATCATCCTACATAAACTTAAATGCATCCAAGAACACATTTATTTCATGTTCGTATATTCAAGGACATTCTCATCATATTTCATCATGTTTACATGATTTGCATGCAACATTCTTTCATTTATTCCCTAAATAACAAAACTCGCACGTGCATATATACATATATACATACACGAGACATGCATCCATACATATATTACATGGGTTTAAGGATAGAAAATGAAAGGCTATAAGATAATTATGGAGTTGATCGAGTTCTTTAGGGAAATAATGTGTTTTCCATTTATGTAAACTTGAATGAGTTTTTTAAAATAAATATATTATTGTTGAGGTTGGTTGCATTTGAAGTACATAACGATTATAAATTTTAAATTATTTTTTATATTTCATATTATTTCTTGCATCACACATAATAAATATAAATTTTGATATGAATACATATAACCCTAATATAAACTATACATATGAAATTAAATAAAATATAACATTACTATGCGTTTACAAAATAAGAAATTTGTTTTTGAAAACAAAATAATTAGTATACAAAATACAAAAAGTGTTATCAAAATAAATATTGAATGGAATTAGTTAATGATCTTAGATTATATATATTAAACATATATATATATATATAGGGAGAGGATCATGAGAAAACTAGATATAAATTAGAAAACTAGAAAACTAAATCAAAAAGCCAAAAAGAGCATAAAAAACCTACAATATTTTTTTACAATTTTTTTTATAAAAAATCGTTGCATTTTATGTATAAAAAAACTTTTTTTTTCAAAAAAAAAAAACTTGTAGTGCATATGTGCACTATATGTGTACTACACATGTGCATTATATGTTTATGTTGCAAATGTGCAAAATATGTTTTTTTATTTTTTTAAAGTTTTTTTATATAATATATATAGCGAATTTTAATAAAAAAATCAAAATAAAAATTTGATATGTTTTTTTGGCTTTTTTAGTTAGTTTTTTGGTTTTCTCATTTAAACTGGTTTTCTCATCCCCTATATATATATATATATATATATATATATATATATATATATATATATATATATATATTATTTATACATATGTTTAACATTTGTGAAAACAAAAATAACAAATCATAAACATGGTGAGGTTTTAAATTTTTTGTTACGTCACATGCATACATACATATATAATTCCAAAATTTTGTCATAAAAGAATGTCATTTGGCATTAAAATTACTCTTTTATTAGTATTAGATATACATACACGACACATGCATACATACATATATAATTCCAAAAATTCCTTTTTCACAAATCTAATTCAAATCACAAAAACCTTTTTATGACACCTTTTTGATCATTCATGCATTCACTTTACAAGAATCATGTTAATTAAGTATCAATTAAAAATCAAAACTCAACCTCATATACATCTATATACAAACATATGGCCACACACACACACGCACACACACACACACACACACACACACACACATATATATATATATATGTATATTTCCATTTTTGTTTTGTTACAAAGCTCATTTTTTTAGTTTCAAGTTTGTGAATCATTCAAGAACATTGAGAAACTTCCATCATCATAAAAATCATCAAGAGTCAAGAACAAGGTTTTTAAAGTAAATTTTTTACGGGTTTTTAGCAAAATATGATGATATGGAGCTTGATTCTTGCTTGAGACACCTTGAAATCACCTTCGGGTCTTCAAACGAGCTTGAAACCAACGTGGAATGACCTTGGATCCTCAAGAACAAGCTTGAAATTTGAAAATGGAGAAGTATGGTGGGTGTGTTCGGCCGTGAGTTTAGAGAGAGAGTGAGAGTGATTTGTTTTGATTGTGTTTCTTGGATTTGTAAGATTTTAGAAGATTTGATAAAGTGTAATCATCATCTTGAGTCTTCCATTGTTAACAAGTGTAAGAGAGAGTGTGGACACTCCTCCTAGCCAGCATCTCCATGCCCTCTAACATTCATCATATATACATACATATTATATATATATATATATATATATATTAGCTTTAAACAAGTATTTAACTGGTTACCGGGTATTTTATCTAGTGTTTAATCCCTTTTTATGACGTTTTAAATTAGTTTTTATCACTCTATAAAAATAAACTTACCATAATATTACTGAACAATATTTTATTTGCCTAGACTGGCTGCGTTGTCTGTATTTTGCAGTATGCGCGTTGTGTTGCGAAGCACGCGCTTAAATTCGCAAAAATAGAGATTTTAAGCATTTTAATTTATTTTTTCCTCACGAACATGATTAAAAATACTATTTTATCATAACGGACTATTTTTAGAATTTTAACATTAATCAAGCAGTCACCGATGTTCGTTTCGTATTTTAAATGTCACAAGATAAGCGTTTATCTTAAAATTGCCAATATAATTTCTAATAAATTTTAAATTTATTATCACATCAAATAAAACCAAATAACATCAATTTCAATAAAATTTCCTTTTATTTAATCATAACACGTGTCACGTTAGAACAGACTTAAATTGACTGGGTGTCACAACAGTCGAGTTTCTCTCGACCTTTAGGCATGAGGAGGGTGCGCTTGCTGAGTATGATGCGATGTCGTTTTCTCTAGGTAGGGTGTTACATGAGATGACCTTAGCAGATTTTGCTGTAGCTGGTGGTGTTTATACTAGAGAGGAGGTAGAGACACCAGGATTTATGACCAGATTAAGAGAAGCGTTTAAGTTTGAGAGGGAGTGATATGGTGTGAAACACACATCTTATCCCTTGTATTTTTTACATTATTTTAGTTTATTTGTATTTGTTTTTTGATGGCTTATACTTAGTTGTATGTGGTTTTACAAGTGTTCGTGTCCAGATGAAGTAAAAACTAGCTAAAACATTAAAGAAACAAGAAAACAGGATAATGTTTGGGATTAGTGAAAGATTCTCATGGAATGGAAATGGATAATTAAGAATATGAGATGATAGAGAATTGAATTACGAAGACATAGAAGAAAACGACGAATTCCATATACGCGTCGCGCGACGAGTGGGGAGAAAACCATTTTCTATAAATTGTATCGTGTCACGTCACGGGACAGAATTCCATATACGCGTCGCACGACACGGGGGAGTGTCAGATCAACATGAAAACATATGTTTTAACCGTATTTAAGCACCCCATTAACCCTAATACAAGGAAAAATTATCCCAGACGAATTTTAGAGGTTCCATAGGTGATTTCGGATGGAAAGAAGGTGCTGGGATCAATTTTGAAATTATGGATCCATGATTTTCACTCTAGCAAACACTTGGTTATTTATCTTTAACATTGTGTTTTTATACGTTTGGACCTGTTTGCTTTATGTTGATGAACTTATTTTTGTTTTGGATGATTATTCTTAGCTAAACATTGTTACTACCTAGTTTTTGAGATGTATATTTGTTGATAATTGGTTTTGAATAGTTTTGGTAACGAATTGATGGTTTAATGCTTTAGTAACGTATCTTGTTCGTAAAATTCAAATGTTTATGCATGCTTATCACTAATTTAGAACTTTTCATAGTTCCACTTGTGTTTTTGTGATGGTTTGTCATGTATGAATGCTAGTTAGGTCACCTACTGTGTGTTTGCGATTAGTTTATGGTTAATTGTCGACAATTTCTGTTGATCCTAGATAACAATGCTCTTTTTAACCTAATATGGCAAGTGATTTCAACAAGTGTGAAAATAGTATGCGAAATAGAAATCAAACGTTCAATAAACATAACTTACAGAATTTTCAAGTTTATATCACTTTGAAACAAAATGGTTTACAAGGTGATTGTGAGGTTATTGACTATTACAAACGAATACTTTAATAATTTTGTAGTGAAAGGCAATGGAGTTTTGCTGTATGTATTGAATTCTTGGCTTAACTCATTATCTTCGGAGATTACTTCTCTATTTATAGAGAGTCTTCATCATGAATAAACATTTGTTTATCCATGCACTTGGCCTGCATAAAGTAGTTTTTTTGCTATATTCATTGAATCTATCAAGGTTAACTTATTACTTTCCAAATGTGGCAGAGCCTTATCTCTGAAAACAAGTTGGCTCATCAGAAATTCTGATAGCCAGCCCATCAGATTATCTGTTGAACAGATTATCAAATTTTCTGATGATCATTGTTTACCATATTCTGATGATAATCATCAGGATTATCATCAAAGCCATCAGTTTGGTCCTTTCTGATCGTCTTCATTCACTTGTGATCCGTTTCTGATAAATGTTGAAGATGTATTTTCTTTTCTTCTTTTGTCCTGTTTATCTTGTTTCTTCTTTCTCTTTGATCTTCTTGACTTTATCTCCGGCACATGATCAGACTGGTCACATTTTTCTTCAATACTTACAAAAGTTTCCTAACAATTTCCCTCTAAGAATTGTAAGAAAAATAGCAACTCATAACAAAGAACACTCTAACCAATTTTAAAACATCAGAAATTTAGATTGTAAGCACAGACACATTTTTCAAAACTAACTAAATAAACAGAGATAAATTGTTTCTAAACACTCTTTAGATTAACTCAGTAGAGATCATTATTCCTTAGTAGTTTCTTATGGTCGATCATCTTGTTGCATACTTTGAACATTTCCTTGTACCATCCTCTTCCTATGATCCATTCGTTTGTGATTTCTTCTATCTCTTTCCTCAGCACTTCCTTGTTATGTCCCTTTGCCTTGAGTTGTTCTTGTTTCTTGTTCATGCAGTCTTTGATATAATTGAGAGTCTGGTTTGATTACTTGCATATGCCAACAACTCTGAAGAGTGCCTTTTTCTCATTGAGATCCCTAAAAACAACAGATAATTCAGGTTTTTCGAAGATGACACATGTTCTAACTTCCTCTTCAAGTTTGGCTAGGATGGATGTATCTGGAGGAGGTAGTTGTACTTTCTTTCTGAGCACACAGTCAAAGTTGATACAAAAGTCAAAGTCTGCCAGAGCTGCCCTTTTGAAACCTTTTAACCCAAGCATTTGTCAAGCTGTGAAAGGCTCTTCTGATAAACCTTGTATTTCCTTTGTTTTGAACATACCAGTTTTTCAGCATGGTTATGTCCAAAGGATGAAGCTCATCTGCCAAATCACCATCTACAACTATCACTTTACTGCCATCCTTCCTAAGTAGAGTGTACCTGTTTTGTTCATGGACTCCCACTATTTATGTTGGTGCATTTTATGTGACAACAGCTTATGATTTGGTCTTTGGATATAATGATCAAGACTTGGATATGAAGACTTGGAAATTCCAAGCTTATTTACAAGACAATGAAGATTCCGAGTTTGTATGGCAAAGGAGGAATCCGAGTTTAGAAGACCTGATGACTCCGAGTTTGTCATGTACAAGGCTTGTCCATGTTTGTGAAAGCCTCAAGATTTTCGAGTTTGTGTGAATGCATTGGAGTCCGAGTTTTTGTCTAGCACAAATTCAGAATTGGTATCCATGTTATATGCTGAGTTTATGTCATTCATATTGAGTCTGAGTTTGTTTATAATTGTACGTGGGCCTAGCCCAGTTGCATGGATGTAGTATATAAACAGTGCTTGCACTAGGGATTTAGGTAAGACACTAGAGAGACAATTGCAGAGAGAGTGGCAGAGAGTGATTTGTGAGAGAATACACAGCGAGTGGCTGTGAGGTTCTTGTGATCTTGAGTGATTGTAAACCTTTGTGTTTGATAATCATAGAAGATCGGTTAAAGTATTTGTTCGTGTTCTTCATCTATATTCTTGTTTCTGTGTTTGTTTGATCCATCAAGGGGATTCCGCACCCTTGGTTGATTGTCAATCTCGTAACGATCCACGTGATAGGGACCTACAATTTGTATCGAAGCATCTGTTCTTATTGTACGGTTCGAGATTGATATACAGGTTCAAGTTTTTGGTTGAAAAGGTTGTTTTTGGTTGAAAAAGTGTGTCTGCCGTCATAGTTTTCTGTGCTAGGGTTTATTCCTAAATTTGTGGGTAAACACGTATTGCTGTGAAGTCACGGTTGTACGATTTGCCAAAAACACACAAGTTTAGGAAGTACGGAAAGGCAATTCCGAATTTGTTACTGAACTCCGGATTTGAACATTAACTTATTCATTCCAAGTTTCAAAAATTCCGAATTTTGGTCAGTTCCGGATTTAACTATCAGTTTGGATCTGAGTTTAGTAGGTCCGGATTTAACTTATTGGAGTCCAAATTTAAACAAGTGAGAATTAGTTCCGAATTTAGGGATTCCGGATTTGTGAAGCATATATCAGTTCCGAGTTTAGCATTTAGTCAGGACTTATCACTTTTCCGAATTTAAGCATTATGGGTTTTTAAAAGGTTGAGATTTCCGATTTGAGGTTTACTATTCCGAATTTAAGTATTCCGAACTTAAGAAGCTTCAAGTTTTCCGAATTTAACAGTTAGAACAAAAAGTGGAGGTTTAATCAGCTGACATACTGAGTTTTAAACGTATTTATGCAAAGAATTAGTTCTCTGAACATTCTGAACAAATAGGTTGCACCATTAGACTCAGTTGATTTTTAGGACAAAAAAAAACTCTAAAAAATCCCGAAATAGGTTTTTGACATTATATGTTATTGGAATTGTCTTCTCGAGACGAATCTAAAGGTACATTTTAATAATCACCAGTTTTGAAAAATATTTTACCGTTTTAACCAGCCAGTTGTGTTAATAATGTCGAACATGTCCAATCTGAACGAGTTGATAAGGATGGAACATGAGGTTGGTACTACGAACAAACCTCCTAAGATGATGAAGGTCGAGAATTATCTTACATGGAAAGACAGGTTTCAGTCTTTCGTTGAATACCAAGATACACGAATGTGGATGTGTATTGAAGATGGGTACGTAAACCCAACTCATGGGTTTGAAGGCAGACAGCGTGTCACTACATTTGCTAATATGGACGCTGAACAGAAGAAAATGTATGGAGCAGAGAAAAGAGCCCTTGTTGCTATAAAAATGTCTCTACCTGATGGCATTAAACATACTTTCAAGAGGTACACTACCTCAAAAGAGATGTGGGATGCATTAGAAAAGAGATATGAGGGTAACACTGATGTAAAGAAGAACAAGGTAGACCTGCTTAAAAAGCAATTTGCAGAGTTCAAAGGCATGAGAAATGAGTCCCTCGAAGATATCATCATGAGATCTTATCATTTAATGTCAGAAATGGATAATTATGACATAGAGGGATACACTGATGTTGAGATGAATGATAAGTTGCTAGATGCTCTACCTGCGAAGTAGGATATCTATACTCTCATGATTAAGAAAGAAGCACCTTATGAGACTATGGACTTGGATGAAGTTGTTGGACAATTGAGAGCTTACGAGCTCAGTATGAAGAAGAAGGACACTGGTTATGATCAGGTTCAAGATCCGGGAATTTACAAAGGCCTTTCATCTTCATCTTCCCACAATGCTTCAAGTGACTCGGCAACTGCGTTTCTCTCATATGAAAATGAGCAAGTTGTAACAAATTCTGATGGTGATGTATGTTTTGTTGCTGCTTCAGGAGGATCGACAGGGGGAAAGAGACAACAGTCAAGCACTAACAATAGTGTTGGTGCATAATGTCTTTGTCTTAGTCTTATATCAAGTCTGTATAGTATAGAGCTGAATAGGCTGGGCGTATGATGTATTTATAGTTGTAAAGGCCAAGTTCGCTCATAGTGTCCATGTAAGGTCAAGTTTGGCCGAACTTGCCTTAGCAAGTTCGCCCGAACTTCACTACTTCACTAGCGGACTTGTCAGCCTATATATACCTAGCTTGCCTCATTCATTTGTAACTTTGGCATTTTGGAGGCTAAGCTCTGTCAGTTTGTACTCTAGAAGTTTGATCAATAAAACTGATGTTAAACTGAATTATTGTCTATTGGTAAACACGACGTAATATGTCCGCTATTATGGGCGTTAGATATCAAATTTAGGTTCCTTAGCATCGAGGATCGGTCCTACAAGTGGTATCAGAGCTAGAACAGCCTGATTTGATACTATCAAGACAAGAACACTTCTATTTTATCTCCATTCTTCTATTTTTTAACTTTTTCATCAAAAATGAAGAATTCACGGTCAAAATATTTTCAATTTTGAATATATCATGTAAAATACATCAAAGATAAACCCTTGAAAGATTGGAGACCAAATTCAACCGAAATCATGTCAAAATTTTGAAAAAACCATGTTTTCCAAAACTTTTCATTCGAACTTGTTTAACCAAGTTCGACCGAACTTGTTTTAGAAAGTTAATTTTCAAGTGAATTTCAATTAAGTTCGATCGAACTTAAGGTGTTTTTGATAAAAATCCAAGTCCGCTCGAAGTTACAACTTTTTCATTGATTTTACATCAAGTTCGACCGAACTTGAGTAATATCAAGGAAATTTAAGGTAAGTTCGCTCGAACTTACAGATTGTTATCAAATTCCTTTTGACAAGTTCGCTTGAAGTTATAAGGGATCTTTTTCAAATCAAAACTAACAAGTTCAACCGAACTTGTTAAAAATTCTGAGAATTCTTCATTGTTACTACAAGTTTGACCGAACTTGTAGTAGGGCTAATTGTTTTCAAAGTTTTTGAGTATTTTCAGCGTACACGTCTTGTTCTTCATGATGGATGATATTCAAAGAGCTTTTATGTCCGGAGCTAGTTCGTCAAATGCCAATGTGATTCATCAAGTCAATATTGATAATGAAATGGGAACGACTGTTAAACCATCCAAGCTAATGAGCATGGACGAGTATGAAGCATGGAGAGAGTAATTTACGTATTGGGTTCAAGCCATGCATTTCGCAGGTTGGGTGTCGATTGAAAGAGGTTACACTGTTCCGGTGGATGAACATCAGCAAGTTCTTGAAAAGTACAATTACTCGATGGTACAGAAAGAGGAATACATTGCTGAGAAAAAGATGATCAGTCTTATCCAACAATCCGTCAAAGAAGATATTCTCGTTTGCTACCGGAATACACAACTGCAAGAGATCTCTGGCTCTCACTTCAAAAGAAGTATCAAGGAAGCACAGAGATGATCAAAAGCAAGAAAGCTCTCATTAGGAAAGAATTCGATATCTTCAACATGCTGAAAGGTGAAACCATGAAGCAGATGATTGAACGCTTTTGTCATCTTAAAGTCCAAATGCGAAGACACGGTCTCAAGGAGAAGGAACAAGAGTACATCGACAAGCTTGCAGACGCTCTACCAGATGGAGAGTGGACTACTTATCTAATGTTCTGAAGGAAAGCGATAAATGGGAATTCTTCAAGCTGTCAACATTTATCGATAAACTCGAAGGTCACGAAATGGAACTCTTGAAGATTGCAAAGTCAAAGAACGCTAATGTTGTTCAAGACGTTGGTTTGTACTACAAAAGTGGAATGCAAGACAACATTTCAAGTCCGAAAATTGGGACAGCGTTTAGTGCTAAGATGAATGCTTCTCCACAAAACCAGAGTCAATCACGCCTCATTATGATCAGAGTCCACAGAGTTCGTTCTCAAGCACTGGTTCAAATTCATCTTATCAAAGTCAAGCAAATCAGAATCAACAAACAAGTTCTGATTCGAATGTATACAAGTGCAACATCGTAGTGAATTTGAACAATGTTGTTTCGGAACAAGTCGCTAAACAGCATATGTCACTTCTTGCCATTGTTCTGGAGTCATACGAAAGTCTTGTAGCCGGTAAAATTGGAAATCCTAAAATAACGGCAGAAGATTATGAACAAGTGGATGAAGAAGAACTCGAGTTAATGGATATTAAGTGGAGTTTAGCTTCAATTATTCGAAGGGTTACCAAGTTTGTTGCTCTCACAGGCCGAGATATCGGAAATTCTAGCAACAAGTTGGGCTTCGACAAGTCAAAGGTTACATGTTTTCGATGTCGCCAAAAGGGTCACTTCAAGAGAGAATGCAAAAATCCTGAAGCAACAAGAAATCAGAGTCCGTTCGGAGGAGGCAACGAGTATTCAAAGAAGTCACTTCAATACAAGCCATTTCTGAAGAAGACTCAGGTTGAAATCCAAGAGAAACCGAATAGCAGCAACACTAAAAAAGCTATGGTTGCATCAAACGAAGATGATGGTTTCGACTGGAATTCCTACATCGGTAAGAAGACCGGAGTTGCGTTGATGGCTGAGATAGTTGAAGATACATCTGCAGAAGAAGCAGCGGCTATGGAGAATTTACTACTGGAACAATATTTGCAACAACAATGAGAAGAAGAGGAGTACATCCACATGCAGAAGCAAGGAATTTTATCTCCTAACTCTTGTGAAAGTTTTGCAGGTCATTTTGATGGAAGTTCTCTGGAGCAAGTTCCCGAGAAGAAATCAACTGATTAAGTGGTCATTGATGTTACTAAAGAAGTGAATGCTGAAAACCTCAAGGACATTGCCGACAAAGCCTTGATGGCAAATCTAACCAAGATAGGTCCAGAGGTAAATGAAGTTGTCAAAGTACAAGTTGTAGAGGTTGAGAAACCTTGTACAAAATGTATCGAATCATGTTCTGAGTGTGCCGGAAAATCAAAGATCATCGCTGAAAACAATGTGCATAATGAACTTTTGAAATACGATTATCGCACAATGAAGGAAGCGTATGATAAAATGAAAAATGATTATGGAAGGCTTGATAGAAATAACATCGAACAACATGATACAATAAGGATGTTAAAAGGAACAGTAATGGATAAGCAAAAAGCGATTAATATCTATATGAACACCATTGCTGAAACTAAGCAACAACTCCAGGACATGACAATTGAAACAGAGCGTGTTCAACAACTTTTGAAAAGTTACACTTGTAACGCATATGTCATTGATCACATCCTTCTGACAATTCCATCAGAAGAGAAACCTAAAAAGAAAATTGGTAAAGAATACAACAATGTTCCTCCACCCCTATGCGAGAAGTATTGTCGCAAATCCGCTGATGGGATGGATAAGCCACTCAATATTGAGTTATTATCTGAAAAGAAAATTGAGTTGCCAGAGAACATTGATGTAATCTATATTAAAATAGATGATGACAATGTGGTGGTTAGAAAGGTTGTTGAAAATGTTTTAAACGATTCTGATGAAGGCAGCTTTAAAAGCGCCGACTCGAGCTCAAAGAATTCTGATTCACAGTTCGAATATGACGATACATCATCGAGAATGATCTATGTGATGATCCTGATGTTGTAATGTACAAGATTAAGGAATTTGATAGATTATACTTTGATGACAGTTTTCCGATTCAGAATGTGAAGGAAGAATTGTTAGACAAATTCTTTAAACTCGTGGAAGTCACATCAGATGATCTGGAGATCAATGAAAAGAAATTCTATTCCGAACCTAAAAGAAATAACTACCGAAAGAATGGTGGTGATCATCCGGAAAACCGGAGAGCTGGGTTGGGTTTAGAGGAATCAGATGAACCTAAAAAAAAGTGTCACCATTTCATGAATACAAAAATAAGAACATGATTTTGTATATGGGACGAACACGGTTCATGGGGAAAGTTTGATCGGGAAACAATCAAACGATGAGTTTAAGAAATAGAAAGAACTTTGAGATAAAGCAAAAATTGCAAGTGGTGCCAAAACAAGTGGTGTAAAACCCACAAAAGGACATCCACATGATTCTCAGACTTGTTTCAAGTGCAACGAAATTGGTCATATTGCACGTTACTGTCCGAAATCAAAGCCGGCTTATCTTCAAAGGAAAGAAAGTTCAAATGTTGTGAAACCAAAGCAACCAGTGTTTGTAAAACCTGTAAAGATTTTGAAAAGAAATGAATCAAAAGCTGAAGTCAAACCTAAGTTTGAAAATTCAATTTTTGAAAAAAGGTGAAACTTCAAAGGCTAATGAAAACAATTTTTACATCAAGAAGGCTAACATAAAGTCTCAAGCCTGGATTGCAAAGAAACGGTCAACAACATCTGAGATCATTAAGTCTGAGCTTGTTAAGACTAGTGATAGCAAGAAAGAATCAAAATCTGAAATCATAATTGAAACCACATCTGAAAATGTCAAAACAACAAGTGGTAAAAATTCAAAAGATAAAAAGACAGTAAAGTTTTCAAACATAAACATCTTAGAAAATCCAGATGATGAATATGAATTTGATTATGCAGATGAGTGTGGATTCGATTATGCTGATGAGTGTGAGTTTGATTTTGATGATGGTTATCCAATTCAACCCAAGATCAAAAAGGCTTGGGTCTTGCTTTTTAAATAGATTGCTAAAATGTGCAGGGCTCTAGAGATCCGTACTTTCTAAGTGGATTTTGTATAGTGGAGCATCCATGCATATGACGGGAATGAAAGCGTTGCTATTAGACATAAAAGCTATCAATGGTGGATGTGTTGGATTTGCGGGTAACCAGGGTGGAAGGATAGTCGCCGAGGGAAAACTCTCCAATGGCGTCGTTTCATTCGATCGCGTGAATTATATTGCAGAGTTGGAAAATAATCTTCTGAGCATATCGCAGATTTGTGACAAGAAGTTCACGGTGCATTTCAACGAGAAAGAGTGTATTATCTTGAAGCCGGGATTCAAAATACCAGATGAGTGGATTCTGATGCGAGCATCTCGAGAAAATGATCTATATGTTCTTGATATGGGCGTCACTACCACTTCATCAAAATCAACACAATGTTTTGTCACAAAGGCTACTGAAAAGGATTCTATTCTTTGGCATCGTAAGATGGGGCATATTCATTTAAGAAACATGAATTACTTGGTTCATAATGATCTTGCAGATGGTGTAAATCTTTGGAGTTTTTAGATGTCTGATCATTGCTTAGAATGCAAAAAGGGAAAGCAGATCAAGAAATCTCATCTGAAGAAAATTCTAAAAGTTGCCATTAGAACGTCTCCACATGGATTTATTTGGTCCTGTAAATGTTCGAAGCATCTCAGGAGACTTATATTGCTTGGTCGTAACAGATGACTATTCGAGATATTCGTGGGTATTCTTTCAGGAATCAAAAGACGAAACGTTCGAGAACTTGGTTATTCTATTCAAGAAACTCGAGAACCTTTATCATCTGCGGTCAGACGCATTAGAAGTGACAACGGCACAGAGTTTAAGAATAACAAAATGAAGGAATTCTGCAACACAAAAGGGATACTGCACGAGTTTAGTGCTCCCTATACTCCACAGCAAAATGGAGTAGCTAAACGGAAAAAACAGAACTTTGATTGAAACTGCGAGAACCATGCTTGCAGATTCTAAACTTCCAATCAGCTTCTGGAGTGAAGCGGTTGCTGCAGCTTGCTACACGCTAAACAGAGTTCTCACTATCAAACCAACAAAGAAAACATGTTTTGAGATGATAAACCGACGGAAGCCAAATTTGAAATTCTTAGAACCATTCGGTGCGCCATGTACCGTAATAGACCAAGATGGCAAATTCGGGGCTAAATCTCTTGAGGGTTTCTTTGTCGGATATGCGAGTCCGCTGAGAAGAGTATACATTCCTTCATTGAGAAAGGTTATTGAAGCATAGCACGTGGATTGTTTCAACTACACAGATCCTATTGAAAGGAGAGGTGACGCGTGGCTGTTTAACTACCAAGATCTTTGGAAGTCATATGACTTGCTCGAAGAACCGTCTAACGAAGAAGTTGCAGCGTTATATTATCTTCACCAGTCGGCAAATCAAGAACAAATTGTTCGACCAATTATGGTTAATCAACCCACGTTGGATCCATCTTCTTCTGGCGCTAGTTCAAGTAATAGTGTTGTTCCAGCTGAAAATGTTACTGAACCAGTGAATACAACAACGGAGCCCAGTATGCCTCAGAATCAGAATTCTGACTCAGATGAAGCACCAACATTTGATGCTGATGGGGAATCATCTTCTTCAGACGAGGAAGTGGAGCAGATAACAAGTCTTCTTAATCAATCTGCAGTTCCGAACAACAGAAATGAAGCTTCATCAAGCTCTCCAAACGTTGAATTGGTCGTTGATCTCGACATCACGAATCAGCAAAACTCAGTAGATGTTCCAAGTGAAGAATTGTCGCGATCATATTCCTACCATCCGTCAACAAATATAATCGGAGAACTTCAAACCGGTGTTAGAACTCGAAGTCAAATCAACAAAGCACTCAGTTGTTTCTACAGTCGCGTTGCCCCAACCCAGAACTATTGTTTCTATTCATGTTTCATCTCTCAGATAGAGCCAAAGACAGTTAATAAAGCTTTAGCCGATGAAAACTGGGGACAGGTAATGCAAGAAGAACTATTGCAGTTTGAGAAGTTGGGAGTGTGGAAGCTTGAAGACCTACCAGAAAATCAGAAAGCGATTGATACAAAATGGGTCTTTAAGTGTAAACGTGATGATAGAGGGGTTATTGTTCGTAACAAAGCTAGGCTTGTTGTTAAGGGCTTTTACCAGCAGGAAGGGATAGATTACACGGAAGTCTACGCACCAGTAGCTCGCTTGGAATCTATTCGAATCTTTCTAGCTTTCGCATCATGGAAAGGATTTAAGGTCTATCAATTGGATGTCAAATCGGCTTTCTGTACGAAAAATTACGCGAGAAGGTGTACATTGGACAACCACCGAGGTTTGTCGATCCTCTCAACAAGAAGAAAGCATACCTACTGGATAAAGCTGAGCTTGGTACGAGACGTTATCGCAACATCTCGTCGGCAACGTCTTTATCGGAGGAACTGTGGATAGTACTCTTTTCACCAGAGAGGTTGATGGTCATCTGATTATAGTTCAAATCTTCGTCGACGACATCATCTTTGGATCTACAACGATAGTCTCTGCAAGGAGTTTGAGGGAATCACGAAAAAGAAATTCGAAATGTCCTCGATGGGCGAAATGAAGTTCTTTCTTGGTTTGCAAGTAGATCAGCTTCCGGATGGTATTTTCATTCATCAGACTAAGTATGTTCACGACATCTTGAAGAAGTTTGGAATGGAAAGCTTGAAGCCTCTATCTACGCCTCTTGCACTAAATCACGGGATTTGCGTTGACGAGACTGGAGCCAAAGTTGACGAGACGTTATACAGATCGATGATTGGATCGCTGATGTATCTGACGGCATCGCGCCTAGATATTATGTATCCAACCTGCTTCTGCGCCAGATATCAGTCAAGCCCGAGAATCTTACACATGAAGATCGTGAAATGAATCTTCAGATACCTGAAAGGATGCCCAAGCACCGGCTTGTGGTACCCGAAGAACGACAATTTCGACCTCACAGGCCATGCTGATTCTGATTTTGGTGTAGATAAGTTGAATTCAAAATCAACTACAGCGGGATGTCGGTTCTTCGGAACAAGAATGGTAACCTGGCAGTGTAAGAAACAGACTACGGTCGCTCTCTCTACCTGTGAAGCTGAGTATATCTCGGCCTCCAGCTGTTGTTCACAGATTCTGTGGATTCAACAGCAGATGAGAGACTATGGTCTGCAATATCTAGACACTCCGCTGTGTGGTGATAACAAGGCAGCCATAGATATAACTAAAAATCCGGTTCATCACTCACGCACAAAACACATTGAAATTCGTTATCATTTCATTCGTTATTGCTACGAAAAGAAATTGGTGCGAATAGAAAAAATCCACACCGACAAACAAAAGGCTGATTTTATACCAAACCATTTTCTTTGTCACGGTTTAAATACTTGCTGAGAATTAATGGTATGAAAAATTTGCTGACAGGTGCGAACACTGAGGTTGAATACGGATCGGACGACGAGTTCGCGTGATCCACATTGGTTTGTAAATATCTCTCTAGTTTAGAATTTTGTTAAAAATTAAAATCCAAAAAGATGTTTTTGAATTTAGGGGGAGAAATGTTAGAGAAAATACAAAAACATTCGAAAAATTTTAAAATCCAAAAACATATGAAAATTTTTAAATGTACAAGAACATTGAAAAAGACAAAAAGAATTCAGTGTCATATAAGAAAATGATAGTACATCAGTGGACTATCACAGTATGCTAAAGAAATGGAAAGTTTAATAGTGATAAGCGAGTCTTACTGTGGATGTGTCGATAGGATTAACACGTTCAGTAAACTATTTTCGAGATATAAACTAAATTTTACAACTGCTTAATCTTGTGGATTAACATATCTTGGATATATGGACTTAGTACTCTGAAATTTCGTTTGAAAGATTGCCTGATTCTGAGATACGAGGTCTTTATAGATAGTTGATATCTGTGGTATTATACAAGTTTTTCTGATTTTCAGAAGCAATAGCCTAGAACTTTTATAATGCTTTCTCTATAAACCCCAAACTGTATGCAAAACTTGAAAAGTATCGAAAGATATAATCATTTGCAGTGCTGAAAAGATTCCTTAAGTGGAACACACCTAAAGACGAGCCTTCATCTCTTTGTTTGTACGGTAGTACTAACCTGAGCTCTCAAGATCTCGCATAACCCAGATACAGATATCAATTACGCTATATTCACCTGTAAGATGAAATCTAGGGAATTTGGATACAGGAGTATATTCAAGAAGTGGGAACCACAGATAAGTCAAGTTTCATAAATCTTACCTTAATATATCTTGAAACAGCTGAGAAATGTGGTAAAGCTTATTTCGACAAACATATCAACAATCTAGGTAAACGGGTTTTTAAGCTTAAAGTCATCTAAAGGTCAACGGTACTGGTGATATATCTCAATCAACTGATATGATCTTTAGACACAAAATTCACAAAAATATGTCTGTAAATATGTTTATACATAGTTTACATTGTCCTGTACATAGTTTATCAGCTTTACAGATTAAAAACAACAAGATTTTCAGTGTATTTTAGCATAAACTTACAAAAATTCAAAAAGATTTTATTTCTACATCGTTTTCAGCAACCAATGTTGGAGAACGGATCTTCGAAGTCTGGTAAGATGCTAGAACTGGTGGGAATCTCTTTGACAATGGGCTGAGAGCTAATCTGTAAAAACTGAAAAGTCAAAACGATATAAAGTTCATTAATTTGAAACTTTATTTTTGAAAATATCAATAGTTTGTTCGTAACGGGTCAAACCGGGGTCATTAACTTGGACTCGGCAGACAAATCGGTTAACCAAGGTCATTAACTTGGACTTGATCAACTGAGTGGATTTTCATAACTGGTAAAAAGTTGGAAAGTTCATGGGTTAAAATTAAAATTTTGAAAAATTTGGTTTTAGGGTTTGGCAAGTTCGGCCGAACTTGCTAAACAGAATCATGTTTATCAAAACAGCAAGTTCGACCGAACTTGCAGATGGATTGCTGAGTTTTAAAGCTAAGTTCGCCCGAACTTTGTTGGGCTTGAGTTATGGGCTTTGCAAGTTCGCCCAAACTTATCTAGCTATAAATACCTAAGTAAGTTCGGCCGAACTCACTTCTGCAAAAACCAAAGACCCTGAGCGAACTTGAACTTGAGAGAGATTTGAGTGAAATTGGCAATTTGACACCGTTACTCTGTCCAATTGTTAATTGATTTTGGTGATTTGCACACCACGATCAATGGCTGAGGTGAGATTTGGACTTTGAAACATGTTTGGACCGTAAACGAATGAAACGAGATCTGAAAACTTAAAATCAGTTAGATCTAGGGCTTATTGAATAAAACTGAACTTAAAATCAGAATCTACATGTTAAATCGACCGTGTAAATGTTTTTGATTGGATTAAAATGGATGTTTGCATGTCTAACAGATTTTTGAGATTGGAGAAGATGACAAGTTCGGTCGAACTTGTTGTCAAGTTCGACCGAACTCGCAGTAAAGACTTGTTAATAAAATCTAAGATAAATAACATGCTCGACCGAACTTCATATATTTGATTTTGAATAACATGTAGAAGTTCGCCCGAACTTATGTTAAGGAAATTTGAGTTGTTTAGGATGTAAGTTCGCCCGAACTTACATTTTGATTAAGGAACATGTTATTAAAGCATGTTCGGGCGAACTTGAAGATATCAGAATGTTTAACACATATCAAGTTCGCCCGAACTTGATAAAAGTGTTAGAAAATTTTGTGAAATTTTTTTCGATAAGTGTGCTAATTATTTTGCATCGTTTTTCAGGCGCAAGAACCAGCAAGAGTAATCTCAGTAGAGTTTTCTAAGACGCGCAACATCTGTATTACGCTCGATAAATCGATATGTCCATCTTTGAAGGAGTATGAGAGTATATTGAAATTTTTGGAAGAAAGTCCTATTCACCGGGCTATCACGGAACGTACAGTGTCGTACAGATCTCATACTTTCCATTTCTGGATGAATGCGGAGCTCAGTGATGATTAGAAATTAATTAATTCATCAGTGCAAGTTGGGAATGAGGTTAACAAGATTTCTATAACTGAAGACGATATACGCAGAGTGTTACAATTCAACGATAACAAAGACAATCCAATTTATCTCGATGAAAAGATGGTTCGTGGATGTTTCTTTCATATGGGTTATAAGGGAAGCGTGAACAAACCAACATTGAAGAAAGGGGAAGTGTCTAATCCCAACAAGCTCCTGATGCACGCTATAATTCACACTTTTAGTCATTGCAAGGCAGGATTGGACGACGTGCAAGATTACTTAGCTTGTATGGCAACAACGCTTATTCTGAAGAAGCCGTTCAACTTTTCGAAGCTTGTTTTCACTAACATGTCAAAGAATATGGAAGATTCAAGACTTTGTCTTTATCTGAGATTCGTGCAAATGTTGATTGATGAGAAGTTCAAGAATATAGCACGAGATCCGAACGATGTGTTATATCTAGTTCATCTTGATGAAATAACAGTGAAGAAGCTCATAAAGTTTCAGAAGCAAGCTTCAGCTCCTGTTGCAAAACCAGTTTCCGGGGCTATCAAAGATCCAAACTATATCGCGCCGCCAGAAAACAAATGGAGAAAAGATGGTAGCGATGATGAGAAAGAGCTTAACGCTGAGAAGGAATGGTTTAAAGACTTTAAACTGAAAGCAAGAAGTGAATGGTTCTTAAAGGCAGAAGCTGATAAGCCAAAGAAAAAACGCGCTGCTAAGAAAGTTGATACTATGCTCGTAGACGAAGATGAACCAGAGAATGTGCAAACAGAAGCAAGTTCAAGTGCTGCAGTAATGGTTGAGAGTCAAGAGAACGGTGAAAACGACTCAAGAAGATGTTATTTCTGCTACTTCTGAAAACGAAGATGATTTTGATGAAGAAATTCCAGTTAAAGAACCAGAGAAATCAGAGGCTAAGATTAGAGCCGAGAAAGAAAGAGAGATGGATGCTGATTTTGATCCGAATCACGAAAAAGTGTCTGATGAGGAAAGACCCAAGAAGAAAGTATAACGTGTAAAGACTGCTACTATTTCTTCGATGAAAATTACAGGGTCTCCTCAGACAAAGGGTAGAAAGAAAATAAAGAAACCCCAAAAAGTTGTTAGCAAAAGGTACAAAGGAAGTTTAAAAAACGCAGAAGTTACACAAGAACCTTCTGTCGCACAGGAGTCACACAAGAACCTCCTACACAAGAACCTCCTACACAAGAACCTCCTGTTGAAATTATTGTTGAGATTGATCGTCAAGGAGTTACACAAGAACCTCCTGTGACCGGATTACTTGAAGTACCGATTATTCAATCACCTGTTGCTCCAACGACTTCGAATCTTGAAAGTTCTACACCAAAGAAGTCTACACCAAAGGCTACGACTCCGAAGTCAACACCTAAAACTCCAGGATGGCCTAATGTGTTTGTTGATATGCACAATGATCCGATAAGTCTGCAGGATTTAAACGATTTCTTTCTAGAGACTAACGTTGAACTTCTGGAAAAGCGTGTCAAGGCATTAGAAGACAAAGTAGCACAGAATGAAGTTGAAAAAGCAGAGCTTATTCAGAAGATGAATCAAAGTGCGGTGGAGAAAGAGATTTTGGATGACAAGGTTAAAGTATTGGAAAATGAACGTGAATATTTTAAAGCTTTGATTGAGAGTTTGCAAGATGCAAATGAGAAATTGCAAACTGAGATAGCTGATCTAAAGAGTATTCAAGCCCTAAACGATCGAAGATTCAATAGGTTGCAGAAAGTTCTATCAAATTCTTTGGGAATTGACTTCATCAAAGAATATGATCGTCTAGATCAACAGGAAGCTAAAGAACGCTCTGAGAAAGAATTAGCTGCGAGCGGTAAAGGAAAGGATGTTGAAGGTGAAGCACCTACTTCTTCTGTAGCTGCAGAGAAGTCTATTGATGATGTGATTCTAGCTTTTGAGTTTGATATTCCAAAGGTTGACGAATCTGTCAAGCCTTCCGATCCTATCACTGCTTCTGAAGAAAAAGACGATGAAGAAGCTAAGAAAGATGATAAAGAGGATGAAGAGGAAGAAGGTTATGAGGATTGGAATGTTGGTGATGATGACAATGATTATGATCAAGGTAGTACTGGCGTTAAAGTTACTGAAGCCAAAGTCGCTGATGACTTTTATTTTTCCGATCTTATGAATGATGAGTCGAATAAGATGGAAGATAAAGTTGAGGGGGAGTCAGGGAAGACAGGGCCTTCAGAGGATATAGATTTGTCAAATGTTGATCGATCTGCAAAGCCAGTTGCTGTAGTACCCACGAAGCCGTTGATGTTGGAACATAATGTGGAAGAAGGTGAGTACGTGCACAATTACTCAAAAGAAGATTTGGCGAGATTGGTTGAAGTTGAAGTTGAAAGTTTAGAGTTTAATTTCGAGGAAGTTTTGAATGTTAACACTTTTGAGCCAAACGATTATCAGTATGTTAGAAGATTTGAAGCTGATGAGTATAGCATGGTGATCGTAGAGGATTGGTCTTCTGATAATGAAACAGATCAAACTGTGAAGTACGTTGGTCCTAATTCTGAAAGTTTTCCTACTTTCGAGGAGATGTACAAGCAACTCGATGAAGAAATGTTGAAGGAAAAGATTGAAGAATCTCTACGAGAAGGTAAAGTTCCTAAATCTATGACGAAGGAGGAAATTGCTCAAGCGAGGAAGTCCTGGTTTAAAGAGATGCCTCGCGAACGTAAGTTTCGACGTCCTCTAGCATTCTTTACCAGAGACATAGATGTTTCTTTGGGGGATATTCTGAGTTGGGGATGGTTCAAGGAGCTTAACGTATATGCAATCAAAAGGGAGTTTGGAGTGCAATACTTCAAATACCTGGCTGATTTCAAGACATTACCGTATTGGGATGTGGAAGAGTTGGTACAGACAGTGAATGTTACATATCACATGAAGTATATTGATCAGTTTTTATGGAAAATGATCAAGTATGAAGCGGTGTAAGGGTTCAACTACTGGAAGGCTTTTATTCCTGGCCGCAGAATCAAGACAAACAAGAAAACGGGGGAAAAGGACATAACATTGATCATGAAACGTCCAAGAGCCATGAGAAATATGCCGCTAATGCCGATTGAACAAAACTTCTATCCATTGTTCAAGTGGTCGCAGATAGATCCATCCACTTGTGAAGCAGTTATTGTTTTGAAATTTGAAGAACACTTGGATGTAACAAAGGAAAGGGTGGAGGTGATGGGACATCGGGGCATGAGAGGTTTATGGAGGACGATTAGGATTTTAGATCCTATGTGGCTTGTGAACTGCTCGAGAGAAGATATCAAAACCTTGTTCTATAGCAAGATTGTTTTTGAAGAACGAGAAAAGGTACAAGCGATGCAGTTTCAGAAAGTTGTAAACGTTTGTTGTGCACGCGAAGTCAATTCTGGAAAGATGTGGCAAACAAAGTGGAGAGATTTAGAAAGGGTTGAGTTTCTAAAGGAGGAGAAGCATCTTGAAGCCATTAATGAAAGAACTAGGAAGGCAAGTGTTAAAAGATTTTAACATTTGAACAAAGTGCCTCCTATAGATCAGACGCCAGATCTGAAACAAGAGCGATGAAAGAAGCCGTACAAGTGCTTATTCGGTCGTGTGCATTAACATTTATATGAAGACAAAGTTTAGAAGACTGATACAAGACGAAGACTATATCCAAGGGGGAGTCTGTTGGTGCATAATATCGATGTCTTAGTCTTATATCGAGTCTGTATAGTATAGAGCTGAATAGGCTAGACGTATGATGTATTTATAGTTGTAAAGGCTAAATTCGCTCATAGTGTCCATGTAAGGTCAAGTTCGGCCGAACTTGCCTTGGCAAGTTCGCCCGAACTTCACTACTTCACTAGCGGACTTGTCAGCCTATATATACCTAGCTTGCCTCATTCAATTGTAACTTTGGCATTTTGGAGGCGAAGCTCTGTCATTTTGTACTCTCGAAGTTTGATCAATAAAACTGATGTTAAACTGATTAATTCTTGTCTATTGGTAAACTGACGTAATATTTCCGCTATTATGGACGTTAGATATCAAATTTAGGTTCCTTAGCATCGAGGATCTGTCCTACAAACAGTAATACTAGATCGATGCCTCTAAGTGTCAAGGCTGCTGAAGAACATCTTGCTTTGCTTGCTTGCTTTGTAGCCTCATATGAGAACTACATTCAGGGAAAGATATCTGATCCAGCGACATTTGATGAAGATTATGATCAAATTAACCCTGATGACCTTGAGGAGATGGATTTATAGTGGCAGATGGCCATGATATCTAGAAGAGTTAAGAGGTTTATGAATAGGACGGGAAGAAAGTTTGTTGGAAAGAGTGTTGGTTTTGACAAGTCCAAGGCAAGGTGTTACAACTGTTAGAGTTATGGACACTTCGCAAGAGAATGTCAAAGACCAAAGACTGAGTCTCGTCCTAGTGCATCTTATCAAGATACTCCTGGTCATGGTTCAAGCAACAGAAATGCATCAAACAACAATGCATCAAAGGCCTTAATTTCTACTTCACGAGAGGGCACTTATGACTGGAGTGTTCATCTAGAGGGCGATGATAATGTCACACAGGCATTCATGGCTGAGATAGTACCAGCGGATGATGCAGAAGTGAAAGATGTTGAGAAAGAGCAAGAGGTTGTTGCTGAAAAGGAGGATGCCGATCAGACAGAAGCTGAAGAAGTTGAATGAAAGTCTGATGAAGAAAAGGATGCTACAGATAAGAAGATGGCTACAGATTTTGCTGCATTCATGGCTAATCTAAGCAAATCAACAGGAGAGGTACATTCTAATCCTGTTAGTTCTGTCTATTTAAAATGTCGTGAATTGCAAGTTAAGGTTGACGAATTAACAAAACAAAACCAAAGTCTGGTAAATGAGCTAGTGTCAAAGAATCAAACTTTTTCGTAAAAAGAAATGAGTCATCATATTTGAAGAAAATTAAGGGTTATGAAGAGGAAATTAGCCTTCTAACCTGTAAATTAAATGAAAACTTCAAATTATTGACTTAGCTCATGATACGATGAGTGAGAAAGCAAAAGAAATTTCTGGAAAATGCAAAGAGTTGTCTGAAGCACAACTTAAAATTTGTGAACTTGAAAAGAAGTTAAGTCAATTCAGAGATTCATCTTTTGTTATGAAACACATGATGAATGGTTTGAAGAAAAGTGGTGACAAGAAAAGTGTGGGCTTTCAGGGATTCAATGAAGTTCCACCCCTTCCTAGTCATAACTATTCTTTCTTGCCAACTAAAGAAGAGCTAACAGACTTTGGGTCAACCATGCCTAGTTGTTCCACATCAGAGAATGTGGCGGTGTATGAAAATAATAATGCCAAGAAGGATAATAACAGAAAATCGGTTTTGAAAACAAAGAGTACTCATCCTAAAAACAAAAACTAAACTTTTGTTAAAAGGGTTGATTTTGTAAATGGAAGTGACATGAAAAACGAAACCACTGTGATTGAAAATGAATCAAATGTGCAGTTTGCTAAAAGTAAAAACCAAGAAAAATCTGAAATTGAGCAAACTAAACAAGATCCTTCTAAGGCATCATCATCTTCACCTGATGGATCTAAACCAGAGACTTCATTTAAGAAGTCCTTGGCAAAAAGATTGTGCTTCAAATGTCACACAAAGGGACATGTAGCTAGCTGCTGTCCTAACAAAAAGAGTGAAGCACGGGTGAGTGAGAGTAAGAGAGAGAAATCACCAATGAAGGGCAGTGATGGTGAGAAAAAGATGTCTGCTCCTAAGCAACAAGTTGGTGTTGTTGTTGGTGTAGATAAGGTTGAACTAGGAACTCAGCAAGTTTCTCGTTTTCAAAGAATCAATCAAGATTTCAGCCTGAATCTACATCAGGCAGATATCAGAGACCCAAAAGCTATTCACCAATAATGAATAATTTTAATGGTTATTCAAATAATTTCAGAAGTCAATGTCAATCTCAAAATCGATACCAAAACAATGGTGGTCAAACTTTTTATAACAATGGCTTTAGAAATTACAACTATCAAAACTCTTGGAATTAATCAAGGTCTCAAAATCAAAATTTTCAAAGGTCACAAAGTCCAAACTTGCATAGGAAACCCTAGGACCAGAGACCTAGTGGAAATCAAACCCCATTTCCATCAACAGGTCCTAGATCCATGACTCTAGTTAGGACTGATGGATATTGGATGGATGTTAAAATAGTTGATGAATTTGGTAGACCCAAGACCATTCAGGCTTGGGTCCCCCAAACTAACTAATTTCTGGTTGGTTTGTGCAGGACTGCTAAGGAGGATTATCAACTGATGGTATGTTGATAGTGGCTGCTCTAGGCAGATGACGGGGATGCGAGATTGTTGAGTGAGTTTGAAAATATAGATGGTGGTTATGTGAATTTTGCAGGTGATAAAGGAGGTCACATTACGGGTCGACGAAATGTGACCAACGGGAAGATCACACTGGACAAAGTGAACTATGTTGAGCAGCTGCAGCACAATCTGATGAGCGTGTCATAAGTCTGCGAGAAGGGTCACTCGGTCCATTTTACTAAGTCTGAAGCATTTGTGTTGAAACAGGGTTTGGTAATACCGGATGATTGGATCGTGATGAGAGCACCAAGGAGGAATGACACTTATGTCATGGACATGGGTGCTAAGGATTCTTCCATTATGGTGGCTTGTTTACTGTCAAAAGCATCTGAGGCTGAGTTGTTGTTGTGGCACAGACGCATGGCCCACATCCACTACCGAAAAATGAATTATATTATTAAAAATGGTTTAGTGGAGGGGTGGCAGTGCAGAGGTTTCACGTGGAGGATAAATGTCTTCCATGTCAAAAGGGAAAACAACATTAGAAACCTCATAAGTCTAAAACAGTAAATTCCATAGATGCCCCTTATGAATTACTTCATATGGATCTTTTCGGTCCGGTGAATGTAAAGAGCATAGGTGGAAAGTATTATTGTCGAAGATTATTCACGTTATTCATGGGTTTTCTTTTTAGGTACAAAAGATGAGACAGCTGAGTTGCTGATAGATCTTTTTACAAAATTAGAGAATGTCCATGAAGCTCGAATCAAGAGGATAAGGAGTAATAATGGCACGGAGTTCAAGTATCGGATTCTGGATCTCTATTGCTTGTGAAAGGGAATTGAACATCAATACTCTGCTCCTTATACACCTCAACAGAATGGAGTCGCTGAGAGGAAAAACAGGACGTTGATTGAAGCCGCTAGGACTATGCTGTCTGATTCCAAGCTTCCAGTTCTTTTCTAGGGAGAAGCTGTGAACACAGCGTGTTATGTCCTGAACAAAGTATACTGTTAAACGTTTCAACAAAACATGTAATGAACTTATGTTTAACAAGAAACCAAATTTAAAAGGCTTTGAACCATTTGGATTACCCTGCACAATTGTGAAAAACAAAGATAAACAAAAATTCGGTGAAGTAGCTGACGAGGGCTATTTTCTAGGTTATGTACCTGGAACACCGAATAAAATGGTTTTTAATCTAAAAACTGGTAAAATTGAGGTGGTGTTTAATATTGAAATCACATCTTATACGCCTCAACAATCAACGCGTGGTCCTGCTATATTATATGATTATGATAGTGTGTTTAAATCATTTAATATTCATTAGTTTTCCAATGCAGATGAGTCTCAGTTGATCCAAACTGCGAGTGAGGATCAAGAGGGTGACTTCATGCCGAGATCGAGTATTTCGATGACAGATACTTCAGAAACTTCCTCAAATGCAAATGCAGATGCAACGGATTCAAGCGATAGTGATTCTAAACCTATTCAGGGGAGGTTGGCTCCAGTCTTGGTGAAAATTTAGAAGTTGATGCTATTGCTACTACACGAGCAAACAGAGATCACCCAGTTGAGAACATTATAGGTGATGCTGCTGCAGGTGTTCAGACAAGAAGGGGTGTGATTGAAGGTTCTTGTTTGTTTGCTTCGATACATAAGACAAGGTTTATCAATGAATGTTTATATAGCTGCTTCATTGCTCAAGAGGAGCCAAAGAATGTCCACATGGCTCTAAAAGATAGTTCTTGGGTTGAAGCAATGCAAGAGGAATTAGATCAGTTCAGGAAGTTGAAAGTTTGGGAACTAGTTGACTTGCCTGAAGGAGAAAGAGAGATAGGCACTAAGTGGGTGTTTAAGTGCAAGAAAGATGACTGAGGGATTGTGACGAGGAACAAGGCTTGGTTAGTGGTTAAGGGGTTCAATCAGCAAGAGGGGATTGATTATACTGAAGTGTTTGCACCAGCGGCAAGGTTGGAAGCAATTCGTTTGTTCCTAGCCTTTGCATCATTCAAGGGCTTTAAAGTTTACCAACTTAACGTGAAGAGTGCGTTTCTTTACGGGGAAGTCCAAGAAGTGGTGTATGTCTCACAACCAGATGGGTTTACTGATCCAGATTATCCAGATCATGTGTATAAGCTGAATAAGGCACTATATGGATTGCATCAGGCACCCAGGGCGTGGTATGAGACACTGTCAGCTCATTTGTTGAAAATGGCTTTGAAAGGGGTCAAATTGACAGTACACTGTTCATTAAGAGAAAGAAAGAAGATTTTCTGCTGGTTCAGGTGTATGTGGATGACATCATTTCCGGGTCATCTGATGAGAGCATGTGTCATGAATTTGAGAAGGTGATGAAGAGCAAGTTCGAGATGAGTGCTATGGGTGAGTTGTCCTACTTTCTGGGATTACAAGTTGAACAGAAAAAGGATGGGATGTTCATTCATCAGACAAAGTATGTGTATGACATTTTGTCTCGTTTCAAAATGGAGGATTGCGCTACTTTCAACACAGCTATCTGCGAGAATCACAATCTTGGCCCAGATCATGAGAGTGTGGAAGATGTTGATCCAACTCAATACAGGGCAATGATTGGTTCACTTATGTACTTGACTGCTTCACGAACAGACATCATGTTCGCAGTGTGCCTCTGTGCCAGATATCAAGCGAATCCTAAGGAGTCACATATGAAGGCAGTGAAGCGTATACTTCGTTACTTGATGGGGAAACCTAAACTTGGTTTGTGGTATCCAGCTGCTAGTGACTTGAAGTTTGTTGCTTATACTGATTCAGACTTTGGAGGATGTAAATCTACTAGAAAATCTACTACTGGTGATTGTCAGTTCTTAGGAGGCAGGATTGTATCTTGGCAATGCAAGAAGCAGTCTTGCGTGTCTACCTCTACGTGTGAAGCTGAATATATTGTTGTGGGTAGTTGTTGCTCTCAGGTTCTCTGGATACACTAACAAATGCGCAATTACGGTTTGAATTTCACTCGTACTCCTATAATGATAGACAATAATGCCGCCATTTCAATCATAAACAATCCCGTAAAGCACAGTAGAACAAAACATATTGACATTCGTCATCATTTTATACGTGATTGCACTGAAAAGAACTTGATTAAACTTCATAAAGTCGACACACTAGATAACCTTGCATATCTTTATACAAAAGCATTTGACAGGGCTCGTTTTGAACATCTAGTCGAACTCAATGGGATGAGGAATCCTGAATAACCAGTTTTTTCATAAGAATTTTTGTAAATAGTTTACTGTTTTCTTGAAAAATAAAAAACATAAAAAATAGAAAACCTTAAATATACAAAAACCTTATGATGTCATAAGAATTTTTGTAAATAGTTTTGGGTCTTTATGCTGTTATTTCATCCGGGGTATCAGGGTTGTCCTTCTACTGCATCCAGATATATGCTGACATAGGCACAACCAGGATATCTTAAAAGAGCTAAATATACCAAAAACCCAGAAATGAAGAAGCTCTCCTAGAGAGTCATTCACATGTGCAAAATGCATAATTCGTACCAAATTATGTGGTATTTGCCCAAACCCTCGTTGGATATTGGTCTCTTTACTGTACGGAAGTACCAACCTGATCGCCAATTATCTAACGTTGTAAAACAAAAGGATGAATCTCGGTGTACTCACCTACTACGATGAATCTTTGTGCATACCTTGATCGTGGGGGTATATCTTGAAGTGGGACACACTAGTATATCAGTATAATATTACCTTAACATATCATACGGGTAATGGTACTTGAAATATTCATGCAGTTTGTTTAAGTGGACAAACATACTGGTAATCATCTTGAACTGCTATTCACCAAAATTACTTAAAGAAATACTAAATAGTGTGAACACAGTTAGACTTTGTTGATATGATCTTCTTACCAGTGATTCTCACAAAAATAGAGTGTTTATTTATTTCAGAAAATATAAAAATCCAAAAAGATTTTCATTTTTCTTTAAAATTCTTAGTGTACGGAAAATGGTTGTTCATGGTGGAGTTGTTACTGATAGGGGGAGACGGTGTTAGAAGATAAGCTCAAAATTTTAAACCTTGCAGGTTATTGTGTGTTGGACAAAAAAATTGGTTGAGTGTTGTGCTGAATTGGAAGTTGCTTAATTTGTTATACAGTTTTACCATCTCTTGATTAATAATAATTTGTTTAACTTTGTTGAAAAGTTCTTATGGTTTCTCGATATGTTTGTTTTATAGTATACTGATTGAAGTAGTGTTGTTGATGAGAAGTTAAATTGTTGAGATGAGAGTTTATTGCTGCTTGGTAGAACCTCCTTTCTACAATGCAGATCGGAAGATATGAAGACATACTTGGATTGCTGACTCGAAGATTGACAGATTTGGTGATTGGATGCATCAGCTTAGGGGGAGTCTGTTGCTGACAGAATTCGTGTTGAAGCTGACGCTATCCAAAGACCAAAGTCTACGAGATTCTGAAGACTAAAGATACCTTTGCGAGCTATTTTCAAGGGGGAGTTTGTTGGTGCATTTTTTGCGACAACAGCTTATGATTTGGTCTTTGGATATAATGATCAAGACTTTGATATGAAGACTTGGAAATTCCAAGCTTATTTACAAGACAATGAAAATTCCGAGTTTGTATGGCAAAGGGGAATCCGAGTTTAGAAGACCTGATGACTCCGAGTTTGTCATGTACAAGGCTTGTCCGTGTTTGTGAAAGCCTCAAGATTTTCGAGTTTGTGTGAATGCATTGGAGTCCGAGTTTTTATCTAGCACAAATTCGGAATTGGTGTCCATGTTATATGTCCGAGTTTATGTCATTCATATTGAGTCCGAGTTTGTTTATAATTGTACGTGGGCCTAGCCCAGTTGCATGGTAACAGTGCTTGCACTAGGGTTTTAGGTAAGACACTAAAGAGACAATTGTAGAGAGAGTGGCAGAGAGTGATTTGTGAGAGAATACATAGAGAGTGGTTGTGAGGTTCTTGTGATCTTGAGTGATTGTATGTGTTTGCTAATCATAGAAGATCGGTTAAAGTATTTGTTCATGTTCTTCACCTATATTCTTGTTTCTGTGTTATTTTTTATCCATCAAGGGGATTACGCACCCTTGGTTGATTGTCAATCTCGTAATGATCCACGTGATAGGGACCTACAATTTCGTTTGGTGTAGTCTGGGCATCTTCTTAGAGTACTCTCACTATTGGATTTGCAAGAGCTTTGTGAAGGCTGCCTTCTCCTCTTTTAAGTCTCTTTTCTCTCCACAACCTGCTCAGGGGACTGAGTGGTCTGTCTAGCTTAACTTCCTCAATCTAGTAGAAATCACTGAGATGATATTTTGGGAACCTCATAACATCTTGGTCAATTTCTTGTACCACGATATCCTTTCCCTTTGAATCCTTTTTTATGCACAAACTTTGCCCTTTTTAAAGAAGTAGCATGGTCATACCACTTTCTTTTCTCTGGAAAGTTTAGAGTTTCGCTAAACACTGTTTCTCCTGATGAAGTTCTTCTTGGTAGTTCTTGTTGTTTTTCTTTACCTTTTGGAGAAGCACTGCTCAGGTTGGAGATGACAACAGGGGAACTTCAAACTTCGTCAACATCTTTGATTTTGACATTGGTGGTGGGGGACCCATTGGTGTTGGCCCTGGGTTGACTAGATGGAGTAGTTGGTTTGGAATGTGTTGGTCAGATGATCTTAGGAACCTCCAGATGTGAAGCTTCTTCAGGAATGGATTTCCTCAACTCATGGATGTCTATATTTGCCAATCTACCAACATTATATTGCATCCTCTTAACAAGTGACTTTACATCGCTCATTAGTTGAGCATTCTTCTTTTCCTCTTCATGCACCTTTTCAAATTCTGCTCTGTTTTGATCTTTCTATGCTGCCCATTCATTCACCAATTTTTCAAGTGCATCTGTCAGACTGTTGTTGCTTGCTCTTAGACTGCTGATTTCTTCCAGAATTTTACCAGAACTTGTTGACTCTCTTGTTTCAACAGTTTCCTTGATTTGTGCTTTGATGTTCTCCATTTCTTCGAACATTCTCTTGAAGTCTACTGTGAGTTTGTTGTTTTCTGGTGCACTTTCTGATAATTGCTACATGGTTTTCAGATCTTCAGTGTTTTTCTCTGTTTGGCTTCTGATTGCTTCCACTGACTCTGACAAAACCTTCATATCAAACTGACTCCTCTTTTCCTCTAGCAGCATATTCAATTTTGCTTCAACTGGTGATTCTGTTTCTTTGGTTGTTGTGTCTGCACACACTTTGATGACTTTGTCTAGGACATTGTCAAGTTGTTTTTTTTAGATGACTGGTATTTCAGTGGGTAAGGATGGTGGAACAACAGATGATCCTGCTACTAAACCAGCAGAAGACACACTTGCTGCTGTTGTTAAAGGGTTAAATTGGTCAAAAGACCAATTTTGTACACCTGTACCAAGATTGTGAAACTCATTCACATCTGGAATTTCCTCACTTCCTGGAATCATTCTAGAGAATGATCCTTTGTGAGTTGTTGAGAAAAACTTATTTTTCTCTTCCAGGTTTCCTTGATCAGAGGTTTGATCTCTACCTGTTGCTATCTCAAACTCCTCCTCACCAATTGATTTGGAGCCAAGATTTATGGAACTGGTAATCACCTCATTTATTGCGCTTGGTTTTCTAAATTCCATTCTATAACTTCCTTGAATAGATAATCTGAATCAATGGAATTTCTAGCAATAAATAAAGAGGGATTAGTCTGAGCACCTGATCCGGCCACATGTGATTCTGCTGTGTGATGTGCTTCTGTTTCCTGATTCTGCTCCACTTGGTCATCAACTTCCATTGGTTCTGGTGAAACTATGATGCTCTGGTGCTAAACCTCCTCTGCTTTATCAGTTTCTGGTCTAACAGATCCTTGATTATCATCTTCTGGCGAAGAGCTGCTGTCATATACTTCGATGTGCTCTTCTTTTCTTTTTAAAAGTTCTTCATGTGATCTCTGATATGGTGAGTCTTCTGCTATCAGACATAGCATGCTTTCTGTTAAAATGGGCACATCACTGTTAGATTTCCATCCTTATGTTGCACACCAAGGTTTCATAACATGTGACTTCCAGATGTTTTCTGATGAAAGAAGCTCCACATTCCTTTCTTCAAATGTCTCAGCGATGATGATTGACCAAAACCTAGGGTAAGGTAGATGGGAAGTAATTCTACCAGATTTGGTCAGAACAGATCTTTTCATCAGATTAAAGATCTTAGTTCAATGATCAGTATTGTACCCAGTGATGAGTCCATACATGATTGTAAGAATAGTTTGTTTTATCTGATCAGTACCCCCTATTTTTGAAGTTAAGCATTTGTTGAGGGTTTCTATCATGACTTGCAGGAAGGCAGGTAGCTCGTTTCTCTTGAATTCTTCGATCTTTGTGATTCTTTCTTGTAACCCAGTTCAATAAACTGCTCAATCAATTCTTCTTTCTTTGGTGCTTCAATATAGTTACCATTGATTGGGAGTTCCATACATTCCCTGATTTTCCTTGGGGTAATGGTAATTGATATGCTTCCCCAAAGATGAGTTGTGACTTGGTCATCTCTGGCTTCCTTGAGTGTGTTAACAAGTTGTTGTAGGATGATATCCGGTACATCTTTGGTTTTAGTCATAGCTTGAGCAATCACACTTTAGCAGAAATTCAACCAAAATTTGACATTTTTCATTGTATTCCAAGCGTTCAACATTCATCATAAGGTTGTTGTCTTTCATTGGCAGGAATTCATCTTCCCTGATGAATGGAACTTCATATTCGACTGCTGGGATATTGAGGTTCACAGTGTTTGGTACGGCCATGGTGAGTTTGGAGGTGAATTTTTTCTTTTCAAAAAACCAAAAAGGTTTTTATGGCTTTGGGAGTTTTGGCGTTGTAGGTGAAGATCTCGTCCTTTTGAATTGGATATTTATAAGATTTGTGGGGACAAAGATCATGGGTTGGTTAGTATTTGAGATGATTAATGACAAGTTAATGGTGTTTTAACTTAATCTGAACCATTTTTGAGCTTTTAATATATCCACAATATATCTCCAATAATTTCGAACGTCTCTGGATTTTGATTGGTGAATACTAACGGCTATGTGGTACCTTTTGGGTCCCTTTTTCATAGAAAGGTCCAGTAATATTCTTTTCTAGAAACTGACATCCTTCCCCATTTTTGAAAGGCAAAATTTCTTCTGATGACGTAATCAGAAAATATGTCAAATTTTCTGATGTAGTGTGAGTTGGATTTCTGATCTTATCTTCTATCAGAAGTCATCAAAATTGAGTGTTCCCTCTGGATAGAGTGTTTTCTCATTTTTTTAGGATGAGAGGGGATGAGTGGGGCATCGGAAATTGTACTTGCAACTTGTAGTCTTGTTAAGCTCCTCGTATTTCCCCTTTTTTTTAAAATATTTTGATTTGTTTAGAAAAGAAGGTTTTGACTCTTTTGAACATCAACAGAAAAGTTCATGGGTTTTAACTTTTTAAAGCAAGGAGATTGATCAGATCTGAAAGATAACTTACCAGATTTTATGAATTTTTCAAACTTTAGTCAAGATGAGTTCATCAGAATCTTAAAATTTTCACCAGATGATTATCAGATCTGGATAATTTCACCAGAAGACTGCTTGTGGTTCTTTGTTTCAACAGATCTGATGGTACTTCCTCTTTTTGTGATTTACCCATTTTGTATTTCCCCTTCTTTTTAATATATATATATATATATATATTTATATACACACATAGAATATTTACATCTAGATTACTTAAAAGAAAGGAAAACTTACGAAAAAAAAAAGAAATTAATCTACATTAAAAATAAGTTCAGCAAAAACCCACAAAAAGGCCACAAATCCGGTATTGTTTGGAGTTGGTACGAGACTGGCATTGTGAATATTTTCTTGAAAGATCATCTCAACTCTAGGGTACCAGTTCGGAACTAGCTGATAGTGATTACCCTTATTAAGAAACGAGGATAAATAAAAAATGGTTGGTGTGAGTGCAAGTTGGTCACAAAATCTCTCATCGGGTATTGAGAGAAGTTGTATGGATCGTCTTGCACTATCGCATGCACAATCTCCATAAACTTGTACGAGACTTCATGAAAGTTTACAAACTTTCTAGAAAAACTTACCCCAAGCTGAGTGACCAGGAACTGCCATGGCTTGATGAACCTGAACTTGCTGATTCCTCTTGCATGGTTCTCCCAGTGATATCCCATCTAGGTTAGGGTGTTCTTAAGTGCTTTGTGAATGAAGGTGGTGACGTTGTTGTTATCATTGAGGTTTAGAACCTCCCTGATGGCTTCTTTGCTTAGGACTATGTCACTTCCCATCACTTGACTCTTAATGCTAACGTTTCTTCCTTGGAAGATAATTTGAGCATTAAACCTATACTCTTGCAATATATCTGGATGGATCCAAATATATGCTGATAAAGCATATGCCAGAGGACTATTCAGCAGCATGGCAAGGATGACACCGCAATCTTCCCATGCTGGACCATCAAGATTCCTTCGAATCCTCATGTTGTGAGTTTGGTGGAGTGGGAGTGGAAAGAGTGAGATATGGTGAGCCATTGTTAGGGTTTGGAAGGTGAAAAGGTCTTTTAGGGTTTCTGACCAAAAGGAGGAAGATGAAATTGACAGATGAGATGAAAAGTGGTAGTTATTTATAAGTGAAAGTGATGGTTTTGCCATAAATGGCTCCTACCAACTTAGATTTTTATCCCCGTTTTTCTTTATTGCTAATATCCTTTGTCAGAGGCATAAAGAATATAGTGAGATAAAAAATTTCTCTTCATTTGTGATCTAGGTGGCTATTTTCGAAGAAATTATCATCATTACTAGTACAGATATTTCTTTTCTCTATAAGTATTGATGAGTAAGCATTGAAGATTAAGAGAGAGTGTGTGTGTGTGCATTGAATTTTTGTTCATAAATTTTACTTTGTGATGCAACCATCCCTAAGCCAAAGAGATTTTATTAGATTTTTGAATTTTGTTTTGAAAGAAAAATAACAAAAATAAATGAAAAGGTTTTGAAGAAAAAAATGTATGATTGTTGTGCTTTTGATGTGCATGTATCGAATTTGTTAGAAAAAGATAACAAAAATAATGAGTTACATCAAATTTACTGGGTCAAATCTGATAAATCACCAGATTTCTGGTGGATTTATGCCGTTTCTAATGAAGTATCATAATTTTTGACAGAATTCGGATCAACTTCTAATGAATCAAAATTTTCTTTCTTATGTGACAAGACATTTTCTGGTGTGGCTTCGTATCTCATGTTAACCATGCCCCATTTACTGACCAAAACTTATGTCTCTTTTCATCAAGAGGTTTTGTGAAAATGTCAGCAATTTGTCTTTCAATTTGTACAAAATACATTTCAATTTTACCTTTTTCCACATGGTCTTTTATGAAGTGATATCTGACGTCAATGTGTTTAGTTCTGGAGTGATGTACCGGATTTTCTGTTATGTCAATTACACTCTTTGAATCACATAATATAGGAATTATTGTCAGATTAACTCCATAGTCCCTTAGCTGAGTTTGCATCCATAGCACTTGTGAACAACAGCTTGCTGCTGCCACATATTCTAATTCAGCTGTTGATTTGGATACACATTTTTGTTTCTTGCTTGCCCAACAGACTAATTTATCTTCCAACATTAAATAGGCTCTAGATGCGCTTTTTCAGTCAAGTTTGCATCTTGCATGATCTGCAACTGTGTATGCTATTAGTTCTAAATTTATATCTTTCGGATACCATAGACCAAGATCTGATGTGCCTTTTAGATATTTAAAAACCCTTTTTACAGCTTTCAAGTGGGACTCCTTAGGATTACATTGGTATCTTGCCAAAAAAACATGTGGAGAACATTATGTCTGGTCTACTGGCTGTTAGATACAACAATGATCATATCATTCCCCTGCAGGTTTTAATATCAACACTTTTTCCATCTGGATCAGAATCAAGTTTTTTTTCCAGTGGCCATGGGAGTTTTTGAGGTAGAGAAATTTTCAAGTGAATACTTTTTTCAAAATTGTTCTGACATATTTTTATTGACTCAAGAATATGCCATCACTTCGTTGTTTTACTTGTAAACCCAAGAAAAAGTTTAATTCACCCATCATGCTCATCTCAAAATGGCTGGTCATTAATTTTTCAAACTTTTTGCAAAATTTTTTCATTGGTTGATCCAAAAATGATGTCATCAACATAAATTTAAACCAACAAAATGTGTCCCTTATGAGTTTAAAGAAAGAGGGTGCCTTTTGTGAAGCTTGAATTGATTAAGAAGTTTGAAAGAGTTTCATACCATGCTCTTGGAGCTTGCTTCAACCCATACAAGGCTTTGTTTAATTTATAAACATGCTTTGGAAATTCAGGGTCAACAAAGCCTTTGGGTTGTTGCACATACATTTCTTCCTCAATCTTACCATTCTGAAATGCCGATTTCACATCCATCTGATAAACTTTGAAGTCTTTTGATGCAGCATAGGCAAGGAATATTCCTACTGCTTCCAATCTGGCAACTAGTGCAAAGGTTTCATCATAGTCTATGTCTTCTTGTTGACAATAACCTTTTACCACAAGTCTTGCCTTGTTCCTTGTTATGATACCCTGTTCATCAGATTTGTTCCTAAATACCCATTTTGTTCCAATGACAGATTTGTCAGTTGGTTTAGGTATCAGATTCCATACTGGATTCTTTACAAATTGGTCAAGCTCTTCTTGCATTTCACCCAATCTGAGTTATTGAGTGCTTCTTTGACATTTTTTGGTTCTATCATGCTTAGGAAACCAGCGTATAGACACTCACGTGTAGTGGCTGTCTTGTTTTGACACCTTCTTATGGATTCCCAATTATGTTTGATTGGGAATGACTTTTGATCCATCTACAATTGTTGTGTGAACTTGATTATTCTGATGGTTCTGTAGCTTCCACTCGATCAGCCACCTCTGTTGTATTGAGAGGATCAGAATTCTGATGCTCAATTTAATTTTCTGATGAATTTCCAGAATTCTGATCATCTTGTGAATTTTCTGGTGAAGGCGACAGATTTCCTGCAGGGTTGGTACATGACTGATTTTTGAATAAAACTCTGTTTGTGTAGTCACTTTCTAGAAGTTCTTCAGTTAATTGATTTAGAAGATGTTCAGGATTTTCTTGTTGATCAGAAAAGTTTATTTCTCTTAGAATTTCATCAGAAGCCTCTGTTTCTGACGAATCATCAAATGATACATATAAACTTTTTCTTATTGTCCTGGTGGTTGAAATAAAAACTCTATAAATTTTTGAGGATAATGAGTAACCAAGAAAGATACCTTTTTCAGCCTTTCTATCAAATTTCTCAAGACTTTCAAAATCATTAAACACAAAACATCTACATCCAAAGGTATGTAAAAATTTTGTATTTGGTATTCTTCCATTTATGATGTTGTATGGTGTTTTTTGATGTCTTTTGTTTATGATAGATCTGTTTTGCGTAAAACAAGCATTTGTAATTGCTTCAGCACAAAAGTAAGTGGGCAGTTTAGCATAAGCAAGCATGGTTCTTGCCGCTTCTACCAAGGTTCTATTTCTTCTTTCCACAACTCCATTTTGTTGTGGAGTTCTTGGAGCAGAAAAATCATGAGAGAATCCTTTGCTAGATTAGGAAAGTCACAAGTTTTGAATTCTTGAATTTTGTTCCATTATCATATCTGATCCTTCTGACATGCAATTCTAACAGATTTTCTATTTTTTCTGATGAAGTTGATGATCAGATCTGGGGTTCCACTTTTCTTTCTTAGAAACTCAACCCAAGTGTACCTTGAGTAGTCATCTACAATGACCGAAATGTATTTCTTGCCAGAAAAACTTGTCGTTCTTACAGGTCCACAAACGTCCATATGCAAAAGTTCCAAATTTTGTGTTATTGAAGATTCAGAAATTGTTTTATGTGAGCCTCTCTTTTATTTTCTTAGTTCAGAGGCTTCACATATTTTATCCTTTTTGGAGGATATAAATGGTAGTCCTTTTACTAAACCCCTTTTTTGCTAATTGGTTTAGATTTTTGAAATTTAAGTGGGCTAATCTTTTATGCCACAACCAACTATTGCCTATATTTTCTTTTGAAAATAAGCATAATTGAGGGTACTCAATTTCCTCTTTAAAATCAAAGTAATAGATAGATTTTCTTATTCTTTTCTCACTCAAATATATTTTGTTATCATCTAGACCAATCAACAGGCATTTTTCTAGTAAAAGAGTTACCTGGAAACCTTTGTCACAAAATTGACCATAGCTTAGTAGGTTGTATTTTAAACCTTCTACATAAGCTACTTTCTCAATGGTCAAAGATCCATAGTTAATGCAACCATAACCCAACGTTCTCCCCTTTACCCCATTTCCAAAATTTACTAATTTACCTAGCTTTGAAACAAAATTACTGAGTAAGCTCCTATCCCCAGTCATGTGCTTGGAGCTTCCTGAATCGCAGTACCAGATCTGCTGCACATGATGGTCCTGAAATGGTAAAGTTAGAGTTTTTTTGGTACCCAAACCTGTTTGGGCACTTTTTCTGATGAAAATTTGCTTGAAATTTCCTCTTCTAATGTGTAGTTTTCATCAGATTTCTGATTTCTGTTAACTACTGAGCCACTAACAGACTGTTTGTTTTTTGAGAGATGTTGTTGAATTAGCTTCAGTATTTCAACAAACGTACAATCTTCTTTGTCAGAATCTTTTGACATTCTTGACTGTGATGGAAGATTAGCAGATTTTTGGAATTTTGGATGAATTCTTCTTGAATTCTCTAAAAAAGAGTTTGTTTTGATTCATGCCTTTTTCCTTTTGAGTTGTATTTTGTTGATAAGGAAAAACTATCAAAACTCATTGATTTGTATGACTCGGCATCAGATTTTGATGTAATTTTTTCAGAATTCTGATCTGATGCCTTTACAAAGGTAGTGGGATTTCTGATGTTTGTCTTTACATATCCCAGGCATTCTCCTTTGTTTTTAGGTGTTGTTTCAATAAAGTTTATGAACTATTTTGCTTGTTAAAAACCTTTTACATTGATTTCTTTGTTATAAAATTTTTTGTGTAGATCCTTTCTTTCATTTTCGTAAAATTTAATTTTTGCTTCTTTTATCAGATTCTCCTCAATTAGTAACTGATTTTCAATAATTACTTTATTCAACATTTTTTTGCAAATCATCAGCTTTTTGTTTTCCAAGTTTTATTTCTCTTGTAGGTTCACAAAATTTGTCTTAAGTAGGGATGGCAATGGGTCGGGTTTTGGACGGGTTTAGGTAATCCCAAACCCAAACCCGGTTAGATAAGCTTGTCCCAAACCCGTCGGGTTTCTAGCAGGTAAATACCCATCGGGTATCGGGTATGCCCGTGGGTTTCGGGTAAACCCGTTAATTTAAAAAATTACCCATTGTGTATACCTAACCCAAAACCCATTGGGTATCTGTCGTGTAACTATTAATTAGTTACATTAAATATTATCACTATAAAAATTTATGAAATAATTACAGTATATACGAAATAAAATACCTGCATGTATAAAAAGTTGGTGTATCATATATATACATATTTAAAAATATAAAAGAAATTATGTCGGGTATACAATCGGGTAAACGAGTACACTTTATCGGGTAATTGGGTCGGTTAAACGGGTATATTACCAAATCCCAAACCCGTCCTGAAGAAACACCGGATCTAATTGACCGGAATCAGATCAGATCTATGGTTAGGGTTTCCACATAAAAGGTTAATCCTCCGGTTGTTCGCCGTACAGAAGTAATATTCCGATGAACGCTACAAAACAAAGCATCGTTAGACTCGCCAGGGAGAATGGGGGTTCTCTCCGTGACCACCCTCCGGCGTGAGAATAAGTACAGGCTTATCAGAAATAGTTAAAGTGAAGTAAGAGAGAGAGTAAGTGAGAGTGAATGAGATTGCTTGTACCTAAAGTTACTTATTTATAACCGGATTTTAGTACCAAAATGTAAGAGAGGAAAACTTAACGGAATCTTTTCCATTCCATTAAGCATTGAGATGGACGTTTACTGCACACGGATCGACCCTGCATCGACGGCCAAGGAAAAGCCACGTGCCGCTACGAGATCGTTCTCTTTTTAATCCGCGAGCATGCCATCATCGTGACCCAACCGAATGCCTCATATCATGCCACGTGTCATTCGGTTACAACTGAATGATGCCTTTGCACGATTGGGCTTTAAATTCTTCTATAACATTTTACAGTTGTTTCCCTCTGAATTGCTGCCACGTGTCCTTTCTGTTGTAACAGAAAAGATTCCTTTTGCTCTGATCAGGATCCTTGCGCGCGGAAGTCATCTGATAAGAAATGTACTCAAGCTTAATGTTTTCCTTGCGCAAGTCCGCGTGGGGTAGTTAAATGATTGTTTTCCTTCTCAGATGTCCGGCACATAGAAAAGTGAGGTTTAATTCTTATATTATAGTCTGTGCAAGGTCTGCTTTGGATAATAATGGGTATGGTCTTTTGCTCGGCGCAAGGTTTTTGGGACCATACCCCTTCAAGTCCCCCCAGTCCAGTGTTGCTCTGATGTGCTGCGGCCGAGAGGTGGAGCACTGGACTAATTAAAATATGTTTTATAGATGCGTGGCCTTTGTGAACCAGCTTTGTATTTTCTTGAATGGATAATGTTTGAAGAATTTTGAATTTTGAAAGCAACCTGTGTTGTGACGTGACCATGTGTCAGGTGGTTGGTGAAAAGCACGTGCTATGGTGACGTTCTGAGCACTGTGTGACAGCTGTCAACAGTGTCAGATGTACAACATTAATTACATGACGGTCTTTGCGAGTGTACACGCGCGTGGGGACAGTTACTGTTCCCCACTCGCCCCTCTATATGCCTAGGGGCGACTTCCCAGGCATTGATTGTAATGCCATAAAATCACCATTTTGTGAATCATCGTTCCTGTGCTTTCAAAAATCCTCTTTACTTCTTCCTTTTCTTCCTGAGTTCTGCAAAACCTTTTCTTTTTCACGATTCAAGATCATTTAACATCCTTATTTGTTCATAGATCTATTCATGGCCACCAGTTCTAAGCCTGAAGATCCATCAGATTTGTCGTCGACTTCATCGCTGCCGACGTTAAAATGGAGCCGGAGCGCTTTTGATAGTCTTGTTGGCAATTTCAAGTTTCCAACGACATAGGATGCCAGATATCCTAGTGAGACGTACACGGCGGCGAATGCTCTGGCAGGATACATCACATTGTTTTGGGATTACTTTGTAGAGGGCAACTTTCGACTTCCAGTGACCCACTTTCTTTTAGAAATTCTTGACTTCTATAAATTTCATATATCCGAGTTGAACCCGATGGGATGGTACGAATCCGTCACTTTGACTTTATTTGCAGATCTATGAACATCCTTCCCACCGTCGACAGATTTAGGGTTTTTTATCAATTACATTGCTCATTAGGGTTTTACTCATTCCAACAACGTCTACCGGAAAAAAGATTATTGCTTACTCCACCCAAGTCTTACCATGATTGGAAGCAAAATTTCTTTTATATCAAGGCTGCCGTGATACCGACGAAGATGACGTTTCGAGGAGGAGAAGAGATTGAGCTAGAGACAAAGGCAATCCCAACTGATGAGATGTGGTACCAGGATTTAAAGGATGTGCCAAACATTTTGTTGCCAGAAAGGGCATTGGTTGCTGCTGGGATGAGCATGCTTTGAAAAGCTGATCGTCGTGAGAAACCAGTATATGTCGAAGAAGGCATAGGTAAGTTATTATTCTATGCATAATATATTTATACATTCACATTTTCATACTTGCGCTTTGCTGCAGTTACTTCTTTATACGTGGTCTCTTTTAAAAGAGATAAAGGTAAGATGGAAGTAAGGCCACTTGGCGCGGACGAAGCACCTTGGTTTGAGCAAATCCTGGGGAATTTTGAACTGCCTAAGATAGAAGAGCTCAGGGCACAGTCCTCCTCAACTGCTGGTATGTAAGCTTTACTTAAACAATGCCTGAGTTAATATTGCAATATTGCCGCTAACGAACGTTAAGTCTGAGTAATATTGCAATATAACTTATGGCATGATTTGCCTTGTTTGATTAAACAAATAGGTGATTTGTCAAACTTGGGCGTAGGGCTAGATTTCAAAAAGAAAAAGAAGCCTACTCTTACCGTTCCACTGCCCAAGAAGCCAGATATTCTCGCGCCTAAGGCACCTAACAACCTTAAGGCGGAGATCAAGAAAGGTACGCGCCTTGTATCTGATACATGGTGTGATTACATGGTGGTGTCTGACTCTTTAGAAGGTCTTGCGCCTGTAGGTTTAAAGAAACCTAAAGCTGAACCGGTGGACATAGCAGAAATTCCTGCAGCGAACCCAGATGATATACCCTCAAGTCCAAATGTATTACTGAACCGCTCGTCCAAGAAGAGGAGAAGCGCAGATCTTGATCCACCAGTACCTCCACCAAAGAAAATAATAAGGGCAAGGATCGGGAAGAAGAGCAATCTGGATGCTCTTGCTGAGAAGTTTTCTCCTGGTAAGTATCTTAAACATTTTCTTCATATATCGCAAACCTTTCTCATTTGTATTGTGTTTACAGAAAAAATTGTGAAAGCAACTCAAACATCTTAGACATCATCGACCCCAACAACGCATCAATCGGAAGTTGAAGGCTCCACAAAGGGTGATGATGTTCATACTGAAACAAAGAGCAGTGATCCAGAACCTTATGTTCCTGATATGCCGAAAAAACTGCTCCAGAAGAAGAGCAAACAAAAGTATCTGTTTAAGACCCTGCTGGCGAGCAGGTAAAAAATACTGCCCCAACTGGTGTTGTCGAAACACAAATTGTTGATGAGCCAAAAAACGATTCTATCCCTCCACCGTCAAATCCATAAAAGATAGCCACTGGTAGCCATTCAAAGAATATTGGCTCGTCATCTACTGCGCATAACTTTGACTCATATTTTGATGACCCAGCAGATGAGTCCCCCATCCGCCCCGAAGAGACTCTTGGGGATTATTATTATCGCTCATATTCTGTAAAGCGAGCCTCCACCATCCATCAACCAGTATGGAAACTTAAACAAAGCGATACCTTTACCGACCTGCAAGCTTGCAGAGAATGGTATAAGGGCATATATCCTCCGGCGGAGGTTAAGCGTCAAGAAGAAAACACTCATGAACAAACATATCAAGTGTATTTGCTAGAGACGGCGCAAGCTTCTTCTACTACCCATAGAATCATGCGCGAATGGCGTAGTATGAATAAGGATTGGGATGAATTTGAATCTAAAAAATTTAAGGTTGGGTTGGAGGAGGAGAGGGTGAGAAAAATGCTTGTTGATCTGGAGGCTGAGAAAGCCTAATTTAATGATGAGAAGAAGACTGAAGAATGGTCTGCGCTCGGGTGGAAAAAGAAGGCGGAGGCCAAAGCTGCGCTTCTTGCCACTGAGCGCAAGAGATGGTTAGAGGCATGTGAGCGCGACAATAATGAAAAAATTTCTCCTCGCAATGAGATTGAAAAATTGAAGAAAGAGAAAGCTGATGTCGTTGCGGCTGCTGATGAAGCCCCCGTTCACATCGTGACAGGAGTGAGCAAAAAGAAGGAGAGACGTGAATGACTCTTTTGCTTAGAGATAAGGAAATTGCTGATCTTACCACTATGTTCTTTGATCAGGAACAAATACGAGCGAAACTTGACTCCTTGAGGAAAGATGTCAAATTGAGTCAGGTTGAGAAGGTCGAGCTGACACGCCGTATAACCGAAGGCGAAAAGAAAATTGAAGAAACGAAAGTCGCTCGTGCTACTGCGGAAAGCGTCTCAGAATCTCTGTTGAACAACCTTACATGGATGCAACAATACGAAATTGTAAAGGTAAGTGAGGGGCCACTTTGTAAATATATACAGCTTACTGTTTATTTATTCTGATCCTTGTATCTTTTTTCTTTATAGATTACCAATTCAATTTGAACTCCACTGAGCTTGATGAAGCAGTAGCGCAATTGATGGTGTCGGTGAGAAGTGACGGCTATACACAAGTTTACAACGATTACTCAGCCCATGTTTCGCATGCATTACGAGTAAAATGGGACAACAGCCGATCAGCCACACATGGACAAAACACCAGCGCAGCTTTTACCTCGGCTAAGGAGAGATATGATCATTTGCAAATCCCGATCATGGACCTTGTTGATAATGCACTGCCTCATGCTGACTTCGTTGATCGCCTGAAGGAATCTTTGCAGAAGCGGAAGAAGAAGAAGGCGTAACGAAGGCTCCAGAATAGGATTGGCCTTGTTACCATTAACACATGTTTGTGTAATTTTTATTTTGAATTATGTGACTTTGTAACACAGGCTTGTGTTATGTACAGTTGCGCTTTTGCGCACGTACTTAATATGTTAATGTAATATATTTGGAGTACAATATGTGCATGGGTATAATTACTTGTTTAGGTAAAGACAAATGACCATAATTGGCTAACTCATGTGTGAGCATAAATAATGTGTTACCTTGTAGCTCATGAGTGTTTTATGACAGCCTTAGTGTTTTTGTTTTTCCAAAGTAATTACATGCATTTGTAAACAATATATTCATAAAAGTAAGATGTAAGTAGCAGCAAAATAGAATTTCATTGATAAAGCATTAAGCTAATTCTGCCACTAAGATTACAAATAAGCTACTGTAAGTAGTCTCCTGCAAGGCGCGAGGCTATTTGCATTGAGAGAGCTGGCATTACACATAGCAACGGCGTAGTTGTTGGGCATTCCAGGTTCGAGGAACGCTGGAAGCGTCCATGTGCTTTAGAGTATAAGCGCCTTTGCCAAGGACTTCATTTATTACGTAGGGTTCCTCCCATCGCGGAGCTAACTTCCCCGGTTTCTCAGTGTTGGATGCTTCATTGTCTCAAAGGACGAAATCCCCTGGTAAGAAGGTACAAATGCCCACCCTTTTGTTGTAATACTTTTCTAACTGGGATTTGTACTTTGCTTCGCGTATGGCTGCATTCTCGCGCCTTTCTTGAATCACGTCAAGATCCATACGTCTTTGTTCTTCATTATTCTGTTTTTCAAGAGCCAGCATCCTTGGAGATGGGAGGCCAATCTCAGCAGGAATTATTGCTTCCGTTCCATAAACTAGACTGAACGGAGTTTCTCCCGTGCTTGTCTTGGGCATAGTACGGTGTGCCCATAATATGCTTGGAAGTTCGTCCACCCATCCCCGCCGCATCATGCCAAGGCGGGCCTTGATGCCATCAACCAGCTGTTTGTTGATACTTTCCATTTGTCCATTACCTTGGGGATGAGCGACGGAATTGAAGACATGCTCAATTTCCATTTTGCGCATCCATTTTTTAAGTTCTTCGGAAGCTAAGTTTGTTCCGTTATCGGTGACAATGCGCATCGGCAGCCCAAACCGGCAGATAATATGTTCCTAGATAAATTTTCTGATCACCATAGCTGTTGTTGAGGCTAAAGGCTTCGCTTCAACCCATTTGGTGAAGTAATCCACAGCAACTACAATAAATTTCACTGCGCCTGGCGCATCGGGGAAAGGGCCAACCAGATCAATGCCCATTGTTGAAAAGGCCAAGCAGTGGTTACTGGGATAAGTGGATTCTTTGGGCGCAGGGTTTTTGGAGCATGTCTCTGTCAAGATATGCACTTGCGTAGAGTCTCAACTGCATCTAAATGCATCCCTGGCCAGTAGTACCCTGCGCTCATAACTTTGGCGACAAACATGCGCGATCCGGCATGTATGCCACATAAACCCTCGTGAATTTCTCTGATTAAATACCGTGCATCATGCCTCTCAACGCATCGTAATAGAGGTCCCATATATGGCTTTCGGTACAAAATACCATATGTCATTTCATAATTCAGAGCTTTACATTGAATCTTTCGTGCTTCTGCCTTGTTCTCAGGAAGCGATCCATGTTGTAAGAACATGATTATTGCAGACATCCATGATGAAGTTCCGACTTCGACCATACTTACATGTTTAAGCGGAACAAATGGATTTCAGAGAACCTCGAGTATATCCTCTTTTGCCAAATGCTTGAAGCTGGTTGCTGCAAGCTTGCTTAGTGCATCAGCGTGCTTGTTCTTGCTTCGATTAACATGCACTACTTTAAATTTCTTGAATTTGCTGATCAATGCCTTTGCTTGTTCCACATATAAGGCCATAACGTCTCCTTTTGCATCGTATGCACCAATAATCTGCTCAGCCACAAGTAAGGAATCTACATGTGCTGTGAGGTTTGTTGCTCCCATTTTGATAGCAAGGCGCAAGCCCGCTAAGAAAGCTTCATATTCAGCTTCATTATTGGTACTCTTGTGAAATCAAGACCAATGGCATATGTAAATTCCTGATTGTCAGAATTTACCAATCGAAGACTTGCTCCAGCACCATCGCTATTTGAAGTACCATCAGTAAATAAGACCCAAGCTCTATCATCAGCTATAGGAACTGGGTTTTGAACTGCTTCGCATTCTTCGATTTTTCTGTTGGTACTTCAGTAATAAAATCAGCTAATATTTGCCCCTTGATGGCTGGGCGTGGCTTGTATAAAATATTGTAATCTCCCAACTCAATTGCCCATTTTGCATGACGTCTCGATACGTCAGGCTTTGATAAAATTTGCCCCAAGTGATAATTTGTCAGCACGGTAACTACGTGACCCGTAAAATACCTGCGCAACCTGCGCAAAGCATGAACAAGGGCAAGAACCGACTTTTCCATGATAGAATATCTTGTTTCTGGATCATTCAACATCTTGTTTATGTAATAAATTGGGGTTTGAACCCCTTCGCGCTCAACTAGTAGAACTGCACCTACTTCCATATCTAATGCAGCAAGATAAAGAATCATTGGCTCTTTCTCAAGCGGAGCAGTAAGTGTTCGGAGTTTTATTAAATAGTTCTTCATATCCTGGAAAGCACACTCTCCTTTAGGAGTCCATAAGAATTCATTCTTCTTGACGCAATTGCGCAACGTATGAACGAATGGATAAGATTTTGTAGCATGATTGGCTAAAAAGCGGTTAAGAGTTGCCAATCTTCCTGCCAATCTTTGCATTTCTTTAACATTCGCGGGAGAAGGCATTCGCTGAATTGCTTCAACTTTGTCAGGATTTACTTTAAAACCATCTTTTGTGACGATGAAACCGAGAAATTTGCCCTCTTCCATACCAAATGAGCATTTACTTGGGTTTAAATTCAGGTTAACTTTGCGCAATGAGTCGAAAGTCCTCTGAATATTTGCTAACATTGTTTCCTGAGTATGACTCCTGATGACAAGATCATCGATGTAAACTTTGACTGTAACCCCAATATCATCACCAAAAACTGTATCCATAAGTCTCTGGTACGTGGCTCCAGCATTGCGAAGACCAAAGGGCATTTTTGTGTAACAAAAGATGCCTCTCCGTCCGAAAAGCCGTTTTGTCCTCATCCTCTTTTTTCATTAAGACTTGATGGTATCCTTTGTAACAATCGAGGAAACACTTCCATCGGAATGACGCTGGGGAATCCACTTTCTTATCGATTTCAGGAAGAGAATAACAATCTTTAGGGCATGCTTTTTCAGATCTTTAAAGTCTACGCACATGCGCCAACCACCATTTTGTTTTTGCACCATGACTGGGTTTGCCACCCAGGTTTGGTATTTAACTTCACGTAGGATTCCGGCATCCAATAATTCTAAAACTTGTCTGTTCATTGTGCGAGTTTTTTCTGGCCCTAAGCTGCGCTTTTCTGAACCATGGGTTCTGCTGATGGGAAGACATTTAAACAATGCTCCGCCACATCGCGCGGGATGCCAACCATATCAGCAGGCGTCCAGGCGAAAATATCCTTATTACGAAACAATAACAGCTTGAGCTTTGCACGGATTTCTGGGGTTATGCCGGACCCAAAAGAATTGTCTGTTAAGGATGTTTGGTGTTAAGTACCCATTTTTCAGGCTCATTTGGAGACACAGGTTTTGAAGCCTTGGCCACTGGTTCTTCAATAGACATTATTTCTTTGCACGTGTACATAATAGCGATGCTGTTTGATGTTAGGAAACCACAAGAATCATGTGGAGCAGATGTAACCATGCTAAAATCACGTTGCGGGCGTCGTCCCAATAAGACATCATGGCGAGAAGTCGCCGACATTACCATAAAATTCACCTTAATGGTTCACGAATGTTTTCCGTCTGAGAGGGTGCCAGGAAAAACTATCTGTCTTAGAGGAAAAACAGCCTCATTGCAGAACCCAGTTAAGGGAAATCAACTGGTTCCAGGAGTGCCTTATCCTCTGGATCCAATTGTTTAAAACATTGCTCATATATAATATCCATGGAGCTCCCAGGATCTATAAACATATAATCAGTCTGATAATGCCCGAAAATACCTGTAATTACTACTGGACATTCTTCCTGCGGTCCTCCAGGAACAATGGGAAAAATCACTTGTTGCTCGCGCCATTTGTCATTTCGAAAACGTTGATAGTTGCGCTTGTGCGTTGTACTTCCCTGAATCATAGAAACTTGCTTCATTTTCTTGTTGTTTGGACCCTCATCCCCGCGCTTAAGTTGTCTAAATTCCTTGTGCACCGACTGTAATAAGTGTGTGAGTTTGCCACTCTTCAAAGCTTTTTCTATCTCTGTGAGCAAGCTGATACAATTATCAATTGTATGCCCCGTATGTGACACCCAGCTATTTAGGCTGTCCCGTACAAATGTAACACGTGTCATGAATGAATAAAAGGCGGTATTTGATTATTTATGATGTTTATATATGGTATTTGATGTGTTGGTAAATCCAAAGTTTGATAAAAATTACGTTGGCAATTTTAAGATAAACGCTTATCGCGTAACGGTTAAAATGTGAAACGAACGTCGGTGACCGCCGAATAATGTTAAAATCCCAAAAATAGTCCTTTATGAGTTAAATAATATATTTAATCATAATCGTGAGGAAAAATTATTTAAAACGCTAAGAAACTCTATTTTTCGAGTTTAAGCGCGATACTGCGCGTATCTGACAAAATACTGTCAACACAGCCAATTCAGGGCAACCAATAATTATTATAGTAATAATTTGACAATTTTATTTTTATAGAATGATAAAAATAAATTAAAACCCTTAAAATCTCTATTTTGCGAATTTAAGTGCGTACTGCGCAACACAGCGCGCATAGTGCCAAATACCGACAACGTAACTGGTCCAGACAAATAAAATATTGGTTGGTAATATTTTGGGGTGTTTATTTTTATAGAGCGCTGAAAATAATTTAAAACGCGTTAAAACGCAATTAAACGCTAGATAAAATACCCGGTAGCCAGTTAAATACCAGTTTTTAGTCTATATATACAATATATATGAATATATGCGTGTATATGTGTAAGATTAGAGGGAGGTGGCAGCTTGGTGGGTGTTTCCCCATTCTTGGAAATATAAAATGGTGCCAAGTTTGGTAAAAAGCCTGCACACAATCATTAAACCCTCTTCCACACTCCGTTTATCATTTTAAACATCAAACAACATCATATTCATCCTCTCTCTCTACCTCTCGGCTGAAGACACACATTTACACACACTACAAAATTCAAATTTTGAAGTTTATGAAGATTCGTATTCATACAATCAAGTTTCAAGTCCATTTGGAGGTTTAAAGGTGATTTCAAGGCGTTTCAAGCTAGAACCAAGCTCCATATCATCAATCTTTGCTAAAAACCCATCAAAATCTTGAAGGTATAAAATTTACTTTAAAAACCTTGTTCTTGATTTTTGATGATTTTGATGGTGATGGAAGTTTCTCAAGGTTCTTGGATGATTCATTAACTTGAAAACAAAAAATAACCGGGTTTTTATACAAAATAAAAATGGAGATGTATGTGTGTGTACTTATGACCGTGAATGTGTATATATGTATATATGAAGTTGAGTTTTGATGTTTAATTGATTCATGCTTGATTGATTCTTGAAAGTTAATGCATGCATGATTTAAAAGGGTTTTGATAAAGTTCATATGATTAAAGTATGAGCATGAAAAGTTGAGTTTTGGAATAATGTATACATATATATGTGTAGCCGTGTATATGTGTATATATGTATGCATGCACATGAAATTAGTTTGTTAATTCATAAAGGCATGAGAATGTTACATGCATTAATGCTATGAATGATTAAGATGATGATATGAAGATGATTGTGTTCTTGGATGAATGAACATGAAATAAATGAATATTGATACATATGAGTACATGCATGTTGGTGAAAATATGTTATGAATGCTTTAGGAGCTTGTACATGGACATGCATGTGGATGCATGTACATAAAAAGATGATTAAATGATGTTATGATAAAAATGATTTTATATCAGATTATAAAGCACAAAAATAATGTTATTTGAAGTGTAAAATGGTATGGAACTTTAACATAGAGTTTACTAGCTTTGCATGTTGTACTATGTGCTTAAATGTGTTGTAAATGTGTGAAATTGCATGATTTATGTGCCTTACACAAAAACTGCACTAATCTGATTATAACCATCATTTTATTCAGTATATAACATGTATTGTGTTAAAATATGAAGTCGTTTCGAGTTCGGATGGTTATGGTAACGTTTGACGCAAAACTATGAGGTAAAAACGGTAAAAATCGCCTTTTTTAAAATGGTTTTTATGAAATTGTTTTAAATCAGTAAATAAACTGATATTTTTAGTATAAATATAAGTATATTAACTTATATTTATCTTATTTGGTGTTTGGTTAGTTATACGTGACTTTCGGCACCCGAAAACGTTACCGAATCACTAAAATACACATTTTTCAACATACACTAAGAGGGGTTGTTAATGGATAAACCTTATGTGTTTAAATGTGTCATGTGATTTAAAAATGTGAATATGATATTATTTTAAGTGTTGACATGATAGCGGGAATTAAGACTATGCATGTACGCTTGTATGTTTAAAAGGTAGAATCAGTGAAATCGCGTTAAAATGTGTAACCTATTTGTCGAGCATGAAAATTGATACATAGGTTAACTTAGTGAGTTATTTCATGTATACATGCTTTAAAAATGATAAAGTGAATAAGTTAATGAGTTTTCGTGTGTTATGATATTGTGAATATGTGCACGTTTATGTGTATATATATTACGACGTGCAAATCGTAGATATATAGTATTTATAAATGGGAGTGTAACGGATAAAACATTAAGGTCAACAATAAAATCGTTCAAGTCGCAAAATCTTAATATATATATATATATATATATAATAAAATCAAAAATAATAACTTTTCGAGAAAATCTCAAAGTTATGTAAAAATTCCAAGATTTGAGAAACTTAGGAATTTTGTGATGTGTTATTATTAAATCGTGCCTACGTATGTTAGGACGAGTAGAATTCAATTTTGGGGATTGCACTATTTAATATACGCACTCAAAGGTGAGTGTCACTAAACCCCCTCTTTTTACTGTTTTAGTATATGTTTTGGGGGAAGAACACGCCTTAAAAGGATAAGTATACGTTTTTGTATAAAATATGCCTTTGATTAAACTATAAATATATTTTCGTGGAAAATATGATTTGGAAATTATGTGATATGTTTTTGGAGAAAAACATGGTTTTGGATAAATATGTTTCGGGATGAAACGAATTTTGGAATAATGATATATGCGTTTCGGGGATGGAACGGGGATTTTACGGTGTTATGGGATAGAACGACCGTGTGGATTTAAAATGTTTAAATCTAAAGTTGTAACGAATTGGCCCGGTCTCAAGAGAGTGAGTATCGGGATTAGCCTTACGTTTCGGTGGGGACGTCGGGGATTCGTACAACGTGTAATATTATTGTTCATAAGGTTGGCACCTTGGGTGACCAATTGCAGGCACTTTGCGCGAACTTAGCCATTTAATCATTAATATGGATTGCGTGGAATTGTTGATAGATCTATCGGGTTGACAACCCCGTCGCGACCGGTAGCTCCGTGTCATGTCAAGAGACGAATTTATATTCTTTTATTGTCTAGCGTTGATTATACCCTTAATGTTAATATAGTTCGTATTGTCTTGCAAACATACGAGTCTGGACATTTGATGCAATAAATTTAGTATGTGAAACTTGGGAAGATGCTTAGTTTGGAGGTTTCGGGGAAACGCTTGCGATGGCTGGCCCATGGATCTTATTAAGGAAATAAAATTGACTTTCGAAAATATTATTTGGATGTTTTGATAATAAACACATAATTAGAATGTTTTCCTTGTTTTAAATTTGAATATGTGAGCTCACCCTCCTTTGTGTTGACACTTGATTTTAACGTGTTCTTCAGGTACTTGAGCATGGCTTCGGGAATCTTTGGCGTATCTTGTGGTTGTGATGCATGTTTGTTTAATAAATAAACTTTGGACACTTCTAAAACTTATTTGGGACCGACTATATTAAGATCTATAAGGATCAAGACAACTTAACTATGTTATGGTTGTGGTTTGTGTTTAAATTTATAATTACGTGATATGTCCAAAATTAACGATGCATCGTCCACTAAGATATTTATGGGCACCAACTTTCATCACCATTACGTTTCTATTTCCGCTACGACGTTTTTGGGGTGTTACACCGTATCTTTGTGATAATCACAAAAAATATTTGGGTCTTGACCCTTCTTATTTTTCATTGGTTGCGGTTGTTTGAACTGATAGTTCTCAGTGCTAAGAACCTCTACTGGGGATTTTGTTAAAGTAGTCCATTGCCGATCACAATTCTCTTACTTGATTGCTTTTTAAGTAGTAATTTTATTAATCGTCGCGCGAGCATCTACTGGTGAATAAGGGAATATGAACTTTGATTTTAATCCTTCCAGCCTTTCTTAAACTTCCGATTACCCCTACTCAGATCTTGAGGACGATTCTGAGGTAATGGTGGTCTATTGGAATTAAGATTTCGCTCTGTTTGCGCATAAACTTTGGCTGCTACCATAAGTTTATCCCAGCTTCGTGGAAGACTAGTAGTTCCAGAGAGTACTTTTAGGATTTCATCACATCTTACCGTGTATTTGAACTGTGCGCGGATAAGATCTTCATGTACATCTCCAATTTCTAACACTTCCTTGTTAGAACGAGTGATTAAATCTTCTAGGCACTCGTCATCCTTCCATCAGATGTTCATCACATCTGAGGAATCTCTGACGTAGCGCCGTTGTTGGCTAAAATGAGTGAGGAATTTCTCTTTAAGATCATTCCAAGAAGAAAGCTTACCTGTCGGTAAGTTATCGAACCATAGGCGCGTTGCGCCGGTAAGGGTTTGCACAAATAGATGGCACCACATTGGTAATGTCCAGCCACCAATAAGCCCTGCGCCAATGAAGAGGCTCATGTGATCATCAGGATCGGTTAACCCGTTAAGCTTCCCTACATTATACGGTAATTTTGCTCGTTCTAGCGGAGCCAATGCTATTTCCTTCACAAACTTTGATTGTTCAGCTGCTTCAACAGGTCTATACACCAGATTATAGTCGTGCTCCGCCTCAGGGCTGTATGTTGCGCGAATTTTAGGCTTATAGTTGACATGATCCGTAGATAATCGATTGAAAACACTTACGCTATCTCCTTCGTCATAAGTTTTATGATACTCATCATACTGGGTGTCCCGCTTTTGTGACAGTCGCGGGCCCAATCGTGAGTGAACAAATGTGCGACGTTGAGTATTATCTTCTTGTTTTCGATTACCAGAATGAATAGAATCATTCCTGGTCTGAGAATGCTCTCAGTTTCTTCTGCAGATACATGCGAAGGTGCACGAGCACGGATCTGTGAATCATAACTCAACACTCGAGGTGCCGATGAAGCACTAACCTGAGGAGCATTGACCGGAGCTTGAAAAGCTGGAGTTCCGGTCTTAGCACAAAGTTGGGCATACATAGCATTTAGAGCAGTCTGAGATTTGATAAGCCAAGACAACGAAGTCTCGCCTGGTGGTAAAATTGATGCAACATCGACATGTGGAGCCGTCAGAGTTACTGGAATGCTCGTATGACCAAGGTCATGTTGAACATCAGCTTCGCTGTAAAACTCCTCTTCTATTTGTCTGTCGATCCGAGCGCCATGAGCAACATGACGAATCTCGGACCAAGGACCTAATGGATGAGATGAACCATCAGCCATGATACTGAAGATTCAGGGCGTACAAATGAAAAGATGAGAAGAAATAAGAAATCGGTGGGCGCCAATGAAGAAACACCGGATCTAATTGACCGGAATCAGATCAGATCTATGGTTAGGGTTTCCACATAAAAGGTTAATCCTCCGGTTGTTCGCCGTACAGAAGTAATATTCCGATGAACGCTACAAAACAAAGCACCGTTAGACTCGCCACGGAGAGAATGGGGGTTCTCTCCGTGACCACCCTCCGGCGTGAGAATAAGTACAGACTTATCGGAAATAGTTAAAGTGAAGTAAGAGAGAGAGAGAGAGAGTAAGTGATAGTGAATGAGATTGCTTGTACCTGAAGTTACTTATTGATAACCGAATTTTGGCGCCAAAACGTAAGAGAGGAAAACTTAACGGAATCTTTTCCATTCCGTTAAGCATTGAGTTCGACGTTTACTGCACACGGATAGACCCTGCATCGACGGCCAAGGAAAAGCCACGTGGTGCTACGAGATCGTTCTCTTTTTAATCCGCAAGCCTGCCATCATCGTGACCCAACTGAATGCCTCAGATGATGCCACGTGTCATTCGGTTACAACTGAATGATGCCTTTGCATGATTGGGCTTTAAAAAATGCTTCTAGAACATTTTACAGTTGTTTCCCTCTGAATTACTGCCACGTGTCCTTTCTTTTATAACAGAAAAGATTCCCTTTGCTCTGATCAGGTTCCTTGCACGCGGAAGTCATCTGATAAGAAATATACTCGAGCTTAATTGTTTCCTTGTGCGAGTCCACGCGGGGTAGTTAAATGATTGTTTTCCTTCTCAGGTGTCCGGCATAGAAAAGTGAGGTCTAATTCTTATAATATAGTCTGCGCAAGGTTAGTCTGCGCAAGGTCTGCTTTGGATAATAATGGGTATGGTCTTTTGCTCGGCGCAAGGTTTTTGGGACCATACCCCTTCACGTCCCAAACCCACGAAAAAATAAAAATTAATCCCAAACCCGATTATCCGAACCCAGATCCGTCCCAAATAAGTCGGCTTTCGGGTTTACCCATCGGATTCGGGTTTGATTGCCATCCCTAGTCATCAGTGTATTCAATTGTTGTTCAAGATCAAGGTTGTTTGTACTTACCTTTTGTTCTGAAGTTTCAGATTCTGCATCAGAAAGTTTTGCCATAAAACAGAAGTTAGCCATAAAGAAAAAGTTTAAAATTTAAAAAATCAAAAATTATGAAAAATTAAAAAAAAATAAAACTAGAAAACTAAAAGAGTTAATTGCCCGGATAGTCGTCGTGGTTTGTCATTTTTTCACCTCTAGTCCCCAACTTTTCAAAATAGTATGGGTGTTCCCTGTGGTTTGCTCAATTGTTAAACGGATAGTCCCTACACTGGATGAACGTTAGTTTGTTTAGTTAATTTGATATGAAATGACTGAATTACCCTTTCTTATTAAAAATATAAAACAATAAAAAATTCAAATAAATTGTTTAAAATCTGAAGTAGGCCCAACCAATAAAAAAACAATTAAAATGTTTCCCCCCTACCATCACGTTAAAGATAAAGACAACCACCATCACGTTATTCCGGAGATCTTTAACGCCAGCCACAACCTTCTTCTCCGATGATCTTTAACCCCACCCCACCCCACCACCTCGACTCCTTCCGCAGCAAGATGCCACCACTGCCACACCATTCACCACCACCCTCACAAGATATGATGGATACCATCATTTCCATCCTTTGTCGGAGACAAGCTTTTTAAGGTGTCACCTGACACACCATTCACGACCACCTCGACTCCAGCTACAGCAAGACGCCAGCACCACTACACCATTCACCACCACCCTCCTCCACCAGATATGATGAAGACCACCATTTCCATCTTTTGTCAAAGACAAGCTTTCTGGTGACAAACTTTTACGGTGACATGACCCGACTCTAGTTCAGTTTGTCGGAGATACACAGTGATACAATCATCGCATCGGAACAGTTGGGTTGCCGGGATGATTTTTGGAGGAGGTGACGCGATGAACGAGGGTGGAGATGATTTTTGGAGGATCATGTACATGGCCGGAAAGTTGTGTTCGGCAAAATGGTGCATAGGTTGGCGAAAAAACAAAGAATTTGTACGCCATGTATTCAACGGTAATGTTGGTGGACTTCGAACATCACACTGTTGTGAGTTGCAGATCACCGGTAACAAGTCGGCGGAAGTATTGGCCGGAGAAGAAAGCGGGGTGGAGGTGGGGTGGTGTTATAGTCTTCATCGGATGAATGGTGGGGTGATTTGCAGGTGGATGCTGGGGATGGGAGATTTGAATTGGAGGTGGAACATGGATGAATGGGATGATAGTTGTTGTGAAGAAGAAGGCAAGGGGGTAAGGTGGGGTAGTGGGGTAGGTTTTTAATATTTCAATATAATGGTGGGCCCATTTGAAATTTAAATCATTAATTAGATTTTAGTAAGGGCAAATTAGTAATTTTACATCAACTTAACTGAGCAAACTAACAAACATCCACTCAGGAGATTATCCGAGTAGCAAATGAACAAACCACAGGGAACATACATGCTATTTTAAAAAAGTTGGGGACTAAAGATGAAAAAATGGCAAACCACAGGGACCATCCGCGCAATTAACTCAAATCAAAATTTTAAAAAATAAAGGGGTTTACACCCAATCACAGGTTCAACCCTCATTTTAAAAACATCAACAGTCCAGTCCCTGTGGTTATCAATTGCTTGCAATAAGGTCCCTCCCCCTGGTGGTGATTGTTTTTCTGAAAAACGTGATGCACAGAATCTTCTGTCTGTGTCGCGCAGACCATGCACAGACATTGCCATCTGCAGACTGTTTGTTTTTCTGAAGACGTTCCATTAAAAAACGTTTGCGCAAGCTCTTCTTGGTGCAGACTTGGCCCAACCACTTCTAAGATCTTCTAAGGCCTGCAGAGGGTTAAACACCACCACCATCCATCACCCACCACCGTCCATCACCACTAGCACCCGCCACCCACCACCACCATCTGTACACCACCACCAATTTATTTTAGAAGTCTACATACGTTAAAAAAACAAACAGCCTTCTTCTTGTAGACTGCAAATGTTTGGTCCACCTCTTCTTCTACAGATGTCTACAGATCTGCTCCGCAAACTGCAGACATTTTATCTCTTAAAAACAAACAGCAGCCAAACTTTACTTATAATTTTAGTGAAAATACTAGAATACCCCCAAAATTTACTTACAATATCAGTCCCTGAACATTCTTCTACATATTCAAAACAATTCCTAATCCAGCAACTAAACACTAATTAACCTTATTTAACATGCAATATGAACGTATTAACAACAACAACAACAACAATAGCCTGTAATAACAAATTTAACCAGATTTAAAAGATAATTAAGTTTGTTTTGACCTCTATGTTAGTCAAGCATGTTTGGTCCTCATTTTGACCTCTGTTTTGATGCCTCATGTTTGAACATCCAAAGACCTCACCTTAGCCAAACATGTTTCAATATCCAAACTCAAGTATAGTAAATACACTGGTTTTGTTCAATCAATTACGTTTTCACTCAAATAAAAGGTTATCTACTATCATATACTTGTTCATTCAAATACATATACTCAGTTAAATGCACAATGAAAATGGGCATCTAATACAAGTTCATTCAAATGACTAAAGACATCAGGTCAACCCAAAACAATTATACTTGATTCAAGAACATGTTCATCTATCCACAACACAAACAACTTTCCAAACCAAAGCATTCAATGGTTGTAACAAACAACTCTCCAACTACTAAACAAAATCTTTCCAAAACTTAACAATACCAGTAAGCAGACTTAAATAAGCTTTCCAAATACTAAAGAAAATCTTCCAAAAACTTAACAAACACTAGTAAGCATACTTAAATAAGCTTTCCAAATACTAGCATACCGTATAAGCATTCAAAGGTCTGACTATATACCCTTCAACTAGCATCATTCGTATCGTAACAACAGTAAGCTGACTTAAATAAAATCCACCAGCATTGATAAAAGTGTCACAAATAAGTCATAAAACATAGAGGAATATTCAAAACAAGGGTTACCGATGATCACTAATCTCACATACCCAAAACTTGAGCAACCCAGGTAACCCAAATAAATTGTTTGTAAGAAATACTGATCATCAACTACTACAACTCAAAAATGACCAGATCAAACTAATCAACAACACCAGTTATAGTTATGATATTAGATATGCATCATATATGTACAACGGAGGAGCCGGAACCCTTCACCGGGCGACGTTGGTAACAGAGTTCTACCCAAAACCCCCTATCAGTCCTCATTAGGGCCCGGTATTGGATTCTTATGTGTTGTCTAGTGACCTGCACCCTGAATCTGACTAGAAATCAAAGATAAACAACCCAAAATTCAGGTTTTATACAAGGCACGATTCACGAAATCAGTTGTCAAATGCAAAATTAAAACAATTCCGTGCCGACAACATGGAATGTGATTAGTATCACAACGTGTTGCCTCATTGTGTTGTTGATCGAACTTCTGTATCGCCGGAGAAATTTGGAAAACGAGAGTGTTTTGGGGAGGTGAAGGAGTGGAATGTGTCTTTTAAATGAAGTTTAGGGATTAAAAGGCAGGATACGTTTTATATTATTGTGAAATTACCTTTCTGCTCTCCCCAATGTTACATTAGTTGACAGTCAACTAACGTCCGTGTGGCCCAGGGTCCTGATTTTGAGCAATTGACAACCACAGGGACTTGAGTGTTGAATTTTTTTAATTGAGAGCTGAACCTGTGATTGAGTGTAAACCCCAAGGACTGAAACTGTACTTTACTCAAATAAAAAACAAAAATGTAAAAATGTAAAAAAATCAAAATAAATTAAAATATATAAAAACAGGTGTTTGCTGACTTTGCAGACCAAGGTAGTGGATGCTGCCAAGAAGAAGGAATGAGACTGGTGGTACTTATTTTGATTTTATGACGTATGTTGTTTTTCTTGGTATGAAGGTTTTTGTTCAGGTTAAACAAACTAGGATTGTAGCTTTATGTTGGATGTTTTCTGGGAGTTCCTTTATTGCTTAATGTTGTGAACTGATTGATCTTCATGTGTTGTTATAGGTAATTAAAGTAAATGCAGTTTGAATTATATGTGAAAACTGAAAAGGTAAAGAAAAAAGAATGGATGCATGTGAAAATAAAAATTGCAAACAAATTAGATAATAGTGTGAACAATGAAGAATATAAACCATGTCATGGCATGTTAGTCATTATCATTTGCTTTCTGGTCTTGGGAGACACGAACTTATTGTTGTTGACTTTTGAAGTAAGATTTACTTATCAATTTTTAGCATAGTTTAACTTTTGAATATGAAGTAGTTAAAGATTAACGGTGTACTTGGCCTACGCTATCAACTTAAATGGAAATCTGGCTATGAAATTATTGTTGTTGTATTTAGTTAACTATATGTTTATTTTATAATATAAACTTTTAGTTTTGAATCCATAAATCATATTCAATATCATCAAATAAAGAATAAGTAATTAATCTTTTCCATTTCTAAATACAAAGTATAAAACATAAAACAAAGTAATCCCAAACATAGATTTTTGTCCACCATGGAGCAATGACAATAGTTAAAGTACTATTGAAGTATTCATACATATGTGATCAAATTATTTATTTAAAAAAGGGAAAGAGAATATATCTACCAATGTAATTTTTAAAGTTTTTCATCTTTTAGAATTTTATTTTTTTATTTTTAAAATTTTTCAAAATGCTTTTTTTATTTTTTATTATTTTTTGTACATCAAGCATGAATGGGAGCATCATTATCGGCAATGGGTTACCTAGATATGTTTGATTGAATCTTAAAAACTTATCCTAACCTATGACTAATTTTAAATGGAAATTTTAAAACCCATGACTTATCCTTACTTATTTCCTAAGCCCATTATGACTTGTTTCGTTTCTAAGATAACCTAAAATAACCCAAATGAGTTTTTGTTGCTGAGATTGTGTAAAAAATGGTTAAAATTGTGGTATTTATAGTGTAAATATTTAATTTAGGTTTTTTTTTAAAAAACTAGACGTTAATAACGGCTATAATTTTAAAAGGGGAGCGTCATTATCGGCAATGGGCCAACAAAATCAACGAAACGTGTCTAGGGTCGATATAGCCCTCAATGAGGTGTGACGTGCGAGGGTCGTCCCCACACTCAGCAGCCTAAGGTAAGGGTGCGGGGAATGATGCGGGGAGGTAGTTTACCTCGCGGGAACACCGACACCATCAACAAAGTCACCGCGCGGTGACTGTAAATTCGATGATTGTTCACCACACAAGGGAAGAGGATAGAGAGAGAGAGAGGTGTATAGTGTGCCCCGCTCTCTTCCAATCGATCATACATTTTTCTTTTTTATTTTTTAAAAAATGCTCTAGGTGAACCGCCCCTTGTGATTAGACTATGGGGTGTGGAGGAGACAAGTCCTTGGAGTATGTCCCTCCACGTCAACATCCAATGAGGATACCCCTTCAACGATGGGCCAAGAGGGATGGAGAATGAACCTCCCCCCCCCCCCCCCCATTTTTATTTATTCATTTATTTTTAAATTTAACATATTTTTAACATTTAATAAATTATAAAATAAAATCATTAATATTAAAACAAACATTACATAACTTAAAAAAATACTAGATTGGTAAAAATTAAAAATCCTAAGAATTCCATTTTTAGCGATCTTTTCTTTCATTTTACACAAAATTGGACGATCTTCTTCCGGATACGAGTTGATATCTGCTGTCATTATCTCCCATTCTTTTTGTTCTACCACCTCTTGCTTCAACTGAACATGTTCGTCTACTTCGCATTGCTTCGCTTGTGCCTTTTGGGCTATGACCTTGGTGTATGCTTTGAATGGGCCATCAAGTCGTCCATTTTTGAACTGCCCCCCGATGAGGCTTGTTTTTTTGCAGCCACTGCCTTTTTTTCTTTGCCCCTTCCTCGGGGACGCACCGCCTCAAGAACTTCGTGCTCTTCATCGTCAAATTTCGGCTCGTCATTTATATTTATCTGGCATCGTGCGTCCGAGCCCCCTCCCCCCCCCCCCCCACTATAACTTCCAGTCTCCGAGGTTTTTGTTCGTTTAGCGCTTGCAACCTCGTTTTGAACCAGCGTCTACTTCTTATTGGTTTGCATAACCTCCCATGCCTGGACGTGTGGGAAAACGACCCGATGCTCATCTTCGTATCTATGCATCGCCTCTTTAAAAACGCTTTCATCACTCCACCAATTTGGACGATTAACATATAAATTATTATAATACCTGCAAAATCGATTCACGACCGGATGCATCTTTCGCCGCTTCGAAGCGACGGAATCGAGATCGCGATACGGACCTTGTTCCATAATCGCAAGGAATTTTGCTAGTATTTCTTTTCAAAAACCATCGTCGGTTTGGTTGTTACCTATATTTTAAAAAATGTAAAGTTTATATATTTAAAAAGTTTAAAATTTATATATTTTTACATACCAACAATGGGGTATTTTGACGTGCTAATCCACGCCTTAGCTAACGTCTCCTCCTCAGTCATTGACCAAGGTTGTGGCTTCGCTCTCGAAGGTTGATCACCGGCTAGACGCGCCACTTGCTTCCTTTTTTTGTCTCCGGAATATATTCTTCAACTTCATCTTCTATGGGTTGAGACGATCTACCAGTGGCGGTGAAGGTTGTGGTTGCGATTGAAATTGAAATTGTGAGTTGAACGGGTTTCGCATTAGCATTTGTTGCATGGATTGCATTTGGTTCATTTGAGCGAAAGCGTTGGGGGTTTGTTGGAAATCCGAGAAAGAAAATTGTGATGCCGACCAACTCAGATCCATCGTTGGATAGTAGCCGGGTACCGAGAAAACGTTTGGGTTTGGGTTTGCGTTTGGGTTCGGGTTGTTTAGATTGTATGGATCCATAGCAAAATTTATAAAAAAAAAAAGATTGAAAATTACCCTATATATTAAAAAGGCAAGCTTGTGAATAGTAAAATAGTGTCTTTTCCATTCACAACTTGTCATGTGGCAAGTTTTTTTTTTCATTTATCTATCTTTTATCAAAATACCGGTACGGTCCTGTTTGTTCTCGGTACATGAAGGTAAAAACCGGCACAAGCCTGGTACATAAAACATCAAAAGTCGGTACCGATTTGATATTGAAAATTTTTAGTTCGGGAAATTCGGCACTCCTAACCAATACCATTTGCTCATCCCTGATCACGGGTACCGTACAAACACCAACTGTATCGTACAACTTTTTTATTGATTTTCTTCAACTTTTAGTGTTTTAGTTTTTTTTTAGTTTATGGGCTAGGGATGAGCTCGGTGTCAACCGATGGTCCGATACTAAATCGGTACTGGTACCGAAAATACCGGTTGTTGTATAGGTAAAGAAGGTAAAAACTGGTAGCAAACCGGTAGCAAGAACGCCAAAAGTTGGTACCGAATTGACTTAAAATCTTTCGGTTCGGGAAATTCGGTACCGGTACCCAATATCATTTACTCATCTCTGGCCATGGGTTTCATACGAATAACATCATTACCATAAAATTTTTTGGTTGATTTTCTTTCGGTTATCTGATACTATTTTTTTCAACATTTTCTTTTTATTCTTGTTAGTGGTTCTGTGCCTAACGTGCTCGTAGTGATTTCAAAACACATACTAAATGACAAAAGAAGTTCGCCGCAATGCGGCTAGAGTGATAAACATAGTTTTTATAAGTTGATAGAGAGTTTGGGTTAGAATGGTTTAAAAATGGGGTGAAAGATGTGTATTTGAAGATAAATTGAAAGATGTGTATTTAAAGATAAAATAATTAATATTTTTTTAAATATAGCTGTTTGAGGCATTTAACTAAAAAAAATTTATAAAAAGGTAGTCGTTAAAAGGCATATGTTTGAAAAGTTGAGGCCTGAAAGCACCGGCTTGGGGAGGACGGTGAAGACAAGGCTGGTCATAGGGGCAGTGTTAAGGCCGTCATCGAACCTCGTAGACCCTAAGTCGAATCCTATGCCGACTTGTCTTAAGGGCAAGATAAGAGTTGAAAAGAAAAAATAACTTAGTAAAAAATCATTGATGAATGAAAAGTCTACCTCTTTTGAGTTGATCACCCTCTCACCCTAACTTTTCTTAATAACGAAAGGTAAAACTTAAGGCAAACCAATAATTCTGGAAGATTCCAGGCCTCGGCGTGCGGCAACAAACAACGATTCCATCGCACCACGTGTCCGGTTTTCATTTCTCTCCTACCGACTCTCTTTCCTACCCGTTGAAGGCTTCCGTTCTTTGGTCTATAAATGAAACCCTAATTCCATCCCCTTTTCTTCGCAAAACAATTTTCTTATTCATTCCTGATATATTCTCCAAGAATTTCTCAAGGTATTTTGCTTTTAGAACTTGATGTTTATTCTAGCGAATTATCTAGGTTTATTTTGTTAAAATTTAATTAGGGCTTTAATTTTTCAATTTTATGATCGGTAACTCTAAATTCATTAGGATCATCAATCTATTTTAACCTTCATTCGATTGCTTGTTATGAATTATAGTAACATATCGCTCTAGATCCATATGATGCCTTGAATTCTGGCATAAATCGTATTTCAGGAATTTCTAACTTTTATTCATTAAAAAAACTGGGATCTAGTTTTCTGTGATAATTAATTTTGGGATTGCTTTTATAAAATTGCTTTAGGATAATAATCTCCTATTCTTTTAGAATTGTTGATTTCTGAAACTTTATACTTTTATTTGTTCTGTTCTTCATTTAAGAAGAAGAGTTTCTTATGATGTCTTTAATTTTAGATTTTGATGGCTATGAGTCTTTGCTTGTGGATTTAATTCAAAATCGTGATTATGTTTTGCGGATCAATTCATGAATACATAATCTGGCCTTGTTTTGATCTTCGAAGGATATGAGATTTTGATGATTGATTAGCATTCATATTCCTGATTGTGTTTTGCTGACCAGTTTTTGAAGATAGTCATGAATATTTGTTGTTGATTAGGGTTGTAACTGGTTTGTGTATACAGATGCAAATCTTCGTTAAGACTCTTACCGGTAAGACAATCACTCTCGAAGTAGAGAGCTCCGACACCATCGACAACGTCAAGGCCAAAATCCAAGACAAGGAAGGAATCCCCCCGACCGGCAAAGGCTCATCTTTGCTGGAAAGCAACTCGAAGACGGCAGGACCCTAGCCGACTACAACATCCAGAAGGAATCCACTCTCCACTTAGTCCTCCGTCTCCGTGGTGGTATGCAGATCTTCGTTAAAACTCTCACCGGCAAAACCATTACTCTAGAGGTGGAAAGCTCCCGACACAATTGATAATGTCAAAGCTAAAATTCAAGACAAGGAGGGTATTCCACCAGACCAGCAGAGGCTCATCTTCGCCGGAAAGCAGCTTGAAGACGGACGAACCTTAGCCGATTAGAACATCCAAAAGGAATCCACGCTGCACCTTGTTCTCCGATTGAGAGGAGGGATGCAGATCTTTGTCAAGACTTTGACTGGCAAGACCATCACTTTGGAAGTTGAAAGTTCTGACACCATCGACAATGTCAAGGCAAAGATCCAGGATAAGGAGGGTATCCCACCAGACCAGCAAAGACTCATTTTTGCCGGAAAGCAGCTTGAGGATGGTCGTACCCTTGCTGACTACAACATCCAGAAAGTCTACACTCCATTTGGTCCGCCGTCTTCGTGGTGGTATGCAGATTTTTGTTAAGATGTTGACTGGAAAGACGATCACTCTTGAAGTTGAGAGCTCGGATACAATTGACAACGTCAAAGCAAAGATTCAAGATAAGGAAGGGATCCCAGCCGACCAACAGAGGCTGATTTTTGCGGGGAAACAGTTGGAAGATGGCCGGACATTGGCGGATTACAACATTCAGAAGGAATCTACGCTTCATTTAGTGCCTGAGGTTGTGGGATGCAGATATTTGTCAAGACTTTGACGGGGAAGACCATCACTTTGGAGGTGGAAAGTTCTGATACAATTGATAACGTCAAGGCGAAGATTCAAGACAAGGAGGGTATTCCCCCGGACCAGCAGAGGTTGATCTTTGCTGGTAAAAGTTGGAAGATGGTCGCACGCTTGCAGATTATAACATTCAGAAGGAATCAACCCTTCACCTTGTTCTTCGTCTCCGTGGTGGGTGTTAAGGATCTCTAGTTGGAATGTGTTGTTGGTGTCTCTTTGTAATTTGCGATGTGGTTTAGTGTGGTGGAATGAACAGTGCTATGGTTATGAATAATTTTACTCTTCGGTTAAGATGCTTTCTGTGTCATACTCTTTATGACATGAATCATGGGTTTGGTCGCAATGAACAAAACATGAACTAAGATTTACAAGGTACAAAGCCTAATTTGCTTAAAGTTCAGGCAATCCAACTTTACGAAATTGCTGACTTTGTGGAATTTGCAAAGATACCTTGTACAACAATTTGTAAATGGACAATGACTCTTTTTACTGCTAAAGTTTATCATATTTATCTGATTTCGACTCAAAATTTATCATATACGCACATCATACATAATGTTGGCAAAAAAAAAAGGCGATGAAAGTTGTCTTGTTGACCAACGTTAGAAGGATCTCGGTTACACTTTCTGATATCAAATAAAATCCGACTATATCTCCTTATTTTAATTCTCAGTATCTTTTGTCTGCATATGTGAATGATTTTTCCTTTTGGTTCTAATGAGCAACATGTTTGGTTGGACGGATTATTTTCATACACGAAGAAGATGTGACAAGGTCTCCTTGTAATATAAAATTAAAGATACTACTTTGTTTTAATTATGTCTTTTAACGTGAAGAACTTTTTGTTAACTATGCCTAGCAACATGTGCAATAGTTGTGTGTAGAAAACCATTTTACAAAATAGAGATAAACTGAGAAAAAAAAACAAAAAGGACGTAGGGAGTAAGCATTTTTTTTCTCAGCTTTTAGACCGGGTGTTAAGTTGGATTGTTTAATTTCGAGTACCTTAGATCATATTATGAGGGATTAACTCAAGGACTGGCTCATCAACTTCATATGTGTGACTCAAAGTAAAGTGAGCACAAATACTAGTTAATCAGTTATAACTATACAATGGGTGTACGTAAGTTCTCATGTATGCTAGGTGGGTGCACTGGTGGACGACCCCATTAGGAGAGTCCGTTCATGGGGACATTTTATATGGTCGAGATGGGAGGTTTCCCTGTGGACATATATGAACACTAAAGAAGTGGTTGCGGTCACTTGATGTTTTTTTTTCTTTTTTAATTTCATTTTTAGGGCCACTAAAGAAGTGGGTGCAGTCACTTGAATGTTTTTTGTTTCTGGGCCGGCCCGTAGGGGTGCGGGTGTGGCGACAGCACAAGGCCCAAACCCTCTAAGGGCCCAAATCTTTTTAATGTTGTATAATTCACGTTGTATAAGATAGAATGTATATGCCCTGAATCGAGAGATAACATAAATGAGTCTTTGTACTAGTGGCTACTGACTTGCTTTAACAACAAGAAGAAGCGGGTTCTAATCCCGGCGTCTTCAAATTCTTTATTTTAGCTTATCTTTTGGTTTTTTTTGTTAGTGTCATTTAATGCTTAATTTTGTCAACTTCATATTTCCCTTTAATTAATAAATTACTTCCTAACCTTAGCTAAAAATAAATATTTAAATTACATCCATAGTAATTGATGAGTTTATATTAAATGGAGATTTTTAAATAGGGCCCAAAATTTTTATCTTGCATAAGGCTAAAAATATTTTTATGATTTTTAGAGATGGCCCTGTTCATTTTGTCCTATGTGAGTGGGTTTTGGAATGGTTATTTTGGCCATAATGAAGAAGAATAGCAGATAAAGGAGAGCGCCAAATTGGTTTTAATCTTTTATCTTCTCCATCATGGTTGTTGAACTGGCCGACGGGTACTTTCTTGGTCTGCCTCTTTGCATCTTCTTCGCCGTGGTTGTTGAAGAAAGTTTCTTGAATCAAAGGGGTTGAAGACATCCACCACAAGGTTGTTGTCGTCAGGGTTGAAGCCACCCGGCTACCGTCGTTTGCTTATGGAACCATCTTAGATCATAATTCAAAAACTCAGCCATTACCACCATTTAAAAACTCACCCCCTGAAACCACCGTCAACCCCCCTGAAAAATCACCGTCGAATCACCTTCATCGTCGAACCACAATCATCGTCGAGCAGGTGGTGGTTTGTTGGGTGAAGTCCGACGGGTTTACGGTTGTTACAATATCTGAGACCATATCTTAGCATGGCCATCACTATCATCGAAAAAGCATGACCATCACTATCATCAGCGAGCACCATCACCATCAACGATCATTCGAACCCATGTCCATTTTTTAGATTTGTGAGAGGGATCTGTGAGAGAAGATAGAAAAGTGAATTAGGAGAGAGAGAGAAAAGAGGTTATATACTGACTTTACACAGAAGAAAAATACCCAAATGACCCTTGATGTGGGGAGTGTGCCTTTGTTTGGCTAGGGGAAGTTCTTAGGTTCAAAGAGAGTTCCTACAAGAAGGCAATCATATATATATATATATATATACATATAGGGGAGGGTTTAAATGAGAACACCCAAATTTTGTGAGAACCATGAGAACAATTCTCAGCCACACATTTATATTCCATTATGATTAATTGAAAAGGTTAAATTGGTAATTTATTTAATCTTATTCAACTATCACACACTCACCCTTAAGATCTCTCCTCCATCTCTCCACCACCGCGTCAGATTCATCTAAACCAAATTATCACTCGAATCTGAACACAATAAAACTCTATGCATTGATTTATGGTTTCTAAGCCCTAAAACAACTTGTAACACTCTGTGAAACAGAGGTTAATTGCTTCAGGAAAATACTAGGTTGTAGTTTTGTGGTTCTTAGAGATGGGGAACATCAATTGCTTCTAATTGCTTCGTATGCACGATTACCAAATCCCTAATTTTGAGAAATGGGCATCTGTGTGGTATGTATGCTATTTCATTTATGTCTCATCTTTTTCTATAATCATACTACAATATTATAAGTGCACAATCATAAATTTACGGTTCACCCATACCAAACATACTTCAATTTTGGTTCTAGGGTTTTATGATTTATCCAGAGAGTAAACAAAGGATAGTTGCAGCACCCTAATTCATTGCTAACCCACTTTTTATACAACTGTACTAGACTTATAGGATTGCACAATTACAAAATGAGCTAATTTAGTGTAGTAGTATTAAGGGTTTGTACAGAACAAACTAAGAAATTTGCAATTGTTTTGAGTATTAAATCTTGCAGTTTTTAGTTGAAAATTTGTTATGATTTTGATAGGGATGAGCAAATGGTACCGGTACCGAATTTACCAAACCGGGTACTTTTTCGGTACCGACTTTTGACATTTTCGGTACCGGTTTTTACCCTCAAATACCGGTGCCGAACCGTTCTGTACCAAGTATTGGTACTGGACCGGTACCCATTTTTGTGGATTTTCGGTACCGATACCGGTTGGTACCGAGCTCATTCCCAGATGTTGATGTATATCTAATACCATTTCATTTTTCTATTTTAAAGGATCTGGAGTATTGTACTTTAGGAAGTGTTCATTTCAGGTGACCAAGGTTTCAAATTAGTTTTATACAATTATACTAATTTGAGTTTGTTTATCAGTTTGTGGTTATGCTTTGTACTAGTAATTTTTAAGTTAGATTTTGAAAGTACTTTTCTTTTGCGTCTAGGCTAGAAGTGAACCCTGAATCTGATTTGGGTTATAGAACTGGTTGATGAATCAAAACTAGTTTGGTCCATAAATCAGTTTGGGGGAAATTCAATTGAAAGCAAATTGAACTGTTGTTTTGTAATGGCTTTGAGAACTACTTCTATCCAGCTTGAAATGGTTAAAACTGAATCGAATAGTTATGTCGGCTGTTTGATTTATCTATTACTAAATTCATTAATACATATAAAAGAACCATATAGTTACAATCTTATTTATATTGTTAGTATCAAATACTTTATTTTCGTTTTTATGTGAGTTGACTAATATCATTGCATTAGCCTCATAATGTGTTCATTATTGAGGATCCTTCAGCTCCAGGGTAACTACATTGTAACCTTTTGTGTGTGTTTGCCTCTTGCAGATCCTTTTTTTATCAGAAAGATTATAGTTGCATCGCCTTTTATATTCTGACTTAACGCAATTCCCAACCTCAAACGTTGGAAGATATCGACCATCTTAAACAGGAACAAAATCTTGCATACATTCTTAACTTGCAGCAAGATGGGGTCATTTCATATTGAGAATGGATTTAGTGTTGATTGTCAAAATATGCAAATGACTTGGAAAACGCTACCTGAGAAGGCCTATAAGCAAGAATGATATGGTTATCATGTACCAACCTTATGTTGAGAAGGGGCATGGTTTGCTATTTGGTTATCCTTAACCAAGAAAATAAATTGTATTTATTACATATGGTATCACATTTGTAGCATAACATGCAAACCCAATTGTAATATCATAATCCGTGATGTATGGTAACTACTATATCATATAAATAAAACTTATTGTTCTTAACAACATATCGTTATTTTTTTTTCATTTTGTGCGTTCTAAAACTACATTGCTTTCTTTATCTGCTAGATGTTCGAACCATGTTAACATTGTCTTCAAGTTTTTAGCTATTGTAATTGACACATGTGTAAATCCTTTATATCTAAACTTATTTTTCTTAACTATTATGATTTACACATGTGTAAACCTTGACTTCTATTCTTTTTTTTTTAAACTTACACATGTGTAAACCTTCCTATCTATGCTACTTTTTTTACTATGATGATTTACACATGTGTAAACCTTGATATCTATGCTTACCTTTTTTAATTATTATGAATTACACATGTGTAAACCTTCATAATATGCTTATTTTGTTTAACTATTATAATTTACACATGTGTAAACCTTGATATCTATGCTTATTTTCCATTGTTATGATTTACACATGTGTAAATCTTCATATATATGCTTGTTTTATAACTATTACGATTTACAAATGTTTAAACCATCATCTCTTTGATTTACACATGTGTAAAAACATATAGAAATTTGTTTCGGCTTCATTATACCTTCTTTTCCTTACATTCTTTACGGGAAATAACGACTGCATAAGGCAAAAGAGTGACTCAAATGGTCATTTTGCTTCAGTGAATATCAAATCGTAAACATTGGTGATAGAGGGCGTCTAAATATTGGTTTATGCATGTAGTCTTCAAAAATGTGTTCGACCACCAGATTAGCCAAAACAAAATCCAACATCATTACAACTTCCTTATAGCATCTCTAGTACATCAACACATCCAAGCGCGCCACATCAAGTATTACATATGTCTAAGTGTATGTTTTACATAAGTTGTAAATGTCATGTATCATTATGTAAAATGTCTTACACATGTGTAAACTGTTCTGTGGTCACTTAATTGTTTATGTTTTACACATTTAGAGCTCATTAACACACGTGTAAATTGTTCCCTGTCAATTAATTGTTTTTGTTGTACACATTTGAAGCTCATTTACACATGTGTAAACTGCGAATTAAACAATATATTATCTTATGTAAAAGTGATGGCACCCCGGTAAATTTTATTGATAACAAAAAATAGTTACAACTTAGGGACATTAGAGTTCTCACGATATACCTCGAGGAATACACCAACTCCGAGCCATTAGCAATGGTCTAATAGTTGGAACCTAATAAGGTCCCGGCTATTAGCTAAAGTAGAAATCAAAAAACAACCAATTGTAGACTTAAAGCCACACCCGGCCCAAGTCCAACATAAAAATAACCTGTACAATCAAGTTTCAAACAACCTAAATCATAAAAAACGATCAAATACAACCAACATATTAAAACAACATCTAAAGCATAACAACCGAGAGTCCATCTTGAGCTTCCCCAAAACCATGAACTCGGCCAAGCAACAACATCATTCTCATTCCTTAACCTGCCCAAACTCCAAACATTCATACACCAAAAATAGCATCAGCAAACACCAAACCCAACTTGATTTTCACATCCCCAAACAAATATTTAAGTCATTTGTTATACATGTCATTATAAACAAATAAACATTCGGACTTACACATGTGTAAATTCTCAGTTACACATACAAAATTTTGTTTTACACATGTGTAAGTTTATCTTTTACACATGTGTAAATTCTCAATTAAACGCGTGTAAATTCTCAATTAAACGTGTGTAAATTTGTTTTACAAAGTTTATGTTTTACATGTGTGTAAGTTTATGTTTTACACGTGTAAGTGTTTGTTTTACACGTGTGTAAGTGTTTATCGTTTTACACATGTGTAAATTCTTAGTTACACATGTGTAAATATGTTTTACACGTGTAAGTGTTTTCGCTTTACACATGGGTAAATTCTTAGTTAAACATGTGTAAATTTCTCCAATAAGATTCTCAGTTAAACATGTTTTTTATCTTCTTAAAGTATTATGATTTACACATGTGTAATATATGACTTTCACGGAATCTCAAAAGCTGAAATTCATCCAGGCAAATGTAAAAAACAAGATGAAAAAAGTTGATGACATTTAAGCTAAGCTAATATGGAATAGTTAATCTTGCATCCATAATTTTTAAGTCTATCCTTTAAGAAGGTTAAGGTCTACTGCTTCATAAAGATTCTTAGATTTTAGCAATGTCATCTGGTGGATTGATAGAAATCCAACGCATAGAAATAGTATTAGACATAATCCAAGCCCAAACATCAATAATTGTTGAACTCCATTAGTTCAAGTTGTAACTCAGATAGATTGGAATCCAAAATCACACATTTAGTTAAATCAAAACTTGATATATATTAATGTCAAGTTGTCAATGTGCAAGCAATATATATACTAGAACTGAAATTGATGCTCCTTTAGGTAAAATGATGTGCATTTGTATCGCCATACAGAGAATAAAAACCATTCCAGCCCAAATTTTAACAAAATAGAACAATAAAAAGTCAAAAACCAAACCTGGGCGACATTTAAGCATTGGAAGTACTTTCAGCAGCCTTTATATGTTTGCCAACAGTTAGATTGCGGTTCATTCATCCTTTTCTTCCTCAAAAACCTTTGATAACTTCAGATTTGCAGGTTAATTTCATGAGGAAGATGGTGAATATGGAAGATGTCGACTGGATTTCATGGGGGAGAAGGTGAATTTGGGGGGGTGAAGGGCAATTGAATGTGATTTTACAATATTACCCTTTTTTAATCTTATTTAATAGTCCCCTTCTCATTTAAAACCCTACTCATCTTAGCCCTTGATTTAGGATGATCTATGGATGGAAATTGTTCCTAGAGTTCTCACAAAAATCAATGTTCTCAAGATAACCCTCCCCTATATATATATATATATATATATATATATATATATATATAGGGTTAGATTCATTTGTGAACACTTCCTTAATTTGTGAACAAAATGAACAAATCCTGACCATAGATCTTCTTTACTAAATATAACGGTAGGATTGTAATTTTAGATATAAATTGATTTAGTTCATTAATTATATTCCATCATTAGTAGGTAGTTATCCATAAACAGTTACTTTGTCCTATATTTTTGTGATTTCAAAAGATAATTTAAATTTGTCCTATATTTTTGCCTTCAAGTACTTAGTTACAATATCTTTATGCGGAAAAGACAAGTATAAATACGTTAATAATGACACAAATAATAACTTTAAAAGTTAAAAATATATTTACCACTTTGAACGGTGTCGTCTTCTTAAAGAAATCATAACGATTACAGCATCAATATACATACTATGTTCTACATCTTTCATCTGAAAATACATCAGCCCGATTCCAGCTTATGTTTCAAACACCATTTTCCTACACATTCTCTATAAAGTTAGATAGTCGTACCATAGCAATTACATATAAGTACAAAAACATGTACACTCGTGTACGGCATTGGAATACACAGACGTACAACCTTGATTAAATAACGTGTAAACAACCTGCATACTGGTGTACAGTAGTGAACAACAGTGCAATACACATATGTAACAATTGATTCCAAATACATACAACATCCTATACAATAGTATACAATAGTGTACAACTGTTTCACGGTTAAAAAAATGCATTTGTACATCTGTAACTCACAACTTTTTGACAGCCAACTTTCATTTTAATAATATACACGCTCAATACACATACGTATACCATTACAGAAAACACATGTGTACAAAACATTATACATATGTGTACAGGCCAACAACTAAACACATCTTTCTAAAGTATTAAATCAGCAACTCGAAAGCAACTGCAACTAAAACCTCCAAAATTAATAATGCTGGTTGTGCTTATACATCCTCTACTAATGTTTTTAACAAATGAGACAACACGAACTACGATTAAACCAAGTCGGCATACACATATGTCAAAACATAGTAGAAGTATTATTTTATTGGTTGATCCCTAAATTAACTAACACTATTGCTGTAACCGGAACTAAACTTCAAAAAAGATGACAAATCATATGTATTAGAAGCAGCAAAAACCAAGCAACTTTAAAAATTATGGCTCTTTATATACACTTTCATATGAAACCCTATATTTCAAATGCAAGAACTCAAGAAAAGAACTAACAATAAAAAATAACTAAACCATAATACTGACTATACGTATGTGTATGGTCGAATACACCCAGAAAACAAAGTATACATATGTGTATAATCAAATGAACCCAAAAAAAGAGTATACATATGCGTATACAGTTACCCTTTAACAAAATCGAAACAAATTCAGCCACCATACTAACAACTGCTTTCTACACTTTTATCAGGAAATAAAATCGGAACAAAATATGTTTAACCCAGACTTCTTGTTAAATCGTATGAACCCTAAAATAAAGGAAAAAAAATGACAAAAATGGAACCACACAACCCATAAATCAAATGAAATCAAACAGCTTTTATCAACCCTATTGCAAAAATAAACTTTTCTATATGAACATTCATCTAAAACCCTAACTTTTACATGAAAAAAGGAATAAACCCTGAACTATACACAATCAGAAGAAACAAACAATTACAAAAACTGAAATACACTTGAAATCGTACCTTTATATGTTTTGAAGATGTAATCACTGAAATATGGTGGCTAGGAAACAGGGGGTCGTCACATTGAAGCGATGGTGAAAGATGATCGTGTAGAGAGAGAACGCTATTAGGTTTTTATTTTGATTTTTTATTTGATCTTCTAATAACTGATATTTGGTATGGAAATTACTAATTAGCCCTTATATCATTTAATTAAAAACCATGTAACATATAAGAATTACAAAAATGCCACTATTATTAAATCTCATCATCTTCTAAATCAATGGACAAGATTTGTTCATTTTGTTCACAAATCTATTATTGTTCACTCTTGAACCCCACCCTATATATATCCATACTATATTATAATAATGTATGAGTGATGGGTAATTTAAGATACTCAAAACTTGAGAACTTTTTCCCTCTTAATTTATAAATACACCCCTAAAATGAGGGTAAATTAGTCTTTTAAGCAATAATTATATTTTAGTCCCCATCTTATTACACTTAAATCCCCGAGTTTTAACAAAATGGTAATTAGCTACACTTTTTCCCTCCACAACAAACTTGTAATTTTTTTACGTATTCTTGCCATATCGTATAAACTATAATGTTTTTAAAAAAAATCCAAAAGTACCGTAACGACCTACTCATTTTTGTCAACGTTTCGATAGTTGCCTAGGTCAGTATTGACGTGGATTAAAATATACAAGTAGATGATGACGTGTGGATTAAAAGGTACAAGTATATGATGCCTTAGTGTACAAGTGATTAAAGCCCAACATACTTAGTCAATTTAATCCTCTCTTCAAGATTACACTTTAATCCTCATCTTTAACAAAATGATAGATAATTAGTTAGTAGTTACAATTTATCCTCTTATAAAAAACTAACCACACGATTTATAAACAATCATAACTTTTTGGTACGCTAATATTTTTTTTTAAAAATACACCATATAAACGAGTATTTTATTCTCTTTAATTTAAGTATACTATTGCTATTGATTTTTAATTAAAAAACTGATATATTACGTGATTAACAGTGTCTAAAGGTGAGTAATAACTGAATTGTTAACTGAAACCGAACCGAAATCAATAAAAAACTGAATTAACTGAAAACTGATTAACTGAAACCTGAATTAACCAAAAACGGCTATCGATTTTTTGTACCCTCATTTAACCAAAATTAACTGAACCGGACCATTTATATTTTTTATATATTTTTAGCTTTTATACCTTCAGTTCAAGTATTTCATATTTATACCCTCATTTTATGTATTTATACCCCATTTCATGTACCTATACATCCATTTCATGTATTTATACTTAAATTTCATGTATTTCTAATCTAAAGTTGTAGCCCAAGTTTGGTTTTGGCTATTAAACGAAATTAAACAAATTAAACCAAAAACCGTCAATGTTAGTTAATAAACCAAACCGATTAACTGAAAATGGATTTCTAATAAAATAAACTAATCGATGACCTCGATTTCGGTTGAGGATATTAATCTAACCAACCGAACAACGCACACCGTGGCAATGTCTGTGTTTACCGCCGCATCGCATGTGCACCTATCGGCTATTAACCAAAATCGGTTATGTGACAAACGACAAATAAGCGGTAATTCCATACAATCTAATCACTATTTTTATTACATAATCTCATGCGTTTAACGTGATTTAATTACGTAACTGAGTCGTACAAAATATAACAGTGTTAGGACAAGCTAAACATACTATAACATATATTGGTTTTCGTTGCGTCACGAAACCAACTAAACTGTGTCCTACAAGTGTTGGTAGAGTGCTGGGCGCACTATTCATGGTTACATTATTCATAACAGCAAAGTGCTGAAACGAAACAGAATTATGAAAAATGACATACGAAAGACATATCTGAGTTCATATATACATAAAAAACACAATGTGGGAACCTCACTTGCAATAATATATAACTTTCCGGTATAACGCACAAATCATGAAATTGTCCGTTCGGCTATAAAAATAACAATTTTAACTCGTCCGCAACACTAGTTTAGCATTTCAGCTTATTCAGAATTATGATTAGATAATGACAAGTGCCTTAAAATACTTTGAGGATATCAATGGGATGTCCGAAACATAAGTTTCCGTTGCTACGTCGCAACTTACATAACTTGTCCGTTCTTGATCCAACAAACTAGTAAACGATATTTTTATCGCCCTAACGCTTAAACGAATAACCTGGCGAACTAATTAGTCATATTTTGGCATCGTAAACACCTTACATAAACGCGAAAGCAACAATGGTAAATTAAAACCATCGCTCCCGACATTATATCCTACCTTTCCTATATGACTCGATATCGAACCGACGAGCGAACTAGTGGTATTTTTACCATCTAAAATCAATACCAACTAGTCTAGTGAACTAGTTAAAGACACTTATCATCTTAAAACTCTCATTATACCATAATTTACCTAGTGAACATAATTACCAAGATAATTACACTATATATATATATATATATATATATATATATATATATATATAAGTATAAAAAAATCTACACACCATACCCAAACAAATCGTTCAAAGTGGGGCCTCCTACCAACCTTTGGTAAAAAAAATTGATGAATGGAGATATGGATGCAAGATCTTGTTTGACTTAAAGACTTGAAGATTTTATAACAATAACACACTTTCATTCCCATCATTTTAACACCTTCAAAATTCACAACCACCCCTCTATTCTCTCTTACTTATGGCTACAAGAACCCACCCAAATCTATGCTTTTCTTCATCCAAATATCATATTTCAAGCACTTTAAAACCCATTTCAAGGATGATCTAAGTAGATGGAAGCATGGAAGCTTTGTAGGAGCTTATTTCACAACCTTGGAGTTTCAAGAATCATTATATCTTCATCATCAGTGTTTTCACGATCGGATCAGACCGGTCGGTCCGGCCGGTTTGACCGGGACTCGGCACTCGCAGTAGTCCGGTTATGCTATTCAGACCGTTTTGTCAAAGAACCGGTCGGTGCCAGCGGTCTAGAGGTTTGACCGGCAGACCTGCGACCACGGCCGGACCGGATGTCACGATTTTCAAAGAACCAAACCAGACTAGAGAGAAGAGATTATGGATCTGAACGGAAAAGATGATGAACAACGATGGCGATGATAGATATTGAACAAGATCTGCAATGGTGATAGCAAATTTGTTTTTGTTATGATTTAGAAGAAGAAAAGGTTTATAGGGACTTGTGAGTGAGCTGTGATCAAACTTATAGCAGGCACATCAATCAATTTAAGTTAATTTGTTTTGAATTTTTTGGTTTGTCATTTTGTACTCTCTTTTTACCTTTAAGACTTTTTAATTTTGAATATTATTTTTATATCAATTTTGTTAATTTCTTATTTGTCATATTTTAATTAAAAGAAAATAAACTTATACATTTTGATATGTTAAATAAATGTATTGATTTTTTTAAACCTTTAAACTTGCATTAAGAATTAATGTATTGTTTTTGTTAACGAAAATTAATGTATTGTTTGTATATATATTATTAATATGTCATAATTTTTACAAATTTCTTTGTACCTGTATTTTTTAAACATATATTAAATATGATGTTTATCCGGTTCTTGAAAACGGTCCGACCGGTCGAACCGGTCCGACTAGTAAACCATTAAGACATCCGGTTCGATGTCCGGTCCGGATATAAAAACATTGTTCATCATCCCAGATCTACCCTAACTTAGTGCAAGTAGTAAGAGCATTTAACTTTTTTATGGTTCATATTTTATGCAGTTTATATAAGTATAAGAGAATCATCTTGAAACTCACTAAAAGAATACTCAAAAACTCCAAAAAAAAAGATAATATAACTAATAATATAGTATTCTTGTTGATCTTGATGTTTGTAGTAGTGTAGATTATGTTAGATAAAATATAATCTAAACATGAATATGTTTAGATTAAGCAAGATCATCACCCTCAAAGCTTCATGAACTTTATGTGTAGAGATGAAAAAGATTTTTAAAAATACATAAGGTTGTTAATGAACTTAAAGACATGATTTTAAACTAGTAAACTTGTAATATAACCTAGATAAGGTTATATAAGCATATGGAACTTGTGGAGGTTATGGGCTCGAAGGTCCAAAAAGACAAGGAGAAGTCGAATCAAACTGGTTAAAGTTCGTTGGAACTCTCGACACGGACCCGAGTATACGTGGGAACGAAAAAGACCAAATCAAAGCAAAGTATCCCCACCTGTTCGAGAAGACTCCTTCAAAGGTGTTGGTGCACATATGTCTATTGCCTACGTCTAAGACGAGTTTGTTATATAGATAGGATTTCGTCACGTCAAATGTTTAGATTTGAAAGTTAAATTTGTGTTTCTGACAAGAATTTTCGCACGAAAATTCTTGGGGATTTTCGCATGAAAATTTCATGCGAAAATCCCTTGGTCCTGAGTCTCTACTGCTGTCATGTCTTGCCTATAAATAGGTGACTTAGGATGTTTGTTTAGCATGTTGTTTTTTGGTGATCAGAGGCGAAGCCCTGCTCGAGTCTTTAATCTTTATGAAGTTAATCAATACAAGATACAGACGGTTAAACAGTAATCATCACGCTTGTTCTTTGTTTGTTCAATCAGCTAACAATGAATTCCGCCTCTGTTAGCTGAGCAAATCTGACCGGAAGCTCACAAGTTGGGTTCGATCCTAGCATTCACAAGTGGTATCAGAGCCTTAAGGTCTGATTTGTGAACAAACAACCAAGTTTCAGCTGGTTCAACCTTCAAAGTTCAAGATTCATCCATTGGAAACTTTTCTTCTACTCTTTCTTGGAACTTAATCTAGATCTAAAGGATTTCATGGACAATTTGGACTAGGTTATTAGTATAACGTGTTAAAATCAATTCTAAACAAGTTCACTAAAACATACAACCTAAAATTCATCAAAATCATGCTTGAAATTGCAAAAAAACGTGAAATTGTGAACAAGTGTTCAGAGCAGATAAGAATTTTCGCACGAAACACAAGTTTTCATACGAAAATCAGAAGGATATAACATTCAAAAAGTTTAAGTATCAAATGTCTTAAAATTTTCGCACGAAATCATATTTTCGTAAGAAATCAAAATTTTCGCACGAAATCATAACACATATTTTTGTACGAAAATTTTCAAGCCTTATCCTGTGTTTCAGTTAGTTTCAGGCTAACCAGTTCTAATCTGTTTCTGTTTAAAGTATTATTAAAGATGTCAGGTGAGGAAGAATTTCATAACGCGTTTGCCACACAAGCAGTTACAGCGTTCGTAGCAGCTCAAAACATGAATCTAGAAAACGAAATGGGAACCACTACAAAGCCTCCAAAACTCATGAACATAGAAGATTACGAGAGTTTGAGTGAGCGATTCAAGAACTAGGTTCAAGCAACAAACTTAAATTGCTGGTTTGCACTCGAGAACAAATACCAAGCGCCTCTTAATGAACTTGGAATTGAGAAAACGTTAGCTCGTTTGACTAAAGAAGAACGAGACAAATACGTTAATGAAAAGAAGATGATGAATCTCCTCCAGCAAGCCATAAAGGAGGTGTAACACCTCGTAAAAACCCGTCCTATAAAATTTCGACACATGTCCCGCTAATACTCATATGCCACATGCTAAACGAGAGGGACCAAATGCTTCGTTATGTTATTTTATAACCTCTGAATGACAATTTAATAGTTAAGGGACTAAAAGTGTCAACATGCTAAAACTAAGCCTCTGAGTAACCTTCTAATGAACCGAGAGCTATGATGTTAGTCATACTCTTGTGTGTGCATAATATGGGCCTAAGATAGCTTTATGCACTAATTATAACATTTCACGCAAGTTTGGAAGTCCAGGGGCTATTCCTGACAAACTGCGGAAACTTTCTGATTCTCGTATTTTGAATAAATCCAAATATGTATATACAATAAAATCTTGTGTTTTATTGATAAGGATGTGAAGATGTCCTCCGTTGCGAAATTTCGATCGTTTTCGTGTTCGTTAAAGAGTTTTACGCATTTTTGCAAAACGCGCAATCGTACAACCGAACGAACCGACATCCGTGATATTTCCGGACAAATTCCAATTCACTTATGCCTTAAACACCCTTATTAAGCCTAGAAATTAGGTTGAAAGGGGGTTACGGGTGACAAAACGCGACGAAACAAAGTCTAGGGACCAAAATTGAAAATTTTGAGAAATGGTCACCCCCGGGTGTCGCGCGGGGACATCTTGTTCCCTCGCGTGGCGTGACAGCATGCGTCTCACAGAATTCTGCATGCCAGCTGCAGCCTGCAGCCTTGGCCACCACTCAAACCACTTCAGCACTCCAATCCGAAACCATGGCCTCAATTCTGGTTTTGGACACCTCATGTAACACTTGGAGTGATCTCTAGGACTCTCTAAACACTTGGATTGATCTTGTTCATGATCTCCAAGTATAAATAGAGGTGTTTATCAACCTCATTCCTTGCACCTTTCATTTTCTTTCCTCTATTCACTCTAACCTGATACTAGGGAGCATCCTACTGAGTTTCAAAGCTATCTTGGATCACTTTTCAATAAACGCTTTGACTTTTGGTTAAGACCATTATGGTCAAGCCAATGCTCGGTCCGAACATGGCTATGTGATCGTAATTAGGTAGGTGTTAATCACTCAAGAGGGCACCTCCTGATTACCACGTTTACTTAGTCAATTGACGGGTCAACATATTAATGTTTAAAAAGTCAATGGGTCAGATTTTGAAATATTCATAATCTGAGTTTATACATATTCTAAAATATGTTTTAACACTTAAACAACTTGGTAATGATTATTAGAACATGTGTAAACATGTTCGGCTCGTCAATTTTAGTTTTAGGGTCGGTTCGCAACCGAAAGTCGCGAAGTTTGACTTCTGCGTTGACTTTCGATTATGAACCGAATTAGATTAGTATGCTTCTGATTTAAGGTCCCATTATGATCATATTATGATGTAGCATAACCCTCTGAGGTTAAATTACATGATCGTAATAGTAATCCGAGTTTTATGCGAGTTTCCGCAAATATGTCATACTTTGACTATTTTGCCATTTTATTTAAAAATAATGTTTTAAAAACCAATGAACTTGCAAATGATTTAGATACTGATATGTTAACATGTTTAACATATTTTGGTGTTACAAATCTGACCATAAACTGAGTTTTCGTATAATGTTGTAAAATATGCTTTAAAGCAACCGAAGTGCCCTTTCGGCGCATAGAACGGTTTTTAACATAATTTTTCATACCAAACTTATTGCCTACTGATATTATATCATAAATAAGTGTTTTCACAGAATGTTTATGGTCGTAACATCAGATTATACGCAAGTTTGTTTTATACGTCACTTAATGACTGAAACGCCCTTATGAGGCATTGTTTGATTTTAAAACCTAAATGGGCATACAAGTTGATATCCTACTGATATTATAACTTGTTTAAAGTATATTGGCATATGGAACTCGTTCGTGACTCATCCAGTTACCCGGTATCGGTTATATGTGTACGGTTAAGCCTACGAGGCTAGTTTACGTAATTTAACCGAAACGGGTTTAACCTTATCATTTTCATTTCAAAATCCAGAATGTTTTATGTTTACTCATATTATACAAGTTATTGTGCTTGTTGGGTTTAAACTACATTCTTTCCGGTCATCGCTTAATCAAGCGTGTCGTACCGTTTTTAATACTTTAAGCTAGCAGGTGTAAGTCTACGACTTAAATAAGATCCGCTAGCATTCTAATTGGTTATTTATACCATCATTCCAGACTAGAGCCTTCCGGTAAATTATACCTACGCCTACTTAAATTGGATACGGCTGTGCTTATTATATTTTCTTATTTTAAAAGGATTGCTAAGCTCAGGTAAATACTCTTAACCTATTTTCCCTATACGGGCTTGGGATACAGTAAATTATTACCGCATGGTCGGGTATGGGATTCGAAGACCTATGTGTCGGGAAATTCAAATAACCCGTTTTGATTCGTGTTGCTTGACTTAAACATTTGGGGTTAATTCGACCGTGTCTTGGATATCCTTGACTCATTTAATTATAAGTGGCCACGACCTAAGCACGGGGTGTAGGCATACTCCTGACAGATGCGAAATGGTTTAAATAAATAATTTTATAACCCAATACGGGTTTACCCAATATGGGTGTTCCCAATAAGAGAACAAATTATAAATTTATAACCCAATAAGGGAATGAGTGGTGTGTCGGTTAATCATGAACCGGCATCGATTCCGGTCCCGATATGTATTGTCAAGTTATGTAAAACTGATAACATGAGATATAGTTTATCCCAAGTATAAAAAGATTTTTCGTGCCTTGTGCACCTAAATCAAATTTTGAAAAGGTTTTCAAAATGTGTCGGTTGATTGTATTTACCAGTGTAAACTGACGTATTTTCAAAATAATTAAGTTATAGGTACAAATACGTAAATAGGCTGGAAGCTGCTCAGTAGCAACATAAGAGGATCTTGCAAATCCTTAGATGTGCCAAGTCTGTTGATCATCTTTTGTTTATATTTCGATCCGCCTGTGGATCTTTATTACGAGCCATTGTACTTGATCTTTGAACCTTTTGGCTTGTAATAATATTTTAAATTCAAGACTTCCGTTTTGCTATTCTGTGTTACTTGTATGGTTTGGTAGTAATGATATCAACATACGTCACGATACTCCCCATCCAGGTCCACCGGGTTACACGTGGAAATCAGGGTGTGACAGTTTGGTATCAGAGCCAATGTTTGAGTGAATTAAACACTAGCCTTTTGTGTTTAATCTCAAATGACACAGTAGCATATTCCTTAAACTTTCCGAGTCTAGACTTGACATAGGAATGCTCTCATCCCTATTAAATAAATCTTGCTTGGATTTTATGAAATTCAGAAACAAGTCGCCAAGCAAAGAAGCCATTGATGAAAATTCTTCTCATCCGAAGCCACGGGATGTTATGCTTCGTACCGCGGCTAAGTTGAGCATGCGACCGATTTGGAGGAAAGACTTTATATAAACTTATTCTTAAACCCAAACCTATTGAAACCTTAAACTAGACTTCAGAGTCCATACCAGAGGTCCCTGGGGCTCAAATTTTGAAGTTTGTATCTGTGGAGCCCATACCAGAGCTCCCTGAGTCTCCAACTTCAAAGATAATACCAGTGGATACTTATGATCCATATTTCTTACATCCAAGTTTTTGGAATTCCATACTTGGATTATGCTTATTAAACTCCAATCCGTGATCCTTTTTATTCTTTAACCATTGAATCCTTAGATTCTACTTTTACAACAAATCCTGATTCGGAGTTATTACACTTTCTATTAAAAACCTTTGTGTTAATGCCATACGTGGTAAGCCAAGAAGAGGAACAACAAGGAAAGAATTAAAGGACACTCTGAAGAATCCTTCATTTTAGTTGTATTTCATTTTTCCTTTGAGTCCTTATGTGGACATGTCTCTTTTGTATAGTCCCTGTGTGGACATTTGTTATTTAAAGTCCCTAGGTGGACATATTCTTCGACTTAAGTTCCTTTGTGAACACGTTATCTCATTATTGTTCCTTTGTGAACATACTATTTCATTATAGTCCCTCGTGGACATGTTATTTCTTCTGGTCCTTATATGGACATATGTATATATATTCTTTTTAGTCCCTGTGTGGACTTGTGTGCTTTTAAAGTCGCTGCGTGGACAAGTTAGTTATTAAAAGTTCTGTATAAGGCACTATTGTAATTTCCTAATGATTTACGGAAAGATTTTGAAGTTATTATCATTATAATATATGTATTTCATTACATCCTTGTTCAAGTGATCGTCTCGATTTTTATTCGAACTTTATCAATCCGCGAAATAATTTCAGAAGATCTTCTTGATGGTTTACCCCAGTCAAGTGACAAGTTCACATTAATTGGCAATATAAAACGGTAGTTAAGAAGTAAAGCCTTCTACCATGATAGTTAAAGAAGATCATCCCTTCTATCCAGAGGTGGTGAACTATGTTCAAGCCTCTAAGCCTTTATGGTCAATATGATCATGGCTACATTGATAAACCATTTTAAGACGATTATTCTTTATTAACATTCAAGTAATGTTAATACTCCTGATAGTGTGACTTGAGTAACCACACTAGTCATCTGGGTGAAGGACTATGTCCAAACCTAATAAAGCCTTATGATCGAATTAGATCCTGGCTAGCATCATCAGTGCGATGATCATAGCATCCATTAGTGATGTAGTGCCTACGGGCCATGATTTAAACATCCATTAGTGATGTATAGCTTACGAGCTATTATTATTTAAACATCCATTAGTGATGTAGTGCCTACAAGCCATGATTTAACATCCATTTGTGGTGTTTCGCCTACGAGCTATATCGTCAATAAGACAATGATAGTTGTGACCATTATGGTTCCCTATCCAAGGTGGTGGGCTATGCCCAAGCCTCATAATTAATATGATCAATGCGATCGAGACTACTATCATCAGTGTGATATTTTAACATCCTTTTTGATATACAATTGATTTGCCTACGAGCCATATAATACCGTCAATTATGACAACGACAGTTGTGGTCTACGACCCTCTATCCAAAGGTGATGAACTATGCTCAAACCTTAAGGCATCTTGATCAATAAGATCGCGGCTTATATATTTTAAAATGTCCTTGTGACAAGGCCTCGTGCCATATTTTGATTTCCTTTAGTGACAAGGCCTTTCGTGCCAAACTTATATATCCATTAGTGACAAGGCCTTTTGGTGCCATATCCCTATGTCTTTTATGATGAGGGCATTTGTGCCATATTTTAAGTCCTTTGTGACAAGCTTACGAGCTACTTAAAATGTCATTATGACAAAGACAGATGTGAACTTATGATCCACTGTCCCATAAATTCATGGACTTTGTCCAAATTATATTTTGCCTATAATAGTCGATTGAGACTTGGGCCAGTACATATTAATAACACTCTGTGTAGTGATATAGCCGAATAATTGTGACAATGAGCACAAGGGTGAAGGATTTATATATCCAAGTTTATAAGCCTAAATGGTTGGATAATACCATGGTTAACATAGGAAATATATATTTTAATAGTATTAAAGCATTAGAATGGCTCACACCGATGGTGCAAGTAGTCATCACAATGACAACGATAACGATAAGAATAATGCGAACATAGTCATCAATGAGGACGACTTTCAGGCTCGCATAGATGCAACCGTAGGAAAGGCTATGGAAAAAGCCTTTGAAAAGTTTAAAGAGTCGAGTGCTACTCGCTCTAAAATTGTATCTAAACCACTCTCGAAGCCACCTCCCTCTGATAAGAAGGAGAGTTCTGTGCACTCCTCAAATGTGAGGAACGAAGCTAAGAAACAGGAAATTCATGATAAGGACCATTCTTTCAAGGATGGGTGTTTGTATAAATACTTCGTCTCGTGCAAACCACGAGACTTTAATGGAGAAGAAGGGGCTGTTGAAACCCTAAGGTGGTTAGATGAGATGGAATCAGTGGTTGATATCAGCGGTTGTGCTGATAAGGATGTTGTTAAATGCGCATCCCAGTCCTTTAAGGGTAATGCCCTAATCTTGTGGAAGGCTTTGATGCAGTCAACTAGGAAGGTGCACTTATATAATTCGGGATGGTCCAAGTTCGTGGACCTGGTTAAGGATACTTATTGCCCACCTCATGAGGTGGAGAAAATAGAGATGGATTTATAGCTCTCTCAATGAAAATTTTTGATTGTCGGAAGTACGTTACCGACTTTGATTCCTACTCTAGGCTAGTGTCCTACCTAGTTACTCCGGGACCTAAACGCATCGCGCGTTTTATTAATGGGTTGGCTCCAGGGGTTAGAAGCTTGGTTAAGGCAGTTCAGCCTGCTACTTACAAATCTGCAGTTGAACTATCTCTTTCTCTCACCCAAGAACTAGTGAGACAAAAATCGGTCAAGGTTGAGACCGATGGGAAAAGAGAAAGGGAGGAGGATAACTCCCAGAAATCTAAGAAAAAGGGTAAGTCTGGATTCAATAAGAACCAGCAAGAGTCTGATAAAAAGCCTACGTGCAAGACCTGCAATAGAAAACACTGGGGACAGTGGCGAATAGACCAAAAAGCAAAGCAGTATAGTATCTGCAAAAGAACTGGTCACCAGTCCCACGAATGTAGGGACATAAAAATGCGGTATGCTTCAACTGTGACGAGAAAGGCCACATCAGTACTAATTGCCCTAAAGCTGCCAAGGATGGTGCAGCTAAGCCGGGAGAGGCTAAGAAAGGAAATGTCTGAATTACCTGAGGAATGCCGTAGGCAGTAGTGTCATCAGGTACCTTCCTTATCATTTCCCAAGGATATATTTTTCTAAGAGTCTCGTTTTGATTCAGGCACTAATAAGTGTCACGGCCCCCGACCCAACTCTGGGAGCGGCAGCCGTGAACCAGTCAAGTGGTACCGGCGTTTATTAAATATGCAGCGGAAAAATAAAATTATTCATCAGGATAGTAGTTAGGAAATAATTTCAGAGTTGTAAAACACCCAACTTTTATTAATAAACAAATGGGTTGAAACCCGTATTTCACTTAATTGTTTTTATAGGGATAAACCTCAATTAATAAAATATAAATTTTCTTCTTTTATTCAGGTAATTTTAGCCACTTTATTTAAGCCTTCAGTGCTCCATAGCTGACTTGTATCATTTCACAACAGGTTACCTGAAACGCGTTTTAAAAACATTTTATCAGCGAGAAATACTGGCGAGTTCATTCCATTTTATAAAAAGACACATTGTTTTTACAGTATCAAGGGCAATTACATTGCTTTTATCTAACAAAAACTCAATTAGTATTTGTCATGTTGGCAGTTACAATGATTATGGTCATACCACTATTGGCTAACTCTTTGTCCAATAGTGACGCTGGACTCAGTAGTGTATACAAAACCCCACATACCGACAGTAATTGCAGATTAGCAAAAACTTAATCACTGTAAGTATAACTTGAAAACATTTAGGGTTTTGTAAAAGCATTTGAGAAAAAGAGAATGACTCGCCTGGTAACTTTAGGGCATAACTCCTGAGCTCTTAATAAAATATATAATGCACTCGTGTTAAGTATAATAACCCATGTTACATATACCCGGGACAGAACCCCAACTTAGTTTACAAAGCATAACCTTTATGAGGCAGTACTTTGACATCAGTTGTTAGGTTCAAGATCAATCGGACAGGGTGATCAGAGGTTAAAACACTTAAAACGGATCAAGGCTTTATTATTATTATGGGTGAAATATTAAAGGAATCAGAAGAAACAGAAAGAGAGGAGAGCGAGAGTGAGAGGGCAGAGAAAGAAAGTTGTGTGATGTTCTTATTTATACTGAAGAAGTAAAACTTGGAGGCTACGCTTGTCGTCCAGGTACACTGCATTCCATTCATATTTCAATTATGTATTGATTATTTTATTATATATATTATAATTAATTAAGTTGCTTAACTCATTTATCACTTATAACTTCTAAAATATGACGTCTTATAAAACAATGACTATGCCATTAGAACGAGAGTATTTTTTGTCTACATTTTGACCTAAGTTTCATTAAAAACGGAGTAAGGTTAAATATAAGGTATTATTATTATTATTATTATTATTATTATTATTATTATTAAACGGTTCCTATGTTTGTCTCAATAGCTCATATTTCTAACACTCGACTTACCGGTACTCTACTCGTTCAATAATATAAGTTTCTATATACTTTATTTTAAATTTATAAATAAAAATTTTGGAGATGTTACATCCTCCCCACCTTAAATCTCGTACTAGAGATTCACTGAAATATAGAGGAACACTTTTAGCTCATCACTGATCCTAGTTCCTAAGTATATTCTGGTCCTTGCTTACTTTACTTTGACTAGAACTATTCTATATGTTTTGAGATTCTTATCTTTTTAATGAAGGTAAACTTACTCTCATTAGCAAAGTTTTTAGCACAACTTTAGTCACAAGTTTCCTAATGCATTGATAATCGCAAGGGGAATTCTTATACTTTTGATGGCGTCCCAACTTATAGGGTTCCCGTCGTTCATCTTGTCAAACGAGTTACGAGACGGATGATCAAACGAAATAGTGTTTGATATCGGAATTATAGATGTTTACGAGAGATTCCTGATAAATAAATCTAAGATTATTATTGACACCTGTTCGTGATTCATCCCTAATTGTCCATCATTATGATCTTTGGTTTTCCTTATAGATATACATATCTATGTACTCATATATTTCACATATTGTAATATACACACCATTTATAAGGTCAATGTATTCAACAGGTCAGACATCAGATCATGTTACTATTTAGGGAATTCCATTAACATAACATATACCCCATCTTACCCGGTCTTGCCGAAGAGGTAACCCCATCTTACCCGGACAAGCTGGAGTGTCACACTCTGACCCGCAGCGGAATAAGAGTCGGGGCATAATTGGGTTATCACCAAAGCTCATGATGTTTACTAAAATGTTTCATATTTATTAAATTCAAATTACAACTTAAATATTCAAATCAAATCCATACAATTACAAGGAAAATGAAACTAAGTAAAATAATCCAAGCTTAAACTGATTTATTCTTCTAAGCCTTCCTATGTGTTTCTTGCCTCAACTGGATCACCTGTATCATGTGTAAAACGGGGGATATTTTGGGTCAACAAAAGTTGTCGAGTGAACCTTGAGAAAACATTGATATTAATTTTCTTGTTGTATTTAATATTGAAAATTTGTGCAATAATCACATGTGAGCAAACATATGTATATAACAAAACACAAACTACATTGGATAAGTAAATGACATAAATGATGATGTTTTTGAGATCAAGGCTCAATCAAACGGAGCCGATCGAATGACATGAATGATGATGTATGTGAGATCAAGGCTCAATCAAACGGAGCCGATCGAATGAGGCACCTGATACTCAACCCATATCCCACGGGGAGCTGATGGACCTAATGAAATGCATGTACTGAAAATGATAACTTCAATCTAACATAATTCACACAACAATTGATACGTATACATTTGATCACGGATATGATAGATGCACAAGTGTTTAAATATAATAGGGAATTAAACGACACATGATACACCCCAATTCACTCACATTGGGTGCGTTCTTTGATGACGTTGGATGCGCACGAGTTTTGGGATTTGATCGATGAGGAAAATCTAACCTAAAATAATAACGAAATGATTCGGTAAATAAATGGATTTAATTTGAGACTAATACTTTTTTTCATAACCTTAATAGGATTTTTAGGATTATTTTTGTGAGTTTAAGGACATTTTCTGACTTTAAAAATATTATTTTTAAGTATTTTTAAATGATTTTCTGATTAAATAAAATAATAAAAAAATAAAAAAAATGTTGACTTTTTGATTCTGACCGTTGACTGTTGACCGTTGACCGTTGACCAGTCGGATTGTTTGTAATTATGCGCTGAGTGAGGTTCGAACTCGGGACCTCTCGTACGCGTGCATGCAGCTCTACCAACTGAGCTACGTGTCTAACCCGAAATATTCTCTGTTTTAATATATATATATACTGATTAACTTTTATCTAATTTAGTTTATTTCAAAAATGATTTAAAATGGCCGACCCGCCTTCAGTGACCCGGAGTCGAACTCGAGACGTTCGGTTCGAGTACGCACAGCCCAACCAATTGGGCTGTGTGTCATATCTGTTTAACTTATGGATTTAATTATACTTATTAACATTCGGTGACCTGATCCGATTCAGTTGTAAAAATGTTGGTTTTAATTCTGAAATTCGGTAACGTATGCGATTCGAACCCGGGACGTGTGCATTGTTTGTGCACACAGTCCACCGCTGGACTGTGTGTCTAACCTGGTTAAATATTCAGTTTTAATTAAACTTATACACATGTTTGACTTCGTCTTCTTTGTTTCCAAAGACACAGAACAGAGATGCCCGACTGTTCTTGTTTAATTCGATTATCCAAACTTATAATTGGTTGGAATGTAATAGTTAACGAGATTAAAGAACAGAATTGTACCAAACAGTGCGTTTACTTCAGAAGTCGTCGGCTCTGATTTGTGACTCTCGGCTGAGTGAAATGTTTGACAGTTTAGTTTCTTGTGTTATGAAATTAAGTTATTGAGGAAGAGGTAACAAGAGTTTTTAGATGATTATACCGATCGACAGTGAGACTTTGATGTTTCAGTGAAATTCCGGCGAGTGTGGGATTTCCCGGCAGCGTAGTCTGGGACAGATTCTGGTTGAAGGATTGAAGTTAATATATGTCTAATAATGGATTACAAGCAAAAGAGTCGAGAATTTTACCGATTTGAAGTAATTCTCGGTTTTCCGGTGAAAGTCCGGCGAATGTAAAATATCTCCGGCGAGTGCTAAAGCTTCGAGAGTTTGTGCGATTTTGAGCGAAAAGATTACCAGAGGTTTGGGTGGGTATTTATAGGGAAGAAACAGCATGTATTTAGTCCGAATTTGGTCTTGATTCGCGGTCAAAACTTTTCCGGCGGTTACGACTGGAATTGGGGGTTAGACATCGGTTATAACCGATGTCGAAGTTAGTTCACGTGTTTCAGTCAAAGAAAAATGGTCGTGATTTGCGAAATCGTCGGTCTTTCCGGCGACTGCGGATTGGGCGCGCTGATTTCCAGATTTTGATTTCGAGTTTTAATTTAAGTATTATTTGTTTCAGTATATTAACAAAGAAGGCAAGTGGCAGAGTGGTATGTTGTGTGTTTGTTGAAGCGGCTGACCCGGGTTCGAAACCCGGCAGCCCTATTTATTTTTTATTCACTTATTTTTTTATTTTTATTAATTATGAAATTCTAACAATGTTTATTAGTTATGTATCGTTTAAAATTAATATGAACATTAAATACGCAACGAAAATTATAACTGAATATTCGATTAATAAACGAAGCGGGTTTTGGAAACCCGTTTTTCGACGGATGTTACATGGAGAGTCTACCGCACCATGCCCAGTTTTACCGGAGAGGTAATTATCATGGTTTTTCCCATAAATAGAATTTTCTCAAATCATAATTTTAGAAGTGCATCATATATTATGGCTTGTATCAAGAAACAAGGAAATTAGTATTCACATGATCGATCATATTTTAGAACCGAGTAGTACTAATAAACAAGAAATAACAGTGGCCATGTGTTATCGCTTATTTATCATACTTACATTGTTCTAGTTATCATCCTCACGGCATACCAACACCCATCACATTTTATCTATGCAAGTAATTAGCTTATCTTGAAGCTTTATACTAAGGCATTTTTCTTAGGTTCAAGTCTAAATACTATCCTGGGTGTTATCAGTAAATATCAATATCCTAACTCTATAGATATTGTTATGGTTGTGACTTTCTTTTGTTTGGAAAATGGACTTCTGATAAAAATATCAGTCTCCATTGACACTATGGCTAGGTTTTTTTTTATGATGAGTATGCTTATAGCTAACTCTATTCATGCTTATACAACATTTGATACCTTCATAAGGAATGTTTTATTCAGACAGATGACATTTTTAGAACATAACACGTTTCATTATTCATTTTTATAATGACTTAATGTTTTCATATGAATCACTAGTGATATTTTTTTTATGTTTATCTACAGAAGATATTTGATTATTATATTGTATATACCATCAAGAAATTCTATTATGTATACGCAATATGTGTATATTTATCATTTAGAAACATAAATTTTCAGATCTCTTGTTAATATCATAACTTACGTAATATAGATATATATGATACAAAATTATGTTGTAATATCTTTAATTTATAAAAAATCCAACTATATAACTGATGGTACCAATTATCAAGCTTATTCCTATAACTTTATCCTTTTTTTATAATAATGAAAATAGTAATAGGATACTAGAATAAACTTTCTGTTAAATTTATTAAATATAATATTTTGGAAGTAAAAATTTAAAGAAATAAATTTATCAAAATATAAATTTTCTAGATTCATATGAACAATTTCATTTTTAACTAGTGGGTTGAACCCTATTAAATTAGAATATTAAAACTTAACTCTTAATTTATTGTATACTTTATTATTTATTTAAAGAAGTATTACAGTAGGTAATATAAATTTTGACATTTCTAAGATTGATTCTAAATATATTAGGTAATTAAGTAATATACTTGTATTAGAATATTTATATATCTCAAACAATAATAATAATAATAATTTGTTTAAAGATATTACGATATTAAAATTGTAATTTGATTTTCAATAAAGCTATATAAAGGACAAATGTATTAAACACACATTTGAATCAATTATTTTTATGTGGGTTATCCATTTTAATTCTAGCTTTGAAAATGAAACGATAACTAAAATGTTTAGGAAAATTTAACGTGCTAGGTAAAATAAATAAATAGATAGATAATAAATTACTGATTTACGTCGGAAAAGAAAAGATGTTTTCATTTTATAATATCTTTTACTTCTTAAAATTTTAATTATCTAATTTCTTTTGTATATATACCGACTGTACAAACTATTAGGCTCATCTTTTCTTTTCTTTTATAATACATCATAAAATAAAATTACTACTTTTATTAAGTATAATATTTTAGATGATAGAGAATAAAAACATGATTATTTATATAATATATATAATAATCTTTTGAACATACATTTTCTTTAAATAATTTTATAGGTGTAAATGTATAAAATTTTATATGTATCCTACGTACAAAGATACAAATTTTACTTTTATACGATATAAACGTATAAATATTAATTAAATGTATTACGATGTATATATATTTCAAATAAAATAGAATTGTAATACATTTAAAATAATTATATATTATCCTATATTAATAATGAAAATATATATAGTTCTTTTAATATATAAATTTAACTAGTGGAATTCACCATTCTATGCGGCGGATATTTAATCGTTATCAGTTTGGATCGTTAGGGTACCGGTTCAACACTTGTATAAGTTATAAAAGAAAGTACTTTATTAAGAAATTTTTTTATACCGATATGTCGAAGAAAAATTTGAACACAATAGATTTCACAAAAATGTTTGCAAAAATGTAACCGTTTGTCTACAATTTTGAAAATATTAATTTGTTTCAAATATATATATATTTTTTCTTACGTAGAAGTAATCATTTTTACACCACCATTACCCTTAACAAAATAATTTGTCCAAACATGAGAAGGCAATAAATTATATGGCCAAAGTAGAAAAAGCATCAACTTTGGCGTAAACATATTTTAGCAATTTATATATATAATAATATAAAAGACAATTTTTTTTACTAAATATAAAATGTTAAGTTAATAACTTCAAGGAGTATATGAAAGTTTCATCTTGCTTCTACTCAAATATGTTAAAAAACCTCTTTAATTGGTCATTTTTTACAAAATGTCATAGCATTAATTATATTCGTTTATATAGTTTTGATCGGCATAAAATAATTAATAGTATCTTCGAATAGTATACTACTATAAATATATTTAATATACTAGTAATAATTAACTTTTATTTACTGGTATATTAGTTTAAATTATCGATTAGCTATATATATTAAAAATATGTTTTTAATGGTTAATTTTAACCTTATATAAATTTATATATATTTATGTCACAAAGTGAAAGATTAACGAAACCTGCCCGTTACTAAATTATATTTAAATAATTCGTTTTTTTATATATAACATATTATTTATACCAAACAAGCAAAGAAGATACAAAAGCCCAAAAGATACATGAAGAATCATAAAAATGACTTAATATATGATAAAAGTATTTAACATTTATGTGAGTTAGACATACACAACAAATATTTATCTATCTGCTTGAACCATGATAACATAAATTATTATATGTTATAAAAAAAATCATCATTTCTATTATCTATATGGAATTTGATAGTTCACAAACTACATCGTTTTTTAAAAAAAACATTTAACAAATAAAAAGAAAGTGAAAGTAATTAATATATTAGCCATTGTGATGATTGTATAAACATATATGTAAACAAAAAAAAAGAAAGGGAAAATAAAAGAAAATAAATATATTCGTTTAAACGAACCTATTTTCATAACAATTAATAATAATATTTGACTCTGTATTCGATATTCTCATAACAATTATTAATAATAATATTAAATTCTGTAGTCATTTGTTGAAATCTATCCAATATATGTATAGTAATATTTATTGTCAAGTGGAAATTCACTCAACTACCTTTTTGCTATTTTTTTTTTGAAACGGTACGTTCAACAAATATGAAAGGGTATAACCCAAAATTGTATCCCAAGTTACTTTTTATAGGATAAAGTAAGAATATCTTATATTACGATGTCTAGAGGCATCATAGCTGAATTGTGTTATCTTATTTTTATATTAATGTTAATTTATTTTAATATTAATATATAAATATTAATATCCTAACATTAATATAATGTTATGAAATTTATATTAAATTTCATGTTATTTTATTAATATAAATATATTAATGGATTTAGGTTATTATATTATTTTATAAAATATTTCTTAATATATAGGTTATATATCATGAAATTTAATATTAACAAAACATAACATTATTAATATATCACCTTTATATATAATGTTAATCATAACATAGTTGTAAGATTTAAATGTTGGTTACTTATACTACGAACTCAAAATAAAAAAAATCATAGTATAAATATTAGAATATATCTACACAGAATAGCACATAAATTATTAATTTCCTAACATAATGTTTAAGTTTTAGGTATTAAATGAACACCTATATGGCTTAAACCAGTTGTTCTGATACCATCTTCTGTCACGGCACCCGACCCTACCCTGGGAGCGGTAGCTGTGAACCAGTCAAGTGGTACCGGTGTTTATTAAATACGCAGCGAAAAAATAAAATTATTTATCAGGATCGTAGTTAGGAAATAATTTCAGAGTTGTAAAACACCAAACTTTTATTAATAAACAAATGGGTTGAAACCCGTATTTCACTTAATTGTTTTTATAGGGATAAACCCCAATTAATAAAATATAAATTTTCTTCTTTTATTCAGGTAATTTTAGCCACTTTATTTAAGCCTTCACTGCTCCATAGCTGACTTGTATCATTTCACAACAGGTTACCTGAAACACGTTTTGAAAACATTTTATCAGCAAGAAATACTGGCGAGTTCATTCCATTTTATAAAAAGACACATTGTTATATTTTACAGTATCAAGGGCAATTACATTGCTTTTATCTAACAAAAACTCAATCAGTATTTGTTACGTTGGCAGTTACAATGATTGTGGTCATACCACTATTGGCTAACTCTTTGTCCAATAGTGACGTTGGACTCAGTAGTGTATACAAAACCCCACATACCGGCAGTAATTGCAGATTAGCAAAAACTTAATCACTGTAAGTATAACTTGAAAACATTTAGGGTTTTGTAAAAGCATTTGAGAAAAAGAGAATGACTCGCCTGGTAACTTTAGGGTCTAACTATAGGTCTCTTGGTATAATCTTGGGCATAACTCCTGAGCTCTTAATAAAATATATAATGCACTCGTGTTAAGTATAATAACTCATGTTACATATAACCCGAGACAGAACCCCAACTTAGTTTACAAAGCATAACCTTTATCATGCAGTACTTTGGCATCAGTTGTTAGGTTCAAGATCAATCAGACAGAATGATCAGGGGTTAAAACACTTAAAACGGATCAAGGCTTTATTATTATTATGGGTGAAATATTAAAGGAATTAGAAGAAACAGAAAGAGAGGAGAGCGAGAGCGAGAGCGAGAGGGCAGAGAAAGAAAGTTGTGTGATGTTCTTATTTATACTGAAGAAATAAAACTTGGAGGCTACGCTTGTCGTCTACGTACGCTACATTCCATTCATTTTTCAATTATGTATTGATTATTTTATTATATATATTATAATTAATTAAGTTGCTCAACTCATTTATCACTTATAATTTCTAAAATATAACGTCTTATAAAACAATGACTACGCCATTAGAACAAGAGTATTTTTGTCTATATTTTGACCTAAGTTTCATTAAAAACGGAGTAAGGTTAAATATAATGTATTATTATTATTATTATTAAACGGTTCCTATTTTTGTCTCAATGACACTCGACTTACCCGTATTCTACTCGTTCAATAATATAAATTTCTATATACCTCATTTTAAATTTTATAAATAAAAATTTGGAGATGTTACAATAAATCTTTCGTAAACCAAAAGTCCAGAAAACTTTTATATGTTCATGAGAACTCCAGATATTAAGTATAAGGTATAACCTACCGATGAAACCTTAGAAATCGCTTTTTTTATGGATGCTCTTATCCATAAAAATCAGTCATGCTCTTCCTTCGGTTGAAGTACGACGAATTATTATTATTATTATTTAATATTTTTTAGTTAATATTCTCATTGACTTCTATCGACTACGAATGCCAAACTAGTTTGATAAAAGCGCCACATGATAATTGGCAGTATCTTAGTGTGTCCCATAGATTGCTTTCATGCCTGATCAACATGAAGGTTTAATGCATGGAACCACTAGGAATTCCCAACAGTCATATTGTACTAAAATCAGCAAACGGTATTCAAGGAGATATTCCGTGTCGAAATGCATGAGTAGGTGTCTCTACTCAAGGCATCCAAGTATTTGAAAAGGTAAAAATGTCATTTTCATGACACAAGTGACCTTAGATGAACCAAAAGCTAAGGTTGAGACTATCCATATAATCTCTGTTTATCTCGATAAGTTCTGGAGAAAGGTTGGCACAGCCTAACTTGTCACTTTGGGAGTTCCGATATTATTGAATAAGAAAAACGGTTCAATGCGGTTATGTCTTGATTATAGCAAACTTAACAAAGTAACGATTAGGAATCGTTATCCGCTGCCCAGGATCGATGAATCATTCGACCAACTACAAGGGTTAGCTATTTCCTTGAGATTGATTGGGTAGTTGTTGGAATGACCATCTCACCCTAGTTAAGTTCACCTATAATATTCTATATAAGCATAAAGGCTCCTCCTTTGGAGGCCTTGTATGGGAGAAAGTGTCAAACACTGTTTGTTGAACGGAAGTTGGGGAGACCCAACTAATAGGACCTAAGATTGTCATAGAGATGACGGATAAAATCAGACAAATCCGTGATCACCTCAAAGCTGCCCATGATAGGCAGAAGAGTTACACCGACTAGAGGCGCAAATCTTTTAAGTTCCCAATAAGGGATAAGGATTCTATTGAAGATGTCACCACAGAAAGGTGTGGTATGCCTCAGTTAGGAGGGAAAATTAAGTCCTAGATAAGTGGGACCATTCAAGATAATCAGATGTGTCGAATCTCTAGCTTCAAGCTAGTTTACTTGAGAAACTCAGTGGAATTCACAAGGTGTTCCACGAATGCAATTTAAAGGAAAGGCTAGCCAATGAGTTGCTAGCAATGTCACATAAAGTATGCAACTTAATGAAAACCTAGGGTTTTGTTGGAAACCAGTACCGATCGAAGATCAACAGGTTAAGAAGCTTCTAAGGAAGCATGTGCCTATTATAAAGGTCAAATGGGACGCTTGTAAAGATCCCTAGTATACATGGGAGGTTAAGTCCGCTATGCGACAGGTGTACCTCTATCTTTTAATAAAATCTTGAGGGCGAGATTTATTTTAAGGGGGTGAGTGTAACACCTCGTTAAAACCCGTCCTATAAAATTTCGACACGTGTCTCACTAATACTCGTATGCCACGTGCTAAAATGAGAGGGACCAAATGCTTCGTTATGTTATTTTATAAGCTCTGAACGACAATTTAATAGTTAAGGGACTAAAAGTGTCAACATGCTAAAACTAAGCCTCTGAGTGACCTTTTAATGAATTGAGAGTCTTAAGATGTTAGTCATACTCTTGTATGTGCCTAATATGGGCCTAAGATAGCTTTATGCACTAATTATAACATTTCACCCAAGTTTGGAAGTCCATGGGCTATTCCTGACAAACTGCGGAAACTTTTCGATTCTCGTATTTTGAATACGGACTTTATATACAAATCCAAATATGTATATACAATAAAATCTTGTGTTTTATTGATAAGGATGTGAAGATGTCCTCTGTTGCGAAATTTCGATCGTTTTCGTGTTCGTTAAAGCGTTTACGCATTTTTGCAAAACGCGCAACCGTACAACCGAACGAACCGACATCCATGATATTTCCGGACAAAATCCAAGTCACTTATGCCTTAACACCCTTATTAAGCCTAGAAATTAGGTTAAAAGGGGTTACGGGTGACAAAATGCGACGAAACAAAGTCCAGGGACCAAAAATAAAATTTTTGAGAAATGGTCACCCCCGCCTGTCGCGCGGGGACATGTTGTTCCCTCACATGGCGTGATGGCATGGGTTTCACAGAATTCTGCATGCCAGCTGCAGCCTGTAGCCTTGGTCACCACTCAAACCACTTCAGCACTCCAATCCGAAACCATGGCCTCAATTCCGGTTTTGGACTCCTCATGTAACACTTGGAGTGATCTTTAGGACTCTCTAAACACTTGGATTGATCTTGTTCATGATCTCCAAGTATAAATAGAGGTGTTCATCAACCTCATTCCTTGCACCTTTCATTTTCTTTCCTCTATTCACTCTAATTGGAAGTTCCTGATACTTGGGAGCATCCTACTGAGTTTCAAAGCTATCTTGGATCACTTGTAAGTGCTCCATCCCTGCTTAGTTCCTTTTTTTTGGCTTTTAAAGCCGAAAGTCAAGCGTTTTCAATAAACGCTTTGACTTTCAGTTAAGACCATTATGGTCAAGCCAATGCTCTGTCTGAACATGGCTATGTGATCGTAATTAGGTAGGTGTTAATCCCTCAAGAGGGCACCTCCTGATTACCACGTTTACTTAGTCAATTGACGGGTCAACATATTAATGTTTAAAAAGTCAATGGGTCAGATTTTGAAATATTCATAATCTGAGTTTATACATATTCTAAAATATGTTTTAACACTTAAACAACTTGGTAATAATTATTAGAACATGTGTAAACATGTTCGGCTCGTCAATTTTAGTTTTAGGGTCGGTTCGCAACCGAAAATCGAGAAGTTTGACTTCTGCGTTGACTTTCGATTATGAACCGAATTAGATTAGTATGCTTCTGATTTAAGGTCCCATTATGATCATATTATGATGTAGCATAACCCTCTGAGGTTAAATTACATGATCGTAATAGTAATCCGAGTTTTATGCGAGTTTCCGCAAATATGTCATACTTTGACTATTTTGCCATTTTATTTAAAAATAATGTTTTAAAAACCAATGAACTTGCAAATGATTTAGATACTGATATGTTAACATGTTTAACATATTTTGGTGTTACAAATCTGACCATAAACTGAGTTTTCGTATAATGTTGTAAAATATGCTTTAAAGCAACCGAAGTGCCCTTTCGGCGCATAGAACGGTTTTAAACATAAATTTTCATACCAAACTTATTGCCTACTGATATTATATCATAAATAAGTGTTTTAACAGAATGTTTATGGCCGTAACATCAGATTATACGCAAGTTTGTTTTATACGTCACTTAATGACTGAAACGCCCTTATGAGGCATTGTTTGATTTTAAAACCTAAATGGGCATACAAGTTGATATCCTACTGATATTATAACTTGTTTAAAGTATATTGGCGTATGGAACTCGTTCATGACTCATCCAGTTACCCGGTATCGGTTATATGTGTACGGTTAAGCCTACGAGGCTAGTTTACGTAATTTAACCGAAACGGGTTTAACCTTATCATTTTCATTTCAAAATCCAGAATGTTTTATGTTTACTCATATTATACAAGTTATTGTGCTTGTTGGGTTTAAACTACATTCTTTCCGGTCATCGCTTAATCAAGCATGTCGTACCGTTTTTAATACTTTAAGCTAGCAGGTCTAAGTCTACGACTTAAATAAGATCCGCTAGCATTCTAATTGGTTATTTATACCATCATTCCAGACTAGAGCCTTCCGGTAAATTGTACCTACGCCTACTTAAATTGGATACCGCTATGCTTATTATATTTTCTTATTTTAAAAGGATTGCTAAGCTCAGGTAAATACTCTTAACCTATTTTCCCTATACGGGCTTGGGATACGGTAAATTATTACCGCATGGTCGGGTATGGGATTCGAAGACCTATGTCTCGGGAAATTCAAATAACCCGTTTTGATTCGTGTTGCTTGACTTAAACATTTGGGGTTAATTCGACCGTGTCCTGGATATCCTTGACTCATTTAATTGTAAGTGGCCACGACCTAAGCACGGGGTGTAGGCATACTCCTGACAGATGCGAAATTGTTTAAATAAATAATTTTATAACCCAATACGGGTTTACCCAATATGGGTGTTCCCAATAAGAGAACAAATTATAAATTTATAACCTAATAAGGGAATAAGTGGTGTGTCGGTTAATCATGAACCGGCATCGATTCCAGTCCCGATATGTATTGTCAAGTTATGTAAAACTGATAACATGAGATATAGTTTATCCCAAGTATAAAAAGATTTTTCGTGCCCTGTGCACCTAAATCAAATTTTGAAAAGGTTTTCAAAATGTGTCGGTTGATTGTATTTACCAGTGTAAACTGACGTATTTTCAAAATAATTAAGTTACAGGTACAAATACGTAAATAGGCTGGAAGCTGCTCAGTAGCAACATAAGAGGATCTTGCAAATCCTTAGATGTGCCAAGTCTGTTGATCATCTTTTGTTTATATTTCGATCCGCCTGTGGATCTTTATTACGAGCCATTGTACTTGATCTTTGAACCTTTCGGCTTGTAATAATATTTTAAATTCAAGACTTCCGATGTGCTATTCTGTGTTACTTGTATGGTTTGGTAGTAATGATATCAACATACGTCACTATACTCCCCATCCGGGCCCACCGGGTTACACATGGAAATCGGGGTTTGACAGGAGGATATCTTGCTTCTCTTACAACATGACGACGATGCTCAGTCATTGTGGCTGGCTTTACGATTAAGGGCACAAGGAAGTACTCAAGTCAGAAAAGGAAAGAAGGCATTACTGAACAAAGAATTTGAAGTATTCAATGTTCTTCAGGGTGAAAACATGAAGCAACTCATAGAAAGGTACTGTCACCTGGTAGTACAGATGGAGCGTATGGGAATTGTCAAAACCAATGAAGAGCTATTCGACAAACTGGCAGATTCTCTGCCTGAAGGGGAATGGTCAACATATCTAACCATCCTAAAGAATGGGGCTGAGTATGACAGTCTCAGTTTACCAAGATTTATAGAAAAATTTGAAGGGCATGAGTTAGAGATGCAGAAAATGGCTAAAGGCAAGAAATCAAACTCGCAACAGGACGTGAGTCTATATTACAAAGGAAATCCAAACACTCCTATTGAGAGTCCCAAGATCCAAACAACTTTTAGTGCTAACTCAAATGCTAGTCCAGCCTCCAACCAATCAAGTGGATTCCAAACATTTGCTTCCTTCAATCCAAACAATCACCAAGGACAACAATCGTCTCAAAGCTCCAATCAACCACAAAGCAATCAGCAAAATCAATCCAATTCTAACCAGCGAATCTTGCAATGCAACATCGCAGTGAACTTCCAGAATGCTCAAGACTTCAATAGAGCAGACCGCTAAGCAACACATGGTGCTACTTGCAGCAGTTCTGGAATCCTATGAAAGTCTAGTAACTGGAAGAATCGGAAATCCGGAAATGACTAAATAAGATTACGACCAAATTGATCCAAAAGAAATGGAATTAGTTGACATTATGTGGTGCATGGCATCAGTGGTTCGAAGAGCTCAGCGTTTTATGGAAATTATAGGAAGATATGATTTGAGAGGCCTTGACGGAAAATTAGGAGTTGATAAATCCAAAGTCACATGCTTCAAATGCAGGGAGAAAGGGCACTTCAAGCATGAATGTCCAAACCGAGAAGTAAAGGGCAATCATAATCCGTTCGGGGATGATTATTACAAAAAGGCAATCTATCATCGCCCACAACCAGAGAACAGAATGGCACAACTTGAAGATGGAGCTTCAAATTCTAAAGATAAAGCTCTGGTGGTCACACAAGAAGATGAGGGATTCAACTGGAATAACTTCATCTCCAAAAAGGAAAGCCTTGCTCTTGTCGCTGAAATCATAGAAGAGACTGAATCTTCGGAAGAAGTTTCAGAAGAAGAAATGGAAGAAGTTTTTGCAGACTACTTCAGAACATCGGCGGATGAAGAGGAATATCTCAGAGGTACTCCTAAACCCTGTTTATTTGACAATTCTGAAAACTTTTGCAGGTAGCTTTAATTCTGGACATACAAAAGAAAGTCTTGACGAGAAAAAGGCTGAGTGTGTGGAAGTAACTGATGTGATAAAGACTGTTACACTGGAAAGCTTAACAGACATTGGTAACAAAGCACTCATGGCCAATACCAAAGAGGTAGTCAGTGTGAAAGAACAGGTAGAAAAGGTTGAAACAGTAATTGAAACAATCAAAGCTCAAACTGACGAAATGGTCAGTCCATGCTTAAAATGTCACAAAGCATGTGAACAATGTGATGAGAAAGAAGAATCTTTTAAAGAATTTAAAACCTACAATGATAAGTTGTCATATGATTACAACACTGTAAAAGAATCATATGATAAACTCAGCAAGACCATTCGACAGTATGAGAAAGCTGTCAAAGAAGATGAGAAAACACTTTCAATGCTCAAAGCAACTGTGATGGACAAACAAATGGCCATTAATTTGCACATTAACACAATTGCTGAGCTAAAACGTGAGCTAGAGAAAACTAAAATTGAATCTGAAAGGGTTAACAAATTATTGATCAGTTATTCTACCAGCATGTATGTTCTTGATCACATTCTTCCAAAAGCAGAAAATACCAAAGAAGGTAAGAAGAATGATGAACATCTTGGAAAATGTTACAATCATGTTCCACCCCCTATGTGGAATAGCTATGCTAAGAAACATCCTCACGGGGTGGATAAGGCGCTGAACTTAAAATTACTCACTGAAAGGAGTAATGAGCTGCCTGAAAATCTTGACGTAACATATTCCAAATCTGAGAAAGACTGTGAGTCCGAGGTGGTAACCAAAGTAATTGAAAATGTTTTTGAAAATGAATCTGATAGCACAATTTATGAAAGTGTTGAGTTTAACAATGAGAAATCAGAGTCAAGTTTACCTTCTGGAAGTGAGAAAAGTTTTCATGAAAATTTTATCACAACATCAGAGAATAGTTTAAATGATGATCCTAATGTAGTTATCTACAAACTAAAAGGATCTGATAAGCTATATACTGATGAAGAATTTCCAGTTCAGAATGTTAACTTCGACCGTGTCGACAAATTCTTTAAACTCATTGAAGTTGACATATAGGATCTTGAAAAACAAGTTGCTGGTTTCTACTCAAAACAAAAGAAGTCTAACAAAATCATTCATCCAATAGGAAGAGGTTATCTTGAAAACAAGAGGGATGGGTTAGGGTTTGAGAAGAAAAGAAATAACGAATCCCGAAAAACAAATTTCACAAAGAAAGTTGATTTTGTTTTTGGAACCAACACTGTTGAAGAAAAAGAGGTCATTAACAAACAAACCAACAATGAGTTTAAGAAAGAAAAGGAACTTCGTGAACAAGCTTTGGAACATACTGTTGGTCATGACAGTAGAACATGCTATAGATGTAACAAAGTTGGACATATTGCACGACAATGTTCTCAGAATCGTCCAAAACCTGTTCACGAACAAAAGAGGTTTACAGTAGATGAGAAGAAAAAGGTCCAGAGTTTGTGCCAACAAAGATTTTAAAGAAAAAAAATAATTTACGTTCTAATAATGAACTAACAAACAAAATCATGTCAAAATATGAAGTTGGTGAAACATCAAAGAAAAGTGAAAAGAAAGAATCTAATCTATATATAAAAAAGGAATTTTCAAAAGCACAAACCTGAGTAGTCAAAGCAAAAACATCTCATATAAACCCAAAATCAACCAATGTTCCAGTCAAAACAAAAGAAAAGAATGAATCTAAGACTGGACAATGGATTGAGATTAAGAAAGATGTCAAAAATGCCAATGTTCCAAAAGTCGACATTGTCATCCCACCCAAGACTGAAAGGGCTTGGGTCTCTTTTTAAGTAATATGTTTTTCACATGTGCAGGGGCTTCCAAGGTCAATCATTTCAAAGTGGATCATGGATAGTGGAGCTTCTAGGCACATGTCAGGGATGTTGGCTTTGCTGTACAATGTAAAAGCCATCAGGGGAGGATATGTTGGACTTGCCGGAACACAAGGCGGCAGAATAGTGGGAGAAGGAATCCTAATAGACAGAGTAGTATCTTTTGACAAAGTGAACTACATTGCTGAACTCGAGAACAATCTATTGAGCATTTCACAGATCTGTGATAAGAAGTTCATAACTCATTTCAACGACAAAGAGTGTCTTATTCTTAAGCCTAGTTTCATAATTCCTGAGGAGTGGATCCTCATGCGCGCTCCACGAGAAAATGATTTATATGTCCTAGACATGAGCCTTGCATCCACTACTTCAAAGGAAGGACAGTGTTTTGTATCAAAGGCCACTGAAAAGGAATCAATTCTTTGACATAGAAAGATGATCACATTCACCTAAGGAAGATGAATTTCTGGTGCACAACAATCTAGTGGAAGGGGTGAATCTAAAAAATTTTCATTTGTCGGATGACTGTATTAGCTGCAAAAAGGGGAAGCAACATAAGAAGTCACATCCCAGAAAGCTTCTTAATTCTATCAAGCTTCCATTGGAAAGGATGCACATGGATCTCTTTGGGCCTGTCAATGTGAAAAGTATTACAGGAGATCTATACTGCCTAGTCTTAACCGATGACTTCTCAAGATTCTGATGGGGAACATTTGAAAATCTGATGATCTTGTTTTGAAAGATTGAAAACCTTTATCATTTGCCTATCAAGAGAATCAGAAGTGACAACGGTACTGAGTTTAAGAACAACAAGATGCTCGCATACTACAATGCTAAGGGTATTCATCATGAGTTCAGTGCCCCCTATACTTCTCAACAAAATGGAGTAGCTGAACGAAAGAACAGAACACTTACCTAGACTGCACGCTTGATGCTTGTTGATTCAAAGTTACCTATTAGCTTTTGGAGCGAAGCTGTTGCATCTGCATGTTACACTCTTAACCGCATGTGTCAAGAAGCACAAAAAGACATGCTTTGAACTTCTTAACCAGCGAAAACCTAATCGAGAGTTTTTGGAGCCTTTTGGATCACCGTGTACCGTATTGGACCCGGAAGGAAAATTTGGAGCCAGATCTTTGGAAGGATTTTTCGTAGGATATGCAAGTCCGGAAAAGAGAGTCTATCTACCAAGCATGAATCAGGTTATCATTGCTCAACACGTTGATTGCCAGCACTACACAACGCCTATGCAAAAACTAGAGATCCTTGGCTGTTCAATTACGAAGGGTTGTGGAATTCGTTTGACCTGCCTGAAGAACCATCCAAGGAAGAACTCATCTTGCTATTTCAACAACATCAGATATCTAATCAAGAGCAAGTAACATGGCAGTTGGTAATTTCTCCAACAGCAACACCTTTCTCGGAAGCAGGTCCAAGCAACACTCAGCCAGAACCAGTTGTTACACCAGTTCAAACTACAGCAGAACCATCTTCCTCTCAACCAACAAATGCAGAACCTGAACAAGATCCTACCTTTGATGATGGGGGATCCAGTTCCGATGAAGGATTAGAAGAGATTACAAGTTATCTTAACAATCAAGCTGCCGAAATCAGTGCTAGAATTTAGGCTACTTCTTCAGAACAAGTTGTAGATCAGAATATCACAAATTTAGAAAGCTCAGTAAATGTTCCAGGCGAAGTAATGCCAAGATCAGTCTCCTACCATCCGACAGACAACATCATAGGAGAACTGCAAGCTGGCGTGAAAATGTGAAATCAGATCAATAAGGATCTAAGTTGTTTTTATTCTAAAGTTGCTCCACTTCAAAATACAATTTCTCATACTTGTTTTGTTTCTCAGGTAGAACCAGGAAACTTCAGAGATGCTCTTAAAGATGAAAGTCGGGTGGAAGCAATGCGGGAAGAATTATTGCAATTCCAGAAACTAGGAGTCGGGGAACTTGTTGGCCTACCACCAAAGCAGAAAAAGATAAACACTCGGTGGTTTACAAGTGCAAAAGAGATGATAGAGGAGTGGTTGTCCGCAACAAAGCTCGGCTCGTAGTTCAAGGTTTCCATCAGCAGGAAGGGATAGACTACAACGAGGTCTATGCCCCAGTCGCACGTCTAGAAGCTATCCGCATTTTCCTGGCTTTTACCTCATGGAAAGGTTTTAAAGTGTACCAATTGGATGTGAAGTCTGCTTTCCTATATGGTAAAGTAAACGAGGAGGTTTATGTCGGCCAACCACCAGGGTTTGTCGATCCGATTCACAAAGATAAGGTCTACTTGCTGAACAAGGCTCTTTACCAGGCCCCGAGAGCCTGATATGAGACGCTTTCCAGACATCTTCTGGCTAACCGATTCACTAGAGGAACATTAGACAGCACCCTTTTTACCAAGGAAGTAGATGGACATCTGATTATTGTACAAATCTATGAGGACGATATCATCTTTGGATCGACAAATGAACAGCTGTGTAAGGACTTTGAGAAAGTCATGAAAGAAAAGTTTGAAATGAGTGCTATGGGAGAGATGAGATTCTTCTTGGGGCTTCAGGTTGAACAACTGCCAGATGGTATTTTCATTCACCAGATGAAGTATGTTCATGCTGTGTTGGAGAGATTTGACATGACAGGAACTAAACCCGCATCTACCCCTTTAGCCACAAATCACGGCATTTGTCCAGACGATCATGGAGAGAAAGTCGATGAAACACTATATCGCTCCATGATTGGATCATTGACGTATCCCATAGCTTCAAGACCAGATATCATGTACCCCACATGCCTTTGCGCCAGATATCAGTCAAGCCCGAAGGAATCACATCTGCTGATCGTCAAAAGAATCATGGGCTATCTGAAAGGATGCCCAAGCACCGGCTTGTAGTATCCACATTATGACGATTTCAACCTTAAGGATTACTCGGACTCTGATTTTGGTTGCTGTAAGCAGAACGCTAAATCTACAACGGCCGGCTGCCGGTTCTTCGGAACCCGTTTGGTAACATGGCAATGCAAGAAACAGACCGCGGTCGCTCTCTCTAATTGTGAAGCTGAATACATTTCAGCATCCAGTTATTGTTCCCAAATACTGTGGATACAACAATAGATGAGAGACTTCGGTTTGCAATTTCTTGATACGCCCATATTCGTAGATAACAAGGCAGCTATTGATATCACAGTCAATCATTGTCAACACTCACGCACTAAACATACGAGATTCGATACCACTTTATCCGTGACTGTCATGAGAAAAAGTTGGTACGAATTAAGAAAATCCATACTGATGACCAAAAAGCAGATTTTTACACCAAAGTTTTTGACAGAGCACGATTTCGAAACCTTTCAAAATTAAATGGTTTAAAAAATCTGACATCAGGGGATATCTATGAGGTTGAATTTGAGGATGACGATGTTGTGATGTAATACTCACTGGTAAGTCAAATGTTCTTCTGTAAATAGTTTTCATGCTTTCTTAAAAACAAAAATCCAAAAATATGTTTTTGATTTTAGGGGGAGAAAAAGATGTGAAAAATACAAAAACATTGAAAAATTGTGAAAAATACAAAAACATTGAAATATCAAGAAAAATACAAAAACATTAAAAAAATTCAAAAAGAGTTTTGTGTATACGAGGATATGATAGTACATCAGTAGACCATTATAGTACGCTAAAGAAATGTGTTGTTTAAAAAGGCGTCCAAACAGGTCTTTCTAAGGATATGTCGGTAGGCTTCGCACGTTCAGTAAACTGCTTTCAGGATATAAACCTAAAAGGATAAACTGGTAAATATGTGGCTTAATATCTCTCGAATATATGGGCTTGGTACCCCGAAATTTCGGAACGCCAGATTCTGAGATACTAGGTCTTTATATTTAGTTGATATCTGGGGTATTATATGAGTTCTTTTGATTTTGCGTCATCAATGGCCTAGAACTTGTATAATACTATCGCATTATTCACCCCAAAGCTGCATAAAAAATGAAGAAAATGTCATAAAAAGATACGACATTCTGTAGTGCAAAAATTAAAAGATTCCCAAGAGGAACACCACCTAAAGTCGAGCCTTCATCTCTTTCTCTGTACGGAAGTACTAACCTGAGCTCTCAAGGTCTCGCATTTCACCCCTCTACAGATTTCAGTTAGATATATTCACCTGTGAGATAAAATCTAGGGAATCTCGACGCGGGAGTATATTCTGAGGTGGGAAACACAGATTAGGCCATGTTGCTAAAAATTACCTAACATATCTTGAAGCAGTTGAGAAACGTGTAGAGGTTTAAGTGGATCAGTATACCGAAAATCTAAAGAAAATCTGTTTAAGAACTTAAAGTTTCATCTAGAGCAACGGTACTGGTACTGGTCTCAATAAACTGATATGATCCTCTAACACAAACTCGCAAAAATATGTCTGTAAATATGTTTGTACATATCGGTTTAAATGTTTCTAGTTTAGGAATATTCAAAACTTCAAAAAGATTTTTTGTATCTACTCTAATTTTTGACTGCCGGTGATGGAGAACAGACCTTCAAAGTTAGAAAACGACAGATTGCTGATGAAAATCTAAAAGAAATTACGGGCTGGGAGCTAATCTAGAAACAAAGTCTGGTTTGAAACGTTGAAAAGTTCATTAATTTGAAACTTAAATCAAAGGATAAAGTCAGTTTTGATCAAAGAATGGTCAACCAAGGTCATTAACTTGGACTTGGTAGACAAAATAGTTAAACAAGGTCATTAACTTGGACAACTGTGTGGATAATTAAAACTGAAAACAAGCGAAAAAGTTGGAAAGTTGAAAAATATTTCAAAGGTTTGAAATATTTTCGCACGAAAATTTGGAAGAACAGGCAAACAAATTTTCGCACGAAAATTCTCAGCGCCTATATATAAGAATGAGGAATGTTGTTTTCGTACGAAAATCTTTTTACAATTTGGTGCGGATTCTTTGAGGCGATTTCGTTCTATCCTTCATTATACCCACTTTCTGACTTGTTCGATACATTAGGGAGGTTGATTTGCACACCTCTTGTAATGGCAAAGGTATAACCCCGAGATCGAACTGTAAACTTGAATGATTTGGACATGAACGAACTAAAAACGTAGTTCTAGGATAAACGAGCCGGTAAAACTTAAAATTGAACTCTCTCATGTGAAAATCGGCTAATTTAACCTAGGTTTACCGTTTCAATTTCGTGAAATCACAAAAATTACAAGTGTTTTGAGTCGGTTCAAATTGTAAAGACTGATTGGGGACGATGCAAATTTTCGCACGAAAATTTGTAATTTTCGCACGAAAATTTGTAATTTTCGCACGAAAATAGTTGAGGTGAAATGTTTAGATTGGCTTGTACATTTTCGCATGAAAATTCAGAAAAGATATGTAAAGTCATTTTCGTACGAAAATTAAGAGAAGTTTTGTTTTAAGAGTAATTTTGTCTAACTTTTTCATATCTCTCTGTTTCACAGAAAACCGCACATGAGTTCCACCCCATGCACAACTCCTGCTGCTTAATTGATAAAGATATCCCAGAGTTTGCTCCATTTTCACAGTACATTGATTTTCTGGAAAGGCTGTCGGTATATTATGCTATCACACATAAGCATAACGCTTATGCATCTCATGTAGACTGTTTTGGGGCGCAGCAGAATTACAAGCCGAACCAAGGGCTATTACGTCAGCAGTCAGAGTCGGGAAGAATGATGTAGCGATTACAATCACAGAAGATCTTATACAAACAATGTTGCATCTAAGAGATGAAAGCAGCTTTCCTAGAGGCTTCACAGAAAAGTTCGTCAAAGGATGTTTTTATCGCATGGGGTACAACGGTTATGTGGACTCTGCTCCTTTCAAGATCAACAGGCTAAGGCTGCCCTACAGATTTCTAGCTCACTGCATTTCATGGGCGTTAAGTCACAGGAAAGGAGGATGGGACGATCTAGTAGATTATCACATGTGCATGATCGTAGCTGTTATTCTGAACAAGCCTTACAACTTCAGTAAGATGATTTTCGATCAAATGGTGATGAATTTGGGAAAGGGTCAATTCTTACAGTATCCTAGATTTATTCAGATGATACTCGACCACCTACACCCTGTTGATGCACTTTGTGTTCCTCACTTGTCGAATAGGCTAGATAGAGTGTATGTTGAATATTGTATAGGTTAGAATCGAACACACGACCAAAATACGGAGTTTTTAGTGTAAAAGGGAACAAGTTCGCTCGAACTTGACCTGTGGAGGTCAAGTTCGCTCATGATGGTGATGTTGATGTCAAGTTCGGCCGAACTTGACTAGGTCAAGTTCGCCCGAACTTAGATGCTTACCAGCGAACTTCTCATCCTATAAATAGGTGGTGTGTGTTCATTTGTCATTTAAGTTTTTGGCATCCCTACGGGGAGGTGCTGCCGGTTTCTCTCCAGGAACTCCGGCAGCCTGACAACGATGTAAACTCTTTCAGTATGAATGAATAATAGAAGACTTCCGCTGCATTCTACTTCTACTCCTTTCAGTAATAACATTCTACCGAAATTGACACGTTACGCATTAACTTCCGTCTAGAACCGCCTGATCACGGACCTTCAATTGGTATCAGAGCTACAATTATCACCTACGCTCATGAATTTGGATATTTATGGACATTAGGAGGGGTTTTGGACGTAAAACTTGAAATAAACATACAATCCACGGATGAAAAGTAAAATTGAACGGATAGGATTGTTAGAAAACCATTTTCAACCAGATCTATGGTGGATTCATCTCAAAATTCGAAGAAATAAGGATTCTGGATCGAAAAATGTAAAAAAAAGGCTGATTTGGGGGATCAAGATCACCCGAACTTGACAAGGATTTTCATGATTTTTCATCAAGTTCGCTCGAACTTGACTGAGTTTCAATGAAATTAAGCATAAGTTCGCCCAAACTTGTCTATTTCATGCAAGCTCGCCCGAACTTGGAAGTGGCCAACCACGTTCGCCCGAACTTGTCACAAAACCCACTAAGTTCGGCCGAACTTGTCACATAGTGACCAAGTTCGCCCGAACTTGTCACACAAGTTCGCCCGAACTTGCCAGAAAACCTAAAAAAGGCATTGAAAAATTTGCTCGATTTGATGAGACAGGTGTCCAGAAAAAATTTGGTGATAGAAATTTTTTCGAAATTTTAACGTCCGATACTGACTGTTCGGGGACACCGTCGGAGGCCTTAGAGAGAGGCTGAGATGATGAGGTTAGAGATGGTTGAAGATGAGAGGGTAGTCATTGATACCAAAGCAATTTGGTGATCATTAGGGTTGAAGACTACCGATGGGCCTTAAAGTAAATTCCGCATTTGTTAAATATTGAAAATTCCGGATTTGAGGGGGAATTTCAGTGAAAAAATTGGTATGGTCAGAATTTGCAAAAATGAGGGGGAATAAAAGTTTCATTTATATGAATATTCTGGCATTTTTGAAATTCGTGACACTACAACAGTATTCGGGTGGTTTCCGACTACAGATTAACCGGGAAATACAAAGATTTGAGATTCATTGGGATTCCTGATCACAGGAAGTTCAGATTATTCATATCATGATACAAATTGATGCTTAAGGGTTAGAGTCCTGATCTCCGGTGAAGGAACAGTTAGCTAGATTAGCAGTCATTAGTACCAGTGAGGAACTGAGAACGTTCATAACGTTCGGTGATGATCTTAGGAATTAGTGACTAGCTCCGAAGACGGATGGTTTCAAAATTACCAAGGAAATCTGATGATAGCCTATGGTGGCCATTAGTTTTAGTCTTCAAGCAGATGAATCATTCTTCTCTTTGGACTAACCGCGGTTGAATGATGATGTTTGGTGATTAAGTGGCGCTGGTCTATCGGAGATAGCTATATATCTGTTATTGTGACTGAAGAGGAAGAATGTGATTTTGGTCATGGACGAGTGATTCTCAGATTCGACGTGTTACCAGATGATTTGGTTCCGATGATGATTTACTGATTGAAAAAGATTACCGATTTGCTGATCAGGAGTGATTACGGAAATTAGGATTTCAGATTTTTGCGGGTAAACATTGATTTGAAGTTTACCGGTGCGGTATTTTGAAGTTTCTATCAATTGCCGGTTGAGTTTTGAAGATCGGAAGATCGAGCATGGGAGATATGCGCTAAACTGAACGCGGATGTGGTTAAAGTTGAAATGGAGAAGCTGCATTGATGAGCTTCAAATTGGTGTTTATTCAAGATAATCTGTCGGCCAAGCAAATCAGAGGAGGTTGGAAACTGTGCAACAAATATCTGAACTCGAGATTTCAGGGGGAATTAGATGTTGATAATGTAAACCCAAATCATCAATTAAGGGGGAATTTGTTGATGCGTTTTGACGACATCGGCGAACACCTTGATTGAAGTTGCAGAATATTCAAACACGACTCACGTTTGAAGACCAAGATTTGACAGTAACGAACAAGGGGGAATCTGTTGATGCACTTTGTGTTCGTCACCTGTCGAATAGGCTAGACAGAGCTTGTGTTGAATATTGTATAGGTTAGAATCGAACACACGACCAAAATACGAAGTTTTCAGTGTAAAAGGGAACAAGTTCGCTCGAACTTGACCTGTGGAGGTCAAGTTCGCTCATGATGGTGATGTTGATGTCAAGTTCGCCCGAACTTAGATGCTTACCAGCGAACTTCTCATCCTATAAATAGGTGGTGTGTGTTCATTTGTCATTTAAGTTTTTGGCATCCCTACGGGGAGGTGCTGCCGGATTCTCTCCAGGAACTCCGGCAGCCTGACAACGAAGTAAACTCTTTCAGTATGAATGAATAATAGAAGACTTCCGCTGCATTCTACTTCTACTCCTTTCTGTAATAACATTCTACCGAAATTGACACGTTACGCATTAACTTCCGTCTAGAACCGCCTGATCACGGACCTTCACACCCCAATCTCGAAAAGAAGAAAGATGATATTTTGGAGCTAGAACATATGTCTCCATTGGACCTCCACAACATCAACAATTACCGTAAAGGGGGAAAGGCTCCAGCATTTAACCCTATCTTTGGTACGTTTGTTAAGGCTGATTATGTTGCTCCGCCAGATGGTAAATGGAGGAATGAAGGTAGTGGCGACGAAAGTGAGGAATGGAACATGATGGAAGACTTCATTTAGAACGAAGCACTTGGTTTATCAAAGGTGAAGGAGAGAAGGGTAATTATGGAAGAAAGAAAGCTGGTTCTGCTTCATCTGCTTCAAAAAGAAAGAAAACGTCAGAGACTTCCTCCTTAGCTCCCAAGCGCCAAAAGAAACAACCAAGTGTGGGAACAGGTTTGATTGATGAACCTGATACTGAAGAAGTGCGTGTTGAAGAAGCGGTGCAAACTACAGACACTGCACATGTTGAAGAGTCGGTCATAGAAACTGTTGTAGAAATAGAAGCAATGGTTGGTGTTGAAACAGAAGCAGGTGGTGTTGATGATGAAGGGCCATCGTCTAGTACTGATTCTGAAGATAGGAGGGAAGGTGAGAGGAAAGAATGAGAAAGGAAAGAACAAGAAAGGATAGAGAGAGAGAGAATGTTGGCCGAGGAAAAGAAACGCAAGGCTACAGGAGATGATGACACTACATATGAGCCATCTGAGATCGAAGAAGATATAACCGTTGTTAAGCCTGCAAAAAAGAAATCTGGAAAGAGAGTTAAACATACTGCAGCAAGAAAGCCTGAGTCGACCGCTAAGAAGCTTAGAATCAAGCTAAGAACAAAGACTGCTGAGACTCCAGTTGCTCAATCAGTTAAAACATCCTCTGAACGCCCGCCATCTCCTCCTCCATTTACTCAGCCACCTCCAACAGTTGAACCACCAAGTGTGACTGCTCAACATGTATCTCCTCCTCCTCAACACACTGCTATAGAGACTCCTGTTGCATCTCCTCCTCGTCCATCTATTGGCACTCCTCCTACTGTTTCTCAGGCATAGACAACATCATCAGCTCATCCTACATAACAACATCCTCCAGCAGACACAGCCTTTGATGATTTTTATTTTTAATAAGGTGCTATCTAAGGGGGAGAAAATTTCACAGCTGAAGATGTATATGCATTGAAACGCGAGTTTGGAGTTCAATATTTCAGACGTCTGGGTGATATAAAGACTCTACCAGAGTGGGATGTGAAGGAGTTGGTGCAGACCAAGACGTTTAGTATGAAGTTACGACCCAATGATCAACGTCTATGGAAATTAATCAAGTTTGATGCTGAACATGGTTCCAACTAGTGGAAACCACACAAGCCACGCACCATCACAAATATTGATCCAATAACTCAAGAAAAGGATGTGACTTTGATTGTCAAACGGCCACTTGTTATGAAGAATATGCCCTTGAAGAAGATGGAACAAGATTTTTACAAAATCTTCAAATGGTGGCACTATGATTCAAGTACTGGGGAGGCTGTTACTTGTGTCGAGCCTGACGAAGGATCATGGGATATGTCTGAAGATCTATAAGAAACAGTGATTATGCATAAGAGAATTTATGGGTTGTGGCGTGCGATCAAAGTTTTGGATCCGATGTGGCTTATAAACTGCTCAAAGAAATATATTGAACGCTATTCTTCATCAAGATTAGTTATGAAGAAAAAGATAAAGAGCAGTCCTTGCAATTCCAGAAGATTGTAAATGTGTGTTATGCTAACAATATTAATTCAGGTAAAGACTGGAACACATCCTGAAGAAAGCTTGAAGATAAAGAAAAGAAAAAGGTAGAGCGGATGAAGAAAGAATCGAGGCGTGACGAAAGCTGGCTTCTCGAGAAAGATTCAAGTTCGGGAACACGTACAATCGACCTCCTCCTACATCAAACTCCCATTGCTTCAGAGGAGCGTCAGAAGCCACCCAAACGCTTTTTCGGATAAATCAAGTCATATGTGTTTGAAGAATTTTTGAAGAAAAGTTTTGAAGACTGTCCAAAACTGCGGCAACATCCAAGGGGGAGTCTGTTGGTGCACATACGTCTATTGCCTACATCTAGGACGAGTCTGTTATATAGATAGGGTTTCATCACGTCAAATGTTTAGATTTGAAAGTTAAATTTGTGTTTGTGACAAGAATTTTCGCACGAAAATTCTTGGGGATTTTCGCACGAAATTTCGTCCGTAACATTAATTCAGCATTTCAGCTTATTAATAATTATGAATAGATGATTACAAATGCCGTAAAACACGTTGAGGATATCAATGGGAAGTCCGAAACATAAGTTTCCAGTGCTACGTCGCAACTTACATAACTTGTCTGTTCTTGATCCAACAAACTAGTAAACAATATTTTTATAGCCCTAACGCTTAAACGAATAACCTGGCGAACTAGATATTTTTGTCACACCCCGACCCGCAGCGGAATAAGAGTCGGGGCATAATTGGGTTATCACCAAAGCTCATGACATTTACTATTATGTTTCATATTTAATAAAGTCAAAGTTACATTTTCAAATATCCAAACATGTTCATTCAATACAAAGGAAATAAACCAAACATAACAATCCCAACTCTAAAACGTTTTATTCTTCTAGTCCAAGTCCTATGTGTTCCTAGCTGCTGCTGGTTCACCTGTATCATGTGTAAAATAGGAGTTTTTGGGTCAACATAAGTTGGCGAGTGAACCTTATTAGATAAACATTTATTAATAGATTAATTGTTAGTTTATCAACGAAAATTTGTGCATAATCATAGATGAGCAGATGTAAATAATCAAGCAATGGCAAATAGCAGTCACAACTATAACATACAATAACACATGACAGCATACATGAACATACCAACACCATACTGTAAATAACATAAATGAAACTGTGCGATCAAGGCTCAATCAAACGGAGCCGATCGTATTGCATGTACTGTAAATGAAAATGTCTGTGCGATCAAGGCTCAATCAAACGGAGCCGATCGTATGTGGGCACGCCAGGTTCAACCGCATAATAAAATGGGGAACATGCTCAACGCTCATAATGTAATGGGGAGCGGCGGCCTATAAAATTGCATGTACTGAATAATAAATTGCATCCAATAATAACTAGTTAACAGCAACAAACTGAATACACAAGTTCATGATATGATGTATGCACAATGGTTTAGGTATAATATATATATACAAAGACACATGATACACCCCAAAACGTGATTAAAACGGGGAATTTGTAAGATTCACTCACCTTGGGTGCGTTGGATTTGAGATGGTGATATGCGCACGAATTAGATGAGCGGAATAACGAGGATTACTAACCTAAATAATAATGGAAAAATATATTAAATGGGTGGATTTTATTAAGGATTTTAATGAAATTTTTAGATATATTTTTGTGAGTTTATGGCTATTTTTTATCTTTAAAAATGTTATTTTTAAGTATTTTTAATTGATTTTTTAAATTAAATTAAATAAATAAAAATATAAAAAAATTATTTATTTATAGTTGACCGTTGACCGTTGACCGGTTCGGTCAGCGAATTAATCTGCGCCGGGTGAGGCTCGAACCCGAGACCTCCCGTTCGCGTGCACACAGCTCTACCAACTGAGCTACGTGTCTAACCCGAAATAATCTTGTTTTTAATTATATTTATACACTTATTCAATTTAACCGAATTTCCTTTATTTGCAAAAACATTTTAATTCAATCGGACCGGTGCTCGTGACGGGTTTCGAACGCGCGACGTGTGGTTCATGTTGTACACAGTCCACCGCTGGACTGTGTGTCTAACCTGGTTATTATCTCGGTTTTTATTATACTTAACAACTAACTGGGTTATCCCGATTTAGTTTAAACAAAAAGGCCTTTTATTATACAAGGAGTGCGTATAGCAGGAATCGAACTCGGGACGTGCGTTTGTATTTTGCACACAGTCCACCGCTGGACTGTGTGTCTAACCCGTTTGTAATTCCGATTTTAATTAACCTTATGTTATGTTGCGTCTTCATCTTCTTCGTTGATTTTACACAGACAAACATATTCCGACTGTTATGACCGATTTATGACTTATACGCTTTTCAGACATTACAAGTAATTTAAAAGTAAAGAATGGAGAGAGTTTGGGAAACAAGATGTACCGATTGAGGTTGTTCACAGAATTCCGGCGGAGGTTCGTCGGTACTGAAAGTGAACTCCGGCTGTTGAAACCAATTAACAGCTTTGTTCGATTATTTAAGAAGTTGAGTCACTTAAACAAGGTTTAACAGAAGTTTGGGAGATCATACCCGTTCACGGTGTGTTTCCGGCAGTTTCAGGAGTTTTCCGGCGAAGGTAAGATTTTCGACAAACGTTGACTAGGATCGATTCTGATGGTGGAGTTGTGTTAGAGACTGATTAATCACATGATTGAAACAGAAAGAGTCGGAGGAAATACCGTGTGGATGTGAGTCCCGGTTTTCCGGCGACTTGCAGAATTTTTCCGGCGGTCTGATTCAAGCTTCTCCGGTGGACTGTAAGGTTGCGGAAATGCAATTGGGAGTCTTGCAGAGTGTTTTGAGTCGCAGGAAAGGTCTAGGATTGAAGTAATCCGAGAATTGAAGACTTTCGGTTATTAAACCGATCTACTTCCGAATTCAAGTTGTACTTATGGCAGCAATGATTGGAATCGTCCGTTTATCGGTTATACTCGCTGAATCGAGAGTATCTAAATCGATTTGGGTGATTGATAACCGGTTTCAGTTACAATGGTAAAATCGATTGATTTACCTTAGTCCATAAAAACTATTTGTTTCCTAAACATGACAGAAAACAAACAAGTGGCGGAGTGGTCTTGTGATTGGGTGATAAGTCGCTGAAGTGTCTTGGCTGACCCGGGTTCGAGTCCCGGCAGCTTCATAATTTTTTTATTTATTTTATTTTAACTTTTTATCAAATATAATTTTTATAGTTTAGTTTATTTATTAATTATGTATCGTTTTAACTCAAAATAATCATAAATATTTAATGTAACTTTTATAACTTGATACTTCAAAACGGAGCGGGTTTTGAAGACCCGATTTTTACAAATGTTACAGTATCCCCTACTTTTAGGAATTTCGTCCCGAAATTTAAGTAGTTGAAGTAGTAGGAAAAAGATGCGGGTATTTTTCACGCATTGAGTCCTCACGTTCCCAAGTAAACTCAGGTCCCCGTTTCGACTCCCAGCGTACCCTAACAATTGGAATGCGACTTCGTCGAAGACGCTTCTCCCCGTAGTCCATGATCTCCACTGGTCTTTCAATAAAATGCATAGATTCATCAATCTGAATATCTTCCAGCGGAATATGGAGATTCTCATCAGCGAGGCACTTCTTCAAGTTCGACACGTGGAATGTGGGATGAATCCTGTTGAGTTCTTCTGGTAGGTCAAGCTTGTATGCTACAGGACCTACTCTTTCGAGTATCTTGAAAGGTCCTACGTAACGTGGTGCTAGGTTCCCCTTTTGACCAAAACGAACTACTCCCTTCCACGGTGATACTTTTAAAAGCACATGATCACCAATGTTAAACTCTAAGGGCTTCCGTCGTTTATCTGCATAACTCTTTTGACGACTTTGAGCCGTTAGAAGATTGTTTCGAATTTGATGGATCTTATCTGTGGTTTCTTGGATCAATTCTGGACCAGTAATTTGTGCTTCCCCAATTTCGTGCCAACATACAGGAGATCGGCACTTACGACCATATAAGGCTTCAAAAGGTGCCATGCCGATGCTCGAATGATAGCTGTTGTTGTACGAAAATTCTACAATTGGTAGGTGGGCGTCCCAATTTCCCTTGAAGTCTATGACACATGCTCTAAGCATATCTTCAAGAGTTTGAATGGTGCGCTCAGATTGTCCATCAGTTTTAGGATGATAGGCGGTACTGAGATCTAATCGCGTGCCCATAGCGGATTGTACTGCTTGCCACGTTCGTGAGGTGAAACGACCATCACGATCAGAAATAATACTTAACGGTACCCCATGCCGGCTTACGATTTCGTTGATGTAAATACGTGCAAGCTTTTCGTTCTTGAAATCTTCGCGGATAGGAATAAAGTGAGCTGATTTTGTAAGTCGGTCTATAATCACCCATATAGTGTCATACCCACCAGAAGTGCGAGGTAACCCGGTAATGAAATCCATGGTTATATTTTCCCACTTCCATACAGGTATTTCCGGTTGGACTAGAAGTCCTGAGGGTCTTTGGTGTTCAGCCTTCACCTTGGAACATGTGAGACACTTGGAAACAAAAACGGCAATATCCTTCTTCATTCCAGGTCACCAATAGGTGTATCGTAGGTCTTGATACATCTTATCGGCTCCTGGGTGTATAGAATATCGCGTTTTGTGAGCTTCATTCATAAGAGTTTCACGAAGATTGTTGTGGTTAGGGATCCAGATACGATCTAGGTAATACAGAATACGGTCTGATTTAGTTTCAAGTTTTAGCTCGGCTCCACAGGACATCTCCTTTCGTACATCTTCTTCTGTTATTGAAACGTGTTGGGCTTCTCGAATTTGATCTTTAATGTCGGTTATAATTTGCGAACATAGAAGATGAATGGAGTTCGCATAACCCTTTCGACTAAGTGCATCAGCCACCACATTTGCTTTACCAGGGTGGTATCTAATTTCACAGTCATAATCATTCAGAAGTTCGACCCATCTTCGTTGCCTCATATTTAACTCTTTTTGATTGAAGATATGTTGAAGACTCTTGTGGTCAGTGTATATTTCACACTTAGTACCATAGAGATAATGTCTCCATATCTTAAGAGCGAATACAACGGCTCCAAGTTCTAGGTCATGAGTGGTGTAGTTCTTTTCATGTGTCTTGAGTTGTCTCGAGGTATAAGCTATGACTTTTCCTCTTTGCATGAGAACGCACCCTAATCCTTGCCATGACGCGTCGCAATAGACTACAAAATCATCACAATCTTCAGGAAGAGTGAGGATTGGTGCATCACAAAGTTTTTGTTTAAGAGTTTGAAAAGCTTCTTCTTGCTTGGGTCCCCATACGAAAGGCTTTCCCTTATGAGTTAAAGCCGTGAGTGGCACAGCAATGCGAGAGAAGTTTGAAATGAACCGACGATAATAGCCAGCTAGTCCAAGAAAAGATCTTACTTCAGTTGGTGTACGTGGAGCTTGCCATTCTTGAACTGCTTTGATCTTTGAAGGATCAACATGTATTCCTTTGTCATTGACTACATGCCCGAGGAATTGCACCTCTTTTAACCAGAATTCACATTTGGAGAACTTGGCATAAAGCTTTTCCTTTTCTAGAAGTGCAAGAACGAGTCGAAGATGACGCTCATGATCAGCTTTAGATTTTGAATAAATAAGAATATCGTCGATGAAGACTATAACAAATCGATCAAGATAAGGTTTGCAGACTCTGTTCATTAGGTCCATGAAGACAGCTGGTGCGTTGGTTAATCCAAATGGCATAACCATGAATTCATAGTGGCCATAACGAGTTCGAAAAGCAGTCTTAGGGACGTCTTCTTCATGCACTCTAAGTTGATGATAGCCAGATCGAAGATCGATTTTTGAAAAGCAGCTGGCACCTTGTAGTTGGTCAAGAAGATCATCAATGCGAGGTAAAGGATAGCTATTTTTGATGGTTAACTTGTTGAGCTCTCTGTAGTCGATGCACATACGGAAAGATCCATCTTTCTTCTTTACAAAGAGGACAGGTGCACCCCAAGGCGATGAGCTAGGACGTATAAATCCCTTGTCAGTCAACTCTTGCAATTGACTGGCTAGCTCTTGCATTTCAGAGGGGGCTAACCTATATGGAGACTTTGCAACTGGTGTAGCACCAGGTATAAGATCAATACGGAATTCGACGTCTCTAACTGGAGGAAGTCCTGAAATGTCGTCAGGAAAAACTTGCGGGAAGTCTTTTACTACAGGAATGTCTTCAAGTTTCTTCTCCATGGTTCCCTTTTTGATGATATGGGCTAAAAACGCGACATAATTCTTGCGAAGATATTTTTGAGCTTGAAGACAAGACATTAAGCTGAGCCCTTTCGACGAGGTTTCTCCAATGATTCGAAGAGTCTGACCGTTTGAAAGAGGAATACGAATAAATTTTTCACGACATACAACTTCCGCCTGATGTTGACTGAGCCAATCCATACCGATTATGATGTCAAAACTTCCCAGCTTCATAGGAATAAGGTCGACTGAGAAATCGTGGTCGTTTAATGTGAGTGTACAGTTGCGTAAAATAGAGTCTAATGAAACTGGTTTCCCGTCCGCAACTTCTACCGTTATGGATTCCATGAGCTTATCCCGATTTTTGCTTAAGATAGGTTCAAATTCTAATGACACAAAACTTCTATCCGCACCAGTATCAAATAACATAGAGGCATATCTACCATTTACAAGGAACGTACCGTTGACCACATTGCCGTCAGCTCTGGCCTGGTTCGCGTTAATATTGAAAGCTCTTCCTCTTGCAGGTGGAGGAGCTTGGTTTGCTTGATTCACTGGGTTGGCTTGGGCCTGAGCATGAATAATGTTTACCAACCATGGACAAGTGTTTCTGAAGTGGCTGGGGTCTCCGCAATTGAAGCAAGCCCGCATAGGTTGGCCCATAGGATAATTGGGTGGTAGTATGTTTGGGCTAAATGTTGGGTGGGTGGAAATGGTAGGGGTTGTTGTGCTTGACCCATTAACTGTTGGTGGGTTTGGGTTAAAGGTTGGTGGCGGTTTGTTCGTTGAGGCATGCGGCAGTTTTGAACAGTATGTCCTGCGCGACCGCAGCCGGTGCAGTATTGGCAAGGATGATCAGGGGAATGGTGATATTGGCAACGGTTACATTTTGGTAACGGGCCAGTGTAGGGTCTTCTGTATGGTGCGGGTGAAGGAGTGACTTGAGTAATGGGTGCACAGGAATAGGGGTGTTGGTTTGGGTAACTGCAAAATTTCTGGTGTTGCGCTTCCTCTTATTAGCGAACTTAGAGGAAGGAATGGGGTGGTTTGAAGTTTGTCCCTCAACAGGGGCTTTCTTCTTCTCTTCTTTGAACTTCCAGTTGCGAATTCGGTTTTCGGTCAGTTCAGTTGCTAACTCCATAGCAGCTTCAAGTGTTACTGGTGAAACGCTAAGAACTGAATCTTGGATTTTCGAGGGAAGTCCTCGAATATAATGTTCAATCAGACGATAGGTTGGTGTGAATAAATTTGGAACCATTTGGTTCAACTCCAAGAACCTCTTGTTGTAGGTAGAGTGATCACCCTCCTTTTGCTTTAGAGCATGATATTCATCCTCCAACTTCTTAATTTCACTTCTAGGACAGAAACGCCTAGTCATGATTTCCCTTAACTCCTCCCAAGTTAAGACCATCGCATCTTCAGTTCCCCACTTCCCTTTCTCAGTATTCCACCAAGTGAGAGCTACTCCAAGTAGTCTCTCGGTGGCGTATCGAACCTTGCGATCCTCAGGGCAATCGCAGTTTAGGAAGGTGTTTTCCATCTCCTCGAACCAATGTAGGAGAGCAGTGACACCCTCGGTCCCTTCAAATTTAGGAGGATCACAGGACTTAAAATGTTTGTAAGAGCACTTGTTGGTAGGAGGGTTGTCGATGTTCTGGTCCTGTTGTTGGGGAGGGTTTGTAGGATTTGTAGCAAGGGCTTGTTGTACTTGTACCCCAATGTCAGGCAATATCGTGGCCATTTGTTTCGCGATCTGAGTGGCCAAACGTTCCTGAGACCTTCCCGATCTTTTACCCCTTCGTTGCTGTCTAGACGACATCTACAGGATCATAAAATGAGAAGATTGTGAGTTTATGGTGTCTTTTTAGGTGTCATGTGTCTTTAAGAAAATGAAAATAACATAAATATCAATAATGCAACTACATCCATAGGATGTCTTGGGTTCGCTCATGTTGGGCCTCAAATGTCCCCCATACCTTCACCTACATAGTCATGTGGGCCCCCATGGCTATTGGCTTGGTAGGATTCACATTAGTATTGGCAATTTAACACTCGCATCCCCCGAATGCAAACCACAAAATATGTTCATGAGATGTTTGGTCGGAACGTGTCCAGGTGTAGACACAATGACAACTCAAAGTGGGATTAGCTCACACGACGTTTGGTATAGCATGCTTTGGCCTAATAGGTACTTCGTACTCTCATCGTTAGTCCCCAGGTAGGCAAACTGGTCCTTTATTTTGGATTTATACGAATGCCAGCCTAGACAGGACGTTCCGACTACCGGTACTGGTACCCTTCCAGTTACTACATGCCTGTCATGAGAACTCACTTTGATGAGATTTGAAAACACGAAAATCATTGTAAAAACGATCATGATGTGGTGTGTGCTTTCATGGATGTGATATGTTATGAGCATACGATTTCATGATAGACATTATATGATAATACATACTTATGAACATGCTTATACAATATCAAATGTAACATTTAACATAAAACATATAAACATCATGAAATTTGGCATATAACACACAAAATTCTTATAAGTTTCTAATCGACTATAGTATAGGCTCTAAGGGTCTAATAACCTATCCTATATCCCTATAGTCATGGCTCTGATACCAATCTGTCACACCCCGACCCGCAGCGGAATAAGAGTCGGGGCATAATTGGGTTATCACCAAAGCTCATGACATTTACTATTATCTTTCATATTTAATAAAGTCAAAGTTACATTTTCAAATATCCAAACATGTTCATTCAATACAAAGGAAATAAACCAAACATAACAATCCCAACTTTAAAACGTTTTATTCTTCTAGTCCAAGTCCTATGTGTTCCTAGCTGCTGCTGGTTCACCTGTATCATGTGTAAAATAGGAGTTTTTGGGTCAACATAAGTTGGCGAGTGAACCTTATTAGATAAACATTTATTAATAGATTAATTGTTAGTTTATCAACGAAAATTTGTGCATAATCGTAGATGAGCAGATGTAAATAATCAAGCAATGGCAAATAGCAGTCACAACTATAACATACAATAACACATGACAGCATACATGAACATACCAACATCATACTGTAAATAACATAAATGAAACTGTGCGATCAAGGCTCAATCAAACGGAGCCGATCGTATTGCATGTACTGTAAATGAAAATGCCTGTGCGATCAAGGCTCAATCAAACGGAGCCGATCGTATGTGGGCACGCCAGGTTCAACTGCATAATAAAATGGGGAACATGCTCAACGCTCATAATGTAATGGGGAGCGGCGGCCTATGAAATTGCATGTACTGAATAATAAATTGCATCCAATAATAACTACTTAACAGCAACAAATTGAATACACAAGTTCATGATATGATGTATGCACAATGGTTTAGTTATAATATATATATATACAAAGACACATGATACACCCCAAAACGTGATTAAAACGGGGAATTTGTAAGATTCACTCACCTTGGGTGCGTTGGATTTGAGATGGTGATATGCGCACGAATTAAATGAGCGGAATAACGAGGATTACTAACCTAAATAATAATGGAAAAATATATTAAATGGATGGATTTTATTAAGGATTTTAATGAAATTTTTAGATATATTTTTGTGAGTTTATGGCTATTTTCTATCTTTAAAAATGTTATTTTTAAGTATTTTTAATTGATTTTTTAAATTAAATTAATAAATAAAAATATAAAAAAATTATTTATTTAGCGTTGACCGTTGACCGGTTCGGTCAGCGAATTAATCTGCGCCGGGTGAGGCTCGAACCCAAGACCTCCCGTTCGCGTGCACACAGCTCTACCAACTGAGCTACGTGTCTAACCCGAAATAATCTTGTTTTTAATTATATTTATACACTTATTCAATTTAACCGAATTTCCTTTATTTGCAAAAACATTTTAATTCAATCGGACCGGTGCTCGTGACGGGTTTCGAACGCGCGACGTGTGGTTCATGTTGCACACAGTCCACCGCTGGACTGTGTTTCTAACCTGGTTATTATCTCGGTTTTTATTATACTTAACAACTAACTGGGTTATCCCGATTTAGTTTAAACAAAAAGGCCTTTTATTATACAAGGAGTGCGTATAGCAGGAATCGAACTCGGGACGTGCGTTTGTATTTTGCACACAGTCCACCGCTGGACTGTGTGTCTAACCCGTTTATAATTCCGATTTTAATTAACCTTATGTTATGTTGCATCTTCATTTTCTTCGTTGATTTTACACAGACAAACATATTCCGACTGTTATGACCGATTTATGACTTATACACTTTTCAGACATTACAAGTAATTTAAAAGTAAAGAATGGAGAGAGTTTTGGGAAACAAGATGTACCGATTGAGGTTGTTCACAGAATTCCGGCGGAGGTTCGTCGGTAATGAAAGTGAACTCCGGCTGTTGAAACCAATTAACAGCTTTGTTCGATTATTTAAGAAGTTGAGTCACTTAAACAAGGTTTAACAGAAGTTTGGGAGATCATACCCGTTCACGGTGTGTTTCCGGCAGTTTCAGGAGTTTTCCGGCGAAGGTAAGATTTTCGACAAACGTTGACTAGGATCGACTCTGATGGTGGAGTTGTGTTAGAGACTGATTAATCACATGATTGAAACAGAAAGAGTCGGAGGAAATACCGTGTGGATGTGAGTCCCGGTTTTCCGGCGACTTGCAGAATTTTTCCGGCGGTCTGATTCAAGCTTCTCCGGTGGACTGTAAGGTTGCGGAAATGCAATTGGGAGTCTTGCAGAGTGTTTTGAGTCGCAGGATAGGTCTAGGATTGAAGTAATCCGAGAATTGAAGACTTTCGGTTATTAAACCGATCTACTTCCGAATTCAAGTTGTACTCATGGCAGCATTGATTGGAATCGTCCGTTTATCGGTTATACTCGCTGAATCGAGAGTATCCAAATCGATTTGGGTGATTGATAACCGGTTTCAGTTACAATGTGTAAAATCGATTGATTTACCTTAGTCCATAAAAACTATTTGTTTCCTAAACATGACAGAAAACAAACAAGTGGCGGAGTGGTCTTGTGATTGGGTGATAAGTTGCTGAAGTGTTTTGGCTGACCCGGGTTCAAGTCCCGGCAGCTTCATAATTTTTTATTTATTTTATTTGAACTTTTTATCAAATATAATTTTTATAGTTTAGTTTATTTATTAATTATGTATCGTTTTAACTCAAAATAATCATAAATATTTAATGTAACTTTTATAACTTGGTACTTGATTACAAAACGGAGCGGGTTTTGAAGACCCGATTTTTACAAATGTTACAATTTTGGCATCGTAAACACCTTACATAAACGCTATAGCAACAATGGTAAATTAAAACCATCGCTCCCGACATTATATCCTACCTTTCATATATTACCCGATATCGAACCGACGAGCGAACTAGTGGTATTTTTACCATCTAAAATCAATACCAACTAGTCTAATGAACTAGTTAAAACCACTTATCATCTTAAAACTCTCATTACACCCTAGTTCACCTAGTGAACATAATTACCAAGATAATTACACTTAATAATATATATATATGTATATATCTACACACCATACCCAAACAAATCGTTCAAAGTGGGGCCCTCCTACATTCACCTACCTTTGGTAAAAAAAAATTTCATGAATGTAGATATGGTTGCAAGATCTTGTTTGACTTAAAGAGTTGAAGATTTTATAACAATAACACACTTTCATTCCCATCATTTTAACACCTTCAAAATTCACAACCACCCCTCTAGTCTCTCTCACTTACGGCTACAAGAGCCCACCCTCATTGTAGGAACGTCCACGATTAGCACGGGAACCTAAATTTGTTATCTATTGTCCGATTAGGCGGAAACTAATGACAAGTTAACCAAATAACAAGAATTACTCGTTTAAAGGGTTGTTTTCATTAATCTAATGTTTAATACATTTGAGATCCAGATCCGACAGAGCTTCGCCGTCTCTGTGCCAAAATATCTCCTTGTTTCAAATGAAATCACAAGGCATCTATTTGTAGATGCACAAGTCCGTTGGTGAGAGTACATAAGTTCGGCCGAACTTGACCTTGTCAAGTTCGGCCGAACTTGACTTCTCAAGTTCCATCACAAGCGAACTTGGCTCTAAACTCTATTAAATACGCCTCGTTTCACCTAAACTATACAGACTCGATAAAAGACTATTATACAAACGCTATGCACCAATAGACTCCCTCTTGGATATCTACTTTGTCTTGTTCGGTCTTCAAAAACTCTCGTTTATCCCAGACTCGTTTTCGTGTAATGACGAAGGCAACAGACATATGCACCAACAGACTCCCCCTTGGATGTTGCCGCAGTCATCTTCTTTCATAGACATCTTTGACAAAAAAACATCCTCGACAGTCTTCAAGTATCATAGTCTTCTTTGAACACCTTGTAATCATCAGACTTCAAATAAGTTCCTGAGTCTTTATCTTTATCCTTGAATAAGCATTAAACTTTATGATCTTCAAACTTTCTCTTTTCTTCAATTTAACTTAATAAAACTTTAATCTCCAAGCTCCCCCTTGCTGTGAGTTGTGCTCCCCCTAGCTTTGAGCTTTATCTTCAATCACGTTTCACCCTGCTCCCCCTAGAATTTTACTTCCTGTTTCAAAGTACTTGGGAATTCAAATAAACATTTCAGATTCTAACTTTAAAATTTTGTACCACATGTATTACATACCACCTGTACAAAACTTGTACTTCAAATTTTGATCTTCATTTTTTCAGTTATTTCAAGTTCAAATTAATGACCTTGAAACATTTTACGTTTAAAACCTTCAACTTTCACATTTTTATCATTTGATTTGTGAAAATCCACTTAGTTGATCAAGTCCAAGATAATGACCTTGATTAACCAAATATGTCAACCAAGTCCAAATTAATAACCTTGGCTAAACCCGTTGTGAACAACTGATATTATCTTCAATTAAAGATTCATATTAAAGAACTTTTTCTTACCAGACTTCGATGATTTGTTCTCCAACATTGGCTCGTTGAAAATCTTTTTGGATTTTTAAAAAGTAAGTAAAGTATTTACAGAACTTTTAACAAGTAAAGTAAACTATGTACAAACATATTTACATACATATTTTTGTGAATTTGCGTCTAAGGATCATATCAGTTTTATTGAGACATATCATCGGTACCGTTGACCTTTTTGAGACTCTAAGTTCTAAACTTGTTTACCTAGATTGTCGATATGTTTGTCCTTTTAAACTTTATCACGTTTCTCAATTGTTCCAAGATATGTTAGGGTATGATTTATGAAAACTAGACTTAACTGTGTTTCTCACTTCTTGAGTATACTCCCGAATCCAGATTCCCTAAATTTCATCTTACAGGTGAATATAGCGTAATTAATATCTGTATTTGGGTTATGCGAGACCTTGAGAGCTCAGGTTAGTACTACCGTACCGACAAAGAGATGAAGGCTCGTCTTAAAGATGTATTCCATTTAAGGAATCTTTTAAGCATTGCAAATGATTAGATCTTTCGATTTTTTCAGGTTTGCATGCTATTTGGGGTTTTTAACAAAAACCATTATAGAAGTTCTAGGCTATTGCTTCCGCAAAATCAGAAGAACTTGTATAATACCCCAGATATCAATCATCTACAAAGACCTCGTATCTCAGAATCAGGCAACCCTTCAATCGAAATTTCGGAGTACTAAGTCCATATATCCAAGATGTGTTAATCCACAAGATTAAGCAGTTGTAAAATTTAGTTAATATCCCAGAAACAATCTACTGAACGTGTAAAGCCTATCGACACATCCACAGTAAGACTTGTTTATCACTTTTAAACTTTACAATTCTTTAGCATACTGTGATAGTCCACTGATGTACTATCATTTCCTTTTTGACAACAAATTCTTTTTGTCCTTATCAATGTTTTTGCACTTTTTGAATTTTTTTCAATGTTTTTGAAATTTTCAACCTTTTTCATATGTTTTTGATTTTTCAACAATTTTTAAAATTTTCTTACTCCCCTAAAATCAAAAACATATTTTTGGATTTTAGATTTAAAGAAATTCTTCTAAAAATGTAACAAACCAATGAGGATCCCGAGAACTCGTCATCCGATCCTTTTCTCAATCCTGTATCTGCAATTGTTTAACAAATAATCATTAAACTCATTTACCACTTGTAAAAACAGTTTGAACTTGTAAGAACTTTGAAATTAGTTTTTCTTGTTCAACGGTGTGGATTTTCATAATTTTGATTTTTTTCAAAAATTTTCTTCTTAACTACTCCCCATCAAAATGACAAAAATTTAACATTCTAGATAAGTTAAAACTGATATGGAGCTCCGCAATCCAGAATCAACTTTTGATCAAGTAGATCTTGGAACTCTTGCACATGAAAGGATTTAGTTAAAAAGTTCAATCTAAGCCTTCTTGGCCTTGGGTTTTGGATATAACTCCTCATACACCTCTTCGTAATCATTTTCGTATGCTCTTTGATAAGCATATTCATCATCACAACCTTCAAACTCTTAATCAACTTTACTTTTATCTTTCTTGATTGATTTGATATTTTCGGTTTTATCACAAACAACCTTCATTTTTTCAGGTGATTTCTTTTTATCAATCCAAGCTTGAGAATTAACTCTAGCTTTCTTTATATAAAACCTAGAATCATTGTTTGACTTTGAAGTCTCTCCTTTTTGAAAAAAAATGAATTTTCAAATTTTGATTCATTTTTAGGTTTTATTTCAAGATTGGATTCAACATTACATTTCATTTCTTTGATGTTAACGTTTCTTTTTACAATCCTGATTTGATCATTTTCAGATTGCTTTTGTTTTACCTCTTTTGAAACTTCTTTTCTTCGGGGATACACAGGCTTAGACTTCGGACACTTGCGAGCAATGTGACTAACTTCATTGCATTTGAAGCAAGTCCGAGTGTCATGAACCTGTCCACTAGTGGGTTTTACTCCACTTGCGTACTTAGCCTTGTCCCGAAGTTCCTTTTCTTTCTTGAAATCTTCGTTTGACTTCTTACCGATCAAGCTTTCTTCTCGAACCGTGCTCGTTCTGTACATAAACTTTATGTTCTTACCTTTGTATTCCTGGAACGTTGACTTCTGATTCTTTTTCAGTTCATCTTCAGCTTCTTCCAAACCTAAACCTGCTCTCCTGTTCTCAGGAAAATCACTACCGTTTCTACGGTAATTGTTAAAATTCCGTTTCGGTTTAGAATAAAACTTCTTTTCATTTTTCTCGAGATCATCTGATGAGACTTCCACAAGTTTAAACAGTTTATCAATTTGATCTTCTTTCACATTCTGAATCGGAAAGCTATCATTGAAATATAATCTATCAGATTCCTTAACCTTGTACAAGACAACGTTAGGATCATCACTTAGATTATTTTCTGATGACGTATCGTCACTTTCAGATTGTGAACCAGAACTATTTGAACTCGAGTTGGCGCTTTTAAAGCTGTCGTCATCAGAATCATTTCCCAAAACATTCTTTACCACATATTTTACCACCGATTCAATTGTTTGATTTCGTAAAGTCTACGTCAATGTTTTCAAGCAATTTATCTTTCTTTTCTGAAAAAATAAAAGATTAAATGCCTTTTCAATATCATCATCTTTCTTGCAGAAGTAACTTACAAGAAATGGTGGAGGAACATTTCCATAAATTTTACGCTTTGAGTTATCAACATTATCCTCTGACTTGATCGTAGGAAGAATGTGATCAATGACATATGCGTTTGTGGTGTAACTTTTTAGTAATTGTCTGACTCTTTCTGTTTCAATTTTCATTTCGTGAAACTCATGCTTTGTCTCAGCAATTGTATTAATGTACATGTTTATTGCCTTTTGTTTTTCAATAACTGTGGCATTTAACATGGTGAGATTAGCGTTGAGTTCACCGTTAGCTCTTTCAACATGTTTGTATTTGCCTGATATTTTGTCATAAGCTTCTTTTATGGTTCTGTAATCATAATGAAAGTTTTCGTTATGTTCAGTCAATTCTCTTATGACTTTGACTTTATCCAAACAAGGTTCACAAGGACTTGCGCACTTTGTGCAAGGTTTTTCAACCTCCACAACTTTCACAACTTCCTTTTCAGACATGCTTACCTCAGCTTTTACCTTTTCTACTTCTGCTTTCAACTCTTCTTGTTTTTGCATCTCAAGGTAAGCTATTCCTTCTTCCTCTGTTTGTTGTATGTATCTTTCCAGAACTGCATCCTCCAGGACAGCTTCTTCCTCAGCTCTCTGCATTAATGCTTCTTGAATAGCATTTTTGATAGCAACATCCACAAATGATTTATCTGATTCATTCACAACCTCTGCCATCATAGCAACACCAGTCTTCTTTCCGATATATTTGTTCCAATCGAAACCATCGTCTTCATGATTGGCAACAAGATCTTGTTCAGCTTTCTTTGCGGGTTTATCTTCAACTTCAACTTGTGTTCTATTCGGATATGATTTGTATTGCAGCGCTTTCTTGTAATATTCGTTACCGGTTCCAAAAGGGTTTTGGTTTCCACTAGCTTCTTGGTTATGGCATTCACGTTTGAAGTGCCCTTTTTGTCGACATCTGAAATAAGTAACTTTCGTTTTGTCGAAACCAAGTTTTTGTTTGAGTTACCAATATCCCTTCCAGTGAGTGCTACAAATTTTGAAACTCTCCGGATAATTGATGCTAAGGACCATTTGATGTCCATCAGTTCCAACTCTTCCTCATCTACCTGATCGTAATCCTCAGCTATCATTTCAGGATTTCCGATCTTTCCAAGCAACAAGACTTTCATACGATTACAGAACTGTAGCAAGAAGTGCTATGTGTTGTTTTGCAACTTTTTCAGGAAACACATTCTTTAAATCAACTGCTATGTTGCATTGGAAAACATTTGAATTAGAAGTGGATTGGCTTGTCTGATAAGATTGACTTTGAGAAGAAGAATTTGAACCAACATATGAATAACCAGTGTTTGGAGAATACTGATTTTGTGACGATTGATCTGATGTACTCATGTTTGCACTAAATGATGTTTGGATTTTTGGACTTTGAATCGGAGTATCTGGAACACCACCTTTATAATAAACTCCGACGTCCTGAACAACATTAGTGTTTTTGGATTTTGCAATCTTCATCAATTCCATTTCATGACCTTCAAGTTTGTCAATGAAAGATGACAACTTAAAATGTCTTCAAGATGGACTATTCTTTAGAATCATCAGATACGTTGTCCATTCTCCTTCTGGAAGTGCATCGGCCAGCTTCTTAATTTGCTCTTCATTAGTTCTCTTCATATCATGTCTTCGCATCTGGACCATGAGGTGACAATATCTATCAATCATTTGCTTCATTGTCTCTCCTTTGATCATCGTGAAGATCTCAAATTCTTTCTTTATCAAAGCCTTTTTGCTTTTGATCATTTCATCATTTCCTTTGAATTTTTCGCAAAGAGAATTCCATAATTCTTGAGAAGTATCATATTCTGGTAATAATATCAAGATATCTTCTTTGACGGATTGTTGTATCAAGCTGATCATCTTCTTTTCAGCAACATATTTCTCTTTGTCAATCGCTGAAAACTTGTTCAGTGGAAGATCTTGATCACGTTCATCTTTGGGCCATGTATAACCATCTTCAATCGCAACCCAACTGTTGAATTAATTCGCTTGAATCCAATTAACAAACTTTTCTTTCCATCCCTCAAACTCGTCCATACTCATCAACTTCGGCGGTTTCTGAGTAGTACCCATTTCATTATCGAGGGTCATCTGGTTAACCGCAATTGAATTTGACGTTGAGGCTTGTGCTACTCCAGCTGCAAATGCGTTGTGGAAATCTTCCATTTTAAAAAATGAGACACGTAAGCTGAAAAGTACGATAAAACTTTGAAAATTGTTAGATTTACTACAAATTCGGTTGAACTTGTAGTTGAGAATGAGAAATTTCAGTTTTTAAACAAGTTCGGTCGAACTTGTGAATACTGATTTGAAAATTTTCTTTAATATCCTCGGTCGAACTTGTTGAATAAATTTTGTAAAGAGCTTGTAAGTTCGAGCGAACTTGAAGTTTGAATTTTATAAAACTCTTACAAGTTCGGGCGAACTTATCTAAGATTTTCTTGAATTTTATCAAGTTCTGTCGAACTTGATAAAAGATCAATAGATTCTTAGTAAGTTCGAGCGAACTTATCTCAAATTCTTCAAAAATCACTTAAGTTCGAGCGAACTTAACGAGATTTTCTCAAGAAATGCTTCAAGTTCGAGCGAACTTAGCGAATTCTTTCAAAAAGCTCTTCAAGTTCGAGCGAACTTGGTAAAAATTCACTCAGAATGTGAGTTTTTACCTCAAGTTCGGTCGAACTTGGCTAACAAGTTCGATGAACATGAGTTTATCAAACATGGTTTTTGCATCATTTCGACATCAATTCGATTGATTTTAGCCTCCAAACTCTCAGGGGTTTACCACGAATGTATTTAACATGACATATTCAAAATTGGACAAAATTTGATCGTGAATTCTTTGTTTTTGTTCAAAAGTTAAGATAAATAGAAGAATGGAGATGAAATAGAGAGATTCTTGTCTTGATTTCAACAAATTCAGGTATCCAGGCTCTGAAACCACTTGTAGGAACGTCCACGATTAGCACAGGAACCTAAATTTGTTATCTATTGTCCGATTAGGCGGAAACTAATGACAAGTTAACCAAATAACAAGAATTATTCGTTTAAAGGTTGTTTTCATTGATCTAAAGTTCAATACATTCGAGATCCGGATCCGACAGAGCTTCGCCGTCTCTGTGCCAAAATATCTCATTGTTTCAAATGAAATCACAAGGCATCTATTTATAGATGCACAAGTCCGCTGGCGAGAGTACATAAGTTCGCCCGAACTTGACTTCTCAAGTTCCATCACAAGCGAACTTGGCTCTAAACTCTATTAAATACGCCTCGTTTCACCTAAACTATACAGACTCGATACAAGACTATTATACAAACGTTATGCACCAATAGACTCCCTCTTGGATATCTACTTTGTCTTGTTCGGTCTTCAAAAACTCTCGTTTATCCCAGACTCGTTCTCGTGTAATGACGAAGGCAACAAACATATGCCCCGACACACATCTATGCTTTTCTTCATCCAAATACAATGTTTCAAGCACTTTAATACCCATTTAAAGGATGATCTAAGGAGATGCAAGCATGGAAGCTTTGTAGGAGCTTGTTTCACAACCTTGGAGTTTCAAGAATCATTATATCTTCATCATCCTAGATCTCCCCTAACTTAGTGCTAATAGTAAGACCATCTAACTTCTTTTATGCTTAAATTTTGTATAATTTATATAAGTACAAGAGAAATCATCTTGAAACTCACTAAAAGAATACTAAAAAACTCTTAAAAAGATAATATAACTTAAATATAGTATTCTTGTTGATCTTGAAGTTTGTAGTAGTGTAGATTATGTTAGATAAAATATAATCTAAGCATGAATATGTTTAGATTAAGCAAGATCATCACCCTCAAAGCTTCATGAACTTTATGTGTCGAGATGAAAAAGATTTTTAAAAATACATAAGGTTGTTAATGAACTTAAAGACATGATTTTTAAACTAGTAAACTCTTAATATAACCTAGATAAGGTTATATAAGCATATGGCACTTGTGGAGGTTATGGACTCGAAGGTCCAAAAAGACAAGTAGAAGTCGAATCAAACTGGTTAAAGTTCGTTGGAACTCTCGACACGGACCCGAGTATACTTGGGAATGAGAAGACCAAATCAAAGCAAAGTATCCCCACCTGTTCGAGAAGACTCCTTCAAAGGATAACTCAACGTGAATTTCGGGACGCAATTCTTTTTAACAGGGGGAGTATGTGACAAACGACAAATAAGCGGTAATTCCGTACAATCTAATCACTATTTTTATTCATAATCTCATGCATTTAAAGTGATTTAATTACTTAGCTGATTCGTACAAATTTTATAACAGTGTTAGGACAAGCTAAGCATACTATAACATATATTGGTTTTCGTCGCGTCATGAAACCAACTAAACTGTGTCCTACAAGTTTTGGTAGAGTGCTTGGCGCACTATTCCCAGTTACACTATTCATAACAGCAAAGTGCTAAAACGAAACATAATTATGAAAAATGACATAGGAAAGACATATCTGAGTCCATATATACATAAAAAAACACAATGTGGGAACCTCACTTGCAATAATATATAACTTTCCGGTATAACGCTTAAATAATGAAATTGTCCGGCTATAAAAATAACAATCTTAACTCGTCCGTAACACTAATTCAGCATTTCAGCTTATTCAGAATTATTAATAGATGATGACAAATGCCTTAAAACACGTTGAGGATATAAATGGGAAGTCCGAAACCTAAGTTTCCGGTGCTACGTCGCAACTTACATAACTTGTCCGTTCTTGATCCAACAAACTAGTAAACGATATTTTTATAGCCCGAACGCTTAAACGAATAACCTGGCGAACTAGTTAGACATATTTTGGCGTCGTTCCTACCTTTCATATATCACCCGATATTGAACCGACGAGCGAACTATTGGTATTTTTACCATCTAAAATCAATACCAACTAGTTTAGTTAACTAGTTAAAACCACTTATCATCTTAAAACTCTCATTACACCCTAATTTACCTAGTGAACATAATTACCAAGATAATTACACTTGATATTATATATATATATATATACTATATTAATAAGCATATTGCAAGGGCAGAAATGATCATTTGTCACTTTTTCAACATATACAAGCATTGAAAGCGTCCTGTACAAGTTTCAATGCATAGAACATGTAATGCATAAAAAACACGGGGTACATGATTCTCATTTAGGGTTTATTCAATTGCAAAACATCCGCCCCCATCGCTTTCTCTCCAGTGATTCAGATCTAGGGTTTCCCAGATGATTCAAGATTATCCCAGTCGATTCAAGAGCAAGGCTTTCTCAATGACACTAGATCGTGAATCTCTCTCTATCCGAAACCAGATCCACTGGGTTTGACCTCTCAATACCGTTTTTTACCTATACCTACTGTTGTTTCTTTGTTATTTGAATTAGATCCTTGTAATACTTTCAGATATGTGTTGGGTTCCTCAAGCATAGTGGTCATGAGTGGAAGACGATGATGAAGACACACGGCTTCCTTGGTGGCCAGATTGGTACCTTTTTTAGCTATATCTACGATTATTGTATATTATTTGAGTAGTTTATGTTTATACCCTGTTGATTTCTATAATGTTATAAGTTTTTTTTAAACAGATTCGCTACTGTTTTTGGATGTATGTATGTCAGATCTGTGTAATACTTTCAGAATGTTGAATTTGATTTATGTCGGATCTGTTTTTGGATGTATATATGTCGGATCTGTGTATTTAGCTTGATTTTGTTCTGGGATTTCATCTTTTTATGAAATTTTCAACTTCAAACTTCAAATCTGCACATTTTCTAACATTCTTTAGCTTGATTTTGTTCTGTGGTTTGATCTTAGTAGGAGCGTTTGCTAAATCTGAGACTATTCACCGTCTTCCCTGCAGAACATGAGAGGCTCAGTCGAAGGATCCACAACCTGCTGTTTTGAAGCCAACAGTAGATCGCTGGTCACCGAAGACCAGCACCCTTGCTGAAATAAGTGGGGCCAAAAATTCAGATCTAGCACTAGCAATTGTATTGAGAAGGAAACTGGATGCATTAATTAGCGTATTGATAAGTGAAACTTTAAAGTATCAAGGACAAGATAAGCTTCCAGTTATGGTGTGGATGGTTGCACAGGTGATTTCGTCACTCAATAATATTATTTTCTTTTCCAGAAGGAAGATATATATTTCTATGCTAATAGCACCTTAATTATATATGTATGTATCACATAGAGATTTGGCTAATGGTTTGTACTCATGGTCTCGTTTGATATTACCCATTAGTGGTGGCAAATCGGGCTTTAATCAGTTTTTATCATTTCAGAGCGCGTACAGAGGAATGGATTTTCGGTATTTATCCCCCATGCATTAAATATCTTATGTCAGTTTTTGATGTTCCCGAGGTTGGAATCATTTTGGAATTTTGTTACTTGAATTCGAATTGTATTATATATTGTTAACTTTTTTAACTAGCAGGTCTTGGTTGTGACAAGGACTAACATATGCAAAAATGGGATGGTTTTACTCTATCGGGGGACTGCGAGTATATACTACACCTCTGCTTTCCATTACTTCAGGGTGTTCTCAACTCCATTAGTTCGTATTTGGAAGCTACATGTATAAATTGGCTTCATTTGCATTTTGATGACGTGTTTTCGTCTCTACCAACTGCTAATTAAAAATTGTTCACGTGATTACACATCATGGAGGATGGCAATCTTGAAGTTTTTACTCTTGCAGTTAGTTGATAACGTAAGAATTTTGTTTGATAACCAATACCATTATTTTTTACTTTTTATTTTTTATAATGTTTTTGCAATATGATACTCAGGTCCCATAGGAGTGGAAGCTGAATTCTGATTGGGATAATAATGAGTTAAAACAGCAGCATCAGTTGAGTTACCTAAGTAAATGGAGGGCTAAGTATTCTCATCAGGATCCAATTATTATACTCTTAAATTGTTGATCATATTGGTATCCATATGGCAAAAATAGTTTGGGTGTAATAAATTCATCGTTACTCATGTTATTACTATTTTTTAAGTAATTTAGAATCTAATAAAAACTGAAATAATTGATAAACAAAAGCAAATTGTGTTAAAAATTGGATTGACTTTGGACCATTCTCTTTGAACTTTTTTTTTTTATTTGTAATTTATCGGTTTGACCCACTATATTTTAAACATAACCCGAATGAATACAAGTAACTTGGCGTTTGTTCCAAATCTAATTTTAGTAATATTATTTATAAGGTTTTACGTGTTGAAAAACCTTTGGATGACTCTTACTCGTTTTCGTTTAGATGGGTTTATAAAAACAATTTTTAATCGTTTGACCATTAGATGAAACATGAATGAATACGAGTTACTTAGAATTAGTTTCAAATGCCACTCTCTTTTCTTGGACACACTTAGAAAAATATGTACATTTTGAAGGCTTACCAATTGCCCAAAAAAAAGTCAAAACTACGGAGCTATATGACGAGAAATTAGGGTCGAATATCAACAGAGAAGAAGCAAAATAAGTCAAAACTACAGCGCATTTGTGCACGAATGGTTCTTTGTCAATAAGACCCATCATGTCCGAGGTAGTGAGTATGCTTTAAGGTTGAACATTTGTCCTAGATATAGGGTGTTTGGCATGGAGCTTTTAGAAGCTTTTAAGAGCTTCAAGCTTTTAAGAAAAAAGCTCCAACTTAATAAAAAACCTTGTTTAGTTGAAGGAGCTAGAAGCTTTTAGGTTAGGAGCTTGAAGCTTTTGGTTAAACGCTCCTACTAGTAGCGTTTAGAAGGAGCTACAAGCTTTTAGGAAAAAAAAGACTATTTTAATCTCTAAAAATAATGAACTTTCTAATGTACAAACTTTTTAATGTCCATTTTGGTCATTTTATACATTTTATTAAAAGCTCCAGTCACACTGCCAAACACCTAAATATATCGAAAAAGCTACAACTACAGCAACAGCTTCCAGCTACCAACAACAGCTACTTTTGCCAAACATACCCTACAGCTACCAGCTTCCAGGCTCCAGCCACCAGCTTCTAGCCTCCAGTCACCAGCTTTCAGCTACTTTTGCCAAACATACCCATAGACCGCAGCAATGCACGGGTAAACGACTAGTTATATTAATAAGCATATCCGAAGGGCAGAAATGGTCATTTGCCACTTATTCAACATTTACAACACTTGGAAGCATATTGAACAACCATCTAAAGCACACCAACCTTTAAATTTTATTGAACCTGAATTTTGGGCGGCCAATCCTTTTTGATCAAAATTTGAATCCCCGCTCATCCCACTTCCCCATACATCATCCCTACTTCCCCATTCTCACTTCTTCCTTAGACACCCCAAAAAAATCTCTCTCTTTCTCTCATTCTTCCTCACCTGTCAAACAACCACCAACACCACCCACCCCTTTACTACCATCAACCACCACCGTACCACTGCCAAACAACCTCAAACGAACAAACGAATGAAAAAGGGACGACAGTTGTGTAGGCGAAATCCGCCTTTTGACAGCTCAGATGAACGAACAAGCGACGGTGTAGGTTCAGAAGCATGATCGGAGACCTGCGGTGCGTTATTGGTGTCTAGGGTTGGCGAATCGAATTTTCGGCGAAGTCGGCTTGGGTTCAGGCCGAGATTACGGCTACACAGGTAAGCCCAACACGAAATATTTCATTTTTGGATGCTTCGATTTCGTTTAGATCGTTGGTATGCGACACTTTTTCAGTTAATCTGTTGTTGACCCGGTGTCTTTTTAGATTCCGACCAGACCTAGGGTAGTTTTGTTAGATTTCGGTTAGATCTGTTGTTCAGTGTGTAGCCTTAAGGTTTAGCTTCTTCGTTTGCTTCTTTACCGACAATAACTACATGTTTAAATGTTGATTTCAACATCTTTTCTTTTTTGGCACTTACAAGTGTGTTTTCTAAACATATACCAATATACCAGTTAATCTGTAAGTTGGGCAGCTGTGTTCATGTGCCTCTTTCGTTGCTCATTTTTTAGCATTTTATATTTTCCTACTTATCAGATGTTGGATATTTGATTATCAGTTTCTTATTTGATGCTTGTTTGTAGGTATTGAAGACATTAATAACTGACAAAGTGATATCTTGTGTGGGGATTTAACGAGGTATGGTTTTGATGTAAATTTTAGGTTTTAATAATTGTTCCGTAGTTGTCTCTGTTTTTTCTATTTAAGGGGTGTTTGGATTTGGATTTTGACACCTATGAATTGATAGTTTTTAACGTTATGAAATACATAATTTGGGGATGTTTGGATTTGGATTTTCAACTCTTGTTCTGCTGTTTATAACGCAATGCCCAAAGCAAATAAGGATGAAGTATGGCTTATGCAGTTTAATGTGAGTTCACCGGCTTCGGTATACGTTTTACTGTGATCAATTGTGAGTTTTTTCAACCCATTTATTGGCAAAGGGATCGAAGTTAACCTTGGCCGATATGATGTATGTTGAGCCAAAGAAACCATTTATAACTTCTGCAATTATTTTTTCCGAGTTAAAAAACCAAATGTAACCTCGTATGACTGTGAACTGGTTGCAGGTTGCACTAGAGTTAAGGGTTTCAACGTTTACTAGGTGTGTTCTAGAAGATAAGGGCCCCGAGGAAGCTTCATCTTCAGAAATGGTGAGAAACCATCAATTTTTTTCCTTATTTTCTGTTCTCAAATGTTACATGGTTGGTTTTATGGAGTTAGAAGTGAAGTTGAACTACGGGTTGTGAGTAAAATGATGGAAGTTTGATGTTTGGTTTTGCATTCAGGTTGCTGGATGCTGACATAAAGCTCAGAAGCATGCCCAAAATGATAATGAAGATGAATGAAGTCAAGTTGATAGTAATGACCCTTGAATAATTTTGTTTTCAATTTATATAAATACTTTAAAGAAAAGTAATTTTCTGATTATGATAATTTAAAATCATTTTTGAAAGAAAGATAAGGAGCCTTATATTGTGAAATTTGAAATTTTGTGCTATATTTGTATTTTGTTTTCATATAATTTGTAATTAATCATTGCTAAAACACTTTATTTTGCGGTTTTGAGCTTCGGCAGAAGTAAGAAGGGGGGAAGATGAACGTTTGCGATTAATGTTTTGTTTGGGGGCCGTGATATATTCAAGGATTTTATCCCAAGTCTGGGAGGTATGTGACTAACCCCAAATCCGGCAGCGTAAAGGATTAAGTTACGGGGTTGAGAAATTGATGTCAAAGTGAAGGATTAAGCAGGTGAAAATAGTTTAGAAACAGTTGTAGCATTCCTTTAGATCATCGGTGACTGCTTGGTTGCTAATTAGTATGAACCAAGAAGACATCTGTTATGGTTAGTCTTCATTTTGCACCACTGTGGCAGCATGAAATGTGACAATGATGTCTTCATTGCAAGTTCGAATTGCATGCATTTTTAACACATATGGTCCTAGGATGTGTTTGGATGATGGGTGTGTTGTTAGCAACTTCGTTTCACAGGTAAAGTTGATGACTTTTTTTTAATATATTTTTACTTGGTTGATAAATGATATAGCATGATTAGGATTAGAACTGATCATCTAGCATTAACAGACCCAATCCCAGTAGAAACCCAAAAATATAGAAAAACCAAGACCGAAAACCGGACCACCTATGCCCTATTCGGTATTGGTCCGTCTCAGTTCCGTTTGGTTGGTTTTCAGGATAAACCGCGACCAGATTATTCACATCCATGTGCTCCACCAACTCTGCTATGTCAGGTTATCTGCAGAATTTTATACATGATGGTGTAGAGTGTAACGTAAGTTGTAATCTTAATTGGCTCATTGAGTTTCAAATCTGCAGAATTTTATACATTTATAAGGAGGGTGTCCAGTGTACATAAGTTGTAATCTTAACTGGCTGATTGAGTTTCAAATATGTATAGATATAAAGTCTGCTGTATTTTTATTGATGAAACGGATACGGTATTTAGCACATATTATATAAGAGCCAAAAACGTATTTTTTTTCGTGTCAGATTCGGGTTTTGGGTCATGTTAAGAATTGACGCTCCTATTCTTTTTTTCATGTTTTCTATTATCTTCTTTTTTAGATAACCTTTGTTTTTTATCCTTACATCTGTTTCTTTCGTAAAAGAATATAAATAACAACATTTTGTATTATTGACTATTGAGTGCCCACTTTTTCTATATTGTTACTTGATAAAGAAACATACTTTTAAGTAAGTAATGATGTCAAATGTTGTAATATTGTGAATGAATAGGTCCTCATTTAGGTGTGTTCGTGAATGAAAAGGTCCTCAAACTGAATGCAAACGACTCTATCCTATGGTTAAGTATTTTGTGACAAGTGATTAAAAGTGTGGTGTTGCTGCAACAAATTAATGCACTGGAGTGGAGATAGAGATTGATATTGGGCATATTAATTTCACACTACATCTAGGGTTTCTTCGTAGTATACCAAAGTATGTAACTTAAGTTTTTTTTTTCTAATCATTCAATTCCTTTATCTGTTCTCACCAATACCAATTATTTCAATTTATTAGCTTAGGCAAAAATATGGGAAGTTTGGGGAAGAAAGGAACAACCGCCACTTACTATATATGTTGCATTTGAAGGGCCTCTTGATTAATTTTTATATAAAGGAATATCCTCATAAATTATTTGGAGGCTCATCACTCCAGGCTAGGTGGTAGAGACTGTCCTCTCCTTAGGATAAGACTAGGGTTTAAATATTGGCATGGCATGGGGTGGATTAAGATTTATTTGATGTAATTTAGAAATAATAACATTTAGCGTAAAAAAATGTAATTTCTTCAATGAGAAGCATTTATAAACCAACGATTTTGTAGTTTGTTAGTTATTAGAGGCCATTATTTCTCTTCCCTAACTGTTACAGCCCATCTTGTTAGTTTAGAGGCCATTATTTCTTCCAATCATCTAATCTTGCTTATAATTTTGTAGTTTGTTGCTGGTTGTGACAAGTTATTTTTAAGGGCACAACAGAGCGGATGTAAGAGTCACTGTGTGTCACCTTGGCTTCTTTGCCAAAGCCGACTCAAGTTTACAGTGGTCACGGGGCAAATTTATATTATGCTTTTATAAATTTGGATGCATATGTATGCTTTTGCTGATAAGAAAGTATTAGAAATTGGTTTGATTTGATCGGTTTCTAACTGCAGATCAATGCCATAGGAGCAAAAGATGAGATCTTTGAATGTCTGCCTTATTTTTGCTACACATATGAATAGACTATGGTACACGCTATGCCCATCTGGAACACGTGAGTGGATGAAGCTACTTCTTGCTGGTGAGAATTCGACAGTCGAAAATATGGTCGGGCAATACTTGATATGAAAACGTAAGTTGCAAATTTCAGCGTTGATCTCCACCGCATTTAAAAATGTGATTCTTTCCATTTGTATCTTTGTAAGTTGCAAACACAGGTAATTGTGGTTCTTTCCATCTGTAGCTTTGTAAACATGTACATAATGAATTAATCATTTATACCACACCGAATTTAAAAATGGCTTAATTTTTTAGATCTGAATAAGAAAATAGTTAAAGAATCAGAAGAAGAATATATTAATCCAACATTACAAGCTAAACGGGTATGTGGTTTCGGATAATCCCATACCCGACCCATACCCGCAAAAATTTTCAAAACTAATCCCATACCCGGCCCAATACCCATCGGGTATCGGGTATACCCGTCTCATTTGTGTCGGGTTTCGGGTATACCTATCGGCTCGGGTATTCTTGCCATCCCTAAGTTTCAGTTTAATGATTGGTTTAATGAGGCGATTGTATATTGGTTGCCGCCACAGTTTAATGGTTGGTTTAGTGAGGCTGGTTAGAGATAAACGACACCAAGCAACTCAAATCTGTATGCACGCTCATAAACAAGTGAGAGTCTTGATTGTTAACATAGGAGTTGTTCTTCAATTGGTGGAACTACTGCCTGGGATGAATCTCGAATGTTTAGAACTAGCACTATTTGTTTTTCAATTATGGTAATGAAACGTTAAACACTCTAAAGTTGGCACAGTGTGCAAAACTTATTCAGAACAATGTAAGCGAGTTATAATATTTTGTGAAGTGTTATAAGTTGATGCCTTTTAACTATTGAACAACTTTATTTGAACTTATATTTGTTAAATGTTACTTGGTTTTTTGGATTGGGATTAGTGAGGGGACTATATATATGTTTCATTGGCTACTCTATGGGTTAGCAACACTTTCTTTGTCTATTCATTCAAACAGTTTGTTAACAAACTGATATACTTATTTCTTTAAGTAGTTTTAAACTCAACCAAGGGTCGTAGAAAATTGAAATGCACTGAGCTAATTGTGCTATATAGTCTTTACTTGTTAAATTTCTTTCATGTCATCTTGTCTTCATTCAATTGTTATTTTTATACTTTTGTCATGCTCAAGCTCAATTGTTATTTTTATAATTATTTGAGTAGTAAATTGGATAATTGATAATCTTCATGATACATGGTGAAGTACCTTAACCGAAATTTAGATTTTAGTTATGACTCAACTAAACGGAACCTTTGCATGCACATCTTTAGAATTACTAACAAGTGTTGTGTTTTCCGTTGCATCGCGAATTTCGTTTTGGTTATGGCTCAAAACCGAACCGCCCCATACATAGCCCTAAACTCACCAACGTAAGTGATATGTTTCCCATCGTATCGCGCGGATATACGACTAGTGTGTGTGTGTGTGTATATATATATATATATATATAATCTACATATCATACCCAAACAAATCGTTCATAGTGGGGGCCCTCCTACATTCACCAACCTTTGGTAAAAAAAAATGATGAATGGAGATATGGTTGCAAGATCCTGTTTGACTTAAAGATTTAAAGATTTATAACAATAACACACTTTCATTCCCATCATTTTAACACCTTCAAAATTCACAACCACCCCTCTAGTGTCTCTCACTTACGGCTACAAGAGCCCACCCACATCTATGCTTTTCTTGATCCAAATACCATATTTCAAGCACTTTAATACCCATTTAAAGAATGATCTAAGGAGATGCAAGCATGGAAGCTTTGTAGGAGCTTGTTTCACAATTTTGGAGTTTCAAGAATCATTATATCTTCATCATCCCAGATCTCCCCTAACTTAGTGCTAGTAGTAAGACCATCTAACTTTTTTTATGCTGAATATTTTGTATAATTTATATAAGTACAAGAGAAATCATCTTGAAACTCACTAAAAGAATACTAAAAAACTCTAAAAAAAAGATAATATAACAAAAAATATAGCATTCTTGTTGATCTTGAAGTTTGTAGTAGTGTAGATTATGTTAGATAAAATATAATCTAAGCATGAATATGTTTACATTAAGCAAGATCATCACCCTCAAAGCTTCATGAACTTTATGTGTAGAGATGAAAAAGATTTTTAAAAATACATAAGGTTGTTAATGAACTTAAAGACATGATTTTTAAACTAGAAAACTTGTAATATAACCTAGATAAGGTTATATAAGCATATGGAACTTGTGGAGGTTATGGACTCGAAGGTCCAAAAAGACAAGGAGAAGTCAAATCAAACTGTTAAAGTTCGTTGGAACTCTCGACACGGACCCGAGTATACTTGAGAACGAGAAGACCAAATCAAAGCAAAGTATCCCCACCTGTTCGAGAAGACTCCTTCAAAGGATAACTCAACGTGAATTTCGGGACGCAATTCTTTTTAACAGGGGAGTATTTGACGAACGACAAATAAGCGGTAATTCCGTACAATCTAATCACTATTTTTATTCATAATCTCATGTATTTAACGTGATTTAATTACGTAACTGATTCGTACAAATTTTATAACAGTGTTAGGACAAGCTAAACATACTATAACATATATTGGTTTTCGTCACGTCACGAAACCAACTAAACTGTGTCCTACAAGTTTTGGTAGAGTGCTTGGCGCACTATTCCCAGTTACACTATTCATAACAGCAAAGTGCTGAAACGAAACAGAATTATGAAAAATGACATACAAAAGACATATCTGAGTCCATATATACATAAAAAGCACAATGCGGGAACCTCACTTGCAATAATATATAACTTTTCGGTGTAACGCTTGAATCACAAAATTGTCCGTTCGGCTATAAAAATAACAATCTTAACTCGTCCGTAACAATAATTCAGCATTTAAGCTTATTCAGAATTATGAATAGATGATGACAAATGCCTTAAAACACGTTGAGGATATCAATGGGATGTCCGAAACATAAGTTTCCGGTGCTACGTCGCAACTTATATAACTTGTCCGTTCTTGATCCAACAAACTAGTAAACGAATTTTTATAGCCCGAACGCTTAAACGAATAACCTGGGAACTAGTTAGCCATATTTTGGCGTCCTAAACACCTTACATAAACACTATAGCAACAATGGTAAATTAAAACCATCGCTCCCGACATTATATCCTACCTTTCATATATCACTCGATATCGAACCGACGAGCGAACTAGTGGTATTTTTACCATCTAAAATCAATACCAACTAGTCTAGTAACTAATTAAAACCACTTATCATCTTAAAACTCTTATTACACCCTAATTTACCTAGCGAACATAATTACCAAGATAATTACACTTAATATATATATATATATATATAAAAGTATAAAAAATCTACACACCATACCCAAACAAATCGTTCAAAGTGGAGCCCTCCTACATTCACCAACCTTTGGTAAAAAAAATTGATGAATGGAGATATGGTTGCAAGATCTTGTTTGACTTAAAGACTTAAAGATTTTATAACAATAACACACTTTCATTCCCACCATTTTAACACCTTCAAAATCCACAACCACCCCTCTAGTCTCTGTCACTTACGGCTACAAGAGCCCACCCACATCTATGATTTTATTCATCCAATTACCATATTTCAAGCACATTAATACCCATTTAACGGATGATTTAAGGAGATGCAAGCATGGAATCTTTGTGTAGGAGCTTGTTTCACAACCTTGGAGTTTCAAGAATCATTATATCTTCATCATCCCAGATCTCCCCTAACTTAGTGCTAGTAGTAAGACCATTTAACTTTTTTATGCTTAATATTTTATATAATTTATATAAGTACAAGAGAAATCATCTTGAAACTCACTAAAAGAATACTAAAAAACTCTAAACAAAAGATAATATAACTAAAAATATAGTATTCTTGTTGATCTTGAAGTTTGTAGTAGCGTAGATTATGTTAGATAAAATATAATCTAAGCATGAATATGTTTAGATTAAGCAAGATCATCACCCTCAAAGATTCATGAACTTTATGTGTAGAGATGAAAAAGATTTTTAAAAATATATAAGGTTGTTAATGAACGTAAAGACATGATTTTTAAACTAGTAAACTTGTAATATAACCTAGATAAGGTTATATATATTAGTTGTACACATTCTGTACACATTCTAGAAACAATGTATGTTAGGAAATAATCTATCACCTCCACAATCATAGGAAGTCTGTTACGACTGTGTGTGTAATATGTAACCTTGGAGTGCAATGAAAAACAAACAAAATATTGATACCATAATCTCGTTTATGGTATCAGAGCCTATACTTCAACAACCCTAATTCCGCCGCCAACTTTCTTTGTTCCCGTTTCACCGGTCGACGATGATAGGAAAAGAAAACTCGTCTTCCTCCTTGGTCACGACCGATCCCAAACACCTTTATCCCGGTTATTTTGTAACCAATATACAAAACAAAATCCGCACTCTCTTCATGGCGAGAAGGTTACATATTCTGCTTGGGTATAGTTGTTCCATCTCCACGCAAAAGGCTTTGAAGTCCTGAAGCATATCGACGGTACCGAACCACCTGCCGAAGAAGACGAGGGTTACGACTCTTGGGCTAAGGTGGATTCCATTGTATTGCAATGGATATATTGAACCCTCTCGGACGATCTCCTTGTCCGGATCCTGGAAGACCACACGACGGCATAACAGGCGTGGAATAAGCTACAATCAATTTTTCAAAATAACAAAAATTCCCGAGCATCGTCTCTATTACATGCTTTCACCAACACAACTTTGGCCTCATGCTCCTCCCTCAATGAGTATTTCCAAAAACTGAAAGACATCCCTGAGCAACTCAAGGATGTGGATCAACCAGTCACCGAGTCGAGGTTAGTTTTGTAAATGGTTCAAGGTTTACCACCCGAATATGACACAACCGCATCATTTATTAATGAATCTTCTAAGATATCTTGGGATGATGCGCGTGATATGATCGAGCGTGAACAACGAAGACAGGTTGCTCGTCAACAAACTGCTCTCGCGGCCCCACGTGGAACGTCTAATCCTTCCGGGTCCCAACCGAATCATCCTTCACCACAACAACCCTACACTCCCTCTTATCAACCAACACCACCACCCTCCTATAACCCTGCCCAACAATATGACAATATCATCGAGGAGGCCGCGGACGTGGTCGCGGTAGAAACAATTACCGTGGAGGCTGTGGACGTGGTCGCAACAACAACTAGAACCAAACAACCACCGCATACTCACCCACACCACCATCTGGTTCCTGCGGTTGGTGGAACGCAACCCCACCCCCATGTCCTCATCCTCCCCAGTCCCCTTGGACAGCCTACTGGTCCAGACCACCATCACAAACATCTACACCACCAGCCCCACCACCTAACCAGCCCATTCCACCCTACGGCCCATCTGCGGGTTACGGCCTCACAACCCCACAGGCCCAACAGCCACCTCCAGCCTACACCTATGGCCCTTCTCCACCAGCCTACCCTACACCACCCATTGACCCACTTCAGCCAACCGAACTAGGAGCAGCCCTCTCGATATTCACCTTAAACCACCCGGACCCAGCTTGGAATATGGACACGGGCGCTTCTTCGCATGTTACTGTAGATCAAGGTTCGATTCAATCCCCTTTATCTTACTCTATTAATGCTAACATACTTGTAGGTAATGGCCAATCGTTAAAAATTTTGGGCTCGGGACATGGCTTTCACAAAACAGCCAACCAAACTATAACCTTAACAATATACTTTATGCCCCTACCGTAGTTAAAAACCTTATTTTCGTACGTAAGTTTACACGTGATAACCTTGTTTCTATTGAATTTGACCCTAATGGTTTTACTTTGAAGGACCTCAAGACTGGACAACCCCTTTCCCGCCATGATAGCACCGGTGATCTCTACCCGTTTACTCAACCAACTCAAGTTTTTTTTGACTACTTCTTCCCGTTCGAATAAGTGGCATGATCGTCTTGGACATCCTGGCTCACAAGTTTTGCAATTTCTTTCTAGTCATTTTAATATTTCTTGTACTAAGGATAATTTTGGTTTTTGCAATTGTTGTCATTTAACGACAAACGACTTCCATTTGGTGATTCAAATTCATTTACATTTGCACCGTTTGACATTGTCCACTGTGATTTGTGGACCTCCCCGGTCATTAGTAATGCGTCGTATAAATATTATATGGTGCTTGTAGATAATTTCTCTAATTATGTCTGGGTATACCCTTTGAAATTTAAATCTGAGACATTTCCCACTTTTGTTGAATTTCATAAATTTGTTTATACCCAATTTCATAAAAATATCAAAGCTTTTCAATGTAACTTAGGCGGAGAATTTGACAATTATGCTTTCCACAACTTTGCAAACTCCCAAGGCCTCACTTTCCGTTTCTCTTGCCCTCAAACCTCACCCAAAAATGGTCGCTCAGAGCGTATGATTCGTCGCCTCAATGATATCATTCGCGCCCTTCTAACACACGCTCATATTCCACCTACGTTTTGGGTAGAGGCTCTTCACACTGCCGCATATTTACATAACATCCTTCCCACCACTCGCCTAAACTACAACACTCCTACCTTTGCCTTATTCATTTGTCACCCAACTTATGACCACCTTCGGGTTTTTGGGTGTGCGTGCTACCCAAATGGATTGGCCACTCAACCAAACAAGCTCCTTCCACGGGCACACCGGTGCATATTTCTTGGCTACCCACCCAACTTCCGCGGTTACCGTTACCTGGACCCCGTCACGGGAAACGTCCACATCTCCCGACACGTCGATTTCGATGAGGCCAGATTTCTGTTTGCTAACCCCTTACCCTCTACCGCCTACCAATTCCTTGATGACGAACCAATTCCTTCACTGCACTACACCTTCCCAGCACATCCATCAACCCATACGCCTTCACCAAACCATCCTCCAAACCACCAACATGCACCAACACCACCTCGCAACCCATCACCTTCCCCTCCACCACCCCTGCAAACCACCCCACCCGAACCCGTTCCTGCCTCCAATCAACCCATGGCTCCACCTTCACCACCAGCTAACAACAACCATCACATGACCACTCGAGCTAAAGAGGGCATTCGAAAGCCAAATCCTAAAATATAACCTCCATACCGAAACCTCCACCATCTCGCCAATACCCACCTCTCATGTGAAAGCATTAAACGACCCAAATTGGCAACGAGCCATGCACTGCGAGTTTCAGGCACTAATAGATAATGATACTTGGGAATTGGTCCCTCGACCTCAATCTCATCCTTTCATTCGGTGCATGTGGCTATTCCGCCATAAATTTAAACCAGATGGAAGCTTGGACCGATACAAGGCACGCCTTGTAGTAAATGGAAAATCGCAAACCGTTGGTATTGATTGCACTTATACTTTTAGCCCAGTTGTTAAACCGACTACCTTACGCACCGTTCTCTCTCTTGCGGTCTCACGCGGTTGGCCCATAAACCAATAGATGTTAAAACGCCTTCTTACACGGCCACTTGCAACAAACCGTTTTCATGCACCAACCGCCCAGTTTCGTTGATGACTCAAGGCCTAACTTTGTATGTCGCCTTCGTAAGTCCTTATATGGGCTTAAACAAGCTCCACGAGCATAGTACAATAGGTTCTCGAGTTTTCTCACCTCACGAGGTTTTATAAGCATCTTGTGTGACACTTCATTATTTATTTATCGCCATGGTAATAAAATTGCATATCTATTATTGTATGTCGATGATATTATCTTGACAGCTTCTTCGAACGACCTGCTTAGAAACATCATCCACCTACTCTCACGGGAATTTGCTATGACTGATATGGGTGCATTACATCATTTTCTGGGCATTATAGTTCAACGGGATTCTTCCGGTTTATTTATGTCGTAGACTCAATACGCACGGGACATTCTACACCGTGCAAATATGACAACTTGCAAACCGTGCGCGACACCGGTTGATACCTCTTCGAAACTGAGTGTAACAGACGGCAAACTATTATCGGATGGGACTCTGTATCGAAGCTTAGCAGGGGCGCTACATTACTTAACATTTACTCGGCCAGACATTACATATGCGGTCTAACAAGTCTTTTTGTTCATGCACGCCCCGCGCGAACCCCATTTTGCCTTTCTTAAAAGCATTCTAAGGTACATTCATGGCACACTAGATTATGGTTTACGTCTAACCCGAGGCCCCAGCAGCTCACTCGTGGCATATTCCGATACTGACTGGGCTGGCTGTCCGGACTCCCGACGCTCCACTTCCGGGTTTTGTGTCTACATGGGAAACAACCTTTTATCCTGGTCCTCTAAGCGTCAACCCACGGTATCTCGTTCGAGCCTCGAGGCTGAGTACCATGGGGTTGCCAATGCAGTTGCTGAAACAACATGGCTCGCAACCTTCTTCTTGAATTACATACACCAATTCACCAGGCAGCCATTGTGTATTGTGATAACGTATCCGCAGTGTACTTATGAGAAAATCCTGTTCAACATCAGAGGACAAAACATGTGGAGCTTGACATTCACTTCGTTCGTGAGAAAGTCCGTCTCGGTCATGTTCGTGTTTTACATGTGCCTTCTCCCTATCAGTATGCCGACATCTTCACGAAACTATTGTCTCGACAATTGTTTGAAAACTTCCGTTCCAGCTTGACCGTCCGTCCAAACTCCCGCTCAAACTGACGGGGCGTATTAGCTGTACACATTCTAGAAACAATGTATGTTTGGAAATAATTTATCACCTCCACAATCATAGGAAGTCTGTTACGATTGGTGTGTATATACGTAACCTTGGAGTGCAATGCAAAACACAAAAATTATTGATACCATAATCTCATTTAATATAAGCATATGGAACTTGTGGACGTTGTGGACTCTCAGGTCCAAAAAGACAAGGAGAAGTCGAATCAAACTGGTTAAAGTTCATTGGAACTCTCGACAAGGACCCGAGTATAGTTGGGAACGAAAAAGACCAAATCAAAGCAAAGTACCCCCACGTGTTCGAGAAGACTCCTTCAAAGGATAAATCAACGTGAATTTCGGGACAGAATTCTTTTTAACATGGGGAATATGTGACAAACGAAAAATAAGCGGTAATTCCGTACAATCTAATCACTATTTTTACTGCATAATCTCATGCGTTTAACGTGATCTTATTTCGTAACTGATCCGTACAAATTATAACAGTGTTAGGACAAGCTAAACAAACTATAACATATATTGGTTTTCGTCCCGTCATGAAACCAACTAAACTGTGTCCTACAAGTGTTGGTAGAGTGCTGGGCACACTATTCACAAATGACATACGAAAGACATATCTAAGTCCATATACATAAAAAGCACAATTTGGGAACCTCACTTGCAATAGTATATAACTTTCTTGTATAACGCTTGAATCACGAAATTGTCCGTTCGGCTATAAAAGTAACAATTTTAACTCATCGGCAACACTAGTTCAGCATTTTAGCTTATTCAGAATTATGATTAGATAATGACAAGTGCCTTAAAACACTTTGAGGATATCAATGGGATGTCCGAAACATAAGTTTCCGATGCTACATCGCAACTTACATAACTTGTCCGTTCTTGATCCAACAAACTAGTAAATGATATTTTTGTCGCCCTAACACTTAAACGAATAACCTGGCGAACTAGTTAGCCATATTTTGGCATCGTAATAACCTTACATAAACGCCATAGCAAAAATGGTAAATTAAAACCATCGCTCCTGACATTATATCCTACCTTTCATATATCACCCGATATCGAACTGACGAGCGAACTAGTGGTATTTTTACCATCTAAAATCAATCCCAACTAGTCGAGTGAACTAGATAAAACCACTTATCATCTTAAAACTCTCATTACACCCTAATTTACCTAGTGAACATAATTACCAAGATAATTATACTTAACATTATATATATATATATATATATATATATATATATATATATATAAGTATAAAAAAATCTACACACTACACTCAACCAAATCGTTCAAAGTGGGGCCCTCCTACATTCACCAACCTTTGGTAAAAAAAATGATGAATGGAGATATGGTTGCAAGATCTTGTTTGACTTAAAGACTTGAAGATTTTATAACAATAACACACTTTCATTCCCATCATTTTAACACTTTCAAAATTCACAACCACCCCTCTAGTCTCTCTCACTTATGGCTACAAGAGCCCACCCACATCTATGATTTTCTTCATCAAAATACCATATTTCAAGCACTTTAAAACCCATTTCAAGGATGATCTAAGGAGATATAAGCACGGAAGCTTTGTAGAAGCTTGTTTCACAACCTTGGAGTTTCAAGAATCATTATATCTTCATCATTCCTGATCTCCCCTAACTTAGTGCTAGTAGTAAGACCATCTAATTTTTTTATGCTTAATATTTTATATAGTTTATATAAGTACAAGATAAATCATCTTGAAACTCACTAAAAGAATACTCAAAAACACTAAAAAAAGATAATATAACTAAAAATATAGTATTCTAGTTGATCTTGAAGTTTGTAGTAGTGTAGATTATGTTAGATAAAAATAATCTAAGCATGAATATGTTTAGATTAAGCAAGATCATCACCCTCAAAGCTTCATGAACTTTATGTGTAGAGATGAAAAAGATTTTTAAAAATATATAAGGTCGTTAATGAACTTAAAGACATGATTTTTAAACGAGTAAACTTGTAATATAACCTAGATAAGGTTATATAAGCATATGGAACTTGTGGAGGTTATGGACTCCAAGGTCCAAAAAGACAAGGAGAAGTCGAATCAAATTGGTTAAAGTTCGTTGGAACTCTCGACAAGGACCCGAGTATACTTGGGAACGAAAAACCAAATCAAAGCAAAGTACCCCCACCTGTTCGAGAAGACTCCTTCAAAGGATAACTTAACGTGAATTTCGGGACGAAATTCTTTTTAACAGGGGGAGTATGTGACAAACGACCAATAAGCGATAATTCCGTACAATCCAATCACTATTATTTTTACATAATCTCATGCGTTTAACATGATTTAATTACGCAACTGATTCGTACAAATTATAACAGTGTTAGGACAAGCTAAACATACTATAACATATATTGGTTTTCATCGCGTCACGAAACCAACTAAACTGTGTCCTACAAGTGTTGGTAGAGTGCTGGGCGCACTATTCACAGTTACACTATTCATAACAGCAAAGTGCTGAAACGAAACAGTATTATGAAAAATGACATACGGAAAACATATCTAGTCCATATACATAAAAAGCACAATGTGGGAACCTCACTTGCAATAATATATAACTTTCCGGTATTACGGTTAAATCACGAAATTGTTCGTTCGGCTATAAAAATAACAATTTTAACTCGTCCGCAACACTAATTCAGCATTCCAGGTTATTCAAAATTATGATTAGATAATGATAAGTGCCTTAAAACACTTTATGGATATCAATGGGAAGTCCAAAACATAAGTTTACGGTGCTACGTCGCAACTTACATAACTTGTCCGTTCTTGATCCAACGAACTAGTAAACAATATTTTTATCTCCCTAACGCTTAAATGAATAACCTGACGAACTAGTTAGCCATATTTTGGCATCGTAAACACCTTACATAAACACCATAGCAACAATGGTAAATTAAAACCATCACTCCCGATATTATATCCTACCTTTCATATATTACCCGATATCGAAACGACAAGCGAACTAGTGGTATTTTTACCCTCTAAAATCAATACCAACTAGTCTAGTGAACTAGTTAAAGCCACTTATCATCTTAAAACTCTCATTACACCCTAATTTACCTAGTGAACATAATTACCAAGATAATTACACTTAACATTATATAAATATATAAGTATAAAAAAAATCTACACACCATACCCAAACAATTCGTTCAAAGTGGGGCCTCCCTACATTCACCAACCTTTGGTAAAAAAATTGATGAATGGAGATATGGTTGCAAGATCTTGTTTTACTTAAAGACTTGATGATTTTATAATAATAACACACTTTCATTCCTATCTCAAGCACTTTAAAACCCATTTCAAGCATGATCTAAGGAGATGCAAGCATGGAAGCTTTGTAGGAGCTTGTTTCACTACCTTGGAGTTTCAAGAATCATTATATCTTCATCATCCCAGATCTCCCCTAACTTAGTGCTAGTAGTAAGACCATCTAACTTCTTTTATGCTTAATATTTTATATAGTTTATATAAGTACAAGAGAAATCATCTTCAAACTCACTAAAAGAATACAAAAAAACTCTAAAAAAAGATAATATGACTAAAAATGTAGTATTCTTGTGGATCTTGATGTTTGTAGTAGTGCAGATTATGTTAGATAAAATATAATCTAAGCATGAATATGTTTAGATTAAGCAAGATCATCACCCTCAAAGCTTCATGAACTTTATGTGTAGAGATGAAAAAGATTTTTAATAATATATAAGGTTGTTAATGAATGTAAGGACATGATTTTTAAACTAGTAAACTTGTAATATAACCTAGATAAGGTTATATATATTAGTTGTACACATTCTGTACACATTCTAGAAACAATGTATGTTAGGAAATAATCTATCCCCTCCACAATCATAGGAAGTCTGTTACGATTGTGTGTGTATATATGTAACCTTGGAGTGCAATGAAAAACACACAAAATATTGATACCATAATCTCGTTTATGGTATCAGAGCCTATACTTCAACAACCCTAATTCCGCCGCCAACTTTCTTTGTTCCCGTTTCACCGGTTGACGATGACAGGAAAAGAAAACTCGTCTTCCTCCTCGGTCACGACCGATCCCAAACACCTTTATCCCGGTTATTTTGTAACCAATATACAAAACAAAATCCGCACTCTCGATGGCGAGAAGGTTACATATTCTGCTTGGGTATAGTTGTTCCATCTCCACGCAAAAGGCTTTGAAGTCCTGAAGCATATCGACGGTACCGAACCACCTGCCGAAGAAGACGAGGGTTACGACTCTTGGGCTAAGGTGGATTCCATTGTATTGCAATGGATATATTGAACCCTCTCGGACTATCTCCTTGTCCGGATCCTGGAAGACCACACGACGGCATAACAGGCGTGGAATAAGCTACAATCAATTTTTCAGAATAACAAAAATTCCCGAGCATCGTCTCTATTAGATGCTTTCACCAACACCACTTTGGCCTCATGCTCCTCCCTCAACGAGTATTTCCAAAAACTGAAAGACATCTCTGAGCAACTCAAGGATGTGGATCAACCAGCTACAATCAATTTTTCAGAATAACAAAAATTCCCGAGCATCGTCTCTATTAGATGCTTTCACCAACACCACTTTGGCCTCATGCTCCTCCCTCAACGAGTATTTCCAAAAACTGAAAGACATCTCTGAGCAACTCAAGGATGTGGATCAACCAGTCACCGAGACGAGGTTAGTTTTGTAAATGGTTCAAGGTTTACCGCCCGAATATGACACAACCGCATCATTTATTAATGAATCTTCTAAGATATCTTGGGATGATGCGCGTGATATGATCGAGCGTGAACAACGAAGACAGGTTGCTCGTCAACAAACTGCTCTCGCGGCCCCACGTGGAACGTCTAATCCTTCCGGGTCCCAACCGAATCAACCTTCACCGCAGCAACCCTACACTCCCTCTTATCAACCAACACCACCACCCTCCTATAACCCTGCCCAACAATATGAACAATATCATCGAGGAGGCCGCGGACGTGGTCGCGGTAGAAACAATTACCGTGGAGGCCGTGGACGTGGTCGCAACAACAACTACAACCAAACAACCAACGCATACTCACCCACACCACCATCTGGTTCCTGCGGTTGGTGGAACGCAACCCCACCCCCATGTCCTCATCCTTTCCAGTCCCCTTGGACAGCCTACTGGTCCAGACCACCATCACAAACATCTACACCACCAGCCCCACCACCTAACCAGCCCATTCCACCCTACGGCCCATCTGCGGGTTACGGCCTCACAGCCCCACAGGCCCAACAGCCACCTCCAGCCTACACCTATGGCCCTTCTCTACCAGCCTACCCTACACCACCGATTGACCCACTTCAGCCAACCGAACTAGGAGCAGCCCTCTAGATATTCACCTTAAACCACCCGGACCCAGCTTGGAATATGGACACGGGCGCTTCTTCTCATGTTATCGTAGATCAAGGTTCGATTCAATCCCCTTTATCTTACTCTGTTAATGCTAACATACTTGTAGGTAATGGCCAATCGTTAAAAATTTTGGGCTCGGGACATGGCTTTCACAAAACAGCCAACCAAACCTACAACCTTAACAATATACTTTATGCCCCTACCGTAGTTAAAAACCTTATTTTCGTACGTAAGTTTACACGTGATAACCTTGTTTCTATTGAATTTGACCCTAATGGTTTTACTTTGAAGGACCTCAAGACTGGACAACCCCTTTCCCGCCATGATAGCACCGGTGATCTCTACCCGTTTACTCAACCAACTCAAGTTTTTTTGACTACTTCTTCCCGTTCGAATAAGTGGCATGATCGTCTTGGACATCCTGGCTCACAAGTTTTGCAATTTCTTTCTAGTCATTTTAATATTTCTTGTACTAAGGATAATTTTGGTTTTTGCAATTGTTGTCATTTAACAACAAACGACTTCCATTTGGTGATTCAAATTCATTTACAGTTGCACCGTTTGACATTGTCCACTGTGATTTGTGGACCTCCCCGGTCATTAGTAATGCGTCGTATAAATATTATATGGTCCTTGTAGATAATTTCTCTAATTATGTCTGGGTATACCCTTTGAAATTTAAATCCGAGACATTTCCCACTTTTGTTAAATTTCATAAATTTGTTTATACCCAATTTCATAAAAATATCAAAGCTTTTCAATGTAACTTAGGCGGAGAATTTGACAATTATGCTTTCCACAACTTTGCAAACTCCCAAGGCCTCACTTTCCGTTTCTCTTGCCCTCAAACCTCACCCAAAAATGGTCGCTCAGAGCGTATGATTCGTCGCCTCAATGATATCATTCGCGCCCTTCTAACACACGCTCATATTCCACCTACGTTTTGGGTAGAGGCTCTTCACACTGCCGCATATTTACATAACATCCTTCCCACCACTCGCCTAAACTACAACACTCCTACCTTTGCCTTATTCATTTGTCACCCAACTTATGACCACCTTCGGGTTTTTGGGTGTGCGTGCTACCCAAATGGATTGGCCACTCAACCAAACAAGCTCCTTCCACGGGCACACCGGTGCATATTTCTTGGCTACCCACCCAACTTCCGCGGTTACCGTTACCTGGACCCCGTCACGGGAAACGTCCACATCTCCCGACACGTCGATTTCGATGAGGCCAGATTTCTGTTTGCTAACCCCTTACCCTCTACCGCCTACCAATTCCTTGATGACGAACCAATTCCTTCACTGCACTACACCTTCCCAGCACATCCATCAACCCATACGCCTTCACCAAACCATCCTCCAAACCACCAACATGCACCAACACCACCTCGCAACCCATCACCTTCCCCTCCACCACCCCTGCAAACCACCCCACCCGAACCCGTTCCTGCCTCCAATCAACCCATGGCTCCACCTTCACCACCAGCTAACAACAACCATCACATGACCACTCGAGCTAAAGAGGGCATTCGAAAGCCAAATCCTAAAATATAACCTCCATACCGAAACCTCCACCATCTCGCCAATACCCACCTCTCATGTGAAAGCATTAAACGACCCAAATTGGCAACGAGCCATGCACTGCGAGTTTCAGGCACTAATAGATAATGATACTTGGGAATTGGTCCCTCGACCTCAATCTCATCCTTTCATTCGGTGCATGTGGCTATTCCGCCATAAATTTAAACCAGATGGAAGCTTGGACCGATACAAGGCACGCCTTGTAGTAAATGGAAAATCGCAAACCGTTGGTATTGATTGCACTTATACTTTTAGCCCAGTTGTTAAACCGACTACCTTACGCACCGTTCTCTCTCTTGCGGTCTCACGCGGTTGGCCCATAAACCAATAGATGTTAAAACGCCTTCTTACACGGCCACTTGCAACAAACCGTTTTCATGCACCAACCGCCCAGTTTCGTTGATGACTCAAGGCCTAACTTTGTATGTCGCCTTCGTAAGTCCTTATATGGGCTTAAACAAGCTCCACGAGCATAGTACAATAGGTTCTCGAGTTTTCTCACCTCACGAGGTTTTATAAGCATCTTGTGTGACACTTCATTATTTATTTATCGCCATGGTAATAAAATTGCATATCTATTATTGTATGTCGATGATATTATCTTGACAGCTTCTTCGAACGACCTGCTTAGAAACATCATCCACCTACTCTCACGGGAATTTGCTATGACTGATATGGGTGCATTACATCATTTTCTGGGCATTATAGTTCAACGGGATTCTTCCGGTTTATTTATGTCGTAGACTCAATACGCACGGGACATTCTACACCGTGCAAATATGACAACTTGCAAACCGTGCGCGACACCGGTTGATACCTCTTCGAAACTGAGTGTAACAGACGGCAAACTATTATCGGATGGGACTCTGTATCGAAGCTTAGCAGGGGCGCTACATTACTTAACATTTACTCGGCCAGACATTACATATGCGGTCTAACAAGTCTTTTTGTTCATGCACGCCCCGCGCGAACCCCATTTTGCCTTTCTTAAAAGCATTCTAAGGTACATTCATGGCACACTAGATTATGGTTTACGTCTAACCCGAGGCCCCAGCAGCTCACTCGTGGCATATTCCGATACTGACTGGGCTGGCTGTCCGGACTCCCGACGCTCCACTTCCGGGTTTTGTGTCTACATGGGAAACAACCTTTTATCCTGGTCCTCTAAGCGTCAACCCACGGTATCTCGTTCGAGCCTCGAGGCTGAGTACCATGGGGTTGCCAATGCAGTTGCTGAAACAACATGGCTCGCAACCTTCTTCTTGAATTACATACACCAATTCACCAGGCAGCCATTGTGTATTGTGATAACGTATCCGCAGTGTACTTATGAGAAAATCCTGTTCAACATCAGAGGACAAAACATGTGGAGCTTGACATTCACTTCGTTCGTGAGAAAGTCCGTCTCGGTCATGTTCGTGTTTTACATGTGCCTTCTCCCTATCAGTATGCCGACATCTTCACGAAACTATTGTCTCGACAATTGTTTGAAAACTTCCGTTCCAGCTTGACCGTCCGTCCAAACTCCCGCTCAAACTGACGGGGCGTATTAGCTGTACACATTCTAGAAACAATGTATGTTTGGAAATAATTTATCACCTCCACAATCATAGGAAGTCTGTTACGATTGTGTGTGTATATACGTAACCTTGGAGTGCAATGCAAAACACAAAAATTATTGATACCATAATCTCATTTAATATAAGCATATGGAACTTGTGGACGTTGTGGACTCTCAGGTCCAAAAAGACAAGGAGAAGTCGAATCAAACTGGTTAAAGTTCATTGGAACTCTCGACAAGGACCCGAGTATAGTTGGGAACGAAAAAGACCAAATCAAAGCAAAGTACCCCCACGTGTTCGAGAAGACTCCTTCAAAGGATAAATCAACGTGAATTTCGGGACAGAATTCTTTTTAACATGGGGAATATGTGACAAACGAAAAATAAGCGGTAATTCCGTACAATCTAATCACTATTTTTACTGCATAATCTCATGCGTTTAACGTGATCTTATTTCGTAACTGATCCGTACAAATTATAACAGTGTTAGGACAAGCTAAACAAACTATAACATATATTGGTTTTCGTCCCGTCATGAAACCAACTAAACTGTGTCCTACAAGTGTTGGTAGAGTGCTGGGCACACTATTCACAAATGACATACGAAAGACATATCTAAGTCCATATACATAAAAAGCACAATTTGGGAACCTCACTTGCAATAGTATATAACTTTCTTGTATAACGCTTGAATCACGAAATTGTCCGTTCGGCTATAAAAGTAACAATTTTAACTCATCGGCAACACTAGTTCAGCATTTTAGCTTATTCAGAATTATGATTAGATAATGACAAGTGCCTTAAAACACTTTGAGGATATCAATGGGATGTCCGAAACATAAGTTTCCGATGCTACATCGCAACTTACATAACTTGTCCGTTCTTGATCCAACAAACTAGTAAATGATATTTTTGTCGCCCTAACACTTAAACGAATAACCTGGCGAACTAGTTAGCCATATTTTGGCATCGTAATAACCTTACATAAACGCCATAGCAAAAATGGTAAATTAAAACCATCGCTCCTGACATTATATCCTACCTTTCATATATCACCCGATATCGAACTGACGAGCGAACTAGTGGTATTTTTACCATCTAAAATCAATCCCAACTAGTCGAGTGAACTAGATAAAACCACTTATCATCTTAAAACTCTCATTACACCCTAATTTACCTAGTGAACATAATTACCAAGATAATTATACTTAACATTATATATATATATATATTTATATATATATATATATATATATATATATATATATATATATAAGTATAAAAAAATCTACACACTACACTCAAACAAATCGTTCAAAGTGGGGCCCTCCTACATTCACCAACCTTTGGTAAAAAAATGATGAATGGAGATATGGTTGCAAGATCTTGTTTGACTTAAAGACTTGAAGATTTTATAACAATAACACACTTTCATTTCCATCATTTTAACACCTTCAAAATTCACAACCACCCCTCTAGTCTCTCTCACTTATGGCTACAAGAGCCCACCCACATCTATGATTTTCTTCATCAAAATACCATATTTCAAGCACTTTAAAACCCATTTCAAGGATGATCTAAGGAGATACAAGCACGGAAGCTTTGTAGAAGCTTGTTTCACAACCTTGGAGTTTCAAGAATCATTATATCTTCATCTTTCCTGATCTCCCCTAACTTTGTGCTAGTAGTAAGACCATCTAATTTTTTATGCTTAATATTTTATATAGTTTATATAAGTACAAGATAAATCATCTTGAAACTCACTATAAGAATACTCAAAAACACTAAAAAAAGATAATATAACTAAAAATATAGTATTCTTGTTGATCTTGAAGTTTGTAGTAGTGTAGATTATGTTAGATAAAAAATAATCTAAGCATGAATATGTTTAGATTAAGCAAGATCATCACCCTCAAAGCTTCATGAACTTTATGTGTAGAGATGAAAAAGATTTTTAAAAACATATAAGGTCGTTAATGAACTTAAAGACATGATTTTTAAACTAGTAAACTTGTAATATAACCTAGATAAGGTTATATAAGCATATGGAACTTGTGGAGGTTATGGACTCCAAGGTCCAAAAAGACAAGGAGAAGTCGAATCAAATTGGTTAAAGTTCGTTGGAACTCTCGACAAGGACCCGAGTATACTTGGGAACGAAAAATCAAATCAAAGCAAAGTACCTCCACCTGTTCGAGAAGACTCCTTCAAAGGATAACTTAACGTGAATTTCAGGACGAAATTCTTTTTAACAGGGGGAGTATATGACAAACGACAAATAAGCGGTAATTCCGTACAATCTAATCACTATTATTATTACATAATCTCATGCGTTTAACATGATTTAATTAAGCAACTGATTCGTACAAATTATAACAGTGTTAGGACAAGCTAAACATACTATAACATATATTGGTTTTCGTCGCGTCACGAAACCAACTAAACTATGTCCTACAAGTGTTGGTAGAGTGCTGGGCGCACTATTCACAGTTACACTATTCATAACAGCAAAGTGCTGAAACGAAACAGTATTATGAAAAATGACATACGGAAAGCATATCTAGTCCATATACATAAAAAGCACAATGTGGGAACCTCACTTGCAATAATATATAACTTTCGGTATTACGGTTAAATCACGAAATTGTCCGTTCGGCTATAAAAATAACAATTTTAACTCGTCCCCAACACTAATTCAGCATTCCAGGTTATTCAAAATTATGATTAGATAATGACAAGTGCCTTAAAACACTTTATGGATATCAATGGGCAGTCCAAAACATAAGTTTACGGTGCTACGTCGCAACTTACATAACTTGTCCGTTTTTTATCCAACGAACTAGTAAACAATATTTTTATCTCCCTAACGCTTAAATGAATAACTTGGCGAACTAGTTAGCCATATTTTGGCATCGTAAACACCTTACATAAACACCATAGCAACAACGGTAAATTAAAACCATCGCTCCCGATATTTTATCCTACCTTTCATATATTACCCGATATCGAACCGACGAGCGAACTAGTGGTATTTTTACCCTCTAAAATCAATACCAACTAGTCTAGTGAACTAGTTAAAGCCACTTATCATCTTAAAACTCTCATTACACCCTAATTTACCTAGTGAACATAATTACCAAGATAATTACACTTAACATTATATAAATATATAAGTATAAAAAAAATCTACACACCATACCCAAACAATTCGTTCAAAGTGGGGCCTCCCTACATTCACCAACCTTTGGTAAAAAAATTGATGAATGGAGATATGGTTGCAAGATCTTGTTTTACTTAAAGACTTGATGATTTTATAATAATAACACACTTTCATTCCTATCTCAAGCACTTTAAAACCCATTTCAAGCATGATCTAAGGAGATGCAAGCATGGAAGCTTTGTAGGAGCTTGTTTCACTACCTTGGAGTTTCAAGAATCATTATATCTTCATCATCCCAGATCTCCCCTAACTTAGTGCTAGTAGTAAGACCATCTAACTTCTTTTATGCTTAATATTTTATATAGTTTATATAAGTACAATCATCTTCAAACTCACTAAAAGAATACACAAAAACTCTAAAAAAAGATAATATGACTAAAAATGTAGTATTCTTGTGGATCTTGATGTTTGTAGTAGTGTAGATTATGTTAGATAAAATATAATCTAAGCATGAATATGTTTAGAGTAAGCAAGATCATCACCCTCAAAGCTTCATGAACTTTATGTGTAGAGATGAAAAATATTTTTAAAAATATGTAAGGTTGTTAATTGTTATGGGTGTATTCTGAGCCCATATCCTGAACTATATCTTGACTTAATTATAGCTGTTAACGATCAGGATACCAGACCAGGATATTGTTAATATCCTGAGGCAGTATCCTGGTGATTACTAATTATTCGCGTGCAGAACATAGCTGCAGGATCACAACGTTTACGAAGACTCGTTCACCTGAAGACTCGGTCTAAATGGTTGGAAGAAAGACGTTGAAGCCGCAATACATGGTCAACAATGTTCACTAGCGAATATTCCAACGCATCCCAGCATTTTAGGAGAGTTCGTTTTTCTTTGTAACTATAAATATCGGATAACCAGATTGATAGGTCACGGCACTCACTACTTTCGAATTCTGACACTTTCTCTCACAATTACACACAAACACTCTTCACTAGCAATTTTGTAACACTTAGCAACGATCTGGGAATTATCCTGCATTGTATCCTGAGTTTTTAAGTAATAAGAAGAACAAGGCAGCTGTGATTGTCAGCTCCCGAGATTTTATGCCGGAGATCTAGATTGATTAAGGGCTTTCCCCGTACATCTCCTGTCAACCTTTACATTCTCGCTCATTGTTTGATAGTTCTTACTGCTCAATATCCCGAGCTGTATCCTGAAAACTGTTTTTATAAACAAGCAAACAAACACATTTTTCACAAACACTGCTAGCACACTACCTCACAAAACTAATTTGATCACTAAATTACTTCGGTAATTTTTGACCAAAACAATTTGGCGCCCACCGTGGGGCGAGTGGTGCTATTTCTACTAAAAGCTTTGTTAAAATCATTACTTGGCGTTTTGTTTTCAAAACTTTTTTATAACTGTTTTCGATGGCTTCGAAATCCAACATGAGCTCTTCCTCCACACCTGCTACGACCTCTGCTACAACCGGTTCAGTGTTTCCACCACCTCCATCCCGAGACACTCTGCTTGCTCAGAATGTCTACAGATCTGGTGTCCCACGGAGAACTCCTATTATGGCTTCTAATGATGAAATTTTAGCTTTGTTTGGTAATATACAAGATCAGATGAAGCAACAGCAGGAAACTAACCAAACGATAATGAGAGAAATACAACTCTTGAAGTCCAACTCCAGGAGACCTGCTGAGGATGTTGTCACTCCCTTGCAGCCCAGAAATCTGAACTTTACTTCAGCGGTGTATACTGAGGATAATCAGGGCAATGTCGTACCAAGTCGTTCCCAGAGCAATGTTCCTGAGATACCCTCATCAGCCAGGATATCGACTGTGAGGGGCCCAGGATACGCTCCAGGATATGGCCAGAATCAGCAGACTGATAATTTATCTAATAATGCTAATACTCTTGCTACTAACAATATTGGATCTTCGCAGGATACAAGTGTAACTTCAGCACACTCCAGAGAGCTTCAAAAGCTAAAGGATATGATATCAAGTGTACCTGGGGTAGTGCAACCCATACCGGAAGTATCTTAGGATAGTCACAACATATCCCGCTTCATTCGTCACATTGGTGATGCTGAAATCCCGAAGAGATTCCAAATCCCCAACATGAAGCTTTATGATGGGACGACGGATCCTGAGGAGCATATTGCCCAATATAGGGAGAGGGTGGAAGTAAATCCTATTCCACCGGATCTTAAAGAAGCATGCCTCTGCAAGGGTTCGGCTCTACTCTGACAGGATCAGCCTTGAAGTGGCTCTTAAGCATTCCACCTCATTCAATTACATCATTTGCTCACTTGGTTAATTTGTTTAACAATCAATTTTCTTGCAGTAGAAGCTTTGAAAAACTAACAAGTGACCTCTATAGGATAACACAGGGACCTCAAGAATCCTTAAGGGTTTATGTGAACAAATTCAATAGGGAATCCATGGATATCCCACACCTTGATATTGGTACAACTGTTCAAGCATTCAAGATGGGATTGTAAAAGGATTCCCAATTTTATCAGGATCTTATGATAAATCCTTGCAGAAACTTGGATGAAGCTTGGAACCGGCCTTTAAGATATACCAGGCTTGAAGATGACAAGAAAATGCAAGAGAGGATGAATTCATCCTCAACATATGAATCAACTAACAGGAAATCAGAATCCTCGTACAAGCCATATCGCTCTAAGCCATATGCCAGGAATGACAGCAAGAAAGTGAATGCTGTTGAGGACGAAGATCCTGAGGAGTATCCTGAGTTGTTAGAATATTGTTTTTCTGTTAATATTCCCGAACTAGTGTATGCCATGCAGGGTTTAGGAGATAAAGCAAGATGGCCAAGGAAGAATCAACAAAAGGCTGATTGGAAGGATAAGTCCAAATGGTGTGCCTTCCATGAAGATTTTGGGCATGTAACAGAAGATTGTATAGCTTTAAGGAAGGAAATAAGCTACTTGCTGAGCAAAGGTCACCTAAAAGATCTTCTCGACACGAAGAAGAATAAGGGTCAGGATAGTGAAAAGGATCCTGAACGAGCAGCATCACCTCCTCCGGACGCCAAGATAATTAACTTCATATCCGGAGGATCCAATATATGTGGAACCTCATACTCAACGGCAAGAGACATGTCAAGGAGGCTAAGGCAGAAAGAGGAGATAAGCCGACGAGGATGTCAACACTTACAACTGACAAAGTGATAACATTTGATAGTGATGATCGGGATAGCATTCAGGATCCTCATCATGATGGTCTGGTAATCACTTTGTATATTGCTAATCATTTTGTACGCAAGATATTAGTGGACGATGGCAGCTCGGTTAACATCATTCAACTAGAGACCCTTAAGAGGATGAACATCCCAGAAATGGAGATTACCTCGAAGTCCACTTTGCTTGTAGGATTCAGCGGAGAAGCAAAGAACACTGTTGGAGAGATAAAGTTGCCTGTATACGTTGAAGGAGTGAATTCAATTCAACGGTTTTGTGTCATGGATTCATTATCCTGCTACAATATTATATTGGGCAGGCCATGGATTCATGATATGAAAGCTGTACCTTCCACCTATCATCAGTGTGTTAAGATCCCTACTCCTTGGGGGGTAGTCAAAGTGGAAAGCGATCAACAAGAGGCGAAGAAACGCTACTCCTCTTCAATGAAGGCGTCAACAAAATCCAGAGCAGGATAGAAATTAAATATACAAGCCCAGGATATCGTGGAAACTTCGGAGCAAGATGTTAAGAAAGTTATCCTGGATCAGGATAATCCAGATATCCCGGTGCTTGTAGGAACCAATATCCCTCGAGATATTGAGAATCAGCTTACTAACTTTTTGAAATGCAGGATGTCCACGTTTGCATGGAAACACGAAGACATGACAGGTATATCGAAAGATATTATAACTCACAAACTTGGAATTGGCAAATCTTTCAGGCCCATTCAACAAAAGAAAAGGAAATTCACTCCTGAAAGGAATGCGATTATACAAGAGGAGGTTGAAAGGTTGTTGAAGTCCAAGATGATTAGGGAAGTTAATTTTCCTAAGTGGCTAGCAAACGTGGTGGTGATCCAAAAGAAGAATGGGAAGTGGAGAGTTTGTGTAGATTACACAGACCTCAATAAAGCCTGTCCTAAAGACCCGTTCCCATTACCTCATACAGATTCGATGGTTGATGCAAATGCCGGTCATGAAATGCTGACCTTTATGGATGCATCCTCAGGATTTCAGCAAATCCAAATGGAGCCATCTGATCAGGAAGATACAACATTCATGACACCCACAGGTATATACTGTTATACTGCCATGCCTTTTGGTTTAAAAATTGCAGGTGCAACATACCAGAAGCTAGTCAATATGATGTTTGAAAGATAAACTGGGGGACACAAAGGAGGTGTACATTGACGATATGGTGGTAAAATCCAAGAAAGCCGAGAATCATCTCTAGTGTGCTTTCAATATCCTGGACCAGTATAATATGAAGCTGAATCCTGCTAAGTGTCACTTTGGAGTGGGGGCAGGAAAATTTCTAGGATATATGGTGACCAGGAGGGGAATAGAAGCGAGCCTAGAACAGATTAAAGCTATCCTGGATCTCAAATAACCATCCAACATGAAGGATGTGCAGAGATTAACAGGACGGGTAGCAGCGTTGAATAGGTTCATATCAAGATCCTTGAAAAATGCAAGGAATTTTACGATATCCGGAAGAATAACAAAAAATTTGAGTGGGGAGAAAGGCACAAAGTTGCTCTAAAAGAACTGAAGCAATATCTTTCAAGTGCACCCCTGTTGATGAAGCCTGAGGATGGTGAACACTTGTCCCCATACCTTGCAGTATCAGGAAACACAGTAAGTGCTGTCCTGGTAAAGGATCATGAAGGTCAGTAGTATCCTGTTTATTATGTTAGTAAAAGTTTGTTAGACGCTGAAACTAGATATTCACACTTAGAAAAATTGATATTAGCTCTAGTCATGGCATCAACCAAGCTTAGACATTATTTTGAAACGCATAGGATACATGTTAAAACCAATTATCCTGTTAAAAATGTACTTAGGAAACCCAAGATGTCTGGTAGGATGGCTAAGTGGTCCGTAAAACTAAGTGCATACGATTTAGTATATGAACCTAGAAATGCTATAAAGTCTCAGGCTTTAGCAGACTTTGTGGCTGATTTTAGTAGTGACATCCAAAATGAAGCTGATCTAGAAGTACAACAACTAGGTGAGAATTCAGGATCTTAGATATTGTATACTGATGGTGCATCTAATGTAAGAGGTGTAGGATTAGGGATACTACTAAAATCGCCACAAGGGGACATATTACCCCAGGCTATTAAATGTGAATTTCCTGCTACTAATAATGAACCTGAGTATGAAGCCCTGATAGCAGGATTAGAATTGGCTAAGAATATGAATGTTGAATGTTTACAAGTGTATGTTGATTCCCTGTTGATTACTAACCATTTCAATGGACCTTATACAGTTAAAGGTGAAAAGTTAGCTGAATATCTTGAAATTGTTAAAAAATTAGCAGGATATTTACACTTGAACAGGTACCAAGAGAAGAAAATGCTGAAGCAGATGCTCTAGCAAGTTTAGGATCTACTGTCAGGATACCGGAAGGAACTCAGATACCAATACTACATATCCTATACCCGGCTATGGGACTTTTCAAGTCTCAGGATAAGGAAGTAGTAATTGTGCAAGATCTTGGTGATGGATATCCTAAAGAAACTCCTGAATCGTGGATGACTCCAATTGTGAAGTACCTTGAAGAAGGAGATATTCCAAAGAATGAGAATCCTAAAGCTTTCAGAATGAAGGTATCCCATTTTATTATTATAAACAATGTCTTTATAAGAAATCACTTGCAGGTCCATATCTAAGGTGCTTGGAAGATCTTGAAACCAAGGAGGTACTTCAAGATATACATGAAGGAGATTGTGGCAACCATACTGGGGGCAGATCTTTATTCTCAAAAGTGTTGAGAACAGGATATTACTGGCCGACCATGAGAAAGGATGCTGCGAAGTATGCTCGAAAATGTGATGCATGCCAAAGACACAACAACATACTACCTCAGCCTGCTGAACCATTATATCCTATCATATCCCCGTGGCCATCATATGAAGTGGGGAATGGATATAGTGGGAAAACTACCTAAGGCTCCGGGAGGAAAGGTTTTCATGCTGGCAATGACGGATTATTTTTCCAAGTGGGTTGAAGCGGAAGCCTTTGTCCAAGTAAGGGATCAAGAAGTGGTATCTTTCATCAAGGGGAATATCCTGACAAGATTTGGGGTACCGGCCGAGATAATTTGTGACAATGGCTCTCAATTCATCAGCAAAAGAACTACTGATTTTTGCAAAAGTTGGGGAATCAAGATGATCACGTCGACACCAGTACATCCTCAGGCTAATGGACAAGCATAATCCTCCAACAAGATAATTGTTAATAACTTGAAGAAAAGGCTGGGTACCAAAAAAGGAAAATGGGCAGAGGAATTACCATTTGTCCTATGGGCTGATAGGACGACCGTGAAGAGTGCCACATTGCAAACACCATTTTCTTTGGTGTTCGGGGCAGAAGCAGTGATTCCAACAGAAATGGTGATACCTACGACAAGATCAAGCCTACGGGATCCTAAAGAAAATCCTGAAGCTTTATGTCAAGAATTGGATACTATTGACGAAACAAGAGATGCAACAAAGCTAAGGATGGTAGCATATCAATAGAGGATAGCCAAGTCATACAACAAGAATTTAAGGACTAGGAGATTCCAAGTCGGAGATTGGGTTTTGAGGAAAGCGTTTCAGAATACAACCAATCCTGCTGATGGGAAGTTAGCCCCAAAATGGGAAGGACCTTATGAAATTGAATCAGAATCTGGAAAAGGGAGCATACCGAATTAAGACCATGGAAGGGGATATGTTTCCAAGATCCTGGAATGCTATACATCTAAAAGATTATTTCAAGTGAGTTTAGAATTTAATTTCTAACTCAGGATGGTATGAATTCTATCTCTTCTAAATATATTTAATTTAATATTCTTTTAAACCCAATACTGACTTAAGCATCGAAGGGGTGTTACCCTACCTAACACCCACCTTAGTTTGAAGGTGCTTTGTAGAATATGCTTCAGGATAATACTCCAGGATATCTGCTCAAGATGGATCAAAAGACTAGAGGATTGGCCCCCTCTCTCACGTTTAAGGGATTCACATCCCTTCACAGGTTTAAAGGTATTCACCTTTCTCCCGAATTGGTTTAAACACCCCGCCTAGAGCGCAAGTTATCCGAGTATAGTTCAAGATGGCGGGACCACTTCATGTAACAGTGGCTGACAATTTCGTTATGCTATATCCTGGATCCTCACGATATATGAGGATTAATCACCCTCTCTCGCGAAAGGGTATTTTCATACTCTCTAAGGTTTAAAGGTTTTCACCTTTCTAAGTCTTGGAGTTTAAACACTCTCGCCTGTAGCGGACGAAACATTGGTAATATCCCTAGTAAAACTCAAAGGCTTAATGGTTTTCACCTTTTCAAGTCTTGAGGTTCTTATACTCCTGCTTATATGCGTGGAAAATGGGTTTAACCCCAGTAAAATAAAGTTTTTGGATAATCCCACGAATACTCTTAAATATGAACAAGTGCAACTATGTTTGAAAGAAGATTGCTAAGTTCAAAGAACAATTGGAAAATTACTTAAAGGATGATATCTTGATGCAATAAGCTGATCCTGCACAGACAGGGGACATCTATGCCGGGGACATTGCGAAGGATTCAAAGGTTGAAGTTGGAAATTATTGCATAAGTGTTTCTGGTATGGTTTTTTATTTTTAAAAACTTGAAAGCCCTATTTGAATAACCTAAGTTTTCTATAAAGTAATGTTCAACCAGGATTTTGTCTAATATTTTTAAAGATAACAAAAGTATGAACCTTTATATCAGTATCCTGACCAGGATATTTGATCAGAATATTTCAAACATGTCTCTCAAAACAAAAACATAACAACAACAGATAAGGCTAAAAGATTATTTATTAACAAGTCAAAATGTCACACTCTTGGCTTCGTCTTAAACCAAGACCCATCCACCAAGAGTGTGATAAGTTGTAAAACATATGAACGTTGATGACCAAGGGCTTCGTCCTGGAACCCAGGATCCCTGCACCTTTGGCCATCATATTGTGTGGGAAATGTAAATTATTTGAGTGCAGGAAAAGTAAAGTGTTTAAAGGGGTACAGACCATTCTAATTAAAAAAGTGGGCTCCGGCCTAAGCAATAATATCCATCATTGCCCACTTCGATGCTCTCACACAACAGCATCTTCACCAACCTTCACTGCCTCCTTAGCCTCAGCATCATCACCAGCTTCACCACCAGCCTCTGCCGCTACCTCAACCGCCTTGGAAGACTATGCAACCGCTGGCTTGGCAGGATGCTCCACTGGATTACCACCAAGATCCTTTAACTTCGCCTCCCAAGCGTCGATATTCCAAGAAGGGCATTCAAAGCCCGCAACCTTGGCCTCATAAGCCATCTTCAATCTAGCTTGAAGGAGGGAAATTACCACAGATCCTTTGAGGTTATCACGGTAAGAGACCATATCCTACTCGTGTTGGGCATGCCCAACATCCAATTTGATCCGAGCATCTGAGACAGCCTTCTCCAAAGTGACTTTGGCATCCTCGGTGACCTTCTTTAGTTTATCCTCGTAATGTCGGGTCCTGGTGGTAGCGGTCGTTTGCAGCTATTCGATGAGGGCCTCTGCCTTCTTTGCTCTGACCTCATGGAAGACCGCAGTTCCACAAGCCTCTTCATATGCGACCAGTAGACGGTTTAGGCCCTACAGTGCAAGGTATGGGTATCATTATAGCTAACCAGAATATCAGTCTAGAATATGCTCGCAGGATATAAAGTGAAGGTATCTACCTGGTTGAGAAAAGAAGTCATAAGGCTGCTTGATTCAGCGAACCCAAGACTCTCGAAAGGAGAAACCTCAGTAGACGTGGTGGGGGAATCAGTTTTCTTTCTCTTTCGAGAACTAGAGGCCCGAGGCTTGGAAGCTGAAGAAGACTTGGGGACAGCGGTAGGCTTGGAGCTAGAAGAGGGCTTCAAGGCGGCTGGAGGCTTGGATTTGGACTCTGTCTTCATTGGAGCGGATCCAGAGTAGCTGTCTATCTCCCCAAGATCAAAGGTTTCAGGAATCTTGGCTGGTGTTGCAAACAGGGAGTAATTTCAAACTTAATTATTCAATATTTCTTCTAACTAAACTGATACAGGAACTTTAAACAAAAAGTAAGGACTTACCAGACATATTGGAACTAGAATGTTGGCTTGATGCTGTTGGGAATGGAATGAAGCTTCTTTCAATTTCCGGCAGCTGGTAGATGGCTTTAATCCTGGTCTCCGAATCAGTAAGGGGAGGTGCTAGCTTCCTGAAATCTGCTGCACAACAAAAAATGAAGATGTCAGAACATGATATAAAGTGGGATGTTGAGCAAGATATATCTGAGGATATCCTAAAACCCTAACTCCTACCCTTGGTTAACCACTTAACCGGATAATCTGCTCCACCAGGAATTGAATCTCTTTTACAAAAAAGAACTTGGATTTCCATTCGTCTTCATTCCTGGAGGCCCGGATTATCAAAGGATCGGTGGAAATGGAGTAAGATAGGAACCGATTAGACCCATGGGATCTTAGCCGGTAAGCAATGGGGAGATCATTGACGCAGAGCTCAGGAATGTGCTCGTTCTTGACGCGATCAAGAACTACCAAAACCTTCCAAAGCATGGGCATGGTTTGACTGAAACTAAGACTAGTGGTATGAAAGAAATGGGTGATGAAATCAGAAAAGGGAAACCGAAGGCCCAAGGTAAACGGATAAGCATTAAAACAGAGCCACTCATCGGATGCCATATATGACCGAATTTCCCGATCAAATGGCTGGAATACCGTCCCTTCTGGGAAGATACCCGAAGTCCTGAGGGCCGATAAATGTGCATTGTCAAACAAACAAACTTCTTTCTCGGGATTTTGAAGAAGGTTTTGTGGCGTGAACGAAGGTGCAGAATCACCGAAGCTTGACCTTGTCTGTCTTGTCATATCTTCGCCAGAATTAGAAAATAGGAAGAAGAAAAGGAATGATGAAAGGGAGAAATGATTTACCTTTTGATTTCTTGAGGAAGACAATGACTATATAGATGAGATAATATAGGGGGATGATGAGTGTTTATAGCCTGGGCAGTTACAAGTTGTCACATCAAAGTCCTATCCCTTAATTACCTTGAAACTCGTAAAAAATGTAACCGTCAGGACTTGGTATCCTCAAACGGTAACATTTTTGGGGACAACTGTTATGGGTGAAATTCTGAGCCCATATCCTGAATTATAACTTGACTTAATTATAGCTGTTAACGATCAGGATACCAGACCAGGATATTGGTAATATCCTAAGGCAGTATCCTGGTGATTACTAATTATTCACGTGCAGAACATAGCTGCAGGATCACAATGCTTACGAAGACTCGTTCACCTGAAGACTCGGTCTAAATGGCTGGAAGAAAGACGTTGAAGCCGCAATACCTGGTCAATAACGTTCACTAGCGAATATTCCAAGGCATCCCACCATTTTAGGAGAGTTCGTTTTTCTTTGTAACTATAAATACCGGATAACCAGATTGATAGGTTACGTCACTCACACTCACTACTTTTGAATTCTAACACTTTCTCTCGCAATTACACACAAACACTCTTCACTAGCAATTTTTATAACACTTAGCAACGATCTGGGAATTATCATGCACTGTATCATGAGATTTGAAGTAATAAAAAAAAGAAGGCAGCTGCGATTGTTTGTCAGCTCCCGAGGTTTTATGACGGAGATCAAGATTGATCAAGGGCTTTCCTCGTACATCTCCTGTCAACCTTTACATTTTTTCTCATTGTTTGATTGTTGTTACAGCTCAATATCCCGATCTGTATCCTGAAAACTGTTTTTATAAACAAGCAAACCAACACATTTTTCACAAACACTGCTAGCACACTACCTCACAAAACTAATTTGATCACTAAATTGCTTCGGTAATTATTGACCAAAACCTTTGTTATGGGTGAAATTCTAAGCCCATATCCTGGATTATATCTTGACTTTGTTATTTCTGATTACGATTAGGATACCAGATCGGGATATTGGTAACATCCTGGTGCAGTATCCTGGTAGTTACTAATTATACACGTGCAGGTCATAGCTACAGGATCACAAGTTCATGGAGATTTGTTCACCCGAAGACTCGGTCTTAATGGTTAGGAGAAAGACGTTGAAGCCGTAATACTTGGTCAATAACGTTCGGTAGCGAATATTCCAAGGGATCCCACCATTTTAGGAAAGTTTGTTTTTCTTTGTAACTATATATACTGGATAACCAGATCGATAGGTAACAACACATTCACTCATTACTCTTGAATTCTGTCATTTACTTTCACAATTACACACAAACACTCAACACTCGCAATTCTTGTAACACTTAGCAACGATCTGAGAATTGTCCTGCACTATATCCTGATTTTTAAGCAATAAGAAGAACAAGGAAGCGGCGATTGTCAGCTCCCGAGGTTTTATGCCGGAGATCTAGATTGATCAAGGGCTTTCCTCGTACATCTCATGTCAACCTTTACATTTTTGCTCATTGTTTGATTGTTGATATAGCTCAATATCCTGAGCTGTATCCTGAAAAGTGTTTTTACAAACTATCAAACCAATACAAGCTTCATAAACACTGCTAGCACACTATCTCACAAAACTAATTTGATCACTAAATTGCTTCGGCAATTTTTAACCAAAACAATTTGGCGCCCACTGTGGAGCAAGTGGTGCTATTTCTATTAAAAGCTTCTTTAAAATCACTACTTGGCTTTCTATCGACAAAACTTTTTTCACAATTGTTTTCAATGGCTTCGAAATCAAACATGAGCTCTTCCTCCATGCCTGCTATGACCTCTGCTACAACTGGTTCATTACCTCCCCCTCCTTCTCAAGCTCAGACTTTCCAAAGGAGGAGTGAAAGACAGACACCAAGAGACACAACCATTGCTCAAGATGTCTCCGGATCCTGAGTTTCAGGGAGAACTCTTGTGTTTACTTCTAATGACGAAATTTTGTCTTTGTTTGGTAATATACAGGACCGGATGAAACAACAACAGGAAACTAACCAGACGTTAATGAGAGAAATCTAACTCCAGGAGACCTGATGAGGATGTCGTCACTCCCTTGCAGCCCAAGAATCTGAACTTTAGTTCAACGGTGTATACCGAGGATAATCAGGGCAATGTCGTACCAACCCGTTCCCAGAGCAATGCTCCTGAGATACCCTCATCAGCCAGGATATCGACTATGAGGGTCCCAGGATATGCTCCAGGATATGGCCAGAATCAGCAGTCTGGTGATCTATTTAATAATGCTAATACTCTTGCTACTAACAATATTGGATCTTCGCAGGATACAAGTGCAACATTGGCGTTGTCCAGAGAACTCCAGAAATTGAAGGATATGATATCAAGTGTGCCTGGGGTAGTGCAACCAATACCAGAAGTATCCCAGGATAGTAACAACATATCCCGCTTTGTTCGCCATATTTGTGATGCTGAAATTCCCAAGAGATTCCAAACACCCAACATGAAGCTTTATGATGGGATGACGGATCCTGAGTAGCATATTGCTCAGTATAGGGAAAGGATGGAAGTAAACCCAATTCCACCAGATCTCAAAGAAGCGTGCTTATGCAAAGGCTTTGGTTCCACCTTAACAGGATCAGCCTTGAAATGGCTTTTAAATGTTCCACCTTATTCGATTACATCATTTGCTCATTTGGTTAATTTGTTTAACAATCAGTTTTCTTGTAGTAGAAGCTTTGAAAAACTAACAAGTGACCTTTACTGGATAACACAGGGCTCTCAAGAATCCTTAAGGGATTATGTTAACAAATTCAGCAGGGAATCCCTAGATATCCCAAATCTTGATGTTGCTACGGCAGTGCAGGCATTCAATATGGGATTACAGAAGGATTCCCAATTTTATTAGGATCTTGTGATGAACCCTTGCAGGAATTTGAATGAAGCTCGAAATAGAGCTCTAAGATATATCAAGCTTGAAGATGACAAGAAAATGCAAGAGAGGATGAATGCATCCTCAACATACGCATCAACGAATAGGAAGTCTGAATCCTCATATAAACCATACCGCTCAAAGCCATGTGCTAAAAATGACAACAAAAGAGTGAATGCTGTTGAGGACAAAGATGCTGAAGAATATCCTGAATTGTCAAAATATTGTTTTTAGTAAATATCCCAGAACTAATATATGCCATGCAGGGACTAGGAGACAAGGCAAGGTGGCCAAGAAAGAACCAGCAAAAGGCTGATTGGAAGGATAAGTCCAAGTGGTGTGCCTTCCATGAAAATTTTGGACATGTAACAGAAGATTGCATAGCCCTGAGGAAGGAGATAAGCTACTTGCTGAGCAGAGGCTACTTAAAAGATCTTCTTGGTAGAAAGAAGAATAAGGGTCAGGATACTGACAAGGATCCTTAACGAGCAGCATCACCTCCTCCAGATGCCAAGATAATCAATTTCATATCCGGAGGATCCGATATATGTGGAACTTCATATTCTGCCGCTAAAAGACATGCCAAGGAAGCTAAGGCAGAAAGGGGAGACAAGCTAACAAGGATGACTACGCTTACGACTGACAAAGTGATAATGTTCGATAATGATGACCGGGATAGCATTCAGGATCCTCATCATGATGGTCTGGTGATTACTTAATATATTGCTAATCATGTTGTACGCAGGATACTGGTACACAACGGGAGCTTGGTCAACATCATCCAGTTGGAAACCCTAAAGAGAATGAACATTCCAGAAATGGAGATTACCTTGAAATCCACTGTGCTCGTAGGATTAAGTGGAGAAGCAAAGAACATTGTTGGAGAAATAAAGTTGCCCGTATATATTGAAGGAGTAAATTCAATGCAACGTTTTTGTGTCATGGATTCATTATCCTGCTATAATATTATATTAGGCAGGCCATGGATTCATGATATGAAGGCTGTACCTTCCACTTATCATCAATGTATCAAGATCCCTACTCCCTGGGGCGTAGTCAAGGTGGAAAGCGATCAACAGGAGGCGAAGGAATGTTATTCCTCTTCGATGAAGGCCTCAACAAGATCTAAAGCAGGATAACAATTAAGGATGTAAGCCCAGGATGTTGTGCAAGCCTCTGAGCAGGATGTTAAGAAAGTTATCCTGGATCAGGATAATCCAGATATCTCGGTGCTTGTAGGAACCAATATCCCTCAGGATATTGAGAGTCAACTTACTAAATTTTTGAAATGCCGGATGTCTACGTTTGCATGGAAACACGAAGACATGACAGGTATATCAAAAGATATTATAACTCCCAAACTTGGAATTGATAAATCTTTCAAGCCCGTTCAACAAAAAAGAAGGAAATTTGCTCCTGAAAGAAATACAATTATACAAGAGGAAGTTGAAAGAGTGCTGAAGTCCAAGATGATTAGGGAAGTCAAGTTTCCTAGGTGGCTAGCAAACGTGGTGGTGGTCCAAAAGAAGAATGGGAAGTGGAGAGTTTGTGTAGATTACATAGACCTCAACAATGCTTGTCCAAAAGATCCATTTCCACTGCCCCATATAGATTGCATGGTGGATGCAACTGCTGGACATGAAATGCTGACTTTCATGGATGCATCCTCAGAATTTCAACAAATCCAAATGGAACCTCCCGACCAGGAGGATACAGCATTCATGACACCCACAAGTATATACTGTTATACTGCCGTGCCCTTTGGTTTAAAAAATGCAGGTGCAACGTACCAGAGGCTGGTTAATATGATGTTTAAAGACAAACCTAGGGACACCATGGAGGTATATATTGATGATATGGTGGTGAAATCCAAGAAAGCGGAGGATCATCTCCAGGATTTAGAATGCGCCTTCAATATCCTGGACCAGTATAATATGAAACTGAATCCTGCTAAGTGCCATTTTGGAGTGGGGCAGGAAAGTTTTTAGGATACCTGGTGACCAAGAGGGGGATAGAAGCAAGTCCGGAACAAATTAAAGCTATCCTGAATCTTAAATCACCATCCAATATGAAGGATGTTCAGAGGTTAACGGGAAGAGTAGCGGCATTAAACAGGTTCATATCAAGATACTCAGAAAAATGCAAAGAATTCTATGATATCCTAAAGAAAAACAAAAAGTTTGAATGGGGTGAAAGACATGAAGCTGCCCTACAAGAGTTGAAGCAATATCTTTCAAGTGCACCCCTGCTGATGAAGCCTGAGGATGGTGAACCCTTATCCCTATATCTTGCAGTATCAGGGAATGCAGAAAGTGTTGTTTTGGTAAAGGATCATGAAGGTCAGCAGTATCCTGTTTATTATGTTAGTAAAAGATTGTTAGATGCTGAAACTAGATACTCACACTTAGAAAAATTGATATTAGCTCTAGTTATGGCATCAACTAAGCTTAGACATTACTTTGAAACACATAGGATACATGTTAAAACCAATTATCCTGTTAAAAATGTGCTTAGGAAACCCGAAATGTCTGGGAGAATGGCTAAGTGGTCCGTAAAACTAAGTGCATATGACTTAGTATATGAACCTAGAAATGCTATAAAGTCTCAGGCCTTAGCAGACTTTGTGGCTGATTTTAGTAGTGATATTCAAAATGAGGCCGACCTAGAAGTATAACAATTAGGTGAGAATTCAGGATCTTGGATATTGTATACTGATGGTGCATTTAACATAAGAGGTGGAGGGTTAGGTATACTACTAAAATCGCCACAGGGGGACATATTACCCCAGGCTATTAGATGTGAATTTCCTGCTACTAATAATGAAGCTGAGTATGAAGCTCTGATAGCAGGATTAGAATTAGCTAAGAAATTGAATGTTAAAATTTTACAAGTGTATGTTGATTCCCTATTGATTACTAACCATTTCAATGGATCTTATGCAGTTAAGGGTGAAAAGTTAGTTGAATACCTTGAAATTGTTAAAAAAATTAGAATGATATTTCGAAAATTTTACACTTGAGCAGGTACCAAGAGAAGAAAATGCTGAAGCAGATGCTCTAGCAAATCTAGGATCTACTGTCAGGATACCGGAAGGAACTTAGATACCAATATTACATATCCTGTACCCTGCGACGGAACTTTTGAAGTCTCAGGATAAGGAGGTAACAAGTGTTCAGGGTCCTGGTAAAGCATATCCTGATAAGGATCCTGAATCCTGGATGACGCCAATTGTCAAGTATCTTGAAAAAGGAGATGTCCCGAAGGATGAAAACCCCAAGGCTTTCAGAATGAAGGTATCTCATTTTACAATTATAAATGATGTTTTGTATAAGAAATCCCTTGCAGATCCATACCTGAGGTGCTTGGAAGATCCTGAAACTAAGGAGGTACTTCAGGATATACACGAAGGAGATTGTGGCAACCATACTGGGGGCAGATCTTTATTCTCTAAGGTATTGAGAACAGGATACTACTGGCCGACCATGAGGAAGGATGCTGCGGAGTATGTTCAAAAATGTGATGCATGTCAGAGACATAGCAATATACTACATCAGCCTGCAGAACCATTATATCCTTTCATATCTCCTTGGCCATTTATGAAATGGGGGATGGATATAGTAGGAAAACTCCCAAAAGCTCCGGGAGGAAAAGTCTTCATGCTAGCAATGACGGATTATTTCTCCAAGTGGGTTGAAGCAGAAGCGTTTGTCCAAGTCAGGGATCAAGAAGTGGTATCTTTCATCAAGAGGAATATCCTGACAAGATTTGGGATACTGGCAGAGATAATTTGTGACAATGGTTGCCAATTCATCAGCAAAAGGACTACTAATTTTTGTAAGAGTTGGGGGGATCAAGATGATTACATCAACATCAGTGCATCCTCAGGCTAATGGACAAGCAGAATCCTCCAATAAGATAATTGTCATAACTTGAAGAAGAGGTTAGGTGCCAGGAAAGGAAGATGGGCTGAGGAACTACCATTTGTCCTATGGGCTGATAGAACAACTGTGAAGAATGCTACTGGGCAAACTCCATTTTCTTTGGTATTTGGGTCAGAAGCAGTGATTCCAACAGAAATGGTGATACCTACAACAAGATCGAGCCTTCGGGATCCTGAAGCAAATCCTGAAGCCTTATGTCAAGACTTAGATACTATCGATGAAGCGAGGGACGCAACAAAATTAAGGATGGCAGCATACCAGCAGAGGATAGCCAAGTCATACAACAAGAATATAAGGAATAGGAGATTCCAAGTTGGAGATTGGGTATTGAGAAAGGCGTTTCAGAATACGACTAATCTTGCTGATGGGAAGTTAGATCCAAAGTGGGAAGGACCCTATGAAATTGAATCAGAATCCGGAAAGGGAGCACACCGACTCAAAACCGTGGAGGGGGATATGATACCAAGATCGTGGAATGCTATACATCTTAAAGCCTATTTCAAGTGAGTGTAGAATTTAATTTCTAACTCAGAATGGTATGAATTCTACCTCTTTTAAATATATATTTAATTTGAGTTATTATGATGAAACCCAATACTGACTTAAGCATCGGAGGGGTGTTAGCCAAGCTAACACCCACCTTAGTCTAAGGATGTTTTCTAGGATACGCTTCAGGATGTCACTCCAAGATATTTGCTCAAGACGGATCGAAAGACTAGAGGATTGGCCCCCTATCTCACGTCTAAGGGATTCCGATCCCTTCACAGGTTTAAAGGTATTCACCTTTCTTCCTAATTGGGTTTAAACACTCCGCCTGGAGCGTAAGAATCCGAGTATAGTTCAAGATGGCGGGACCAGTTCATGTAAAAGTGACTGACAATTTCGTTATTGTTGGCTATATCCCGGATCCTTACGGTATATGAGGATTGATCACCCTCCCTCGCGATAGGGTATTTTCATACTCTCTAAGGTTTAAAGGTTTTCACCTTTCTAAGTCTTGGAGTTTATACACTCCCGCCTGTAGCGCACGAAACGTGGGTAATATCCCTAGTAAAACTCAAAGGCTTAAAGGTTTTCACCTTTTCAAGTCTTAAGGTTCTTATACGTGGAAAATGGGTTTCATCCCTGTAAAATACATGATTTTTCTCACGAATATTCTTAAACGAGTTTGAAGGAAGATTACTAAGTTCAAAGATCAATTGGAAAATTACTTAGTGGATGATATCCTGATGCAATAAGCTGATCCTGCAGAGACTGGGGACATCTATGCTGGGGACATTGCGAAGGATTCAAAGGTTGAAGTTGGAAATTATTGCATAAGTGTTTGTGGTATGACTTTCCATTTTACAATACTTGAAAGCCTATCTAAATAACCTAAGTTTTCTACAATGTAACATTCAACCAGACGGTTGTCTAATATTTTCAAAAATAGTAGAAGTATTGACTATTTTAACAGTATCCTGACCAGGATATCTAATAAGAATATTTCAAACATATTTCTCAAAATGAATACATAACAACAACAGATAAGGCTAAAAGGTTAGTTTATTAATGGTTCAAAAGGTTGTACTCTTGGCTTCATCTCAAAACGAGAACCATCCACCAAAAGTACAACTAGTTTATATGGAATATTTACGTAAACAGTTGAAGGTTTCGTCCTGAAAACATAGGATCCCTCCACCTCCAACTGTTATATTGTCTAAAAGCATGCAGGAAATATAAAATGTTCAAGTGCAGGAAAAGTAAATTGTTTGGGATTACAGACCATCAAATTTAAAAAGTGGGCTCCAGCCTAGGCATCAATATCAATCATCGCCCACTTCGCTGCCCTCATGCTGCAGCACCTTCAACAACATCCCTGGCAGCATCACCTACCACACCTTCACCATCACCACCAGCCCCAGCATCAGCCCCAAGATTCTTTTCGGTCTCAACCGCCACCTCAGCCGCCTTAGAAGACTCAGCAACCGTTGTCTTAGCAGGATATTCCATAGGATTTCTGCCAAGGTCCTTTAATTTTGCCTCCTAAGCGGTAATGTCCCAAGAAGGAGATTCGAAGCCCGTGTCCTTGGCTTCATAAGCCATCTTCAATATGGCTTGGAGGAGGAAAATTACCATGGACCCTTTAAGGCTATCACGATAGGCGGCCATGTCTCGTTCATGTTGGGCTTGTGCAGCATCCAGTGTGGCCTGAGCCTCCAAACTAGCTTTCTCGAGAGCAGCCTTAGCATCCTGGGAGACCTTTTTGAGTTTATCCTTGTAAAAGTCCTGGTGGCAGCTGTTGTCTTCAGCTCCTCGACGGTTTTCTCTGCCTTTTCGGCCCTAGCCTCATGAAAAACAGTTGTCCCATAGGCTTCCTCATATACAGCCAGCAGATGGTTCAGGCCCTACAAAGTCGGACACATGTATCAATATATATGTCAGGATATTGCTTCAGTATATGATTGCAGGATACAGGGTTAGAATATTTACCTGATTAATCAGACCGCTGGACTCTGTGAACCCAAGGTTCTCATAAACAGAGACTTCAGCAGATGCGGTCGGAGAATCTGTCTCCTTCCTCTTTCGGGAACTTGAAGCCCGGGGCCTTGAGGAGGGGGAAGGCTTAGGGACAGCAGCAGGCTTGGAGCTTGAGGAGGGCTTTGGTGCAGAGGAGGGCTTGAGGCTTGGTTCCTTCTTCACTGGTGCAGGCTTAGAATAGCTTTCCAACTCTTCGAGATCGAAAACCTCATGGATTTTGGTTGATCCTGCACCAGCAGGGAAGTAATTTTAACTAAATAATACCCTGGCTAACAGAATATACGCAGGATATTAAACAGGATCCTTACCAGACATGTTAGAGCTTGAGTGTTGAGTCAAGGATGATGGAAGCGGAATAAAACTTCTTTCATTCTCAGGTAACTTGTAAACGGCTTTGATTCTCTCTGCTGACTCATTAAGCGGAGGTGCTGATTTCCTAAAGTCCACTGCACACAAGAAAATAAGAATGTCAAGACAGGATATATAATAGGATTTTAGACAGGATATATTTGGGTAAAAACCCCGATACCCTAGTTCCTACCCTTTGTCAACCACATCACTGGGAATTCCTTCCCTCTAGGGATGGAACTTCTTTTAACAAAGAAGAATTTAGATTTCCATTCATCCTCGTTTTTGGTAACTCGAAGAACAAGCGGATTTTTGGTGGTGGAGTAGAACAGGAACCTGCTGGAGCCATGAGATCTCAGCCGGTAGGCGAGAGGAAGATTGTTGACACAAAGTTCAGGAACATGTTCGTTCTTGATGCGATCAAGAACCATCAGGACCCTCCAGAGCATTGGCATGGTTTGGCAAAAGCTTAAGCGGGTGACACGAAAAAATTCCATGATAAAATCAGAGAATGGGAACTTAAGACCCAATGTCAAAGGAAAAGCGTTAAAACAGAGCCACTCTTCAAACACCATATCTGACTGGATTTCCGGGTCATATGGTCAGAATACCGTCCCTTCCGGGAAGATACCCGAAGTCCTGAGGGCCGACAGGTGAGCATCGTCGAACGAACATATTTCTTTTTCAGGATTTTGAAGAAGGTTTTGTAGTGTAAACAAAGGTGCGAAATCGCCGGTGCTTGATCTTGTCTGCCTTGTCATATCTCCACCGAACCAAAAAATAGGAAGAAGAAAGAGGATGAAGAAAGAGAGAAATACGTTACCTCTGGATTTCTTGGTGAAGGCAAATGAAGATGAATCAATATAGAGGGGTGATGAGTGTTTATAGCCTGAGCCGTTGCAAGTTGTCGCATCAAAGTCCTATCTCTTAATTGCCTTGAAACTTGTGAAAAATGTAACCGTTAGGGCTCTGGATCCTCAAACAGTAACATTTTTGGGGACAATTGTTATGGGTGAAATTCTAAGCCTATATCCTGGATTATATCGACTTTGTTATTTCTGATTACGATCAGGATACCAGATCAGGATATTGGTAACATCCTGGTGCAGTATCCTTGTAGTTACTAATTATACACGTGCAGGTCATAGCTGCAGGATCACAACGTTCATGGAGACTTGTTCACCTGAAGACTCGGTCTTAATGGTTAGAAGAAAGACGTTGAAGCCGCAATACTTGGTCAATAACGTTCGATAGCGAATATCCCAAGGGATCCCACCATTTTAGGAAAGTTTGTTTTTCTTTGTAACTATATATACTGGATAACCAGATCGATAGGTAACAACACATTCACTCACTACTCTCAAATTCTGTCATTTACTTTCACAATTACACACAAACACTCAACACTAGCAATTCTTGTAACACTTAGCAACAATCTGGGAATTATCCTGCACTGCATCCTGATTTTTAAGCAATAAAAAGAACAAGGCAGCGGTGATTGTCAGCTCCCGAAGTTTTATGCCGGAGATCTACATTGATCAAGGGCTTTCCTCGTACGTCTCGTGTCAACCTTTACATTTTTGCTCATTGTTTGATTGTTGATATAGCTCAATATCCTGAGCTTTATCCTGAAAAGTGTTTTTAAAACTAGCAAACCAATACAAGCTTCATAAACACTGCTAGCACACTACCTCACAAAACTAATTTGATCACTAAATTGCTTCGGTAATTTTTGACCAAAACAACATTAATGAACACATGATTTTTAAACTAGTAAACTTGTAATATAACCTAGATAAGGTTATATATGCATATGGAACTTGTGGAGGTTATTGACTCGAAGGTCCAAAAACACAAGGAGAAGTCGAATCAAACTGGTTAAAGTTCGCTGGAACTCTCGACATGGACTCGAGTATACTTGGGAACGAGAAGACTAAATCAAAGCAAAGTACCCCCACATGTTCGAGAAGACTCCTTTAAAGGATAACTCAACGTGGATTTTAGGACGAAATTCTTTTTAACAGGGGGAGTATGTGACAAACGACAAATAAGCGGTAATTCCGTACAATCTAACACTATTTTTATTACATAATCTCATGCGTTTAACGTGATTAAATTAAGTAACTAATTCGTATAAACTATAACAGTGTTAGGACAAGCTAAACATACTATAACATATGTTTTGGTCAAAAATTACCGAAGCAATTTAGTGATTAAATTAATTTTGTGAGGTAGTGTACTAGCAGTGTTTGTGAAAAATGTGTTGGTTTGCTTGTTTATAAAAACAGTTTTCAGGATACAGCTCGGGATATTGAGCTGTAACAACAATCAAACAATGAGCGAAAATGTAAAGGTTGACAGGAGATGTACGAGGAAAGCCCTTGATCAATCGAGATCTCCGGCATAAAACCTCGAGAGCTGACAATCGCAGCTGCCTTGTTCTTCTTATTACTTCAAAACTCAGGATACAGTGCAGGATAATTCGCAGATCGTCGCCAAGTGTTACAAAAATTGATAGTGAAGAGTCTTTGTGTGTAATTGCGATAGAAAGTGTTAGAATTCGAAAGTAGTGAGTGTGAGTGTCGTGACCTATCGATCTGGTTATCCGGTATTTATAGTTACAAAGAAAAACGAACTCTCCTAAAATGGTGGGATGCCTTGGAATATTCGCTAGTGAACGTTATTGACCAGGTATTGCGGTTTCAACGTCCTTCTTCCAACCATTTAGACCGAGTCTTTAGGTGAACGAGTCTTCGTAAACATTATGATCCTGCAGCTATGTCCTGCACGCGAATAATTAGTAATCACCAGGATACTGCCTCAGGATATTACCAATATCCTGGTCTGGTATCCTGATCATTAACAGCTATAATTAAGTCAAGATATAATTCAGGATATGGGCTTAGAATTTCACCCATAACAACATATATTGGTTTTCGTCGCGCCACGAAACCAACTAAACTATGTCATACAAGTGTTAGTAGAGTGTTGGGCGCACTATTTACGGTTACACTATTCATGTCAGCAAAGCGCTGAAACGAAACAGAATTCTAAAAAATGACATACGAAAGACATATCTGAGTCCATATATACATACAAACCCCAATGTGGGAACCTCACTTGCAATAATATATAACTTTCCGTTATAACGCTTAAATCATGAAATTGTCCGTTAGGCTATAAAATAACAATTGTAACTCGTCCGTAGCACTAATTCATCATTTCCGCATATTCATAATTATGATTAGATAATGACAAGTGCCTTAAAACACTTTGAGGATATCAATGGGATGTCTAAAACATAAGTTTCCAGTGCTACGTCGCAACTTATATAACTTGTCTGTTCTTGATCCAACTAACTAGGAAACGATATTTTTATCCCCCTAACGCTTAAACAAATAACCTGGCTAACTAGTTAGCCATATTTTAGCGTCGTAAACACCTTACATAAACGCCATAGCAACAATGGTAATTTAAGACCATCGCTCTCGGCATTATATCCTACCTTTCATATATCACCTGAGATTGATCCGGCGAGCGAACTAGTGGTATTTTTACCATCTAAAATCAATACCAACTAGTCTAGTGAACTAGTTAAAACCACCAATCATCTTAAACCTCTCATTATACCCTAATTTACCTAGTGAACATAATTACCAAGATATTTACACTTAACATTATATATATATATATATATAAGTAAAGTAAAAAAATCTACACACCATACCCAAACAAATCATTCAAAGTGGGCCCCTCCTACATTCACCATCATTGGTAAAAAAATTGATGAATGGAGATATGTTTGCAAGATCGTGTTTGACTTAAAGATTTGAAGATTTTATAACAATAACACACTTTCATTCCCATCATTTTAACACCTTCAAAATTCACAACAACCACCCTCTAGTCTCTCTCACTTACGGCTACAAGAGCCCACCCACATCTACCCTTTTCTTCATCGAAATATCATATGTCAAGCCCGTTAAAACCCATTTCAAGGATAATCTCAATGGAGATATAGCGACCTATGTTGGGAAGTGCCTAACATGCGCAAAGGTCAAGGCCGAATATCAAATGCCACCTGGCTTATTACAACAACCCGAGATTCCCGTTTGGAAATGGCAACAAATATCAATGGAATGCATTACGAAATTACCAAGGACCTTTCAAGGTCATGACATGATCTGGGTAAGTGTCGACCGATTGACCAAGTCAGCTCAATTTTTTTCCAAACCGCGAAAAGGATAGTACATGAAAGTTAGCTGACCTTTACCTCAAAGAGATTGTGGCACGTCATGGAGTGCCTGTTTCAATAATTTCGGATCGAGATGGTCGCTTTGTGTCAAGGATTTGGCAATCATTCCAAGCTTCATTTGGATCTCGCTTAGATCTAAGCACAGCTTTTCATCCGCAAAGCGATGGCCAAAGCGAACGAACCATCCAAACATTGGAAGATATGCTTCGTGACTGTGTGATGGATTTAGGCGGAAACTGGGATACTCATTTGCCATTGGTAGAGTTCTCATATAATAACAGTTATCACACGATCATTAAAGGCACTATATGGACGAAAATGCCGATCACCGCTATGTTGAACGGAGGTCAGTGACAAACAACTCATTGGCCCTGAACTAGTCCAAGAGACTTCCGACAAGATATTCAAAATCTGAGATCGTATCAAAGTGGGTCGAGATAGGCAAAAGAGCTACACGGACAAAAGACGCAAACCATTATCCTTCAAGGTCAGAGACAAAGTTTTACTAGTCTCGCCTTGGAAGGGCGTAGCTAGATTCGGGAAGCGCAGAAAGCTAAACTCGAGATACATTGGGCCTTTTGAAATTCTGGCAAAAGTTGGTACTGTCGCTTACAAGTTGAAATTGCCAGAAGAACTCAATAATGTACACGACACATTTCATGTGTCAAATCTCAAGAAAAGTCCGGCCAACGAGACAGTTATCATCCTAGCGGATGAAATTCACAAACTCCAGTTTGCTGAAGAATCCGTAGAGATTATAGACTCGAAGGTCCAAAAGACAAGGAGAAGTCGAATCAAACTGGTTAAAGTTTGGTGGAACTCTCGACACGGACCTGAGTATACTTGGGAACGAGAAGACAAATCAAAACAAAGTACACCCCACCTGTTCGAGAAGACTCCTTCAAAGAATAAGTCAACGTGAATTTCAGGACGAAATTCTTTTAACAGGGAAAGTATGTGACAAACGGCAAATAAGCGTAATTCCGTAAAATCTAATCACTATTTTTATTACATAATCTCACGCGTTTAACGTGATTTAATTACGTAACTGAGTCATACTATAACAGTGTTAGGACAAGCTAAACATACTATAACATATATTGGTTTTCGTCGCGTCACGAAACCAACTAAACTATGTCCTACAAGTGTTGGTAAAGTGTTGGGCGCACTATTCACGGTTACACATTCATGTCAGCAAAGTGCTGAAACAAAACAAAATTATGAAAAATGACATACAAAAGACATATCTGAGTCCATATATAGATAAAAACCCCAATGTGGGAACCTCACTTGCAATAATTATAATTTTCCGGTATAACGCCTAAATCAAGAAATTGTCCGTTCGGCTTTAAAAATAACAATTTTAACTTGTTCGCAACACTAATTCAGCATTTCTGCATATTCAGATTTATGATTAGATAATGAAAAGTTCCTTAAAACACTTTGAGGATATCAATGGGATGTCAAAAACATAAGTTTCGGTGCTACGTCGCAACTTACGTAACTTGTCCGTTCTTGATCAAACGAACTAGTAAACAATATTTTTATCGCCCTAACGCTTAAACGAATAACCTGGCGAACTAGTTAGCCATATTTGGCGTCGTAAACACCTTACATAAACGCCATAGCAACAATGGTAAATTAAGATAATCGCTCCTGACATTATATCCTACCTTTCATATATCACCCGATATCGAACCGACGAGTGAACTGGTGACATTTTTACCATCTAAAATCAATACCAACTAGTCTAGTGAAATAGTTAAAACCACTTATCATCTTAAACCTCTGATTACACCATAATTTACCTAGTAAACATAATTACCAAGATAATTACACTTAATATATATATATATATATATATATATATATATATATATATATAAGTAAATAAAATCTACACACCATACCCAAACAAATCGTTCAAAGTGGGGGCCCTCTCACATTCACCATACTCCTTTGGTAAAAAATTGATGAATGGAGATATGGTTGCAAGTTCTTGTTTGACTTAAAGACTTGAAGATTTTATAACAATAACACACTTTCATTCCCATCATTTTAACACTTTCAAAATTCACAACAACCACCCCTCTAGTCTCTCTCACTTACGGCTACAAGAGCCCACCCACATCTATGCTTTTCTTCTTCCAAATATCACATTTCAAGCACTTTAAAACCCATTTCAAGGATGATCTAAGGAGATGCAAGCATGGAAGCTTTGTAGGAGCTTGTTTCACAACCTTGGAATTTTAAGAATCATTATATCTTCATCATCCTAGATCTCCCCTAGCTTAGTGCTAATAGTAAGTCCATCTAACTTTTTATGGTTAATATTTTATATAGTTTATATAAGTACAAGAGAAATCATCTTGAAACTCACGAAAAGAATACTCAAAAACTCTAAAAAAGGATAATATAACTAAAAATATAGTATTCTTGTTGATCTTGATGTTTGTTGTAATGTAGATTATGTTTGGTAATATGATCTTGCCATATTATGTTTATAAATATAATCTAAGCATGAATATGTTTAGATTAAGCAAGGTCATCACTCTCAAAGCTTCATGAACTTTATGTATAGAGATGAAAAAGATTTTTAAAAATACATAAGGTTGTTAATGAACTTAAAGACATGATTTTTAAACTAGTAAACTTTTAATATAACCTAGATAAGGTTATATAAGAATATGGAACTTGTGGATAAATGTAAAAATATATTTATTTTTAGTGGTCTTGAAAGATATAAATAAACAAGCTTATATGAAAAGTGTGATCAAATATTGAACACAAAATATTGTTGTTTTTAGAAGACTTGAGAAATATATATAAATAAGTTCATGAAGATTTGAAGATGGGCATGTGTGATTATATATGAAAGATGATCGGTTGTAAATTGATTGTGTTGATGACGATTTGGTGAGTTTAAAAGTGTTTAAAATATGTTTTCTAAAAAACGTGGAAAACGTCATAATTTAAGGAGAAACTATGGCAAAATTTTCTAAAAATTTAATTGCGATTAAGGTGTGATTAAAAGGAGATTAACATGACTAAACGTGATTAGTGACCTTAATCGTGATTAGGAAAAGATTTATGAAAATGATTAAGTCTTAAACTCCTAGACATTTTTCCTTAATATTTATGCTTATTTTCTTATTTTAAAATTGAATATTATATATATATATATATATATATATTTAGGATGACAAAATATATATTTAGAAACAATAGGGTATACAAGTTTAAATACAACAATACCCAAATATACAACACACTAAATACTTGAAAATTACCAAGTATAAATTACATGGATACATATACCTTTACACAAATCCTAAACGAATAATCGGAAAAACAGACGAATCGGAAAACAGACGGAAAAACTTACAAATATATATTAATGAAGTAATAGATATATATTCGCAACCGGCATGAAATATATAATATAAGATCATAAATAAATAAATGCATGGTCACCAACAACGATCGCTACATCGTCACGCCAAATAATGTGCGCATCACGCGGATGACACCTTGGCAATTTGACACAAGAATATATATATATATATATTAAGCATCTACGATGATACGCCTAAAAATAATATAATTTTTAAACACATAACATTATATTTTCACCGATAACAAAACTTGAAAGTTTAATGTACAAACAACGCTAAGTATAAATATACAAGTTACAAGTATGCTTAGTTATCTCATACTTAGTAGAAATTTACAACAAAGTGCAAGAATATAGATATATGGGCTTGTATAATTAATTTTGGGCTAGGCCCATTTCATTTAATTCATGGGCAAGGCCCAATTCCATTAAATACATGTTCAAGGCCCAAATACATAAAATACATGGGCAAGTCCCAATGACATAAAGACATGGACTAGGCCCAAAGACATAAAGACATGGGCTAGGCCCAATGACACGCGTGCAAGGCACAAGGACATATGAAGGGCAAGGCCCGTTCATACACGATAAAATACATGACAATATATATATATATATATATATAGGAATGACAATTGCATAAATAAACTACCAACACAATAACACATTAAAGTCGTTTTAATATAACAAGTAAATAAATAACAAGAATTAAAGATGAACAACTTATATTAGGTCCAATAAGACCTAAGTGTCTAATGAATTAGCACACTCGTAGGTTACACACATACCCGGACGCTCGCATTACACTAATTATGACTCTAAGGAACACAAAATTGTGAGTTCATTTCCCTCCTTTCAAACTTTTCAATGTTTTATTAAACAATCGAGGGGGAATACATGTTACAACAAAGGGTATGTTAGCTATGCGATGATATTATGTCAGATCATGTGCGCATAAGTAGAAAATTATCAACAGTAACCATTAATCGAAATGACCGAGGTACAAAGGGTGTAGATCTATTAATGTATTAGCTACACATTAATGGATCCTTGAATTTCATAGACGTTATTACATACCGGTCTACAAATACAAAGAATCAAAAGTTTAAAGATTCATATGATACAAACACTCAAACACATGAACTCGCCAACTTTATGTTGATTTTTCAAATTACATGTATTTAAGGAAAGAAAGCATAACATGAAGGAAGATCAAGGAAAATTGACAGTAATGAACGATGGCCATTTTTGAAGGGTTTGCCTTATATATACCGCCCTCGTGCGGGCATATAGAAGTTAAAGCCTTATTTTACATTTATGAATTAAACTATGTTTTGTTAAAAGTCCTTTGGAACTTGTAATGTATTTTGGGAAAACATTGTTATAAGGCCATATATTTGAGTAGGTTTATGCGTATCTTTATCAAACACAAGTATAAGCTATTGGGCTTACTTTTCTAGTGGGTTAGATAGTATTGGGATAAGCCATGTGGGATCATTAAGTGTTTTGGGCTTGTTTAGTTAATAGTGTGCAAGTAGGCTTGGCCCAGTTTGTATTTAGGTCCCCCTATGTAACTATAAATAGGGTGAACCTAGGTCATTGGGAGGTTGATCGATCATATTGGTTGTTCTTCTAGTAGTTTCGAGTTTATGATAGTTGTACCAGTCTACAAGACAAGTTTCATACTCGTGTGCAATCTAATCAGTTTGTTTGTTCTTATTCTTGTCACTTTCATTAGTATTCTGCACTTTTGATCGTGTTAGTATTCCCAAGACTGCATTCCGCACACGATACGGCCACTACAAGTTCAATGTCATGCCATTTGGTTTGACAAATGCTCCTGTTGTCTTCATGGACTTAATGAATAGGGTTTGTAAACCTTATTTAGACAAGTTCATCATCGTATTCATTGATGACATCTTGATCTATTCAAAGTCTCGAGCCGATCACGAATTTCATCTTCGTCTAACGATGGAACTCCTAAAGAAAGAACAACTTTATGCCAAATTCTCCAAGTGTGAATTTTGGCTTAAGGAAGTTCAATTCTTGGGACACATTGTCAACGAACATGGTATACATGTAGACCCTGCCAAAATCAGTGCAATTAGGGATTGGAGTACACATACTACTCCTACCGAAGTTCGTTCGTTTCTCGATCTAGCTGACTATTACTGCCGCTTGATCTCAAACTTCTCCAAAATTGTGGTTCCCCTCACTGCTTTGACTCAAAAGAATAAACCTTTTGAGTGGGAACCCAAACAAGAAGAAGCTTTCTAGACCTTGAAACAGAAGCTTTGTGATGCTCTTATACTGTCCTTACTTGAGGGCAATGACGACTTTGTCGTATACTTCGATGCATCGATCTTAGGCCTTCGCTTTGTTCTCATGCAAAGAGACAAAGTCATAGCCTATGCATCAAGACAGCTGAAAATCCATGAGAAGAACTACACGACTCATGATCTTGAGTTGGGTGCTGTATTTTTTGCTCTCAAGATTTGGAGACACTACCTTTACAGTACTAAATGTGTGGTTTTTACTGACCACAGAAGTCTCTAGCATATCTTCAATCAGAAAGAACTAAACATAAGACAACGACGTTGGGTCGAACTTCTAAACAACTACGACTGTGAAATTTGCTACCATCCTGGTAAGGCGAATGTTGTAGCTGATGTACTTAGTTATAAGGAACGTGTCAAGCTACATTGTGTTCAAATTAAATATGATATTCAAACTCGTATCTTCCAAGCTCAACATACTTGTGTTACATAAGGAATGATGGGTAATGAATTACCACAACATCTTAAGCTTCAACTTGAAACAAAGGACAATGGATTATTTTATTACATGAACCTTTTATGGGTTCCAATCCAAGACAATCTCCACACCCTATTGATGAACGAGGCTCACAAATCTCGTAATTCAATTCATCTTGGTGCAGACAAATGTACAAGGATCTTCGTACCTAGTATTGGTAGCCGAGTATGAAGAAGGATATTGCCTTGTATGTGTCTAAATGCCTAACTTGTCTTAAAGTTAAGGAAGAACATCAACATCCACCTGGCTTGCTTGAGCAACCAGAAATCCCCGTTTGGAAATGAGAAAACATTGCCATGGATCTCATTACCAAATTACCCCGCACATCTAGAGGTCATCATTCCATTTAGGTAATCATTGATCGTCTAACAAAGTCAGCACACTTTTTACCGATTCATGAGGATTTATCTGCTGACAAACTCGCTAAGATCTATCTTGATGAGATAGTAACTTTGAACATCATATCTGACCAAGATGCTTGATTCACATCGCACTTTTGGAAAACCTGCAATCTGCCATGGGAACCAAACTCAATTTGAGCACTGCTTATCATCCTCGAACGAATGGACAATCCGAAAGAACGATTCAAACACTGGAGGATATGCTTAGAGCATGTGTGATCGATTTTGGTGGTAGTTGGGATTCGCATATACCGTTGATCGAATTCTCATACAACAATAGTTATCACACCAGCATCAACATGGCTTCTTTCGAAGCTCTATACGGTCGAAAATGTCGTTCACCTGTCTGTTGGAATGAGGTTCGTGAAGCTCAGCTCACCGAACCTGAACCTATTCTGGAAACAACAGACAAAGTCAAGAAAATTCGCGATAACCTTCTGATAGTTAGTGATCACGTCCTACTCAAGGTATCCCTTGGAAAGGTGTGATCAGATTTGGAAAGAAAGGAAAACTTGCACCAAGATATGTTGGACCATTTAAGATCATTGAGAGAATCGGCAGGTGGCCTACCGACTTGAGCTGCCTCCTGAACTTGGGAAATTCACCCAACACTCTACCTGTCCAATCTGAAAAAGTGTTTAGCCAATACAAACCTCCACATCCCTCTTGATGGAATTCGCGTTGAGAGCATAATGCACTTTGTTGAGAAACCTATGGAAATATTGGACCGTGAAGTCAAGAAGCTTAAATGCAAACATATGCCGATAGTTAAGGTTCGCTGGGAATCCAAACTTGGCACAGAATTTACTTGGGAACGAGAGGATCAGATGAAAGCGAAATACCCACATCTGTTTTCACAAGTTTCCTCTAATTAAATTTCGGGATAAAATTTCCTAAAATAGGGGAGACTGTGACATTTGTGCCATTTCAATCATTGTACAATTCCAAACAATTTCGTATCCAATGAAACCTTGTGCTTTATTTCCGAAATTTGTATAATTATCTATGACATTAGCACATTGTCCATCCTTGCACGATTTCGAACTCTCAAAAACATTTCAGAAAGTAATACATAAACTATTACTCAAATGTAATTAGTTTAATGCGACATACACTCATGAACAAGGACATAAGCTACAGATACCCTAAATACCATTTACATAACTTAGATATAAGTTTTGAAGGATTAGGCATGACAAAAACACGCTTATACAAGTCTAGGGACTATTTTGCCAAACTGTGAAACTCTGCCAATTCTCATATTTTTGAATACGAACCATGTGTACCATTCCAAATATTTTTTTATTCAATAAATCTTGTATTTTATTGATAAGAATGCAAAAATATTAACCGTTGCGAATTTCGATCATTTTCGTGTTCGTTAAAGTGTTCTACGTAATTTTGCAAAACGAATAACTGTACAACCGAACGAACCGACATCCATGACATTTTTGGGCAAAATCCAAGTTAAATATGCCTTAGCACCTTTATAGAGCCTATAAATTAGGTTAAAAGGGGTTAAAAGCGACAAAACAAGTCCAGGGGCCAAAATTGCCAAACATTGAAACTTTCTCCCCCTGCCACCCTCCATACGGACCGTAAGAGGGCAACTCATACGGACCGTAAGGGGTGCCCAGATCAGTAGAAAATGTGTCATTTTCTTGTGTAAAGCCTTGCTCCTCAAGTTCACGATGCTAGCTTCTAAGCACCACTTGACATGTGTTATGATGTTCCTCTGAACATGCCAACTCTATAGACACTTTGCTTGACCTTGTGAGCTCAAAATCACTATAAATAGCCTTGATATTCATCCTTTCCAACTTGCTCATTCACAAATTCTTTCTTCCACTCTCTTAGAGCTTGCTTCCAGCTTTTGGAGGCCTCTAACTCTAAGCTCTTAAGTGTTCCTAACACAAGTAAGTGCTCTCTCCTAGTCTGTTTCATTTATTTTGGATATTTTGAGCCAAAATTCAAACAGTTTGACTTTCGGTTCTGACCATATTTGGTCAAATCAAAGTTCAATCGAACTTTGCAACGTGATCGTAATCACGAAGGTTTATAATCCCTTGCGATTGCACCTTCTGATTACCACGTTTACTAGTACAAGTGACGAGTCAAAGTTTCGTTCAAAAATGCACATTATGTGCATTTTACGGCGAAACTATTTTCGGGAATCAAAACTCCAAGTTTGATACCAAATCATTTTTATAACTTAGTTAGAGATGTTTCAACATGTCTAACTCGTCACTTCTAGTTTAGCGCTTTTATTAGGGTCGTAAGTCGAGCGGTTTTGACCACGCCGCTTTAACTTTCGAATCCGACCCGTTTGGTCGATCTTAATAATCGACCAAATACATTTTTATGACTATAGTTGTATAGGGAATAACCCTCTAAGTTTTTACCTTATGGTCATAAGGTTTACTTAGTTTTATGATAAGTCGCTTTTATGTTCTTTAAAAATGACCAACACGCCCTTTTTACGCATAAATCAATATTAAGCATATATAACCAAAGTTTTAACATATAAACTGATGTTATAACATTATCAAACATGTTTTGGCATATAAGACTTATCATAGGACAAATTTTACCATCCGAACATATAATTACGCTAATGACACGTTAAAGTAGCGAAAACTACCTTAACGAGTCATAACGGGTCAAAAGCACTTAGGATCCTTTCCAAATCAGAATGTTAAGTTGATTAAACCATATCATATGAGTTCTAACACTCATTTGGTTTATAAGACTACATTCTACCCGAATCCTCTGATTAAAGTCTCGACACACTAACATAGTTATCTGACACAATAGGACGCACTTGAGCTTTGTTTATCCTCTTGATCAAGGACACTTTCGTAATCCCAAGTGAGTACATAGTTCCCCTCTTTTACGCTTTTAAATGTTTAAGGGTGACTCATATGTGCTAAATCCTTTTCATGTTTTCAAAAACAAAGTCTATGGTTTATATAAAACAATACGATTTCAACAATGTGAACAATTTGTTGGTGCGTTATCTATGACATGAATGACATTCATTAACATTTATCACGCAGACTGCTAGTATGTTATGGTACCATAGGACTGACAATCCCGTTACCAAAATTCCCGATGTTTGTGGGGAAGTTTGGGGAACGACAGAAATTGTATTTTTAACAAACCCTTTGGTGGTTTGTTAGTCAATTTAAAGAGACCCTTTGGTGGTCTAGACGAGTCATCACAGGTTTGAAAGTATTCATTAAAGAACGACCACAGTTTTCACAATTATAACACGGACGATTGGTTTATGACACGGACGATTGGTTTATAACACAGACGAATGGTTTATAACACGGTCGATTGGTTTATAAAACAGACGAATGGTTTATAACACGGACGATTGGTTTATAACACGGACGGATGGTTTATAACACGGGCGAATTATTTATAACACGGACGAATTATTTATAACACGGACGATTGGTTTATGGTAAGTGATTTAGATAACGATACATGTGTAATATGATAAAAGCATGGTGGATACGCCGCTGGTACTTCCTATATATAAGTGCTTTTATCATGTTATATATCGTATCGTTATCCTAATCACTTGGACAAATGTTTTCAAACGATGTCACGCAACGATTTTCACTTAAAGATATAAAACATACGAAGTTTTCTTTTAAATCGATTTATTACTCGTTTTACAAAAGAAAATATTTTGGTCAAGATTCATGGCTACAAGGGTTTACAACTCATACCAACTTGTTTAGTTGGTTAAATATATTGCAATATCAAATACTTTTGATAACAAGATTTTCAATTAACGACTCTCATAGTCGGGCGAGGAATTGCAATAACAATTTCAAAGCCATGAATTTGACACACGACAAAACCTATGTACTCTCCGACGTTTTTATGTTGACTCCTTTTTCACATATGTTTCAGGAGCCAATGTTTGATGATTAGGAATGCATGCTTCACATAGGATGGACGCGGGCCTTAGTTTACTTTAAAACTTAAAGACAAATATTGTATTTTGGTTGTATTTTGTCCAAGACAATATAAATTATTAATATAATAAAACAAAACCTCGAATACCATATTTTTGAAACAATTCCTGTAACGTGACTCCCCGACGTTTCCGCCGCGGTTTGTTGTTCTACGCGGTTGGGGTGTTACATTTAGCAACTTAGAAATGTCTTCTCAAAGTGATGTGATTAAGCAGAAACTTGAAGGTTTTAGCTACTTTCCTGGTGAATCTGTAGAAGCATTAATTGGCAGAGTTGCTAAACTGCTCTTTGAGATGAGGAAGGCTGAAATTATGGTGCCTAATAATATGAGCAACAAGAGGCTCAAAGGATTCCAGATCAGCCCAATAGTAGCTAGTTTTGGAATGTGAATCAGATCATCTTGACAACCAGCTGGTATAAAATAAAGTCGGATGAGCTGATGTCACTCATTATATCATATGATAAGGGTGACAAGCAGAAGGCTTAAGGCGACACATCTGATGCAGTTTGTTCACCCATTCCTGTTGCTCATACTATTCTATTGCCTGTTGTAGTTGGTTCATCCACTTATGCTGATTCATCGTCGAATTCATAATCAGGTGGATTCATGACTTCACTCCCACAAATACTAAGGTATGTATAGATAATATTTGTTGTACTACCACCTGTAGGGAAAAAGTAAGTGGCTATAAAGAACATGCCAACTCATTAGTTATGCAACTGCAGGTATCCAAATCTGATTTATATCAGATAAAAAAGAAAAGCAATGGATACAAGGACATGGTGGAAGCGCAAAAGCGTGATATCCGCTAGTTGCATAATGACTTGAGTCAAGAAAAGTGTAGGCATATCCACTTTAAAGAACTTTCTGAAAAACTAACAACTGAACTTGATTCTCTAAAATTAACTCTTGAAAATACAGAGTTTAATTTTAAGAAATTTGACGTTTCTATTGAAAAGGTTGAAAACATGATAAATAAGTAGTTACAGTATAGTAAGATGGAAGTTAGGAATAAGGGTTTGGGATATGTGTGCATTCCTCCACCATACAATCACTCATATACCATTATTCCTTTGACTGAAGAGGAGATTGCAAACATTCCTGACATGTTTATGGTGGGGTTAAGGGTCTGAAAGTTGAGCCAGTTAAGACCATAAAGATTAAAATCTCAAAGCCTAAAAGGAATGAAACAAGGAAAACTGAACCTGCACATGTTTTTGTTAAATCAGAAAATGTCTCTAAGCAATCAGAGACATTGAATTCTGAGAAAAATGTAGAGGTTGATAAACATTTTCAGGTTTTAAATTCTAATGAACAAAGAGTTATTGAAAATAAGCCTGAAAGTAAGTTTTCAAATGAAGAATAGGCAGATGAATCAACTGAGCCAGCTACACCATCTAACTCCAAATGTGAATCACCTGAGGCAACCGATTCTGAGAAATTGGAACCAGTTGAATCTAGTGAGCCCATCTGTGAGTCTTCAGGAGTAGCTAAATCAACAACAAAGGATTTAACAGAGCTACAACAAAAAGGAATATAACTCAAGCTCTGAGTTTAAATGTGTTAATGATACTAATGGTTCTACTTCATATGTAGATGAAGTAAAGGTAGAGGATTGGGTTGCAAAGAAGGTGATGATGTTTGTTTAAAATGAAATTGCAAAATCTAACTGTTGTACTAACTGTTGACTTTTTTAGACAAGGACATATGAAGAAGGGCAAAAAGTTTGAACAATTTGCAAATAAATCATCCAACAGATCATATAACTCAATTTCCTCATCGGTTGGATCGAATGGGTCGAGATATGCTCCTTATGTTAAGAAGAAAACATGTTACAATTGTGGCATACCCGGTCATATTGCACCAAATTGCAGACATCATCCTTATGTGCCATATTATGCAAAGAATCAGAGGGTTGCACCGAGGGATGGATCTTATTCTACGCCAATGAAGGTTGAAAAGCCCAAGGCAATGATGAATAAGCATCCTAAGGTTAAACCATCTGATGGGGTTTGGAATATTGCGAAAGCTAATAGAAAACAAGCTTTGAAACCAAAACAAGTTTTGAAAAACAACAAGGTTGAAAAGCAAAATGTTTTGTCAAAGGCACCTAAGAAATTAGAAAAAGCCTAAACAAATTTGGAAGACAAAACATAAAGCAGCAACATCACCAGTCCTTGAAACAAAAGGGGACATGTGCTTATGGAAAGTATCTTATGTTGATGCTTCTAGAAATCTCAGGACCACGATGGCCTGGGTACCAATGTCTCACTAATCTCTTATTCCTTTCAGGGACAACCAAGGAGGAGCTGTTGACTATCCTTGGAATGTTGATAGCGGTTGTTCTAGAGACTTAACGGGCAACATCTCACTACTCCAAAAAGTTCTAATTCTTTACAGTTGATATGTTTCCTTTTGAGGAGGTAAGGTAAAGATAAGATCAGCGAAAAAGGTACAATTTAAATTTTGTGCTCTAATCTTGATATTGATTAGTATTAAATCTGATGATAGAACGGTTAACCAAGAACAACAAAAATATTTTCATTTTCTCTTGTTTTTCTTGTGTACATACATTTTCTTTATAAGGTAAATTTGCGCATAAGATTTATGCACAAATTTAGGGGGATAGAGAGAGGGTCATCTGTATAATGAAGTTTAAGAAAAAGGGAAAAAGACAAAAAAAAATTTGTTGCATATTAGGCAATGTTTTAAGGGGATACATGAGAAAAAGAGAAAAATCCTAAAGCAATGCATATATAGGAAATGAAATGAATGTTCGTGTTAAAAGGCTTGACCAACACATGTAAGATGCTATAGCTGAAAAGACTAGGATCTAATGTGATATGTCGATAGCCTTGACGCTCAAAGTGATAAAAGATACTAAGTGATACAAACATAACGAACTATGTATCATGTGGGTAACATACCATCGGCGTATGATTTTATGGTCTTAAATCTTGCGTTGATAGATAGTCAACGTCTGAAGTTTTGGGTCTTTATGCTGTTGAGTCATCCTGGGATATCTTGGTTGTCCTTCTGTTGCATTCAGATTATATACAGACCTAGGTACAGTCAGGATATCTTAAAAGAGCCAAAAAGAGGCCAAAAACCTTAAGGAAGATAAACTCAAAATGAGGGAATTCCATTGAGCTAAATAGCTATATTCGTACCAAAAGGTATTTGCCCAACCCTCGTTGGAAATTCTATTGGTCACTCTGCTATACGAAAGTACTGACCTGTTCACCAATAGTCCGACGTTGTAAATCAAAAGGATGAACTCATATACTCACCTGCTACGATGAATCGTTGTGCGTACCTTGATCGCGGAGGTATGTCATGGTATGGGACACACGAATATTATAGTATAAAGTATAATATTACCTTAAGAGTATCACGAAGTTAAAAAATTTAAAATTGAGCGTTAAAGTTTAAGGAGACAAATATATTGGCAATCACTTAGACCAGTTTGTATAAGTTCGCACTGAAAAATGTTTCTTGGTCTGCCTGAAAACAATTTTGAACCTATTGCAATTTTAATTGTATATTGTAACTGTTTGAGTTAGTTTCTGTGTTTCTGTTTATATTCTTATATTCACAAATTATATAAATTCAAAATTCAAAAATCCGAAAATAGAGTTTTTTTTTGTTTTAAATTAAAATTTTGAACCGTTCTTGAAGGTTTGACTCATCAAACGTTGATAAAATAAACTAACTGATGACTTTTCTTGAGCTTCGGTTGAGGATAATAACCGAACCGACTGAACTATACACAACACAATGAAATGGATGACTCGATTACTTCGCTTTTGATGTATATCTATCACAATGATGTTAAAATAAATATTATATGAATAAGAAATTACAAAAAACGAGTATCGGAATGTGATGTGTTGCTCCCGCCGCATTGCATGGACATCCTGCTAGTATATATATATTGGTTTTTTTTAAATGTAAAAAGTAATATAAAAACAAAGTAAAAAACATAAAAAATTGGGTATATTGTCTAAATCCCCCCTAAGTTAATGTTAATTTCGTATGAAAATGACAAAAAAAATACTAAAAGTGAAGGATAGTATGACACAAAAAATCATTTTAAATGAAATTAAAAAACATGTCTAAAGTCAGTCAGGTTACAATTACTCAAATTATTATTTTATATTATCGTAAAATACTTGAAGGAGTCAATGCAACAAAGTGGATAACAACTGTGAGGCGAGTTTACGTTTATACCCTTGGCGCAGAAAGCGGCCGTACGCTACAATGCACCCTTCGGTTGCGTATATACAACGCTTATCCCTAATCTCGCATCCGTCTCATTCGATCCCCTCATCTCTTCGATCCATCCAGGTAACGTTGTTTTCAATTTGTTTTCCTAAGAGGGTTTACAGTTACAACTTGATGATGGAATTAAATGCTGATTATGAGTATGTTCAGATCTATTGTGTCGTGATTTGATAAATTTAATTGAGTTTTTGATTGTTTTCCATTAGATTATTGGCGTCGTTAGATCTTAATTTAAAATTATTTCGTGCGAATATCTATGCGTTTTTGCTATGGGTGTTTTTCTTCCGGTTGTGGTTAATTGGTGATAGAAATTGCTTACTGTTTATGAAATTGTTAGATAAGATATTGTTCTCTTTTTAATATGATCTTTTAGGGTTACATATTGCATTGTGTTGTTGATATTTTAAGAAACTGACATGGATCTAGCTGATTCAAGCATCCTGTTATGGGTTTAGGTTTGCCTTTGGTTCTTTCTATGTGGATTTTGTTTTTCAGTTATTAGGCTTGTTAGGGTGTATGCTCAATTCTCTTTCGAGAAGGATACAATTCGGTTAGTCAAATTCACAAGCTTTGGCTCAGTTTCTGTTTTTTTTTCTTTCTAATATATTTTTTAAATGATAAAGATGGACTTCATGTTCCAAATTGTCTGCCAGATTGCCAACCTGTCAAAACCGAACGGTATAAATATCAAACCAGCGGAACCGGCCAACTTGCTTCGGTTTACACGGCTCCGCTGGTTCTAACTGTATATGAACACTTCTAGCTGTATTTTCTTTCTTGAGCAATGAGCATATAACCTTTGGAAATCATATACTATCTAATGATTCTTATGTAGTCAAAGGTGCACAAGGCAGTCACCCAGGCGCTGCAATAATGCCTTGCACCTGTCAGGTCTGAAACATCTAAGCATGGCTTGGAACCAAGCCTAACAAATGTCTACAACCCACTAAATTGGCCTTTTATACTGTGCATCTTGCTTTAGAATGCCCTAGCTGTTTTAAAGCATTGACCCTAGGCGACAGGCTCACCCTTTGCGCTTTGTGTGTGCCTAGCATTCTTCCATTGTGGTCTACAATATTATCTATTTTGTCAATATAGGTAAGGTTTGCCTACATCTCACCCTCCCAGACCCTACAGCTTTGTTATGTGTGGGATTTACTGGATACGATTGATTGTCACATTATTAGATGGGGATTCTAGACGTTTGACATGCATTCCTCAAAAGTGTTCAAATTTAATATGCATTTAGTAGCTCAAGCTGATTGTGTTACACCTTACATTTCAGTTTGCACTTTTCTGAAGGCAAAGAAGAACATTACTTGTTTGTTTGTTTGTTGCTTCAAATCCTAGTACTCAAATTTCATGTCTGAGATCGACCTCCAGATTCCAAGCGCCTTTGGTATGTTTTGTTTTGCTATATTTATTCTTAAAGATGTTGTAGTGATTCTTAAATTTATCTAAACTTCGATATGATTTTGGTTTTTTGGGGCAGATCCATTCGCTGAGGCAAATGCAGAGGACTCAAGTGCAGGGTCCAAAGAATACGTTCATATACGTATACAACAGCGAAATGGTAGGAAAAGCCTGACAACTGTTCAAGGGTTGAAGAAAGAATTCAGCTACAATAAGATACTTAAGGACCTCAAAAAAGAATTTTGCTGCAATGGTACTGTTGTTCAAGATCCAGAGCTTGGTCAAGTAAGCAAACATTTCTTTTAATTGTAATAATTATGGTGTATCTAAAGCTTTAGCTTGGCTTGTTAAACAGTATGTTTGTACTCCTAGAAATACTGTCTTATACCTCCCTATTGTATAAATATAGACCGTGCGGTTAATTAGTCAAAATTTGGTTGATGATTTGGATCGTGCAGGTCATCCAACTTCAAGGTGATCAGAGGAAAAACGTGTCCACCTTTCTTGTTCAGGTAATGATTTTCAGCACTAGTTACTGCTTTATCACATAAAATTGTCTCTTATGTCTCCTTTTCTTATCTCTAAACAGGCTGGAATCGTGAAGAAAGAGAGCATCAAGATTCATGGTTTCTAAATGCTGCTGATTGTCAATTTGTCATCTGCTCACGCTTTCATTGGGACTTGTTTCGTCAATTGTGTTTGCTTTCTGTTGCTTTAGTGCCTGTTTCTCTTTTTGATATTTATGCTTGTTTTCCAACATTACAAACCTTGTAGAATCTTTGATGATTGTAACCACATGGTGGGTAATCATAATTTATCAAGTCTGATATTTGCTTTTGTATCTTATTCTCTTTGCTCGTAACACTGCTGATCGTTTTCTACTGACCCGGGAGTGTAAGCATCTATATCAGGTTTGAAACCGTGGTGCTCGTTTATGGATACAGACCCATCCGATAAAGTTACGTGACCTATTTTCTAAAAGTTGGTTGATTTAGGTCATTTTTGTCTGCTTTGAGTTTGTTTATATCTGCTCAACTTGTAGAGTGGATCAAAATGGCTAGTGTAGAGCTGAAATGCAGCTTGTGCTAATTACACATGGCCAGTTGTATTTTGATATGAGCTTATTGGGAAAAAAAGATATAGTATAACCAACTTTCCTTGAAACATATTCTTAGTATTTCCAAACAAAAATAGAATTATAACCATGAATAATACAAACAAAAATTGAATCAAATTATGAATTATAAACTAAAAAAATGGAAGCAGCTAATCCCAAGGGCTCAAAGAGCATTCTTCAGGCAATTTAGGAAACCTCTCAGTGTCTTTACAGTAGTCATATATCACCAAGTTCCTTTGAACCCAAGCAAAATCCAGTTTCTGATCTTTTGTAAGATGCCATGCTTCATATTGATCCCACCAATGTTCCGTGGTAGTTGAAACACATTCAGGGTAAGGGTCTTTCCACTGACACCCATCAACAGTGAAATCCTTATATGACGAAACAAACGGCGCCTTTTTCCAGTCGGTTTTCTCCAGACCGCCTCTCGTTGCCCAGTCGTCAGCATTCCATATGCTCGAGAACAAGTACATCGGTTTTTGATTTGGGAAGAAGTTGTTCTCATAGTCGGCGTTCTTGAATACTCTCACCGGGACTCTATCCACAAAGAATCTGTTGATTTGAAAAGAAAAAGTTAAAAGACATTGTTCAAAGAAAATGATATAAAACATTACTCAAATGGGTTGAAAAGCGATCATTAATATACTTTAATAATTTAGTTACTATAATCATAAGTATATTTGGATTAATTATAAAGTTTAAAGAAAGTATAAGAAAATGTAAACTTGATGTACTAAGCATTGGTATCCATTGAGCCAGGTAGGTGGGCTAAATTATTCAACCCGAACACTAGACTCACTAGCTATGTATATTTGTCATAAACACCAGCCCTAACCCGGACACAATTAAAATTGAGTAACCCGAACATGATCCGTTTAACTCGTTTATCTAAATGTGTGAGACATGTTGACAATTGACAGTCAGTGATCAAGTTGTAAACGTCTTAATCGGATTGGTGGGTTGTGATAAATGGGTTAAACGAGTCATAAATGGGTTGGTGTGTCGCCATGTATAGTTAAACGGGTTAAACAACTCAACCCTAACTTAACCCATTTATTAAATGGGTTGAGTACGACAAACAAGAACATGATTATTTTCATGTCGTCACCCCTGCTAAAAAAATGACATGATTGATCCCATCCGCCAAGTTTGTTAACGACATGAGCCCGGTCCATTTATTTAAAAAACAATTTGAACAAAAATGAGTTGGGTTAACCAAACATAACCCCAGTGTTCACATATCATAAACCAATTGAACCATAATGGATTAACCCATTTTCTGTTAATGGTTTACCTGTCTCAACCCGTTCGAACCTTTATTTAAACATGTTCGACCCAAATATTTAGCTAACTTACATTATTTGATGGGAATTCCACAAGATGGAATAAGTGTGGTAATCAAGAGTTGGATCAAACCAAAGCTTGTGCCTCATCTCCCTGTTTCCGGTCCCATTCTTGTAGACATTGGTCTGGATCAAATACGGTTCACCGGTTCGGTTCCCAAGAAACTCAAAATCAAGCTCATCTCTTGTTGGCCCTGCACCATCCTCCGTACACATCTACATAATGCACAAAATAAAACACTAAACTTATGCTAAAGGGTATATAATCTAGCTTTAAATCCAAAAAGTTAATAAGCTTCCCAAACCCTTAGAACACTAGTGAACCGCAGTCCAAACAAAGCAAGTTGGCCGGTTTGAAATCCAAAGAGTTTTGTATTCACAGTTTAGCGGTTCGGTCCTGTTTGAAACTTAGAACCGGGCATTTAACTTTTATTATATACATTTCATTTTTACAATACATATATAACGTTATATACATATTGTATTATAATCTTGATCCATCTTTTATTACTTAAAACTAAATTGTTTAATACAAACTAATGAATTTTTTTTTTTGGTACAGACAGACAAAACGGCCGGTCCTGTCTACACAAACAACCCGGCCAATTTAGTTTGTCGTTTTCCAAAGCCGTAGTTAACAGTTCGGCTAGAATTTTATCAAAACCAGACGAACCAGATAGTGAATATCCTGCTAAAGTTATCAATAATGATTAATGATATTTATGGGTTAAAAAAAAACATTACCATAAAAAGTGAAAGATCCGGAAAGAAAACATACATAATAAGCGGTGACAACTCCGGCAGAATCACCTCCGACCAACTTAAGCTTCATACTGAACCACCCGAATCTGTACTTTTGTTTTGTCTTAAACCCACAACCTGTTTAGTTTCATAAGTCAAACTTTGACCATTCAACATAAAGAATTTTACCATACAATGCTCACCTGTGTCATTGTCCAGGGAAAGATACCAGATCTGACCATCTTCTGAGGTTTTGAAATGATTTTCAGACCACATGATGCTGAAATTATCCTCAAATGAAGATTTTGGTTCAGGGGATGCAGCCATCACCAGATACACAAGCATGCACCAGATCGCAACAGCCGATGCCATTGAAGAACATGAAGCTTTCTTCTCCATTGTGTTGAGACTTGTAAGAACCAAGTGAAAACTTTCTCTCGTGACTTTATATATATACATACATACATATATTATAATTATTATGTGATGTGAGAGACAATACAATACAATTATGGTGATTCTTTAAGAAACTACAGCTGACTAAGTTCTGTTTTTGTCATTTGGGCAAATAGCTTTTACAGTTTTAGTAGTGATGTAAATTAACAAAGGGGCACATGAATAGTTGAGATCGACTGGAATCAAGTTGACTAGCGGCAATTTTTGACACAATCCATCAACCTGACACGACACGAAAAATCAGTTTGGGTCGATTAACACGACCCATACTAAAAACACGGGTTGGGTTCGGGTTGACCCATATAAAAACGGGGTGACCCATTAACCCGTTTAACTATTTAGAAAAAAATCTTTTATATTTTTGTTTTTGTTTTTTCTGTTTCTATTTTATATGATTAATTATAATAATATTAGTTTTGACATATTATATTATTTATTTGTCACACTCATACTCATCATTAAACATGTTATCGATAACCCGCTTAAAACCCAACAACTCGATTATAAATAGTCAACTTGTATGACTCATTTAAAAATATGGGTTAAAGGGGTCAGGTTCGGGTTGACCCGAATTTATATGGATCGGGTTAGGGTTGAAATCTTTGATCCGAATAATAATATGGGTCGGGTTCGAGTTGAACATCTCAACCCAACAACTCGCAACCCGTCAATTCATCAGCCCAACACGATTGACACCCCTACTTTAAACGAACTAAATTCTAAGCCCCAGTATATATTGGATCTCATTTAACGAACAAGTTTGGATCACAGTCGCACTATTGTTTATATAACTTTTAGTTAATATATTGAATATGTGTATGTAATCATTGACCTAAATCCGAGCTAAGCTTAAACTTGTAAAGCCTTAGACTTTTTGTTGTGAGGTGTGCCCCATGCCACCTCACCTTGATATGGCGCTATACACGAAAGACCAAAACGAGACCATTAGGGGGGGGGGGGGGAGGGGAAGAGGGGAGGCATTACCCAGCGTATACAAAGATAGATGGTGAGGGCGTGTGAGAAAGAGACCATTTGGCCAGTTTAATTGCGTAAACTTAACCAGTTATCTAGTTTATTTTATTTTTAGGATTCAATGGTATTTATAATTTAAAATATGTACCATTTACATTCTTGCTCAACATGTACAAAAAACTCAATAATTTCCCAACATGGAAGATGGAAGATCCAGGCTGCGTCCGGTGGAGGTAGTAAGCCAGTAGGTCACATTTTACATGAAAGAACGTGACATTCTTGGGCTTTATTCTTTTTAACTATATCAATTGAATACATTAATATATTTTCTATTTCCAAATAATTTAAGTCATTATTTATCCCTCTATATTTCTTTTCTGAAAACAATAAGCTAGTAAGTTTATGTACAACTACAAAAGTCATGTATGCGTAAGTGCGTAACATTATTATGAAATTACCATAACACATTTAAAAAAGGTAAATTAACTTTTGATATTCTAATCTAAATAACATATTTAAAAAAGGTAAACTAACTTTTGATATTCTAATCTAAACAATAATTAATTAGCCGATAATAATACATACTAGGATCGTGACCAATGAAAATCACAAGTCACAACTTCTACTTTTTTTTGTCAAGTACAATCTCATTTGAATAAAAGAGTATTTTCGTATGGCCCTAATAGACAACCAACCATTCGGTTTTATCACAATCGAAGTATTGTAAATTGTTATCTTTTCACAAAAATGAAAGTTGGAAACATTGGATAGAATAGGATTGTGTTTAGCAATAGAAACAAAAGTGTTTAAATTTTTTTTCTTTTTCGGTTATATTATTATATGTATAATTTGACAAATGATTAGCTACAGTAATTTTGTTTTCATTTTCACTTTTTTTTTGTCTTATGTGTATAACTTTAACTATTGACATTTATACTTTTTTTTGGTCTTATGTGTATTTCACCCTTCTACTTTAAATATTGACATTTATGCCTCTCAAATTTTAGATTCTTTTCTAAATGTTATTTTGATCACTTTGCGTTTTATATGCTTATTTTTATGTGTGTGTCGGAATAAATTCAAGTTTGTTTGCGTTTCAATGTAAATTTTTTAGGAATACGGTAGATCAAATATAATACTTTTTCATTCTTATTTTTATGGACGTTCTCAGTTGTTCTATGTTTTGGTGTAAATTTTGCTTAGGGTGAGTGTTATTAAATAAAAATAATTACATACCCTTTTAACATTAACATACATCCATTCAACTTTCTAAAAACTTTGTAAAATGTTATTTTTGACTCACTCGAAGTTTACGTGTGTATTTTTATATGCGAGTTGGTATAAATTCAAGTTGTTTACGTTATGATAGATAAGCAATTGCAAAGAACATTCATGTTAAAAAAAATGGCCCACAATGCAGGTAATCAGTTCTAGTTGTTTATACATTACATACTATAATATTATATCTTCGTTGAGACTTTATAAGCCAACATGACTAAAGGTAAGAATACATTATAAGAAAATCCTATGAACATTTAAATTTGCACCTTGAAGTTGACATTGGATAAAGTCATAGATCTTAAAATTTATAAATAAATAGTTTAATAATAAGTAAAATTGCTTTTCTCTAAAAGAAACATGAGACATGTTACCAAAATTCTCCTTCTAATCCACATGCACCCCTCACGTGCTTCACCTTCTGTAGTGTCGGTGTAATACCTAATAATTGACTCTCACTCTAAAGCCAGCTGGTAATTTATATATTAACAAATTTTCATGAATATAATTTTTCTCTTTTGTTTAACCATTAATGTTCGCCGCTAAAGATTTATGGCATCGTCGAGAATCAGTCGGCAATAAGTCATAAAAACTGTCTAAGTGCGACGTTGAAATGATTGTCGTTTATCCGTGTTGTGGTATCGGTTTGGGTGTTCATGTTCGGTTTAAACGGTTTTTGGGTCTGTTAGTCACGGCTTTTTGGTAATTGAAAACCGAAACCAAACCGAACCGTTACGAACGATTTGGTTCCGGTTTACTTTCATGGGTCAGGCATTGCCAGACTTTTATAAAAGATGCATAAAACATAAAAACAGTTTGAACTAACCAGTTTAGTTGAAATAATATGTGAAAAAAAAACTAATATTTTTCTAGCAACTTCTAATATTAATTCTTTTAACTCACGGTATATTCTATTGGTTATGGAATGAGAGAACGGTTACCATACAATACACAAAATGTGTACAAAGTATACAGGACAATGACATCCGTTGTTTTCCAATGATCAAGACTAAAAATTAAGCGGTGGCAGTTACGTAAATAACATGATCAAACAATTGAAAAACAAATAAAAGAATGATATTATAGTCTTTTCTCATATTACCCTATTGATTTTTAAACGGCTATAATTTTTTCATAAGATAATATTTTTTTTTAAATTACACTGTATAAACGAGTTTTTCATTATCTTTAATTTTAGTATGCTATTGCTGTAGTTTTCTTAATTTTATAGAAATATTTATTCTACAAGCTATAAAGTTACGTGATTGTGTAGCATTACGTGACTATGTTCTAGTACCTAATTACGTACTCGAACATAATCAATGAATACCTAAATCACGTATCATAGGTACAAGCTATATCAAAGTTCTCAGTGTAACATTATATCTATAATCGCGTACCAGATACTCAATGTATACATAAATCTAGAATCATGTATCATCAGTGCAAAAGCACTAATAAATACTCAATGTAATAATCACGTATCATATTTGCAAAGCAGTAACAAAATGCTCAATTGTAACACTACATCTATAATCACGTAATGACTTACATTACAGGCCTAATCACATAATAGCATAAAAATAATTAAGTTCTCATTATAATCACGTAATAAGCATAACTTTAGTAAAAGCAAACATTATACAATCAAAAAAATTATAATAACATAACTATGTACTGATACACTATCAAAAAAATTATAATAACATAACTATGTACTGATACACTATCATGTGACATTACAGTTGTTACATATGGTACGTGATTATAGATGTAGGGTCACACTGAGCATTTGTTACTGTTTGCACATATGGTACGTAATTACGTACTATAACATAATTACGTTTCACGTAATGTTACACAAATCATGTAACTACATAGCTTGTAGAATAGGTTTCTTTTAAATTTAATGAAACTTTATATATATATTTTGTTAGAGTAAAATGCCCCGATAGTCCATATGGTTTGGTAAAGTTTCACCTATAGTGTCACACCCCAACCGATGACGGAAACATCGTGATGAGACGAACAAATCGTTCAAAAGCATCATAACACTACTTTGTGACAATATGTAATTAAGCAAAATTTCATTTCATAATAAAATTGTCAAGTACAACATAATTCAATGAAATACGACAATACAACAAGTTTGACAAATAACAACATAACAAAATTGATACAACAAAAATAAACCTAACGTCTATGTGTGTATCTAGCGTCATTCGCTACTTCTTTTCATAGCATCATCTCATCATCCTGTAACATGTTTAAAATACGAGTCCAATGCAAAAGCAAAGGCGAGTATACAAGTTTGAGTATAGCGTAAGTATAAGCATATGTTTAAACAAATCCACATGGCAACAAGAATACATAAGAGCATACACTAGCATGTGATATTTCTAGTCAACCCTCTGTTTACGCAACTAGTATAAATAATTCAACATGACCAACGTTCACAGGCGGTGCGTTACTCCTATAGCGCTATACATGTCAAATGGAGGCTAAAAATAAGCTAATGTCTATAGTATCACATACGTTCAATCCCTAGTATAAGCATCACATAAGTATCAAGCGTTCATGTATATTGGATTGTTTTGTGCAAGTAATAAAGCATAAGTTTAGTGTTGTTTTAATACGTAACATGTTACACCCCAAAAGTGCTTAAACGAAAAAGGGGGATCCGAGTATACTCACGGTTTGTTTTTGGGTCTTTTCTACACTTGAACAATTCCGTGAAGATGTTGGTTCGTGGGAGGAACGCCGAGTTATCCTACAAGAGGAAAGGAGGCGTATGGGAGTAACGAGTTAACGGTGGATTTGGAGTATTCGGGTAAATGTAAGAATAATGTATGGAAAAGTATTATAACATGAAAAATAGTCACTAGACATAGCACTTGTCATCGACACTATAGCAAATCCATAAGGATTGAATGTGTTTTCATAGATTCAAGACCTATTAGAATCGTGACAAGGAACTACATACAATAGCGACGAAACTTAATAACTTAACGAATGATTCACTTAGTCATTTATCAAGGGTTCAGTTTCTAAGTTTATTATTTAGTTCATATACATAATTAGTCCTATAGTCATGTAAGAGGTGGGATGATAATTCATCCACTTTGGTACCTCTTGAATCAAGTAAGTCAAGTAGGAGGTGGGAGGATTAACCATCCACTTAGGAACCTCTAGGTTTGTTCACCACTACACAAGTCACCATAGGTGACAAGGAGGGTTCAAGAACAAAATGTACAAAATGTAAATATGGTGTCATCTAGATACCAAGTAGCCAAGTGTGAGTCAACCCGAAAAGCACACAAGGACAATGGTCAACGGCTATGTGGGGTTGTGACACTTTAGGTCTAGCAAACTAGCTTGGGATCTTGATGAAAAACATCAAGTGATGTGTTGTCTCAAAAGGTTTAGGATAGCCCAAGCTAACCAAGGTGGACACACATGAACAAATCTTAACCTTGCATCACTTGTGAGCTAAAAGCTCTATGAAAACAGAAATTTTGGAGTGTTTAACACTCCTATTTACATGTATAACAACCTAGGTTAGTCTCCTTAATCACAAGATTGATTAGAAGCTCAAGAACACTAGGATGGTTTGAAGTAAACATAAGTTTTGGAAAAGTTTGTTTTAAAACAGGGAATTTCTTGCACTTCAACCTCAATATAAAGGAGTTCCATCTAGGTTTTCCATGGAAGAACCTAAGGAAACAATCCTAGAGGTGTCCCAAGTGCTAAGGAAGAAGAAACAATGAGAAAGTTGAAGTAGAAGTGAGCTAGAACTCACTTTGAGAGCTTTGAACTTTGTGCTCAATTTCTGAGTTTACCAACTGATTTCAAGTGTTTAGAGAGTGAGATTAGAGTGTTTGTAAAGTGGAGGAAGTGTGGGAATGGGTTGGGTTTTATAGGAGGTGATTAGGGTTAGTTAGGTGGGTGATTAATGCAAGAAGCACAATCCTTGTGCACCAAAATTGACCAATAAAGAGCCAAAATCAACTTTCTGCTGAAATGGATGGTTGGAGGGCCGCGAGAAGGGAAGGGGGACACGCTGGCGGCCCGCGAGAGGCTGGGATAAGTTTCATTTTTGGCAAAACAGCCCCCTGGAGTCTATATTTAGGGGTTTGGGGTGTTTTTTAAGCATAAAAAGTGCATTTTCAGGGGGTTTTAAGTCAGTTTATCGCAAGAATAAGTATGAGCAAGTATAATTGTATATATGTATCATGTATAAGTACCGTATAATGTATGTATGTCACGTATTTGCAAGTTCATCACACGTTTTACGAATATCACAAGTATGCGATACATGTTTGAATGTATGAGTATAAAATGTTTATGATCAAGTATAACATGAATAAAATATGAATTTTCATTATGATTCAAGTCTCGAATTACAATGGTTTACAATGAAGAATAATTACAAGATACAACGTTTCCCAAAATAGAAATACAACGTGAGTTTGCTATAAATAGAAAGTATGGAAACGCGAGGCGTTACATATAGTCCCCACCTTTTCAAAATTACATGTATGTTTCCTGTGGTTTGCTCAATCGTTACTCGGATAGTCCCTAGAGTGGATGGAAGTTAGTTTTCTCAGTTAAGTGGATCTGAAATAACTAAACTACCCTCAATTTTAAATAAATAACTTAAAACATTAAAATAAATATACCTTTTAGTTATTAATTAATAAAAGTGGGGGCCACCATAATCATCTTCATCACCCAACCCACCCCTATTCTCACCCTAACCATCAAAAGAGAAATGCAGACGCAATTCCGGCGTAATTCCGATCACAAGAAATCCAAAAACAAAACCCCCAATCTCACCCTCACCCTCACCATCAACATATGTCAAATCTGAATCCCATCTCGTTTGTCTCTCTCTCTTAACTGGTTAGCTCCTTCTTCAACATCAATACTTGTGTGATAAAAGACTTGCTCAGATTTGAAAAACCACCACCATTTATCATCAGATCTGAAAACAACCACCATCAATTTCTTAATAACAGCACACTACCACCGCCGACAATGAAGATGAAGGTGGTGTGAAGGGTGAGGAGCCACTATAGGTGTGGTGCGTTTGAACTAGAGTTGTCCTGGTGGCCGACGATGGTTGGTGTTTATGGCGATAGTGGTGTATGTGTCGGAACCGTAATTGGTAGTGGTGGTCAACGATGTGTTTGTGGCGATGTGGTGGTGTTGGTTTGATGGCTGGAAATGTCAATAAAGAGAAGGGTGGACTTGAAGTTTGATATATATACTATTTTTTAATTCTTAGTTTAAGGATATTTAATGTTTAATATTTTTTTAATAATAAGGGAAGTTTAGTCATTTCAGATCCACTTAACTGAGAAAACTAACCACCAACCACTCTAGGGACTATCCGAGTAACGATTGAGCAAACCACAGGGAACATACATGTAATTTTGAAAAGGTGGGGACCAAAGGTGAAACTTTACCAAACCACAGGGACTATCCGTGCATTTTACTCAGTTTGTTAAGATCTTCAAAAATAACCATGTCTTTTATGTTCATCCTTTATTTTACCAAATTCATACAAACTTCTTTATATATTTTCCAAGATCAAAACCATAACCATGTATTTTTAGTCTTAACAGAAACTCCATATTTTCAAGAATCATTTTTAAGATCATCATATAGTTCGTGACACTTTTGTAGATCTTGCTAGATCTAAACATATTCATATTTAGATCCTACTTTTAAACAAAGACTTGCAAGATCTTCTAGTCTAACATAATCTACAACTAATACACAAATCAAGAATCACATAAATAACACATATTTAAGTTTATTAACCTTGTTTTAGTTAGGATTTCATGTATTTATTTGTAAGCTTCAAGATGATCAACTTTTACATCCTTAATCTTCATGTAATAAGAAATATGAAAACAAGTTTAGATAGCTTACTACTAGCTCTAAGGCTAGGGATGAAATGGATTATGAAGATGAAGATGATGAGATGTTGGGCCGTAGGTTATTTAGATAGAGAGAGAGGGGGGGGGGGGGGTTTGTGTTGTGAAGTTTTTGAAGTATCAAATGCAAGAATGAGGGTGTTGGATGGTTTATAATTCTCACATCTCTTATAGTTCAAAACAAGATCTTCTAATGCCATGCTCTCCCATGATCATCATCATGTGGTAAGGTGGGTGGGCCCACTTAGGGCCGTAGACAGGGGGTAGAGTATGGTGGTTTGCATTTTTTTAATCAAATTGCTATGTGATGGAATGTGTGATTCTAGATATTTAGGCAATTAGGGTAGTTATGGATAATTAGAGTGCTAATTGTAGTTTAGGATGTTAAAACAAGCTTAACTAGTTCACTAGACTAGTTAATGTGATGTTTGGATAATAAATTCGGCACTAGTTTTGTTATCGGATCGCTACCGGATAAACTGTGTAACTTGTATGGTAATATCTAGATAAGCATCCTTGAGATAACCCGTTTAAATTCATTTTGCTTGATAACTTAAACATTGGGGGTTAATACAATTGTGTCCTGGATATCCCAACTCATTTAATTGCAAATGTCCACGACCTAAGCGCGGGGTGTAGGCATACACCTGAAAGAGGAGTGCTATATTTATATGATATTGAAAATGTGGTGTGTCGATTAATTATGTTCCGTCGTTTAGTTTCCAGTCCCCAACTGTATTGAAAAGCATGTAAAACTCGTAACAAGAGATATAGTTTGTCCCTAGTTATTTAAAAATGATATACCAAATGGTATCAAATATATCTTGAAAATATTTTCAAAAGAGTTGGTTAATTGTATTTACCAGTGAAAACTAACGTGCTTTAAAAAGACTAAGCACATGTTATTTAGCAAGTACAGAATATTCTGGAGCTGCTTGGGTCTAAACATACTGGAATTTGCAACTCCACGAAAAAGACCTTATTAGTCTCAAGTCGCATTTTACACATTCGATCCGCCCGTGGATCCTTTCGTACGAACAACTTGTATTAATTTTGTACTTTATTTCCAGTTTGTTCTTTTATTTAATTTACTTTAAATTCCCATCTTCCGCTGTGTATTGTGATTAATGATATTAATCGTCACGCATATATCCCAAGTTCGGACCCACCAGGAAATCAGGGTGTGACAATGGTGAGGTGATTTAGGGCACCACCCCATTACGAATTGTCTTAGTGAATAATCAAGTCTAGGTACATAGTAATTTTTATCTATAGAATAATAAATAATTAATAAGCATTTGAAGTTAAATAATTGTTTTTTATGCTTATAAAATGGCATTATATTAACTAATTCATTATTATGTAATTAATTAATATAGATTTGTAATTTAAATTATTTAATTGTTAAATAATTATTTTAAGATATGAAGACGCTAAAAGCCCATAGATGGACATGAAAAGCTCATTAGAGTTTGACATGAATTACAGTTTTATGGTTATAAATATGGATAATCAATTGGATAATGGTAAGAAACCAACATCTACTCATGATTTAAGCTTTAATTGGATAATCTCTTGATATGCTGTTGAATTTTGATTCTCATTCATTCGACCCTTGTTAAAATTGTTAGGATCTGAGTTTGAATTGTTGTAAATGTTTAATGATGGAAAACAATGAATGAAGATAAATCAAGAGTAAATGCATCGGAAATGTAAACTTTGATTCACAACAATTGGAAGATTGTTTTCATTAACATGCTTTTGTAATTAAATCACGTATGCATGTAAATCACAGTCTACCACTCAGCCTAAGATCACTGATTTGTTCGTACAGAATGCAGAAAGAAGTTAGATTGATAAGTGATGAAAAATGATCAAATAGAACAGTACAGGCACTGTTCTATTTATAGTACAATCGTAACCTCAGGGCATCTAATGATGACGTCACTGTGAAAGTGACATCTAACAACTATAACAAACTATAACATCTGCTAAGCTAAACATTGTTACAATAAAATATATAATATAAAGTCTATTGGCAACAACTGATGGAATATCCTCTGTTGAGAGCTTTGCCTCATCAGTGCTTGGATTCTTCATCAAAGTTATTATTTGGCAGATCTTTCCAGCAGAGCTTTATCACAACAGATCTTTGACAATTGTCTTTAGTCTTCAACTGTTCTATTTCTATTTATTATTATTATTATTATTATTATTATTATTATTATTATTATTATTATTATTATTATTTTTATTATTATTATTATTATTATTATTATTATTATTATTATTATTATTATTATTATTATTATTATCAGAGGTTTGTAGTATGTTTTGGCTTTCTATCATCTGTTCTTTTAAAAGGTTCAATTTCCAACAATCTCCCCTAAAACAGATGATGCCAAAACTAATATTTATTCCTCATCAATGATTCCCTTATTTGTCATTTGAATTGAAGTTCAAAGTCTAGGGCAATCATGTCATCAACATCCCTTTCAAGCTTAAGATTCATCAGATCTTGGAGGTCAGCTGCATCCAGACCATATGCATCCTCCATTCTTATCTTTTTAGCTCTACTAACTGACCCGAGCAAAGTCAATTCATAGGTGTCTAAGGATGACTTCCATTTTAGAATTTTTGAGTCAGATGGTTTTCTTGGGTGAAGAGTTACTTGAGATGAGTTTGGTGAAGAGGGTCCGCTGACAAGTTTTGAGAGTGTTTTCATGAACTTATCACTTGCAGCATCAGTAGGGTATATCAATTGGTTTTTTTATTCCCTCATTTCTATGTTCTTCAAACAACTGCCCATCACTCTGAGCCATTGTCTTTTGCCTTTTTGCTTGATTTAAGGCAAGTGTGGATAAACCAGTGGTTGTAGAGTGCTTTTTGATTGTTTGGGTCTGTTGAGGGGCAATGGTTGTTGATGGATATTCTGGCTTTCTTAGAACAGAGAGATCTTTCTTTCTAAGCACTTCCAATCTTTTATAGGTATCAATAACTTTAGACTCTGACCATCTTGCAATTTGCCTATTGTTCCATAATTTGCAGTAACTAACTCAGCCTTCATTCTTTTAAGCTTCAAGACTTGGTTCTGATCAACATGTTTGGCCTTTTTCCAATTTGGTGGAGTTGGTTTGTGCAATGGATCTTTGAGCATAACTTGAATTCTTTCAATTTCTTCTTTGAGCTCATTTGTAGACCAGTATTTGAATTGTGCTCTTATTGCTTTGTAAGACGTGTGCTTTATTATGTGATCAAGGTAATCTTGCTTAAGTTCAGGGTCAACATTGTTTACCTTTTCTGACATGGACTTACACAAGTCTTTAGCAAAATATTCTATTTGTCTTACTTTGTGAAGTTGTAATTGCATAAATTCTTGTATAGCCCTGTCATCCTTTCCTTTGGTCTCTTCCTTAGCAGTTGTGTCAGCCTGTCTAGCCTTTAGCTTCATATATTCTTCCAAGTTTCTGGGCTTTCGATAACCAATGAGAGAATGAACGTTTCTCTGCTCTGGATCCTCAACTATATAGAAAGACTCAACTTCTTTTTTGGCATCATGCAATTCTAGAGGATATAGAGTAGCTAATGGGATAACATATGATGGTTGATAAGGGGGTGGAAGTGAAGCGGCTGTATATGGAGATCATGAGGGTGGAATGGTCATTGGTTGTGATGACAATGGGAGTGGTGATGGAATCTCTTCATCATCATCTTCAACAACAAAATTCTTTCTTTTGCGTTGAAATTTGATTTTAGGTGAGGGTGGATGTTCAGAAATTCTTGGTGGTGTGGCTAATGCTTTATTTGAGATGGAAAAAGTGATTAGGGTAGTGGATTGGTTAACATCTGTTGGAACATCTGTTGTTCCAGCATCTATTGTCACAACATCTGCGCCAACATCTGTTGGGTTGGCTTGTAGTGTTGATTTCTTTGGTGGTGATTTGGGTTTGATTTGAGCAGAGGATACACTATGAGTAGGACCAACAAAGGTTTTAGAAGTGGTGGAAGTTGGTTGTCTGGCTTTTCTAGCAGGCTTTCTTTTTCTAGAAGTACCAACATCTTCTTTTTCCATCTGCATAACCTATTCTTGTTCAATTAACTTTGAAGCTTTAACTTCCAATGTATCTTGTCTCTTCTGCTTATCTTCAACAATCTTTTCTGCCTCTTTATTCAGGGTCTCATCAATCCCTTTTCCAAAATTGGCATCTGATGCTGTAGCAGAGGTTTGTTCTGGCTGTTGTTGTTGCACCTTTGGTTTTACAATTAAATCAGGCTGTAATTTTCTCAGTATATCTTTCTCCCCATTTAGCATCATCATCAAATTCTTCAATAATGATTGTAGCTAGGGCAGAGCCAGTGGTCTTCAGTAAATGGTCTTTGATGGCTTTGATGTCTGCTTGTGTATCTTTGTATCTAGCCTCAACCATATTCCTGATGAGCTTCATATGTGTTTCATGTTGAATATCTGCTAATTGCCTCCGAGCTAGGATGATTGGTTGCACAATGTGCCATAATGCATCAGTAGTTTGTGGTGTGGGTGGCTGGGGTTGAGAGTTCTGTAACACTTGTTTCATCAATTGATGATTCCATGGTAGTGATTCTCTCCGTCAATTCTTGGTACTTTAATTTATCACCTAAATGAATAGGATCATCTAAATTCCTACCAGAGGTAGTTGTATTTGTGTCCACAATAGGATAAGACTCCAAATTTTCAGACACAAATGCCCCTTTGTCTTGTTACTAGGGACCTCCAACTAGAACAGAGGTTATAATTGTAGCCTTAACAGTTGTTGCCTTCAAGGAAGACTTACTTATGTAATCGCTATCTAACTGAGCCACTGTTGTGGCAACAATTGTAGTAGTTGCTTCACTTGAATTACCACCAAGAGTTACTTGTAACTCATGGGGTGTAGCCTCCTCAGCTGTTTCTGGGTTAGCTGTTTCAGACTCAATCAATTGTGGAAGTGTACTCTCTGTAATTTGTGAGTGAGAGGGATTGTTAGTAGTTTGAGTTTCCTCAATAGCATGAAATAGGGGGATAAAAGTAGATGGTATTGGAGAAGTAGGTTGGGGAGTAGAAAGAGACATTGCACTGGGAGAGGGGCTTGAGAGCATATGTTCAAGTGAATCATCTGCCTCATAATGTGGTATCCCTGTGCTTACAATTTGTTCCTTTTTGTGAGGAATCAAGAGGAGGTAGGCTTGATGGTGGAGATCATTCAATCTGCTGTGAGGAAGTAGCAGCAATGGTTTCAAGTGACTTTTGTGTTGTCATTGGGTTAACCTCTAGGATCTCATATTCTAGAGGAACCTCATTATGTTGTTTGGGTTTGGTGGGCTTTTTGGATTTTGTGGGTTTCTTTTTGGATTTTTCTGGTGTGGGTTGCACAACACCGGTTGTGGTGTCATGCTCACCAGGAGCAGTGGGCTCAGCAACAGAGGATGGAGCAGTGGATGTGTTAGCATCTAAAGTTGGCTCAACCCCCTTTACTTGTGTTTTCAAAATCCTTGGCTTTTGATTCTAGATTCTTGTAAAAGTTTCATGTTTAAGGCTGCCAACTTCACGGATGACACCTTGTTGAAAATCCTTATCAGAAACTTGTTTTTGAAGATAATAACTCAACAACCTAGGGTGTATAAGCAAAGCTTTATTTTTTGAAATATTATTATAGTTTGCAACCAAGTCAGAAAACAATACCCCAGAAAAGTTAAAATTTAATTTTGTTAAAATAGCATATCCCAGATACTAAATGTTTTGTGGTATTTCATTAAAAGCAGTTGTCTTGTCTTGGCTGACAAACACAAAAGAAGTGTATGGAAAAAGAATTTCATATCAGCAGGGAATTCAGGTTTATAGATGGTAATACCTGTCAGTTGAACTTCATACCCGTGCTCAATGAACTCATCATGAAGCTCTTTCTTTGTGAAAGATGTTGGATCCTTTAGGTCATTCAGACCAAATGTGGTGGAAATTAAGGATGGGGAAATTTGGACAAGAGATTGACAAATCTTGGAAGTGATAGTAAAAGGTTTTTTATTTTGACTTTCAACTTTTGCATTTGCCCAAAATTGTCGAAAAGTGTCCACATAGATTGTTGCTTTTGCCAGTAAGATATCTTTGTATTTAGATGTTTGTAGAACATCGATTATTGCATGGAAAGCAGTGTTGTTTTCAGTTTTCTTGAGGATAGGAAGGTAGTTGTGTGGTGTTTTGATGATGAGAGCCATGATCGATGGGTGAGTAGGGAGGATTTGTGAAGAAAATGAGAGTAATGGAAACCGCTTTTGGGAATTTTGAATTCGAGACGTCAAGTAAAAACTCTTTTTGGATGAAACAGGGTTTATAAAGGAAAAAGTGAATGCTGACGTGGCAACAGTTTCAAAAGATCTGATGGCTAACATCTGTCCACGTGGAAACCTCTGTTAGGTAATGGAAGACAGTTGTTTGGAAAACCTCTGTTGAGAACCAACAAAGGTTAGGGAAAAGTGAATGGGAACAGTGGTGATTTTACACAATCAGAGGATAGATATCAGAGGTTAGGAAACACAGTGGATTACCTAATAGTGGAAAATGGGAAGCATATGATACCTTTAACGGTGGATAGAGAGAACCAAACAGATGATTTCTTTGAGAAACAGTGGTTATGGACAGACTTTTAGATTATTGAAAAATTTCAGTTTATGCTATTTTTAAAGATGGATTTTTTATTTTCTGAAAACATTTTAATGCTTTTTATTCATGGAAAACAAAAAAGTTGCTTTTAATCCATGTTATGCATCCCAATTCTAGAGATCAAGCTTTCAAAGGTTGATGTATCTAATGCTTTTGTTAGAACATCTGCCAATTGATCTTTGGTTGGGACATGATGCAAAGAAATCAAACCTTTTTCATAGCAATCCCTCACAAAGTGATGTCTGATGTCAATGTGCTTTGTTGTGGAATGAGAGACTGGATTTTTAATGATGTTTTCAGCTGTTTGACTATCTAACATGAGAGGAGTCTTTAGAGTAGTTACACCAAAATCCAACAGTTGATTTTGAAGCCAGAGGAGTTGAACAGTGTAACTTGCATCAGCAATATACTCAGCCTCTGCTGTGGATGTTGATACTGCAGCTTGCTTTTTTGCTTTGCCAAGACACTAAGCAATTGCCTAGGAATTGACATCCTTCTAAAGTTGACTTCCTTGTGGTGTGGCATCCAGCAAAATTACTATCTAAGTAACCTAAAGGCTCAATATTTCCATTAGTAGGATACCAGATACCAACTGTGAGAGCACCTTTTATGTATCTGAATATCCTTTTCACAGCAATGAGATTGGATTTTCTAGGTGCTGACTGGGATCTGGCACAAACACATGTTGCAAACATGATGTCTAGCCTAGATGCAGTTAGATACAATAAAGACCCAATCATGCTTCTATAAAGAGTTTGATCAATCAAGTCATTGTCATCAATAGTGACAAGCTTTGAGGTTGCCATGGGTGTGCTACATTGTTTACAATCATGTAAATCAAATTTTGTAAGTAGTTCTTTGATATACTTACTTTGATGAATGAATATACCATTTTGCACCTGCTTAACTTGGAGACCAAGGAAGCATTGAAGCTCACCCATTGCACTCATTTCAAACTCTGCTGTCATGAGTTTACTAAACTCCTCACACAATGAATCACAAGTGGATCCAAAAATAATCTCATCCACATAAATTTGGACAATCATTAATTTCTTTCCTTTCCATTTTAAAAACAATGTTTTATCAATTTTACCTCTTGTAAAGCCTATGAATAGGAGAAATGTGGAGAGAGTTTCACACCAGGCTCTAGGTGCTTGTTTCAAGCCATAGAGTGCTTTGTTGAGCTTGTAAACATGATCAAGATAAAATGCATCTTCAAAACCAGGAGGTTGGCAGACATATACCTCTTCCTGGATCTTACCATAGAGAAAAGCACATTTGATATCCATTTAATACACCTTGATGTTGTGGTTGACAGCAAAGGCTAAGAACAATCTGATGGGCTCCAATCTTGCAACTAGAGCAAAAGTTTCATCATAATCAATTCCTTCTTCTTGTCTGTAGCCTTGAACCACAAGCCCAGCTTTATTCTTGACAGCAATACCCCTTTCATCAGTTTTGTTTTTGAAGACCCATTTTGTTCCAATTGAACTTACATCCTTAGGCAATGGTACAAGTTCCTATACTTGTTGTCTTTTAAACTGAAGGAGCTCTTCTTGCATAGCTTCTACCCAACTGTTGTCTTTTAGTGCCTCTTGGTACTTAATATGTTGTATGAGAAATAGGAAACCAACAAAAAGACAAATGTTTTGGGATTAACTTCTAGTGAGCACCCCTTCATTAATGTTGCCAGTAATTTGATCGAATAGATGACTTTTAAGGTAGATCAGATCTCCCTTATATGGAATAATGGCATTTTGAGGTGAAGGCTGCAAATGGGAATCATTTGAGCTAACATCTATTGACAATTTTGAAGAGTCAACATCTGTTTGAAATGGAGGTGGAGGTATAGGTGGGAGAGGTGTGGAAACATGTTAACTTTTATCCACAGAGGTTGGACTTTTGTTAATAGAGGTTAGATTTGATGAGCTGGCAGAGGATTGAGGATCAAACAACTGAGCAGTGATAGAGTTTTCACAGTTGTTAGTAACATTTGTTGCTCTGGTGGTGGAAATGACTTTGTATTGTGGAATCACAATGTCATAACCATTGTCTTGATGAGAAGATTGTGATGTACCTGCGGGGTTAGTCTTGATAGACACATCATCAAATGTAAATTTATCTAAGTCAAACAATTCTGCAGGATTTGCTGGGATTTTTAATGAAGAAAGTTGATTGAACTTTATATTCAAAGTCTCTTCCACACACCTAGTCCTTGAATTAAAGACTCCAAAGGCTTTAGCAGTGGTTGAGTATCTCAGAAAATAATCACAATCTACGTTGGCTGCAAATTTTGAAATTGAATCTTTTAGATTTAAAATGAAGCATGGGCAGCCAAAGATTTTGAAATATGAGATCAGTGGTTTGATTTTGAACAAAATTTCATAAGCAGTCTTTTGATGTCTGGGGTTAATCAAAACTTTGTTCTGCATATAACAAGCAGTGTTTACAGCCTCTGCCCAAAAAGACAAGGGTAAACCTGAATCTGCAAGCACGGTTCTAGCAGCTTCAATTAAGGTTCTATTTTTTCCTTTCAACCACCCCATTTTGTTTTGGTGTCCTTGGGATGCTATATTGCCTAACAGTCTCTTTTGACACACAAAAATCATCCAACTCCTTATACTTAAATTATGTTCCATTGTCACTCCTAAAGACTTTTACTTGCATGTCAAATTGCTTTTCAACTTGTTTAACAAAATCTTGTAAAATGCCTACAATCTCATCTTTGGAGTGCATGAAAAAGGTCCATCTAAACCTTGAAAAATCATCAACTATGACTAGACAGTATCTTTTTCTTTTAAGTCTTGTGATTTTTACAGGGCCAAACAAGTCCATGTGTAACATTTGTAAACACTGGCTTGTTTTGGACTCTTCAATGGACTTGTATGAACTTTTATGTTGTTTACCTTTTAGACAGGAAACACACACAATGTTCATCACAAGTGAATTGTTTTGGAGGTAAACCTCTGACAAGATTTTATTTTGAGAGTGTGATGATAGTTTTAAGATTTGTGTGGCCAAGTCTTCTATGCCAAAGTTCTGTCTCTTTATTAGCAACTGAGAACAGACATGCATTGGACATCGGATTATCCGTCAACATATCAACCACATACACATTGCCACTCCTATGAGCAACAAGTTGTGCTTTGCTCCCAGCTATGATTTGATCAATCTTTTTAACCATATCTGGCCTAACAATTTGACAAGTTTTCTTAGTAAAGAATGACCCATGGCCTTTATCACTCATTTGTGAAACACTAAGAAGATTAAATTTCAGATTGTCAATAAGATCGACATGCACAAACTTGAGTTTCCTAGCCTGGACAGTCCCTGACCCTAACACCTCCCCTTTTGAACTAGTGGTATACCTGTCCGGTGGACGGGTTTTTTAATGTGGTAATGGAAAAAGTTTTTATTTACATTGCATTTATAATATAAACTCATCAAATGAGTTCACATTGACATGTATAATATGTCTAAAAACGACAAGTTGGAGATAATTTCAATAACCCAGATTGCATTGAGTCTTTAAGTGAATCACTGACTACTAAAACATAAACACACACATAGCCAGCTAAAATTAAACTTAATAAATATAAAATTAAACGAAAAATGAATTGCCAAAAAAGAAGAAACTAAAAAAGGGAGGATTCTGACTTATAAGAAAAACCAAAAGCTAATGTGTATTCCTAAGGAGGATCGCCCAAATTTCAAAACCATATTCTATCATTTCTATAATATTATACAACAAATAGTAGTTGGTGTAATCATATAATAAAACAGCCCTGTAATGTTAACTTTCATTGTACATATACGAAAAGTAAAAGCGTCGATTGATTTGGTATACCTAGTTAGGTCGCGCTGGATAGAACTGCATTTTCTAGCAGGGAGGCATTTATAGATGTGTTCTTTAGCCGTACAACCTCTCCCCTTCAATTTCTTTAAGCAACATTCCAACATGAATCATATACTCTTAATATTCAAATAATCATGAATAATAAATACATTCAACCACAATTTTGGAATTAAAGTTGTAAAAAATATCAAATTACATGGTTTTATGAATCCATAACTCGATTTGATCAAGGATGAATATAAAATATGTAGCCTCAAGAAAAGAGCAAATTCAAAAACTGATTATATGGTTGGAATAGATCAAAGACAACACTTTGATTTTCAGACCTAAATCGTGAATTGGAAAGGCTTCAATCTCTGTTACAACCACTTACATTCTGAAATAATGAATGTTTACATGTAAATGCATACAGGGAATCACATGGAGCACGACTATATGGGGACCATCTGCTATAGCTTCGACCATGGCAAGGTGGCGACAACCATGCCATATACATAGTGAACATGAGAGCACTAATGCAGAGTGTGTAAGACATTAAATATTTAAAAAATAACTAAGTCATGGCCAAGTATTGTAGAGACCAGTAAGAACATGAATCATGTTAGGGTAATATGAAACGAAAAAACAGGTTCTGCTAACTACCAAGAAAACGAAATGAAAGGGAAATTCTTTAACATATGTATCAAGGGAATACAATATGGTTGAAAATGAATGCTTACCATATCAGGCCTAAAGCGTCCATGATATGCAAAATTAAAAAAAAAAGTATAACGCGGTTAGTTGATTATATAAAGTTAACATCTAACAATTTAAAATAGAATAAACCATCAACATAATGAATGATCAACTCCACTGTATGTATGTATTAATTCCATGACCACCTATGTAGCCCATTTCTTATAGCACTCTTTAGCTTTTACAACCTGCCATTTAGTTATAAAAACAAAAGAACAGTCAAATCACAGAACTCAAATCAAATAGGTAAATAGATAAAATAATGTAACTGCACAATAGTTTGAGGCAATATTTCTTTGACTACATTATGTAACAATGGTGATCATTCTAAGTAAGTCTGTGAAATGTTTCCACATAGAACTTGCAACAACTGGAGCGTAGCCCCATCATCATGCCAAGATAAAACAATGATATTTTGAACGACTTACATTTGGTTTCTTCCATCATTCAGCCAAACACAATGATATATTTATCACTCCTTAGGTGATTATCCTAAATGAATTGTTACAATAATGGTTATGAAAACAAATCCCAAAACCAAAATAACACATAAGAGTATATTTAGAGATCTGGTACTAAATATATAATAAAACAAACTTAGCAAAGTGTATTTAGTTTGCTTATATAATTTGTATAATAACAATGTTAAAGCTCTACATCCTGTCATGTGCCTGGAGACTTCACTATCTACATACCATAGACTATCAAGGCAAGTAGAAGCTCCTTGCACATTAGTAGACAATTAGTTTAGGTGAGTTTTCAAAGCCAAAATGGCTTTGGATAGGGTCACAGACAGTCCAGCCTCAAATTCAGGAAAATGGTCAGTGTTTGCAACAAATTTTTGTAACCACTGTTGTGAACCATTTCCAGTTAAATGTTCATATCCATAAGAATGCCTATTAACCCTTGGTTTTGATGGTCTTTTGTAAACCTCATAGCCTATAGGTACACTCTTATAAGCAGGTTAGCCATATTCTCTTGGATATTGATTTGTTGGTGGAGCATCTGTTACCTGAACCTCTCTAGGAGCAGAGGTTACATTCAATTTCTTGGTAACAGATGTTTGAACATGTTCAAAGGTCTGTTTGGATTTTCCTTTTGAAGTACTCATCTTTGGACTCTTCAGTGTTTTAGATTTATACTCATTTCTTTTGACTTCAAAATTTTTGAGATAAACACACTCTTGAGTTTTAATATTTGTTTTGCCACAAATTGTGCAGTTTGGAGAAACAATTATCACACTTGTTTTATTAATATCATAAGCTTTTAGAAGAATAGTAACATGATTCTTCTTTTCACAGAAATCACAAAACAAGTTTTTAATTTTTTCTTTCTTTTTCCCTTTTTTTCAGATTTTTTATCAGCAGATGGTATAACCTCTGCTGGAGTATCCTTCAAGGGTATGATCTTGACTTTGGGTGCTTTGACCACATCAGTTGTTGTAAAATCCATTGGCTTGAAGTTTTCAAGAATGTCACATTCATCAGACTATGTAGGTTTAAATTGATATTTTTTAATTTCCTCAAAGGTTGAGGATCCTTCATGTCTTTCTAAACAATTTTATCACCATTTTGGTCAGTGACTTTAATTTCTTGACCAGTCAAATTTGTTGGAACAACTTCAACTAAACCAGAACCATTTACAATAATATTTTCAGAAACTTTGTCATTTTTTCTAAACCCAATGCCAAATTTAATATTAGTTTTGATTTGGTTTTCAAGCATCACTTCATAACCTTTGCAGGATTCTACCCACTTTTCACAAGTGATTTGGGTAGATTCCAACTCCTTTTTGCAACTCTGATATTTTTCTATCATAGTTTGGAGTTGTTCCTTGGTTATGCTGTGTTAAGTTGTCGATTTCAGAGTCTTTTTCAAACAGTTTTGTTTTTAACTCTTTTGAAAGTTTTTCAAACTGCAGTTCATCATCTAAAATTTTGTTTCTAAGGTTTTCATTCACCTCTTTTATGTTAGCAAAAGCAATGATGCATTTATTTTAACATAGATTTTTAAGGACCTGAGGAGATACCTTAGTAGCAGCCATCATGGCACAGTCACATTCTCCTTCACAAACATTAGCATCCCAAGGGTCAGACAGAGGTTTCACTTCTTCAACAACATTTTCTTTTGTAACATATGTTTCATCATGTACGTCAGACTCATTTGACTTAGACACCACTTCCTCAAATTCATCACCCTCAACTATTGTATCTAGTGCCATAAAGCAAAAATCATTTTGTTTCTTTTCAGTGTTAGCAACTAGAGCAAAGTTTTCATCAGTCAGTTCCTCAGGCAATCGACTCCAATCAACAAAGCCCTGTGTAAAGAAGCTCTATTGATTAACCTCTGCCGGAGCAGTGGTTTGAGTAACTTGTAGTTCATGTTGCATTTGAACCTGGGGAGCTGGGGCTTGAACACATTGGATCTGAGGAACAGTAGTTTGAACATATCGCACAGGAACAGTGGTAGCAGGGTGTGCAAAATGAGCAGTGTTTTGGATATGAGGAGCAGGGTATATTGGGAATAATGGACAGTGCTTTGGGTGTTTTGAGGTCTAGGGCTAGGATGTGTGATAATGATCCAGTTGATTGAGACATACATTCTCTAGCAAAGTAACCCAGCCTATTACACTTATAACATTTAATCTTTGACTTATCCAACCCAACTTTTAGCCCCCATGCAACCCTGCGTACTTCCTACCAGTTCTCTTGTTATACTTGCTAGCCCTAACACTCAATAAAGCAAGTTGGTGCAAAATATCTATCTCTTCTAAATCTGTAGGGTCAAAATGTTGAACATTATTCAACTAAAAGGATAAGTTATCAGAAGTTTGGCTTTCCCAATTAGTAGTAAAAGCATAATTGGGTGAGTAAGAATAAGAGTTAAAACTACCACCAGAAGTTATGTCAATAAAAAGATCATAACTCTGATCCTTATAACTGCCAGAGGCTTCTTCCTCACCAAGAAGTGATGTACTACCGAATGCATAGTCATCAGCCACCTTTCCAGACACTTGTAGCTTCTTTTTCTGGTTCAGTTCTCTCTCATAAGTGAGGAGCCTGCCATGAAGCTGAGTTAGACTCATCTATTTGAACCCACCAGAATTTCTAGTCATAAAAGCTATAGTGTCCCATTGTCTGGTAATGATCTAAGAAAAGACTATTTAAAGTCGAATTTGTAAACTCAAGATTAACCAGTTTTAGCTCACTAATGAGACAACTAAATCTTTCAAACTGTTGTGTCGCACCCCAACCGATGGCGGAAACATCGGAGTGAGACGAAAACGAGATTGTAAGAGGCTTCATAACACTAATCGCGACAAATAATTAATAGTTGCTTTATAATGTTTGAAATCTAGTATACAACAAGATTGAAATAATTAAAACACGACATGGAAATCTAATAATCAAATTTCATTTCATCGATAATGACTTGATACAAGTATTGGACACAAGATACAACAATTTTGAAAATAAGTTACAATACAATGAATATTAAAATTTAAGTGCGTTTCTAGGCAATCCTACTAGATTCCTTGCATCATCAGAGTTCGTGTAACATATATTAAAAAAAACATGGATCAATACAAAAGTATTGGCGAACATACAAGTTTGGAAATAGGTATGAATATGAAAAGCTTTCCATCAATGCAATTCACATTAAAGTTGAAGCTAGCATACGTAGGCAACCTAAGCACAACGAACTATGGTGGACATACAAACTGAAACTAGCGCGCATGCTAACATAAACGTAACAAATATCATGTAAGTACGAATTGAATCTAGCACAAATAATTAACATATGCATATGAGATAAAATACACAAATGATTAACATATGCATATGAGATAAAATACAATTAAAGGGTTAACTGATTTATTACGTTCAAATTTCGTATAATATAAATGTTGTTATTTGATACATATTGCACCCCAAATCGCGTTAAAGTGTAAAAAAGGGGGTCGAGTATGCTCACAGTTTAGCAACGCTTCCTTCGGGACTTCGGTGGAATGTTGGAAGTTGAATGGTGGAACACCGAGGTCACCTCGCGAGGAAAACGAAAGTTGTCAAAAGTGTTATTAAAATAAATATACACTTGTCTTTATTTTAGAACTCCCAGTGGGTTTTGACATACTCCTTAGCGTAGTGCTAATGTGTAGTGGGTACATATGTTTATTTAGCTTGACAAAATATAGTAAACATATATATGCTTTGACGTATAGCATAATATATATATATATATATATATATAATATATATATATTCACATATTTTGACGAAAAATCTAATACATATATATATGTATATTTCGTCGAAGAGGTACACTAGATGTATAAATTTATATATATTTTGATGAAAAACAGGCAGAGTTTCCCCTGTTTTAGGACGATCCCGCAACATAAGTCGTCGATTTTATTTTTCAAACTCAACATTAAACGACAACATAAATTGATATATTCTCTACTTGTGTTTATAAATTAGATAGTGTTTGGTTTGTTAAAAGAAAAACACGAAACAATATATACATAACAAGATAAAGTGGTGATCGCATTAAAAGATTTTACCGAGCCTGTGTTAGCTACTGTTGTCCCGGGTTGACTTTCTTTGACTTCTGCTGACTGAACCCGAACAAAACTGAAACTCAGACCAAGCGAAGTCTGACCCAAGGCTTGAACCAAAACGGAGCCTAACCTGCCGGTTGGCCTAATTTGACCGAGCCCCGAACACCAAACTGAACTATACCGTATTGAATCGTTCACGACACCCGAAACTGAGCCGAGACACGAACTGAACCGAGGAGACCACGTTGACCCGGTGTGGACTGAACCGCGACGATCTGCTGACCGAGAATGAGGGCAACCACCTTTGACTGTTGTTGCTTTCTGCCACTGCACTGTTGCGTTGTCGCTGGAGCTTCCGGCTGCCACGACGTCACCATCACCGACCAACTTCATCACCGTTATCGTAGGGCCGGCGACGGTTGGTTCCCGTCGCTGCCGTTGTCAACACGGCTTTCTGCCGTGAGCCTCTTGTCAAAACAAGCCAACCACCACAGCGCCGCCGCCTGTGGTGGGGATATTGCCGCTGCTCGAGGTGCGCCGCCACCATGTGTGGTGGCGGGTCGTTCGTTTCACAGAGGGAAAAAGAGAGAGGTGAGCGAGAGAGGGAAAACGAGGGTGTGGGTGTGTATGAAAGAGGGAGAAGGGGGATGGTAATGGAGTGGTGGTTGTGCGCTGCCGGAGGTCGGTCGGAATTGCTCCGGCGACCGGAGAAACGGCAGAGACAATGGGGGTGTCGGATAGGGTTTTTTTTTTCAAGGGAGATGTGTGTGTGTAGTGTAGTCATAAGGTTAGGGTTTAGGTGGGTTGTGTGGTGGGCCTCAGGCCCGTTAACTAGTATTTAGGGTTATTAAGCGACCCGACCGTGTCTACGAGATCCAATTTCGAGTCCGAGCGTCGTTAAACATATGAATTTATTATTCGAAATCGAAAATACGTAATATTTAAGTTGAAAGCTGTTTTTTGACGCGTATGCTTATTTTCGACGGCGATTATAAAAAAACGAAATGACACGTATTTTCTAAATATTAAATTATGGAAATACAGGGCGTTACAGTTTCCCCTACTTTAGGAAATTTCATCCCTAAATTTATTCGAGAGGAGACTTTAGAAAATTTGGCATTTCGAGGTATGTGTGAGTATAACCGAGAAATAGGTCGTGAGGGATTAAAGTTTTTATTTAAATGTAGCAATGAACACCGAATTTCTCATGGCATGTTTTCACGAAAGTTTGGTAATATGGTATTTACACTTATATATAGGAAGTACCAGCAGCATATCCACAATGTCCATACCATTTTACGTCCGTTTCGCTGATCGATGTCATGTTACGTTCCGTGTCACAATCAGGGTTTATTAACGTATTACAAGGGAGAGTGGATAATGTATAGGTATTTAAGTATGCATGTATGATTGTATTTAAGTATGAGAGAAGTTATAAGTATGAGTATGATTAAAATGAGGTATTTAGTTAACTAGAATAACGCATTACTGGCATGTGATATCACTGGTCAAACCATCGTATCCGCAAGTATGTATGTATGGCATAACATGACCACAAATCCATGTGGCGGTGCGCTACTCCTATAGTGCTACACAAGCACTATACAATGTAAGGTGTGGCTTCTTACGAAGTAAATGACGAGTTGTCAAACCATCGCTTCTGCAAGTACGAGATCGAGTATGTATGTATGTGTGTATGACTTAACATGACCACAAATACATGTGGCGGTGCGCTACTCCTATAGTGCTACACAAGCACTATACATGTTAAGGTGTGGCTTCCTACGAAGTTAATGACAAACTGTCAAACCATCGATTCGGCTAGCATCATCTAATCAAAGCACATGTCATCATTTCGTTGCTATGAAAAGATCCGTAAAGTATGTATGAATGTCTTGACATTGCCACAAATCCATGTGGTGCTGCGCTATTCCTATAGTGCTTCACAAGCACTACATATGTCAAGATGTAGCTCCATCCAAAGTTAATGACCAGTTTATCACATAAGGCTATCCAGTAATCCCAAATCAAGTGTGACGTATGAGTATGCATGCATTAATTTATCGCGTAACGATGATTTTGGAATAACGAGGTAACAAGTATTAAGTCGCGTAAAAGTTGAATTAATATAAAAGAGAGGCTTGATAGGTATTGGAGTCCTTCGGGTTTAGAAACTTCGACTATTCCAAAGTGTATCGCAAGTCCTTTCAAATTAGGGAGACATGTTTTGGCCTAATAGGCATAATACTATTGTCGCCAGGCGATTAACGGTATTTTACTCTTCCAGTTAATACATGTCCCCAATCTGATCGAAGATACGAAACTTTCGCGAGGTTGAAAATCGTAGAGCGGGAACAGTTATCAAGGTGTGGATATCAATCCTAGCTTGACAATTTCGTCCCCTAAATTGTGGTTTATTGAACGAAACAAGATATAATTTCGAATCGTCAATAAGGATCCACTGGATTATGAAATGGAAACTCTCATCAAGATATGGATATCACTCCTGACTTGATTGTGAATTCCGCGCAAAATATCACGTAAAGTGGATTGAAATTCGTCACCAAAGGCGGGAATCACCCCTATTTTGATGAGTCATTTTGATTATGGAATAAGAGGATCTTCAATAAGTATTGCGTATAACGTTTTAGGAAAATACTTTGTATAATTGAGACAAAAGAAGAGATAGAAGCAAAGTAGGAAGAATTAATATTTTAGCAAGAATCAAGAACGGTCAAAGTTTGGTACTTAAACTATAGACTAGGTCGAACATGGCAATTCTACCTAATTCCCTATAGCTATGGCTTTGATACCAATTTGTCACACCCCAACCAATGGCGGAAACATTGGAGTGAGACGAAAACGAGATTGTAAGAGGCTTCATAACACTAATCGTGACAAAGAATTAATAGTTGCTTTTATAATGTTTGAAATCTAGTATATAACAAGATTGAAATAATTAAAACACGACATTGAAATCTAATAATCAAATTTCATTTCATCGATAATGACTTGATACAAGTATTGGACGCAAGATACAACAATTTTGAAAATAAGTTACAATACAATGAATATTAAAATTTAAGTGTGTTTCTAGGCAATCCTACTAGATTCCTTGCATCATTAGAGTTCCTGCAACATATATTGAAAAAAGCATGGATCAATACAAAAGTATTGGCGAGCATACAAGTTTGGAAATAAGTATGAATATGAAAAGCTTGTCACAATTCCATCAATGAAATTCACATTAAAGTTGAAGCTAGCATACATAGGTAACCTAAGCACAACGAACTATGGTGGACATACAAACTGAAACTAGCGCGCATGCTAACATAAGCGTAAGAAATAGCATGTAAGTACGAATTGAATCTAGCACAAATAATTAACATATGCATATTGGATAAAATACACAAATAATTAACATATGCATATGAGATAAAATACGATTAAAGGGTTGTGTGATTTATTACGTTCAAATTTTGTATAATATAAATGTTGTTATTTGAAACATATTGCGCCCCAAAACGCGTTAAAGTGTAAAAAGGGGGTCGAGTATGCTCACAATTTAGCAACGCTTGCTTTGGGACTTCGGTGGAGTGTTGGAAGTTGAATTGTGGAACACCGAGGTCACCTCGCAAGGAAAACGAAAGTTGTCAAAAGTGTTATTAAAATAAATATACACTTGTCTTTATTTTAAAACTCTGAGTGGGTTTTGACACACTCCTTAGCGTAGCACTAATGTGTAGTGGGTACATATGTTATTTAGCTTGAGAAAATATAGTAAACATATATATGCTTTGACGTATAGCATAATATATATTCACATATTTTGACGAAAACTCTAATACATATATATATATATATATATATATATGTATATTTCGTCGAAGAGGTACATTAGATGTATAAATTTATATATATTTTGATGAAAAACAGGCAAAGTTTCCCTTGTTTTACGACGATCCTGACAACATAAGTCGTCGATTTTATTTTTCAAACTCAACATTAAACGAGAACATAAATTGATATATTCTCTACTTGTGTTTATAAATTAGATAGTGTTTGGTTTGTTAAACGACAACACGAAACAATATATACATAACAAGATAAAGTGGTAATCGCATTAAAAGATTTTATCGAGCCTGTGTTGACTACTGTTGTCCCGTGTTGACTTCCTTTGACTTCTGTTGACTGAACCCGAACAAAACTGAAACTCGGACCAAGCGAAGTCTGACCCGAGGCTTGAACCAAAACGGAGCCTAACCTGCCGGTTGGCCTACTTTGACCGAGCCCCGAACAACAAACTAAACTGTACCGTATTAAATCGTTCATGCCACCCGAAACTGAGCCGAGACACGAACGAACCGAGGAGACCACATTGACCTGATGTGGACTGAACCGCGACGATCTGCTGACCCGAGAACGAGGGCAACCACCTTTGACTGTTGTTGTTTCTGCCAGTGCACTGCTGCCGTCGTCGCTGGAGCTTTCGGCTGCCACGACGTCACCATCACCGACCAGCTTCATCACCGCTATCATAGAGCAGGCGACGGTTGGTTCCCGTCGCTGCCGTTGTCAACACGGCTTTCTGCCGTGAGCCGCCTATCAAAACAAGCCAACCACCACAGCGCCGCCGCCTGTGGTGGGGCTATTGCTGCTGCTCGAGGTGTGCCGCCACCATGTGTAGTGGCGGGTCGTTCGTTTCACAGAGGGAAAAAGAGAGAGGTGAGTGAGAGAGGGAAAACGAGGGTGTGGGTGTGTATGAAAGAGGGAGGAGGGGGATGGTAATGGAGTAGTGGTTGTGCGCGGCCGGAGGTCGGCCGGAATTGCTCCGGCGACCGGAGAAACGGCAGAGACAATGGGGGTGTCGGCTAGGGTTTTTTTTCCAAGGGAGATGTGTGTGTGTAGTGTAGTTATAAGGTTAGGGTTTAGGTGGGTTGTGTGGTGGGCCTCAGGCCCGTTAACTAGTATTTAGGGTTATTAAGCGACCCGACCGTGTCTACGAGATCCAGTTTCGAGCCTGAGCGTCGTAAAACATATGAATTTATTATTCGAAGTCGAAAATACGTAATATTTAAGTTGAAATCCGTTTTTTGACGCGTATGCTTATTTTTGACGGCGATTATAAAAAAGCGAAACAACACGTATTTTCTAAATATTAAATTATGGAAATACGGGGCGTTACATGTTGGGTTAATGAATCTCCTTTCACATGACAAAAAGTTTCGTATTGTTGGTTTAAAACCTTTCTATTGTTTTCAATTACTTCCTCAGACTCACCGAATTGCTTTTTCAAAGCATCCCATAACTCCTTTGCATTGTTGCAATGCAACAGGTCAGCATAGATCTCATTTGGCAATGCAGAGGCCACAATACTGAATGCCTTTGCATCTAGCTCGATTTTTTTTGGAAATCTTGATCGGAGTAATTTTCAGGACTCTTTGGTACTTGGACTTTTGGGCCCTCAGTACTTGGTGTCATTGGAACATGAGGTCCAAAGATAACCGACTTCCAGCAACCGGTGTTTTGCTGAGCAAGGATATAACCCATCCGACGTTGCCAGATATTATACTCAGATCAGACAAGCATCGGTTGCTTAAACATGGAACCAGTGTTATGAGGATCCTGTGAATTTTGTGACATTCTGATTATTTACAAACATATTTTGTTTAAAAACTTTGAAATGTAAATAAACTATATTTTTCAATACGAACGACCAAACGAATTAGCAGTGAGAGTTGATCTGTTCAAATTAAACTGATTGTTAAATCAAATTCCATTGACCAAGCTCTGATACCAATTGTTAGGATCTGAGTTTGAATTGTTATAAATGTTTAATTATGGAAAACAATGAATGAAGACAAATCAAGAGTAAATGCAGCGGAAAAGTAATCTTTAATTCACAACAATTGGAAGATTGTTTTCATTAACATGCTTTTGTAATTAAATCACGTATGCATGTAAATCACAATCTTCCCTCAGCCTAAGATCACTGATTTATTCGTACAGAATGCAGAAAGAAGATAGATTGATAAGTGATGAAAAGGATCAAATAGAACAATACATGCACGGTTCTATTTATAGTACAATCGTAACCTCTGAGCATCTAATGATGACGTCATTGTGAAAGTGATATCTAACAACTATAACAAACTATAACATCTGCTAAGCTAAACACTGTTACAATAAATATATAATATAAAGTCTGTTGGTAACAACTGATGGAATATCCTCTGTTGAGCTTCAACAGAGCTTTGCCTCATCAGTGCTTGGATTCTTCATCAGAGTTATTCTTTGGCAAATCTTTCCACCAGAGCTTTATCACAACAGATCTTTGACAATTGTCTTTAGTCTTCAACGGAGCTTTCCCAGCAGATGTTCTATTATTAATATGGATTAGAGGTTTGTAATATGTTTTGGCTTTCTATCATCTGTTCTTTTGAAAGGTTCAATTTCCAACAAAAATGTTCAAACAACCCTCATTTGATCGACCCGATAGTCGACAATCAACCACCATTCAAATATTTCAACCACGTGGGATATTTTTAAATTGGAACTAAGAAATTAAGCTCAATCACTAAACTATAATTTTAAATATGGGAAAAATGTTTATATGCTTTTTCATTTAGTAAATTTAAATTGGAACTAAGAAATTAAGCTCAATCACTAAACTATAATTTTAAATATGGGAAAATGTTTATATGCTTTTTCATTTAGTAAAAGCAATATATAATTTTCTCATAAAACCAATGAAAATAGGGTCAAATTTATTTTCATCAAATCAGTGGTGTTAATTGTAAAATAAAGATTGGTGTAACGTGGAATTTGGCTATTAGAGCATTCAGAATAGGTTCTAAATTCCTCGTCACTATAATTTACTAAGAATACACCTTTTCTCTAAGCATTTGTTTAATTTCTAACAACCATTCACATCTCATTCTCTATCTCTATTTCTATCTTACTCACGAACACTTATTTTCTTTGTTTTTTTCCTGTCACTTACACTCATAAAATCACATTTAGAGATGAATAGCGAGTCTCAATACTTAAAGAACTGTCATAGATTCGCTAAAACTTATCTATATTTTAGAGATGCTGATGAAGAGTATAAATAAAAGAAAACTTTATATTTTTTCTGTAATGTTGAGAATGTGACTATATAGATTACCTGATGCGAATGCTCTCATATGTTCAAATATGAAATGCGGAAAAGAATGGTGTCGGTTGACACCGACACCGTGTATGTAGCTCCGCCAACGGATGTTTGGTTCCAATATAGTTTTGCATTTGGACTCATTTTGGGTGATCCAAAGTTTGGTTTGAATCGGTTCAATCAAACGTTTCTGATCCGCTACGTAAAGCGTTTAAACACTTGTATAAATTACAACATATTTTGTACCCGAGTCATTTCCTTATCATTTAAGATTGTGTGTTGTCAAGCTCTAGGAGGGGCGCCAGATCAAGCCACGTCGGCCAGGGAGACGCGTCACACCGCCACAGATGGGAGCGAAAGAGGGTGTTAGGGCGTCGTTGAGAAGGCTATTTAAGGCTTCAGGCCATAAATTGTGTCCTTTTTGTTTAAAATTAAATAAGCCAAACATTTAAAGCTAACTTAACCCACAATCACATTTCACACTTTACTTCTCTATGACAAATGTAAACAGGTGTAAAAAAATGTCCATAGGTGTGAAAAGATGAAACTCCCCACCTTCTACATTTTGTTTTTTTTAAATCACATTTCACATTCATGTCAGCATGAAGACATGGCCTAAATACAAAACAAGAAAAAGTGTAGAGCGAATTGCCTGCTAACATGTAATATTGCAATTCACTAATTTTTGTGATAGCCTTTAGACTTAGGCGTACGTGTTATGAACTTAGAACTTGCGCTTTGGCCCACTATGGCCCATCACCCATGGGTTAGAAAATAATTTTTATGATAACAAGTAGAATGTAGACATATTTATTATGCGCCCAGAATTTGGGTTTTGGCCAGTTTAGATCACATTTGCCACTTCAGTCAAAAAATAATACTTTTTGTATCTGGATACTTGAGGTGTCATTTTTGTTACCATTTTCATTCAGTTGGCAAACTGAGTTAGAATTTTCTGTTGACTTCTCATCTTTTTGTCGTTTTCCTTACTTAACTTAAGTATATTATGGCATAATGACAATTATACCTTCATTTAAAGGAGGAAAATGACAAAAAGGGGTGAAGTTAACAGAAAATTCTAACCCATTTTGACAATTGGATGAAAATGGCAACAAAACTGAAACTTAGGGACCTGATACAAAAAGTTCCATTTTTTACAAAAGTGACAAAAATGGCCTAATCTTAGGAGCCATTTTGACATTTTACTCGCAACCTATATCTCTCCTATCCTCTCTACAACAATATATCTCTAATCTTGATACAAAATAGTGACTTGATCATTAAAGATAATCTTCGTACTCCCATTTCAGGTCAATCTCTAAGGGTTTATTTACATGTTGCAGTTTAGAACTATTTCGAGAAACATACATTATTCTATCTAAAAAGACTAATCTACCATAAAATGCAACCACTATACCAAAAAAATTTATAAAAAATAATAACGATAGCATACATCATTTGATTTGTCTTGCCAACATATGACAAAAAATTAGGTCACAACTAGTGCAATTAACAAATTGTAAAACTTAACAGAATTTAAATTAGATTTTCAACCTTGTTCTGTTTGTAAAAATCTATGTAACAAGATGAAATGTTGAAAAAGATTCAGAAAATGAATCTTGTGCGAACAACGGAAAGCATATTCAAACAACGAAGAGCAACAAAGATTGAACTCGAAATCGGCAAAAGAAAAGACATCAAGAGAAACGTACAAAGTAAACGATAGAGAGAGAACGATGGTGTTTTTTGAGCTAAAAAGCCATTTGATAGATGATCATATCAGGATCCAATCATATCATGACATCTGGCAGCAACAATTTCTAAGGTTTTATTTTCGTTTATCACATGAAAAAATGACATGTTTTTACAACATGACGTTTTTTTTTTCCGAAAAGATTCATTTACCACCATGACATACTGAATAAATAATTCTGAATCTATATCATATCTTTATACATTGATATGTTTCTAATTGAGTTATCAATGTAATCATTTATAAGCTAACAGTTTGTGTAAAAACATCACCATGTGAATATGTGATATGCCTTGGGCCTTTTAGTAATCATATATCAATTCCTACACGTGGCAATATTTGGGCAAACTAGTGACCACCCCATAACCATGCAAACTCATGTATCATCATCCTCTTTGATCATATACAAAACAAACCACCGTTAACCCTCACCTATCCAGCAATGTCGAATCCTCCAAAACCACCACTAATTCCACTACTACTCATCCTCACCATCATCACACATCCCACCTCGGCCGATCCCATTGTCTCCTATCTCCACTCGCTTCGATCACAATCCCCTGCCGGCATCATCCACCTGAACCAAACCCTAGCCAACCTCATCTTTAAACCCGACACCAGATCGTTCCACCTCATCATCTTCTTCGACGCGCTTAAACTCCACAACCAACCCGAACCAAATCTTAAATCAATCAAATCCGAATTTGCCCTAGTTTCAAATTCCTTCCTCATCAACAACCAAAACACCCCATCTCTCCTCAAACTCTTCTTCTGTGACGTCGAACTCAGTGAATCCAAACACAACTTCCTCCGATTCGGTGTTCAAGCATTACCGGACATCCGCGTTGTTCCCCCCAACGCCAACGACTTAAAATCCGATTCAATCCGCATCCACATTGGAGATTTCTCCGGTTTAGCAGGATCCATCGCTGAATCTATCGATCTGAAAACCGGCATTTCAATAGGCACAATCCACCATCCCCCTATTTGTTCGAAAACACAATTCGGGCTTATAATTGGGGGATTATTAATATGGCTTCCATTCATGACCAAAAGAATAATTACAAGTAATACTGTGTTTCACAATAAGCGGATCTGGATCTGTGGGACGATGTTTGTGTATTTTTTCAGTGTGTCTGGATATATGTTTATACTGATTCGGAGAATACCGTTGTTTGTTATGGATAAGAATGATTCGGATGGTGTGATGTTCTTTTACAAGGGGCGTGGGATGCAGTTTGGGGCTGAGGGTTTGTGTGTTGGATTTCTGTTCACGGTTGTCGGGCTGTTGTTGTCGTTGGTGACTCGAATTGTTGTTCGGATGAAGGATTCGATGATGCAGAGATTGACGATGGTTAGCGCGATGATTGTTTCGTTTTGGGCTGTGAAGCAAGTTGTGAGGTTGAATCATTGGAAAACTGGATATGCTATTCATACTTATTTGCCTTCTAGTTGGCATTAGTGAATTTGTTAATCAGTTTTGTTATTGTTTTATCTATGAGTTTGTTAGATTATTTGTTTGAATTGAATAAATTCTTGTTTTCTAAACCGACTAGTATTTAGGATTGTCTTCTTTTTTTAACATACATACATACATATGCCAAGGTTAGACCTTGTGGAGTGAGATTAGACCTTGCAGATTGTGGTTAGAGTTCAGGCAGGGTGGTGAATAGGGGTGCTGGTGCATGCTCAGGGCCGTCCTGCAGGGGTGCGGGGTGGACGACCGCTCTGGGCTCAATCTCTCCGGGCCCGAATTTCTTAAAAGAAAATATATATGAAGTGTATATATTCTCGATGGTTAGCATTGTACACCTAAAATTGGTTTTTCTGCATGCGTTTGTCTCGAGTTTAATTCCAGGTAAAGCCTTTTAAGTTCATTTTCCCCTTTTTGATTTTGTCCTATTTCACTTTGAACTTTTAAGTTTTCTTTTATAATATAAAACTGAAATCTTTTATGATTTATTTTTAGTTATTTAAATTAAATTATAACCAAACAATTTTTTAAATGGTTTTATCCTTTTATTATATAAAAAACTAGTGAAGTGAAAATGTTTTGGACATATTACGACTATATTATTTTAGATTTTCTCTTCTGTTTGCTATAGAGAGTGCACCGAACTAGACGAAGTTTTCACCCGGCACAACGTGCGGGTTTGATCTCACTATATATATATTTTTTTATTTTTTATATATTTTAATAAAAAATATATTTTACGACTCAATTTTTCATCGTTTTTATGTTTTCTAGTACATAAATATAAATATGTACTAATTCAAATGTATTTATCTTTTCTTTTTAAAATTGAGTTGTCAACTTTATATTGTAGGGGTCCGTTTTTTCCTACTCGTCCATAGCCTAATTTTTTTCAAAACTTTCGGAGACGCCCCTGTGCATATTGGACGGAAGAAGAGACGAAGAAGAGGAAAGCAAAGCGGGAATAGTGGGATGGAGAAGAGGGGAAACACCATCACATCCTCTTTGGTACCATAGGGTGCATGGTGAAGTCACACACTAGACAGACGAGGCTCGAGAGGTATGACTCCCCTCACCCATTAAGTTCTAAAAGCTTCTTGTATTTTTTAACATCTAACTACTACTTTAACTTTGCGTTTGCAAAAATTCAAATTGTGAAAATTGAAATCACATAAACAAATCTAGATCCGAAGATAGTACACAACGTTTTCATATATAATAACTAGTTTAAGATCCCGTATGTTACACGAGCTGTATAAAGAAAATACTTCTATAATTCTATTGATATTGATTTGACAAAATTACACATAAATGTATATGATACTATACTCACAATTGGTTCTCGTATTATGATTATTAACATATTTTAACGCCCCTTACTCTTAAACACGAAGTTGCTTCTCATTAACGAATAAATATGAAAAAAATCACAGGTCGTTTTATATAATATATTTTGCTTTATATAATATATAATTATTCATTTTATAATAAAACGAAATTCAGCATTAAAAATGGGAAATACAATATAAAAGTTATTTTTGTTCTTTATTATTTCTGTTTTATATGAAACTTGAAGTCTTAAATCGAAGACCTTTAAATCTAAGTGTACCTAAAGGCTTTTGCCCTTGTTAATGGGTCATCAACCTCATTGGTAAGTAACAAACATATAAGCAATCTATAAATCTCTAATATTTCTTTATGCATCACATTTGTTGTCTTATTTGTAACATTTTTTATTTTTTGTCGAATATTAGTAACTTGACTTTGTGTCTTCTTTTTATTCCTGATAGTGTCACTTACAAATGTCATGAGCAAAAACCGATTCTGTTAAGTACAATCAAACCTTTGATAGTGACTATCTTTGACTTTTATTAATAATCATTTGTTAAACATCAAATTGTTGTTTATTTATAAGATATGCAAATATTTTAAATATGGAAATGATCTTTAGTTATCATTCAAGGTTTCATTAAAAATACATAATAACAATACACAAAAGGTAATAATTATTATATTAATTTATTTAAACAAAAAAGCAATTTAAACTATATTGATTGCGTAAAATATATATTATAATTTTTACAAGTGTGTTTATATAAGTTGCAATTATATATTATATTTTAAACGGTCATTGTATTTATTAAGATTTGAGATTTGCAATCACATTCAAAAGGAAATGATCTACACAAAAAGAAAAGTCTAATTACTTTAAAGTTTGTAAGAAAAGAAAAGCAACAAAAGTTTTATGTGTTCCATCCTAAAGCAAAACAACAAGGAGTATAATATTGACACATAACAATTAATGGCTTAAGAGAAAGCCATGTGGTCTAAGATGGTTTTAATTTATTATAATTTATAGACTAGAGTAAAGATCCCATACAAACTAACTTATCATACAAAATGTACAAATGACATAGAAAAGTAAAAAAAACGCGGTGACATTTTCGTAATTATTTTACTCGTAATTACCCTCAAAGTTCAAAATTACCCTACAAGATCATTTGTAAAATAATTATGATACTTTACAGAATTACCATACGAGATCAAAATTCCTCTAGAAGATCATTTTACAAAATTATCCTACAAGATCAAAATTACCATACAAGATCATTTGTAGAGTAATTTTAATAATTATCATACGAGTAAAATAAATATGAAAATACCACCAAGTTTTTTTTACTTTTCCTCTCCTAATCGATATTATGGACATAACACGTTCCTCAGCCTCATAAACTTTCCTTTGATCATCAGGCCATAATACTCATACTTTTACTCGGTAAATCACAAGTCCTTTCCGTGATGCATATACACATTCTCTCATCAATAGAATTCAAATGCCGTTTAAAAACTCTCTTTCCATTTCAGATACTAGATACTGAGAAGTAGACGAAAACATCGGTGATTTGTTTGAAAAACTGAGAAACTTTATCCAAACTTTATGCGAATACAAAATTCACGTTCCTGATTTTTATTTTTTATTTTTTCAAGTAAGTCATAGCGTGTTTCACTTCTTTCACTTTAAGTGGTAGCCTACAAACTTCTTAAAAGTTCATGTAACCTGGACCAATTTTTAAGAGCACTCTAAAAACGTATCCTAGAGTAACGATGTTAGCCCGAACTTACACACTATGATCACTGCCGAAAACAATTATCTGAAACTGACCCGATTATTGAACAATCTCAAAATAAAGTCTTCAAATGAACTTGGCCCAAAGATATTAGACTAGACAACAATAGCCTCACAATATAGACTCAGCCAGCCACTGATTATCGTTCGACAATAATACACATAGATTCAAAATAAATATTTTTCTTGTTGAATTTTAAAATCAAGTTTGGTTTCCGTGCATTGTTTTCCATGCCGGTCACAGTTGTTCGTTTTAGGAGTTAGGATAATGACATGATCATACACAATGTCAAAATTCGTTGGCTAATATAAATTGATTTGTTTTATTGATGTGCTAAAAGTAGTTGAATTAAAAACAACTAAATTAAACTAAATCTAGACTCAAAGTAATACTCTAGACTCGCTAAGACCCACTAAACTACTAACCGACAAGTGTACCAATCGACTCTAGTATAGCTAAGTAAGTCCGGATATCGAACCCACGAGACTCTATTAATTACGTTAACGACTCTATCTAGACTACTACTGACACGAACTTACTAATTGTTTGATTGTTTGAGGGGGGGGGGGTTACTAAAAATCCTAAGAAACTAATTAAATTAAACTTAACTAAATTAACTAGGTAAACTAGAGACTACGATTTACTTTGGACTTTACACAGACAACGGAAACACTACCTAGACTCGAATCCTGGTTGCTTTTAGTTATGGACTTTATTTGAAAACTGATTATTATGGACCGGGATCTTAAAATTCTAAACCTCCCGAGTTACCAACTAAGCCTCCTAACCCTTCTCAAGTGTATGTTATGGCACCCTAAGGCTGTTATGGACACCGGTAAATTAGACTCCCTTTCAAGACCTCTAATGATTTATGAAAGTACCCTTCAAAACTCTCTCCTTTTCAGGACTCAAGTCAAGGGTAAATTTGGGTTCTCAACTAGACTTGTTAGACAGCAGCTAATAGGTTTACTTCCTAAGAAGGTCCCACCTAACGATTTAATCGCTTAGACCTAACAATAACCTCGCACCTTTCAGCTATTAAGGATTACTAGAACACTTGATTTTATAAGATTACCGAATATTACTTCTAAGGTCTATTACGTATTCAACCCTAAAGATTCACGATTTATTATGTGATATAGACGCTCACAAAAATCTAGGACCGTCACCAAGAATTATGCAAAGCAATAAACAATATTCAAACACAATCAAGCATGCATACACATCTAGTTAATAATCAAATAGCGTACAATTCATAAATAAATCCATAAATATCATAAATTAATTATAAAACCCAAACTTTATACAACCATTCATCTTTTCTAGGTAGTACAATAAACTTAGCCAATCAAAGTCATGAAAACCAACATAAATAAAGTATTTTTAAGGAAACAGAACATGGTAAAGAGAAAGAACCAAAAGTGAAGACACCCGAACGATAAGATGGCGACCCGAATGATTCTCTGAACTTCCAACCTTCAACCGGCAGCTCCGAATGCACAAAAATGCTTGCAATAATGCTCCAAGTTCGCCCAAAAGATTGCTAATTGATAATTTAGGGTTTATGGGATCATTAAAGATGTTTTTATATGAATTTCAGCTCAAACTTGATCTAGCTCGAAGATCTCTGACGACAACACCCTCTCGCAGGTGGCAAGAGGGTTCTTCCTACCCAGTCGTGGCCCGCGACCGCACTTCTGACGTCAGTAATTCTATCAGCCTCTCACGGGTGGCGAGAGGCATCCTTTTTCCTTTCGCGGCCTGCCAGGAGCTAATTTTTCAGCATTTCTAACTCGTTTCAGCTCCCGAGCCTTCCAACACGTTCCAGGACTTGACTTTAACATATTTTAACTCGTTTCTTGCACTTTCCAGCTGTTTTAAATGCCATAGACCTGCAAAACGCAATTGGATCAACAGTACATCTATTCTAACGAAAACTAAACTAAAACTAACGAAAACTATACAAACTATACACGATAAACTAATGTATTTTGCAATACATCAAATATCCCCACAATTACTCTTTTTTCGTCCTCGAAGAAGAATCTATGCAAAATGGAATCAGAGACGAATAAACACTCGGGTCAAAAATATAAATTACTTATTAAAATCAAAACTTGTGTTAGCCCCGATTGCAAGTATACTTGTCCTCTTAAACCCAAACCGGTTCCAAGCCCTTATAATGCAATTTAGTTCAAGTGAGGTCAATCTACCTAGGGTCTCATGCTAGAAGCCACAGTACATCTAATCCCACCTCAAGCTTATAGAACAAAGGGAACGAACAATTTACCCAATTCCCAACCATTTTATACCAAAATTCAAAGAATTTAGAATCAAATTTTTTCTTCTCTTTTCTTTCTTTTGAGCATTCGACTTTGTCTCACCTAACCAAGAGGTTGTCTGAACCAGAGTCACCATCTCGAGAGCGACAACTTAGGCGTCGGTAAATTTTGCAATTTTTTTATTTCCTTTCAACCATCCTAGAGGCAGTCTAAGTCAGAGTCACCATCCCCAACGAAGACTATGTTGGCCTGGCCTACTTTTTCTAATTCAACTCACTTATTCTATTTTTTCCATGATAAAAAATTCTAGAAATTTTAGCTTATAACGGCATTCTTTATACTATTTTCGGCGGTTTCGACTTCCCATTTTTCCTAGATGAGTACCCACTAGTAAACCGACAATTAGGTATATTAAGATCAAAGAAACCTAGAACCAAGTCGAGCCTACCCGCATATCCCAAACTAGACACAAGCTCGACTACTTTATTCTCATATATTATTTGAACCTGAACAATTATCCATCTTTTCTATCATTTTTCGTTCTTATTTGCAAACATTTTATTCAAAAGACATTTTTCAATTTTTTTTTTGTTTTGGATTTTTGGATTTTTTAATTTTTGTATTTTTCAAATTTTTATGACTCAAACTAACACTATAACTATGTATCCCATCCCCACACTTAAAGATTGCATTGTCCCTAATGCAAGAACGAGAATACGACTCAACCTAACTACTAAAAAGATAAAAACTAAATAAATAAAAACTATATACAAGTGAAACGACTTAGCTGAATATGCGAGACTGTCAGTGTGCCAGTCAATTCCACATATGCCCTCCACTCCGAATACGCTCAGCAAACAATTCCTAACTCTCGGTCACGCAAACGGAGGCGACAAACCAACACCATACATATCACAACCAAAATAAACATACCAACAAAGCATACAATAGAGAAAAGTGTTCCAAACATCCAACATAACCATCAAACCATCAACCACCCCAACCCAACCTACCAAGTAACAAAGTATTCAAAAGTTAGGAGTACAGACCAGATCAGATAAAAACAACATAAAAAGAAAAATAAAAGATACTACATAAGCTCCTGCTGCAACCATCTCCAATCACTTCTCATCATTCGACTCCTCAGACTGCTGGTAAACCTGATACGGCTCCACCCCCTGCATACCACTGGGTCCTGCCTGCTGCTGCCTGAAGAAAGGAGGAACACCCAAACGTAAACCCTCCATCATATACCTCATACCATCCTCCAACCTCTACTGACCCTGCCTAACCCCACCGAACTGCTCATCAACATTGCCCCGTAAATCCCCGAAATTCGTCTCCATCCTATCATATAAAGAATCCAAAGTAAGTGGATCGGGTCGTGGCTCTCTCAGCAGGTACTGCCTGGCAGGTATCTCCTGACGAGTCATCTGCCTCTGATAAAGTGGAGGTATAGCAGACTGCATAGCTGCAACGACATCAGAACTTGGTGGAGGCTGAACCTGTGGTCCCTGGCGAATATGGTCCCATGTTGGTGGATCGGTATATGTCAAAATCCCTGCAGACTGAAGATCTGCAACCCTCATCAAACAAGGCGTTGGCCCCTCTCTCATCCTATCCGCAGGGTATCACCCAAACACTCCCAAACTCTCCGCTAACCATGTAACATAAGACCCACAATATATCCTAGCCGCTGAACCACCTCTCCACAATCTCCTCATCGACCAAGCAAAAATAGTAGCCAAGTTGGCGGGTCGCTGCTCGACCATGCACATTAAACAGAAAAGGCTAACCTGGTTAACCTTGTTATCCCCCTGCCCTCTACAAACTAAAGTGGCTGCCAAGATCTTGTGAATAAACCTATAGACTGGATCAGTAATGTCACTAGCAACCATATTGTTCGAATATGGTGCCTGCGAAATCGTACTCCAAAACCTGACCAACTCGCCCACATGAACATTGTGGGATGCTGTTTCTTGCAAACTCGTAGGAAACTCGGGTGACTGTACCTCCTCGGGTGTATAAAACTAAGTAGCCACTGCAAACTATGGAATGGTCATCTCGTATGACTGCCTACCCAAAGGAAAGAACACTGCATCCTTCTCATTAAAGTTCCCTTGCTTGTATTCAAAAGTGGAGTGGAACTCCAAAGTGATTTCCCTGTATTGCCTCACATCACAATCTAAAACTCTCCTAAACTTTGCACCCAAAAACTGCTCAACCCTAGCTCTCGCTCCCAAACGCTCCAACAAACCCCAATCAATCCTCCTAAATGGTAGCAGATCTACCGAAATAAGAGTAGCCAACCGTTGGCTTTCACCCGAATCAAGCTCAAACTGCAAAAGCGGGCTATCTCGAATCCTTGTACTTTGACCATGAGGAATCCACGGTCCAGTATACTCTACCACCCTAACATACTCTGGTTGCACCGGTTCCTGTTGGACTGGTTCCTGTGAGCGAGTGGTTGGTCCTCTCTTCCTACCTTTTCTGCTTGAGGAACCTTCACATGACATTCTGCAAAACAATTCAATTTCGACAAGACAAAGCAAAGCAGATTATTAGTCACAAACTATTTTTGGTATTTTTAAATTTTAAATTTTTTTGGATTTTTATGAAATTTTTTAAGAAATTGAAAAAACCATATAGCATTTCATTCGCGGTTGAAACCGAAAAAATAAAGTGAAATAAAAAATCGGATTACCGTTTACAAAAGCATAAGTTATAAAAAACCTCGCCCAAATGGAGATTGAGTACGGGCGAAGTGTTTTGTACCTGTACGTGCATATAAGTAAACCCAAGACCAAACTAGACCTAAAACTAAATGACTCAAAATACAAGACTTAATGTACACTACCCCCTTCCGGCACTTTAATTGTCCTCAATTAAATCCCAAGTGCTAAAAACAACTAAATTTGAGTGTCAAATGGATTAAAGTTAAAAACTTTATGGTGTAAGTAGCGAAACCGGGTTAAAATTCTGATACAAAACTCAATTTCATCTAAAAAATTACCCACCCGAATCCCCACACTCAAGTTTTACCAAACCCTAGACCATGGTAGCACAAACATACGTATAGCACACCAAACCGAGCCACCCGCAACCTGCATTCAACTGAACTACCCAAACCAAACCACCTGCAACCTCAAACTACCACTAACCATGGCAAAACACAAGACTAAACCAAGACCTATCACTAAATCTAACTCCAATCTAATTAAAAACTGAAATAAAGAACCTCAATGTACAAGAAAGAACAAGAAAACATACCTTGAAGACGAGCTAGACAAGAGAAACTAGAAGAATTCGGTTAGAAACTTGAAAACCCCTTAAAATCCCGTGTTCGTGGTGAAAGCTTGAAGCTTTATGGTGGAAACCGGTAGTGTAATGGTTGGGGGTGAAATAGGGGTGAAAGTTTGGGTGAAAATGGCTGATTTGTGGTGGTAATGGTGGTGGAAAAGTGATTGTCGGCGGAATGAAGATGAAGGAACTAGGTTAAAAATGGTGATATTTGGGGAATAAAATGTTCTGGGCTGCAGATAAGGGCTCTCGCGAGACACATGAGGATTCCTCTCGCGCCCCGCGACCGAGAAAATGACGTCAGTGGTATTAAGGCTATGGCGGGCCGCGACAGGGAGAGCCTAGGCTCTTGCGCCCCGCTAGAAGCCAATTTCAACATAAAGTTTTGTTTATTTTCCAGTTTCATGCTTTAGAAAAAAATTCAATTCACCCAAATCATCCCGAAAACCAACTCCAAAAATTTTCTAACACTGGGACTTACCTGGAACCTCGTTTTCTCGTCAAATCTCGCACATCCTCGGCTACGAATTCCTGCAATTGACTCAAAAACACAAAACAAAGATCGACAAACTACCAAAAACAACCGTTATCTACAAAAAATAATAAAAAATAAACGATGATACAACCGGTACAAACTCTACACTTGAGCTTTCACTCAAGATTCTAAACGGTGGTGTTTGGCATGCCTTCGAGAGGAGTTACCTCCCTCTCGGTCTCGTCTATTGGGCCACCTAAATAGTGCTTCCATCGATGGCCATTCACCTTCCATGACCCTCTAGTAGCTTCGTCGTACAACTCAATTGCACCATGCGGGAACACCTCCTTCACAACATAAGGTCCCTTCCATTTCGATTTCAACTTTCTGGGAAACAACTTAAACCTCGAATTGTAAAGAAGCACTTTATCACCCGTTCTAAATTCCTTCAACCCCTTAAGTCTCCTATCATGAAACGCTTTCGTTTTCTCTTTGATACTCCACGAACGCTCATATGCCACATCTCTAAGGGCCTCTAACTCATGAATTTGGAAGAACCTTTTCCTAGCCGCTTCAGTCAAATCTAAATTGACGGCTTTAAGAGCCCAAAGATGGCATGGTTCCTAAGGGTGTTTTGTAGGCTGTACGAAATTCCCACAAAGCATCATCGAGTTTATCTGAGAGGTCCATTGTAAGGATCGTTCGGGTCCTAATTTGGCAAACCTAAGGTAAACGTGCGGAATCCGTTTGCATAGGCGACATTGTAGACAAGTTTGTTACTGATTAATCACTGTTTCATTAATGTATAGACATTACAGATCCTGGAAACACTTGGACAGAGCTTCGCCGTCCAAGTTACAAAATCCCTGAATCTTACAAATGAGAACACAAGTCACATATTTATAGGAGAACAAGTTCGCCTGGAATGTGCCTTGGACAAGTTCGGGCGAACTTGTTCATGTACACTACAAGTTCGGGCGAACTTGTCTCTCAACATACATAAACTTAACGTTTTACTCCTAAACACAGATTCGACGTAATACGATGACGTCGGCCACAGACATATGTATCAACAGACTCCCCCTTGGATGTTGCCGTAGTCATCAATATTCAATTAAGTTCCAGAGTCTTTAAATTCTCTTGATCTTTATTTCTTTAATAAGTTTAGCTTCCTTGTTCTTCATATCTTCTTCAATCCTATTCTCTTTTCTTGAGCTTGCCTTGATAAAACTTTAATCACCCTGCTCCCCCTTGCTTTGAGCTTTCTGGTATCTTCAATCAACGTGTTTTATCCAGCTCCCCTTTTAAAATCTACTTCCTGTTTCAAAGATCCTCATCCATTCAAATAAAACATTTCAGATTCAAACTTTTGAAATTTCTAAACACAATCATTACAAATTTTAATATTCTCATCAGTTTTAAACCCTCTCAGTTAATCAAGTCCAAATTAATGACCTTGAATATCTGATTTATGTATCAAGTTCAACTTAATGATCTTGATTAAACATTTTGATACTAAACTGACGCATTTATTCAAATGTAAGTTTCAAATTAATGAACTTTTAAACTTTTCAGATCAATTTTCAAAAGTTTTAGATTTTGTTCAACAATTCTAGATTTTGAAAATCAGCTTTTCATCATTAGATCGAAACTAAAAGATAATATAATATTTTTGTTTTATGAAAAGAATAACAAACACTAACTATGTACAAACATATTTACATGCATATTTTTGTTGAGTTTGTGTTAAAGGATCATATCAGTTTTCAAAGATAAATCACCAGTACCGTTGACCTTATGATGACTTTAAGTTCTAAACTCGTTTACCTAGATTGTCGATATGTTTATCCTTTTAAACTTTGACACATTTGTCAATTGTTCCAAGATATGTTAAGTAAGATTTGTGAAACTTGACTTAACTATGGTTCCCATCTCAGAATATACTCCCGTATCAAGATTCTCTAGATTTCATAGCGTAATTGATATATGTAAATGGGTTATGCGAGACCTAGAGAGCTCAGGTTAGTACCACCGTACATACAAAGAGATGAAGGCTCGACTTTAAGGTGTGTTCCAATTAATAAATCTTTTAAGCACTGCAAAAGATTAGAACTTTCGATTCTTTTCAATTTTACATGCAGTTTTAGGGTTTATAGCAAAAGCATTATAGAAGTTCTAGGCTATTGCTTCCGCAAAATCAGAAGAACTTGTATAATACCCCAGATATCAATCATCTATAAAGACCTCGTATCTCAGAATCAGGAAATCTCTCAAACGAAATTTCGGAGTACTAAGTCCATATATATGAGAGATGTTAATTCACATTTTTAAGCATTTGTAAAATTTAGTTTATATCCCAGAAACAATTTATTGAATGTGTAAAGTCTATCGACACATCCACAGTAAGACTTGTTTATCACTTTTTAAACTTTACAATTCTTTAGCATACTGTGATAGTCCACTGGTGTACTATCATTTCCTTTTTACACACAACTCTTTTTGACTTTTTAAATATTTTTGAACGTTTTGTTTTTAATATGTTTTTGGATTTTCTGAAATTTTTTTTCTCCCCCTAAAGTTTAAAAACATATTTTTGTAATTTTTATTTATAGAAAAACATTGACCAACTGATGAGAATCACTTCAATTCTCCATCCATTACTACTTCACAAATTTCTTTTTAACACACTCCCCTCATGATGACAAAAACCTTGACATTTTCGTTATTATAACAATTTACTGAACATGAGTTTTGTCTTGTTCAACAATAAGGGTTCTGTGAAAATTTTCAAAATTTTCTTCAAAATTAATTTTGACTTTCTTTTCACAATCAGGTTTATTTGGACTTTCTCAAGTTTTGAAAAGTTCTCTAAACTTTCAATTTTCACTGATTGTGTAAATCCTTTTTCTTTTACCAACCATGTTTGATTTTTCTGAAAAAGTTTTCTTGAAATACAATGTAGAAACTTTTTGTTTATTACTATTCGAGGATTCACCAGTTTCAAAATTTAAAAACTTAGTAATAATTGGTTTCACTTTGTTTGTAGTTTCTATACATTGTTTCAAAACCTGAGTTGGTATTTTCAATATGATCAAGTTTCGAATTAATTTGTAAACATTTTCTAGCAATGTGTCCCTTTATCCCACATTTGTGACACAAAACCTGTTATCATATCGATCTTTTCTATCAAACCATACACTCAAATCATAACATTGATTTGATGTGTGGTAACCATTTTTCCTGTTTCTTCTATAAACATGATTTGATGTTGAAGCGCTGCGGTCCGAACTGCACCACTTATTTTCAAATTTTTGTAAGTTTTGATTTTCAAATTGTTTTGAATTTTTATAATGATTGGATGATCGTACCGATGAACTTTTATTTTTCTTTTGAAATTTTTTAGAATTTAGCATTGTTTTTCTTTTTGTTTTCGTTCTCCATTCTGCTTAGAAGGTTTTTGCGTTGAGCATTCACCTTTTTCAGTAGATTTTAGAACAGTTTCTTGAAAATTTTCTTTTAGTATTAAAAATATTTGATTTCTATCATTTTTAGCTCTTTCATCATCGGTATCATAATCACAATCCTCAATTATGACATTGTCATAATTTGTGACACTGTCACTTATTGGAATTTCTGTTTTTATTCTCATTGATCGGTTTTGGACATATTGATCGAGAATCAATGACGAAGTCACAAAACCTTTCAAATTCTTTTCTGAATCAACAACTTTATTTTCAGCATTCTCAACATCTTGTTCAAGTTTCCTGATTTTTTCAAGATGCGAGTTTATTATACTTTGTTTTTCAAAATCATTTTTATTTAAAATAGAAGTTTCATTTTCTAAAATTTTTATTCTATTTTCAAAAATCTTTTCATTTTCTTTTAATTAATGTCAAACTCTCAAGATTATTCAAGAGTTTGACATTATCTGCCAGATAGTCAGTCAGATCTACATCATAAACTGGGCAGATTGGTTTAAAACTTGAAGGCTCATTTGCAGACGTACTTAAAAATTGTGCTTCACAGTTCTTAGCTACTATACTCCCTTCTCTCTTCAGCTGAACATTCCCTTGATTACTGACAAGATCAGACTTCTTTAGTAAGTCCACTTCATATCCCTCTAATTTGTCAATGAAGGTAGAAAGCTTGAAAAATTCCCAGCTCGGACTTTCCTTTAACACCATTAAGTACGTTGTCCATTCACCCTCCGGAAGAGCATCAACCAATTTGTCAGTATACTCTGCTTCTGTCTTATCAAGACCATGCCTTCTCATCTGCACTTTCAAATGACAAAATCGCTCTATCATTTGTTTCATTGACTCGCCTCTCAGCATTGTGAAGATGTCAAACTCTTAATCATCTCAACACTATCCAAATATTTAGCACGTAGAGCATTCCACAACTTCTATGCTGTATCACATTCTAGTAGCAGAATCAAGATATCTTCATTTATCGATTGATGTAACAAGGTTATCATCTTCTTCTCATAGGCATACGCATCATTCAGTTTAGGTGTAAGCTTTGATACTGCAAGAATAACTCCATGTTCTCAACTGGCCATTTAAATCCAGTTTGGACGGCAACCCAACTGTTGAAGAAATTTGCTCGTACCCAGTTCTCGAATTTTACTTTCCAGTCTTCATATTCGTTCATACTCATCAACTTTGGTGGCTTCACGGACCCCATTTCGTTTTCCAAATTTATCTGTCGTTCAAAAAACACTTGAAAAATGATTAGCAAACAGACAATTTTAGTAAAATTTGACTTTTTAATCGACAATATTAACGTATCGGTTTGCTAAAAGCGTTTAAAATTTTTCGGAAACTATTTTTACCAGATTAGAGCTTTAAAATCGTCTCGTCGATACGAATCTAATGATATATAATGTCCGAGATGTTTTTCGGAATTTTCATGCCTTTTTTTGTGGAAACCTTTGTACAAGTTCGGGCGAACTTTTAACAGCTTATGAAAATCAGCTACTTAACAAGTTTGGGTTAACTTGTATAAACTTTGCAGAAGATTTCACTTTGAAACAAGTTCGGGCGAACTTGTGATGTTTTTCAAGAAAATTTAGCCAAGTTCGGGGGAACTTGTGCTTAATTTCAACAAAAACCAGTCAAGTTCGGACGAACTTAATGAAAATTCTTGAAAAACTTGTCAAGTTCGGGCGAACTTGATAAAAAATCACACAAAATGTGATAATTTCAGTCAAGTCGGGCGAACTTGATCATAAGTTCGTTCAAAATGATGTTTTCAAACATGATTTTTTCAACTTTTCGACATGAATTCGTTTGTTTTAAGCTCTGATCTTTTCAAGGGTTTTATTATTATGGATTTTAAGTATTATACTTGAAAATCAGTCCATTTTGTCCGTAAAATGTCCAAGAAAAGTTAAAAATGAAAGAAATGAGTAGAAGATGTGAAGTTCTATGTCCAATGTCTTCAAATTAGGCCAATCCTACTCTGATACCAATTGAGAGGTCCGTTGTACGTATAGTTCGGGTCCTAATTTGGCAAACATAAGGTAAACGTGCGGAATCCGTTTGCATAGGCGACATTGTAGACAAGTTTGTTACTGATTAATCACTGTTTCATTAATGTATAGACGTTACAGATCCTGGAAAAACACTTGGACAGAGCTTCGCCGTCCAAGTTACAAAATCTATGAATCTTACAAATAAGAACACAAGTCACATATTTATAGGAGAACAAGTTCGCTTGGAATATGTCTTTGACAAGTTCGGGCGAACTTGTCCTTCACAGGACAAGTTCGGGCGAACTTGTTCATGTACACTACAAGTTCAGGCGAACTTGTCTCTCAACATACATAAACTTAATGTTTTACTCCTAAAAAAGACTCGACGTAATACGATGACGTAGGCAACAGGCATATGCATCAACATTATCCGACCAATCCTTACGACTTTTTCCGACCGTTTTCTCCAATATCCTTTTCACTCCCTTATTCGCATTCTCAACTTGACCGTTCGTTTGTGGATGGTACGTGATGTGTGCAAAAAGCAACATATAAATTACATCAAATAAGGCATAAAACTAACCCTTTTTAGTACTAATGTTGGGAAACGCACGTTTCCCTGTTCCTTTTGTATTTTCAGGATAAAAAGAGTTTAATAGAATAAAAGAAGCTAATAAGCAGCCAAAACCAACATAAATACGAAAAGAAGAAATAACGAGCCATGCCCGATCCCTCAGCAACACCCCAAAGACAAAAACAAGATAACAGAAGATGACCACGGGGCCGTTCCCAGCCGAACACAGGGCGTGGTCAGACCTTGCACTTCAAGACAAAACATGCAGAAGCTTCTACACCCACCACAGGGCCGTGCCCAGACCAACATGGGGTGTGGTCAACGATTAGATTTGCAGAATCTAGATAGTACAGCGAACAGTTGACCACGGGGCCGTGCCCAGAGGTCACGGGGTCGTGTGGGGCCCTCTATTGTTAGATGCAATAAATGAAGGAAGAGAAGATGGTTGGCCACAGGCTGTGCCCACTGGACACGGGGCCGTGGCCGGGCTACTGTTTTGGACTATAAATAGGGGTGCTTGGTTCACTTAAAAGGCATCCCTTGGCAAACCACTTCTCTCTCACTTTGCCATCACTCAACCACCACTACAACACCAACACCCACAACCATCATCCATCTTTCATCTTTAGAGTGTGTAGTAGTCTCGGGATCCAAGATTAATTTTAAGGGTTTTTGTCAAACAAAGGAAATGCTTGGCTAATCTCTTACATCACTTGGTGAAGACAAGTATTTAATGTATTACTTTTGATTTTTAATCTTTTGGCACTTTTTGATTGGGTATGTATTAATGACTTTAATAACTAGTTTCTTATGTTGGAAGTGAATTTTCCTAACCATTTCTTCATGATGTCATTGATTTACTTATTCGTGTCTTTACAGTCTATATAAAGCGCGTTAACTACTTGGAAGAGGGTGAGAAGGGTGGTTTGGTAGAGTTCTTGTCTCGTTCAGTGTATGGATCCTACGAGGACTTGGTTCAAGCTTACTACGACCTCCTTCAATGCCCCAAAGGTATTGGATGGCGGGGGTGCGAATAGCTTGAACCCCTCATATGTAAACTACTATTAATATTTTAAATCGGCTACTTGGGATTGTATCCCTGCTGACTCAAATCACTTAGCCGAGGTTAAAGTCACCTTCAAAAGAGGGGCCTACCACTTTTCGTATTAATAACTTATTTAATTATCTTCCAATATTCCGACCCTTTGGGATTGTATCCCTGCTGACTCAAACCACCGGGTTAAGGGTAAACGTCACCTTCAAAAGAGGGGCCTGCTACTATTACTAAGATAATCTCTTAAGAAGTTCGAAAGTGCGAAAATCATCAAAGGATACACTAAAGATGAGTTGGATCCAAGTGATTCTATCTTGTCTAACTGTTTTTCATTTTATTTATCTTTTTATTAATTTTTTTTCTGTTATGTTTAAAACCTTTTATCAAAAATTTAGATTGATTAAACGTTGACGATAAACCGGTACTAAAAGCTCTTGTGTCCTTGGACGACCTCGGTATCTTACCAACACTATATTACGCTCGCGATGGGTGCACTTGCCCAAGTGTGTGTTTAGTGTTAGTACAATATCGTGTTTTATAAATTTAAAACTTGAATAATGCGTAAAAAGGGCTCAAAATATTAGTAAAAATATAATACGCTCATCACACACCAAGTTTTTGGCGCCGTTGCCGGGGACACAAGGATTTTAAGATAGCTTAAAATTGACGGCCTAATCATTTTTCAAAACCTTTTCTATAACTGCGCACTCGTTTTCTTTGTTTTAGGAATTTTTAGTTTTACAGTAAACTGGACACGGGGCCGTGCTCACTGAACACGCCCCCGTGCTGCAGGTGACCAGAAACAATTTAAAAACGCCCAGATATAGAATCTGACCATGGGCCGTGCCCACTGGACACGGGCCGTGGTGAGCTTCTGTTTCTGTCTCCAATTTTTGTTTTCTGGTCCCGAGACTCTGTAATCTGCTGAATATTTTCTCATGGATCAATATTCAGGAGATTACACTCACTACTACATAGAGTATGATTATGAGGAAGAATACTGTACCATTTGCGGAAATTCCCACTCGGTACAATATTGTGACCTCTTCCAACCATTCGCCTCATATACTTATTATGAGGAACGAAGGTTTGAACTCCCAAAATCAAACTTTGATTGAGACACTTACCCTTCTCAACAAGACACACCGTCGACAATCCTTCTCGAAGCCAAAAGAATTATAGAAATTCTCAAACTCTTGACCGTTTAATAAAAGAATCCCAAGAAAGGGAAGAGGCTGTTTATACTAAGGAGGTACTAATCGAAGAAGTAAAAATGGAAGAACAAATAAGTGAAAAACCAACGAATGAGCCAAACAAAGAAGAAGGTAAGTCCGAGAATGATAACTTTGAAAAATGAGTCAAATTTTCAAGAAATTAACATTTTGTCACCTTCCTTTGAAAATCATTGTTTGGTACCAACTCATGCTAATTTTTTAAAAGAGTTAAACACCAACACTAAAATCGACGAAATGGTTAACATTAAATTAATAAATGATCAAAATACGCTACTAAAAGATGAACAATTTGAAATTAACATAACACCGGTTCCATGTTTCTTTCAAAACAACTTTATTAGTAATATCACAATCGAAAAAGATCTTTGTGTTAACATAATGCCTAACTATATTTTCGAAAAATTAAATATTAGTGATTTTTCTCCACTTCAAATCCCCATTTTTCTATCTAATCGGAAGATGATAACGTCAAAGGGAGTAGTTGAGGATGTGTTGGTACAAACAAAGCAAACGGTAGTCCCAACCGACTTCATCATTCTTGATGACGCTCCACTTATTTTGGGACGACCTTTTGTGAAAACCCATCAAGCATTGATTAACCGGAAGCAAAACAACCTACAATTCAATTAGGGGCTGACAAAAGTATGTCAATCTTGACCAATCCATGAAATACCCATTCGGCAATGACGCCCCCTTAATTGAAGATGAAGATGAACAACCCGATACGGAGGAAGAACTCGACCAATTTGTCCAAGAAGAGGACGCCGTTGAACAAGCCTTTTTGGTCCTCGACCAAGAGCAACCAAATAAGGAGTCTCATAAGGACCCACCACTTGAGCTCAAAGAGCTCTCAAAAGGTTTGGAATATGCTTTTCTAGACAAGCATGGTAAATTACCGGTAATTATTTCCTCAAAGTTAACTAGTCTAGAAAAAGAAAAACTAATTTCACTTTTTAAAAAACACAAAAATGCGATTGCATGGAAGCTTGTAGATATAAAAGGAATAATTCCTTCCATGTGCACGCACAAAATTTTAATGGAAGATGACTACAAATCAGTAATACAACCACAACTTAGAGTAAATCCAAATGTTCAAGAAGTAGTTAAAAACGAAGTCATCAAGCTACTTGATGCCAGACTCATTTACCCAATTTCCGATAGCCCTTGGGTGAGTCCCGTTCAAGTAGTTCCCGAAAAGGGAGGTATGGCGGTGGTAACCAATGAAAAAAATGAATTAATACCAACAAGGACCATCACCGGATGGAGAGTTTGCATAGACTATCGTCGATTAAATGAAGCAACAAGGAAAAACCACTTCCCTTTACCTTTCATTGATCAAATGTTAGAAAGATAATCCGGTCATTTTACTGTTTTACTTTCAAATACCGATAGCTCCAGAAGACCAAGAAAAAACAACTTTTAAATGTCTCTATGGAGCTTTCGATTATCGACGCATGCCTTTTGGCCTATGTAATGCCCCTGCAACCTTCCAACGTTGCATGGTGGCCATTTTCCATGATATGATAGAAAAAACCATGGAAGTTTTCATGGATGGCTTTTCTATCTTTGGAAATTCATATGACCAATGCATCGATAACCTTGATCGAATGCTATCCCGATGTAAGGAAACTAACCTCGCCCTTAATTGGGAAAAATGTCATTTCATGGTAACAGAGGGAATAATACTCGGTCACAAATCTCAAGCGAAGGAATGGAGGTTGATCGAGCTAAGATTGACACCATCTCTTGATTACCACCTCCATCCTCCATTAGAGCCATAAGAATTTTCTTAGGTCATGCCGGATTTTATAGACGATTCGTTCTTGTTCCTATTAACAAAACATCCCCTTTTCTTCACTCTTTCGGAACCGGTACAGAAATGGGTGCTTTTTCTACGTTGTTTACCTTAGTTACTGGAGGGGTTTCGGGGACTTTTCGAAAATTTCAAGACCACTGTTGGGATTGAACCTTTGGAAAGGAACAAATGATACAAAGTCAAAACACACCATTCGAGCTTTGGTCCAGCTATCCGAGGTTTCTATCCTCTGATAGGCTTTACTAATCTCACTGATACCTATCCTCTTACAGAAGAAATTCCCATCCGCTGATAGAGCATTACAAGGACAGAGGATAGCAAGCAGTGCATAGTCTAGTTTTAGTTTAAATCAATGTAACAGTGCTATGCATTGATAGCTTTAGTCTAGCAGTGTTTGTAGTTAGTTACGTTTGTTAGCTGTCACTATCAACCATGACGTCATTGTAAGACGATCAGTGGTTAGATAGTTAGTAAAAATAGGCGCTCAATGTAACAGTTTTAGTCGTGTTCTTAAAAAGATCAATTTCGCATATCTTCTTCATTTCTTACTATCAAGCGATCCTTATTGGGCTAAGGGGAGTTTGTGAATCACTTGCAATAGTTTAATTACTTAAAAGCAAGTTGGTGATGAAAACGAACGACCAATTGATTTTTGTAAAAGTTTTCCATTAATCCGATGCACTTAGTCTCTGTTTTAAATCATTTTCCATTATTTGAAACAAAAACAACAATCAATTCAAACTTAGATCCTGACAATGGGTATCAGAGCTTGGTCAATCAATTTTGATTCAAACATCAAACTGATTTGAACAGATCAGCTCTTTGTTGCTAATTTCATTTGATAAGTTTTGCTTGAATACAAAGTTTTATTACTACAAAAGTTTTTAAAACATAAATCTATTGTAAACAAGAGAAATGGCACTAAACACACAAGATTCAAATATTGGATCCATGTTTAAACCACCTATGTTGAAACGAAAATGAGTATTTTATATGGCAACGTAGAATGGGTCATATTCTCGCTCAACAGAACACCGGATGTTGGAGATCCGTTGTGTTTGGACCTCATGTTCCCATGGTTCCAAGCATAGAGGATCCCCACACTCAAGTCCCTAAAAAACTCGAAAATTACTCTGAACAGGATTTCCTCAAAATCGAATTGGATGCTAAGGCTTTCAGCATAGTTGCTTCAGCTATGCCCAATGAGATTTATGCGGGATTACTTCATTGTAGTAGTGCTAAAGAGTTATGGGATGCTCTTAAAGAGCAATTCGGTGGTACTGAAGAGGTAATCGAGAATAATAGAGAAGTCTTGAATCAACAGTATGAAACATTTTGCCATGTAAAAGGTGAGTCACGAACCCAACAGTTCGAGAGATTCAGCTGTCTCATAAGTGAATTAAAACTGGTAGATGTTAGCTTTCCTAATTCGACTATCAATAGTCGTTTCTTAAGATCACTACTAGAAAAATGGGAGACAATAGCTTATGTCACTCGAACATCTGTTGGTTATAAGGAAATGACCCTCACACAGCTTCATGGTCGACTTCTCACTTATAAGAGAGAGTTGAACCAGAAAAAGAAGCTTCAAGAGTCTGGGAAAGTGACTGATGACTATACACTAGGAAACACTGCTCTCTACAGTCATGAAGAGGGATCTGGCAGTGGAAAGGATCAGAGTTTTGATCATTACATTGATATAACTCCTGGAAACAATTTCAACTCTGATCCTTGTACACCAAATTTTGCTTTTACTATAAATTGTGAAAGCCAAACCTCTGACAATCTGAGTTTTGAGATGAATGACCTATATCACTTTGAACCCACAGATTTGGAAGAAATGGACATCCTACACCAGTTGGCACTTTTGAGTGTCAGGGCTAGTAAATTTTATAAAAGAACTCGTAGGAGGTTTCCAGGGTTGCATGGGGGGTTAAAAGTTGGGTTAGATAAATCAAAGATAAAATGTTTCAAGTGCAATAGGAAGGGCATTTTGCTAGGGAATGCAGAACTTAAACTGGAGGACCAATTGTAACTCATCCTGGCACCAATCCTCAAAGCACTGTCCAGTATTCCCAGTTTACCCTTGCACATCAAATGCAAAACACTGGTCATTTTGCAAGTCCTGTAACAACTGTCCCTATTCATTATGTCCAAACCCCTGCTCCACAGATTCAATATGTTCAAGCACCACCTCAAGTGCATGTGCAACAAACTCCACATGTCACTCAAACCTAGTCAAACTACTGATGCACCAGCAGAGGTTACACAACAAAGCTTCTTTACCCAAGGTTTTGTTGATTGGAGTAGTTTGCCTAAGGATTTAACTGATGAAAACTTTGCTCTTATAGCCAAAAATGATTTTGAAAAAGAAGACTTATGTTTTATGGCTTTTGATACCATAGTTGAAGGTGATGAGTCTGTGGAACAGGAGTCAAAATCTGATGTCGTTGAATGTTGTGAAGCAGTGGTTACACCAGAAGTCACACCTGTGGTTGAAATGAATGTTGTTGAGGTTGAAAAAGATAATCTATCTGACCCACGGGACACAGAGGTGTGTGAAGAAAAATGTGATTGTGCTCTTATGGCTGCTTCGAAGGTATCACCTCAGATCCTAAAAGATCTATGTTTTGAAAAATGCGTTATTGCTTTTGCAAAAATAAAACAGGTGAATGAAAACCTGAGAAACAAAATTTTGGAAGATGAACTTAAATTTGAAAAAACTTAAAGAGTTGAAAACAAAATTAAGTGAAAAAGATTCTGAAATGAGTAATCTAAGGCATGAATCAAGCATAACCAAAGATCAGCTCCAAACTATGGCAGAAAAATACCAAGTTTGCAAACATGAGCTAGAATCTACGCAGATCACTTGTGAAAAATGGGTAGAGTCTTGCAAAGGTTATGAACTTATGCTTAATGCTCAAGTCAAGAGCAACGTAAAGGTTGGTTTAGGCTTTAGGGAATACAACCATACTTGTGAAAATGTTGCAAAAATTGATTCTGAGCTGGTTGAGATAGTCCCAACAAACTTAGCTGGTGAAGAAATTAAAATCACTGATAAGGAAGGAAACAAAATTGTTCTTGAAAAACCAGAAATTTCACCAAAAGAAAAAGAAATTGAAAAATATCAATTTAAACCAACCTGGTCAGATGAGTGTGATATTTTGGATTTCTCAACTCTTGATGGTATAAAAGCACCAAAAGCATTGGTGATTCCTATCAAAGACTTGCCAGCAGAGGTTACATCATCTGTTCTCAAAAAGTCTGATAGAAAAAGGAAGGAAAAGGTTAAACACTTGTTTTGTAAATTTTGTGAAAAGAGGAATCATGATACCGCAGATTGTTTTCTTTTAAAAGCTAATGATATAAACAAAACTTGTGTTATACCTAAATCTCTTAGATGCACCATTTGCAACAAAACAAATCATCCAACTCAAGAGTGTGTCTATCTCAAAACCTATCACCAAAAGGTAAAAGAGATTAGAGAAAAAGCTCTAGAAAGAGAAAGTTCAAATATTGCAAAACAAAAATTTAAAACATGTGAAACATCTGTCACCAAAGCTTTAAATCAAAGGTCTGTCCGCAGAGAAATTCAAGTAACAGATGCACCTCCATCAAACCAGTTTCCAAGGGGTAAAAGCCAACCTGATTACTAAAAGGTGCCTATGACTTATGAGACTTACAAAAAGACTTCTAAGCCAAGGGTAAATAGGCATCCTCATGGTTACCAACAGTTGATAGGAGGTAGCTCACAACAGTGGTTACAAAAGTCTGATCCAACCATTGCTCATAAGTCTGGACTTCACTCTGGATCACCTGATATCCCATCCAAAGCCATTTTGGCTTTGGAGACTCACCTGAACTAATTATTTCAAATCATGTGCAGGGAGCTTCTACTTGCCTTGACAGTCTTTGGTATGTAGATAGTGGAGGCTCCAGGCACATGACAGGATGTAAAGCCCTGTTCATAGATTTTAAAGCTCATGGAGAGGGTGATATATCCTTTGGGAATAATTCAAAAGGAAAGGTGTTAGGATCAGGATGTGTTTCAGCAGGAAAACTCAAGTTTGAAAATGTGAACCTCATTGACAATCTAAAATTCAATCTCCTAAGTGTTTCACAGATGAGTGATAAAGGTTATGGTTCCTTTTTCACAAAGAAAACTTGCCAAATTGTAGGGCCAAAGGTTGTCAAAAAGATTAATCAAATAATTGCTGAGAGCAAAGCACAGCTGAGTGCTCATAGAGTAGGAAATGTGTATGTGGTTGATTTTTTTAAAGGATAATCCTATGTCAAATGCATGCCTGTTTTCAGTTGCATCAAGCAAAGAAACAGAGCTATGGCATAAAAGACTAGGACACACAAATCTAAAAACTATCTCCACTCTCTCAAAACAAAGTCTGGTTAGAGGTTTACCCAAAAAACAATTTACTTGTGAAGAGCATTGTGTTGCCTGTTTAAAAGGTAAACAACATAAAAGCTCATACAAGTCAATTGAGGAGTCCAAAACAAGTCAGTGCTTACAGTTGCTTCATATGGACTTGTTTAAACCTGTAAAAATCATGAGCTTAAAACATAAAAGATATTGTCTGGTGATAGTTGATGATTTTTCCAGGTTCACATGGACCTTCTTTTTACACTCTAAGGATGAAACAGCAAACATTTTGCAAAACTTTGTCAAACAAGTTGAAAAGCAATTTGATCTTCCTGTAAGAATCTTTAGAAATGACAATGGAACAGAGTTTAGGAACAAGGAGTTGGATGCCTTCTGTGAGTCAAAAGGGATTGTTAGACAATATAGCATCCCTAGAACTCCAGAACAAAATGGGGTTGTTGAAAGAAAAAAATAGAACTTTAATTGAATCAGCAAGGACTATGCTTGCAGACTCAGGTTTACCCTTGTCTTTTTGGGCAGAGGATGTAAACACTGATTGCTATGTCCAAAACAGAGTTTTGATAAACCCCAGGCATCAAAAGACTGCCTATAAATTACTTTACAAAATCAAACCTCTGATTTCTTTTTTCAAAGTGTTTGGCTGCCGTTTCATTTTAAACATCAAGGATTCAATATCCAAGTTTGCAACCAAAGTTGATTGTGGCTATTTTCTGGGATACTCAACCACGCCAAAGCCTACGGAGTTTTTAACTCTAGGACCAAGTGTGTTGAGGAAACTCTAAATGTGAAGTTCAATGAACTCTTATCCTTGAAAATCCCAGCAAATGTACCTACTGAATTGTTTAATCTATCTAAATTTACATTTGAAGATGTGTCTGTCAAGACTAACCCTGCAGGAACTCCAAAATCATAATTTGAAGAGCAAGGATATGATTGCATTCTTCCAAGTTTCAAAACAAATCCTACAGGCAGAGGAGCAGATGTTAGTAGCAATGGTGAAAGCTCTGCCAGGTCAACAGTGGTTAATACTAAAACCTCTGACAGCTCTCAAATCCAAACATCTGCTGATGAAAGTCCACTACAAATGGGCGAAAATCAACACACTTTCACTACCATACACAAATCTGTTGGGATTAAACCTTTGGAAAGGAACAAATGGTACAAAGTCAAAACACACCATCCGAGCTTTGGTCCAGTCATCAGAGGTTTCTATCCACTGATAGACTTTTACTGCTTTCAATAAAGAACATTGCTCCTATCCTCTGACAGAAGAAACTTTCAACCGCTGATAGAAGAATACGAAATCAGAGGTTGGCCAGCAGTGTTTAGTCTAGTCTTAGTTAAATCAATGTAACAGTGCTATGCACTGTTAGCTTTAGTCTAGCAGTGCTTATAGTTAGTTACGTTTGTTAGCTGTCACTATCAACCATGACGTCATTGTAAAACGATCAGTGGTTAGATAGTTAGTATAGATAGGCGCTCATTGTAACAGTTTTACTGGTCTTCTTAAAAAGATCAATTTTGCATATCTTCTTCATTTCTTACTATCAAACGATCGTTATTGGGATAAGGGGGAGTTTGTGAATCACTTGCAATAGTTTAATTACTTAAAAGCAAGTTGGTGATGAAAACAAACGACCAATTGATTTTTGTAAAAGTTTTCCATTAATCCGATGCACTTAGTCTCTGTTTTCAATCATTTTCCATTATTTGAAACAAAAACAGCAATCAATTCAAACTTAGATCCTGACAATTGGTATCAGAGCTTGGTCAATCAATTTTGATTTAAACATCAAACTGATTTGAACAGATCAGCTCTTTGTTGCTAATTTCATTTGATAAGTTTTGCTTGAATACATAGTTTTATTACTACAAAAGTTTTTAAAACACAAATCTGTTGTAAACAAGAGAAATGGCACTAAACACACAAGATTCAAATATTGGATCCATGTTTAAACCACCTATGTTGAAACGAAAATGAGTATTTTATCTGGCAACGTAGAATGGGTCATATTCTCGCTCAACAGAACACCGGATGTTGGAGATCCGTTGTGTTTGGACCTCATGTTCCCATGGTTCCAAGCACAGAGGATCCCCACACTCAAGTCCCTAAAAAACTCGAAAATTACTCTGAACAGGATTTCCTAAAAATCGAATTGGATGCTAAGGCTTTCAGCATAGTTGCTTCAGCTTTGCCCAATGAGATTTATGCGGGATTACTTCATTGTAATAGTGCTAAAGAGTTATGGGATGCTCTTAAAGAGCAATTCGGTGGTACTGAAGAGGTAATCGAGAATAATAGAGAAGTCTTGAATCAATAGTATGAAACATTTTGCCATGTAAAAGGTGATTCACTAACCCAACAGTTCGAGAGATTCAGCTGTCTCATAAGTGAATTAAAACTGGTAGATGTGAGCTTTCCTAATTCAACTATCAATAGTCGTTTCTTAAGATCACTACCAGAAAAATGGGAGACAATAGCTTACGTCACTCTAACATCTGTTGGTTATAAAGAAATGACACTCACACAACTTCATGATCGACTTCTCACTTACGAGAGATAGTTGAACCAGAAGAAGAAGCTTCAAGAGTCTGGGAAAGTGACTAATGACTATACACTGGGAAACACTGCTCTCTATAGTCATGAAGAGGGGTCTGGTAGTGGAAAGGTTCAGAGTTTTGATCATTACATTGACATAACTTCTGGAAACAATTTCAACTCTGATCCCAGTACACCCAATTTTGCTTTTGCTGCAAATTGTGAAAGCCAAACCTCTGATAATTTGAGTTTTGAGATGTATGACTTACAACACTTTGAACCCACGGATTTGGAAGAAATGGACATCCTATACCAGTTGTCACTCTTGAGTGTCAGGGCTAGTAAGTTTTACAAAAGAACTGGTAGGAGGTTTCCAGGATTGCATGGGGGGGGGGGGGTTAAAAGTTGGGTTAGATAAATCAAAGATAAAATGTTACAAGTGCAATAGGATGGGACATTTTGCTAGGGAATGCAGAACTCAAACTGGAGGACCAATTGTAACTCATCCTAGCACAAATCCTCAAAGCACTGTCCAGTATTCCCAGTTTACCCTTGCACATCAAATGCAAAACACTGCTCATTTTGCAAGTCCTGTAACAACTGTCCCTATTCATTATGTCCAAACCCCTGCTCCACATATTCAATATGTTCAAGCACCACCTCAAGTGCATGTGCAATAAACTCCACATGTCACTCAAACTATTCAAACCACTACTGCACCAGCAGAGGTTACACAACAAAGCTTCTTTACCCAAGGTTTTGTTGACTAGAGTAGTTCGCCTGAAGATTTAACTGATGAAAACTTTGGTCTCATAGCCAATAATGATTTTGAAAATGAAAACTTATATTTTATGGCTCTTGAGACCATAGTTGAAGGTGATGAGTCTATGGAACAGGAGTCAAAATCTGATGTGGTTGAATGTTGTGAAGCAGTGGTTACACCAGAAGTTACACCTGTGGTTGGAATGAATGTTGCTGATGTGGAAAAAGACAATCTATCTGACCCATGGAGCACAAATGTGTGTGAAGAAGAATGTGATTGTGCTCTTATGGCTGCTTCGAAGGTATCACCTCAGATCCTAGAAGATCTATGTTCTGAAAAATGCATTATTGCTTTTGCAAACATAAAACAGGTGAATGAAAACCTGAGAAACAAAATTTTGGAAGATGAACTTAAATTTGAAAAACTTGTGAAAGAGTTAAAAACAAAAGTAAGTTAAAAAGATTCTGAAATGAGTAGCCTAATACATGAATCAAGCATAACCAAAGATCAGCACCAAACCATGGTAGAAAAATACCAGGTTTGCAAACAGGAGCTTGAATCTACTCAGATCACTTGTGAAAAATGGGTAGAGTCTTGCAAAGGTTATGAGCTTATGCTTGATGCTCAAGTCAAGAGCAACATAAAGTTTGGTATAGGCTTTAGGGAATATGTCCATACTTGTGAAAATTTGCAAAAATTGACTCTGAGCTTGTTGAAATAGTCCCAACAAATTTGGCTGGTGAAGAAATTAAAATCACTGATAAAGAAGGAAACCAAATTGTTCTTGAAAAACCTGATGTCTCACCAAAAGAAAAGGAAATTGAAAAATATCAGTTTAAACCAACCTGGTCAGATGAGTGTGATATTTTGGAAAACTTCAAGCCAATGGACTTCTCAACTCTTGATGGTATAAAAGCACCAAAAGCATTGGTGATTCCTATCAAAGACTTGCCAACAGAGGTTACATCATCTGCTCTCAAAAAGTCTGATAGAAAAAGGAAGGAAGACGTTAAACACTTGTTTTGTAAATTTTGTGAAAAGAGGAATCATGATACAGGAGATTGTTTTCTTTTGAAAGCTAATGATATAAACAAAACTTGGGTTATACCTAAATCTCTTAGATGCACCATTTGCAACAAAACAAATCATCCAACTCAAGAGTTTGTCTATCTCAAAACCTATCACCAAAAGGTAAAAGAGATTAGAGAAAAAGCTCTAGAAAGAGAAAGTTCAAATATTGCAAAACAAAAATTTAAAACATGTGAAACATCTGTCACCAAAGCTTTAAATCAAACGTCTGTCCGCAGAGAAATTCAAGTAACAGATGGACCTCCATCAAACTAGTTTCCAAGAGGTAAAAGCCAACCTAATTACCGAAAGGTGCCTATGACTTATGAGACTTACAAAAAGCCTTCTAAGCCAAGGGTAAATAGGCATCCTCATGGTTACCAATAGTTGATAGGAGGTAGCTCACAACAGTGGTTACAAAAGTCTGATCCAACCATTGCTCATAAGTCTGGGCTTCACTCTGGATCACCTGATATCCCATCCAAAGCCATTTTGGCTTTGGAGACTCACCTGAACTAATTATTTCAAATCATGTGCAGGGAGCTTCTACTTGCCTTGACAGTCTTTGGTATGTAGATAGTGGAGGCTCCAGGCACATGACAGGATGTAAAGCCCTGTTCATAGATTTTAAAGCTCATGGAGAGGGTGATATATCCTTTGGGAATAATTCAAAAGGAAAGGTGTTAGGATCAGGATGTGTTTCAGCAGGAAAACTCAAGTTTGAAAATGTGAATCTCATTGACAATCTAAAATTCAATCTCCTAAGTGTTTCACAGATGAGTGATAAAGGTTATGGTTCCTTTTTCACAAAGAAAACTTGCCAAATTGTAGGTCCAAAGGTTGTCAAAAAGATTAATCAAATAATTGCTGAGAGCAAAGCACAGCTGAGTGCTCACAGAGTAGGAAATGTGTATGTGGTTGATTTTTTTAAAGGATAATCCTATGTCAAATGCATGCCTGTTTTCAGTTGCATCAAGCAAAGAAACAGAGCTATGGCATAAAAGACTAGGACACACAAATCTAAAAACTATCTCCACTCTCTCAAAACAAAGTCTGGTTAGAGGTTTACCCCAAAAACAATTTACTTGTGAAGAGCATTGTGTTGCCTGTTTAAAAGGTAAACAACATAAAAGCTCATACAAGTCAATTGAGGAGTCCAAAACAACTCAGTGCTTACAGTTGCTTCATATGGACTTGTTTGGACCTGTAAAAATCATGAGCTTAAAACCAAAAAGATATTGTCTGGTGGTAGTTGATGATTTTTCCAGGTTCACATAGACTTTCTTTTTACACTCTAAGGATGAAACAGTAAACATTTTGCAAAACTTTGTTAAACAAGTTGAAAAGCAATTTGACCTTCCTGTAAAAATCTTTAGCAGTGATAATGGAACAGAGTTTAGGAACAAGGAGTTGGATGCCTTCTTTGAGTCAAAAGGGATTGTTAGGCAATATAGCATCCCTAGAACTCTAGAACAAAATGGTGTTGATGAAAGGAAAAATAGAACTTTAATTGAATCTACAAGGACTATGCTTGCAGACTCAGGTTTACCCTTGTCCTTTTGGGCAGAGGCTGTAAACAATGCTTGCTATGTCTAGAACAGAGTTTTGATAAACCCTAGGCATCATAAGACTGCCTATGAACTGCTCTACAAAATCAAACCTCTGATCTCCTATTTCAAAGTCTTTGGCTGCCCATGCTTCATTTTAAACATCAAGGATTTAATATCCAAGTTTGCAGCCAAAGTTGATTGTGGCTATTTGCTAGGATACTCAACCACTGCCAAAGCCTACAGAGTTTTTAACTCTAGGACCAAGTGTGTTGAGGAAACTCTAAATGTGAAGTTAAATGAACTCTAATCTTTGAAAAACCCAGCAAATGGACCTGCTGAATTGCTTGATTTATCTAAATTTACATTTTAAAGATGTGTCTGTGAAGACTAACCCTGCAGGTACTCCACAATCATCTGTTGAAGAGCAAGGATATGATTGTATTCTTCCTAGTTTCAAAATCAATCCTACAGGCAGAGGAGCAGATGTTAGTAACATTGGTGAAAGGTCTGCTAGGTCAACAATGGTTAATACTCAAACCTCTGCCAGCTCTCAAATCCAAACATCTGTTGATGAAAGTCCACTACAAATGGGCGAAAATCAACACACCTTCACTCCCAAACCACCAATCACTCCACCTCCATTTCAATCGAAGGCTGGACCATCAAATTCACTGACAGAGGATAGCTCAGATGATACACATTTGCAAGCTTCACCTCAAAATGCCATTTCCCATATCAAGGTGATTTGATATTCCTCAAAATCCATCCATTGGATCAAGTTATTGGCAACATCAATGAGGGTGTGCTCACAAGAAGCCAAGCCCAAAACATTTGTCTTTTTGCTGGATTTCTATCACTCACACAGCCTGTCAAGTACCAAGAGGCACTATAGACAACAGCTGGGTAGAAGCCATGCAAGAAGAGCTCCTACAATTCAAGAGACAACAAGTTTGGGAACTTGTACCACTGCCAAAAGATGTGAGTCCCATCGGCACAAAGTGGGTCTTCAAGAACAAAACTGATGAAAGGGGTATTGTTGTCAAAAACAAAGCAAGGCTCGTGGTTCAAGGCTACAGACAGGAAGAAGGGATTGACTATGATGAAACTTTTGCTCCAGTAGCAAGGCTGGAAGCTATTCGCCTATTCTTAGCCTTTGCTGTTAACCACAACATCAACGTGTATCAAATGGACATCAAAAGTGCATTCCTGTATGGAAAGATCAAGGAAGAAGTATATGTTTGTCAACCTCCTGGCTTTGAGGATCACTTCCATCCTGATCATGTGTACAGGTTAAACAAAGCACTGTATGGTCTAAAAAAGCACCAAGAGCCTGGTATGAAACTCTATCCACTTTACTATTATCCATTGGTTTTACAGAGGTTGGATTGACAAAATCCTATTTTTAAAATGGAATGGAAAAGATTTGATGCTTGTACAGATTTATGTGGATGACATCATTTTTGGAGCCACATGCACTTCCATGTGTGAAGAGTTCAGAAAACTCATGGCAGCAGAGTTTGAGATGAGTGCAATGGGTGAGTTGCAATGTTTTCTTGGTTTACAAGTCAAACAAATGCAAAAAGGTACTTTCATTCATCAAAATAAGTATGTGAAAGAACTACTTAAGAAATTTGATATGAATGATTGTAAACCTTGCAGCACACCCATGGCAACATCCAAGCTGGTCACTATAGATGGCTAAGATGACTTTGTTGATCAAACTTTGTATAGAAGCATGATTGGGTCTTTCTTGTACCTAACTGCATCACGGCCAGATATTATGTTTGCCACGTGTGTCTGTGCCAGATCACAGTCAATGCCAAGAAAATCAGATCTTATTGCTGTAAAAAGGATATTCAGATACATAAAAGGTGATCCCTCACTTGGTATCTGGTATCCAGCTAATGGTAACATTGAGCTTGCAGGATATTCTGATAGTGATTTGCTGGATGTAAAACAACAAGGAAGTCCACATCTGGAGGAGCCCAATTCCTAGGGGATTGCTTAGTGTCTTGGCAAAGTAAAAAGCAAATTGCAGTATCCACATCCATTGCTGAAGAAGAATATATAGCTGCTGCAAGTTGCACTGCTCAAATTTTGTGGCTTCAAAACCAACTCTTGGATTTTGGTGTGACTGCCTTGAGGACTCCTCTCAAAATTGATAGTCAAGTAGCAAAAAACATCATTAAAAATCTAGTCTCACATTCCACCACCAAGCACATTGACATCATACATCATTTTGTGAGGAATTGCTATGAAAAAGGTTTGATTTCTTTACAACATGTCCATACCAAGGATCAACTAACAAATGTGTTGACAAAAGCACTTGATGCTTCCACATTTGACAACTTGATATCTAGGCTTGGAATGCTAAACATGGATTAAAAACAATTTTTCTTGTGATCCATGTGTAAATAGCAATAAAATGTTTTTAGAAAATCAGAAATTCATCCTTAAAAATAGTTAAAATTGAATTTTTCAATAAAATCTTTAAAGTCTGTTCAAAGCTCTGATAGCACAAAAACACTGTTGTTTAGAAAAATCTATCACTGTTGCAAACCTCTGATAGTGTTTAAAATAGGTCACAACCATTGGTAGTGTTTACTCTGACAGTGGTTAGCCAAAACAACTGTTTTCCATTGTCAAACAGAGGTTACACGTGGACAAATGTTATTCGACAGATGTTGCATTAGACGCCACGTCACGTGCACTTTTTGAAAAACCCTATAAAACCCTGTTCTATCACCAAACAGAGGTTTCACTTTCCTTGTGCGACTCCAAATTTTTCAAAACCTTTCTTTCACGAATCATTCAACAATCATGGCTCCTAAAACCAAATCGAAGAAGAAATCAACACAAGAAAAACCCCCATTTGTCCTCATCATCAAAATACCACACAATTATACTGCTATTCTCGAAGAAGTATCATTTCCTTTGAGGGAGATGCAACATGAATTCGTTGAAAGAGGTTACATCGGACAGTTGAAAGGTATAACCATCTTTAAACCCAATTTTCCTTCAGAGATGAAATTCTTTTTCCAGACTTTACTTACTTGTGTCTCTGCAAAAACAACTGCTTTCAACGAGATTCCATTGAACATGCAGTATCTGGGATTTGCAATTTTAACTGGTTCTGATTTTAACTTCTCCCAGGTGCTGTTCAATGATCTTGTAACTAATTTTGAAAATATTTCAAAACAAAAAGCTTTCTTGATACATCCGAGATTCATGAGTGTTTACTTGCAAGACCAATATCAAAGCAAACGCAAGTAAACAAGGTGCAGTTACAAACTCTGGCAGCCTAAACCATGAAACGTTCACACGAATTACAAATCGAGATAAAGTTTCCAAAACAGAAGCAGAGGAAGCTAAGCCTATTTTACAAGAACAAAATGTTCAAGCTCAACCTCCAGTTGCTGAGCCTACTGCTCTAGGTGATCAGGCAACACAACCGCTGCTCTGAAAGCCACACCTAAAATCTCCAAAAAGAAAACATCCAGAGCATCCCGAAAACCTATCAAACCCAAAAAGGGTCCTCTGGAAGATGAGACCCAGAGGCAAACCCTGTGGCACCACCAAAGTCACCAACCACTGCTGCTACTTCTTCATAGTAGATGGTAGAAAGATATCAAACCGGCTTTGAAACTCCTCCTGCATCCTCACAAAAGGATCAGGTTGTAGGCATAGGGACACCTAATTATGAAGCTCTAGGATCACTTGGTTCTATCTTCCACAGCCCCTATCCCAGGGCAATGTCGCTTTCTACACAGCCACTCTCACCAATACCATCATTACCACCCACCATGTTAACCTTGCTGAATGCAATAGAAATTGAGCAGACATTATCCAGCACTTCTCACCAACCCATCAATGAGAATATACTTCAACCAAAGGCTGGGTCTGACTTATTTCTAAATGCTAGCCCATCAACAAATGAAGAGGCTACATCCCTTGGGTTACATGTAACCTTTGGTGATAGTTCAACAATGACAGCCACTACAATTGCTGAACTCTCAAGTTCTCAATTGGACAGTGGTTACATAGCTAAGACCTTTTTGAAGGCAACCACCGCTGAGGCTACTAAGGTAACCTCTACTCCAGTGGGAAGTCCCCTGAACCAAGACAAAGGGGCATCTAAGATTGAAGAAAGCGGTAAACCACTTGCTCATGATATCTTGGATAAAACTACCACATCTGGTAGGAGTTCAGATGATCCTATTAAGTTAGGTGATGAGCTAAAATATTAGGAATTGACGGAAAGGGTTACCAAGGTTGAAAGCACTGTGAAATAAAAGATCTTTTCAAACAGTTGATTACTATACAGATGATGAAATAAAAGATCTTTTGCATCAGACGCCACGTCACATGCACTTTTTGAAAAACCCTATAAAACCCTGTTCTATCACCAAACAGAGGTTTCACTTTCCTTGTGCGATTCTAAATTTTTCAAAACCTTTCTTTCACGAATCATTCAACAATCATGGCTCCTAAAACCAAATTGAAGAAGAAATCGACACAAGAAAAACCCACATTTGTCCTCATCATAAAAAACACAATTACACTGCTATTCTCGAAGAAACCGACGCAAAGATTCGTTATCATCTAATGATCCGGATTCTAAAAGAATCAAAATTCAAACACATGTTGGAAGTCAAAGCCCTAGTTTACATCGATTCTTTAAGAGAATTTTGGGCAAAGGCTAAAGTAAACTCATCCGCTGATGGTGTGCCCTATTCTATCACTTCCAAAGTTGGTGGCACACAACAGCAAATAACCCCACAATTCATCTCCTAAGTCTTCATGTTAAATGATATGCAACATCCGGTATCATTTCCTTCGAGGGAGATGCAACATGAATTTGTTGAAAGAGGTTACACCAGACAGTTTAAAGGTATAACCATCTTCAAACCTAATTTTCCTGCAGAGATGAAATTCTTTTTCCAGAATTTACTTACTTGTGTCTCTGCAAAAACAACTGCTTTCAACGAGATTCCATTGAACATGCAGTATCTGGGATTTGCAATTTTAACTGGTTCTGATTTTAACTTCTCCCGGGTGCTGCTCAATGATCTTGTAACTAATTTTAAAAATATTTCGAAATAAAAAGCTTTCTTGATACATCCAAGGTTCATGAGTGTTTACTTGCAAGACCAGATCAAATCAAACGCAAGTAAACAAGGCACAGTTACAAACGCTGGCAGCCTAAACCACGAAACGTTCACACGAATTACAAATTGAAATAAAGTTTGCAAAACAGAAGCAGAGGAAGCTATGCCTATTTTACAAGAACATAATGTTCAAGCTCAACCTCCAGTTGCTGAGCCTACTGCTCTAGGTGATCAGGGAAACACAACCGCTGCTCTGAAACCCACACCTAAAATCTCAAAAAAGAAACCATCCAGAGCATCCCGAAAACCCACCAAACCCAAAACGGGTCCTCTGGAAAATGAGATCCCAGAGGTAAACCCAGTGACACCACTAAAGTCACCAACCACTGCTGCTACTTCTTCACAGTAGATGGTAGAAAGATCTCAAACCGGCTTTGAAACTCCTCCTGCATCCTCACAAAAGGATCAGGTTGTAGGCACAGGGACACCTAATTATGAAGCTCTAGGATCACGTGGTTCTATCTTCCAAAGCCCCTCTCCTAGGGCAATGTCGCTTTCTACACAGCCACTCTCACCAATGCCATCATTACCACCCACCATGTTACCCTTGCTGAATGCAATAGATATTGAGCAGACATTATCCAGCACTTTTCACCAACCCATCAATGAGAATATACTTCAACCAGAGGCCGGGTCTGAATTATTTCTACATGCTAGCCCATCAACAAATGAAGAGGCCACATCCCTTGGGGTTACAGGTAACCCTTGGTGATAATTCAACAATGGCAGCCACTACAATTGGTGAACTCCCAAGTTCTCAATTGGGCAATGGTTACATAGCTAAGACCTTGTTGAAGGCAACCACTGCTGAGGCTACTAAGGTAACCTCTGCTCCAGTGGGAAGTCCCCAGAACCAAGACAAAGGGGCATCTAAGATTGAAGCAAGTGGTAGATTACTTGCTCATGATATCTTGGATAAAACTACCACATCTGGTAGGAGTTTATATGATCCTATTAAGTTAGGTGATGAGCTAAAATACCAGGAATTGACGGAAAGGGTTACCAAGGTTGAAAGCACTGTTGATGAAATAAAAGATCTTTTGAAACAGTTGATCACTATACAGAGCTAAACCCCTATTCCAAACACTGCTGAGCTCAAATCTGCAATAACTCCATTCTTTCAACAAGAAAAACATTTCCTTGAGCAAAAACATAAGCATCAGATGATGGATCTCAGAAATATGGTTGATGTAAGATATAATGACACTGCTGCAGATACAAAGGCAATCAAAGCCCACTTGCTCACCACCACTGGTAATCTCCTCCTACTGTCATTTTTGTAAGTCCAGATGAAGCCAAAAAGGGGGAGAAACCTTTGGGAAACAAAAAGTTGAAGATGGATGATGATAAGGCAAGGCCTACAGTGAATATCCCTAAGCCAGATGGTTCAAAGAAACCAGACTTAACTGAAGATTTCTTGGCAAGGGCAAAGAAGTCCCATAAGAAGACTGTGTTTGATGAAGGCAAGGTGCTGGTTGAGAAAAAAGATTGATCAGCAGTTAGAAAAGGGAGAGACTGGTACCTCAACAAAGAGGAGATCTTCTACAAAAGCAAGACAACCAGAATCCACACCTCTCAAACTAAAGATGCTACCAATCCAACCACAAAACCCTCTGCCAATACAAAATCAACAAGATCTTCTCACACAAAATCCTTATCCACACCAGCAGTTGTTACAGCAACTGTTGTGCCAACATCTGTTGACACAGCAGAGGTTGTAGCAGATGTTACCACAACCACTGCCATCCTCACTTTTCCCACTTCCACACAACAACTACCAACACCACCAAGAATTCCAAGCCATCCATCATCACCTTCAATTAGTTTTAAGAGGAGGAAAGTTACAAAGGTCAAAAATGAAGAAAAGATCCCTGCTCCTTTGCCTCTTGCATCTGCACCGATGCTAACTCTAACCTCTACTTCTCCAACTACAACATCTGCTCCCTCAAAAGAAGTGATTCCTGTAGCTATAAAATTTCCTCTTGATTTGCCTGCAGTCAAGAAAGAAATCATGTCTTTCTATGCTGGAGAAGATTCAGACAAAAGACACTTCTCTTCCCTTCAAGGTTATCCAAAGCCTGCAAATATTGATTAGTATATGGCACTCAAATAAAAACAGGCAGAGGATATTGCTAAGAAGTTGTCTAAAGGCAAAAGTGATAGAGAAGTGCAGAATCAACTCCAGTTTCAATTGAGCAAAGTCCAATCACTTGAAAGATTTTCAAAGAATTTATCAAATAAAATTTCTGAAGCAGAAGATAAACTCTTGAAAGAAAATAACATCTCACACATCATGGAAACAAAGAAATATGCTGCTACCAGAGCACAGTTCAAGGATTGGTCTGTGAGTGAGCTTCAAGAAGAAAATGCAGGAATAGAAGCACACTCAAAAGATCTCACAACAAACCTACATGTCCAGACTGGAACAAATATAGAAAGAATATACCAGAAAGGACAATGAAGCTCAGAATAATTAAGGAATAGCTAATTCAGAACCATTATGGGTCAAAGAATCAGGTGATGAGATGGGGGAGATAAGAGTGTTGGATACATACAAAATGCTTGAAGCTAGAAGGAAAAAGGATCCATCAATGCCTCCTAAACCTGATTATTCCAAAGAAGATGTTGCTCTCAAAGCCCAACTTTCTAAAAGCCTAGCTCAACATCTGTCCAATCCACACTTGCCCTGCTCAAGCGAAAAAGGCAAGAGGAGATGTCAGAGAAGGTTGACAGAGAGTTTGAGGAAGTATTCATCAAAGAAGGTAGCGAAAATATGATGGAGTATCCAACAGATGATAGAAGTACCAAGTTGGTAGATGATTTGAAAAGAATAGCTCCCTTCTTAACCTCAGCAATAAAAGCTCCTTCAAGAAAGCCTTCAGACCCAAAAAATTCTAAAGTGGAAGGTCAACAAAGACACCCACGAATTGACTCTGATCAAGTCTGATGGTAAGGTCTCTAAACTATCCATGGAAGCTACTTATGGGCTTACAGTAGAAGACTTCCACGCTCTACTAAGTTTAGAGCTTGAGAAGGATGCTGATGATTTAGAATCTCTTAAATTTGAGCTATAATTCAAAGGTCAAATAAGAGAGTTCTTTCTGAGGAATAAAGATAAAGAATAAGGTGTTTTTGGCATCATCTGTTCCAGGGGGAGATTGTTGGGAATGAACCTTTAGAAAGGAACAGATGATACAAAGTCAAAACACACCATCTGAGCTTTGGTCCAGCTATCAGAGGTTTCTATCCTCTGATAGGCTTTTACTGCATTCAATAATCTCACTAATACCTATCCTCTGACAGAAGAAATTCCCAAACGCTGATAGAGCATTACAAGGATAGAGGATAGTAAGCAGTGCTTAGTCTAGTTTTAGTTTAAATCAATGTAACAGTGTTATGCACTGATAGCTTTAGTCTAGCAGTGTTTGTAGTTAGTTACGTTTGTTAGCTGTCACTATCAACCATGACGTCATTGTAAGACGATCAGTGGTTAGATAGTTAGTATAAATAGGCGCTCAATGTAACAATTTTACTCGTCTTCTTAAAAAGATCAATTTCACATATCTTCTTTATTTCTTACTATCAAACGATCGTTATTGGGCTAAGGGGGAGTTTGTGAATCACATGCAATAGTTTAATTACTTGAAAGCATGATGGTGATGAAAACAAACGATCGATTGATTGTTGTAAAAGTTTTTCATTGATCTGCTGCACTGATTCTCTGTTTCCAATCATTTTCCATTATTTGAAACAAAAAAAGCAATCAATTCAAACTTAGATCCTGACAACCTCTAACTAAATTACTTGAAAAAGATGCACCATTTATCTTTGACAAAGATTGCACCCATGCATTTTTAACACTAAAAGAAATGTTAGTAAATGCACCAATCATGATAGCGCCTGATTGGAAATTACCTTTTGAAATCATGTGCGGTGCAACGACTTTGGAGCTGGAGCAGTCTTGGGGCAATGAAAAGATAAGCATTTTTATCCAATATACTATGCTAGCAAAACTCTTAACCATGCACAAGAAAATTATACCATGTTGGTGCAGAATGTCTATGTCTTAGTCTTATATTGAGTCTGTAGAGATTAGATGTGAATAGGCTAGCAAAATCAAGTATTTATGTAATAGATAGCCAAGTTCGATGGTAAGGGATATGAGATGTCAAGTTCGGCCGAACTTGACTAGGTCAAGTTCGCCCGAACTCAGGTGATCTCCAGCGAACTTAGAATAGTATATATAGCTAGCCCGTGTCTTGTCATTTGTAACTTTGGTGCTCTGAGTAATCTGTCAAACTAGAGATTTGAAGTTTATCAATAAAATTGACGTTTAACTGATTAATTCTTGTTATTTGGTAATCGTGTTGTAATATTTCCGCTATTATGGACATTAGATATCAAATCTAGGTTCCTATGCTATCAGTATCATTCCTACAAGTGGTATCAGAGCTAGAATAGCCTGATTTGATTGATATCAAGACAAGAATAACTCTAATTCTAATCCATTCTTCTTATTTTCTTAACTTTTACACAAAAATGAAGAATCTACGGGCAAATTCTGTCCAAATTTGAATATGACATGTTAAATACATCATAGAAAACCCCTGAGAGTTTGGAGATTAAAATCAAACGAATTGGTGTCAAATTGTTGCAAAAACCATGTTTTCAAAATTCATTTTGATCGAACTTGTAACCCAAGTTCGCTCGAACTTGACTTAGAAACACACGTTTTGAGTGTTTTTCTATCAAGTTCGCTCAAACTTGAAAGTTTTTGAGAAAAGTTTAGTTAAGTTCGACCGAACTTGTATTAATTTCTTTGATTTTCTTCAAGTTCGACTGAACTTAAGCAATTTCATTGAAAATTATCTCAAGTTCGCCCGAACTCGCAAGTTTTTCTTATAAAACCAAGTATAAGTTCGCTCTAAGTTGCATCAGGGAAATTTTCAAATTATACACACAAGTTCGACCAAACTTGTGTTAAAACTGAAAGTCTTCATTCATCAACTACAAGTTTGACCGAACTTGTAGTAAGTCTAATCATTTTCAAAGTTTGAATGTGTTTTCAGCGTACGTGTGTCGATATTCGCGATGGATGATCTTCAGAGAGCGCATATGTCAGGAGTGGGTACGTCTAATGCTAATGTGATACAACAAGTCAACCTTGACAACGAAATGGGCACGTCCGTTAAACCTCCAAAGTTAATGAGTATGGACGAGTATGAGGGATGGAAGGAGAAGTTCAGTTATTGGGTTCAAGCCATGCATTTCCAAAGCTGGGTGGCTATTGAGAGAGGTTATGTCGTTCCGTTAGACAAAAATCAGCAAGTTCTGGAGAAGTACAAGTACTCCACAATACAAAAAGATGAGTACATTGCTGAGAAAAAGATGATAAGTCTCATTATACAATCCGTTAAAGAGGATATTTTGGTCTTCTTGCCTGAATACACGACTGCGAGAGAACTATGGTTATCACTGCAAAAGAAATACCAAGGAAGCGCAAAGATGATCAAAAGTAAAAAAGCTCTTATCTTGAACGAATTCGATATTTTTTCCATGTTGAAGGGCGAGACAATGAAACAGATGATTGAACGGTTTTGTCATCTGAAGGTCCAAATGAGGAGACACGGTCTTGAAAAGACGGAGCCAGAGTACATCGACAAGCTTGTTGATGCGTTACCTGACGGAGAATGGACTACCTATCTCATGGTATTGAAAGAAAGTCACAACTGGGAATTCTTCAAGCTGGCTACATTCATCGACAAACTTGAAGGTCATGAGATGGAACTTCTAAATATCGCAAAGTTGAAGAATGCTAACATTGTTCAAGATGTTGGTCTATATTACAAGAACAGAATGCAAGACAACACTTCAAGCCCAAAGATTCAAACAACATTCAATGCAAATATGAATTCTTCACCACAGAATCAAAATCAATCATATCCACAATATGATCAAAGTCCACAGAGTTCTTCGTTTTCGAGCACTGATTCAAATTCATCATACCAAAGTCAAGCAAATCAGAATCAACAAACGAATTCTGATCCGAATGTGTACAAATGTAACATTGATGTTAATCTAAACAATGTTGTTTCTGAGCAAGTTGCTAAGCAACACATGGCACTTCTCGCCACAGTTCTAGAATAGTATGAAAATCTAGTGGCAGGAAAAATTGGCAATCCTGAAATCACTGCCGAAGACTACGATCAGGTGGACGAAGAAGAACTTGAGTTGATGGATATAAAATGGTCTTTAGCTTCTATCATTCAAAGGGTGACAAAGTTTGTTGCACTCACAGGTCGAGATATCGGATATTCAAGCAACAAGCTAGGGTTTGACAAATCAAAGGTCACTTGTTTCAGATGCCAACAGAAAGGGCATTTTAAGAGAGAATGCAAAAATCCTGAAGCAACGGGCAACCAGAGTCCATTTCGAGGTGGAAACAAATACTACAAGAAGTCACTTCAGTATAAACCCTTTCCGAAAAAGACTCAAGTTGAGATTCAAGAAAAATTATCGAACAATACCGAGAAGGCAATGGTTGCTACCAACGAAGATGATGGTTTTGATTGGAATTCTTATATTGGAAAGAAGACAGGAGTTGCATTGATGGCCGAAATTTTCGAAGATACATCTGCTGAGGAAGCAGCTCTGGAGAATATTCTACTGGAACAATATCTACAACAACAAGAAGAAGAGGAGACTTATCTTCACATGAAGACACAAGGCATTTTATCTCCTAACTCAACTTCTAGTTGCAGGTAACTTTGACGGAAGTTCTCCGGAGCAAGTGGTTGAGGAGAAATCGATTGATGAAGAAGTCACTGATGTTGCTCAAGAAGTGAATGCTGAAAACCTTAAGGACATTGCCAATAAAGCTATGATGGCAAATCTAACCAAGGTAGGTCCAGAGGTAAAGATAATCGAAAAGGAAGTTGTCAAAGTGAAAATTGTGGAGGTTGAGAAACCTTGCACAAAATGTACCGAGCCGTGTGCTAAATGTGCCAAAAAATCACAAATCATCGTTGAACTCAATGTACATAACGAACATTTCAAATACGATTATCGTACAATGAAGGAAGCGTATGACAAAATGAAAGATGATTATGGCAGGCTCGATAGAAACAATGTCGAACAAGACACTGTAAGGATGTTAAAAGGAACAGTAATGGATAAACAAAAAGCAATAAATGTTTACATTAACACCATTGCTGAAACCAAACAGCAACTCCAGGCCATGAAAATTGAAACAGAACGTGTTCAACAACTTTTAAGAAGTTACACAACTAACGCTTATATCATTGATCATATTCTTCCCACGATTTCATTGGAAGAAAATGATAAAAGGTCTAAAAAGAAAAATGGTAAAGAATACAACAATGTTCCCCCACCCCTATGCGAGAAGTATTGTCGCAAAACTGTTGATGGGATGGATAAGGCACTCAACATTGAGTTATTATCTGAAAAGAAAAATGAGTTGCCGGATAACATTGATGTAATCTATACTAAATCAGATGACGACAATAATGCGGTGGTTGAAAATGTGGTTGAAAACGTTCTGAATGATTCGGATGATGGCAGCTTTGAGAGCGCCACCTCGAGTTTGAACAGTTCTGACAATAAATCCGAAGATGACGATACATCATCAGAAGATGATCTATGTGATGATCCTAACGTTGTCATGTATAAGGTTAAGGAATCTGATAGATTATACTTTGATGACAGTTTTCTGATTCGGAATATCAAAGAAGATCAATTGGATAAACTGTTCAAACTGGTTGAAGTTACATGAGATGATCTGGAGAAGAATGAAAAGAAATTTTATTCTAACCCCAAAAGAAATTACACTAACTACCGAAGAAATGGTGGTGATCATCCGGAAAACCGGAGAGCTGGGTTGGGTTTAGAAGTGGAAGAAGAACCGGTTAAGAAAAAGTCACCATTTCACGAATACAAAGATAAAACATGAAATTCCTTTATGGGACGAACACGGTTCAAGAGGAGAGTTTGATCGGAAAACAATAAAACGATGAGTTTAAGAAACAGAAAGAACTTTGAGATAAGGCGAAAGCCACAAGTGGTGTAAAATCCAGTAGTGGACACTCACATGATAACCGGACTTGCTTCAAGTGCAATGAAGTTGGTCACATTGCACGCAAGTGTCCGAAATCTAAGCCACCCTATCTTCGAAGAAAAGAAATTTCAGATGTTGTGAAACCAAAGCAACCAGAGTTTGTAAAACCTGTAACGATTTTGAAATGAAATGAATCAAAACCTGAAGTTAAACCTAAAATTGAAAAGAAATTTGAAAACTCAACTTTCAAAATAGGTGAAACTTCCAGGGCAAACGAATCACAGTTTTATATCAAAAATGCAAATATTAAATCACAAGCCTGGATTGCTAAGAAAAAGTCAACAACATCTGTTGTTATCAAGTCTGAGCTTGTTAAGACTGATAATAAGAAAGAATCAAAATCTGAGACCAAAACTGAAACTCTCAAATCTACAATTGATAACAACTCATCAAAAGGAAAAAAGAAAGTGAATTTTGAAAATGTAACTGACAGTGGAGGCTCAGATGGATATTATGAAGATGATTACCAAGCTTTTTACCCCAAACCCAAGACCAAGAAGGCTTGGGTCACGCTGGTTAACAAGTTTTTAATATGTGTAGGGGCTCCAGAGATCTGTTCTTTCAAAGTGGATTTTGGATAGTGGAGCGTCCAGACATATGACGGGAATGAAAGCTCTTTTGTTCGACATAAAAGCTATCAACAGCGGATATGTTGGATTTGCTGGTAATAAGGGTGGAAGGATTGTCGCCGAAGGAAAATTATCCAATGGCGTTGTATCATTTGATCGTGTGAACTACATTGCAGAGCTGGAAAACAATCTTCTGAGCATATCGCAGATTTGCGAAAATAGTTCATGGTGCATTTCAATGACAAAGAATGTATTATTCTAAAGCCGGGTTTCAAAATACCTGATGAGTGGATTCTAGCGCGAGCCCCACGCGAGAACGATCTATATGTCTTAGATATGGGCGTCGCTACCACATCATCAAATCAACACAATGTTTCGTGACAAAGGCTACGGAGAAATATTCTATTCTTTGGCATCGAAAGATGGGGCACATTCATTTGCGAAAAATGAATTTCTTGGTTCATAATGATCTGGTAGAAGGTGTGAATCTCAGGAGCTTCCATATGACTGATCACTACCTAGAATGTAAAAAGGGGAAGCAGATCAAAAAGTCACATCCGAAGAAAATTCTGAACTCAATCAAGTTGCCGCTTGAACGTCTCCACATGGATTTATTTGGTCCTGTAAACGTGCGAAGTATTTTGGGAGACTTATACTGCTTGGTTGTCACAGATGACTATTCTAGATATTCGTGGGTATTCTTTCAAGAATAAAAAGATGAAACATTAAAAAATTTGGTGATTCTTTTCAAGAAACTCGAGAATCTTTATCATCTGCCTGTTAGACGCATTCACAGTGACAATGGCACAAAGTTCAAGAATAATAAGATGAGAGAATTTTGCAATGCTAAAGGGATTCTACATGAATTTAGCGCACCGTATACTCCGCAACAAAACGGTGTAGCTGAGAGGAAGAACAGAACCTTGATCGAAACGGCAAGAACCATGCTTGCAGACTCAAAACTTCTTGTCAGCTTCTGAAGTGAAGCGGTTGTTGCGGCTTGCTACATATTAAATAGAGTTTTAACTGTTAAACCAAAGAAAAAGACATGTTTTGAAATGATCAACCGACGGAAGCCAAATTTGAAATTTCTATAGCCATTTGGTATGCCATGTACTGTAATCGATCAAGATGGTAAATTTGGGGCCAAATCACTTGAAGGTTTCTTTGTTGGGTATGCGAGTCCGCTAAGACGTGTATATGTTCCCTCGTTGAGAAAAGTGATTGAAGCACAACATGTGGATTGCTTTAACTATACGGATCCTATTCAAAGAAGAGGCGACGCATGGTTGTTCAACTATCAAGATCTTTGGAAGTCATTTGACTTGCCGGAAGAACCGTCTGGAAGAAGAAATTGCAGCGTTATATTATCTTCAACAGTCGGCGAATCAAGAACAAATCATTAGACAAATTGTGGTTAATCAACCCACATTGGATACTTCATCTTCTGAAGCAGGTCTGAGTAATAGCGGTGTTCAAGTTGAAAACATTTCTGAAGCAGAAGTAACACCTGCTATAACTCCGTCGAATGATTCTTCTGAACCAGAAAATACAATAACAGTGCCAAGTATGCCTCAAAATCAGATGAAGAAGTTGAGCAGATATCCGACATGTTGAATCAATCTGCTAGTCTGAGAAATCAGAACGAAGCTTCATCAAGTGCTCCTAATGTTGAATTGAACAGTGATCTGAATATCTCAAATCAGCAAAGATCAGTTGATATTCCTAGCGAAGAAATGCCGCGATCATATTCACACCATCCTTCAACGAATATCATTGGTGAATTACAAACTGGTGTGCGTACACGAAGCCAAATCAATAAAGCACTTAGTTGTTTCTACACCCGAGTTGCTCCTACTCAAGACTACTGCTACTATTCATGTTTCATTTCTCATATAGAGCCAAAAACTGTTAATGAAGCTCTGGGTGATAGCAATACAAGAGGAACCGTTATAGTTTGAGAAATTGGGTGTTTGGAGGCTTGTAGACTTACCACCGAAGCAGAAAGCTATAGATACGAAGTGGGTCTTCAAGTGTAAAGGAGATGATCAGGGTGTAATAGTCAGAAACAAAGCTCGGTTGGTTGTCAAAGGTTTCCACCAGCAAGAGGGTATTGACTACATAGAAGTATACACACCGGTTGCACGATTAGAGCGCATTTTCCTTGCGTTCGCAGCTTGGAAAGGATTTAAGGTGTACCAGTTGGATGCATAATCCACATTTCTTTACGGTAAACTTCACGAACAAGTGTACGTCAGCCAACCACCAGGGTTCATCGATCCGCTGAACAAGAACAAAGCTTATCTCCTAGATAAAGCCTTATACGGATTACACCAAGCCCCAGGAGCTTGGTACAAGAGATCACAACATCTCGTTGGAAACGGCTTTACAAGAGGCACATTGGACAGTACATTGTTTACCAAAGAATTCGGATCTCATCTAATTATTGTACAAATCTATGTGGATGATATCATTTTTGGTTCTACGGATGATAGTCTTTGCAAAGAGTTTGAAAATCATAAAGAAGAAATTCGAGATGTCCTCCATGGGTGAAATGAAATTCTTCCTCGGATTACAGGTCGATCAGTTATCAGACGACATATTCATTCATCAGACAAAGTATGTTCACGACATTCTCAAGAAGTTTGAAATGGATAGCTCGAAGCCGCTTTCGACTCCGCTGGCACTGAATCATGGGATTTGCATTAACGAGACTGGAACCAAAGTTGATGACACACTCTATCGATCGATGATAGGATCTCTGATATATCTGATGGCATCTCACCCAGACATCATGTATCCTACCTGCCTATGTGCGAGATATCAGTCTAGTCCTCGAGTGTCACACATGCAGATAGTCAAGCGAATTTTCTGTTACTTAAAGGGATGTCCAAGCACCCGCTTGTGGTATCCAAAGAACACCAATTTTGACTAACGGGATATGCTGACTCAGACTTCGGAGTGGACAAGCTGAACTCTAAATCTACAACAGCTGGTTGCTAGTTCTTCGGAACTCGTTTGGTAACGTGGCAATGCAAGAAACAGACCACGGTCTCTCTACCTGTGAGACAGAATACATTTCTGCTTCCAGCTGTTGTTCTCAATTCCTCTGTATTCAACAACAGATGAGGGATTATGGTCTGCAGTTTCTTGATATGCCTTTATTCGTAGATAACAAGGCAGCTATCGATATAACCAAAAATCCGGTTCATCACTCACGTACTAAACATATTGAAATTCGTTATCACTTCATTCGTGACTGCTTTGAAAAGAAGTTGGTGCGAATAGAAAAAATCCACACCGATGAACAAAAGGCTGATTTTTATACCAAAGCATTTCATTTAACAAGATTTAAATATCTAATGAGGCTTAACGGTATTAAAAATTTGCTGACAGGTGCAGAAGCTGAGGTTGAATACGGATCGGACGACGAATTCACGTGATCCACATTGGTTTGTCATATCTTTCTAGATTAATATTTCTTAAAAATAAAAAATATAAAAATATGTTTTTGATTTTAGGGGGAGAAATATTTGAGACAATACAAAAACATATGAAAAATTTCAGAAAGTACAAAAACATTGAAAAAGAAAAAAAGAATTCGGTGTCACAATAAGGAAATGATAGTACATCAGTGGACTATCACAGTATGCTAAAGAAATGTAAATTTTAAAAGTGATAATCAAATCTTACTGATGATGTGTCGATAGGCTTAACACGTTTAGTAGATTGTTTCCGGGATATAAACTAAACTTTACAACTGCTTAATCTTGTGGACTAACACATCTTGGATATATGGACTTAGTACTCCGAAATTTCGTCTAAGAGATTGCCTGATTCTGAGATATGAGGTCTTTATAGATAGTTGATATCTGGGATATTATACAAGTTCTTCTGATTTTGCGGAAGCAATAGACTAGAACTTCTATAATACTTTCGCTATAAACCCCTAAACTGCATGCAAAATTGAAAACTATCGAAAGATCTAATTATTTACAGTGCCAAAAAGATTCCTTAAATGGAACACACCTTTAAGTCGAGCCTTCATCTCTTTGTCTATACGGTAGTACTAACCTGAGCTCTCAAGGCCTCACATTAACCCAGATACAGATATCGATTACGCTATATTCACCTATAAGATGAAATCTATGGAATCTTAATACGGGAGTATATTCAAGAAGTGGGAACCATAGATAAGTCAAGTTTCATAATACATACCTAACATATCCTGGAACAATTGAGAAATGTGTCAAAGTTTAAGTGGTCAAACATATCGACAATCTAGGTAAACGAGTTTAAAAACTTAAAGTCATCTAAAGGTCAACGGTACCGGTGATATGTCTCAATCAACTGATATGATCCTTAGACACGAATTCACAAAAATATGTCTTTAAATATGTTTCTACATAGTTTACTTTGTTCTGTACATAGTTTATCTGCTTTACAGATTAAAACCAAAAAGGTTTTCAGTGTATTTTAGCATAAACTTACAAAAATACAAAAAGATTTTGTTTCTACATTGTTTTTAGCAAACAAATGTTGGAGAACGGGTCTTCGAAGTCTGGTAAGGTGCTAAACTGGTGGGAATCTATTTGACAACGGGTTGGGAGCTAATTTGTAAAATATGATAAGCCAAAACGATGAAAAAGTTCATTAATTTGAAACTTTAATTTTGAAAAAGTCAACAGTTTGTTCATAACGGGTCAAACCGGGGTCATTAACTTGGACTCGGCAGACAAATCAGTTAACCAAGGTCATTAACTTGGACTTGGTCAACTGAGTTGATTTTCAGAACTGGTAAAATGTAAAAGTTCAGGGACTAAAATTGCAAAATCTTGAAAATTTGAAACTTGGTTTAGGCAAGTTCGGCCGAACTTGCTTAACAGGTTTAAAGAATTGTTTTGAAACAAGTTCGACCAAACTTTTTTGATAGCTGTTGGATTTGTGTAAGTCCGCTCGAACATATCATGGGCCTTATAACTTGGGTTTACAAGTTCACCCGAACTTGCTAGTGTATAAATACAAAGCAAGTTCGACCGAACTTCAGTATGTGTTCTTGAATTCTCTCTGAGCGAACTTAGTAAACCTGAGCGATTTGTCGAAATTGTCAATCTAGTGTTGTTATTCTGCCCAAATTTTCATTGTTTGTGGTGATTTGCACACCATCTACAATGGCTGAGGTGTGTATTTGATATTTGAACCACAAATTGAACTTAATTGAGTAACTCAGATCTGTAACTATTAAAAAATGTTAGATCTAGGGTTCTTATTCACAAATTAAACTTAAAAACGTGACAAACAACAAAAAATGACCATAAACTTGAAATGAGTTCACTTAGAATGGTCAGAGCAGGATGGTGCATGTTTTGGTGAGGAAGATGACAAGTTCGCCCGAACTTGTTCATCAAGTCCGGCCGAACTTGCGTCTTTAAACAATAAAATTCATGATCCTAAACACGAAGTTCCATCGAACTTATAATAAAACTTGAAATTGTGAATGATTAAGAAGTTCGCTCGAACTTAGAAAATAAAAACTGAATTGTTAAAGATAAGTTCACCCGAACTTATATTGTGTATATTGGACATGTTAATAAGCATGTTCGGGCGAACTTGACTTAATTTGTTTGTAAATTCAACATCAAGTTCGCTCGAACTTGATGAAAAATGATGAAGATTGTAATTTTCTCGAAATGCGTGCTAAATGTTTTGCGTCGATTTTCAGGTTCAAGTACCAGCGCGGTAATCACGATGGATTTTTCCAAATTCCACAACACCTATACTATGCTTGACAAGGCGTTGTGTCCATCGCTGAAGGAATATGAAAGTATTCTGAAGTTTTTAAAAGATTGTCCGATTCATCGCGCTATCACGGAAAGAACAGTGTCTTATCGATCACACACTTATCATTTTTGGATGAACGCAAGTCTTATTGATGATAAAAAGACTATTACTTCGTCAGTTCAAGTTGGAGACGAGAACAAAGAGATCACAGCCACTGAGGAGGATATTCGCAAGATCTTACAGTTTAACGACGACAAAGATGATCCTATTTTTCTGGACGAGAAGATGGATCGAGGTTGTTTTTATAGAATGGGATATAAAGGAAGCGTGAATAAGCCAACATTGAAGAAAGGGGAAGTTCCAAACCCCTACAAGCTTCTCATGCACGCAATCATACACACATTTAGCCATCGTAAAGCAGGTCTCGATGATGTACAAGACTATATGGCTTGCATGGCTACGACGTTGATCTTGAAAAAGCCTTACAACTATTCGAAGCTCCTACTTACTCACATGTCAAAGAATATGGAAGATACTAGATTGTATTTGTATCTGAGGTTTGTCCAAATGCTCATCGACGAGAAGTTTACAGATATTGCACGTGATCCGAATGATATTCTATACTTCAGCCATCTCGATGAAACCACTGTAAGGAAGTTGTTAAAGTTTCAGAAGCAGGATTCAGCACCTGTAGCAAAACCAATATTTGGGGCATTAAAGAATGAAAATTATATTGCTCCTGCTGAATATAAATGGAGGAACGACGGTAGTGGTGATGAGAAGGAGTTAAATGCTGAGAAAGAATGGTTTGTGACATTCAAACCGAAAGCTCGCAGTGAATGGTTCCTAAAAGCTGAGGTTGAGAAGAAAAAGAAGCGTGTGTCTAAGAAAGTCGATACTATGCTTATAGATGAAGACGAGCCTGTAAATGTGCAAACAGAGGTTGGATCTAGTGCAGCAATAGTAACAGAGAGTCAGGAAGTTGAAAAGACTACTCAAGAGGATGATATGATTTCTGCAACTTCTGAAAACGATGATGATAGTGATGATTTGCTCGAGAAAGCTACTAAGAACTCAATAGTAGAAACAGAAGCAGAAAAGGTCAAAGAAACTGATGCTGACTTTGATCCTGAATTAGAAAAAGTGTCTGACAAAGAGAGACCAAAGAAAAGAGCAAAACGTGTGAATTCTGCAGTAACTTCAACGACAAAGACTACAAGGTCTCCAACGGCAAAAGGCAAAAAGACAAAGAAAGCTTAGAAACCTGCAAGTCATAGGTATGTCGGAAAGCCAAAGATCACAGAAGCAACACAAGAACCTTCTGGTGCATAGGAGAAAGGAGTCACACAAGAACCTCCTTACACAAGAACCTCCTACACAAGAACCTCCTGTTATTGCTACAGTTGAAGCTGAAAGGCCAGGAGCAACACAAGAACCTCCTGAGTCTGGTTTACTTGAAGTTCCAGTGATTCAATCTCCAGATCCTAAAGTTGTTCATCCTGAAAGCTCAACTCCAAAGAAATCTACTCCAAAGGCTGCTACTCCTAAATCAACACCAAAAACTCCAAAGTCAAATTTATTTGGTGAAGTTCTGAATGTTCCTGTGGATCTTCAATATCTAGATGATTTCTTTCCTGAATCAGATATAGACATTCTTAAAAAGCGTGTCAATATTTTGGAAGATAAAGTAGCTAAGAATGGATCCGAAAAGGCTGAGTTGGAAAAGCTGATGAAACAGAGTGAAGTGGAGAAGGAAATGTTATCTGACAAGGTGAAATTTCTTGAAGGAGACAGAGGTTATCGGAAAGCGCTTGTTGAAAGTCTGCAGGAAGCGAATGAAAGATTGGTCAAAGAGATTGTTGAGCTTAGTTCTGAAAAAGATATGAATGATAAGAGATTCGACAGACTTCATAAGGTATTATCTAACAGTCTGGGGATTAATTTCAAAGATGAATATGTTCAATTAGATCTTCAAGAAGCAAAAGAGAAAGCTGAAAGAGAGCTAGCTGAATAGGGTAAGGGGAAGCATGTGATCGAAAGTACGCCGGAGATCACTGAACCTGTAAAATAGATTAAGTCTGTGAAAGCTTCCGAGTCCAAGATTCCTAAGGTTGACGAATCTGTCAAGCCTTCTGATACTGTAACTGTTACTGAAGAAAAGGACGATGATGAAGTAGAAGATGAAGAAAAAGATGATGAACCACCAATTAATGACCCGAAAGATGATTCTGACCATGACGGAGGTAATGATGATGATCCGAGTGGTACAAGGATAAAGGTGGTTGATGCAATAGTGAATGAAAGCTTTGATTTCTCTGATATACTTAATGATGAAGCGAATGTATGGATGACCAGAATTAGGGGGAGTCAGGGCAAGCAGGGCCGTCAGATGAAGTTGATATGTCTAATGGTATTACTAATGCACAGCTTGTTGCTGCGGTTCTGACAAAGCCTTTGATACTTATGCTAGAACACAATGTTGAAGAAGGTGAATTCGTGCACAACTATTCCAAAGAGGATTTAGCAAAGTTGATCGATGTTGATGCAAAATCACTTGATTTTGAATCGTAGAGCAAGTTTTCTAATGTGAACACATTTGAACCTAATGAGTATCATTATCAACGAAGATATGAGGCAGATGAGTATAACAGGGTATAGTGGAAGATTGGTCTTCTGACGACAAGAAAGACGAAGCTAAGAAGTATGTCGGTCCTAATACAGATAGTTTTCCTACTTTCGAAGAGATGTACAAGCAACTTAATGAGGATATGTTAAAGGAAGAGATAGAAGAGTCGATGCGTGAAGGAAAAGTTCCGAAGCCTATGACAAAGGAAGAGATCGCTCAAGCTAAGAAATCCTAGTTTAGAGAGATGCCTCGTGAAAGAAAGTTTCGACGACCACTAGCATTCTTTATCAGAGACAAAGATGTATCATTAGGTGATATTTTGAGCTGGGTGTATGCCATCCAACGGGAATTTGGAGTTCAATACTTCAAATATCTGGCAGATTTCAAGACACTTCCTTACGGGGATGTTTAAGAACTTGTTCAAACAAGGAATGTCACATACCACATGAAGTTCATTGATCAATTACTATGGAAAATGATAAAGTTTGAGGCAACGAAGGGTTTTAGATATTGGAAGCCTTTTATCCCAGGTCGTCGTATCAAAACGAACAAGAAAACATGGTAGAAAGATATCATGTTGACATGAAACAACCAAGAGCAATGAGAAACATGCCTTTGATGCCTATCGAATAGAACTTTTATCCATTGTTTAAGTCGTGGCAGATTGATCCAAATACTTGTGAAGCAGTGATCGTATTACGATTTGAGGATCATCTGGATATAACGAAGGAGAGGGTTGAAATTTTTGGGGTTCAAGGTATGAGAGGGCTTTGGAGAACAATCAGGATACTAGACCCAATGTGGCTAGTTAATTGCACATAGGGCAGTAGAAATAGCACATAGGGCCTACTAGGCATTAAAAAACGTAAACTTAAACCATGAAACCGCCGGTAAAAATCGATTTTATCTATTAAACGAATTAGACGAATTGAGAAATCAAGCATACTCTAACTCCGAAATTTATAAGGAACGTATAAGAATTTACATGACAAAAATATTAAACTTTATGAATTTCGAGAAGGAGATCAAGTGTTGTTGTTTAATTCACGACTTCGATTATTCCCCGGAAAATTAAGTCTAGGTGGTCGGGACCTTTTTCCATCACCCATGTTTTCCCACATGGTGCGATCGAGATTAAATCTCGAATGGCGTTCCATTCAAAGTCAACGGACAAAGGCTTAAGCTCTACCAAGGATTCATTGAGGATGAAGAGGAAGAGATTTCTCTTCAAACAAGTGAGGTATGATTATACAAAGGTTTGTGTATATATGATAATTAACGTCATGTCTTGTAGGTAATGAACATCGAGAGATCTTCAAATTAGGTAAGATAACTTTGGGAACCTCTTTCGGGAAAACGGTCGCTCACACGTGCAAAAAAACAACAACCTGGGCACGGGGCTGTGTCCATCGGCCACGGGGCCGTGGTCGGTGTGTAGATGGGTATAAACCCCTTTCCCTTAACTGTTCTTCATTCCACCACGACCCGTTTCCCCGAAAACTCTCTGGTTCACCGACGATTTTCTGCCCTTTTTCACGTTTACTCTCCGTTTAACATTCGCGAGGTATGATTCTAACACTTTGTCTAGTTAGTTTAATAATTTGCATGTAGTATAACATCAAGAAATTTGGGGGAAAATCTAGGGTTCTTAAACTAGAACCAAATCAAACCTCAAATTTCTATCTAAATCAAGTAAAAGTAGTGTGCATCCATGTTGTAAAGAGTAAATCAACCACAATTGTTCATACAAACACCCGATTTCAAGCATAAACCACAAACCCTTGTTTTTGAACCGGAAAAGTTAAAATTGATCGGGTAAACGGTTTGTTTTTTGAAAAATGGAACTTGGGGTTTCATTTTCGAGGAAAACCGCCCCTGCCTAACAAAAATAATTTCAACTTTTCAAAACCGGGTCGAAATTTGAGTTTTTGCAGTAACAGTGGCCAGACCACGGGGTCGTGTTCATCTTTTTGTTTTCAATTTTTCCCGAAATTTAAATCATATCGCACTGATTATGCAGTGCTTCTCCCATGCCGAAATGGCCAACAAGTTCCTGAAGTTTAAGACCTTGGAATGGAAATACTAAACCCGCTTTGAATTCCTTCAAACGAGGCCGGAAGAGGCGCCAAAACAGCCATGTTACGAAACCCTGGAAACCGTGAGTCAAAGAGGTCGGTATGATATGCTAGTCACAGGTCCACTTCGAGCCGTTCTTGCAAAAAGCTCCACTCCATCTACGAGTATAATATGGAGTTCTATAGCACATTCAAGTTTGACACCAAGGCAGACCCGTTTGATTCAGATGCTGTTGAGTTCAGGTGTGCCGGGCAACTTCTCTCCATCTCCATAGCCCAGTTTGGTGTTAACATCAGGTTATACACCGTGGAAGAGTCAGTTGAAGAAAATGTCACGGGTGGTCTCCGTGAAATTCCGGTCTACATGAGGCAAACAGCATGGTCTCAAATTGGAGATGGACCGTACGACCCGAGCATCACCAAAAGCTCTCAGTTGCGAGACCCACTCTACCGGTACATCCACCGGGTCTTAAGCAACTCACTCAACAAAAGGAGAGATAGCTCGGGAGTGGTAAGGCTCCGTGACCTCACCTGCCTCCACTGCATCCATACCCGTCAACTACTTGATGTCACCTACATACTCCTCAAGAACATGCACCAGAACCAAATGGCCACTCCACCCACACCGATCTTTTTTGGGGGATGGATCTACAAATTGTTCAAAAACTATGTCCATCGCGTTCCAAAGTCATTTACTCAAGGTGCAAAGTCCAAAAAGGTTGATATAGCCCAATTTCAGGCCATGGGGTTCATCCAAGACACGGATGACGGGACTATCCGCTTCCGGAATGCTCAAGGAAATATGTGGGGCCCGGAAGATATCTTAGCCCTTAAAGACGACCCCAACCGCCCTCCTCCTCAATACCACGACTACCAAATGGGTTCCTCCTCTCAAGGAGGCGGGTTTCCTAATTTTCGAAGTTTTACTAACCTTTTGCAGGAAAACCTCTTATGCACCCGCAACACCTATAACATGGCTAGGAACGTCAACACCTGGGTTGGATCAATGAAACGTTCCATCGCTACTATGCAAGGAGACATCACATACATCTGGGAGCACATGGCGTATCATGGTGAGGGGGACGATGAGGACGAGGACATGGACTAAGTGATGACCATGGCAGTGAAATGATGGGTGACGAGAGCAGTTTCAGGTTAATCTCTTTATCCCTTGAACAATTGGCCGGCCTGCGTGCCGTGGTTTGAACACTTTACTCTTTCTAACAACTTTTATTTGCTGCCCTTTCTTTTCTTTTTATGTTTGTGATGATGATGGATTGGAAACACTCATAAGTTAGGATGTAGATATTGTGTTTTGTTTTGTGTGGTGTAAATGATAGCAAAGTAGGTACACAGGAGGCTTGAGTGTACTAAGCATTAGTGCTACACAAGCCCAGATACCAAATGAAAACCAGAAACCTGAAATTCAGCGATTGCAGAATGCCACCACGGGGTCGTGTTCATTGAACACCCCCCTGTGCCCACACCCCTAAACCTACTGATTGTCTACCGCCTTCTGACCACGGGTCGTGTCCATCAGGCACGCCCCGTGGCCAATTTTCTGTAAGTTTTGATTCTAGCACTCTGACCACAGGGCCGTGCCCATAGCACACGGCCCCGTGGCCAGATGCCCAGTATCATAAATCTTGTTTTTAACACGCTTTTACGCATTCCAATCAACCGAAAAATTTATTTTTGGACACATTGAGGACAATGTGTAATTTAAGTGTGTGGGGGGGGGGGGGAGCTAACACTTTGAATCTAGCAAGTCCTAATAACAAGCCTTACACATAACTCTATTAGAACCGCTAATAACCCCAAATCTTTTTCAAAATTTTTCTTTTTTTTACTTGTCTTGGTTTAATTTGGGAATAACAAGTTCTAAAAGTTATGTTTTTACGAATTTACAACCGATAGCGTCGTGATAACCAAATAAGAAAATTATAGAAAGGGCATGACAAATCTTTTTAAAATTTGATTATATATACTTGTTCACATTATAAACCCATTCCCACATTAAGTGAGTTTTGAGCCTTTATCGAGCATACATTTATACATCTTTAAAATAAATGCTCATTTTCGTTTCTTGTGTGAATAGCCGCTTGGTTCTTACGACTCTATAACTTGCCAAGACGATACATTCCTGGTCCTTACCAACTTAAACCCAAGTAAGTAAATGATGGAGGCATTAGGACTAACCCATTTTTCATTCAAAACCATTGTTTTCCCTTCCTTTTACCCCACTACAAAAAAACCCCCCAGTTAACCCCTTTGGGCCTAAACCTTTTCGTTTCAAACCCACAAAATAAACACCTTTTACCCACCAAAACCATTTTTTGTTCAAACCCATTTGTTTTGGTAAAAACTCGGATATCTTGTGACAAAAAAAACCATAGCTCTTCCAATAACCAAACAAGTTCCTTCAAAAATCTTGTTTGAAAGTGCTTGGTCTAGATAAATGTCACAGAAACAAAAAGTTTTACGATAACCGACGATTTTTATGATTTTCGCCATTTTACTAACCACTAACCCAAAAAAATCACCTAACCCTTTTCAAAGTCATCTTGATATTTACAAAGGTTTATAGTTAAAAAGGAGGAGGTTGATCGCTTGGCAAGCATATGGTAGAAGTAAGTTCCAAACCGGAATCGAGTGTTATCATAAAAATACATCTTCGGCCTAGTGTTGAGTGATCTCTTATGAGGTACGTGAACTTGTAAATAAATAAAATTTTAAAGAGGCATGTTATGCCTAAATAAATAATTTTTCTTAAAAGTGTGCTAAATAAATGACGAATAGGATTGTAAATAAAATAAAAACAAAATTAAAGTAAAGATCTTGGATTCCTGACACTCAAAGACAAGACAAAACCTCTTCTCTACCAATTCCATTTGGGTGTGTAAGCCACATTTAAAGAGCTTTGCTTAAGGACAAGCAAAGATTCAAGTGTGGCGATATTTGATGTGTGTAAAAAGCAACATATAAATTATATCAAATAAGGCATAAAACTAACTCTTTTTTCGTACTAATGTTGGGAAAAGCACGTTTCTTTGTTCCTTTTGTATTTTCAGGATAAAAAGAGTGTAAAAGAATAAAGAAACAAATAAGCAGCCAAAACCAACATAAATACGAAAAGAACGAATAACGAGCCATGCCCGATCCCTCAGCAACACCCCAAAGACAAAAACAAGACAACAGAAGATGACCACAGGGTCGTGCCCAGCCGAACACAGGGCGTGGTCAAACCTTGCACTTCAAGACAAAACCTGCAGAAGCTTCTACGCCCACCACGGGGTCGTGCCCAGACCAACATGGGGTATGGTCAACGATCAGATTTGCAGAATCCAGATAGTACAACGAACAGTTAACCACGGGGCCGTGCCCAGAGGCCACGGGGTTGTGTGGGGCCATCTGCTGTCAGATGCAATAAATGAAGGAAGAGAAGATGGTTGGCCACGGGTCGTGCCCACTGAACACGAGGCCGTGGCCGGGCTACTATTTTGGACTATAAATAGGGGTGCTTGGTTCACTTAAAAGGCATCCCTTGGCAAACCACTTCTCCTCACTTTGCCACCACTCCACCACCACTGCAACACCAACACCCACAACCATCATCCATCTTTCATCTTTAGAGTGTATAGTAGTCTCGGGATCCAAGATTAATTGTAAGGGTTTTTTGTCAAGCAAAGGCCATGCTTGGCTAATTTCTTACATCACTTGGTGAAGACAAGTCTTTAATGTATTACTTTTGATTTTTAATCTTTCGGCACTTTTTAATTGGGTATGTATTAATGACTTTAATAACTAGTTTCTTATGTTGAAAGTGAATTTTCCTAACCATTTCTTTATGATGTCATTGATTTGCTCATTCGTGTCTTTACGGTCTATATAAAGCACGTTAACTATTTGGAAGGGGGTTAGAAGGGTGGTTTGGTAAGGTTCTTGTCTCGTTTAGTGTATAGATCCTGCGAGGACTTGGTTCAAGCTTACTAGGACCTCCTTCAATGCCCCAAAGGTATTGGATGGCAGGGGTGCGAGTAGCTTGAACCCCTCATATGTAAACTACTATTAATACTTTAAACCGGCTACTTGAGATTGTATCCCTGCTGACTCAAACCACTTACCGAGGGTAACGTCACCTTCAAAAAAGGGGCCTACCACTTTTTGTATTAATAACTTATTTAATTATCTCCCAATATTCCGACCTTTTGGCATTGTATCCCTGCTGACTCAAACCACTGGGTTGTGGGTAACGTCACCTTCAAAAGAGGGGCCTACTACTATAACTAAGATAACCTCTTAAAAAGTCCGAAAGTGCGAAATCATCAAAGGATACATTAAAGACGAGTTGGATCTAAGTGATTCTATCTTGTCTATCTGTTTTTCATTTTATTTATCTTTTTATTTATTTTTTTCTTTTATATTTAAAACCTTTTATCAAAACTTTAGATTGATTAGACGTTGACGATAAATCGGCACTAAAAGCTCTTGTGTCATTGGACGATCTCGGTATCTTACCAACACTATACTATGCTCACGATGGGTGCACTTGCCTAAGTCTGTGTTTAGTGTTAGTACAATATCGTGTTTTATAATTTAAAACTTGAATAATGCGTAAAAAGGGCTCAAAATATTAGTAAAAATATAATACGCTCATCACACACCAGTACGCGGTAGACAAACGGTGAGTAACTCCATAACGCTCTAATGCCTTCTCCATCACGACATTGCAAAAATGTGTCCCTTGGTCACTAATGATGGCTTTAGGTATACCGAAACGTGTGAAAAACTTCTTTAGGAATCTCACCACCACTCGGGCATCGTTTGTAGGCAAAGCATGAGTTTCAACCCACTTCGAAACGTAGTCGATCGCCACAAGGATGTACATATTCCCACTAGAATGGGGAAAAGGTCCCATGAAATCGATGCCCCATACATCAAAGATTTTGAGAACTTGAATGGGTTTTGGGGCATCTCATTATTGGATGAGATATTGCTGGTACGTTGGCAAGCATCGCACGTCCTTACGAATTCTATCGCATCCTCAACTACCGTAGGCCAAAAGAAACCGCAATCAAAGACATTTTGTGCGGCAGTGTGTGCACCATGATGACCACCCGTCAAACCCTCATGGACATGCCTAAGAATCTCTATACCATTTTCCCTCGCTACACATCTCCTAAGAATACAATCTCCTCCTATCCTAAATAGGTAAGGGTCGTTCCATATGTACTTTCTCGCATCCCTAAACAACTTCCTCTTCTATTGGACATTCATATCCTTTATGACATACCCAGTAGCAAGATAGTTCGCAAAATCACTAAACCAAGGTAACCCTTCTTTCTCGGCCGCTACGAAATCTATGGATTCGTGAGGGAATCTATCCCTATCGGCTCCACACGAATCTCCTCCCTACTCAGATCCTCTAATCGCGAAAGGTGGTCCACCGCTACGTTCTCTGCTCCTTTCATATCCTTAATTTCTATGTCAAACTCGAAAAGAAGTAGAATCCAACGTATGAGGCGAGGCTTAGCGTCCTTCTTTTGGAAAAGATAACGCAAAGCCGCATGATCGGTGTACACTATGGTCTTTGAAAGCACGAGATACGAACGAAACTTATCAAAAGCAAAGACGACGGCTAAAAGTTCCTTCTCGGTGGTGGTGTAGTTCTCTTGCACATCGTTAAGGGTTTTACTCGCATAATAGATCGGGTGAAAGTGGTTCTCCCGTCTTTGACCCAAGACCGCCCCAACCGCGTAGCCGCTCGCTTCACATATGAGCTCAAATTGTAAGCTCCAGTCGGGGGATACTAGAATGGGTGTACTTACGAGTTTTTCCTTGAGAATTTCGAAGGCTTGAAGACACTCCTTATCAAAGACAAAAGGGACGTCCTTTTCGAGGAGTCGAGTCATGGGGCGTGTGATTTTGAAGAAATCTCTAATGAAACGCCTATAGAAGCCCGCATGACCTAGAAAACTACGGATCGATTTCACACTAGTCGGTGGAGGAAGCCTACTAATTGTATCTATATTCGCTCTATCTACCTCTATACCTACCCTAGAAATCTTATGTCCTAAGACAATCCCCTTCGTAACCATGAAGTGACACTTCTCCCAATTAAGCATCAACTTCGTCTCAACACATCTCTTCATAGACCGAAAAATCATCCATAAAGACCTCCATAGAACTCTCAACCATCTCTTGAAAGATGGCTATCATGCACCGTTGAAAAGTAGCCAGAGCGTTACATAATCCAAAAGGCATGCATCGGTACACGTACGTGCCATATGGACATGTAAAGGTCATCTTCTCTTGGTCTTCCGGCGCGATAGGAATTTGGAAGTAGCCGGAAAAACCATCAAGGAAACAATAGAATTGTCGCCCCGCGAGACGCTCTAGCTTGGTCAATGAATGGGAGTGGGAAGTGGTCCTTCCAGGTGGCGTCATTAAGCTTGCGGTAGTTGATACACACACGACAATCGGTGACTGTACGAGAAGGGATGAGTTCGTTTTTCTTGTTCACGACAACAGATATACCCCCTTCTTAGGGACGACTTGAGTAGGACTCACCCAAGAAGAATCGGATATTGGGTAAATCAAACCGGCTTCCATCAACTTCAACACCTCCTTCCTAACTACCTCCTTCATGTTAGGGTTTATCCGCCTTTGGGGTTGCACCACCGGTTTAAATTCGTCCTCCATAAGTATCCGGTGTGTGCAAAAAGTGGGGCTAATCCCCTTGATATCGGACAACTTCCAAGCAATCGCCCTCTTATGCTCTCTTAGCACCTCGACCAACTTCCCTTCTCCTCTTCCGGCAGTTTAGAAGAAATAATGATGGGTAAACTCGAATTCTCGCCTAGAAAAACATACTCTAGGTGTGACGGAAGGACCTTAAGCTCTAAGGGCGAAGTATCTACGGGTTTGCTCTCACTCTCTTCCTTAATTTCACAAAGCTCTAAGGTCTCGGGAACCCAAGCCGTATCTAACTTCTCACCCTCATCGTCCAACTCCTCCTCGACTACTCCCTAGATAACTAAATCGGCTCCACTAATGAAACCTAGACACTGATCAATGCTTGAGATGAAAGAATCTAGAAAGTAAACGGAGTGACATGGACCACTACAATCATCACTACCGCTAGGGGTGTTGCATGGCTCTATCTATCTCAAAAGTGACAATCTCATCGCCCGCATGAAGTGAAATCTTACCATCTAACACATCTATGACCGCCTTTGCGGTTGGAGCGACCTAATATAATTGGAACTCTCTCGTCGGCCTCCATGTCCAACACCATGAAATCTACGGAAAACACGAATTTATCTACCTTAACAAGCAAATTCTCTACGATCCCTCTAGGATATTTGACCGAGCGGTCGGCCAAAGACAATAACATGCGCATAGGAGTAAGCTCACCTAACCCTAATTTCTCGTAAAGAGAGAAAGGCATCAAATTGATGCTTGCATCTAAATTGCCTAAGGCATGAGCGGGAGTGGTGGAACCACCGAATAGGCATGCAACAGTGAATGTGCCCGGGTCGGTTAATTTATTCGGTAGCTTATTCAAGGCCACCGCGATCGAAAATTTGACCAGATGGAAAACCAGGGGGTTACCGTAAGATCGAAAATTATTATTATTATCCGCCAGTTGGAGTTATAATTAGAATTATTATTATTAAACGGACCCCTAGACTGACCGGCTATGTACTCTTCCTGCTCTAAAGTGATGGTGGGACAATCTATGGTATCATGGCCTCCTCTACCAACCTCACAACGATCTACCTTTTTCTTAATCTCATCTAACTCCTTAGTGAAAATTTTCTAAATCATGTCTAAAGCAGCAGCTACCGATGAATCCAAGCCAACTTGGGATACCCCTCGAGAAGTCGAAGAGGTACTAGTCACAGGAATAGAACTCCTGCTGGTAGCGCTATAGTCCATGTCAGAATGCGTGAAGCTCTCGAAAAGATCATTGCACTCAGGTACTGATTTCTTACCCATGAGTTGCCCATCAGCTGAAGGGTCAAACCGGGCTCGGATCTCTGGGGTGAGACCATTGTAGAACTTTTCTACAAATGCCCAATCTGACAGGCCATGCTGTGAATAACAAGAGAGTAGGGTTTGAAATCTCTCCCAGGCCAGGTGCTACGACTCATCAGGTTCCATTCGGAACGTATAGACCTGATCGCGTGAACGAGATGCTTTTGCAGGTGGAAAGTATTTAGCTAAGAAAGCATCCCGTAAACCTGCCCATTTGGTAAAAGTACCTGCTGGCTGCAAATCGAACCAGATGGTTGCGTGACCAGCATGTGAGAATGGAGATACCTGGAGATAGCGAGCGTCAAGGTTGACACCTTCAATGTTGAAAGTGCCACACAAATGGGTAATACGGTTGATATGAGCCGGCACATCCTCATCCTCACGACCGTGAAACTGACAAGAGTTGGTAATGGCGGTCATGATGTAGGATGGGATTTGCCAAGATTTTTCATTGGTGATGGCGGGTAAGGTGATGGGGGAGTTAGCACCGGTGAAACCGCTGGTGGCTTGTTGGTAAACGGTTCGGTTGGCCATTTGGACAACAGGTGGTGGACTTCGGGTACGGGAAGGTGGTGGGGAATGTGTGGTGATGACTTCGGTGTGAAGTCAAAGTTCGGTGGTTTAGATGGGAGGGTAGAGTCAGAATGGGTGGAATATGAAGGTGTAGAAGTACTTACCTTGAAAGAAGAAGACGAGAAGGAAGGCTTGTCCGTAGGCGGCTTCGGCGGAGGTCCTTGCGAACGCGTATGGGGCATCCACTGAAAAACCAAAAATAAACAAGTAAGAAGACTCTAAAACTGACTCGACAAAACAGAAAAGAAAACGACACTATTTTAGACTCCTACGACTCAAACACGACAAAAAGCACGTATGATATCAAATAAGTCCAAACAAAGTAATTAACGAAATCGCCAAGAGTCCCTGGCAACGTCGCCAAAAACTTGATGTGCTAAAAGTAGTTCAATTAAAAACAACTAAATTAACCTAAATCTAGTCTCAAAGTAATATTCTAGACTCACTAAGACAAACTAAACTACTAATCGGCAAGTGTACTGAGCGACTCTAGTATAGCTAAGTAAGTCCGGATATCGAACCCACGAGACTCTATTAATTACGTTAACAAATCTATCTAGACTACGACTGACACGGACATACTATTTGTTTGATTGTTTGAGGGGGGGGGGGTTACTAAAAATCCTAAGAAAGTAATAAAATTAAACCAAATTAACTAGGTAAACTAGAGACTACGAATTACTTTGGACTTTACTCAGACGGTGGAAACACTACCTAGACTCGAATCCTGGTTGCTTTTAGTTATGGACTTTATTTGAAAATTGATTATTATGGACCAGGATCTTAAAATTCTAAACCTCTCGAGTTACCAACTAAGCCTCCTAACCCTTCTCAAGAGTACGTTAGGGTACCCTAAAGGCTGTTATGGACACCGGTTAATTAGACTCCCTTTCAAGACCTCTAATGATTTATAAAAGTACCCTACAAGACTCTCTCCTTTTCGGGACTCAAGTCAAGGGTAAATTTGGGTTCTCAACTAGACTTGTTAGACAGCTAATAGGTTTACTTCCTAAGAAGGTCCCACCTTACGGTTTAATCGCTTAGACCTAACAATAACCTCGCACCTTTCAGCTATTGAGGATTAGTAGGACACTTGTTTTATAAGATTACCGAATATTACTTCTAAGGTCTATTACGTATTCAACCCTAAAGATTCACGATTTATTATGTGATATAGACATTCACCAAAATCAAGAACCTAACATAATGTTGGGATTGAACCCTACAAAAGAACAGATGATAAAATGCCAATATAAGTTGATCTATATGGTCCAGAATAAACAGTGTTTTTAATTACAACTTCCCTAAATGGAAAGATATCTAACATCTGCTCTTGGCTAAGCTCTGCTAGTTATAAAGTCTGTTGAAGAACCAAACCTCTGTTAAAGTCAAAAGTTTGCTGGAAGTTAAAGCTCTGATCACCCTTTGAAGAACATTAGATAAAGATTCAGCAGTGGTTAGCATCTTATTTGGATAACCATCAGTGTTTTGTGATTGTATCAGAGGTTAGCATTAGTAGTGGTTAGAGGTTGTTAGGTTAGTTAGATGTCATTGTCTTGGTGATGTCAGCAAAGATGCTTCAGAGGTTAGGATTTGTACTATAAATAGACAGTGCATGTACTGTTATATTTAGCTCACACACACACACACACACACACTATCTTGTACGATCTAATTTGTGTGAAGCTCAGGCTGAGGGGGAGTTAGTGATTCATGCATGTAATTACTTGTAATCTTTTGAATCTTTTGAGTAATGAAAACATTGTGTGATGAAAGTTAATCTTCCATTTGATTGTGTTACAAAGTTTTAAATCATATTTCGTTGCAAATCTTTTCTGTTTTATCTCATTTTATGTTCAATTTGTTTAAAACAACACAATCACGTCAAACTCAGATCCTAACAATTGGTATTAGAGCCTGGTCAGTCAAATTCGATCTAATAATCGATTTGACGTAAAAAGATCAGCTCAATTTTTGTGATACTGTGTTAATCGTAATTGTTGGAAAATGGAGTAAGAACCAAATCATGTTTTATACGTTATCGAGTATTCATGCTAAAATTTATGATGATTCTATAATTGATGGTTGCTAAGAATTCATCTAATGTCTTTAAAAGACTAAGGTGAACCTAAATCTTAGGAACAAGATCCATATGATGAACAAAATTTATGAGAAATTTTTTAAAGGTTATGGGGTGAGGTTTAGATAACCGGATCAAAAGTAATGTGAATTTTAGCATAAGCAGATCTGCAAAAATGTCTAAGGTTCTCAAAACATTACTGTAAATGTTTTTGGATTGATTATTCTTTCCCTGAAAACCTTCCAGTGAATTCTATTTGCTCATGGAAAGGCTAAAAGAGGAATAGAAGAAAAATCATAAAAACTCTGAAAGTGTGTTTTATCTCGAAAATTTTGATGTTAAAAGAAATGAGTATAAACAAAAAACACTTAAGGGTTCACATATATGCTCATACAACTGCTACCAAACAGATTGAGTGCAACCACTGCTTACAGGTAGATCCAGGTAAATGTTGTATCTCAAGTTAGCAATTGTTTCAAACGAACTTAGAACATTAATCAGATGGAATTGATTTATTTATCAACGAAGTTTTTACTATTTTTTTAACAGTAAAAGCTTCATGTACATATCAGGACATGTATTAACCTTTCATTTTTTTAAGGAATACATGATGAGCTTTTACTTGTTTTAGATAGTCAAAGCTCAATTTCCTACTAGGAAGTAAACCTTTCTATTTTTAGAAAAGAAGAGAGTTACTTCTTGTTGATAATAAATCAAAAGAAATTTGTTGATGGTCAAGGTTATCTCATAATTTGCTTGTCTAAGATTGAACATGATGGTAATCACAATTCTTATCACAAGAGCAGTAGATGTTCAAAACTGTCACACCCCGAAAATCGCAGAGGAAGGCAAGCATGGTGATGACGGAGGTTTGCAACCGACAATTATAAGGCAAACATAGACAATTATTTAAATAGACAAAAATAGTTAAAAGTTATTACAATCATCCAAATGTATTGATTAAAGTGTTCATGTTAAAGTTCCATCTCGTGGACTCATGACAAAAGTTTTATTACTGTTCATTTTGAATTGCCCTAAACCCACTTCAAACTCCGAAGCCACTTATGTACCTGAAAAGCACATTTCAAAATATCAACACAAAGTTGGCGAATTCACTGGTCTTACTTACTTTTAAGAATCTAAATATTAATTCTTGATTTCCATTTTGAAAAATATGAAGACGTTAGATCGACATGTAACATCGTAAAGTAGCTAGGAATATGAAACGATGTTTGCAACCAAGAGCCCATAATCAAAACGAAACCTTATTCGTTTCCCATATTCTTCTTTTCAACATATATTCCTTGTCTTTAATGATCGGTGTGACCGATCGACAAGCTTGGGGTTTGTCAAAACCCAGTAGATCTATTAATATATCCTGTGCCCTCCAACCAAGAGGTTAATGATTACGGCGTCGGGAAAATGTCCATGGATATACCCTTGTTAGGGTAACTTAAGGCCCTTACTCAAGGCCAACATAGGTTACATTTCCTTTTGTCATCTTTTGATCATATTAATTCAAATACTTTACGTGTTTCTCCCCCGAAATGTAAAAACATGATTTAAAAAGGGGTCGTGAACTCACCTTTGGGTGCGTTAAAGTTTTTGCTATCAAAAAGCCCAAATCAATAGGTATTCACCTGTTAGTGCCCTATATACAAGGCACACTTTCATATTAATCTCAAGTCTACTAATGAAGTTGTTCACTCAACCCCTTAGACTTATAAAGTAGTTTTGCGTATTTTACTTGTTAATTAGACAACTCCTTGGTGACTACAATCCTTATCGTTATATTTTCTTACTTTCTTAGTGTTCAATCATATCAATATGAAATATAATTTTTCCCTCTAATTATTTACCCAACAACACATACCAACACATACTCATTTACACCAAGTTTTATCATAACGATTTCACATAACTCAAATACATGCTTAAACATAATCACACTATAATCACACAATACTTAATCTAATTACATAATCCACATAACTCATCCAAATAATCATATTATATACCATCATCATCACAAAATCATGCTTCAACAATATGATATAGTTTCAACATAGCAAACACAATATGTATCATGCGTTCATATTAGTCACTTTTCTTGTATTAATCATTCCATATTCTTCATGTAAGATCAAAATACATCTTGTATCATCATAAACTCATATTATATCTCATCTTATCATTTTACACAAGTTTATGTCACCTAGTTCACACCATAGTTATGTCCATTTTTAACCGTAGAATTAGCGTTTTCGACTCAAACTTTCGCATAGAACACATCAAGCATGGACACATCGTAACATATACTTCAAGACCTATTATAACATCATTTTATATGCCTAAATGTTCTGTTATAAATCAGATTTATAATGCATGCTTCTATCATACCCAAAATTGACATTTTTACGCCTTTTTAAGCCTATAATGACCACATAAGCAATCCAAATCATCTTGATCATATTCCGAACTTATAATCTGATTATTTTAGATAAAATAACATGTTTTTACCACCATACTTTCAGATCTAAAAAAATTACTCATTTACCATGGTTATTATGGCCTTTTTACATCATTTTAAGCATGATTTACTAAATTGTAAGCTTCCAACTCATGGTTATCATAAAAATTAGTTATGACCTGTTTATAATATACAAAATATCACCATAATATCACCATATTTTCAGTTCACCATTATTCTCTTCATGCATGTCATAATCCTACATTAATCTTGCATTTTCCACTTAAATCAAGCATCATACACCCTTCTAACTTAGGGTTTTTCATCCAAACTTATTATCAAACATTTTTAGACCATAAATCACTTCAAATATAGCATGAAACTCAGATTATACAAAACCCCTAATTTATCACTTTGGATGTCACGTTTATCACCATTTTAAGCAATATTTTAAGTCATAAACGCTACCGTTCACACATCTTTCAATCAAGAATCATTTACACACATCATAACCTTCAAAATATCTTATTAAAACCCTAAACTTACTGATTTGATTTATTCAGTAAGAAATCCTTCTTTTTTGGTGAACAACTTCACTTTTAAACAAACTACAATCTCAAATCTTAGGGTTTGAGAGATGATTACCTTAGATGAATGAAGTAGGGTTTTCTAAGAGTATGAGGGCTCCTTGGATCTGATTTCTCCTTGTTGATCTTCTGTGGGTGCTTGAAACCTTCACGGAATTGCTCAAGATCTTCAAGTGTGTGTAAATGGAGGTGTAAGTGAGGGGTTTGGAAAGAAGATGAAGTTGAAACAAGTGAGAGGAAAGGGAGGAGGGTTGGGGACGGTTTTAAAAGGGAGGAGAGAGGAGAAAAGGTGTCTTGGGAAGGGAAGGAAATGATTAGGAGAAAGGGTGTGGTTTTGGGTTAAGTGTGTAAGAGGTTTTAATGATTTTTGAGGGATTTTTGAGGATTTTGTAGAGATTTTAAGTGGTGTGGGCCCCCATGGCCGAATTTTTATACATGGGAGTTTATTTTATTTATTTTTTTATAAATAATATTCTTGTACATTTTATAAAAGTCTAGCAACTTTTATAAATGTTTGGGGCCCCTAATTCGCTTGATTGAACTTGTTAATTATGGAATAATATTTATTTATTAATTCCATCAAAATTTTACTAACTAGAATTGTCACACCCCGACCCGCAGCGGAAATAAGAGTCGGGGCATAATTGGGTTATCACCAAAGCACATGACATTTACTATTATGTTTCATAATTAATGAAGTCAAAGTTACATTTTCAAACATCCAAACATGTTCATTCAATACAAAGGAAATAATCAAAAGGTAACAATCCCAAAACTAAATCGATTTATTCTTCTAATCCAGGTCCTATGTGTTCCTAGCTGCTGCTGGTTCACCTGTATCATGTGTAAAATGGTAGTTTTTTTGGGTCAACATAAGTTGGCGAGTGAACCTTATTAGATAAACATTTGATAATGATTTTATGGTTAGTTTATCAATGAAATATTGTGCATAATCATAAAAGAGCAAATGTAAGTAATCAAGCATTGGCAAATATCAGTTACAATTATAGCATATAATAACACTTGACAGCATACATGAACGTACCAATATCATACGATAACTAACATAAATGAACTGTGCGATCAAGGCTCAATCAAGCGGAGCCGATCGTATTGCATGAACTGGAAATGTAAATTGAACTGTGCGATCAAGGCTCAATCAAACGGAGCCGATCGTATTGCATGTACTGAAATGTAAAATGAACTGTGCGATCAAGGCTCAATCAAACGGAGCCGATCGTATTGCATGAACTGAAATGTAAAATGAAATGACCGATCAAGGCTCAATCAAACGGAGCCGATCGTTGCAGGCACGCCAAGTTCAACCGCATAATAAAATGGGGAACAGGCTCAAACCTCATAATTAAATGGGGAGCGGCGGCCTCGGCAATTGCATGTACTGAAATAATAATTTGCATCCAATAATAACTACTTAACAGCAACAAACTAAATACACATGTCATGATATGATGTATGCACAATAGTTTAGTTATAATATGTATATAAACAAAGACACATGATACATCCCAAAAACGTGATTAAAACGGGGAATTTGAAAGGTTCACTCACATTGGGTGCGTTGAATTGGAGATGGTGAGATGCGCACGATTTAGATGAGCGAGTCGACGAAGAATACTAACCTAAATAATAATGGAAAAATATATTAAATGGATGGATGTTATTAAGGATTTTAATGAAATTTTTAGATATATTTTTGTGAGTTTATGGCTATTTTCTATCTTTAAAAATGTTATTTTTAAGTATTTTTAATTGATTTTTAAATTAAATTAAATAAATAAATAATAAAAAAAAATATTATTTTTTTAGTGTTGACCGTTGACCGGTTCGGTCAGCGGTTAATTCTGCGCCGGGTGGGATTCGAACCGGTGACCTTCCGTTCGCGTGCATGTAGCTCTACCAACTGAGCTACGTGACTAACCCGTTATAAACTCGGTTTTAATTATATTTATATACTTATTTGAATTAACCGAAAATTCCTTTATTTGCAAAAACGTTTTAATTCAATTGGACCGGTGCTCGTGACAAGATTCGAACGCCCGACGTGAAGTTCATGTTGCACACAGTCCACCGCTGGACTGTGCGTCTAACCCGGTTATATTCTTGGTTTTTATTATACTTAACAACTATCTGTTTTAAACCCGGTTTAGTTCTGGATCAAAAAGGCATGTTATTACACAAGGCGTGCGCGTAGCAAGGATCGAACTCGGGACGTGTGTGTGAAACTTGCACACAGTCCACCGCTGGACTGTGTGTCTAACCCGTTTAAAATACCGTTTTTAATTAATCCTATGTTCTGTTATAACTTCATCTTCTTCACCGATTTTCACAGATAGCATAATTCGACTGGTTATGATTTATTTGTGATTTATAAAGTTCTCAGACATTAACAGGAATTCAAAAGTAAAGAATGGAGAGAGTTTAAGGAACATAATATACCGATTGATGTTATTCACAGAAATCCGGCGGAGGTTCGTCGGTACTGGAAATGAACTCCGGCTGTTGAACCAATTAACAGCGTTGATCGATTAATCATAAAGTTGAGTCACTTAAACAGGGTTTAAAAGAAGTTTTAGGATATCATACCAGTTCACAGTGTGATTCCGGCAGTCTCAGAGATTTTCCGGCGAAAGTAAGATTTTTGATAAACTTTGACTAGGATCGATTCTGATGATGGAGTTGTGTTAGAGACTGACTAATCACATGTTTTAAACAAAAAGAGTCGGAGGAATTACCGTGAGAATGTGAGTCCCGGTTTTCCGGTGACTTGCAGAAATTTTCCGGCGATCTGATTCAGAAGATCTTATGGTTCAAGAATGCGACGAAAATGAAATTGAATATTGTTGTGATAGTTCTGAATCGTGCAAATGATCGGAAGCTTGAATTAAATCAGAACTTGATGAATTTTCGGTTTCAAAAGCCGAAAATGATAGGACTTAAAGTTTCAATCAATTTTAACTTGATTAGAAACCGTAATACATCGGTTATAACTGAAATTGTGAGGTAAACAATCGATTTGACGATTGGTTTGCCGATTACCGGTTTTCAGATGGTATCATCGGTTAATCTGAGTTTGTGTTTAAGTTTCTTTTGTTTTCCTAAAGTTAACATAAAACACATTGTGGCGGAGCGGTTTGGGGAATGGATGTTAAGTCATTGAGCGACTCAGCTGACCCGGGTTCGAGTCCCGGCAGCTTCAAATATTTTTTATTTGTTTTATTTTAACTTTTTATCAAATATAATTTTTATAGTTTAGTTTATTTATTAATTATGTATCATTTTAACTCAAAATAACCATAAATAATTAATGCACTTTCATAACTTGGTACTTGATTACAAAACGGAGCGGGTTTTGGAGACCCGATTTTTACAAACGTTACAGTATCCCCTCCTTTTAGGAATTTCGTCCCGAAATTTAAATAGTTGAAGTAGTAGGAAAAAGATGCGGGTATTTTTCACGCATTGAGTCTTCACGTTCCCAAGTGAACTCAGGTCCCCGTTTCGACTCCCAGCGTACCCTAACAATTGGAATGCGACTTCGTCGAAGACGCTTTTCTCCATAGTCCATGATCTCCACTGGTCTTTCAATAAAATGCATGGATTCATCAATCTGAATATCTTCCAGTGGAATATGGAGATTCTCATCAGCGAGGCACTTTTTCAAGTTCGACACATGGAATGTGGGATGAATCCTGTCGAGTTCTTCCGGTAGGTCAAGCTTGTATGCTACAGGACCTACTCTTTCGAGTATCTTGAAAGGTCCTACGTAACGTGGTGCTAGCTTTCCCTTTTGACCAAAACGAACTACTCCCTTCCTCGGTGATACTTTTAGAAGCACATGATCACCAATGCTAAACTCCAAGGGCTTCCGTCGTTTATCTGCATAACTCTTTTGACGACTTTAAGCTGCTAAAAGATTGTTTCGGATTTGATGAATCTTGTCTGTGGTTACTTGGATCAATTCTGGACCAGTAATTTGTGCTTCCCCAATTTCGTGCCAACAAACAGGAGATCGGCACTTTCGACCATATAAGGCTTCAAAAGGTGCCATGCCGATGCTCGAATGATAGCTGTTGTTGTACGAAAATTCAACTAACGGTAGGTGGGCGTCCCAATTTCCCTTGAAGTCTATGACACATGCTCTAAGCATATCCTCAAGAGTTTGAATGGTGCGCTCAGACTGTCCATCAGTTTGAGGATGATAGGTGGTACTGAGATCTAATCGAGTGCCCATAGCGGATTGTACTGCTTGCCATGTTCGTGAGGTGAAACGACCATCACGATCAGAAATAATACTTAATGGTACCCCATGTCGGCTTACGTTTTCGTTGATATAAATACGAGCAAGCTTTTCGTTCTTGAAATCTTCTCGAATAGGAATAAAGTGGGCTGATTTTGTAAGTCGGTCTATAATCACCCATATAGTGTCATACCCACCAGAAGTGCGAGGTAACCCGGTAATGAAATCCATGGTTATATTTTCCCACTTCCATACAGGTATTTCCGGTTGGACTAGAAGCCCTGAGGGTCTTTGGTGTTCAGCCTTCACCTTAGAACATGTGAGACACTTGGAAACAAAAATGGCAATATCTTTCTTCATTCTAGGCCACCAATAGGTGTACCGTAGGTCTTGATACATCTTATCGGCTCCTGGGTGTATAGAATATCGCGTTTTATGAGCTTCATTCATGAGAGTTTCACGAAGATTGTTGTGGTTAGGAATCCAGATGCGATCTAGGTAATACAGAATACCATCAGATTTAGTTTCAAGTTTTAGCTCGGCTCCACAGGACATCTCTTTTCTTACATCTTCTTCCGTTATCGAAACGTGTTGAGCTTCTCGAATTTGATCTTTAATATCGGTTATAATTTGCGAACATAGAAGATGAATGGAGTTCGCATAACCCTTTCGACTAAGTGCATCAGCCACCACATTTGCTTTACCAGGGTGGTATCTAATTTCACAGTCGTAATCATTTAGGAGTTCGACCCATCTTCGTTGCCTCATATTTAACTCTTTTTGATTGAAGATATGTTGAAGACTCTTGTGGTCAGTGTATATTTAACACTTAGTACCATAGAGATAATGTCTCCATATCTTAAGAGCGAATACAACGGCTCCAAGTTCTAGGTCATGAGTGGTGTAGTTCTTTTCATGTGTCTTGAGTTGCCTCGAGGCATAAGCTATGACTTTTCCTCTTTGCATTAGAATGCAACCTAATCCTTGCCCTGACGCGTCGCAATAGACTACGAAATCATCACAACCTTCGGGAAGAGTGAGGATTGGTGCATCACAAAGTTTTTGTTTAAGCGTTTGAAAAGCTTCTTCTTGCTTGGGTCCCCATACGAATGGTTTTCCCTTATGGGTTAAAGCCGTGAGTGGCACAGCAATGCGAGAGAAGTTTGAAATGAACCGACGATAATAGCCAGCTAGTCCAAGAAAAGACCTTACTTCAGTTGGTGTGCGTGGAGCTTGCCATTCTTGAACTGCTTTGATCTTTGAAGGGTCAACATGTATTCCTTTATCATTGACTACATGCCCGAGAAATTGCACCTCTTTTAACCAGAATTCACATTTAGAGAACTTGGCATACAGCTTTTCCTTTTCTAGAAGTGCAAGAACGAGTCGAAGATGACGCTCGTGATCAGCTTTAGATTTTGAATAAATAAGAATATCGTCGATGAAAACTATAATAAATCGATCAAGGTAAGGTTTGCAGACTCTGTTCATTAGGTCCATGAAGACAGCTGGTGCGTTGGTTAATCCAAACGGCATAACCATGAATTCATAGTGGCCATAACGAGTTCGAAAAGCAGTCTTAGGGACGTCTTCTTCATGCACTCTAAGCTGATGATAGCCAGATCGACGATCGATTTTCGAAAAGCGGCTGGCACCTTGTAGTTGGTCAAGAAGATCATCTATGCGAGGTAAAGGATATCGATTTTTGATGGTTAACTTGTTGAGCTCTCTGTAGTCGATGCACATACGAAAAGATCCATCTTTCTTCTTTACAAAAAGGACAGGTGCACCCCAAGGCGATGAGCTGGGACGTATGAATCCCTTGTCAGTCAACTCTTGCAATTGACTGGCTAGCTCTTGCATTTCAGAGGGGGCTAACCTATATGGAGATTTTGCAACTGGTGTAGCACCAGGTATAAGATCAATACGGAATTCGACATCTCTGATTGGAGGAAGTCCTGAAATGTCGTCAGGAAAAACTTGTGGAAAATCTTTTACTACAGGAATATCTTTAAGTTTCTTCTCTGGGGTCCCCTTCTTGATGATATGGGCTAAAAACGCGACATAATTCTTGCGAAGGTATTTTTGAGCTTGAAGACAAGACATTAAGTTGAGCCCTTTCGACGAGGTTTCTCCAATGATTCGAAGAGTCTGACCGTTTGAAAGAGGAATACGAATAAATTTTTCACGACATACAACTTCCGCATGATGCTGACTGAGCCAATCCATACCGATTATGATGTCGAAACTTCCTAGCTTCATAGGAATAAGGTCGACTGAGAAATCGTGGTCGTTTAAGGTGAGTGTACAGTTGCGTAAAATAGAGTCTAATGAAACTGGTTTTCCATCCGCGACTTCCACCGTTATGGATTCCACGAGCTTATCCCGATTTTTGCTTAAGATAGGTTCAAATTCTAATGACACGAAACTTCTATCCGCACCAGTATCAAATAACATAGAGGCATATCTACCATTTATAAGAAACGTACCGTTGACCACATTGCCGTCAGCTCTGGCCTGGTTCACGTTAATATTGAAAGCTCTTCCTCTAGCAGGTGGAGGAGCTTGGTTCGCTTGATTCACAGGGTTGGCTTGGGCCTGAGCATGAATAATATTAACCAGTCTTGGACATGTGTTTCTGAAATGACTTGGGTCGCCGCAATTGAAACAAGCCCGCATAGGTTGGCCCATAGGGTAATTGGGTTGATAGTATGTTTGGGCTAAATGTTGGGTGGGTGGAAACGGTAGTTGTTGTTGTGCTTAACCCATTAACTGTTGGTGGGTTTGGGTGATAGGTTGGTGGCGGTTTGTTCGTTGAAGCGTGCGGCAGTTTTGAACAGTATGTCCTGCGCGACCGCAGCTGGTGCAGTATTGGCAAGGATGATCAGGGGAGTGATGATACTGACAACGGTTACATTTTGGTAATGGGCCTGTGTAGGGTCTTCTGTATGGCGCGGGTGGAGGAGTGGCTTGAGTGATGGGTGCAGCAGGAATAGGGGTGTTGGTTTGGGTGACTGCAAAATTCCTGGTGTTACGCTTCCTCTTGTTAGCAAACTTAGAGGAAGGAATGGGGTGGTTTGAGGTTTGTCCCTCAACAGGGGCTTTCTTCTTCTCTTCTTTGAACTTCCCATTGCGAATTCAGTTTTCGGTCAGTTCAGTTGCCAACTCCATGGCAGCTTCGAGTGTTACCGGTGAAACGCTGAGAACCGAATCTTGAATTTTCGAGGGAAGTCCTCGAATATAATGCTCGATCAGACGATAGGTTGGAGTGAATAAGTTTGGAACCATTTGGTTCAACTCCAAGAACCTCTTGTTGTAAGTAGAGTGATCACCCTCTTTTTGCTTTAAGGCATGGAATTCATCCTCCAATTTCTTAATTTCACTTCTAGGACAGAAACGCCTAGTCATGATTTCCCTTAACTCCTCCCAAGTTAAGGCCATCGCATCTTCAGTTCTCCTCTTTCCTTTCTCAGTATTCCACCAAGTGAGAGCTACACCAAGTAGTCTCCCGGTGGCGTAACGAACCTTGCGATCCTCAGGACAATCGCAGTTTAAGAAAACGTTTTCCATCTCCTCGAACCAATGTAGGAGAGCAGTGACTCCCTCAGTCCCTTCGAATTTTGGAGGATCACAGGAATTAAAATGTTTGTAAGAGCATTTGATGGTAGGAGGGTTGGCGATGTTCTGGTCCTGTTGTTGAGGAGGGTTAGTAGGATTTGCAGCAAGGGCTTGTTGTACTTGTACCACGATGTCAGGCAATATCGTGGCCATTTGATTCGCGATATGCGTGGCCAAACGTTCCTGAGTCTTTCCTGATTTTTTTCCCCTTCGATGCTGTCTAGATGACATCTACAGGATCATAAAATGAGAAGATTGTGAGTTCATGGTGTCTTTTTAGGTGTCATGTGTCTTTAAGAAAATGAAAATAACATAAATATCAATAATGCAACTACATCCATAGGATGTCTTGGGTTCGCTCATGTTGGGCCTCAAATGTCCCCCATACCTTCACCTACATAGTCATGTGGGCCCCCATGGCTATTGGCTTGGTAGGATTCACATTAGTATTGGCAATTTAACACTCGCATCCCCCGAATGCAAACCACAAAATATGTTCATGAGATGTTTGGTCGGAACGTGTCCAGGTGTAGACACAATAACAACTCAAAGTGGAATTAGCTCACACGACGTTTGTTATAGCATGCTTTGGCCTAATAGGTACTTCGTACTCTCATCGTTAGTCCCCAGGTAGGCAAACTGGTCCTTTATTTTGGATTTATACGAATGCCAGTCTAGACAGGACGTTCCGACTACCGGTACTAGTACCCTTCCAGTTACTACATGCCCGTCATGAGAACTCACTTTGATGAGATTTGAAAACACGAAAATCATTGTAAAATCAATCATGATGTGGTGTGTGCTTTCATGGATGTGATATGTTATGATCATACGATTTCATGATAGGCATTATTTGATAATACATACTTATGAACATGCTTGTACAATATCAAATGTAACATTTTACATAAAACATATAAACATCATGAAATTTGGCATATAACACACAAAATTCTTATAAGTTTCTAATCGACTATAGTATAGGCTCTAAGGGTCTAATAACCTATCCTATATCCCTATAGTCATGGCTCTGATACCAATCTGTCACACCCCGACCCGCAGCGGAAATAAGAGTCGGGGCATAATTGGGTTATCACCAAAGCACATGACATTTACTATTATGTTTCATAATTAATGAAGTCAAAGTTACATTTTCAAACATCCAAACATGTTCATTCAATACAAAGGAAATAATCAAAAGGTAACAATCCCAAAACTAAATCGATTTATTCTTCTAATCAAGGTCCTATGTGTTCCTAGCTGCTGCTGGTTCACCTGTATCATGTGTAAAATGGTAGTTTTTTTGGGTCAACATAAGTTGGCGAGTGAACCTTATTAGATAAACATTTGATAATGATTTTATGGTTAGTTTATCAATGAAATATTGTGCATAATCATAAAAGAGCAAATGTAAGTAATCAAGCATTGGCAAATAGCAGTTACAATTATAGCATATAATAACACTTGACAGCATACATGAACGTACCAATATCATACGATAACTAACATAAATGAACTGTGCGATCAAGGCTCAATCAAGCGGAGCCGATCGTATTGCATGAACTGGAAATGTAAATTGAACTATGCGATCAAGGCTCAATCAAACGGAGCCGATCGTATTGCATGTACTGAAATGTAAAATGAACTGTGCGATCAAGGCTCAATCAAACGGAGCCGATCGTATTGCATGAACTGAAATGTAAAATGAAATGACCGATCAAGGCTCAATCAAACGGAGCCGATCGTTGCGGGCACGCCAGGTTCAACCGCATAATAAAATGGGGAACAGGCCCAAACCTCATAATTAAATGGGGAGCGGCGGCCTCGGCAATTGCATGTACTGAAATAATAATTTGCATCCAATAATAACTACTTAACACAACAAACTAAATACACATGTCATGATATGATGTATGCACAATAGTTTAGTTATAATATGTATATAAACAAAGACACATGATACACCCCAAAAACGTGATTAAAACGGGGAATTTGAAAGGTTCACTCACATTGGGTGCGTTGAATTGGAGATGGTGAGATGCGCACGATTTAGATGAGCGAGTCGACGAGGAATACTAACCTAAATAATAATGGAAAAATATATTAAATGGATGGATGTTATTAAGGATTTTAATGAAATTTTTAGATATACTTTTGTGAGTTTATGGCTATTTTCTATCTTTAAAAATGTTATTTTTAAGTATTTTTAATTGATTTTTAAATTAAATCAAATAAATAAATATATAAAAAAAATATTATTTTTTTAGTGTTGACCGTTGACCGGTTCGGTCAGCGGTTAATTCTGCGCCGGGTGGGATTCGAACCGGCGACCTTCCGTTCGCGTGCACGTAGCTCTACCAACTGAGCTACGTGACTAACCCGTTATAAACTCGGTTTTAATTATATTTATATACTTATTTGAATTAACCAAAAATTCCTTTATTTGCAAAAACGTTTTAATTCAATTGGACCGGTGCTCGTGACAAGATTCGAACGCGCGACGTGAAGTTCATGTTGCACACAGTCCACCGCTGGACTGTGTGTCTAACCCGGTTGTATTCTTGGTTTTTATTATACTTAACAACTATCTGTTTTAAACCCGGTTTAGTTCTGGATCAAAAAGGCATGTTATTACACAAGGCGTGCGCGTAGCAAGGATCGAACTCGGGACGTGTGTGTGAAACTTGCACACAGTCCACCGCTGGACTGTGTGTCTAACCCGTTTAAAATACCGTTTTTAATTAATCTTATGTTCTGTTATAACTTCATCTTCTTCACCGATTTTCACAGATAGCATAATTCGACTGGTTATGATTTATTTGTGATTTATAAAGTTCTCAGACATTAACAGGAATTCAAAAGTAAAGAATGGAGAGAGTTTAAGGAACAGAATATACCAATTGATGTTATTCACAGAAATCCGGCGGAGGTTCGTTGGTACTGGAAATGAACTCCTGCTGTTGAACCAATTAACAGCGTTGATCGATTAATCATAAAGTTGAGTCACTTAAACAGGTTTAAAAGAAGTTTTAGGATATCATACCAGTTCACAGTGTGATTCCGGTAGTCTCAGAGATTTTCTGGCGAAAGTAAGATTTTTGATAAACTTTGACTAGGATCGATTCTGATGATGGAGTTGTGTTAGAGACTGACTAATCACATGTTTTAAACAAAAAGAGTCGGAGGAATTACCGTGAGAATGTGAGTCCCGGTTTTCCGGTGACTTGCAGAAATTTTCCGGCGATCTGATTCAGAAGATCTTATGGTTCAAGAATGCGACGAAAATGAAATTGAATATTGTTGTGATAGTTCTGAATCGTGCAAATGATCGGAAGCTTGAATTAAATCAGAACTTGATGAATTTTCGGTTTCAAAAGCCGAAAATGACAGGACTTAAAGTTTCAATCAATTTTAACTTGATTAGAAACCGTAATACATCGGTTATAACTGAAATTGTGAGGTAAACAATCGATTTGACGATTGGTTTGCCGATTACCGGTTTTCAGATGGTATCATCGGTTAATCTGAGTTTGTGTTTAAGTTTCTTTTGTTTTCCTAAAGTTAACATAAAACACATTGTGGCGGAGCGGTTTGGGGAATGGATGTTAAGTCGTTGAGCGACTCAGCTGACCCGGGTTCGAGTCCCGGCAGCTTCAAATATTTTTTATTTGTTTTATTTTAACTTTTTATCAAATATAATTTTTATAGTTTAGTTTATTTATTAATTATGTATCGTTTTAACTCAAAATAACCATAAATAATTAATGCACTTTCATAACTTGGTACTTGATTACAAAACGGAGCGGGCTTTGGAGACCCGATTTTTACAAACGTTACAAGAATAACACCGGATGTTTAGTGGTGTCTGGGTTTGCTTAGGACTGCTAAAAGTCTGTCGCACAAGCAAATTTCCGGACAATTTAGACAGAAACCACCAATTAAGGCGGATACGTTTTTCTTCTAAATTCCCCCAATGACTTATAATTCCGGCTTATTTTAACATATTAAACACATTCATAGACTTCTAAACACTAACCGGGTCGTCACTAACAGTCGTTACGGGTATGTTATCACTTCAAATTACGACGATTCTTTAAATCTCATCATTTGCAAATTCCATTGCACATTAGGGCTTTTATAACTTTTAGTTAGACTTTAATCACACATAAAGTAAATTATTATTGCACCACTTCATAACATGTTTGAAAATTACAGTACAGATATCGGAAAACACGGGGTGGCACAGTCTCCCCTACTTAAGGAAATTTCGTCCCGAAATTTAAGCTACGTCGTCAACACTGGGTTTGGTCTTGATGAGATGAGGGTATTTCTGCTTCATCTGGTCCTCCCGTTCCCAGGTATACTCGGGTCCACGCCTTGAATTCCATTTAACCTTAACCAACTTGATACGGCTTCGCCTGAGCTTTTGGACTTTCCAGTCCATAACCTCAACAGGTTACTCAACAAATTAGAGTTTGTCATCAATCTTAACCTCACCTGGCGGTATCACCAGTGTCTCATCGGACAGACACTTCTTCAGGTTAGACACATGGAACACATCGTGTACTCCACTGAGTTCTTGAGGCAGCTTGAGCCTATAAGCAACTACACCAATTCGCTTTACAATCTCAAATGGTCCTATATACCACGGGCTCAATTTTCCTCTTTTTCCGAATCTAAAAAACACCTTTCCAGGGTGAGACTTTTAATATGACTTTATCTCCAACCTGGAATTCCAACGGTTTCCTTCTATTATCGGCATGACTTTTCTGTCGATCTGTGGCTGCTTTCAACCTGTCCCTGATTTGAGAGATCTTATCGGTAGTCTCTTGAATGATTTTAGGTCCAGTTAATTGTTTTTCACCGACTTCTACCCAACACAAGGGCGACCCACATTTTCTTCCATATAGCGCTTCAAAAGGGGCTGCCTGAATCGAGTGGTAACTGTTGTTATAAGAGAACTCAACTAAGGGTAAGTGAGTGTCCTAATTTCCACCGAAATCAATAGTGCATGCTTTCAACCTATCTTCTACCATTTGGATAGTCCTTTCACCCTGACCATCTGTTTGCGGGTGATATGCCGTACTTAAATCCAGACGTGTTCCTAATGCTTTTTGCAGCGACTGCCAAAATTTCGATGTAAATCGACCATTTCTATCAGAAATTATCTAAATTGGCACTCCGTGTCGTGCAACTATTTCTTTGAGATAGATTTTTGATAGCTTATCTGCGTCATAGTTTTCTTTAATTTGTAAGAAGTGAGCAAATTTTGTTAAGCGGTCAACAACTACCCGAATAGCGTCATGACCACTGGATGTCCTTGGCAGCTTGGTTATAAGATCCATGGTTATTCTTTCCCATTTCCACTGAGGAATCTCGGGTTGTTGCAAAAGCCCAGACGGCTTTTGATACTCTGCTTTAACCTTCTAACAGGTTAAGCACTTGCTAATGTATAGAGCCACCTCGCCTTTCATATTGGGCCACCAATAGAACTCTTTGAGGTCTTTATACATCTTGTCAGACCCTGGGTGGATTGAATATTTCGATTTGTGGGCTTCATCCAGGATCAACCCTCGCAAGTTTCCTAGACATGGCACCCAGATACGATCTCTAAAGTACAACATACCATCCTCTTTGGGTGTAAGCTTGCTTTCCATCCCACGTAATGCTTCTTTCTTAATCTTCCTGCTCTTCAGCGCTCTATGTTGTGCATCGCATATACGAGCCGTGATGCTCATTTGAATCGTTAATCCCAACGCACGAACGCGTAACGGTTTCACTCTTTCTTTCCTACTCAAGGCATCTGCTACAACATTGGCCTTGCCTGGATGATAATGAATGTCACATTCGTAGTCATTAAGTAACTCTATCCAACGTCGTTGCCTCATGTTAAGCTTCTTTTGATCAAAGATATGTTGGTGGCTCTTATGGTCAGTATAGATCGTACACTTGGTACCATATAGATAATGTCTCCAAATCTTTAACGCAAAAATCACCGCTCCTAACTCCAAGTCGTGTGTTGTGTAATTCTTCTGATGCACTTTTAATTGTCGGGAGGCGTAAGCTATGACTTTGTCTCTTTGCATCAAGACACAACCAAGTCCTTGGTGTGAGGCATCGCAATACACCACGAATCCATCTGTCCCATCAGGAAGGGACAAAATAGGATCGCTACGCAACTTTTGCTTTAACGTTTGAAAAGCTTCCTCTTGTTTCTTAATCCAAGAATACGCTCGACCCTTCTGAGTTAATAGCGTCAAAGGTTGCGCTATTTTAGAAAAATTCTCTATGAACCTTCGATAGTACCTGCCAATCCTAAGAATTGTCATATCTCCGTAGGGGACTTTGGCACTTCCCAGTTCTTGATTGCCTCGATCTTTGCGGGATCCATGTGTATGCCCTTCGCATTTATGACGTGCCCGAGAAAATGCACTTCTCGAATCCAAAACTCACATTTAGAGAGTTTGGCATACAACTTCTCATTCCTTAACAGCTCTAGAATTAGCTTCAGATGCTCCTCATGCTCCATTTTAGTTCGTGAATATATAAGTATATATCATCGATGAATACTATCACGAATTTATCTAAGTATGGTTTACATACTCGATTCATGAGATCCATGAATACTGCGGGTGCATTGGTTAACCCAAACGGCATAACCAAAAACTCATAGTGGCCATATAGTGTTCTAAACGCTGTTTTGGAAACGTCTTCTTCGGCTATCCTTAGCTGATGGTAACCGGAACGGAGATCAATCTTTGAATAAAAACTAGATCCTTGCAATTGATCAAACAAATCATCAATCCTTGGTAATGGGTACCTATTTTTTGATGGTTAGCTTGTTTAGTTCTCGGTAATCAATGCACATTCTGAATGATCTGTCCTTCTTCTTCAAAGATAAAAATGGTGCTCCCCAGGGTGAGAAACTTGGTCTTATGAATCTTTTATCTAACAATTCTTGCAATTGTTGGGATAACTCTTGCATTTCCGATGGAGCTAGACGGTACGGGGATCATGCTATTGGCGCTGCTCCAGGTACAAGGTCAATTTTGAATTCTATCTGCCTATGGGGTGGTAGGCCAGGTAAATCTTCAGGGAAAACTTCCGGAAAATCACGTACGATTGGAATTTCTTTTAACTTACGCTCTTCGGCCTGGGTATCTACTACATTCGCCAAAAAGGCTGGGTACGCTTTACGCAGATACTTATGCGTCTTGATGACATTGACTATCTTAAGATCCACTTTCTTCTTATCGCCTTGAACTTCTAAGATTTCTCCATTTGGAAGTGGTAGACGTACCAATTTCTCAGAACATACAATCTTAGCATGATTTTTGGACAACCAGTCCATTCCTACAACGATATCAAAACTTCCTAACTCGACACGCAAAAGATCGATATTGAATTTGTGTTCCTTCAACTGAAGTGTGCACCCTCGAATGACTTCTTTGGTTTCTATAACTTTACCATTAGCTAATTCTATTGAATACTTACTATCAAGTTTGCTCGAGCCAAGTAAAGGTTAAAAGCTTTTAGAAACAAAACTTAAATCTGCTCCAGTATCAAATAGCACTAAATCAAAATGGTTGTTTACGAGAAACGTACCCGTGACTACAGAGGGGTCGTTGCGGGCTTTTCCTGCATTCATCTCAAACGCCCTGCCTTTTGCATTCTTCAACTTGGGGCAATTCTTCTTGAAATGTACTTCATCACCACATTCATAACAACCACGATTGCGGTTCCCGTCGTTGCCTGGGACCTGGGCGCGACAATCTTGGGCTAGGTGCCCGAATTTGTTGCACTTTCCGCACTTCTTGCATTCTCCATATTGAAGATTCCCGCAAGTGTTACATTTTTAAGAAGAACCCAAACCCTTCTTTGAGTTACTTGTGTTGGATGCATACATTCGACTTGAACCTTGATCTCTACCTCTCTTGTTGCCCGAACGACTTCCAGAACTTCCAGGCCATTTCTTCTTCGATTCAGATGGCTTCTGCTCAGACTCAACCATTTTCTTGTTTGCCATAACAAACTTCTTGTCAGCGCTTCCTCTCTTAGACAGATCACCCTTACGCACCGTGTCATCAGTTAACGAACAAGCTAGTCTCATGGCATCATTGATGGTTGTGGGGTTTGCTGAAGTGACCATACCACGGATTTCGGGTGCGAGGCCCCATATGTACCATTCAATGCGCTTGTACTCTGGCGTGACCAAGTAGGGTACTAGTCTGGCCATGTCCTTGAATGTAGAATTATACTCGCGAACCTCAACACCTTCCATCTTCAAATTCCAGAAATCAGATTCTACCTTTTGCAATTCACTTTCTGGACAGTACTCTCTCACCAACATATCCTTGAAATCATTCCATGAAAGTCCATAAGCAGCGTCTTCTCCTAATGCCTGGACTTGGGTGTTCCACCAAGTCAGGGCATCATCCAATAGTGAACTAGTAGCATACTTCACATGCTGGCCAGCACTACTGTGACATCCCGGCTTCCAGGTATCTTAAACGCGCTACTTTACGGTTATTCATTCCTACGCTAATTTAATTCAGAGAATTAAATTACACGCTCGCAATAACTACGCTAACTTTGTGAATCTATTGGGTGAATTACGTGCTATGTGTTATTAGACGTTTGTAGATTTCGTATATTATTATATCACGCTTTGATTTCGCGATTATTAGTTATAAAAAAAAATAATAAATGAATAGCCAAACCGAACCGAGCCACGAAACGTGTCGACCTCACCTCCTTGCGGCCTAAGGAACTAACCTAAACTTGAGGCCCAAGCCACTTACCCAAACTCCCCCCCCCCTTTGCGGTCGCGCCCCCCACCCTTTTCTTTTCCCTTGTGCTATATAATTGTATGTATGCATGAGTTGTGTTTAAAAAAAAAACAACAAACCCTAGCACATAGAGGAAGGCAACGGCAGCCCCCCCCACGGTCGCAACTCTCCAAGGATTGATTCCAATCTTGTCCCGGTTCGCTAATCATCATCGTTTCAAGGTTAGGGTTTAATTGTTTTGCGATTCACATTAGGGTTTGTATAATCTTGATCATGATTGTGTGTATTCGTAGGATTATTAGTATGAAAAGTGTTGTGATTTATGATTAGTTCGGATGATTGTGCGAATCTTTGCGATTGTGATGTTATGATGAATACTAAAATCATAGGCTGCGTTTTAGCGATAAAGATCATGTTATATAATTAGGGTTTGCATGAATATTGATATACATGATGATATTTTACAAACAAACCTGATGTTGATCATTATTATTAAGCGTCATGATCGTTTAAGCATGTTCTAATGCGATAAAAGTCGAAAACAGTTTGCTGAGTGATATTTACAGCCAACTTCAATTGTCTGTAACCTGATCATTATTTATCGAAAAGTGGATTTTCTGAAGCCTAAAACGTGTATTTTTAAAAAACGCTTCTAATGGCGCCATATTAATATTTTTCTGAGGTCGTTTGCTATTTTTAATTGGTCATTTAGTGCAACAACTGAAGCTGCATAAATTCTGCAAAATTTACTAGTTGTTTATCAAGTCGGATCTCATAGTTTGTATGGGGTTGGGTCACGAAATTTGTACAGTAACTGGAGACGGGAATTTCCAGAAAACTCCAACTGGAATTTTCTTAATGGGATGAACGATGATTTTTAAATAATTTTCCCATGGACTGCAGTCAGAAAGCGACGAATCTGACTGCAGCCTAGTATATAAATGTTTATAAATAATTGGTAAAGCGTTAGGACTTGAAAAGTTTACATAAATTTCTACCGTTTAGTTGACACCTCCTGTAAAAAAATTGGAATTTTTGGAACTTTGGAACTATTTTATAAAAATCCTCGAAAATAGCCTAGTTATGAGTGTACAAGCTGAAACATGATAACTTGTGTTTGTGTGTACCAAAGTGTTGTATGAGTTAATCTGTGTTTATGACAAGTTAGTTTGATCATTATTTTGGTATGATGATACTTTGCATGCATTATTGTGTTTTCGAATTGGTTATTACGTGGCCGCACTGTGTGTTAGTTATGCGTAGGGTTTTGTATCAGTGTGTTCACACACTAACTTTAAATCGGTTGACATGTTAGGACGCGATTAGCGGTCCCATCATTTGCTACTTTTGTGTTACTCTAACCGAGCAATTTAAGGTGAGTTCATGGCCCCTATTTTATCCGGTTTTAAACAACAGGGGGAGAAACATGTATACACTCTATAACTCTATCTTTTACATTATGCAAAATTAACGCCGTTAAACTACCCTGTAACTAAGTTAATGTTAATGTACGTTATGGTCACTAAGTAGCTATATCACGAAATTATAAGTATTGTTAGTATTGGGTTAGATTGCGGGGAAATTATAAGTAGTATTACTGGGCCCGACAAGCCCCACCCGAGCTAGTCGTGCTAGCCGACCGGGTATGGTCAACATGTGATTAATTTGGCCTAACTTTCGCCATGGTTAGTGATAGACCTTGCAACACTAAGGCAACAACAGTCAGCTTCGATTGCGAACTCTTATGTGACGTAACTTTAGGCTCGCTACCTACATGTTAACATTGAACTTAATTACGAACCAACATTATTATTCCGGGTTAGGAATAATGGAACTATATCGTTATCCCGGGTTAGGGATAACGGGAAAAGCAAACATTTAACCGAACTTGTGAACTTATAATAACCTGTGAACTCACTCTTCTTTAATGTTGACACTTGTTTCTTTACATGTTTCTCAGGACGCTAGGAGCGCTAGGTGCACTCACTTGCATTGATCAAGACATTTTTATCGAGTCTTATTTACGAATATTGTTTGGGATTTTTGGTTTTGCGTTTATGTTGGCGCCCGTTACTTTACATTACTCTAATGCTTCTGCTAAACTTTGAAACTAATGCTTCCGCTAAACTTTGAAACTAAGATAATTTGAAAATAACTATGAATGGTTAAACAAATGTTTTTGGAAAACGTTTAAATAAATCATATAGAGTCGTTCGATATTACTAGTGTCTCAGATTCTGGTTTGATCACACGCCTCGCGGTAAAACTTCGCAAGTGGAAATTGAGGGTGTGACAACTACAGTTGCTAGTAACCATCACAGCTTCAATCTCTCTATCCAGCGCACAACCCCAAGTGGACCTTCAGTTCCCAAGAATGATCGTGGTTGACAAGCTTGAAAAGTCTTGTAGGAACAACCTTGGTTTTGATTTCCTGATTTCGAAATTGTGTAAATTGGTCAGGTTAAAAATCGACAAATCTCAAGATCAGTAGATCGGACAAATATGATAACTTAACTTCACTAGCACTATAAGTGATATATTACCATGAGTCTGGTTGTCAACATTAGTAGCTTCGCGCTGGGCTAAGGCAGCATTCACATGCTGAGAGATCAACACTGCTAGTTCCTCGGGAGTGGTAGGGAGAGCGTTGCTACTTCCATCACCAGTTTGTGACTTGGGAGGCATAGTTTTCTTTATAAAACAAACATTTCGATTTGATGAGATAATATTCGCGCAATATTAAAGTCAACCAAACATGTATGAATAGTAACTAAGCACAACCATCAACACAGTCATACAACCACAAAAACCATTAAGACAACACATGATAATTAAAACATAAATCACAACATTAAATTAGGAATAATAATCACTTTCTACATTGTTTTCAAAAACAAAATATCAAAATTGGCGAAACTAAAGTTTTCACCAGTACAAGTGTTCCCATAAAAAATATTGATTTAGTTCAAATACATGGTGAGACGAATGTGCAAATCTGGTATGGGCTCCCATCTGAATGGCCGTAGAGGCGAGTAGGATGCATATGACAGCTAGAGCAACAGTGGACTCAATACGCTGCTCGAGCGCGTCCACTCGCTGTAACGCAACCGACTCTCTACCAATCAAACCATGAATCATCTCGTAGGCCATGTCCATCTGCTGACCCATCACCAGAGCTCTCTGTTCGGCATCTTCCATACGCTTTTTCATGTCTGCCATCTCTGCCTTCAGCTCCAAAATCTGGGACTGCGTAGCCTCTCTAGACTTATCCTCAACCGCTTGTTTCTTGTCGACTGCACCCATTCGATCATCCAAGGTCTCATTGTCTGGCTACATAGCTTCGAGTACCCTTGGCAGGTTGCTCGACTAGCTTCCCAACTGTTTTTGGTGGAGGACTCGAATCTCTTGCTGCTAACTTCCTCTTCTTGTGTTGTCCAACTGTCTTAAGCTGTGTAAAGATCATATGGGCTCCTCCGAAAAGCGAGCAAGTGGGTCGAAATGAGGGGCGGGGCTCAACCTCTACTTGTTCATCGTCATCGGATGGCTCAACCATTGGCTCTTTCCCTGCTCATCTCTTAATGCCAGTGGTCTCTTCAGCAGGAACTTCGACAGCAGGCGTCTCTACGACGAGAGTCTCAGCAATGGGGATCTCAGCAAACAGCTCCATCTCACTAGGGTCTTCCTCATCAGATTCCTCAATCTATCCAGCACCTTCGATGGGAGTGCAAACCCTTGCGAATTCAGAACGCACAGGTGATGGTGGAGAGGGGAGTGTGGCGGAGGTAAACTCCAACTCATCATCAGAGGGAATAGTGATAGCGTGCGACTCGGACGACATCTGTAACATGATATTATCCATACTATATAAATAACTTGTGCAATAGTAAACACGCATGCGTATAAAGTGGACATTTCATATGAATCTCATAAGTCAAGCAATGGCATACTCAATTGTTTACTCAAGGCTTTGTGAGTTTGAAAGTATTCTAACTTTCTTGGATTATAGTCTAGATTTTTTTCATATTCTTTTTATTTGTAAAACTGTTTTGAAAACATCTAGTTCGCTATAACCATTGGCTCTGATACCAACTTCTGTCACACCCCGAAAATCGCAGCGGAAGGCAAGCATGGTGATGACGGAGGTTGGCAACCAACAATTATAAGGCAAACATAGACAATTATTTAAATAGACAAAAATAGAATCATCCAAATGTATTGATTAAAGTGTTCATGTTAAAGTTCCATCTCGTGGACTCATGACAAAAGTTTTATTACTGTCCATTTTGAATTGCCCTAAACCCACTTCAAACTCCGAAGCCACTTATGTACCTGAAAAGCACGTTTCAAAATATCAACACAAAGTTGGCGAATTCACGGGTCTTACTTACTTTTAAGTATCAAAATATTTATTCTTGTTTCCATTTTGAAAAATATGAAGACGTTAGATCGACATGTAACATCGTAAAGTAGCTAGGAATATGAAACGATGTTTGCAACCAAGAGCCCATAATCAAAACGAAACCTTATTTGTTTCCCATATTCTTCTTTTCAACATATATTCCTTGTCTTTATTGATCGGTGCGACGATCGACAAGCTTGGGGTTTGTCAAAACCCAATAGATCTATTAATATATCCTGTGCCCTCCAACCAAGAGGTTAATGATTACGGCGGCGTTAAAATGTCCATGGATGCACCCTTGTTAGGGTAACTTAAGGCCCTTACTCAAGGCCAACATAGGTTACATTTCCTTTTGTCGTCTTTTGATCATATTAATTCAAAATACTTTACGTGTTTCTCCCCCGAAATGTAAAAACATGATTTAAAAAGGGGTCGTGAACTCACCTCTGGGTGCGTTAAAGTTTTTGCTATCAAAAAGCCCAAATCAATAGACATTCACCTATTAGTGCCCTATATACAAGGCACACTTTCATATTAATCTCAAGTCTACTAATGAAGTTGTTCACTCAACCCCTTAGACTTATAAAGTAGTTTTGCGTATTTGACTTGTTAATTAGAAAACCCGTTGGTGACTACAATCCTTATCGTTATATTTTCTTACTTTCTTAGTGTTCAATCATATCAATATGAAATATAATTTTTCCCTCTAAATATTTACCCAACAACACATACCAACACATACTCATTTACACCAAGTTTTATCACAACGATTTCACGTAACTTAAATCCATGCTTAAACATCATCACATATAATCACACAATACTTAATCTAATCACATAATCCACATAACTCATCCAAATAATCATATTATATGTCATCATCATCACAAAATCATGCTTCAACAATATGATATAGTTTCAACATAGCAAACACAATATGTATCATGCGTTCATATTAGTCACTTTTCTTGTATTAATCATTCCATACTCATCATGTAAGATCAAAATACATCTTGTATCATCATAAACTCATATTATATCTCATCTTATCATTTTACACAAGTTTATGTCACCTAGTTCACACATGCATAGTTATGTCCATTTTTAAGCGTAGAATTAGCGTTTTCGACGCAAACTTTCGCATAGAACACATCAAACATGGACACATCATAACATATACTTTAAGACCTGTTATAATATCATTTTTGTAACATCCCAAATCGCGTAAAACAACACACAGTGGAAACACTTGGGGAGTCACGTTAACAGATTGTTTCAACAACACATGGTATTTGAAGTTTTTTTTAATTAGATATTAAACATAGGTTATATTGTCATAATTGTCTAGAAACGTTTTAAAACAACCAAACAAACAAAACATGTATAATTATTGTCTTTCTTGTTTTATAGTCGCTAAGGCCCGCCCAAATCCTATATGAGCATGTATCAGTATCATCAAGCATTGTTCCTGAAACATGTGTGAAAACGAGTCAGCAAAAATATGACGGCGAGTACATAGGTTTTGTGAATGTGTCAAGTTCATGGCTTTGTATATATTGCAATATAATCTGACTACCAGAGTCGTGAGTAAAAACCTTGTTTTGAAAGTATTTGATATTGCAACAATTATTCGTCTAAAACAAAAGGGTAAAAGTTTATAAAATCTCGTAGCCATGAACCTTGACTCGAAAACATTTGTTTGTAAATCCAAGTTGTAAATCGTCTTGAAATAACTTGTATGGTTTATATCTTTAATAAAAAATCGTTGTGTGTCATTGTTTGAAATCATTTGTCCAAGTAATGTAAATAACGACACGTATATAATGTGATAAAAGCACCTATATATAGGAAGTACCAGCTGCGTATCCACCATGCTTTTATTACATTACACCCGTTCCGTTATCTAAATCACTTATCCTAAACCAATTGTCATAAATCAATTGTTCATTGTTCCTTGTTATAAACCATTGTTCATTCGTTCATTGTTCATCGTTCACCGTTCCTTGTTTTAATTGTGAAAACTTTTGGTCGTTTCGTGAGTACATTCAAACCTTTGTTGACTTGTGCGAGACCACCCATGGTGTCCCTTAATCGTATAACAAACCACAAAAGGGTTTGTTACATACAGTTTCAACCGCTTCCCAAATTTCCCCAAAAACCCCGAGAAATTTGGGAAAGGGATTGTCAGTCCTAGGCGCCTTAACTTACTACTGGTCGGCTTGGCCATTGTTAATGAATGTCATTCTTGTTATAAATACATCGCACCAACAAGTTCGTTCACATTATTGAAATCGTTTTGTTTATATAAACTATAATATTTGCATTTGAAAACTTGAAAACATTTAGCACATATGAATCACCCCAAAACAATTGTAAAACATAAAATAGGGAAACTATGTACTCACATGTGATAGCAAAGTAACTCTTGGATCAATGAGAAAATCGAAGCTCAAAGATCTGAGAAATCACGCATGTCCTAAAAATGAATAATAGTGTAAATGTCAGGGCTTGAAATCGGAAGATTCGGATAGAATGAGATCTTATCAACCAAGTGAGTGTCGGAACTCATATAATATGGTTTAATAAGCTTACATTCTGAGTTGGAAATATTTTTAAGTGCTTTTGACTCGTTATGACCCGTTAAGGTAGTTTAAGCCACTTTCACACGTCATTTGCGTAACAACGCATTCGGATGGTTAGATATGTGTCATAATAAGTTTTAAATGCTTAAACATGTTTAAAAATGTTTTTGATCAGATTATATTTCAAATCTTGTGTTACATATGCTTAACTTTGATTAGTTTGCAAAAAAAGGCATTTTGGTCGTTTTTAAGTAATATTACAATCAATCATCATAACACAATCCAAACATCATGACCATAAGGTATAACCTCAAAGGGTTATTCCCTATATATTTATGGTCACAATTATGTATTTGGTTGGGTCCAAAGGTCCACCAAACGGGTCAGATTCGAAAGTCAAAGCGGTGGTCAAATCGTTCAATTTTTCGATCCAAAATAAGCACTACAATGAGAGTGACGATTTAGACATGTTTTGACATGTCTAAATAAGTTTATAAAAGAGTTTTGGCATCAAAACAACAAATTTTGACACCCGAATTTAGATCTGATGCAAAATGCGCAAAAACCGCATTATGACCGAAACTTTGACTTGTCAAAATAGCTAAAAACGATGAGAATCAGTAGGCATGATTTTTGTGGATCATAACCACCTTGATTACCCTCATAAAGCAAGTTTCAATTGGATTTTAAACTGATCAATTCATGATCAATTCTGTCAATAAAAGTCAAATTTTGTGACTTTTAATCAAATTAACCATAAGAATTGAAACAAGCATGAATGAGATCACTTACAAACACTAAAGATTGATCAAGAACACCAAAGGAAACTCCAAGATGGTTGCTAAATTCGGATTTAGAGTAGGGTGTTGCAAGAAAGTGATCAAAAAGTTCATAAGTGTGATGAACATGGGTATTTATAGAAAGTTTGGATTAATAGGGTCATTCAAAGTGTTTATGACTCATCTTTGTAGTAGGTTAGTGTCCACTTATGTGTCAAAAGCAGAGATTAGGGTGGCAAGTTCGAAAGGTCAGTCAACAAGGGAGTTAACAAGAAGCTGCCAGGTTTCATCTAAAAACTAGTAACCCTCATGCCACGTGATAGGTCTAGTTGGTGCTGGCGCGCCACGTGAGGCCTTCCAAAAATTGGAAACTTTCAAAAATGGCAGAACAGGTCCCTGAACTTGTATTTGTCGTGTTTTGGCACTTTTACACCCGTTAACCTCATTTCTAAGCTCCATAAGGACGTTAAAGTATAGGGAACTTGAGATATGTTCAAAAATGTTCCAGAGGTCGGTTCGTTTGGTCGTACGGTCACGGTTTTCGGTTAATTACGACGAAATCGTAACGAACGCGTGCATGACCGTAAATGCGTAACGAACGGATTTTTTGCATTCCAATCAGTAAAATACAATATTTTAATGACTAAAATTTTTTTTGAATTTCCGTACACGTTCTGTATAGCGATATACGCGAAAAAGGCATAGTTTCGCGAAATTTGCAAAATAGCCCCTGAAGTTACAAAAGTGTGATTTTGCCATACCAAAGCCTTCAAAGCTAATTTCTATGCTATGTAAAGGATATTTAAGGTATTATAGGCTTGTGTTCTTGTTTCGGAGCGTCTGTCGCTGCGAGAATCGGCAGACTTTCGCAGTTTGTCGTAATTAGTCCCTGTGATCGAATAAACTTGTTTTTGACATGCCAAACCCTCCAAAACTTATTTCTAAGTTACAAAAAGGTTATTTAAGGTATTTTTAGCTTGTAACATTATTCTAGAACATACGTTGCGTTAAATTGGTTTCGTTTGCGTATCGGTTCACCGGCTTTGCTCATAGAAGCGATTCTAGAGTTCAAAATTATGCAATATTCGAATGTGTGCAATTGTCATAGTAAATAAACAAAATTCGTATATAAAACATAAAATTTCCATTCATTGATAACTTGTTTGTCATTGTTACATGCTCGGATTGCCACAGATATCACAGTCTCCCATACTTCAGGAAATTTCGTCCCGAAATTTAATTAGAGGAAACTTGTGAGAATAAGTGTGGATACTTCGTTTTCATTTGATCCTCTCGTTCCCAAGTAAATTCTAGGCCACGTTTAGATTCCCAGCGAACTTTGACTATCGAGATTCGTCTTCGTTTCAGTTTCTTGACTTCACGGTCCATTATCTCCACTGGTTTCTCGACAAAATGCGTAGTGTCATCAACGTGAATCTCATCGAGTGGAATATGGAGATTTGTATCGGATGAACACTTCTTTAAATTGGACACGTGGAATGTTGGGTGAATATTCCCGAGTTTAGGAGGTAGCTCAAGTCAGTAGGCCACCTTTCTGATTCTTTCGACGATCTTGAATGGTCCAACGTATCGTTGTGCAAGTTTTCCTTTATTTCCAAATCTAACCACTCCTTTCCAAGGGGATAACTTGAGTAGGACGTGATCACCAACTTGGAATTCCAAGGGCTTGCGTCTCTTGTCCGCACAACTCTTTTGACGGCTTCTAGCTGTTAAAAGGTTATCGCGTATTTTCTTGACTTTCTCGGTTGTGTCGTGGATGAGTTCAGGTCCAGTGAGCTGTGTCTCACCGATCTCATTCCAACAGACAGGTGAACGACATTTTCGACCGTATAAAGCTTTGAAAGGCGCCATGTTGATGCTGGCGTGATAACTATTGTTATAAGAGAATTCGACCAATGGTAGATGTGAATCCCAACTTGTAACATCCGTAAAAAAACGGATTTACCAAACCCGCTCCGTTTATTAACCGAACAATCAGTTAAAAATTTCGTTGCGTATTTAATGCCCAAATTGATTTTAAACGATACATAATTAATAAGTATATTAGAATATAAAAGTTATATTTGAGAAAGTAACTTTTATATAACACACCAACAAGTTCGTTCACATTATTGAAATCGTCGTGTTTATATAAACCATAGCATTTGTAATTTGAAAACTTGAAAACAGTTTAGCACTTTATGAATCACCCAAAAATATTTGAAAATCATAAAAGAGGGGATCTATGTACTCACATGGGATTGCAAAGTAACCTTGAATAAAAGATCAAACAAGCTCAAAACTCCGAGAAATCAAACGTGTCCTAAAATTGGATAACTATGTAAATGTCGGGACTTTAATCGGCGGATCGAATAGAATGAGGTCTTGTAAACCAAATGAGTGTTGGAACTCATATGAAATGGTTTAACAAAGTTAACATTCTGATTTGGTAAGATTCCTAAGTGCTTTTGACCCCTTATGACTCGTTAAGGTAGTTTTATGCTACTTTATCGGATCACTTAAGTACAAACGTGTTCGGATGGTTAGATATGTGTTATGATAAGTCTAATATGCCAAATTAAGTTTGATATAGTTGCAACATCAGTTTATATGTCAAAACATTGGTCACATATGCTTAAAGTTGATTTACGCGCAAAAAGGGCATTTTGGTCATTTATAGGGCATAATAGACAACTTAACATAACACTAACCAAACGACGTGACCATAAGGTATAACCTCAGGGGGGTTATTCCCTATACAACTATGGTCACATATAGTGTTTGGTCGGATCCTAAGATCGACCAAACGGGTCGGATTCGAAAGTCAAAGCGGTGGTCAAGACCGCTCGACTTACGACCCTAAATAAGAACTAAACTAAAAGTGACGAGTTAAACATATTAAACATGTCTAACAAGGTTTACAAAACTGATTTGGTATCAAAGCAAAGGGTTTTGATATCCGAAAATAGTTCTGTCGTATAATGCGCATTTTGCGCATAATTGACCGAAACTTTGACTAGTAAACGTGGTAGTCAATAGGCACGATCGCTAAGGATCATAACCATCGTGATTACGATCACGTTGCAAAGTCCAATTGGACTTTGCTTTGACCAATTAATGGTTAAAGCTGAAAGTCAAACACTGTTTGACTTTTAGCTTAAAATAGCTAAAATGAATGAACAAGGCTAAGTTAGAACACTTACTTGTGCTCAAGGCGGCCAAAGATGAAGAAAAGACTTAGAAAACTCAGTTGGGAGACCTCCAACAAAGTGGGAGTTCTCCTCTTAGAGTTATAGAGAGAAAGGGAAAGAATGAGCAAGTTAAAATGTGAGATCAAGGGCCTATTTATAGTTGTGGAGGATGGATTTGATGATCACAAGTGTCAAGGACCATTCTAGGATCATTCCACATGTTCAAAGACGTGTCAAGACCAGGCTAGAACTTGGAGATCACAGCTGTCTGCCATTTTTCTGCTGTAACTGAGCATCCCCCACATGTCGCGGGAGATCTTGAGGGGTCTCTCGCGTGGCGCCTGGGATTCCTAAGTTTCAGAATTGGCAGAACAGGTCCCTGCAGCCTAAAACTTGTTTTTCGACGTGTTTTGGCACTTTTAACACCGTTAACCCTATTTTTAAGCTTTACAAGGAAGATAAAGCATAGGGAACTTGAAAAATGCTCGGAAACTTTTCAGATGTCGGTTTGTTTGTTCGTACGGTTGCGGTTTTCTGTTAATTACGACGAAAATCGTAACGAACGCGCAAATGACCGTAAACGCCTAACGAATGATATTTTTGCATTCCAATCATTAAAATGCTATATTTTAATGACTAAAAATTTTTGGATGTGCATGCATGTTTTGGATAACGATATACGTGAATCGGCATAGTTTCACAGAATTGGCAAAATAGCCCCTGAGCTTGCATAAGCGTGTTTTTGCGATACCGAAGCCCTCAAAACTTATTTCTAAGTTATGTAAAGGGTATTTAGGGTATGTTTAGCTTATGTCGATGTTCTGGAGTGTACGTCGCATTAAACTGATTACGTTTGCATAATAGTTTGCGATTTCACTTCTAGAAGTCGTTTAAGAGTTCGGAATCGTGCAAGAATCGAATACGTGCAATTGTCATGATAAAAATACAAATCTCGAAGATTAAAACACAAAAATTTCATTGATTGATAATTCGTCCGGAATTGATACAAGATCGGATCACCACAAATGTCACAGTCTCCCCTACTTTAGGAAATTTCATCCCGAAATTTAATTCGAGGAAACTTGTGAAAACAGATGTGGGTGTGAGCCACGTTTGGATTCCCAGCGAACTTTGACTATCAGAATTCGTCTTCGCTTGAGTTTCTTGACTTCACGGTCCAAAATCTCCACATGTTTCCCGACAAAGTGCATAGTGTCATCAACGTGAATTTTGTCGAGAGGGACGTGAAGATTTGTGTCGGCTAAACACTCCTTTTGATTGGACACGTGGAATGTTGGGTGAATGTTCCCATGTTTAGGAGGTAGCTCAAGTCGGTAGGCCACCTTTCCGATTCTTTCAATGATCTTGAATGGTCCAACGTATCGAGGTGCAAGTTTTCCTTTCTTTCCAAATCTGGCCACTCCTTTCCAAGGGGATACCTTGAGTAGACGTGATCACCAACTTGGACTTCCAAGGGCTTGCGTCGTTTGTCCGCATAACTCTTTTGACGGCTTCTAGCTGTCAGAAGGTTATCGCGTATTTTCTTGACTTTTTCTGTTGTGTCATGAATAAGTTTAGGTCCAGTAAACTGAGACTCTCCAACTTCATTCCAACAGACAGGTGAACAACATTTTCAACCGTATAAAGCTTCGAAAGGTGCCATGTTGATGCTGGCGTGATAACTATTGTTGTAGCATAATTCAATCAATGGTAGATGCGAATCCCAACTACCACCAAAGTCGATCACACATGCTCTAAGCATATCCTCCAATGTTTGAATAGTTCTCTCGGTTTATTCATCCCTTTGAGGATGATAAGCAGTGCTCAAATTGAGTTTGGTTCCCATCGCAGATTACATGGTCTTCCAAAAATGAGATGAGAACCGAGCATCTCTGCCAGATATGATGTCCAAAGGAACACCATGACGAGATACAATCTCATCGAAAAAGATTGCGAGTTTGTTAGCAGAGTAATCCTCACGAATTGCCAAAAAGTGTGCTGACTTTGTTAGACGATCAATGACTACCCAAATGGCATCATGACCTCTAGATGTGCGCGGTAGTTTTGTGATGAGATCCATCGCAATGTTCTCCCACTTCCATACCGGAATTTATGGTTGTTCGAGCAAACCAGATGGGCGTTGATGTTTAGCCTTGACTTTAAGACAAGTTAGGCATTTTGATACATACAAGGCAATGTCTTTCTTCATACCCGGCCACCAATACTGGGTACGAAGATCCTTGTACATTTTGTCTGCACCAGGATGGATTGAATAACGAGACTTATGAGCTTCGTCCATCAATAGGTGCGGAGGTTGTCTTGACTTGGAACCCACAAATGGTTTAAATAATAGAGTAATCCATTGTCTTTCGTTTCGAGATGAAGCTCAAGTTGATGCGGTAATTCACTACCCATCATCCCTTGTGTAACACAAGTATGTTGAGCTTGGAAAATACGTGTCTGGATATCAGATTGAATTCGAACACAATGAAGCTTGACACGTTCCTTATGACTAAGAGCATCAGCCACGACATTCGCCTTACCCGGATGGTAGCGAATTTCGCAATCGTAGTTCTTTAAAAGTTCAACCCATTGTCATTGTCTCATGTTTAGTTCTTTCTGATTGAAAATGTGTTGGAGACTTTTGTGGTCGGTAAAAACTACACACTTCGTACCATAAAGGTAGTGTCTCCAAATTTGAGGGCAAAAACTACAACACCTAACTCAAGATCATGAGTCATGTAGTTCTTCTTGTGGACTTTCAATTGTCTTGACGCATAGGCTATAACTTTATCTCGTTGCATAAGAACACAACCATGGCCTAGGTTCGATGCGTCACAATAGACAACAAAATCATCTTTGCCATCGGGTAAAGATAGAATAGGAGCGTCGCAGAGTTTTTGTTTCAGAGTTTGGAAAGCTTCCTCTTGTTTGGGTCCCCACTCAAAAGGCTTATTCTTTTGAGTTAAAGCGGTGAGGGGAACCGCGATCTTTGAGAAGTTCACGATGAATCGACGGTAATATCCAGCAAGGCCAAGAAATGAGCGAACTTCTGAGGGAGTAGTGGGTGTGTTCCAATTCTTAATCACAGCGATTTTGGAAGGATCCACATGTATGCCTTGCTCGTTGACTATGTGTCCCAAGAATTGAACTTGTTTTAGCCAAAACTCGCACTTGGAGAATTTGGCATCAGGTTGTTCTTTCTTTAGTAGTTCCATAGTTAATCGAAGGTGTTGTTCGTGTTCGGCTTGAGACTTGGAATAAATAAGAATGTCGTCGATGAAAACAATGATGAACTTGTCCAAATAAGGTTTACAAACCCGATTCATCAAGTCCATGAAAACAGCTGGAGCATTTGTCAAACCGAAAGGCATGACAGTAAACTCGTAATGACCATATCGAGTGCGTAAAGCAGTCTTGGGAATAACTTCTTCGAGCACACGAATTTGATGATACCCAGAACGCAATCAATCTTTGGAAAGTAACTAGCACCTTGTAGCTGATCAAAGAGATCATCAATGCGAGGTAGGGGATATCGACTTTTGATCATGAGTTTGTTGTGCTCACGATAATCGATACACATACGGAAAGATCTGTCCTTCTTTTTCACAAATAGGACAGGAGCACCCCAAGGTGAATAACTCGGACGAATGAATCCTTTATTAGATAGCTCTTGAAGCTGTTTTGATAATTCTTGCATCTCAGACGGTGCAAGACGATAAGGAGATTTAGCAATTGGATTGGCACCAGGTACTAGATCAATGCAGAACTCAACTTGACGTACAGGAGGTAAATCGGGTAATTCCACAGGAAACACCGCAGGATAATCTCGAACAACGGCGATATCCTGAATAGTTTTGCATTTGCCTTTCTCCTCTACGATATGTGCCAAGAAGGTAACATAGTTCTTTCGTAGGTATTTTTGGGCTTGGTTACAAGTCATGAGTTTAAGGTTACTAGCGGGTTTCTCTCCACGAACTTCTAAGACTTCACCAGAGAGAAGAGGTATTCGAACTATCTTGTCAAAACAAATAACTTCGGTATGATGCTTGGTTAACCAATCCATTCCTATGATGATGTCGAAACTCCCGAGTTGCATTGGTGTGAGGTCAATGGGAAAATGGTGGTTATCGAGGTTCAATTGGCAATCACGAATGACAGAATCAAGTTTAAGAGGTTCGCCACTAGCTATCTCGACAGTCAAGGGCTTTCCTAGTTTAGTTCTTGGCATTGAAAGTAATGGTTCAAAGGCTAAGGATACGGACTCCTATCGGCACCCGAATCGAAAAGAATAGAAGCATGATGATTGTTGACAAGGAACATACCGTTAACGAGTTCGTTATCCGCACGGGCCTCGTTAGCGTTAATGTTGAATGCTCGTCCACGAGCTTGGTTGCCATTGGCTAATTTCGGGCAATTGTTCTTGTAATGGTCCATCTCGCCACAGTTAAAACATGACCCAGTTGGAAAGTGAGGTCGAACGGGATTTGCTTAGGGTTGGACAAGATTCTGAGCAGCTTGGTTTGGAACAGATCAACAAACGTTGGCCAAGTGACCAAATCTTCCACAAGTAGTACATTAACGACACGGTTGATGAACTTGGTGGTGACCGTTGCACCGATTGCACAACGGTGTAGTACCAGCATATGGCTTCCTCGTAGGAGGTTGAGCTGGTTGGTTTTGGGGAGCTTGATTGGGTTGAGCGGCTGGAGCGGGTTGTGTAGGAACAACAAAGTTCTGAGAAGCCTTACGCTTCTTTGAACGTTTAGAAGGCTCAGCTTTGTTTCCCTTTTGATTCTCTTGTGTGGTTTTGGTGGATGATTTCTTATCGCCTTTGCAATGAAGGTTACCCTTTTTGACCTGAGACTCGGTCAAAGTCACAGCTAGCTCAATGGCCTGTCGGACAGTGGTTGGGTTACTTCCGTTAGCCAATGTCCTGAACAGGATCAGGCAAACCATCAATATACTTCTCGATTGCCTTATCCAAAGGCGTCACCATTGAAGGACAGAGTAAAATCAACTCCTCGTACCGGTCAGTATAAGCACGATGCTCACCACTATCCTGTTTGAGATCATGGAATTCGTTTCGAGCGCCCTCTGCTCATGACGAGGATAAAATTCCTTCATCATTAGAGCCCTAAGCTCTTCCCACGTTTGAGCTAAAGCCACTTCGGCACCTCTATCTCTCATAATACTGTTCCACCATGTAAGAGCTCTCTTTTTGAATACGCTCGACGCAAACTCAACTTTTCGCTCATTCGGGCATTGCACATGACGAAAAGTACTTTTGAGGCTCTCAAACCATTGCAGAAGCCCAGTAGCTCCCTCAGACTCAGAAAATGAGAATGGTTTAGCCGAACAAAATTGTTTATAGTTGCACGGAACTTGTGCATTGTTATTGTTATTGTTATTGTTGTTCACTTGATTGAGTTGGGTCACAAGATTCGGGAGTACAGCAGCAATTTGCTGAGCGATAATAGCTGCCATTTCGGCATTTTGAGTTGTGTCACGTCTAGGAGGCATTCTAAAAGAAAACATGGAGGAAGATACGTGAGATTGATATAAATCAAGAGAGGTGTTGAAAATATCGATGAAATAAGGATGGTGGTCATTCGTTCGTTTCTCAAAACAAACAAACGATACACGGTGACTAATCAAAGTAACTGGGTCTTTATAATGTATCACGGACATGCTTTAGCCTATAAGTGGACACTCACCCCAAGAGTTCCCAGGTAAGAGTGACTGGTCCGATTAAGTGGATTTGTATGAACACTCTAACCTTGGACAGAAAACTCGGGGTACATGCACCCACCCTTCCAGATTGCATGTGTTCACATTAATAAAACCCAAACTTTGACGAGATTTCAAAACCTTGAAGGCTAAAAGAGACCGATGATTCATTTTTGACTTTATGCCTTCAATTTTGTCTTGTTTTTGGTAATCACCTAAGGATAGGTGATGGTGGTGTAAGAATCTAAATGCAAGTAAACTCGCGTTAGGGTCCTAGGAAGGTTATAGTCTAGGTCAAAGCATTACTAATAACCTAATTCCCTATAACCAGTGCTCTGATACAAATCTGTAACACCCCGACCGCGTCGAAACAACAAACCGCGGCGGAAACGTCGGGGAGTCACGTTAACAGATGGTTACAACAACACATGGTAATTAAAGTTATTTTTTATTGGATATTGAAATTACATAGTTACATTGTCTTCAATTTTGTCTTGTTTTTGGTAATCACCTAAGGATAGGTGATGGTGGTGTAAGAATCTAAACGCAAGTAAACTCGCGTTAGGGTCCTAGGAAGGTTATAGTCTAGGTCAAAGCATTACTAATAACCTAATTCCCTATAACCAGTGCTCTGATACAAATCTGTAACACCCCGACCGCGTCGAAACAACAAACCACGGCGGAAACGTCGGGGAGTCACGTTAACAGATGGTTACAACAACACATGGTAATTAAAGTTATGTTTTATTGGATATTGAAATTACATAGTTACATTGTCTTGAAGTTAATAAACTAATTAAACTATTGTCTTTATGCCTTCAATTTTGTCTTGTTTTTGGTAATCACCTAAGGATAGGTGATGGTGGTGTAAGAATCTAAACGCAAGTAAACTCGCGTTAGGGTCCTATGAAGGTTATAGTCTAGGTCAAAGCATTACTAATAACCTAATTCCCTATAACCATTGCTCTGATACAAATCTGTAACACCCCGACCGCGTCGAAACAACAAACCGCGGCGAAAACGTCGGGGAGTCACGTTAACAGATGGTTACAACAACACATGGTAATTAAAGTTATGTTTTATTGGATATTGAAATTACATAGTTACATTATCTTGAAGTTAATAAACTAATTAAACTATTGTCTTTCATATTTTAGGGCACTAAGTCCGCGTCCAATCCTACGTGAGCATGCATCGACATCAAACTTGGTTTCCTGAAACATATGTGAAAACGAGTCAGCAAACATATGTCGGCGAGTACATAGGTTTTGTGAGTGTGTCAAATTCATGGCTTAGAATATGTATTGCAATACCTCGTCAGACTACTAGAGTCGTTAATTTAAAAACCTTGTTATCAAAAGTATTTGGTATTGCAATGATAACTAACCAACTAAAACAAGTTAGTTATAGTTTATAAAAGACTTGTAGCCATGAATCTTGACCAAAACATTTGTTTTGTAAATTCGAGTAGTAAATCTCCTTGAAGAAACTTTGTATGGTTTATATCTTTAATTGAAAATCGTTGCGTGTCATTGTTTGAAAACCTTTGTTCCAAGTGATGCAAATAGCAGCACAGATATAAAGGCACTTATATATAGAAAGTACCAGCGGCGTATCCACCATGCTTTTATCACATTACACATGTTTCGTTATCTAAATCACTTACCATAAACCAATCGTTCATTGTCCGTGTCATAAACCAATTGTAACATCCGTCGAAAAACGGGTTTTCAAAACCCGCTTCGTTTATTAACCGAACAATCAGTTTTAAACTTTGTTGTTTATTTACGATTTATTTTAATTATAAACGATACATAATTAATAAACAAATTAGAAGTTATAAATTATAATTGTTAAAAAATAAAAATAAATTAATTAAAAAGGAAAACCGGCTGCCGGGAGTCGAACCCGGGTCAGCCGGAAATGCACAATGTCTTAACATTCACTCATCTAACCACTCCTCCACTTTGGTTATTTGATATCATATCGAAACAATTAATTCAAATAATAAAACACGGAAGTCAAATCCAGTCAAAATCGCGCCCAATTCGCAGTCGTCGGAAATCCCGACGATTTCGCCGATAATTGACGGTTTCTTCTAATTTAACCGAAGCAATTACCTCAACGTCGGTTATAACCGACGTCTGAACCCGCGACATCAGTCGTAACCGCCAGAGAATGGCTGACTATGAATCAAGACTGAAATCAGACTCCATGCGTCTCGATTCTTCCCTATAAATTCACCCACAATTCACTGGTAGCCTTTTCGCTCAAAATCGCACCTTTTCTCGATGAAATTTCACTCGCCAGAAAAATCCTGCCATCACCGGAATTTCGCCGGAAAACCGAGACTCACATCCACACGGTAACTTCCTCGACTCTTTCTGTTTCAATCCATTGTTAGACTGTTACTAACACAAATCCACCATCCAGAATCAATCCCAGACAACGTTGTCGAAATTCCTACCTTCGCCGGAAAACTTCTGAAACTTCCGGAATCCCACTGAGATCCGGTATGATCATTCAAACTTCTATTAAACTTTGTTTAAGTACCTCAATTTCATAAATAATCAAACAGAACTGTTAATTGATTTTAACAGCCGGAGTTCACTATCAGAGACGACGGACCTTTGCCGGAGTTCTGTGAAAGACACGGATCGGTACCTCCTATCCCCAAACTCTCTCCAGTCGTTACCTTTCAATTACTTATAATGTTTGAAAATCAAATTAGACATAAATCAGTCACCACAGTCGGACTTTGTTTTCTGGGTAAAGTTTAACGAAGAAGATGAAGACGGGTTATAATATAAGATTAATTAAAATCAGTTTTATGAACGGGTTAGACACACAGTCCAGCGGTGGACTGTGTGCACGTTAACCCACAGGTCCCGGGTTCGAGACCTGTGGTCAGCACCGGTTCGATACATTTAAAACCCTTTTTAAAAATAAATGATTTTCGGATTAAACTAAATAGTATATAAGTATAATTAAAAACAGAATTATTTCGGGTTAGACACGTAGCTCAGTTGGTAGAGCTGCGTGCACGCGTACGGGAGGTCACCGGTTCGAACCTCACTCAGTGCAACAATATAACCGACCGAACCGGTCAACGGTCAACAGTCATGGTCAACGGTCAACGGTCAAAGTCAAAAAGTCAAAATTTTTTTATTATTTTTATTTATTTATTTAATTTAAAAATCAATTAAAAATACTTAAAAATAACGTTTTTAAAGTTAGAAAGTAGCCTTAAACTCACAAAAATATATCCAAAAATCCTATTAAAATAGTTAATAAACTCCACATACTTACCGTACCTTTTCGTTATTAATTAGGTTAGTTATCTCTCGTCGATCAATCCTCTAAACTCGTGCGCATTCAACACCTTCAAACAAACGCACCCAAGATGAGTGAATCTCTACCAATTCCCCGTTTTAATCACATTTTGGGGTGTATCATGTGTCGCTATTTATTTATTATACTAAACACTTGTGCATCCATCATGTTCATGATCAAATGTGTATTCAATATGTATCGTTTGTTTGTGTGGTTGAAGTTTAGATTTAATTTATCATTTCAGTACATACATTTCATAGGCCGCCGCTCCCCATTACCTATGAGCGTGAGCTGTTCCCCATTACCTATGAGCGTGAACCAGGTGTTGCCAACATAAGATCGGCTCCGTTTGATTGAGCCTTGATCTCACATACATTAGCATAGGCCGTCCGTTCCCCATTACCTATGAGCGTGAACGGGACGTTGCCAACATATACATTGTCATTCTTATTTCATGCTTAAGCAAGGTGGTTTGTGATCGTTATGTTTACATACATTTGTTCATATATGATTATTGCACAATTTTCCTAAATTAATTACAATAATGAATCAATAACAAATGTTTTTAACAAGGTTCACTCGCCAACTTTTGTTGACCCAAAATTTCCCATTTTTACACATGATACAGGTGATCAAGTCGAAGCAAGAAACATATAGGGCGGCTTAGAAGAATAAACCAGTTTAGATTATGGATTGTTTTAGTTAATTTTCCTTTCCTTGTATTGTATGAATTTGACTTGGAACTTTGAAATGTAATTTGAATTTAATAAAGATGAAACATATTAGTAAACATCATGAGCTTTGGTGATAACCGAATTATGCCCGACTCTTATTCCACTGGGGGTCGGGGTGTGACAGATTGGTATCAGAGACATGACTATAGGGATATAGGATAGGTTATTAGACCCTTAGAGCCTATACTATAGTTGCTTAGAATTTTTAAATGTTTGTGTGTTACATGCAAAATTCATGATGTTTATATGCTTTATGTTTATTGTTACATTCAATGTTATGAAAGCATGTTCATAAGTACATATTATTATACAATACCTATCATGAATCATATTCTCATAACATATCATATCCATGGGAGCACACACCTCACAATTTATACGATTTTTTTTACAACGATTTTTGTGTTTTCAAATCACATCAAAGTGAGTTCTCATGACGGGCATGTAGTAACTGGAAGGGTACGAGTACCGGTAGTCGGAACGTCCTGTCTAGGCTTGGCATTCGTATAAATCCAAAATAAAGGACCAGTTTGCCTACATGGGGACTAACGATGAGAGTACGAAGGACCTATTAGGCCAAAGCATGCTATACCAAACGTCGTGTGAACTAACCCCACTTTGAGTTGTCATTGTGTCTATACCTGGACACCCTCCGACCATACATCTCGCAAACATATTTTGTGGTTTTCATTCGGGTGATGCGAGTGTTAAACCGCCAATACCAATGTGAATCCTACTAAGCCAATGGTCATAGGGGCCCACATGACTATACCGGCGATAGTATGGGGGACATTTGAGGCCCAACATGAGCAAACCCAAGACATCCTATGGATGTAGTTGCATTATTGATATTTATGTTATTTTCATTTTCTTTAAGACACATGACACCTAAAAAGACTCCATAAACTCACAATCTTCCTATGTATGTTCCTGTAGATGTCGGCTAGGCAGCTACGTGGATGACGAAAGTCAGGAAGGTCAAACGAACGCTTGGCCACTCAGATTGCAAAACAAATGGCCGCGGTGCTTCCTGATATTGTAATTCAAGTCCAGCAAGCTCTCACCGCGAATCCTGTCAACCCACCCAATCAAGAGGATCAAAACATCGACAACCCTTCCTCCAAGAAGTGCTACTACAAGCACTTCAAGTCTTGCGATCCCCCAAAGTTCGAAGGGACCGAAGGTGTCACCGCTCTCCTCCACTGGTTTGAGGAAATGGAAAACACCTTCCTAAATTGCGATTGTCTCGAGGATCGCAAGGTACGTTACGCAACCGGGAGATTATTTGGGGTAGCCCTGACCTGGTGGAACACCGAGAAGGGTAAAAGAGGAGTTGAAGACGCGATGGCCTTAACCTAGGAAGAGTTAAGGGAAATAATGAAAAAACGCTTCTGCCCAAGAAGCGAACTCAAGAAGTTGGAAGATGAATTCCACTCGCTGAAGCAAAAGGAAGGGGATCATACTTCCTACAACAAAAGATTTCTTGAGCTGAATCAGATGGTTCCTAACTTGTTCACCCCAGTATACCGCTTGGTTGAACACTATATTCGAGGCCTCCCCTCGAAGATTCAAGACTCAGTCCTCAGCACTTCGCCTGCAACTCTCGAAGCTGCTATGGAATTAGCCACCGAACTTACCGAGAACCGCATCAGAAACGGTAAATTTAAAGAGGAGAAAAAGAAAGCCCCCGTTGAGGGCCAAACTTCCAACCATTCCACCTCCTCCTCAAAATTTTCAAACAAGAGGAAACGAAATACCAGAAATTTTGCTACCCTATCCCTGCTGCACCATCACACAAGTTGCTCCTTCACCCGCACCATACAAAAGGCAATACTCTGGCCCTTACCCAAAATGCACCCGTTGTCAATACCATCACTCCCCCGAATACCCCTGTCAATATTGCACCGGCTGTGGCCGTGCAGGTCACACTATCCAAGCCTGCCGCTCACTACATCCAATGAACCGCAACCAACCCACAACTCAAGCCCACCATCAAATAATGGGTCAAGCCCAACAACCCCTACTACCACCACCTACACAACATACGGCCCAAACCTACTACCAACCCAACTACCCCATGATGCCACCCATGCGGGCTTGCTACAATTGTGGAGACCCAAACCACTTTAGAAACACCTGTCCACGCTTGGTGAACATCATACATGCTCAAGCGAATCCGGTGAACCAAGCTAACCAAGCTCCTCCACCTGCTAGAGGAAGAGCATTTAACATCAACGCCAGCCAAGCAAGGGCCGACAACAACGTGGTTAACGGTACGTTTCTCATCAATGGTAGTTATGCATCCGTGTTATTTGATACTGGCGCGGATAACAGTTTTGTGTCCTTAGAATTTGAACCCATCCTCAACCAAACTCGTGATAAACTTATGGAATCCATAACGGTAGAAGTTGCTGACGGAAAACCGGTCTCATTAAACTCCATTATCCGAAACTGTACTCTTACTCTAAACGATCACGATTTTCCTGTTGACCTCATTCCTATGAAGTTGGGAAGTTTTGACATTATAATCGGCATGGACTGGCTCAGCCAACATCATGCTGAAGTGGTATGCCGCGAAAAGTTCATTCGCATTCCTCTTTCAGACGGTCAAATCCTACGAATCTTTGGAGAAACCCCTTCGAAAGGACTCAAACTGATGTCCTGTCTTCAAGCCCGAAAATATCTCCGCAAGAATTATGTAGCATTTCTAACCCACGTTGTCAAGAAGGGAAATAAGGAGAAGAAACTCGAAGACATACCTGTAGTGAAAGAATTCCCGCAAGTTTTCCCCGACGACATCTCAGGACTTCCTCCCAAGAGAGAAGTCGAATTCCGCATTGATCTTATACCGGACGCTACACCCGTCGCGAAATCTCCTTATAGGTTAGCCCCATCCGAAATGCAAGAGCTAGCCAGTTAATTACAAGAACTGACCGACAAAGGATTCATACGTCCCAGCTCATCGCCTTGGGGTGCACCTATTCTGTTTGTGAAGAAGAAAGACGAACGTTTTGCATGTGTATCGATTACAGAGAACTCAATAAATTAACGGTCAAGAACCGCTATCCATTACCTCGTATCGATGATCTTCTAGACCAACTCCAGGGCGCCACTTGTTTTTCAAAGATAGACCTTCGTCCTGGCTATCATCAACTCAGGGTACATGAAGAAGACGTCCCAAAGACCGCCTTCCGAACTCGTTATGGTCACTATGAATTCATGGTCATGCCCTTTGGTCTAACCAATGCTTCAGCCGTCTTCATGGATCTAATGAACAGAGTTTGCAAACCCTATCTCGATCGCTTTGTTATAGTGTTCATCGACGATATTCTCATCTACTCAAAGTCTAAGACTGATCATGAACGACACCTTCGACTCATCCTCACGCTTTTAAGAACCGAAAAGCTCTACACTAAGTTCTCTAAATGTGAATTCGGGTTAAAAGAAGTACAATTCCTTGGTCATGTCGTCAATGACAAGGGAATACATATCGACCCCTCAAAGATCAAAGCAGTGCAAGAATGGCAAGCGCCACGTACCCCAACCGAAGTAAGATCTTTCCTTGGTTTGGCTGGTTACTATCGTCGTTTCATATCAAATTTCTCTCGTATCGCGGTACCACTCACGGCTTTGACGCATAAAGGAAAACCCTTCATATGGGGACCTAAACAAGAAGAAACCTTCCAAACCCTTAAGCAAAAGCTTTGTGACACACCTATCCTCACACTCCCCGAAGGTTGCGATGACTTTGTAGTTTATTGCGACGCATCAGGGCAGGGACTAGGCAGTGTTTTAATGCAAAGGGGAAAAGTGATAGCCTATGCTTCTAGGCAGCTCAAAATTCATGAGAAGAACTACACTACCCACGACCTAGAACTTGGAGCCGTCGTGTTCGCTCTTAAGATATGGAGACATTACCTCTATGGTACCAAGTGTGAAATTTACACTGACCACAAGAGCCTCCAACACATCTTTAATCAAAAGGAGTTGAATATGAGGCAACGAAGATGGGTCGAACTTCTTAATGACTACGACTGTGAAATTCGGTATCATCCCGGCAAGGCAAATGTGGTGGCCGATGCACTCAGTCGAAAGGGTTATGCGAACTCCATTCGTCTTCTATGTTCGCAAATCATAACCGATATCAAAGATCAAATCCGAGAAGCTCAACATGTTTCCATAACAGAATACGACATACGAAATGAGTTATCTTGTGGAGCAGAACTTAAACTCGAAACAAAATCTGACGGCATTCTGTATTACCTAGATCGCATATGGATTCCCGATCACAATAACCTTCGCGATACCCTTATGAAAGAGGCGCACAAAACACGATACTCTGTACACCCAGGAGCTGACAAGATGTATCAAGACATTCGATACACCTACTGATGGCCTGGCATGAAAAAGGATATTGCTGTTTTTGTTTCCAAGTGCCTTACCTGTTCTAAAGTGAAAGCTGAACATCAAAGACCCTCAGGACTTCTAGTCCAACCTGAAATACCTGTATGGAAGTGGGAAAAGATAACCATGGACTTCATTACCGGGTTACCTCGCACTTCTGGTGGGTATGACACTATATGGGTAATCATTGATCGTCTTACAAAATCAGCTCACTTCATTCCGATTCGCGAAGACTTTAAGAATGAGAAACTAGCTCGTATTTACATCAGCGAAATCGTAAGCCATCATGGTGTACCGTTAAGCATTATTTCAGATCGTGATGGTCGTTTCACTTCACGAACATGGCAAGCTGTACAAGCCGCTTTGGGTACACGATTAGACCTTAGTACCACTTATCATCCCCAAACTGATGGTCAATCTGAACGCACCATTCAAACTCTTGAAGACATGCTTCGAGCATGTGTCTAGACTTCAAAGGGAATTGGGACGCTCACCTACCATTAGTTGAATTTTCGTACAACAACAGCTATCATTCAAGTATCGGCATGGCACCTTTCGAAGCGTTATATGGTCGTAAGTGCCGATCACCAATATGTTGGCACGAAATTGGAGAAGCTCAAATCACCGGTCCAGAATTAATACAAGAAACAACAGACAAGATTCATCAAATCCGAAACAACCTTCTAGCGGCACAAAGTCGTCAAAAGAGCTATGCTGACAAGCGACGAAAGCCCTTAGAATTTAACATTGGTGACCAAGTACTATTAAAAGTATCGCCGTGGAAGGGAGTAGTTCGTTTTGGCCAAAAAGGCAAGCTAGCACCACGCTACGTAGGTCCTTTCAAGATACTCGAAAGAGTAGGACCTCTAGCATACAAGCTTGACCTACCAGAGGATCTCAACAGAATTCATCCCACGTTCCACGTATCGAACTTGAAGAAGTGCCTCGCCGATAAAAATCTCCATATTCGTCTAGAAGACATTCAAGTCGATGAATCTATGCATTTCATTGAAAGACCAGTAGAAATTATGGACTTCGGAGAAAAACGTTTAAGACGAAGCCGTATTCGAATTGTCAGGGTACGCTGGGAGTCGAAACGAGGACCTGAGTTTACTTGGGAACGTGAAGACTCAATGCGCGAGAAATACCCACATCTTTTTCCTGTAACTACTACTACTTAAATTTCGGGACGAAATTTCTAAAAGTAGGTACTGTAACATCCGTCGAAAAACGGGTTTTCAAACCCGCTTCGTTTATTAACCGAACAATCAGTTTTAAACTTTGTTGTTTATTTATGACTTATTTTAATTACAAATGATACATAATTAATAAACAAATTAGAAGTATAAATTATAATTGTTAAAAATATAAAATAAATTAATTAAAAAGGAAAACCGGCTGCCGGGAGTCGAACCCGGGTCAGCCGGAAATCCACAATGTCTTAACATTCACTCATCCAACCAGTCCGCCACTTTGGTTATTTGATATCAAATCCAGTCAAAATCGCGCCCAATTCGCAGTCGTCGGAAATCCCGACGATTTCGCCGATAATTGATGGTTTCTTCTAATTTAACCGAAGCAATTACCTCAACGTCGGTTATAACCGACGTCTGAACCCGCGACATCAGTCGTAACCGCCAGAGAACGGCTGACTATGAATCGAGACTGAAATCAAACCCCATGCGTCTCGATTCTTCCCTATAAATTCACCCACAATTCACTGGTAGCCTTTTCGCTCAAAATCGCACCTTTTCTCGACGAAATTTCACTCGTCGGAAAAATCCTGCCATCACCGGAAAACCGAGACTCACATCCACACGGTAATTTCCTAGACTCACATCCAGACAACGTTGTCGAAATTCCTACCTTCGCCGGAAAACTTCTGAAACTTCCAGAATCCCACTGAGAGCTGGTATGATCATTCAAACTTCTGTTAAACTTTGTTTAAGTACCTCAATTTCATAAATAATCGAACAGAACTGTTAATTGATTTTAACAGCCGGAGTTCACTATCAGAGACGACGGACCTTTGCCGGAGTTCTGTGAAAGACACGGATCGGTACCTCCTATCCCCAAACTCTCTCCATTCGTTACTTTTCAATTACTTATAATGTTTGAAAATCAAATTAGACATAAATCAGTCACCACAGTCGGACTTTGTTTTCTGGGTAAAGTTTAACAAAGAAGATGAAGACGGGTTATAATATAAGGTTAATTAAAATCAGTTTTATGAACGGGTTAGACACGCAGTCCAGCGGTGGACTGTGTGCAACAAATACACATGCGACGCGAGTTCGAATCCTGTCCCAACCTTACTCTCTTGAAATAAAAAAAATGCCTTTTTAACTGAACCGGGTTAACTCACAAAACCATGTTAAGTATAATAAAAACCGGATTATTAACAAGGTTAGACAGACAGTCCAGCGGTGGACTGTGTGCACGTTAACCCACAGGTCCCGGGTTCGAGACCTGTGGTCAGCACCGGTTCGATACATTTAAAATCCTTTTTAAAAATAAATGATTTTCGGATTAAACTAAATAGTATATAAGTATAATTAAAAACAGAATTATTTCGGGTTAGACACGTAGCTCAGTTGGTAGAGCTGCGTGCACGCGTACGGGAGGTCACCGGTTCGAACCTCACTCAGTGCAACAATATAACAGACCGAACCGGTCAACGGTCAACAGTCATGGTCAACGGTCAACGGTCAAAGTTAAAAAGTCAACATTTTTTTATTATTTTTATTTATTTATTTAATTTAAAAATCAATTAAAAATACTTAAAAATAACGTTTTTAAAGTTAGAAAGTAGCCTTAAACTCAGAAAAATATATCCAAAAATCCTATTAAAATAGTTAATAAACTCCACATACTTACCGTACCTTTTCGTTATTAATTAGGTTAGTTATCTCTCGTCGATCAATCCTCTAAACTCGTGCGCATTCAACACCTTCAAACAAACGCACCCAAGGTGAGTGAATCTCTACCAATTCCCCGTTTTAATCACATTTTGGGGTGTATCATGTGTCGCTATTTATTTATTATACTAAACACTTGTGCATCCATCATGTTCATGATCAAATGTGTATTCAATATGTATCGTTTGTTTGTGTGGTTGAAGTTTAGATTTAATTTATCATTTCAGTACATACATTTCATAGGCCGCCGCTCCCCATTACCTATGAGCGTGAGCTGTTCCCCATTACCTATGAGCGTGAACCAGGCGTTGCCAATATAAGATCGGCTCCGTTTGATTGAGCCTTGATCTCACATACATTAGCATAGGCCGTCCGTTCCCCATTACCTATGAGCGTGAACGGGACGTTGCCAACATATACATTGTCATTCTTATTTCATGCTTAAGCAAGTTGGTTTGTGATCGTTATGTTTACATACATTTGTTCATATATGATTATTGCACAATTTTCCTAAATTAATTACAATAATGAATCAATAACAAATGTTTTTAACAAGGTTCACTCGCCAACTTTTGTTGACCCAAAATTTCCCATTTTTACACATGATACAGGTGATCAAGTCGAAGCAAGAAACATATAGGGCGGCTTAGAAGAATAAACCAGTTTAGATTATGGATTGTTTAGTTAATTTTCCTTCCCTTGTATTGTATGAATTTGACTTGGAACTTTGAAATGTAATTTGAATTTAATAAATATGAAACATATTAGTAAACATCATGAGCTTTGGTGATAGCCCAATTATGCCCCGACTCTTATTCCGCTGCGGGTCGGGGTGTGACACCAATCTTCCATTGTTCGTGTCATAAACCAATTGTTCATCGTCCGTGTAAACAAATCGTCCTTGTTTTAATTGTGAAAACTTTTGGTCGTTTTGGTGAATACATTCAAACCTGTGTTGACTCGTCTATACCACCAAAGGGTATCTTTAAGTTGCAATAACAAACCACCAAAGGGTATCTTTAAGTTGCAATAACAAACCACCAAAGGGTTTGTTAAAGTAAACAGTTTCGGTCGTTCCCCAAACTTCCCCACAAACACCGGGAAACTTGGTAACGGGATTGTCAGTCCTATGGTACCATAACTTACTACTGGTCGGCTTGGCCAAAGCTAATGAATGTCATTCGTGTCATGTATATAACGCACCAACAAGTTCGTTCACATTATTGAAATTGTCGTGTTTATATAAACCATAGCATTTGTAATTTAAAAACTTGAAAACAATTTAGCACATATGAATCACCCCAAAATATTTGAAAATCATAAAAGAGGGGAGCTATGTACTCACCTGGGATGGCAAAGTAACCTTGAATAAAGGATCAAACAAACTCAAAAGTCCGAGAAATCAAACGTGTCCTAAAATTGGATAACTATGTAAATGTCGGGACTTTAATCGGCGGATCGAATAGAATGAGGTCTTGTAAACCAAATGAGTGTTGGAACTCATATGAAATGGTTTAACAAAGTAAACCTTCTGAGTTGGAAAGATTCCTAAGTGCTTTTGACCCGTTATGACTCGTTAAGGTAGTTTTATGCTACTTTAACGGATCATTTACGTACAAACGTGTTCGGATGGTTAGATATGTGTTATGATAAGTCTAATATGCCAAATTAAGTTTAATATAGTTGCAACATCAGTTTATATGTCAAAACATTGGTCACATATGCTTAAAGTTGATTTATGCGCAAAAAGGGCATTTTGGTCATTTATAGGGCATAATAGACGACTTAACATAACATTAACCAAACGACGTGACCATAAGGTATAACCTCAGGGGGGTTATTCCCTATACAACTATAGTCACATATATTTGTTTGGTCAGATCCTAAGATCGACCAAACGGGTCGGATTCGAAAGTCAAAGCGTGGTCAAGACCGCTCGACTTACGACCCTAAATAAGAAATAAACTAAAAGTGACGAGTTAAACATGTTTAACAAGGTTTATAAAACTGGTTTGGTGTTAAAGCAAAGGGTTTTGATATCCGAAAATAGTTCCGCCGTATAATGCGCATTTTGCGCATCATTGACCGAAACTTTGACTAGTAAACGTGGTAATCAGTAGGCACGATCGCTAAGGATCATAACCATCGTGATTACGATCACGTTGCAAAGTCCAATTGGACTTTGCTTTCACCAATTAATGGTCAAAGCTGAAAGTCAAACACTGTTTGACTTTTAGCTTGAAATAGCTAAAATGAGTGAACAAGGCTAAGTTAGAACACTTACTTGTGCTCAAGGCGGCCAAAGATGAAGAAAAGACTTAGAAAACTCAGTTGGGAGACCTCCAACAAAGTGGGAGTTCTCCTCTTAGAGTTATAGAGAGAAAAGGAAAAATGAGCAAGTTAAAATGTGAGATCAAGGGCCTATTTATAGTTGTGGAGGATGGATTTGATGATCACAAGTGTCAAGGACCATTCTAGGATCATTCCACATGTTCAAAGACGTGTCAAGACCAGGCTAGAACTTAGAGATCACAGCTGACTGCCATTTTTCTGCTGTAACTGAGCATCCCCCACACATCGCCGGAGATCTTGGGAAGTCTCTCGCGTGGCGCCTGGGATTCCTAAGTTTCAGAATTGGCAGAACAGGTCCCTGCAGCCTAAAACTTGTTTTTCGACGTTTTTGGGCACTTTTAACACCGTCAACCCTATTTTTAAGCTTTACAAGGAAGATAAAGCATAGGGAACTTGAAAAATGCTCGGAAACTTTTCAGATGTCGGTTTGTTTGTTCGTACAGTTGCGGTTTTCTGTTAATTACGACGAAAATCGTAACGAACGCGCAAATGACAGTAAACGCCTAACGAATGATATTTTTGCATTCCAATCAATAAAATGCTATATTTTAATGATTAAAATTTTTTGGATGTGCGTGCATGTTTTGGATAACGATATACGTGAATTGGCATAGTTTCACAGAATTGGCAAAATAGCCCCTGAGCTTACATAAGCGTGTTTTTGCGATACCGAAGCCCTCAAAACTTATTTCTAAGTTATGTAAAGGGTATTTAGGGTATGTTTAGCTTATGTTGATGTTCCGAAGTGTACGTCATGTTAAACTGATTACGTTTGCGTAATAGTTTGCGATTTCACTTCTAGAAGTCGTTTAAGAGTTCGGAATCGTGCAAGAATCGAATACGTGCAATTGTCATGATAAAAATACGAATCTCGAAAATAAAACACAAAAAATTCATTGATTGATAATTCGTCCGGAATTGATACACGATCGGATCACCACAAATATCACCGAACAATATGTTGTTCAAAGGTACACAAAACCTTTGAACCATTAGTAATTCGGAACAACTTCAGAAGTTCATATTTTTGAAGCTTACATAACTCGGAACACTTATAAACACTACACACTTAGAACCCTAAACTTTTAAGTGGCTTGATATTCTCCATAGAACTTGGACTTTTTACACAGAATTGATAAAGCACAATTACGCAACATAAACTGCACTTATAGACTCCCCTTAACTGTGGCTATCAACTGTGTTTGACACTAATATCTTCAGTCACCAGGTACTACAATTACAACTTTTAACCTTAAACCAAAAACCCAGATATCCATGTTAATTGTTATTTGTTGAAATTGGGTGTTGATTCTATACAAGCCTATTAAGATGGTAGTTATAGCTTGGCTGTGAGGATAATTAGTAGCTCTAGCACATCTTATGCTAGTTGTAGCAAATAGCCAAGAGGAGTGAAAATTGTGAGGGGTATATACTATGTAGGTATCCTATGAAAATGGTCTGAGCAAAGCTTAGTATCCCTCTTGTTTTTAAAATGTAATATCTAAATGACTTGTAGAGGATGTCAACCTCTTACCTTTTTTAGTCTTAGGAGTTTGGCCGGGATTTATGATTTATAAATAGCATTGGTCTTGGTTTTAAAATTTATACAAATGGTTATAAAGTTGAGGTTTTTATAAAATGTATTGCTTAGGGACAAGAAATGTTCAACTATGGGAATATTTGATATGTTTGAAAGACAACATGTTTATATGGTCTAAAACCTACATTTGTATAGTTGTTTGATGTAAAATTCACTTTGAATATATTAAATGTTCATTTCTGAGTGATTTACTAGTTCCTAGGTGAAATGATGGATTTATGGGCCAGATTAGGAGCTTTACTGAAGATACAAGAAGGCCGCTTAGTTTTGGAAGAGAACGGGCCGTACCGCCTGAGGAGAATACTATTCATGGGCCACGAGTTGGGCTTCACCGCCTTATTGGATTGAACCCTAATGAATTTACTATGACATGGCGAAGTTACAGGCAGTCCCGATTGGTGCATACGTGGTCGTACCTGACACGGATTGTACCTGGACCTTATTTAAAGAAAGAGATGTCGATGGAAACCCTAAGTTACAAAATCAGCAGCAAGAAACACGAAAAAATGGTTGTTCAAAGAAGAAGATTCAATAGAAGATCACCGAGAGGAGGATTCAAGGAAGAATAGTGTACTGGAGATTGAGATATCGATCCTTACTGAGTTAGACCCTTCGTATTATCATTTACTTTAAGGTCTTATCATGTATTCAATGAATTCTTGGTATTTTGTTATTTTTATGAGTAGCTAACTACTCTATAACCGGTTAAGGTAAGCTGTTTGTTGATACTATGTGAAGTGTTGGATGATTTTGTTATGAAAGTGATTTGCTAATGTACTTGTGATTGCTTAATCTATATGGCATGTATTGATCATTGAATGAGTTTGTGTGGATGATTTAGTTCTTTCTATGAAATTATAACTTTGGGCTATTTATCAGTCGTTAGTCTAGGGTTGGAAACTTAGTAGGTAAATAAGAAACTTGTTTAAGGGTTGGAAAGTCATAAGGATCACCTTTGAGAATAATCTTATTAAAAAGATTTAGAAGTTAGTTAGCGTTTGCTTTAAATTTAGTAGCATAAATAGTAGTTCGCTCGGTCCATTAATTTATGTTGCTAGAATGATATAAGAGACTCTAAGATCACAAGGGATTAGTAAATGACTTAGTTGCTTAGAACCAGATAGTTAGGTGTGTCTATAACTTGGTTATTTGGGGACATGGGGTCAACCTAAGAGGGCTCTGGTTTTCGCAACACTACATCCCCATTACTAGTGTCTACTATGATGAGCTTTTCATAAAAACCATAATCAAACAACTTTGCAAAAGTATTAAGATGATTCTAAACCTAACTTGTTATCTTTCCGATATATGTTTTCAATAACTTAATTAGTAGTCTTGTTTTACTATATTGATAACCATAAAAGTTACATAGATTAAATGTTACAAATAAGGATAGGTTAATAGATTTCGTCTCCATTGATTGATACTTGGTTACTTACGTTAGCTATAATATATTATGATAGGTACGCGTGCTAGAACGTGTGTAGATAGTATTTGTATTTTTTACCTTAAAACTAATATGTGTGTAATTTATTTGTTACTTTTAAAGCATGTCACAAACCCTAAACTGGAGGAATCATTATTATCTCATCATTGCAAATCATATATCATTAAATAACTGGCCACACAATAAAGAATACATCAGAGGCTATCATCAGATGATGTTGGAGGGAAGTTATTGAAGAGAAAGCTTGAAAATTAAACATATTAGCCATGTTGAAAGCTTTTCTGGTTAGAACTAGTTCGATTGTTTTTCGTTTCATTAAAAATCAAACTTATGAACATGTTACCTGATTCGATTTGTTTAGACTTTGTTTTTATGTAGTGTTTGAACATGACTGGCTAAGCTCTTGCTTAGCTACCTAGGCTGTGAAGACTGTTAACCTTTGAACATGTTTTTGGTTTTGGATTAATAGTGTTTCGTTTAATGTGTTGGTAAAACGTGATTCTAATTTAGGTTTTTAATGTACTTGCATGCTCATAACTAATTAATAATTAATCTATTGTTCCATGTGTGTCTTGTTGAATGTCTTTCAGTTATATAAACGTATTAGGTTGCTTACTTTTTGTTTATGACTAGTTCATGGCTTTCTGAGCTTGAATGCCATAGGAACCTTAATTGAGATTGTAGAAGTACATAATGTTCTACCAATCCCAGATACCTTAGAGGAAATAGGTTGTTGGTGGTCTTTGTCATTAGGTGGTTAGGAAATTAACTGCACAAGAGTTAATTATCCTTGATTGTCTTTTGATCCTTGCTATCCGATGTTGGAAACATGTTAGATTCATTACCCCTGGCATCCCTTATACTTCCTGGATGTATAGTTTCTGGTGGGATCGACAGGATATCTAGATTTAGGGTACGATATCATTCGTTAGAGAAACCAAGACATGATCTAAACCCTAGACCAATAAGTTTACTGTCACACCCCGACTTGCAGCGGAAAAAAAATACGGGATGCAACAGACACCTCTGGTACAAGCACATTATTTATAAAGACATTACATTTTATTACTTACAAAATGTTGATTACATACTACATGTATGTTACAACTGCGTGTTCCCATGAACCACATAAGTCTTCTAAGCCATATGCGTCTATATCAGCATTCGTCTATAACATGTCTTGAACAACATACACGGATCACACCAGTCTCAAGTTACCTGAAATGCATGTTAGTTTTAAAAAGGGTTAGCTAAACGCTGCTGGTGAGTTCCACTGGTTTAGTGTTGTGTAACAATATGTGTTAACAAGTTTAATTGCACAGGTCAAAGTCACAGATGGAATTACACAAAGAGCACAAGTGAAACATGCACTATTTTAACTGTGGCGTGTCACGTTCAATACCTCAGCACACTATTCCGTGTCACGTTCGACACCTCAGCCCATTTACTGCGTCACGTGCAGTTGAATGTCCCCAAAGTAGTTATGCCTAACAACATAACCAAGGTTAGGACGCGTGCAGACCTTGTTGCCGACATCCTGTCGGGCGCGGCCTGGGTTTGTCAAACCAAGTACTATCCATTGCCCCATAAGGCTTACGTTAATCACTTGTAGTGGGGAGGTAGTTAGTGTTAGATAATTCACATCATCACAAGTTGGTGCAATTAACCCAGTTTGTAATATGCAAATCATTCTAGAGAACAGTAAAACAATTTAAAAGTGGGGAAGTGAAACACACTCCCAATTTGGTGTAATCAACACAGTTTTTAACATGCAAGTCCCTAGAAAATAGTAAAACAATTTAAAAGTGGGGAAGTGAAAACTCACAAGATAGCAGCATCACAGGTAACAATAGGAGTATATGTAAGCTTGTTCGGCTTTAACAGCAATCATACAAGTAATTACTAATAGCAGTCGCTAGGCCGGTAATGCCTATAACTTGGGTCCAAGTGGGTATTTTCAGTACATATTGTACATATAGCATCCTAGTGTGGTGATGGATGTTAGGGTATGATTAGTTTCACGTTTGGCTCCCGGCCACCGGTTTGCGTGCAAGCCAAAGTCGGTTGTTTGACACGTTTGGATCATGGTACGGGAATACCAATAGTGCCAATGTGTTGTGATTTAAGAAAGATTAACTTTTCATTAAGAGAGTTTGGGTGTTTGGGGAGTTTAGGTTGCCCAAATTTGAGTTTCCAATTTCGCCGTCAGGGATTCTCCCGAACAGTGGTGGAACACACCTAGAGTGTTCCGCTTACCCAGGAACTTCCCAAAATACGCCCGGTATTTCAATTATAGTCGTGACAGGGTTCGGTCCGTTCCCAGTTCCGGTAGGTTCGTTGTCCGGTAAACTGCCGAATTTAGTTAAAAAAAGCGTTTTAAATGCCGAAAAATCCTATTTAATCTACATAATTTATAAAATTATGGAAATTTTTGAAGAACTTCAATCAAAATATGTAGATGCAAGGAAAAATATTTTGGGAATTTATAAAACTATTTTAACTCCTCAATTAATTTATTTGTAAAATAGTATTTAACCGATTAAGGCACGTTGTTTATCAGCAGATGTCTAAAAATTCCCAAAAAATTCCAGTAAGTCCTTGATGTGCCCAGGAACTCCCTGTAAAAATTTGGAATTTTTCCAATTTCGTTTCGGTACGTTTCCGACTACCGAAAACTCCCAAAAACGCGGATTTTTAACCCAATCAAAGCTCAACCAATGGACTCTCAAACTTCCAGAACATTCCCCATATGTTCCTTAGTGTCTCTGTAAAGTTTGGTGATTTATTGAATTTGTTGTTATTTTTACCGAAATTCTTTCCATAGAATAGTAAAAAAATTCACAAAAAACGGTACAAAATTCCCCAAATTTTAAAATTTTACGTGGACCTTTCTGTCAATACCCTACATCACCACACCAAATTTCAGCTCAATAAAATACCCACGAACAAAGTCATGGTCCAAACAATATTCTGCCTAGTCTAGATTCAAGTTTCGGGTGAATACCTAGCGATTCCTTCGATCCCGAGCGGTTTTCTTGAGCCCAAAATTGTGTGTGAGCCATATTCAGTACCTATATATCAAGAACAATCCAACCATGCCATAACCCATGTCAATCAAGCTTTGTTTCATTGTTTTTCGGTTAATCGAATAGTTATGCGATTTTGGTCGAATAGGTGTTGATTAGGGTATCAAAACCCAAAGATTTGTGCTCATGGCTTCCATCTAACACCAGGGAATTCACAAGGTGTTCTTATTCAGCCAAGAAACTTGTTTAAACCTTCAAAAATCATGGAATAAAAAGGGTTTTCATGATCTAATTCATGTATAATCAAGAAAACATGATTAAAACTATAAAAAACAAGGTTATACCATTGATTTGATGTTGTTTCTTGTTAGATTAGCTGAGATGAAGGTGTTCTTGTGCAGAATTTTGTGGAATAATGAAGAATTTAATGATAAAAATAAAGAAAAACCTTTATATAGCAACATCGGGGTAGTGGCACTAGGCGACCAGATTGTCTCACGAGAATTCCATAACAATTATCTAGCAACATTACTTAACGTTTACCATCCCATACTATCAAATATAACATTTCCAAAAAATTATTACAGAAACTTGTTTTCTCATAAGCACTAACAGGTTCGATATCCCCTAGATTTAACAAATACGTTTCCAAATCAAAACAAACTAAAAACAACTAAATTAAGCAAAATCCAATGCATCCAATGCTAATCCTCAACCTGCCACATATGTTAAAATAAAACGTCAATACAATTAAGTAAGGGTGAGCATACAGGTTTGATGTACATAATAGATATAAAAGCGATTTGTATACACGGCATGACATATGAGATAGTTGTGAATGATGTAACTACTTAGATTCATGCAAACCAACAAACCGCGATTGATCGAGGGATGCGAACAAGCGTTCACATCCTAAAAGAGAAAATAAATGCGAAATAAAAATGCGAGCATTAATAACCCGGGCCTCCGGGTGGCGGGTCAACCTCTAGTATACTATCATGTTAAGGGTGGCGTACAAGCAATCAAGCAATACATACAATTCATCAGATTTCACGTATAATCATGTAACAGCGGGTTGCGAATAAGCGTTTAAGAGTTGTGTGATGTGTTTTAATATACGAACATATGTGACACCCAAAAGTGCGTTTAAGCGTAAAAGGGGTTCAAGTATACTCACAGTGGGTGCGTTTTAGGTGAGATGAGTGATCTGAGATGAGTCGGGGAGAGCGCCGGATCAGCCTGTAAGTGAACATAAGTGCATCAGTCTTTCAAATTGCTGAAACCGTTAAGTTTGGATTGGCAGAGGACAAGTTCGGGTGAACTTGTATGTTTCCATACAAGTTCGGGCGAACTTGTGTGAAAGCTGTTGAGATTTGAGACAAGTTCGGTCAAACTTGTGAAGTTTCTTAGGAACTTGACAAGTTCGGGTGAACTTGTGTGCATTGATAACAGATGAAGCAAGTTCGGTCGAACTTGTGAAGTTTCCTACGAAACTTGACAAGTTCGGGCGAACTTGTTGAGTTTTATGAGGATTTTGACACAAGTTCGACCGAACTTGACCCATAAGGTGCAAGTTCGAGCGAACTTGGCCCTTGAGCTGTACAAAATCAGTTAAATATCGAGCGAACTTGATGTTTTCTGGTCCAAAATCTTGCGTTTTCGGGTCCAGCTTGTGTAAAGTGACGATTTCGTCCTTGTGCTTCCGGATCTGAGATCTTGCTTGACAACGCCTCGTTCCACTCAAAAGTGAACGAAACATACGTCATTAGTCCGAATAGTGTGTAAAAATCGATGATTTAAAGGTTTTACTCAGATCTAAGCATAGATTTGAGTGAAAAATAGAAGTTTTGCATAAAAAGATGAAGATTTTTGTAAACAGAAGAGGTTTGAAGAAAAAAAGGCAAAGCCTTGTGCAAAATCGTTGTAAAACGTTGTTGAACATCATTGCAATTGAAATCGGGTTGAATCCTACTTAGAAAACAAATGGTTTCAGGTATGGAGAGCTCTGGGCAAACTTGCAGCAAGTTCAAATGAGAGAATGGAGCTGAGTATTTATAGGTGAAGGCAAAAAGTGAGCTGATGGGAGTCAAGTTCGGCCTAACTTGTACATATTTGTACAAGTTCGAGCGGACTTCTGAGATATTCAAGGGATCCTAGTCAAGTTCGGCCGAACTTGCTGATTCTATGAAGAATCAATGCAAGTTCGAGCGAACTTGGGGAGGAATGGAAGTTTTGTTTGGCCAGTCAAGTTCGGCCGAACTTGGTAACACCAAGTTCGAGCAAACTTAACCTAAATGTTGGGTTTTCTTCGTTTTTCGTTCATTTATCAATTGTTCAGCGATGTAATCGAGTTATAAAGTAACGTTAAGCGATTAAGCGATGTTTTAAGCGTTGTAATAGCGAGTCAACGCGTGAGAGTGAGTTGCGTGAGTTTGCGAGTGATTAAATTATAACAGATAAACACACATAACACATAATTAACATAAAACCACATAACTAACTGTGTTTTGCAATGCGATGAGATAAGCGATGCGATGACACAAGTGTTTATTAACGAATAACACACTTGGCTCGTATAGTAGTATAACTACTTGTGATTGCGATTAGATTAGCGATGCGTTTAATAAACGTTTAGATGCAATATAATTGAAATAAAACATACTTAATTTAACATAACATTCTTATAAACGAATCTCGGGATTACAAGTGATAGATACAACAAAAATAAAAGAAAAAGATAACAACAAAATTCGGAGTTGTTACAGTCTCCCCTATTTTAGGAAATTTCGTTCCGAATTAAGTAGTGGCCGTAACAAAGAGTTGCGGGTACCTGGCCTTCATGTCACTTTCCAATTCCCAAGTGAACTCGACACCGCGTTTGCCTTCCCATCGGACTTTCACGATAGGGACGCGAGAGCGCCGTAGTTTCTTAGTTTCTCGGTCCATGATCTCGACAGGCTTTTCCACGAAATGGAGAGTCTCGTTGATTTGCAGATCTTCAAGAGGTACATGGAGAATCTCTTCAGCTAGGCATTTCTTGAGGTTAGACACATGGAAAGTCGGATGGACGTTGTTGAGTTCCTCTGGTAATTCGAGGCGATAGACCACTTTGCCGATTCTTTCAAGAATCTTAAAGGGTCCAATGTATCGTGGCGCTAGCTTTCCTTTCTTTCTGAAGCAGACCACTCCCTTCCAAGGTGCAACCTTTAGGAGAACGTGATCACCCACTTCGAACTGTAGGGGCTTGCGGCGTTTATCGGCGTAACTCTTTTGTGGACTCCGAGCTTTCGAGAGATTGTCTCTGATTTGGAGTATTTTGTCTGTCGTTTTTTGAATTAGCTCGGGACCGGTGATTTGTGCTTCTCCGATCTCGTGCCATGCAATAGGCGATCAACATTTCCTTCCATACAGTGCCTCAAAAGGAGCCATTTGAATGCTGGTATGATAACTATTATTGTACGAGAATTCGACTAAAGGTAAATGCATATCCCAGTTACCACTGAAATCTATGATGCATGCACGAAGCATGTCTTCGAGGGTGCGGATCGTGCGCTCAGTCTGACCGTCGGTTTGAGGGTGAAAAGCGGTACTGAGATTGAGAGTAGTACTGAGGGCGGATTGAAAAGTCTCACAGAGACGTGAGGTAAAGCGACCGTCGCGGTCAGAGATGATGTGACGAGGCGTCCCGTGTCGACAAATGACTTCGTCGGTATAGATTTGGGCTAACCGTTCTATCTTAAAGTCTTCTCGTATAGCAATAAAGTGCGCTTATTTAGTAAGACGATCAACGATAACCCAAATGCTATCGTGACTAGAGGAGGTGCGAGGGAGTTTCGTAATAAAGTCCATAGCTATACTCTTTCCACATCGGGATTTCGGGTTATTCGAGTAAGCCAGAGGGCCTTTGATGTTCGGCTTTAAGTTTCGAACAAGTTAAGCACTTTGAGATGTAAACTGCGATGTCCTTTTTCATGCCCGGCCACCAGTACTTAAGACTAAGGTCCTGGTACATCTTGTCGGCTCCGGGATGAATAGAGTATCGAGATTTATGAGCTTCGGTCATTAGTAAATCACGAAGATTGTTACGGCTAGGAATCCAAATACGATCGAGATAGTAGTAAATATCGTTAGGTTTAACAACAAGCTGAGTTTCGGCACCACATTTCATTTCTTCCTCCAAAGTATTCTCGTTAAAACAAGCGAATTGAGCGGAGCAAATCATGATTTCGAGATCATTCAAAGCTTGAGAGTCACGAACACTATACACATAGCTTCGTCGAATTAGAGCATCGGCGACGACGTTTGCTTTGCCGGATGGTAGGATATCTCGCAATCGTGATCGTTGAGAAGTTCAACCCAACGCATTGGCGCATATTTAGTTCCTTTTTGTTGAAGATATGTTGTAAGCTCTTCTGGTCGGTGAAGACCGTATACTTAGTACCGTAAAGGTAGTGTTGCCATATCCTTCAATGCAAAAACAACTGCACCAAGTTCGAGATTGTGAGTTGTGTAGTCTTTCTCTTGGATCTTGACTTGTCGAGATGCATACGCGATAACCTTGTCTCGTTGCATTAAAACAAAACCAAGGTCAAGATTATAGGCATCGCATTAACACCGAAATCGTTGTTTCCGTCGGGTAAAGCGAGTACGGGAGTGTTGCATAGCATACACTTGAGAGTTTGAAAGGCTTCCTCTTGCTTGGAATCCCAAATGAAAGGTTTGTCTTTATGAGTTAAAGCGGTAAGCGGAACGACGATTTTCGAAAAGTCGGCGATGAATCGACGGTAGTAACCCGCCAATCCAAGAAAGGAACGGATTTCGGATGCATTCTTCGGCGTAATCCAACTCTTGACAGCTTCGATCTTTGTAGGGTCGACGTGAATTCCTTGACTATTAACGATGTGGCCAAGAAATTGGACTTCTTCGAGCCAGAATTCATATTTAGAGAACTTAGCATAAAGGCGGTTACCTTGGAGAAGTTCGAGGACTAAACAGAGATGGCGCGCGTGTTCGTCTCTTGAGTTCGAATAGATAAGGATATCATCGATGAAAACAATGACGAAACGATCTAAGAAGGCTTTACAAACGGTTCATCAAATCCATGAAGACCGCGGGTGCATTGGTAAGACCAAAAGGCATGACCACGAATTCGAAATGGCCATAACGAGTACGAAACGCGGTTTTCGGAATATCTTCTTCGAGTATGCGCAACTGATGATAACCGGAACGTAAATCGATCTTAGAAAATAAAGTAGCACCTTGAAGCTAATCAAATAAGTCGTCGATACGAGGCAAAGGGTAACAGTTCCTTATCGTAAGCTTGTTAAGTTCACGATAATCGATGCACATTCGGAACGTCCCATCTTTCTTCTTCACAAGAAGAACGGGTGCGCCCACGGTGAAGTGCTCGGGCGTATGAAACCTTTATCAAGAAGCTCTTGAAGTTGGCTCGATAGCTCGCGTATTTCGGATGGTGCGAGACGATAAGGAGCTTTAGCAACGGGAGTAGCACCGGGAACTAGATCGATACGGAATTCAACATCGAGAGTAGGGGGTAAACTGGTAAATCATCAGGAAAGACCTTTGGAAATTCACGAACAATAGGACCGTCTTTAAAAGTATTCTTCTCTTTCTCCGGGTTCATGATATGGGCTAGGAAAGCAACACATTGCTTTCGCAAACATTGTGTGCTCGAGTATATAATAAAAGCATCAACTTCTTTAAGGGAGTCTCACCGTAGACATGGAGTTGATCACCGTTCGAGAGGGGGAAGCAAATCATTTTATCGAAGCATACAACTTCGGCATGATTTTCACGAAGAAAATCCATACCTACTACGATATCGAAGCTACCTAAATGCATAGGTATGAGATTGATCGAGAAGATGTGGTTGTTGAGATCGAGAGAGCAACCACGTAGGACGGAATTAACGGTAACGGTTCTTCCGGTGGCGACTTCCACATCGAAAACCTTTGGAAGTTTAGCGCGTTTACATTTTAAAATCTTTTCGAATTCTAACGATACAAAACAATTATCGGCACCAGTATCAAATAAACATGAAGCATAAATACCATGGACAAGGAACGTACCATTGACAACATTGTTGTCATTATGTGCCTGGTGATGGTTGAGGTTAAAGGCTCGTCCACGTGCAGCCCTGCTGCTGAGGCTGTAGTGGTTGTGGCTGCTGCTGCTGCTGTTCCTGCTTCACAGGTTTGTTTGGGCAGACATTGCTGAAATGATTCGGGTCACCGCACGTGTAACAGACACGTGCTCTTGGAGCTTGCTGTTGATTGGCCTGGGGAGGAGCTGGTAAAGTTGGTGCTGCTGGGGCCTGAGGAGCTGACTGACGAGGGCCTGAACGGCAACTGACAGTAAAGTGGCCGTAGATGTTGCAGTTGGTATAGAAGGCAATTGCCTCCAACCGCATGATGATAGGTGCATTTTGAGCACAAAGGATGCGGGCCAGTATACGCATGCTTTGCCGGCGGTGCATTTGGTACTGCAGACTGGAGTGGCTGAGGGTTCGCTGGAGTAGTAAGAGCAAAGTTCTTGCTCGGGTTTTCTCGCTTGCGACCACGGCGACTGTTCTTTGTCTCTCGAGACTGATCGGCGGGAGCTGCTGATTCGGTGATGGCCTGATTTGAGACCTTGGTGTTCTTAAAGTAACCAGACTGAACCCGTTTGTCATTGATCTTTGCGGCTAGCTGGTATGTCTCTACGATAGTAGCAGGGCGTGCTGCTTGAACAAAGTCAGCGACGCAATCAGGCAGAGCGTTGAGGTAATTCTTGATCGCTTTCTCGGTCGTGTCCACTTGACCGAGACAGATAATGCTCAGCTGTTTGAATCGAGCCATTAAACCAGCATTGTCGGGACCATCTTGTTTAATTCCCCAAAATTCGTTTTCCAACTTCTGGATTTCATGAGGTGGACAGAACTCTTTGATCATTAATTCCTTAAGTTCTTCCCATGCGAGTCTGCAGGCTTCATCATTTCCCCTCCTGTTACGCTCCGCAGTCCACCAATCGAGAGCCCTGGACTGGAAGACGCCGGTGGCGTTGATAGTGCGAAGGGGTTCGGGACACCCATTCTGACGGAATGTGACCTCAATAGTGTCAAACCAGTGGAACATGGCACTTGGTCCTTCGGTGCCTGAGAAAGTAAGGGGTCCACAAGCCTTGAACTGCTTGAAACTGAAGGATGTCTTGGGCGCGTCGGCTTTGGAATCAACCGATGAATTGCTGCTAGCGGCATGGCTCTCGCTGACGATTTGCGGGATCACTTTGGCCATTTCCTTGGCCACTAGTGATGCGATGCGCTTGTCAGCTTGGTTGTGCTGGTGGTTCCTTCTGGTGTGTGATCCCATTGAAGACATCTACATTGAAGGATTTGATGATAATAGGTTTATGTTTAAAGTATTTATTATTATTATCCATACAAGGCACAAAGTCACATAAGCACATAGGCAAGTAAACAGGTAGGCAGGCAAACACGTAGGCACATAAGCACATAGTAACATAATTCACGTAAGCACATACTTTGCACGTATTCACCTTAAATTAAAATCATGTGTAGCGTGTATGAGATGCGAGGTATAAGCGAGATATAAACGATATATATATAACCGAGATAAGCAAGAATTACCGCGTATGAGACCATACACTTAGGAGGTATGAGCGTTTTAGTTTGGTTGGTGCAAAATTTAGCATTTTAGATTTCGAGAGCTGTGCGAGTATGTGCATGCGTTTATGGAGCGTAAAGCGATAAATCGAGAAAGCGATAATACGATAAATTAATAAAGCGAGAAATCGAATAAAGCGAAAATTCTCCAAATTTAAACACATAAATAGTAATAAACTCGATGATGCATAAAATCAACGATAATAGGCTTAAATCAATTGGGGGCGTCCTGGGTTTTGAGACATTGACTACCCAAAGTGGTTCGAAAATTCCCTGAGTTCGGACACACGATTTGTCACACCCTCAACTTCCACTTGCGGAGTTTTACCGCGAGGCGTGTGAACAAACCAGAATCTGAAACACTAGTACGTCGAACGACTCTACATGATTTGTTAATACGTTTTCCAAAATCGTTCGTTGTAGATTTTATATCAATTACCAATATTTAGCAGAGCATTAGTTTTAAAGTTTGAGCGGAAGCATAAATAAGTAGTGATGCGGGCGCCAACACAAACGCCAAAACAAATGAAAAATCCCAAAACAATATTAATAAATAAGACTCGATATAGATGTCTTGTTCAATGCATGTGCGTGCACCTAGAGCTCCTAGCGTCCTGAGAAACATGTAAAGAAACAAGTGTCAACATTAAAGATGAGTGAGTTCACAGGTTTTCATAAATTCGTTTGTTCGGTTATAGTTTGTTACTCCGTTATCCCCAACCCGGGATAACGTATCAGTTCCATTATTCCAACCCCGGAATAATAAGTTGTTGCTTCCAATATTCCCATCCCGGAATATTAAGTTGTTGTTTCCATTATCCCCAACCCGGGATAATAAGTTGATGTTTCCAATATTCCAAACCCGGAATATTAAGTTGATCCGTAATTAAGTTCAATGTTAATATATATAGGTAGCTAGCCTAAAGTCATGTCACTAAGTGTTCGCGATCGAAGCTGACTGTTGTGCCTCCGTTTTGCCAGGCCTATCACATGACCATGGCAGTGTTAGGCCAATCATACACCCGTTGACCATACCCGGTCGGCTAGCGCGACTAGCTCGGATGGGGCTCGTCAGACCCAGTAGTACTACTTATAATTCCCCCGCTATTTAACCCAAATACTAACGATCCGAGGAGATTGTCGAGGACTTAAGTGATAAAGCTGCTTAGTGCCCATAACATTACATTAACATTAACTTAGTTACCGTATAGTTATGTGACGTTAAATTCGTATAACGTAAAGAGTTTGAGTTTGAGAGTGTATACATGTTTCTCCCCCTGTTGTTTAAAAACCGAATAAAGTTAGGGGCCATGAACTCACCTTTATTTGCTCGGTTAGTGTTGCAAAGATGTTATAAGAGATGGGACCGCTAGTCGCGTCCTGACAAACCAATTAATTACACGTCAGTATGTAATCACACCAATACAAATTCCACACGCAATTTACTCACAAAGTGATACACACAAACAACATATCTAACACTCAAACATGCATGCAAGTATTCTCATGTGATCATAGTAATCAAACAACTTATCATGAACATATTCCAATTCCATGCAACACTTTAACGCATAAAATCACAAGTTATCAACTTTCTGTTTAACACTCAATTATTCAGCTGTTTTCTAGGATTTTTATAAAATAGTTCTAACATTCCAAAAATTCCCATATTTTTACAGTAGGTGACATTTATACCATAGAAATTTATATAATTTTTCCAAGTCCTAAATCTTTACCAATTAACCATAAATATTAATTCATTAAGCTGCAGTCAGATTTACCGCTTTCTGACTGCAGTCCATGGAAGATTTTATTTAAAAATCACTGATCGTCCGATTAACAAAATTCCGGTTGGAGTTGCCCGGAAATTTCTATACCTAGTTGCTGTACAAAAATCATGACTCCACTCCCTACTGATTTTAAAATCTAGCTTGACGAACAACCAGCAAAATTCCAGAATTTTAACAGCTTTAGCTACTGAACTTGTTTGGCCCTTTAAAAATATCAAACGATTTCAGAAAATTATGAATCCAGCGCCATTAGATTCCTTATTCAAATCTCTACGTTCTAGACATCAGAAAATCCGTTTTTCGACACCTATCGACCGAGTTACAGCCAGATGAAGTCGGCTGTAACTATTATTCAGCAGACTGTTTCAGCATTATTGTTACCATTAATTCGTACAATTCGTTCATATGGTTAACCTAGGTGATTAAAAACCGATTTCTACTCATAGATTAATACCAATATCTCATCCATGCAAACCCTAGTTCTTACTTCTAGTTATTTTAAACAAAACATACTTGCAAACTTATGATTTCCGAAAACAATTATGTATATAAACAACAACCAATTCAGCCGATTACATTAAACACCTATAATCCGAAACAAACTAATCAATTCATTCAAGTATGTGTATATCCGAAACAACTAATCAATTCATTCAAGTATGTGTATATCCGAAACAACTAATCAATTCATTCAAGTATGTGTATATCCGAAACAACTAATCAATTCATTCAAGTATACATATAATCCGAGACAACTTAAACATTTAAGCATACATATATATCCGAAACATGATCTCGTAATCAAGTATGGTCCTAACCTTGAATAACTAGACGAACAAGCCGAGATGTGGACAAGAGTGACCCGGCTGTTCCAACAAGATCACGACCGAACTGACAAGGACTGGAAGAAGGGCTGTTTGTTTGCGATTGAAAGGATGAAGGCTTCGGCTGCTGCTTGTTGCGACCGAGAGGATGGTGAGAGTAAGGCAGCCGACGGCAATTTGCTTATTAGGGTTTGTGTTCTTGTCAATGACACATGCATGGTTTGTATTTATAGGCGCAAAATGATAAGGTTTACGGTTTGGGATAAGTATTGTAGCCGAGGATCTTGGGTTGCTTTGGTTTGGGTTTGGGCTTGATCTCGCGGCCAAGGAATATGGTGGGTTAGTTTGATTTGGATTTGATGAAAGTTGTATAGGCGCAAGAGATAAGGATTGCGGATTTTGGTTTGAGATTTTGGCCGAGGAACTAGGGTGGTTGGTTTGGGTTTGATCTCGGTCGAAAAGTCTGATTTGGTTTGGTTTAGGTTTGCTCTTGGTTTGGATTCGATCTTGGCCGAGGACTTGACTTGAGCTAAAGTTTAGAACTTGTTACTCCTAGAGTCACGATGAATCGAAGTTGGTTCACGTCGCGGTTCGGTTTAGTTCGTGTACATATCTACAGTAATTATTCTATAACTAAAAATTTACACAACACACAACACGTATTTAATCCATGCACGTTTAATACTTAGCACATATATTATTCAACAAGTGTCACGTGTAAGTTATCCGAAAAACCCGGGATATCACATTATCCCCATGTTGAAAGAATTTTCGTCCCGAAAATTGAGTAAACGCGGTTTAGCATGTAACGTACATGTTTAGAGTGCCACGCACAAAGAGTTAGTTCGTTTATAATGGTACGCAACGTTACAAGAAGTTCCCAAGTGTCATACACAAGATTTCCAAGTGCCTTGCACAAGAATTTAGTCAACAATAGTACACGAAAGTATGAGAAATTTCCAGGTTGTCACATCATCCCCATGTTGAAAGAATTTTCGTCCCGAAAATTTAGTTACTGGCATCGTTAGTTTGCTGCTCAGTTGCGAAGAGGTGTGGGTATTTGCTTTTCATTTGGTCCTCTCTTTCCCACGTGAACTCCGGTCCACGCTTAGAGTCCCAACGAACCTTAACGATTGGAATCTTGCTGTGCCTTCGAGTCTTGATCTCACGATCCATGATCTCGATTGGCTGTTCCACAAAGTGCAGTTGTTCATCCACTTGGATCTCATCCAATGGAATAAGTAGAGTTTCATCCGATAGACACTTCTTCAGATTTGACATGTGAAATACGTTGTGAACTCCACTGAGTTCGGCAGGAAGGTCTAATTGATAAGCTACGGGTCCAATACGTTTCAAGATTACAAACGTGCCTACGTACCGTGGGTTAAGTTTGCCCCGTTTTCCAAAGCGGATTACACCCTTCCAGGGTGACACCTTTAGTAGGACGCGGTCGCCTACTTGAAATTCGAGCGGTTTGCGTCGTTGGTCAGCGTAGCTTTTCTGTCGATCTCGTGCCGCCGCCATGCGGTTTCTGATTTGTACAATCTTTTCAGTAGCCTCAAGTATTAACTCAGGGCCTGTGAGTTGACTGTCACCGACTTCTGCCCAGCAGACCGGTGATCTACATTTACGACTGTATAATGCCTCAAACGGTGCTGCCGAAATACTCGTATGATAGCTGTTGTTATATGAGAATTCTACTAGAGGCAGGTGGATTTCCCAACTATTTCCGAAGTCCACCACGCATGCCCTAAGCATGTCTTCCAAGGTTTGTATGGTCCTTTCGCTTTGACCATCAGTCTGAGGGTGATAAGCTGTGCTCATATCCAAGCGTGTTCCCAACGCTTTCTGGAGTGACTGCCAGAAGTTTGACGTGAAGCGAGCATCTCTGTCTGAGATGATGGACGTTGGCACTCCGTGCCGAGAAACTACTTCCTTAATGTAGATGCGAGTCAACTTCTCCATCTTATCCGTTTCTTTAATAGCTAGGAAGTGTGCGGACTTAGTTAAACGATCCACGATCACCCAGATGGTATCGCAACCACCCAAGGTTCGCGGGAGTTTAGTGATGAAATCCATTGAGATCTGATCCCATTTCCACACTGGGATCTCAGGTTGTTGGAGTAGCCCCGATGGCTTTTGGTACTCCACCTTGACTTTTGCACAAGTCAAACATTTACTCACGTAGGTGGCTATATCGGCTTTCATGTTGGGCCACCAATACGCAGCTTTAAGGTCTTGATACATCTTATCCGAACCCGGATGGACAGAGTATCGAGATTTGTGAGCTTCATCCATGACTAGCTCTCTAAGGTTTCCGTAGAGAGGTACCCATATGCGATTCATGAAATACCGGGCTCCATTGGGCTTTACTTCCCAATCGCGTTCCATTTTTCCCACTGATTCAGCTTTGATGTTTTCCTCCTTAACTGCTTCTAACTGGGCGTCGCGTATTTGATCGGGTAGCCCCGAATGAATAGTGAGTTGTAGTGCTCGTACGCGACGAGGTTTCAAGTGTTCCTTCCTACTGAGGACATCAGCTACCACGTTAGCTTTACCCGGGTGGTACCGAATGGCACACTCATAATCGTTCAAGAGTTCGACCCAGCGACGCTGTCGCATGTTCAACTCCTTCTGATCAAGGATGTGTTGGAGGCTTTTGTGGTCTGTGAAGATTGTGCACTTCGTTCCATAGAGGTAGTGTCTCCAAATCTTAAGTGCAAACACTACTGCTCCCAATTCCAGGTCATGCATCGTGTAGTTTTTCTCGTGAACCTTCAGCTGTCGCGACGCATACGCGATGACCTTATCGCGTTGCATGAGTACGCATCCCAATCCCTGAATGGAAGCATCACAATACACTACGAAGTCATCTGTCCCTTCCGGCAAGGACAGAATGGGTGCACTGCAAAGTTTCTGCTTCAGCAATTGAAATGCTGCTTCTTGCTTGTCACCCCAAGTATACTTGATACCTTTCTGGGTGAGGTTAGTGAGCGGTTGTGCAATCTTTGAAAACCCCTCGATGAAGCGTCTGTAGTAACCAGCCAATCCTAAGAATTGGCGGATCTCCGTCGGTGTCTTAGGTGCTTCCCAGTTTTTAATGGCTTCAATCTTGGCAGGGTCTACATGGATACCCTTTTCATTCACGACGTGTCCGAGAAACTGAACTTCCCGGATCCAGAAATCACACTTCGAGAGCTTGGCATATAGCTTTTCCTGTTGAAGTAATCCTAGCAGTAATCGTAGATGCTCAGCATGCTTTCTTCACTTTTGGAGTAGATGAGTATGTCATCGATGAACACAATGACAAATTTGTCGAGGTATGGTTTACACACGCGGTTCATGAGGTCCATGAATACCGCAGGTGCGTTAGTGAGACCGAATGGCATGACCAAAAACTCGTAATGGCCATACCGAGTGCGAAATGCTGTCTTAGCGATATCCTCCTCCCTGACGCGTAGCTGATGATAACCGGACCGTAAATCAATCTTAGAGTAGTAACTTGACCCTTGCAGTTGGTCGAATAGATCGTCGATGCGAGGTAACGGGTATCGGTTCTTGACTGTAACTTTGTTGAGTTCCCTATAGTCGATGCACATGCGGAAAGTCCCGTCCTTCTTCTTGACAAACAGGACTGGAGCTCCCCATGGCGAAACGCTTGGTCGGATAAATCCTTTTTCTAGCAGCTCTTGAAGTTGGGTAGACAGCTCCTGCAGCTCGGCTGGAGCTAGACGGTATGGAGCTTTGGCGATGGGAGTTGCATTGCTTGCCAATTCGATTTCAAACTCCAATTGTCGATGTGGTGGAAGACCAGGTAGTTCTTCTGGGAATACATCGGAAAAATCACGGACGACAGGGATGTCTTATATGCGTTTCTCGTCCTTAGGTTGTTCGGTAATTAGCGCGAGTAAAGCGAAGGAATTCTTTTTCCGAAGATACTTCTGCGCTTACATGTATGAGATGATGTTGGTGACGGCGCTTGCCTTATCGCCTTGTACTGTCAGGATTTCGTCGTTCGAGAGTGGAATACGGATAGACTTTTCGAAGCAGAGAACTTTAGCCCGGACGTCGGATAGCCAGTCCATTCCGACTACCACGTCAAAACTACCCAGGGTAGTTGTCATCAGATCAATGGTAAAAGTGTGGCCCGCGAGTTTGAGTTGACAGCCGGATACGATTTGGGTCACATCTACCGATTTACCATTGGCTAATTCTATCACATAAGGGGTCTCTAATGGTTTAAGCGTGAGATTTAGGTTCTTCCTAAAAGACTCAGATATAAAAATCCTATCCGCACCCGTATCAAAAAGCACAGAAGCAAAATGTTCATTAAGGGGAAACTTACCGGTGACCACGTTCGTGTCGTTTCTGGCCTCTCCGCGGCCCAAGGTAAATGCACGACCTTTGGCACCTCCTGTGCCACCGTTCCCATTGTTGTTGTTGTTATTATTGTTGTGGTTGTTGTGATTGTGGTTGTTTCCACCATTATTGTTGTTGTTGCGCAACTGTGGGCAGTCTCTTCTGAAGTGAGCAGTGCTACCACACTGATAGCATCCCCGGTTTATACCCTGCTGCTGACCCTGGGGCTGATTCTGATTTTGTCGGGGCATGGTTTCCCCACGACAATCCTTTGCCGCATGTCCCATCTTGCCACATCGTTGGCAACGATTTCCGGCACAAGGGCCGTTATGGTGAAAATTGCAGCGATTGCACTGCGGCTTTCGACCTACATAGCCGCCTGCATTCTGGTTGTTGTTGTTGTTGTAGTTGTTGTTGTTGTTGGCGGAATGATTTTGATGACCCCGGTGGCTGTGGTAATGATTGAACCGTTTCTGGTTCCCTTGCTGCGGATGTGATGACGAAGACTGTCGAACAGTGGAGTCTTCAAATTTTCTTTTGTTATCTGGGGCGACTTCGGTGGTACCCCGTGCTGGCAGTTTCTTCTGTTCCACCGCTTTATCGGTGAGTTTGTGAGCCAATTGGATTGCTTGATGTTCAGTTACAGGGTTACTAGACATCACCATACCCTGAATTTCCGGAACCAGACCCCCGAGATAGAACTCGAGTCTTTTCTCCACCGTGTTGGCCAATTCAGGACACAGAAAACCAAGTCATGGTGTTTTGCGGTGTAAGCCTCAATTTCCGATCCCACCATCTTGTGGTTCCATAGAGCTTGCTCCAATTGTTGCACTCTGTCTCGTGGACAGTACTCCTCTTTAATCAGGGCCTTGAACTTAGTCCATGCCATTGCGTTTGCAGCTAACAGTCCACGTGTTTGGACTTGTGCATTCCACCATGTCAGTGCCCCATCTTCCAGTGTTGAGGCTGCGTATTTGACCTTGTTTGCTTCTAGGCAGTTGCACATTTCAAAAACGGATTCTGATTTTTCGATCCAGCGGACCAATCCAATGGGTCCTTCCGCCCCCGAGAATTTGCTAGGCTTTGCGTCCAGGAACATCTTGTAGGGGTTAAAGCCCCCTCCTGCTGACAGAGAACAGGAAGTCAGCAAGGAATTTTACTAGCCTCACTATTAGATTTTCACGCGAAAATTTAATAATGGTTACCTGCCGGCTGGTTCTGAACACCCGCTAAAGCTGCGTTCACATGCTCCTGAATCATGGCAGCTAGCTCTTCGGGCGTCAAGTTAAGGTTTCCACGTCTTCCAGTCGCCATTTAGATCTTCGAAACACCACACAAACACACCCTGATAAGTCTATATATCCAATATAGTTATCCTACTACGTATTTTAATAATTATTAAGTTACGTCAACTCAATACGTTAAATAGTCAAAAGAAATACTTGATTAACTGAAATCTCAACGTCTTACAAAAGCGTAAATCAAACATACGAATTCACTATAAAGTCTCAAGTTTAAACACAAGTGGAAAATAATAAACTGGAGGAAAACAATTAAAATAAGCGGGACGTGTCAATCGTCTACGTCTCCATCCCCCAAGTCACTGTTGTTGCCGTCATCCTGTGCGGCATCTCCAGCTTCCTCAGCTGGGTCCTCCTCCGGATCCTCCTCAGGATCCTCCTCTGGATCCTCCTCTGGATCCTCCTCTACCGGCACTGGAGGGGCCGGTGCTGGTTCAAGTGCTTGATTTTGCAGTTCCTGAATGTTCCAACTGTTTAGCCAGTCAGCTCTTATCTGCTCAGCACGCAGATCTCTGGCTATGGTGTTTCAAGCTATCTTACTCGTACGATGCTCTTCCTCGAGCGAGTCGGTCTTTCCGGTAAGGTGTCGGATCATCCATCCTTGTGCCAGGATGGTTTCCTGCATCCTTTCTAGCTGTTTTTGTTGTGTATGTACCAGAATTCTAAGCATGTCAATTCCTATTTCTACAGGATTAACCGGTTCAACCGATACAGCAATAGTTGGACGTAACGACGACTCCTCCCCAGAGCGAGCCTTTTCCTCGCCGCTGAGCGTGTCTCTACGCCATAAGGTAGTATGGGTTCCACCATTGGTGCCTTTCCTAGTGCTCTTGGTGGCGTAGGTCTGTCGGATGATGATGACGATGAGGATGATGACATTGCCTGTTAGGTCGTGTAGTTAGTTATGAGTTGTTTTCACTTCTTATTATGAAGGCATAATCTACCAAACACAGTTGTAGTATATTACATAAGAAGATATAATAATTCGGTGCCAAACTAAGTCTAGTGTCGTGATATCAGCTATAGTTTAGGTCTACTTCTAATGCAAACCTGGTTCTCTATAGCTAGTGGCTTTGATACCAATCTGTCACACCCTCAACTTCCACTTGCGGAGTTTTACCGCGAGGCGTGTGAACAAACCAGAATCTGAAACACTAGTACGTCGAACGACTCTACATGATTTGTTAATACGTTTTCCAAAATCGTTCGTTGTAGATTTTATATCAATTACCAATATTTAGCAGAGCATTAGTTTTAAAGTTTGAGCGGAAGCATAAATAAGTAGTGATGCGGGCGCCAACACAAACGCCAAAACAAATGAAAAATCCCAAAACAATATTAATAAATAAGACTCGATATAGATGTCTTGTTCAATGCATGTGCGTGCACCTAGAGCTCCTAGCGTCCTGAGAAACATGTAAAGAAACAAGTGTCAACATTAAAGATGAGTGAGTTCACAGGTTTTCATAAATTCGTTTGTTCGGTTATAGTTTGTTACTCCGTTATCCCCAACCCGGGATAACGTATCAGTTCCATTATTCCAACCCCGGAATAATAAGTTGTTGCTTCCAATATTCCCATCCCGGAATATTAAGTTGTTGTTTCCATTATCCCCAACCCGGGATAATAAGTTGATGTTTCCAATATTCCGAACCCGGAATATTAAGTTGATTCGTAATTAAGTTCAATGTTAATATATATAGGTAGCTAGCCTAAAGTCATGTCACTAAGTGTTCGCGATCGAAGCTGACTGTTGTGCCTCCGTTTTGCCAGGCCTATCACATGACCATGGCGGTGTTAGGCCAATCATACACCCGTTGACCATACCCGGTCGGCTAGCGCGACTAGCTCGGATGGGGCTCGTCAGACCCAGTAGTACTACTTATAATTCCCCCGCTATTTAACCCAAATACTAACGATCCGAGGAGATTGTCGAGGACTTAAGTGATAAAGCTGCTTAGTGCCCATAACATTACATTAACATTTACTTAGTTACCGTATAGTTATGTGACGTTAAATTCGTATAACGTAAAGAGTTTGAGTTTGAGAGTGTATACATGTTTCTCCCCCTGTTGTTTAAAAACCGGATAAAGTTAGGGGCCGTGAACTCACCTTTATTTGCTCGGTTAGTGTAGCAAAGATGTTATAAGAGATGGGACCGCTAGTCGCGTCCTAACAAACCAATTAATTACACGTCAGTGTGTAATCACACCAATACAAATTCCACACGCAATTTACTCACAAAGTGATACACACAAACAACATATCTAACACTCAAACATGCATGCAAGTATTCTCATGTGATCATAGTAATCAAACAACTTATCATGAACATATTCCAATTCCATGCAACACTTTAACGCATAAAATCACAAGTTATCAACTTTCTGTTTAACACTCAATTATTCAGCTGTTTTCTAGGATTTTTATAAAATAGTTCTAACATTCCAAAAATTCCCATATTTTTACAGTAGGTGACAATTATACCATAGAAATTTATATAATTTTTCCAAGTCCTAAATCTTTACCAATTAACCATAAATATTAATTCATTAAGCTGCAGTCAGATTTACCGCTTTCTGACTGCAGTCCACGGAAGATTTTATTTAAAAATCACTGATCGTCCGATTAACAAAATTCCAGTTGGAGTTGCCCGGAAATTTCTATACCTAGTTGCTGTACAAAAATCATGACTCCACTCCCTACTGATTTTAAAATCTAGCTTGACGAACAACCAGCAAAATTCCAGAATTTTAACAGCTTTAGCTACTGAACTTGTTTGGCCCTTTAAAAATATCAAACGATTTCAGAAAATTATGAATCCAGCGCCATTAGATTCGTTATTCAAATCTCTACGTTCTAGACATCAGAAAATCCGTTTTTCGACACCTATCGACCGAGTTACAGCCAGATGAAGTCGGCTGTAACTATTATTCATCAGACTGTTTCAGCATTATTGTTACCATTAATTCGCACAATTCGTTCATATGGTTAACCTAGGTGATTAAAAACCGATTTCTACTCATAGATTAATACCAATATCTCATCCATGCAAACCCTAGTTCTTACTTCTAGTTATTTTAAACAAAACATACTTGCAAACTTATGATTTCCGAAAACAATTATGTATATAAACAACAACCAATTCAGCCGATTACATTAAACACCTATAATCCGAAACAAACTAATCAATTCATTCAAGTATGTGTATATCCGAAACAACTAATCAATTCATTCAAGTATGTGTATATCCGAAACAACTAATCAATTCATTCAAGTATACATATAATCCGAGACAACTTAAACATTTAAGCATACATATATATCCGAAACATGATCTCGTAATCAAGTATGGTCCTAACCTTGAATAACTAGACGAACAAGCCGAGATGTGGACAAGAGTGACCCGGCTGTTCCAACAAGATCACGACCGAACTGACAAGGACTGGAAGAAGGGCTGTTTGTTTGCGATTGAAAGGATGAAGGCTTCGGCTGCTGCTTGTTGCGACCGAGAGGATGGTGAGAGTAAGGCAGCCGACGGCAATTTGCTTGTTAGGGTTTGTGTTCTTGTCAATGACACATGCATGGTTTGTATTTATAGGCGCAAAATGATAAGGTTTACGGTTTGGGATAAGTATTGTAGCCGAGGATCTTGGGTTGCTTTGGTTTGGGTTTGGGCTTGATCTCGCGGCCAAGGAATATGGTGGGTTAGTTTGATTTGGATTTGATGAAAGTTGTATAAGCGCAAGAGATAAGGATTGCGGATTTTGGTTTGAGATTTTGGCCGAGGAACTAGGGTGGTTGGTTTGGGTTTGATCTCGGTCGAAAAGTCTGATTTGGTTTGGTTTAGGTTTGCTCTTGGTTTGGATTCGATCTTGGCCGAGGACTTGACTTGAGCTAAAGTTTAGAACTTGTTACTCCTAGAGTCACGATGAATCGAAGTTGGTTCACGTCGCGGTTCGGTTTAGTTCATGTACATATCTACAGTAATTATTCTATAACTAAAAATTTACACAACACACAACACCTATTTAATCCATGCACGTTTAATACTTAGCACATATATTATTCAACAAGTGTCACGTGTAAGTTATCCGAAAAACCCGGGATATCACATTATCCCCATGTTGAAAGAATTTTCGTCCCGAAAATTGAGTAAACGCGGTTTAGCATGTAACGTACATGTTTAGAGTGCCACGCACAAAGAGTTAGTTCGTTTATAATGGTACGCAACGTTACAAGAAGTTCCCAAGTGTCATACACAAAGATTTCCAAGTGCCTTGCAAAAGAATTTAGTCAACAATAGTACACGAAAGTATGAGAAATTTCCAGGTTGTCACACGATTTGGCCTAATAGACAAATGCTCTCGCCATACAACGGTTATCGGCATTTATCCTTCCAGTTACGTCATGTTCTGAATCAGCGAAATAATTGAGACTTTGGTAAGATTGAAAATCAAAGAGCGGAACTAGTTATTAAGAAGCGGGTTTCACCCCTAACTTAACAACTTCATTCCTAGTTGTGGCCACACTCACCGACCGAGTCGGGTGTTCCACTAGATAGAAATGGAGATTTTCGTCGAGGTTTGGATATCACTCCTAACTCAACGAAGGTATCTCGTGCGATAGAGAATGCGTGGAGTGAATGATCTTATCGAGAGTTCTCGGTTTTACACCTAATCTCGACCTAATCACTCGTTTTGTGTGATACGAGCGTTTCCAAGCATGTCTGTTGTTAGCCTTACGAAAGGCATATTTAAGCATTTATGGCAAGTAGTTTAAGCATTTAAGTCAAAGATTGGTCAATCGGGTACTTAAAAATGCGACTAGGCCGAACATGGCAATTCTATCTATTATCCTAAGGTTATGGCTCTGATACCAATCTGTCACACCCCTACCGATGGCGGAAAACATTGGGTTAGTGGCACTAGGCGACCAGATAGTCTCACGAGAATTCCATAACAATTATCTAGCAACATTACTTAACGTTTAACATCCCATACTATCAAACATAACATTTCCAAACAATTATTACAGATACTTGTTTTCTCATAAGCACTAATCAGGTTCGATATCCCCTAGATTTAATACATACGTTTCCAAATCAAAACAAACTAAAAACAACTAAACTAAACAAAATCCAATGCATCCAATGCTAATCCTCAACCTGCCACATATGTTAGAATAAAACGTCAATACAATTAAGTAAGGGTGAGCATACAGACTTGGCGTACATAATAGATATAAAAGCGTTTTGTATACACCGCATGACATACGAGATAGTTGTGAGTGACGTAACTACTTAGATTCATGCAAACCAACAAATCGCGATTGATCGAGGCACGCGAACAAGCGTTCACATCCTAAAAGAGAAAATAAATGCGAAATAAAAATGCGAGCCTTAACAACCCCGGGCCTTCGGGTGGCGGGTCAACCTCTAGTATACTATCATGTTAAGGGTGGCGTACAAGCAATCAAGCAATACCTACAATTCAGCAGATTTCACGTATAATCATGTAACAGCGGGTTGCGAATAAGTGTTTGAGAGTTGTGTGATGTGTTTTAATATACGAACATATGTGACACCCAAAAGTGCGAGAGTAAAAGGGGTTCAAGTATACTAACAGTGGGTGCGTTTTAGGTGAGATAGGGGATCTGAGATGAGTCAGGGAGAGCGCCGGATCAGCATGTAAGCGAACAGAAGTGCATCAGTCTTCCAAATTGCTAAAACGGTTAAGTTTGGATTGGGCAGAGGATAAGTTCGGGCAAACTTGTATGTTTCCATACAAGTTCGGGCGAACTTGTGTGAAACCTATTGAGATTTGAGACAAGTTCGGTCGAACTTGCGAAGTTTCTTAGGAACTTGACAAGTTCGGGCGAACTTGTGTGCATTGATAACAGATGAAGCAAGTTCGGTCGAACTTGTGAAGTTTCCTAAGAAACTTGACAAGTTCGGGCGAACTTGTTGAGTTTTATGAGGATTTAGACACAAGTTCGGCCGAACTTGACCCATAAGGTGCAAGTTCGAGCGAACTTGATGTTTTCGGGTCCAAAATCTTGCTTTTTCGCGTCATTTGTTGAGGAAATCGAGTGCCCATCCCTGTTAAGATCTGAGTTTAAATTACTTGTAGTTTTGTTTCAAAAATGGAAAATGATAGAATTAAAAGAGAATTGCAGCGGAATAAGATGGAAAACTTTTACTACAAGCAATGGTCGTTTGTTTTCATCATCATCATGCTTTCAAGTTGATTAACTTGCATGTGATTCACAAACTCCCACTCAGCCTTTGCAATTACAGTTTGGCAATGAGAAAATGCAGAGAAGATGATATGTGAAAGTTGATCTTTTAAGAGACAAGTTTAAAGGTTATATGAATTGCCTGTTTATACTAACTATCTAACCTCTACGCATCTTTGATGACGTCAGGGTTGATAGTGACAGGAAACTAATATGTAACTAACTCTAAACACTGCTTATTCTAACTATCAGTGCTTGGCACTGTTACATTGATTAACTAAGCTAATGACTAAACTCTGATCACTATCCTCTGTCCCTTGTTAACTATGGCAGACCTTGAAGCTTTCTGAAGGCAGATGCTAGGATGAGCAGTCTTTATGGAAAGCAGTGTAAGCACATCAGAGGTTATAACCTCTGATAGTTGAACCAAAGCTTGGATAGTGTTATTTGGCTTTATATCATCTGTTCCTTTCATAGGATTCAATCCCAACAATCTCCCCCTGGAACAGATGATGCCAAAAACACTTTATTCTTGGTTTTTATTCCTTAGAATGAATTCTCTTATTTGACCTTTGAATTGAAGTTCAAAGTTAAGAGATACCATGTCATCAGCATCCTACACCAGCTCTAAACATAGTAGTTCTTGGAAGTCTTCTACTGTAAGCTTATAAGCATCTTCCATGGATAGTTTAGTGGCTGCACCATCAGACTTGAACAATGTTAATTCATGGGTGTCTTTGTCGACCTTCCATTTTAGAATTTTTGGGTCTGATGGTTTTCTTGAAGGAGCTTTTGTTGCAGAGGTTTGTAAATGAGCCATCTTTGATAAATCTTTAGCCAGCTTGGCACTTGTATCATTTGTGTGATAATCAATCGTATTGTGAATCCCTTCTTTGATAAATGTATCCTCAAACTCTTTGTCAGTCTTTTCATTCATCCCCTTGCTTTTTCCTGTGTTGTAAGGCAAGTGTGGAGTGGGCAGATGTTGAGCTGGACTTTTTAGAGAGTTGAGCTCTGAGGATAGCATCTTCTTTTGAATAGTCAGGCTTGGGAGGCATGGATGGATCCTTTTTCCTTCTCTCTTCCAAACTTTTGTAAGTGTCTATCACCCTCACCTCACCTCATCTCATCACTTGGTTTTTGGAACCATAATGATTTTGAATCAGTTCTTGCTTCATTCTCTTCAACTTCAAGGCATTTTCAATGATATCTTTCTTGTATAAATCCTAGTTGGGAGGAGTTGGCTTTTTAAGAGGGTCTTTCAACATTTCTTGCATTCTGTTGATTTCCTCCCTCAGTTCATCTATGCTCCAATCCCTGAACTGTGGCCTTGTTGCCTTATAAATCTTCTTTTCCATGATATACTCAATGAGTTCACTCTTGAGCAACTTATCTTCCCTTACTGACAACTGGTTGCTCAGATCCTTGACAAAATTTTGTAGAATGGTGACTTTACTTAGTTGAAAGGACATGATAATCTGTATCTCTCTATCATTTTTACGAGCTGGTTCTCTTTTGGCGATATCCTCTGCTTGCTTCTTTTTCAATTCTAGATAGGCATCAACATTTGCTGGTCTTGGATAGCCATCAAGGGATAGAATTGTTCTTTAGTCAGGGTCATCCTCTGAAAAGAAACTTAGGATCTCTTCCCTGACTGCTGGTAAATCAAGAGGATACAACTTTGATGCAGGAATGACTTTAAGAGTTGAAGAAGTTGTAAGCACTGATGTGGGGATCATTGGTGTTGATGATAGTGGAAGAGGTGCAGAGATCTCATCATCATTTATCACTTTTGTGATTTTGCTCCTTTTAAACCTTAAAGTTGGTGATGGTTGTTGTGGGATTTTTGGTGGTGTGGATAATGGTTGAATTGATGTGGGAAATGTGATCATGGCAGTGGATGGAGTTGCATCTGTTGCAACCTCTACTGTATCAACAGATGTTGACACAAAAATTGCGGTAACATCTGCTTGTGTGGATGTGGGTTGTGGTTTTGAAGATGTGATAGGTTTTTAAGAGGCAGAGGTTTTCATGGTTGGATTGGTTTCAGGCTTAGTTTTTGGAGGTGTGGATGTTGGTTGCCTAGCTTTTCTAGCAGGAGCTCTTTTTGATGAAGTACCAGCCTCTCCTTTTTCTTTTAGCTGATCAATCTTTTTCTCAACCAACACTCTGCTCTCCTCAATCACATTCTTCTTGTGACTAGCCCTTGCCTTGGCCACAATTTCTTCAGTTAAATCTTTCTTCTTTGAACCATCAGGCCTTGGAATGTTCAATGTAGGCCTGGCCTTATCATCATCTATTGTTAGCTTCTTTGGACCCAAAGGTTTCTCCCCCTTTTTGGCTTCATCTGTTGTAATAAATATAACCGTTGGAGATGCATGGCCAGTGGTTGTAAGTAGATGTGCTTTGATGGCTTTAATGCCTGCTGCAGTATCTTGATACCTTGATTCAAACATGTTTCAAACACCATTCATCTTGTGCTTGTGTTGTAAATCCAAATAATGTTGTTGATGTTAAAACAGAGGGTTAAGAGCTTCTTTGAGATCAGCAGTGGATAGAACAGAGGGTTGACTTTTTGTAGTTATCATCTGTTTTAGTAAATCTTTGATTTCACCAACAGAGTTTTCTATTCTGGTCACTCTCTCCGTCAAATCCTGGTATTTTAGATCATTAACTAATTTAATAGGATCATCAGAACTCCTACCGGTGGTGGTAGTTATATCTATGTTATCATGAGCAGTGGTTTTAGGACCAGCTTCAAACATAGATGCCCCTTTGTCTTGGTACTAGGGACTTCCCACAATAGAGGTAACAGTTGTTGCCTTAGCAGTGGTTGCCTTCAACCAAGTCTTATTAATGAAACCACTGTCCAACTGAGAACTAGGGAGTTCAGCAATTGTAGTGGATGCTTGTGTTGAACTATCACCAAGGGTTACATGTAACCCAAGGGATGTAGCCTCTTCATTTGCTGATGGGCTAGCAATGAATAAAGAATTAGACCCAGCCGCTAGATGAAGTATATTCTTAGTATAAGTTGTTGAGAAGTGCTGGTTTGTGTCTGAACTAATTCAATTGCATTCAGCAATGGTACAATTGTGGGTGGAAGTGAAGGTATTGGTGATGGTGGTTGAGTAGAAAGCAACATTGCCTTGGGAGAGGGGCTGTGGAAGATAGACCCAAGTGGATTTAGAGCTTCATAATTTGGTTGTGTCTACAAACTTTTCCTTTTGTGAGGAAGAAGGAGGAGTTTCAAAGCCGGTGGGAGATCGTCGAACCATCTGCTGTGAAGAAGTAGCAGCAGTGGTTTGTGACTTTGGTGCTGTCACAAGGTTAACCTCTGGGATCTCATCTTCCAGAGGACCCTTTTGGGTTTGGTGGATTTTTTGGAAGTCGTTTTGGTTTTCTTTTTGGAAATTTTTGGTGTGGGTTTTAGGGCAGCGGTTGTGTTGCCCTGATCACCAAGAGCAGTGGGCTCAGTTGCAAGAGGTTGAGTTTGAACATTTTGTTCTGGTAAAACTTGCTCATCCTCCTCTACTTGTGTTTTCTCAACTTTATCTTGGTTTGTTTTTTGGTGAAAGTTTCATGATTAAGGCGGCCTGGATTAACCACAGCGCCAATTTTACTTTCAGGACCTTTAATTTGATCCTGTAAGTAAACACTCAAGAACCATGGATGCATCAAAAAAGCTTGTCTTTTTTCAATATTTTTAAAATTATTCACAAGATCTTTGAACAGTATCTGGGAGTAGTTTAAATCGGTGTCAGTTAAAATTGCATACCCCGGATATTGCATGTTCAATGGGATTTCATTGAAAGCAGTGGATTTTGCTGAGAGACAAGTAAGAATTATGTGAAAGAAAAATCTCATCTCAGCAGGAAAGTTAGGTTTAAAAATGGTCATACCTTTCATCTGGCCGATATAACCTCTTTCCAGAAACTCTGCTTGGATCTCATTAATGGGAAATGACACAGGGTGTTGTATGTCATTTAACTTGAAAACTTGAGAGATCGATTGGGGGTTAATTTGCATCAACACTCCCCTACTCTTGATTGTATAAGGAACACAATCAGCAGATGAGTGAACCTTTGCATTTTTCCAGAAATCACGAAAAGCATCAATGTAAATGGGGGCTTTGACGGTTAACATGTGCAAGAATTTAGACTTTTGCAAAATTCGAATCATTGGATGATAGCGAGTATTTGCGTTGTTTTCTTCAAGTATGGAAGTGTAATTGTGTGGGGTTTTGATTATGAGAGTGAAAGGTGGAGGTTCTTGTTGCGATTTTGCTTTGGATTTTGAAGATTTTGATTTGGGAGCCATGGTGTTTGAGAGAAAAACGGTTTTGAGATTTGATATCGACACAGTTTAGGGTAACCACTGGTGAAATAAAACATGGGTTTTACAGGGGTTTTGAAAAAGTGAACATGACGTGGCATCTGTTGCAAAATCTGATGGCTAACATCTAACGTGTAACCTCTGATGAGAAAAGTAACCGTTGATGTGGCAAACCACTGATTTAGGACAGAGGTTTGGACAATACTGAATTTATTAACACTATCAGAGGATAGCCATCAGTGGTTTTGAATAGGTGGAAAAATAGAAGTCAGAGGATACACTTTATCAGTGAATAAGATTTTAAAGCCTATCAGAGGTTTTGAGCAAACAGGTGTTGTGATCAGACTTTTAAAGATTTATTGAAAAATTTTCAATTTTAAACTATTTTTAAGGAATTTTTGAATTTCTAAAAACATTTTGATGCTATGTACACATGGATTTACAAGAAAACTTGTCCATGTTTAGCATACCAAGCCTTGAGATCAATTTTTCAAAGGTAGATGTATCCAATGCCTTGGTTAAAACATCTGCCCATTGGTCTAAAGTATGGACATGATGCAAAGAAATCAAACCTTTTTCATAGCAATCTCTCACAAAGTGATGTCTGATGTCAATGTGCTTTGTAGTTGAATGAGAAGCTGGATTTTTAATGATATTTTCAGCAGCTTGACTGTCCAATTTGGGTGGAGTCTTTAGTGCAGTGATACCAAAATCCAGCAAGTGGTTTTGAAGCCATAAGAGTTGAGCAGTGCAGCTAGCAGCAACAATATACTCTGCCTAAGCAATGGATATTGAAACTGCAACCTGCTTTTTGCTTTGCCAAGACACTAGACAATCACCTAGGAATTGACATCCTCCTGATGTGGACTTCCTTGTAGTTTTACACCCAGCAAAATCACTATCTGAAAACCTGAAAGCTCAATATTCCCATTAGCTGGATACCAGATACCAAGTGTGGGAGCACCTTTTATGTATCTAAATATCCTTTTTACAGCAATAAGGTCAAAATTTCTAGGTAATGCCTGTGATCTGGCACAAACACATGTTGCAAACATGATGTCTGGCCTGGATGCAGTTAGGTACAATAAAGACCTAATCATGCTTCTATAAAGAGTTTGATCAACAAGGTCATCTTTACCATCAATGGTGACTAGCTTGGAGGTTGCCATGGTTGTGCTACATAGTTTATAATCATCCATATCAAACTTGTGAAGCAGTTCTTTCAGATACTTGTTTTGATGGATAAATGCACCATTGTGCAATTGTTTAACTTGAAGACCAAGAAAACATTGGAGCTCACCCATTCCACTCATCTCAAATTCTGCTGCCATGAGTTTTCGAAACTCTTCACACATAGCAGTGCTTGTGGAACCAAAAATGATTTCATCCACATAAATTTGGACAAGCATCAAATCTTTTCCTTTCCATTTTAAAAACAGGGTTTTATCTATTTTACCTCTAGTAAACCCTATGGATAAGAGAACAGTGGATAGAGTTTCATACCAGGCTCTTGGTGCTTGTTCATGCCATACAATGCTTTGTTGAGCTTGTAGACATGATCAGGATGGAATGCATCTTCAAAACCTGGAGGTTGACAGACATACACCTCTTCTTTGATTTTTCCATACAAAAATGCACTCTTTATATCCATTTGAAACACCTTTATGTTGTGGTTAGCAACAAAAGCTAAGAACAGGCGAATAGCTTCCAACCTTGCTACAGGAGCGAAAGTCTCATCATAGTCTATACCTTCTTCCTGTCTGTAGCTCTGAACCATGAGCCTTGCTGTGTTTTTGACAACAATACCCCTTTCATCAGTTTTGTTCTTGAAGACCCACTTTGTGCCAATTGAACTTACATCTTTTGGCAGTGGCACAAGCTCCCAAACTTGTTGTCTTTTAAACTGAAGGAGTTCTTCTTACATGGCTTCTACCCAGCTGTTGTTTTTCAGTGCCTCTTGGTACTTGACTGGCTGTATGAGTGATTATAAAACCAGCAAAAAGACAAATATTTTGGGATTGGCTTCGTGTAAGTACCCCAGATTTGATGTTGCCAATAACTTGATCTGCTGGATGCCTTTTGAGATAAACCAAATCACCTTGGTATGGAACAATAGCATTTTGAGGTGATGTCTGCAAATGTGTATCATCTGAGCTAACCTCTGCTGGTGAATTTGAAGGATCAGCCACTGATGAGAATGGTGGTGGTGGTATTGGGGGTATAGAGGTAACATTCTGATGATTTTGGTGCCCAGATGTAGGACTTTTATCAACAGATGTTTGATTTTGTGAACTGGCAGAGGTTTGAGGATCAACCACTGTTGACTCAGAAGTGGCAGAGTTTACACAAGAGCTTGTAGCACTTGATCCTCTGTTTGAAGAATAGGCTTTTGTTTGTGGAAGCACACAGTCATATCCTTGATCTTGATCTTCTTCAGATGATTGTGGTGTACCTGCATTGTCTAGCTTGATAGAAACATCAACAAATGTGAATTTATCTAAATCAAAAAAGCTCTGCAAGATTTGCTGGGATTTTCAGTGATGACAGTTCATTGAACTTCACATTCAAAGTTTCTTCAACACACTTTGTCCTAGAGTTAAAAACTCTGTAGGCTTTGGTAGTGGTTGAGTATCCCAGAAAATAACCACATCAATTTTGGCTACAAACTTAGATATAGAATCTTTTAAGTTCAAAATGAAGCATGGACAGCCAAAAACTTTAAAATATGAAATCAGAGGTTTGATTTTATACAAAATCTCATAGGCAGTCTTTTGATGCCTGGGGTTAATCAAAACTCTGTTTTGAACATAGCAAGCAGTGTATACAGCCTCTGCCCAAAAGGACAACGGTAAACCAGAATCTGCTAGCATAGTTCTTGTTGATTCAATTAAGGTTCTGTTTTTCCTTTCAACCACCCATTTTGCTCTGGAGTTCTTGGAATGCTATATTGTCTAACAATACCTTTTGACTCACAAAAAGCATCCAACTCCCTATTTTTAAACTCTATTCCATTGTCACTTCTAAAGATTTTTACTGGAAGATCAAATTGCTTTTCTACTTGTTTGACAAAGTTTTGCAAAGTGCTTGCAGTTTCATCCTTAGAATGAAGAAAGAAGGTCCATGTAAACCTAGAGAAATCATCAACAATCACTAGGCAATACCTTTTGTGTTTTAAGCTCATGATTTGCACTGGGCCAAACAAGTCCATGTGCAACAGTTGTAAACACTTGCTTGTTTTGGACTCTTCAATTGATTTGAAAGAACTTTTATGTTGTTTGCCTTTTAAACAGGAAACACAATGTTCATCAAAGGAAAATTGCTTGTGAGGCAAATCTCTTACAAGACTTTGTTCTGAGAGTGTGGTGATAGTTTTAAGATTTGTGTGTCCAAGTATTCTATGCCATAACTCAGTCTCTTTGCTAGAAGGAACTCAGAATAGACATGTCCCAGACATAGGATTATCTTTTAGCATATCTACCATTCCCACTTCTGTCTGCAGTGAGTTGTGCTTTGCTCTCAGCAATGATTTGATCAATCCTTTTAACAACCTCTGGTCCCATAATTTGATAAGTTTTCTTAGTGAAGAAGGATCCATATCCTCTGTCACTCATTTGTGAGACACTTAGCAGGTTGAATTTCAGATTGTCAATCAAATTCACATTTTCAAACTTGAGTTTATCAGCCAGAACCGACCCAGACCCTAAAACCTTTCCTTTGAGTTATTACCAAAAGATATATCACCCCCCATGAGCCATGAAGTCCTTGAGAAGGGCTCTACATCCTGTCATGTGCCTGGTACCTCCACTATCTACATACCATAAGCTATGAAGACAACTAGAGGGTCTCTGCACATTTAAGTAAATAGATCAGTTAAGATTGGTCTCCAAAGCCAAAATGGCTTTGGATGGGGTCACAGATGGTCCAGCCTCAAGTCTAGGACGATGGTCAGTGGTTTTGAAATTTTCTTGTAACATTTGTTCTTGACCATTTCCTATCAGATGATTGTATCCATGAGGGTGCCTGTTTACTCTTTGCTTTGAAGGCTTTTTGTAACCTTCATAAGCATGAAGAACCTTTTTATAAGTAGGTTGGCCATAACCTCTTGGAAATGAGTTTGAAGGTGGGGCATCTGTCACTTGCACCTCTTTTTGAACAAAGGGTTTGTTTAAGGCTTTTGTAACAGATGTTTCAATTGGTTCAAAACTCCGCTTGGATTTATTTCCAACAGAACTTGAACTTTCTCTTTCAAGTGCTTTTGCCTTTATCTCTTTTACCTTTTGTTCATAGTTTTTGAGATAGGCACACTGTTCAGTTGAGTGATTTGTTTTGCTGCAGATGGTGCATTTTGAAGAGTTTTTTGATAACACAAGTTTTATTAATGTCATAGGCTTTTAAAAGAAAACAATCTGTAGCCACATGATTTCTTTTTTCACAAAATTCACAAAACAAGTTTTTAATCTTTACTCTTCTTTTCCTATCAGACTTTTTCTCAGCAATGGTTGTAACCTCTGCTAGCACATCTTTGATAGGGATCACCAGTGCTTTTGGGGCTTTAATACCATCAGTGTTTGTGAAGTCCATTGGCTTAAAGTGCTCTAAGATATCACATTCATCTGACCAGGTTGGTTTAAACTGATATTTTTCGATTTCTTTATCTTTTGTTGAAACCTCTGGTTTTTCCAAAACAATTTTATTTCCAGCTTTATCTGTGATTTTTATCTCTTCACCAGCCACATTTGTAGGGACAACTTCAACCAACTCAGAATCAATTTCAGCATCATTTTTCTCATTTTGGTCATAGGCTCTAAAACCTACACCAAACTTGATGTTGCTCTTGATCTGAGTTTTATCAAGCATAATTTCATAACCTTTGCAGGACTCAACCTATTTTTCACAAGTGATTTGGGTTTCTTCTAACTCCTTTTTACAAACTTGGTATTTTTCTATCATAGTCTGGAGTTGGTCCTTGGTTATGCTTGATTCATGTCTTAGGCTACTCATTTCAGAATCTTTTTTCACTTAACTTTGATTTTAACTCTTTAATCAGTTTTTCAAAATTAAGTTCATCTTCTAAAATTTTGGTTCTTAGGTTTTCATTCACCTTTTTTATGTTTGCAAAAGCAATGATGAATTTGTCAGAACATAGATCTTTAAGGATCTGAGGTGATACCTTTGTAGCAGCCATGAGAGCACAATCACACTCCTCTTCACACACATCAATGTTCCATGGGTCAGTAGGAGAGTTCTTTTCCTTATCAACAACATTTTCTCTTTCTTCACTTGAAACCACTATTTCATCACAAACTTGAACTTCATCAGATTTTGACACTATCTCCACAGATTCAACACTTTCAGCAATTGTCTCTAAGGCCATTAAACAAAATTCTTTTTCAACATCAATTTTGGCCATTAAAGCAAAGTTTTCATCAGTCAAATCCTCAGGCAAACTGCTCCAGTCAACATAACTTTGTGTGAAAAAGCTTTGTTGACCAACCTCTGCTGGACTAGCAGTGGTTTGAGCAGGTTGTGTAACAATGGGTGCTTGTTGAACAAGCACTTGAGGATGAGATGGTGCCTGAACATATTGAATTTGTGGAGCAGTGGATTGAACATAATGCACAGGAACAGTGGTAGCAGGACGTGCAAAGTGGGCAGTGTTTTGAACATGTTGACCAGGGGCAAAAAGGGAATAATGATCAGTGTTTTGTGTGCTGAGGTCTAGGGCCAGGATGAGTCACTATTGGTCCAGAACTTTGAGACCTGCATTCTCTAGCAAGGTGTCATAGCCTATTACACTTATAACACTTGACTTTTGATTTATCCAGCCCAACCTTCAACCCCCCATGCAAACCTGGGAATTTTCTACCAGTTCTCTTATAAAATTTACTAGCCCTAACACTCAATAGGGCCAGTTGGTGCAAAATATCCATTTCCTCAAGATCAGAAGGTTCAATGTGTTGTAAATCATTCAGCTCAAAGGATAGATTGTCAGAGGTTTGGCTTTCCCCACTAGCAGTAAAAGCATAGTTGGGTGCATATGTTTCAGATCCAAAGTTCATACCAGATATAATATCTATATAGTGATCATAACTTTGGTCCTTACTGCTGCCAGAACTCTCTTCTTGGCCAAAAAGAGTTGTATTACCCAATGAGTAATCATCAGTGATTTTGCCAGAATCTTGCAACTTCTTTTTCTGGTTTAACTCTCTCTCATAAGTGAGGAGTATCCCATGAAGTTTGTTCAACGACATTTCTTTAAACCCAACAGATTTTCACGTTACATAAGCTACTTTCTCCCACTTATCTGGTAACGATCTAAGGAAACGACTATTGACAGTCAAATTAGGAAAAACCACGTTAACCAGTCTAAGTTCACTGATGAGACAGTTGTAATGTTAGAGACTCTCCTTTCAAGGGACAAAACGTTTCATACTACTGATTTAGAACTTCTCTATTACTTTCTATCACTTCCTCAGTCCCACCAAATTGCTCCTTAAGTGCATCCCATAACTCCTTTGCACTATTGCAATGGAGTAGACCAGCATAAATTTCATAGGGTAAGGCCGAAGCAACTATGCTAAATGCCTTAGCATCCAATTCAATTTTCTGGAAATCCTGCTCCGAAAAGTTTCAGGATTTTTTGGCACTTGTTTGGTTGGATCCTCTGTGCTTGGAACCATTGGAACGTGAGGTCCATAAGCAACAGATCTCCAGTAACCGGTGTTTTGCTGAGCAAGGATGTGACCCATCCATCGTTGCCAAATGAAATATTCATTTCTTTTTAGCATCAGCGGTTTGAACAAGCAACCAGAATTGGCATCCTGTGTGTTTTGAGACATTTTAAGTTGATTTTTCACAGATTTTGTTTTAAAAACTTTGAACGTAATAAAACTCTGAATATCAAGCTAAAAACAACCAAACTGATTAGCAAGAGAGCTGATCTGTTCGAACCAAATTGATTGTTAGATCGAATTTGATTAATCAAGTTCTGATACCAATTGTTAAGATCTGAGTTTGAATTACTTGTAGTTTTTGTTTCAAAATTTGAAAATGATTGAATTAAAAGAGATTTGCAGCGGAATAAGATGGAAAACTTTTACTAAAAGCAATGGTCGTTTCTTTTCATCATCATCAAGCTTTCAAGTTGATTAACTTGCATGTGATTCACAAACTCCCCCTCAGCCTTTGCAATTACAGTTTGGCAATGAGAAAATGCACAGAAGATGATATGCGAAAGTGGATCTTTTAAGAGACAAGTTTAAAGGTTACATGAATTGCCTATTTATACTAACTATCTAACCTCCGAGCATCTTTGATGACGTCAGGGTTGATAGTGACAGGAAACTAATATGTAACTAACTCTAAACACTGTTTATTCTAACTATTAGTGCTTGGCACTGTTACATTGATTAACTAAGCTAATGACTAAACTCTGATCACTATCCTCTATCCCTTGTTAACTCTGGCAGACCTTGAAGCTTTGTGAAGGCAGATGATAGGATGAGCAGTCTTTATGGAAAGCAGTGTAAGCACATCAGAGGTTTTAACCTCTTATAGTTGAACCAAAGCTCGGATAGTGTTATTTGGCTTTATATCATCTGTTCCTTTCATAGGATTCAATCCCAACAATCCCTCCAACCTTAAGCCACTGGGTAAAACTTAGGCTGGAGAGGTCTTTTGGAGTGAGTTTAGCCATTTTAGAGAAACTCGCGCTAATCTGGGCGAACTTGACGGTTCGTACGGGTTAGTCCAGCTTGTGTAAAGTGACAATTTCGTCCTTGTGCTTCCGGATCTGAGATCTTGCTTGACAATGCCTCGTTCCACTCAAAAGTGAACGAAACATACGTCATTAGTCCGAATAGTGTGTAAAAAATGATGATTTAATGGTTTTACTCAGTTTTAAGCATAGATCTGAGTGAAAAATAGAATTTTGCATAAAAAGATGAAATTTTCGTAAACAGAAGAGGTTTGAAGAAAAGAAGGCAAAGCCTTGTGCAAAATCGTTGTAAAACGTTGTTGATCGTTGTTGAACATCATTGCAGTTGAAATCGGGTTGAATCTTACTTAGAAAACAAAGGGTTTCGGGTATGGAGAGCTCTGGGCGAACTTGCAGCAAGTTCAAATGAGAGAATGGAGCTGAGTATTTATAGGTGAAGGCAAAAAGTGAGCTGATGGGAGTCAAGTTCGGCCGAACTTGTATATATTTGTACAAGTTCGAGCAGACTTGTGAGATATTCAAGGGATCCTAGTCAAGTTCGGCCAAACTTGCTGATTCTGTAAAGAATCAATGCAAGTTCGAGCAAACTTGGGGAGGAATGGAAGTTATGTTTGGCCAGTCAAGTTCTGCCGAACTTGGTAACACCAAGTTCGAGCGAACTTGACCCAAATGTTGGGGTTTCTTTGTTTTTCGTTCGTTTATCGATTGTTCAGTGATGTAATCGAGTTATAAAGTAACTTAAAGCGATTAAGCGATGTTTTAAGCGTTGTAATAGCGAGTCAATGCGTGAGAGCAAGTTACGTGAGTTTGAGAGTGATTAAATTATAACAGATAAACACACATAACACATAATTAACATAAAACCACATAACTAACTGTGTTTTGCGATGCGATTGCACAAGTGTTTATTTAACAATAACACACTTAGCTCGTTTAGTAGTATAACTACTTGTGATTGCGATTAGATTAGTGATCGAGGTGTCGCGCTTCGGTCAAAGATGATATTTATAAACCCGATTTACCCTCAACTATGAGTTAGTGGTAGTACGACGTCGATCCATGAAGAGTATGTGGTTTGCGTACGGACAAGATTGATTTTACTAAGATTGTCACTTTTATGAAGCTTGCTAACGAAATTGTTTGGATGAAAAGGATGTTGGAATGAACCGACAAGTTTTTGATTTAATTAATTAACTACTAGAATTCGAGAATGATTTCAACAAAAGTAAATATGATTGTAAAACAATAGTGAGAAAACAAGGTTCACCCCGGTTCAACAATTGCAAGACCTAGGGTTACTACACGTTTTAATTTGATTTAAACGAATTAGTTCATTAACGGTTTAGAATCACAAAGCTTAGGTGCCAATTGTTATCAACGTTATAAACAACGGACTACAATGCACTTCGTTACTTTGGACAAGTAAAACCTATCAATCGACAAGGCATAAATACGCATACTCATTTTACGAAGTCAAATTTCATAACTCACTCGACAATTCGCAAACACAATACAAACGCAAGACAATTATCAAAAGATTAAATGCAATTCGAATTGTCACAAATCAAATGTTTAACATGTAGCAACCCTAGAAATCTTACAAAAGTCTACACCGGGTGAAACCTCCGGGAATTAGCCGCTCATGGTGAACATGACATGATCAATGGATGATGAAAGCTCGAATCTTGGCATCTTGAACTTGGAGGTGATGATGGAAAGTGGTTAAGGTTTGTGATAAATGATGGTGATGAGTGATAGATACTTGAAGGATGATGATGATGGTGTTGGGATTAGGGTTTTGGATCGAAGAGTGTAATTGGATGGATTGGATGAGTGGAAGATGATGTTTGATGATGATTGTGGCTCCAAGACCAAGGTTCAAACTCCCAAAATTCGTAACTCCTCAAAATAGGTCAAAAATCAAGTTTTAACCCGTCCCCAAACCAAACAAACTCAAAAATTCGTGATGCAAGAATTGGAGACCCATCGCCGACGGCCTGATGACCCGTCGGCGATGGGCTGTGCTATTTGGCTATTCTCCCTAAAGGTTATCTTGCTGTCTACGGTAAACTTTGGACGACGGGGAAGTTTCCACAAGGCGTCGCTGACGGCCCGTAGTGGCGTCGGCGACGGTGCTTCTAAACCTCAATTTCTGATTTCTTTGTTTCTTGATTCTGATCGATCTCGTTCGCGTTCTGGTGCTCCGTTAAGCTCCCGATTAGCTCCTTAAACTCCGTAAGACCTGTAGAACACAAACCTTATTAAAAGTAGACTATCCGGAATTAAAAGTCACGTAAAAACGTTAACTTAAACCATAACAAACACCGGTTTTACCCACGCATCAATTAGCGATGCATTAATAAACGATTAGATGCGATATAATTGAAATAAAACATACTTAATTTAACATAACTTTCTTATAAATGAATCTCGGGATAACAACGAAATTCGGAGTTGTTACAAGTGTCTATGGCACATAACTAAGATGTTTCGTGAACTCAGAATCTTAAAGGGCCCTACCGTTGGCCTAATAATCATATTCGAATGTTTAATGTGCTGTTAAACGTCAAGTCCCCGTTTAACACGTTGTTAAAGGCTAAGGACACCAACCTCACATCGTTGGCCCTTCATAATGTCATGTCAACCATCATGTGTTCCCAAAGTCGTCAATCCATTCACGACTTTGTCTTGCCATGTAGGTGACACATAATGCCAATGTAATGTTTTTGGTACTTACTTGGCATATACTCCTGTTATAGTTGATGTAACATTATCCAGAATTCGTATCATCACACATAATCACAACAATATCATGATATACATATCACGTCCGGTTACCATGGACTGGTACCAATCAAAGTTTACCGAGATTTTTCACAGTTGTCACAATCTCCCCCGGTTAAAATAATTTCGTCCAGAAATTCCGTTTAGTAATTCGTTGGAAAGCTCAGTTTTTACAGTTGAGTCAGTCATTCAACAGACAAGTATGTTTTCGCTTTTCATTTAGTATCATCATCGTACAGGGATGATAATTGTGTTACATAGTAGTTGTGTAATTTGTCCATCCACAATTCCTACGTAATGTTAAGAGTAACGTTCATCATCACTTCCAATCTGAAAGTGAGAGTGTTGCTGGATCCACAGTAGAATAGGAGTCATGTATTCAGCTTGCAGATAACTGCAATTATTATGTTTTCTTCGCATTCATTATCTTTACCATTCAAACACCATAAGTTTCGTTTACGATTTCGTTTAATAGTTATTGAACACCTCCTATAGAGGAGGAGTAAGGGTACTCTCCCAGGGTTCGTTGCGAACGTCGCAATGGTGAGCATCATGCTCCGCATGTTTGTGTAAAGGGAATAAATTTGATCTCACTGAGTTGTGAGTGACAGTCTTCCCTTGTTGTCGTGTACGTGGGTATCTTCGGTTAGTAGTAACCGACCCCGAGAGTCCCTACTCTATGGTAGAGTATAAGAAAGAGAAAAGCTTCTGAGAGCCTAAGGCTACCGTACGGTGAGCATGTACACAAGTAATAAGGAATCTACATACTTACATCTGTGGTGTGCTCGCACTACTCACTAGTAATCGGATTACGTCGTAAGGATATGAAATTTCTATAATAATAATTCCATTTTGTGTTAAGTGTCGGGAGCTTGGCTCCAGCTGTTGTACAACTGTTTCTGTCTTCTCCGGAAGGAAAAAACTTAGCAGCTTCAAAAACATCGATATGATTCTCCGGTTGATAATCGTACAAAAATTCCCCTACACCAGGAATGGTAGAGTGTGCACCCAATGTGGTTTTAATTCAAGTAACACCATGTCCAGAATGTTACTATATCACGAAGAAATATTTAATGCGTGATGAGTGCCTAATGATCACAATCACCATGATGCCCCTACATATGGGACCAGAATTGATCGTAGACGTACATGTAATTTTGTAAAAGATGATTAAATAAGAAGTCATTGAATCAAGATTCCCCATCAACGGAGTACCCCTCGCAGGGTAGGAACATAGCCACACTCGACTTACGTTTTGAAAGGATATCGTTAATGGAAAAAACCGAGAAATAATCATTTTCCATCATGTTCTCGAAAGTTTATCTAATGCACCGACGAATATTGCCCATACTAGTCACAAGGTGGTTAATCACCACTTGACCATCTCGGTCGCGTGGTTTTTCGAGTCAAACTCGGACTTGGTATGATCTGAACTGTATGTAATGATAGGAAGATATGATGCTTTCCCATCTTGGCACCTCCGCCATTTGAATCATCAATTAAACGTAAGGGTTTATTCGAGTTCGTTCATGCCAAACCATCTTGGTTTAGATTGGGAAATTTGTGTGGTTTTATGAAACGGGTTGTAACTCAATCATTCCCCACCACCGAACACGAATACTAAGCACAAGTTAAAAGGTCTTTAACGGGTTGTTACAGGGTTAGGCTAAGGGTATGGAATAGGATATTTAAAGTGGCTAAGGTGATAAAAATTCGATCTTTAGTACAACACTAAACCGACTAAACACAAGTCGATAACTAATAGGCTAAAACGTTCGCCTTTTATCCACAACTACCGCACATCTTTTGGTGTTTTTCTTCAATCATTCTTCTCTATTTTTATAGTCTTTTCTGATTTTTTTAACTATATACACAACTAATTAACTAATACTATGATCGAATTTCCATCACACGGGTTTGAAAGGTTTAAGGTTAAAGGCTAATTTGGGCGATCAAATGAAAGGATTAGGCTCAACATTGGCTACTAGGGGATATGTTTGGGGTAAGGCTAAATAAATGGTGTAAAGCAAAAAGGTTTACCTATTGCCTTAATCATTCTCATGTTTGCATTCGGTCTATGGTCTCAAACGTATCAAAAGATGCAAGTTCTACAATACATGACTAACGGGCCACTCAAACAAAGAAACATGTATATGCATAATGTATACAAGTGGCTAAAACACTCACATATTAAGGGTATGAAATGTGATAAGCACAATTACAAGTTTCTTAGGCAAATTATTCCCAAATAACCACCCATTAAATACTTTTCATGCCTTTAACTTGAACTCGACCATGACAAAAGACCAAATGGTTCGTGCCATGCCTCGCTAACTTAGTTACTTGTGCTTTTAGATTGCTTCAAACAAAGACATTTTTGAAAAATTTTTGAAATTTCCCCCATCCCCACACTTGAGGTTAACATTGCCCTCAATGTGTAGTGTTTAAATGAACGGGTCAAAATCGAAAAACTTTTACTCCCCCATCCCTACACTTGAGGTTAACATTGTCCTCAATGTGTAGAATTAGGGCTCTTTATAATGCACAAGAGGTGTGACACGGCTAATTTCCCAAAACTTTCACCCCGGAGACTAAAATACAATATACACTCCACTTATTATCTAACTAAAAAAATCAAAGTAAAAACAAACGTATGCACCTGATTTCCGAGCTTGTTCTTTATTTGCTCCACGATCGTCTCACGAACATAATGTACCTACAAATCTCAACCTTTTGTAGAAGCATGCTTCTCACAACCATCAAAATTTGTTAGTAACCTAGTTCTACCACTTTTATGAAAATATCACCGATCCATACGTTAATTTACTTTGACTTATGTGGAAAATAATGTACAACAATAACAATCCTAACTCACTTTCGTAGGAATCACGGTTGCATTTAGCTTATGCAACAAGCCCTTTTAAACCTTCCGATAGCTCGGAAGGACGAGTAGGTCTCGTGAGGGTTATATAGAGAACACACCCACAACGTTCATTTAACTAAGAAAGCAATAAAATCTAACTAGAACACAAACTAAAAACAAAAAGGTACAACAACAACATAAAACATACCTCGCCTACCTTTGGTACTATTCGTTCGGGTCTTTAGGCGGGTACGGGTTATATGGGAACCCGGTGAAGGAAGACAAGATATCCTTCCAATCATCAAGCGGTCCAGATTCCCCTTCAGCTGGTGGTGGTGGCTGTATCGGACGAAACTTGAGCCCGGCATTTCGGGCCAATGTGGAGATGGGTTGGAGGGTCCTTGAGGCACGTGAAGGTCCTCATAGTTGAACCATGGTGTATGTTGCTGAAACGGCAACCCGGCCATCAAATTCCGATGATGCCTCTCTCGATCATGCAGGATCTTGGCGTTATTGATGGCTATTTGTTGATCTGTAGCGGTCGCCATCCAACGCCTATCCTGATAGGCCTCTCGCTCCCTACGGAGACGATCTTGTTCCTCCTCCCATGCTCTTTGTTGAGCATTTTCTTGAGCTCGCTGTTGCTCCATCAAATCGAATCAAGATTGTTGTTGTGCTTGAAACAACTGTTGCTCTTCCCAATATTGTTCAACTTTGGTCCAATGGGCAGCTTCCTCGTCCCAATGGTTTTGATACTGATTTTGGAAGCCTTGCTCCCATTGGCGCCTTTCCCCATGGTACCCGCGATTCTCCCCAATACCCGCGGATACGTTGTCATACACCCCCTGTTTCCCCCGATTATAATTGGTGTAATCCGGCCTACGCCGGGAGACAACGATTTTAGTAACCTCATTTGAAATTTCCTGATGCTATCGGGCATATCTCGGTCTCGGTCCCCTCGGACCGGCCTGTTCTTCTTCCTCTTCCACATCGTGCATTTCCTCTTCTTGTACAGCCCCTTGGGTTGTAGTGGGATCCGTAAACGTGAATTGGCGACCCTGATCATCATTCATCGTATATTGGTGACCATAGACCTCCACGCTAATCTTCTAATGTTGCCTGATTGAGGCGAAACAAACTTGATCAATTGGCTTGGTTACCCATAACGACTTGGCGGGTAAAGTGGTTTGATGTAAGATCATTGCACTTATCAACCTCACATACGGTATCATTTTTTGGTGCATGATTCGCGTGTGTCCCACATGTTTATCATCACAATTTGGCGCCATGACAACTTTGGTGCACCAACCAACAATGAATGAAGCACCCTACCGTCGGGCGCCTTTACCTTCCCGCAGTCTCCAAACCGCACCATGACATTCTCAAGAGATATACCTTGGAGGATCCGCCCCTCCAATGATAGATCGTTTCTCGACTCACCTAACCCACCAGACCCCGGCAGCACAGTGACTAACATGCCGGCTGGGTCAGCAGGGTTCACCTTGTTATCCAGAATTTGGTCAATGGTGTAGTAATAATAAGCATCCGCTCCCAACGAATCAAACCGAGCAATACAATTCATGTGCTCAAATGACATGATCATCTGATTTTTTCCAATGTCACCAATCAATTGCCAAGTGACCAGTGGCCCATCCGTGTTTTATAAACCGTAATGTTGACAGCAACTCACAAACTGATGCCAAATAAACCCTCAGTGTGATGTCTTCACACCAATCCAGTCTCCCAGCCAAGCCGTTCAAACTTTTGGACGATTCCTATAGCCCTAAACTCCTCCACGTTAACAGATCTTTCCAGAACAGAGCATTCCGGGACCAAAGTGGTGACGTTCCTGGAAACCATCTTCCATCTCCACATTTTTGCCTCCAGTTTTTTATTGTTATACCACGACAACAGCTTCTTCTTGTTGTCGTCCCACGGTGATGCTGTACGGCTGTTTCTGAATTCATCCCAATCCAATCCTAGCTTTCCAACTGACCATCATCCTCTTCAACATTACTTAATTGTTCCCATTTCTTTTGGACATATCCTGAGCCCGAACCGGCTTGTGAAGATGACCCTTCACCGGATGTCTTACTTCTTTTTCGGGAAAACATGGCTACAATCAAACACAAGAAACCAATTAGTATACCCAAAACTTCAAACACTCCAACTTTTGAACATAAACATTGATGTTGATTGAACCTCTGCTTTAGACATAAATAAGCTTGTTTAAACTTAAAAGTGGCAACTTTATAATCTAAAACTTAATATTCATTTATTCCCAAATCAATGGATGTTCAACAATATTCAACACCATATTCATGTTCAAGCATACTAACAATATGTCTAATCACATCACAAGAGTTGTTGTAAGTTCAAATCCCACCCAAATCCTCTATTCATGCCCAAATATAAGATATAACATCATAAATTGCAATAAACAACCTACTCTAAACCGAAAAGTTTAAAAATTTTGAAAGAAATTGATTAACCATATGATAATCATGCTCAAATCTGAGAAAAAATCATACCTTTAGTGTTGTTTAGGCAAGAAGAACTAAAGAAAGAAGAAAATCTTGAAGCTTGATGAACTACTTCAAAAACCCGAAAGTTCACGCCCAGAAATCTTGCAAACTAGCAAGAAGTTCTGAAACCAAAGTTAGGGGTTTTGTTGCTCTCGGAAAAATACACAAAATAGGCTCAAGAATCACTGGATTTGGTGGAGATTTGAAGAAGTTATGAAGGATTGAAGATTAGGGTTCTTGGTTGAAGGAGATGAAGAAGATGAAGGATGAGGTGAGTTGTGGTGGTGATGTATGCAGAGATTTTGTGGTAAAAGGGGGTTTAGAGATCAGAGATAGGGCCTTATGGGTCAATTGTATGGTTAAAACAAGGTCGGGTCGAGTTTGTTTGGCTAAAAATGAGTTTCGGGTCGAAAATACGCGTCAAACAACAATCAGCGTCGGCTGACTAACTAAGCACCGTCGCCGACGGCTCCCCAAAATTGGATTTTTTCTTTTTCCTTCCAACGCACTAACCCGCTGTGTACGACACTTTTCACCCGACGGCCAACATTTGGTAACCCGTCGGCGACGGCCTGAAGCCCCATCACTGACGGCACCCCTAAATCCATTTTTTTTAAGAAACTATTGGCAAAAACATGAACTTTTTACAAAAGGAACCTAGCTTAATTTAAATCCTAAAAATTATGAAAAAATCTTTTCGTGTAACTTTTTCGGCTTTAATATTCACTAACAACCTATCGTTAACGATCCTACGACCCCCTAAAAAGATCCTACACATAAAAGAGTTCAAACACATACCTCGTGTTAGCGAGACTCGTTTATAGCTTCCGGAACTTCACACATCTCAAAGAGTTGTTAGATCAAAACAATAAGCATAATTACTCTAAAAATAGTACATAACTCTACAAAAGGTGTTACCAGTTCTCAAATGACCTCGTAATGTGGTACGCCCACCACGAAACTTACCACTTCCGTGTTCTTCTCACCCTTATCATCATTACCATCAAGGAATGGTTTTAGACGATAACCGTTAATCGTTTGCTTTGACCCATCCTTTGGGTCCTCAACGGTGAAATCACCCAATATAATGACCCGTGTGATCACGTATAGGCCCATCCACTTACTCTTGAGCTGCTCGGGAAAGAATTTAAGCCATGAGTTGTAAAGCCAAACCTTTTGTCCTACCACAAACTCTTTTGGCTTCAACTTTGTGTCATGTGCTAGCTTCATTCCATCCTTGTATTTCGAAGCACACTCATACGCCTCATCCCGAAGCTCTTCCAATTCGCGTAACTTTAACTTTCGCTCCTTACCTGCATCATCGTATTTCATGTTAACCTCTTTAATAGCCCAAAAAGCACGATGCGCAAGCTCGACTTGCAAATGACAATTTTTACCGTAAACCAAACGGTAAGGTGTGGTACCAATTGGTGTTTTATGTGCCGTGCGATAGGCCCATAAAGCATCATTTAACTTTGTCGACCAGTCCTTATGGTCCGGTCGAACAGTCTTTTGCAAAATCTCTTTGATTTGCCTATTGGATACCACTACCTGACCGCTTGTTTGCGGATGATAGGGGTAGCAACTCGATGGTCAACACCATACCGTTTCAATAGTTTGCCAAAGTTAAAATTTTTGAAGTGAGACCCTCCATCACTAATGATTACTCGGGGAATCCCAAATCTAGAAATTATATTCGTTTGAACAAAATTGCAAACCACGGTATGGTCATTTGTCTTGGTAGCGATCGCTTCAACCCATTTCGACACATAGTCGACCGCCACCAAGATATACATGTTGTCATGCGAATTAGGAAAGGGGCCCATGAAATCGATCCCTCACACATCAAAAATATCTACAATAAGGATCGGTTGCATGCGCATTTCATCCCGTTTAGAAATACCCGCTAATTTTTGACACTCAACACAGTTTTTAGCAAAAGTAAATGCGTCTTTGAAGATAGTTGGCCAATAAAGCCCACTATTGAGCACTTTGTGCCCAGTTTTATGACCACTGAAATGGCCCCCACAAGCAAATGAATGCAAGTGCGTCAAAACACTTGGGATCTCCTCGTCCGGAATGCATCTTCGAACAACTTGATCCGGACATATTTTGAACAAGTCCGGTTCCTCCAGCGTATAGTATTTGATTTGCAACATGAAGTGCAACCTTCTCCTCCGATCCCAATGAGCCGGTAAGTCACCTGTAACCAAATAATTCACAATGTTAGCATACCAAGGTAAAATAGTGACTTTCAAAATATGCTCATCTGGGAATGCATCATCAATCTCTACACGTGAAGAACCCTCTTCCACCATCAATCGGGACAAGTGGTCCGCCACCACGTTTTCACTACCCTTCTTATCCCGTATCTCTAAGTCAAACTCTTGCATTAGAAGAACCCAACGAATCAATCTCGGCTTTGCATCCTTTTTCTTCATGAGGTACCTGACAGCAGTGTGATCAGAATATATAACAACTTTGTTACCCCATATGTAAGCCTGAAATTTTTCCAACGCAAATACCACAGCAAGTAGCTCTTTTCGGTAGTTGTATAATTCAATTGTGCATCCGAAGGGTCTTACTTGCGTAGTAAATAGCAACGGGTTTCTTTTCTACCATTTGACCTAACACGGCCCCAACCGCATAATCGCTTGCATCGCACATGATTTCGAATGGTAAAGACCAATTCGGCGATTGCAATATTGGGGCCTCCACTAATTTCTCTTTCAAAATGTAAAAAGAGGTTTGACACTCTTTGTTAAAACCAAATGATTGATCCTTAAGCAACAATTTACATAAGGGTTTCATAATGTCACTAAACCCCTTAATAAACCGTCTATAAAACCCCGCATGACCTAAAAATGATCTAACCCCTTTAACACTCTTGGGATACGGTAAAGTAGAGATGACTTGCACCTTTGCACGGTCGACCTCTATCCCACGACTCGACACTACATGCCCCAACACAATCCCTTCCTGAACCATAAAATGGCTCTTCTCCCAACTCAAAACTAATTTTTTCTCAACACATCTTTTCAAAACTTTTTCAAGTTGGTCGAGGCATGCCTCAAAGGATGACCTAAAAATTGAGAAATCATCCATAAAGATCTCTAAGGACTCCCCCACCATGTCCGAGAATATACTCATCATACACCTTTGAAAGGTGGCGGGGGCATTACATAGCCCCAAACGGCATTCGCCTAAATGCGAAAGTACCATAGGGGCAAGTAAATGTGGTCTTAGCTTGATCTTCTGGATGGATAGCTATTTGGTTGTAACCCGAATACCCATCTAAAAAGCAATAAAATTTTTGACCCACTAATTTCTCAACAATTTGGTCAATAAAAGGTAAAGGGAAATGGTCTTTGGAAGTTGCAGAATTTAACTTCCTATAATCAATACAAATCCGCCACCCGGTTACCGGCCGGGTGGTAACCTCTTCACCTGCATTGTTTGTGACGACTTGAATGTCTGCCTTTTTCGGGACCGTTTGCGTTGGGCTCACCTACTGGCTATCAGAGATGGGGTAAATAATACCCGCATCTAGTCACTTCAACACCTCCTTCTTGACGACCTCTCGCATGTTGGGATTTAATCACCTTTGTGCGTCACGAGAAGGAGTGATACCATCTTCGGTGATGATTTTGTGCATCACCACTGAGGGACTGATTCCCTTCAAATCAGCAATGGTCCACCCAATAGCGGCTCTATGGGTGACCAAGACCTCCATAAGCTTTTCCTCTTGCTCTCCGGTTAGATTAGCCGCTATGATCACCGGAAGCGTGTTGCCTTCACCCACATAAGCATAATTCAAATGCTTGGGCAACACCTTCAATTCGACAACTGGAGGCTCCACTAGTGACGGTTTCAATTTTGTATCAATCTTTTCCGGAAGACTTTCCACTTGATGTGTCCAAGTGGGTCTTCCTTCCTTTGCCGCCATCACCTTCATTCTTTTCACCTCCTCATCCATGCTTCGATTTGTTTCCACTTGCAACCTGTCAAAATGAAACATTCCTCTATTGTGTTTTCCTCTTCGACAATAATGTCACATAGAGGTATACACTCGTCAATGACGTCCGCCATATAGCATTCGTCACCAACTAGAGGATTCGTCAATCCCAAAAAACGTTCAACCGCAACCGACGGTTACCAAAAATCATGTCGACCGTACCCGTTTTACAATTGATTTGGGCATTTGATGTTGCCAAAAATGGTCGACCAAGTATAACCATTGGTCGTTTAGTTTGGTCCAAGGAAACATAATCAAGTACAAGAAAGTCCACTGGATAATAAAAATCATCGACTTTTACTATCACATCAGTGACTATCCCACGGGGTAGTTTGGGTGTCAAGTCCGCCAACACCATAGTGGTGTTAGATGACTGAAGTGGACCAAAGTCATATTGGTCATACAAACTACCCGGCAAGATACTCACACTCGCCCCAAGATCCAAAAGTGCCCGTGTAATTTTAAATTCACCAACTTGAATAGAAGTAATGGGCGCCCCTGGATCTTGTAGCTTTGGTGGAAGTGCTCCTGAAAGAATCGAACTAACATTTTCAGTCAAATCAAGTTTCTTGGGAAACTTGTTGGTTCGTTTCTGGGTGCACAATTTCTTTAAGTAATTCGCATAAGAGGGCACTTGCTTGATCACATCTAAGAGAGGTAAGTTGATTTTTACTTGTTTAAAAATTTCCCACATTTTCTTTTGTTGTGGGCCACGTTTTGTAACCACCTTCTTAGATGCTCCCAATAAAGCTTCGGGATAAGGGGTGGTATTAACCTCCACACCCTTTTCCTTAGCTTTTGGAACTGGGATGGTCACAACGGGGGTATTTTTATTTTTTTCAGAAACATTTTTATTTGCACCCGTTTGACCGTCAGCACTCTCCTCATCACTGACATCTTCCACCACCCCTTCAACAAACTGAGGTGGTGGTTCGACACCACTATCTATGACTCGACCACTACGTAAAGAAATTTTATTAATTGGTACCTCACGTGTGTTCTTCGAGTTGGACCCTTGATGCTTAGGGTTTACAGTGGTATCACTTGGAAGTCTTCCTCCACTTCCTCGCATCTGAGCTACCTCTTCAGCAAGTTTCTCCACTTGCTTTGCCAACACCTCATGAGATTTATCCCTCATCTCATTCGCGTTTTTCTTTTCCTTGATGTCACTACTCGATTCTTTCACAACATTCAAGAGTGCATCAATCTTGGCACTCAAATCATCACCTCCGCATTGAGAGTTCGAATTACCTCCCCGTTACCACCTTGGCTGTACCCCCTTTGATAATTTCCTTCACGGTTCTGATACGGATTGATTACTACCTTGGTTGTAATTTCTTTGATAGCCCCCATGATTACCGCCTTGGCGGTTTTGGTATGATGATCCGCCTTGGTTACCCGCATTGAAGTTCGGGTTCATTTGATTTTCGGCGTTCCCATAACGGAAATTAGGGTGATTCCTCAACCCGGGATGGTAAGTGTTCGAGTTCATGTCATTATGCTTCAGATCACCAAATACTTGATTTACTTCTTCAGTGTCTTCAGCTTTTCCCATTTGACATTCTATGGTTCTATGATCGAGTCCCCCACACCCATCGCAACCCGCGAATTGTACCGCATTAACTTCCTTTTTCTTCATACGGGCCAATTCCTGTTCCAATGTAGAAATGCGGTCTCTTGAACTAGAGTCAAAGTCGGGTAGTGACCGGGATATAGGGTGCTTCTTAGCTCGGTCGGCCGACTCTTTAGCTTTCGATCTTTTAGCCATTCTCTCGAGAAACTCCCAATCGTAATCTTCATGATTACTCAACAATGTTCCGTTACTAGTCGACTCCAAATGATTCCATGTCTCTCCGTCTAAGCCTCTCACAAAGCACTTCACCAATTCCCACTTTTTGATTTGATGATGAGGACATTTTCGGATCAATTCTTTATACCTCATGAAAGCCTCATGTAACGGTTCACTCGAGAGTTGCTTAAAGGCTCGAATCTCATCATGCGCATCATCGGTCTTGACAATCGAGTAATACTCATCAAGGAAGGCTTGTTGCATCTCCGCCCAAGTGTGAATGCTATTGGTGGGTAATGTTAAAAACCATTGCTTAGCCTTGTCCTTTAGTGAGAATTGGAAAAGACGTAAGTGAACCTCGTGTTGAGTGAAATGACCACCCCTAATAGTGCTACATATGGCCGAAAACTCCTGTAAATGCGTATATGGTTCATCATTCGACCATCCATTAAAATGAGGAAGTATGTTGATGTAGTTAGGTTTGCAATCAAAAGCAACTCTTCCTCTTGGCGGTGGTACAATCGGAGAATCATTTTCCGATATCATCGGTCGGAACCGGCCATCAACTCCTTGTGGTGGTTGACGTTGATTGTTGTTGTTGCGATTGTATCGATTATCCCTTGGTGGACCGTTCACCTCTTGGTCCCCCATTCTTCGATCCCCTCTTCTATCACCATCTCGATAACCCCCTTGATTCCCGCCACCCACGTATTGTGGAATCCGATTACGATTGACATTTTGATTGTTGTAATTGTTGTTACCATCGTTTCGGTTCCTATTGTTGTTACGTGGTTGACGGTTGTTCCCATAACCGTCATCTCTACCTTGGTCATAACTGTATCCATCATAATCTTCCACAAAATTCGCATATTGATACCCCCTTCATTATAACAAAAATTCCCACCATCGTGGAAAGACCCTTCACTGTCATTTCCCCATCCATCGTCTTCAACCCAATCATTATAATATCCCCCATCGTCCGAGCTTTCCATGTGAATGCTCACGTGTTCTGGTGATTGATAACCGGGTACACTATAAGGTTCATCATCCGGGATATTACTCCTCAATTCATCAAGATTAACGAATTGGTCTTCATTCGCGGGATTGCCACGATTCACATTAACACCACGGTTGGCGTTAGCGTTGCGGTTGTTGACATTTGGTGTTAATGGGTATTGTGGGTTTTGGTTTTGAGGTGGAGGTGTACGGGCTCGTTGGTTGAGATTTGGATTAGGGCCGTGATTTTGAAATGGTGGTGTAGGTGGTCTGGAGTTGTTACCACCTGGTTGATTGTTTGGGTTTTGAGGTGGGTGATTTGGGTATTGGTATTGATGTTGGTTAGCATTTTGGTTATCCATTGGAACGGTTCCAACATTGAGGTGCTTGGTGTGTTGGGCTTTGGTGGATTAGACAACGGTTGCCTCTAATCGGTTGGCTAGATTTCGTCTAACAACCAGCTCAATCTATGGTTCGAATACTAACGGTGAAGTTCTTCTAGAGTTCCGTGTATGCATGCACTACTTGTAGCCTGCACAAGTAACACACACTCGCGTATCACAATAGCAGATATGATAATACGAAAACAAGCACTTAAACAGTTAATCACAAAAACCAATAAACCCAAACGCAAAGCGCACGAACTACCTGGCAACGGCGCCAAAATTTGATCGAGGTGTCGCGCCTCGGTCAAAGATGATATTTATAAACCCGATTTACCCTCAACTATGAGTTAGTGGTAGTACAGGGTTGATCCATGAAGAGTCTATGGTTTGCGTAGGGACAAGATTGATTTTACTAAGACTGTCACTTTTATGAAGCTTGCTAACGAAATTGTTAATTTGTTTGGTTGAAAAGGTCGTCGGAATGAACCGACAAGTTTTTGATTTAACTAATTAACTACTAGAATTCGAGAATAATTTCAACAAAAGTAAATATGATTGTAAAACAATAGTGAGAAAACAAGGTTCACACCCAGTTCAACAATTGCAAGACCTAGGGTTACTACACGTTTTAAATTGATTTAAACGAATTAGTTCATTAATGGTTTAGAATCACAAAGCTTAGGTGCCAATTGTTATCAACGTTATAGACAACGGACCACAATGCACTTCGTTACTTTGGACAAGTAAAACCTATCAATCGACAGGGCATAAATACGCATACTCATTTTACGAAGTCAAATTTCATAACTCACTCGACAATTCGCAAATACAATACAAACGCAAGACAATTATCAAAAGATTAAATGCAATTCGAATTGTCACAAATCAAATGTTTAACATGTAGCATACCCTAGAAATCTTACAAAAGTCTACACCAGGGTGAAATCTCCGGGAATTAGCCGCTCATGATGAACATGACACGATCAATGGATGATGAAAGCTCGAATCTTGGCATCTTAAACTTAGAGATGATGATGGAAAGTGGTTAGGGTTTGTGATAAATGATGGTGATGAGTGATGGATACTTGAAGGATGATGATGATGATGTTGGGATTAGGGTTTTGGATCGAAGAGTGTAATTGGATGGATTGGATGAGTGGAAGATGATGGTTGATGATGATTGTGGCTCCCAGAACAAGGTTCAAACACCCAAAATTCGTAACTCCTCAAAATAGGTCAAAATCAAGAGTGTAATTGGATGGATTGGATGAGTGGAAGATGATGGTTGATGATGATTGTGGCTCCCAGAACAAGGTTCAAACACCCGAAATTCGTAACTCCTCAAAATAGGTCAAAATCAAGTTTTAACCAGTCCCCAAACCAAACAAACTCAAAAATTCACGATGCAAGAATTCGAGACCCGTCGCCGACGGCCTGATGACCGTCGGCGACGGGCTGTGCTTTTTGGCTATTCTCCCGACGGGTTATCTTGCTGTCTACGGTAAACTTTGGACGACGGGGAAGATTCCACAAGGCGTCGCCGACGGCCCATAGTGGCGTCGCCGACGGTGCTTCTAAACCTCAATTTCTGATTTCTTTGTTTCTTGATTCCGATCGATCCCGTTCGCGTTCCAGTGCTCCGTTAAGCTCCCGATTAGCTCCTTAAACTCCGTAAGACCTGTAGAACACAAACCTTATTAAAAGTAGGCTATCCAGAATTAAAAGTCACGTAAAAACGTTAACTTAAACCATAACAAACACCGGTTTATACCCACGCATCAAGTAGCGATGCATTTAATAAACGATTAGATGCGATATAATTGAAATAAAACATACTTAATTTAACATAACTTTCTTATAAACGAATCTCAGGATAACAACGAAATTCAGAGTTGTTACGAGAGTCTATGGTACATAACTAAGATGTTTCCTGAACTCAGAATCTTAAAGGGCCCTACCGTTGGCCTAATAATCATAATCGAATGTTTAATGCGCTGTTAAACGTCAAGTCCCCGTTTAACACGTTTGTTAAAGGCTAAGGACACCAACCTCACAACATTGGCCCTTACTAATGTCATGTCAACCATCACGTGTTCCCAGAGTCGTCAATCCATTCACGACTTTGTCTTGCCATGTAGGTGACACATAGCGCCAATGTAATGTTTTTGGTACTTACTTGGCATATACTCCTTTTATAGTTGGTGTAACATTATCCAGAATTCGTATCATCACACATAATCACAACAATATCACGATATACATATCACGTCCGGTTACCACGGACTGGTACCAATCAAAGTTTACAGGGATTTTTCACAGTTGTCACAGTCTCCCCCGGTTAAAAGAATGACGTCCCAAAATTCCGTTTAGTAATTCATTGGAAAGCTCAGTCTGTACCGTTGAGTCAGTCATTCAACAGACAAGTATGTTTTCGTTTTTCATTTAGTATCATCATCGTACAGGATGATAATTGTGTTACATAGTAGCTGTGTAATTTGTCCATCCACAATTCCTACGTAATGTTAAGAGTAATGTTTATCATCACTTCCAATCTGAAAGTGAGAGTGTTGTTGGATTCACAGTAGAATAGGAGTCATGTATTCAGCTTACAGATAACTGCAATTAGTATGTTTTCTTCGCATTCATTATCTTTACCATTCAAACGCCATAGTTTCGTTTACGATTTCGTTTAATAGTTATTGAACACCTCCTATAGAGGAGGGGTATGGGTACTCTCCCAGGGTTCGTTGCGAACGTCGCAATGGTGAGCATCATGCTCCGCATGTTTGTGTAAAGGGAATAAATTTGATCTCACTGAGTTGTAAGCGACAGTCTTCCCTTGTTGTCGTGTACGTGGGTATCTTCGGTTAGTACTAACCGACCCCGAGAGTCCCTACTCTATGGTAGAGTATAAGAAAGAGAAAAGCTTCTGAGAACCTAAGGCTACCGTACGGTGGGCACTGTACACGAGTAATAACGAATCTGCACACTTACCTCCATGGTGTGCTCGCACTACTCACTAGTAGTCGGATTACGTCGTAAGGATATGAAATTTCTATAATAATAATTCCAGTTTGTGTTAAGTGTCGGGAGCTTGGCTCCAGCTGTTGTACAACTGTTTATGTCTTCTCCGGAAGGAAACAACTTAGCAGCTTCGATAACATCGATATGATTATCCGGTTGATAATCGTACAAAAATTCCCTACACCGGGAATGGTAGAGTGTGCACCCAATGCGGTTTTAATTCAAGTAACACCACGTCCAGAATATTACTATATCACAAAGAAATATTTAATGCGTGATGAGTGCCTAATGATCACAAGTATCACCATGATGCCCCTACATATGGGACCAGAATTGATCGTAGACGTACATGTAATTTTGTAAAAGATGATTAAATAAGAAGTTATCGAATCAAGATTCCCCATGAACGGAGTACCCCTCGAAGGGTAGGAACATAGCCACACTCGACTAACGTTTCAAAAGGATGTCGTTAATGGAAACAACGAGAAATAATCATTTTCCATCATGCTCTCGAAAGATTATCTAATGCACCGACGAATATTGCCCATACTAATCACAAGGTGGTTAATCACCACTTGGTCGTCTCGGTCGCGTGGTTTTTCGAGTCAAACTCATACTTGGTATGATCTGAACTGTATGTGAGGATAGGAATATATGATGCTTTCCCATCTTGGCATCTCCGCCATTGAATCATCAATTAAACGTAAGGGTTTCGTCGAGTTCGTTCATGCCAAACCATCTTGGTTTAGATTGGGAAATTCGTTTGGTTTTATGCAACCATGGGCTAAAGCCCGAATCCATAGTCACCCTAGTCCGATAGGACAGTTGACCACTGAATCTGATTTTTCCCGCTAGTCTCATATTTGTAATAATGTAAACAAGAAATGAAGACCCGGCCCCCGAATTGGTCAAGACTAGGGTCGTTGAGTTTCTCGACCCTTTGTCGTAGGATTAGTCAGTTCTGTTTCCCAATAGGGCACGGAAGGAATGCGTGCTGCTGGGAAATGTAGTAACATAGATTCACAATCGCTCGGCAACCTCTTGAAATAACAAAAGTAACTTTAAGAAAGGCTGAATGAAATTCATAATCAATCGAGGTAAGTCTAGCACTCTGACAGCTAGGATACGAATAAAGGTTATAATGCCATTCACAGCCAACCGGAGCATCCAACCAAGCACCGATTTACACTTTGGTCATTTAGTTTAGCTTGGTATCGTACATCGAGGTATCTACAATTCGTAGCGTATGTTAAGTAATTCTCCAAGTTGGAAGAGAATTAGTTGTAGCGTCGAAGTCTTATTCCTATTTGAGGTATATAATACGTGCTTATCAAAGGAATTCCCCTCTGGATGGGCATGATATCCGAGGGATGTATTCGGAAGATTCACGAGTCCCTTCATATGTAATGATTGGGACTACTAGATTTCTGGTTTAGTTTTCCCCAGGTGGGTTCAGTGCACAAAAGACACCAATTACGATACTCGGACGACTCATGACTACTCTTATTTCAAAGAGAGTTTGGTTTTGACCGTGTTCCTTCATGCAGGGTAGTTCGTGCTTTTCATAATATGGCGTATATACGTCACTCCGGTGACATGTTCTTACCGCACATTTAAGCACTGGCCCTTTTGGGTTAAGTCTAAGTGTAATTTTAACCGTTGTATGATAACGGATATTATTATATACATGATAATGATGTTGGTTATACAGGTTGTGGACTCAGGCATGCGACGAAATTGTGTGATATGGGATGATTGAATATGTGACATTGATACATGTATATAAGTATTGTTTATAATAGAATGGCCCCGAAACGCTCACCCCAAATGATTGAGGCGGAAATCGTGCAAATGATAGCGCAAAAGCTTCCGACAATCATCCCCCCGATCATGAATTTCACTCGTCGTACAAATACCTAGGTATATGTATATATACAGTTTATACTTACGATTTCTCCCATTCTTGCTTCCGTAAGTAACACAAGAATTTTCGTCACTCAAAAATAACGAAGAATCAGGTTTCTTGGTAGCATCGTATTTTACGAATACTTATTTAAATCGATCAAACTAAAAATCAATTGAAGGTACCAACCATTCGAAGGAAGAGGAGGGGTGGTTCAACAATACTTCCCTGATCTAAAGAATTTATTTCTCGTATACTCACGAAGACAAGCAACACCGTTTAACGCAAACTCTTGGTTACACACAAACATAAGGTATCGTTCACTTTGTGTCCAATCGACGGATGAAAGTCAGTGTATCTCATGCATCATTCTCCTACTCATGTAGGAGACCACTACCAAATAACACCTTTACAATGGCCCGAAGGGAATTTCGATCATCCCTTATGAATCATGAATAACATCGGGTATAAGAATTTGGACTCCTCGTATGTTTCAGGGAAGAGGATGAGACATATGGTGTTCTCCGGGTATTATTATCGTAGAGTTGGGGAGTCAATACGTTCTATAGACATATAAGTATCCGGGTTGGTCCCTACTCCGGACCAATCGCACGGTCGCGGTAGATATCGTGACGCGAAAAGCCTTAACCAAAAAGGAAATCAAAGAACCATGTATCCCCTTATGCGATTTCTAGAACGAATGCACCGCCCTCATACGGGTGTTATTAATTCAAGACTTAGTATCTCAGGGGTACGGTAAGTGAAAGAATTCAGGTCAGGACCCCGGGTAAATAGAGCTTGGGCATCATTCCCTTTTGTCCGGGTTCTATGGTGCCTTCCTTCTAATGATTGTTTCGTCGCCCTGCTTAGGAATGGTAATACTCGGTCGACTACTCTTACGACCATTATCGAGATGAATAATTAGTATGGTCGTCACAAAATATTACCGAAAAAGGAACCGAAAGAACCGATGGTCTAGAGTCTGCAGGTTTAGATAAGAGTTGTCACATAGGTTAGTTATCAGATTACTGTACTCGAATACTACTCGAAGGCGATCTCGTCTTTCACTGGAACATATTTTCACTAAGTTATGCGAAGCTGAAAACAAGGGATCGTTTGATATATAAAAATTATATACGATTCTTTTAAATATCGTTCTTCAAATTAGATATATGTATATATATAAATAAAATAATTGTTCGATGAAAATTAGCTTTGTGTCATTTGTTTATTAACTATACATTAAGAGGTAGCTTCCTTACAGTCCTTCGTACCGTTCATTCACTACTTCTTCGAGTTACTGGGAGTTTATCTTGTATTAGTTTGAACTAAATCGATAGGGCGTATCAAATTAGTAATTTATATGTAGCGGACCTTAACACTTTCCAATAGTGTTAGTAAGGAGAATTGAATTGATCTGAAGTAATGAATCAGATTATTTACTGATTATAGTTTTCTTAATTCGCACCAGGGTTACGTCACCCTCAACCTAAATTTACTAAATTGACACTTGGATTGGACCGCGGTTAATGTTGTATATTTATAAATAAACGTATACATAGGAGTGTCCTGTTAATACGAAGTATTAACGGTTACGAGGAATATGGATAAAAATGCTTTCACCTCCATGAATCTTATTACAATCAGATCCGCATCCACACAACTCCTTGCCGAACTTTGATTGCATCAGATAAGTTCCTCCATTTATGTGTTAGCCCTAAATCCCCTTGGGTTAGCAATACTGATGCTAATTACGTATTCTTACTAAGAATTAGAGATTGTATCACTAGCGAACAACTAGTAACGGAAATATATGCTTCAACTGAATAGCTTCATAGACAACGTTCGGCACATAAGCATAGTTGGTTCGTCGTAACGTAGTGATTTCGAATATATGACTATACGTTCGAGCAATTCCCGCCAAAAGAAAGAATTTACGCTGAATTGTCTTACCAAAGACAGAACATTGTTACTTATCATGAATCAATCATTGGGTAATCGATGTGGGTAAGCTATCACCGGCTATACCCAAATAGTTCAGTACAGAGTACTGTCAGGGTGTAGTACCCCTAAAAAGTCGTGCTACCTTTTCGAAAAAGGACCTTCCCAGGATTAACCCCAAAGGTCGTTATATGTCAACCCCAAACTACTTTTCATTTAAAATCACCACAAAGTATATAACTATCGTGGTTATGACAACTATGGCATTATCTATCGCATCAAACAGGGTCGAAGTCTCAACACCGCGTTGCCCAAAACATAACCGAACAAATCGAAACATGAAGCCCCTCCGCCCTGAGTAACGGTACCTTGATAATGTTGTTGGGTGTTTATATATAGGAAGTACTGCGGCACATCCACCACACCCATATACATGATCAGTGTTCCATTCACCACGATATTCGGGCCTCATATTACTTTTTGCAAATAACCCACTGAAATTCAAAACAATCGTTAATCATAAAGAACACAATGTAACCAACGGTCACATGAAACGATGTCCCACCTCGCAAAGCGTTTCAAAGGAATCTGTATCATCACAAACTCTATACCCCATGGCATCGAATGACAACGGGAAGGTAACTTATTCACGCACCTCATGCCATCTCCATAACCCAGAGATCGTCATATTCAGATATAACATATATCGAAACATGTGCTAAGGAATACCACTAAGTATCATAGTATCACACGACATGAAAGCTAAAGCCAATATTGTAAACAGAAGAGGAATCCATCGGACAATCAAATGAATCGTGGATTCAAGGACGAAAAAGTTTCGTAAGATGTTTGAACTCTGCGATTGTATAACAATCGAATGTGAAGCGACGAAAGGTGGGGTAAGGATCCGTACCCGTCCTCCCAAGCTATCAGGACGACCTACGCGTTCTTTGGGTATCTATGTTCTTATTGAAGTCTCATTCTGGTACATAATCTTCGTTATGGTAGCTATAAGGATAGAGTGGGTGAGATTGTATCGTTAGAAAGACTTGGGTTCTCACATCATAACGTATAAGTAACAACTGTATAAGTGATAGGAATCCAACTCTAGTGTATATTAAATATGCGGTCAGTAGGAATGTGGAATGGACTGTAATACCGTTTTCTGCCTATCCCGAAGGCATATGTAGTAATGTATTATCCACCAATCCTAATTCATGTATCAATTCACGCACAAACATTCACACACTATCACCTTGGTACAAGTATGTATCATTCCACGTATTTAAGTGTGTTTATTACCGCAACTTTCCCAACACTGCCTCGTATGAGCAAGTCTGTTATTACGTTCCGGACCACAATAACCCACTTCCCGACAAGGCCATCCTGGTACTTGCAAATAGGATACTTTACAATGTTCACTAACGACCTTAAGTAGAGATTAATTTCTCCAATGATGTCCACTAAAATCCAAGTTGTAGTCATAGTCTAGGTTTCCTTAAAGGCACCTAATTCTCTAAACCAATGGCTTTGATACCATCTTCTGTCAAACCCCGACTTGCAACAGAAAAAAAATACGAGATGCAACAGACACCTCTGGTACAAGCACATTGTTTATAAAGACACTACATTTTATTACTTACAAAATTTTGATTACATACTACATGTATGTTACAACTGCGTGTTCCCATGAACCACATAAGTCTTCTAAGCCACATGCGTCTATATCAGAATTCGTCTATAACATGTCTTGAACAACATACACGGATCACACCAGTTTCAAGTTACCTAAAATGCATGTTAGTTTTAAAAAGGGTCAGCTAAACGCTGCTGGTGAGTTCCACTGGTTTAGTTGCTGTGTAACAATATTTGTTAACAAGTTTAATTGCACAGGTCAAAGTCACAGATGGAATTACACGAAGAGCACAAGTGAAACATGGACTATTTTAACTGTGCCACCTCACGTTCGACACCTCAACACACTAGGCCGTGTCACGTTCGACATCTCAGCCCATTTATTGCGTCACGTGCAGTTGAATGTCCCCAAAGTAGTTATGCCTAACAACATAACCAAGGTTAGGAGGCGTGCAGACCTTGTTGCCGACATCCTGTCGGGCGCGGCCTGGGTTTGTCACACCAATAGTACTATCCACTGCCCCATAAGGCTTACGTTAATCACTTGTAGTGGGGAGGTAGTTCGTGTGTTAGGTAATTCACATCATCACAAGTTGGTGCAATTAACAAAGTTTGTAATATGCAAATCATTCCAAAGAATAGTAAAACAGTTTAAAAGTGGGGAAGTGAAACACACTCCCAATTTGGTGTAATCAACACAGTTTTTAACATGCAAGTCCCTAGAAAACAGTAAAACAATTTAAAAGTGTGGAAGTGAAGACTCACGGGATAGCAACATCACAGGTAACAATAGGAGTATATGTAAGCTTGTTCGGCTTTAACAGCAATCATGCAAGTAATTACTAATATCAGTCGCTAGGTCGGTAACGCCTATAACTTAGGTCCAAGTGGGTATTTTCAGTTCATATTGTACATGTAGTATCCTGGTGTTGTGATGGACGTTAGGGTATGATTAGTTTCATGTTTGGCTCCTGGCCACCGGTTCGCGTGCAAGCCAAAGTCGGTTGTTTGACACGTTTGGATAATTGTACGGGAATACCAATAGTGCCAATGTGTTGTGATTTAATAAAGATTAACTTTTCATTAAGGGAGTTGGGGTGTTTGGGGAGTTTAGGTTGCCCAAATTTGAGTTTCCATTTTCACCGTTAGGGATTCTCCCGAACGGTGGTGGAAAACACCTAGAGTGTTCCGCTTACCCTGGAACTTCCCAAAATACTCTCGGTGTTTCAATTATAGTCAAGTTAGGGTTCGGTCCGTTCCCAGTTCCGGCAGGTTCGTTGTCCGGTAAACTGCCGAATTTAGTTAAAAGAAGCGTTTTAAATGCCGAAAAATCCCATTTAATCTACATAATTTATAAAATTCTAGAAATTTTTGTGGAACTTCAATCAAAATATGTATATTCAAGGAATAATATTTTGGGAATTTATAAAGCTATTTTTACTCCCAATTAATTTATTTGTAAAACAGTATTTAACCGATTAAGGCACGTTGTTTATCAGCAGATGTCTAAAAATTCCCGAAAAATTCCAGTAAGTCCCTGATGTGCCCAAGAACTCCCTGTAAAAATTTGGAATTTTTCCAATTTTGTTTCGGTGCGTTTCCGACTATCAAAAACTCCCAAAAACGTGGATTTTTAACCTAAATCAAAGCTCAACCAATGGACTCCCAAACTTCCCAGGACATTTCCCATATGTTCTTTAGTGTCTCTGTAAAGTTTGATGATTTATTGAATTCATTTGGTATTTTTACCGAAATTCTTTCGGTTGAACAATCAAAAATTCACCAAAAATCGTATAAAATTCCAAAACTTCTAAATTTTACGTAGACCTTTCTGTCAATACCCTACATCACCACACCAAATTTCAGCTCAATCCAATACCCACGGACAAAGTTATGGTCCAAACAATATTCTGCCTAGTCTGTATTCAAGTTTCGGGTGATATACCTAACGATTCCTTCGATCCCGAGCAGTTTTCTTGAGCCCAGAAGTGTGTGTGAGCCATATTCAGTATCTATATACCAAGAACAATCCAACCATGCTATAACCCATGTCAATCAAGCTTTGTTTCATTGTTTTTCGGTTAATCGAATAGTTATGCGATTTTGGTCGAATAGGTGTTGATTAGGGTATCAAAACCCAAAGATTTGTGCTCATGGCTGCCATATAACACCAGGGAATTCACAAGGTGTTCTTATTCAGCTAAGAAACTTGTTTAAACCTTAAAAAATCATGGATTAAAAAGGGTTTTCATGATCTAATTCATGTATAATCAAGAAAACATGATTAAAACTATAAAAAACAAGGTTTATACCTTTGATTTGATGTTGTTTCTTGTTAGATCAGCTGAGATGAAGGTGTTCTTGTGCAGAATTTTGTGGAATAATGAAGAATTTAATTAAAAAAATAAAGAAGGTGGGGTGCCCCTACCCCACCTATGCTTTGTCGTGCTTCGTTTTTCGTGTTAAAAGATGATGTTTATCTTCGGTTTCACATTTAAGTTCGTTTTCAGGTCCAACACGCGTCTTCGATTTGCAAAACGGACTCCGTTTTTCGCGTTTTTAGTGTCAAAAGACTCGGTTTTAAAAACCGTGCATAACCGTCTCGAAATCCAAACCCAATTACATTTTAATCGTAAAAGCCTCGTTTGAGGTTAGTTTAAGTGTTTTTAGGCTTGATTGACCAGGCGTTTCCCTAGCCGGGACTGCATCGTTTTGCGTGCCCAGCACCGATTTGTTTCAAATCTTATGTCAGAGTCCATGGCACATAATAAGATGTTTCATGAACTCAGAATCTTAAAGGGCCCTACCGTTGGGCTAATAATCATAATCGAATGTTTAATGCGTTGTTGAACGTCAAGTCCCCGTTTAACACGTTGTTAAAGGCTAAGGACACCAACTTCACATCGTTGGCCCTTAATAGTATCATGTCAACCATGACGTGTTCCCAGAGTCGTCAATCCATTCACGACTTTGTCTTGCCATGTAGGTGACGCATAGCGCCAATGTAATGTTTTTGGTACTTACTTGGCATATACTCTTATTATAGTTGGTGTAACATTATCCAGAATTCGTATCATCACACACAATCACAACAATATCATGATATACATATCACGTCCGGTTGCCACGGACTGGTACCAATCAAAGTTTACCTGGATTTTTTAAAGTTGTCACATTTACACACTTCTCTTGATACAAGATTGCGTCCAGATTGGAGAATGATCTGCCAACTAGTCTTAGGTCTAGATTAGTGTATTTAAAGATCCTGGTAGCCAAATCCAATTATCCAATCCAAGAGTTATGGCGAGTTTAATATGATTCTTGTCTAGGTAGCTACTTTCTCATCCTTTAATTTCACCTAAATTAGTTATCTGTTTGCTTTGCTCTCATGATTTACATGGTTACTTGTTTTAGTTGTTAATAACAATACGAACACGCACTAAACATTTCTAGACTAGGACTCAATGGAGGTTTGGTATCGAGAGTCACGCACTTGTTTCCATGGATTGATACCAGGTCTTACCGACTTTACTATATCACAACCGGTACACTTGTTGATTGTGTGTAACTAAGTTAGTCTGACCATTTAATCTGGTGTTTTCAAAATTAATTAAATATTTTACACATCATTTATCTTGATATGGACTTTGGAGGAGATCCCAGCATGACAAATTCTCCAACAAGTGACTAACACCACCCTTTGCACCATCTTCCTTTTCAATTCTTAGACGAAGTCATGATTATGGACCTCGAGTAGACCATTAATCCCAAAGGAGAAATAGAGGAAATCAACGTCGTCGCAACGACACAACTGGTGAAAATGTGATCTACAATTTTAGCATTTGACATAGAAAGGCAGCATCTGTTCGGACCATTGAACACCTTCCCCTTAATCAATGCGTTTGTGCTTAGGATACGATTCAACAGAATTCTCCAACCAAAAGAATTTACCTTCAATGCAACCAATAATTCCATGAGATCAAGCTCCTCACAAGCATATGGGGCAACCTGATGGATCAACATCTTCCCAGACGCCACCGAAAAGGAACTCGTACTATCCCCGTGATTTATCTTCACTAGCTCTATAAGAATAGGATTGTGAGTTAAACACAAGAGAACTCGACGCTTTAAACACCTCCCCCCCACCAAAAAAAACCGACTTTTAATTACAATCAATTCTTTCTAGATTCTCGTTGGAAGTGATGCATCGCTCTTCAACCAAACACCCTTTTCTGGCCTCCAAGCGAAAAAGGCTCGAAAATGGTCTCTCAAAGGACTATCCCGTTACCAAGGGTCAGGCCTTAACCGGGTATTAGACCCGATTCCGACCTCACATCTGATCACCAAAGCAAGCTGAAAGTCAGCCGAATTGATTTGACCTTCAAGCTTTGCCATAGAACACCACAAACCGTACAATGCCTTATTACGGGGAAGAACCGACCAAACTCTTGACGTAAAATGAATGACAAAGATCATTTTTAAGTTATTAACCTCCATCACCATCTAGACACATAAATACACACAGATATATGTTCTATTATATATAATAACAAAAAGCAACTTCGGTCACCATTTACAACGTAACCGTTATGTCCATTCAAACACAACGTTTAATTAATAGCCCTATCGAGTCATCATGTCCATCCAAATTATACAATTAGTAACTGGAATTCCATGCATACATTTGAAAATAAAATACAGTTTCCCTCACATACATGATGGCGACACACCATTCGGAAAAAGAATTTAACCATAATTACCAAAATCCTACACAACCGTAAAGGGTCCGACGCACCGTTTGTAAAAAAATTGCCCAAACGAAACGCCTCCTCCAACCGGAAAGTACCCCGTCGTTTGCCACCAGAAAGTAACGGACGCACTGTTTGAAAAACATAACGGCTTTATGTTACACAGCGTTTACTGCCTATATCTTCGTTCGGATAACCGGAGAACAAACAGCTTTATGTTGCACCGCCGGGTAACCGGAGAATGCTTTCACTATCCATGATTATCCTCAAACTCTATAGGTAGTTGACCCACCGAAACAGAACCGAAGAAACCGTTCTAATACCGTTGTGACTTACCGGTTGATAACCAAACCGACGCCTCTCCTCCAAGCACCGCTTCATCCATCATTTACCACCGTTTCAAATCCTATATAGCCCCACCGCCACCAAAAATGTACGGTCATGGTATCACCGATTCACCCGTGAACATTTTCAACTTTTTTTTCTTGGTCATGAGGTTGCGAATCCGACGTCGGGATCTGGTGGTCTTCTCTTTCTCTGTATATTATTCTCGCTGAAATATGCTTTCCCTGTTGAACATACTTCACATGGGATTGGTTTCGGACAAACTATATTTATCATACAAACCGTAATAACAGATCCTAGCACTTAAACAAATTAAATTAGCACATACCAAAACAATATATACATAAAAATAGCACGTTTGAATTATATTAGCAAATAAAAATTAAACAAAATAATTGAATTTAGCACATATGTGAATGGTATCAGCACTTTTCTTAATCAGCACATTAAAAACAAAAAAAAGATCCAAATAAAGAATTTAATTGCTTTTAGCATAATTATATGGAATTCAATATAGTTGATATTGTTTAGGTTATTATTTTATCATTTTTCTATAATTGATTGGATGTCACGTGACATTTTTTAAATAGTTCTTACAGTTTATATACGAAATGTGGTTTGTATTTGATCCTACTCCTACTTCACAATACAAGAACGTATGTTATCTAAGGTAATTGATGAAATAAATGAAATATTATTTTACTCTTATTCATAACATTAATATATCTATTTTATGTTTATTTTTCTTTTGGTTTATTTGGTTTACATGTTGCAAGTTAACACGTCACAACTTGCATGCGTATTTCAACGCTTTTAAATTATTAAGGGCCAAAATTGTGGGAATGAAGAAGAATGAGAAAATTTTAAATGAATTGAATTCAAGGTTATTGTGCAACAAATATCTAGAACATTAGATAAATATGCAGGTTTGGGGAGATAATAAGAATTAGAAATCATAGGACATACTACAGCAAATGTAAAAACAAATGATCTAGAGTTTTCCCTATAATTCGTTTTTATACACAATAATTCTTTTGTTAAAAAAAGAGTTGGGGTATAGATTTAACGTAAATTACATTGGTTTCCACGTACTTTAGAAACATTTATAAACATAAGAACTCCATAATCTCATTTAGGATATGTAAAATCAATTACAACTGGTGAATGGTAACTCCTATATTGCAGCAGGATGTTGATTATAATTATCTTCGGTAATTAATACCTCGTCGCAACGTGCGGGTTTACATCAACTCATTAAAAACAAATATTATCATTAAAAACAAATATTATGTTTCAGAAATGCGAATTGAAAATCGCATAAGACATTTTTAAGTGGATTGTGAATCCCAGCGATTTACCAAGATCCAATTAGGAAAACATTTAGTGACCCCTCTTATTTAAATATGAGCCAATCCAAAGGTACAAAGTAGAATGATTTCAAATACATGAATCCCAACAATTTAAAAATAAACCACTAAAATAAATAATACATTTAAATTAATGATAATATTAAAAATAACAAATAACGTTATTTTAACCGTAACTGAGACGAAAAATGTCGTTTTGCACGTAGAAGCTTCCTTGTGGCGTGGGAATCAAGTGAAACATCTGAAAATATTCCAACATCAAATTATTGAAATATATATATACAAAAAAACACATAATTGATTTCTAATTTTTTTCAAAGAGTAAATTACCATTTTTGTTCTTGAGGTTTGGGCACATTTTTCATTTTTGTTTAAAATGATACTTTGGTACCATTTTGCCCCCCACGTTTGTAACTTTCTGCCATTTTCTTCCAAATCCCTAACCTAGTTACTTTATAACGTTAGATGGGTTATTTTTGAAAGAGTAAATTGTCATTTTCGTCCCTGAGGTTTAGGCACATTTACCATTTTCGTCCAAAATGACACTTGTAACTTCGGTACCTTCTCCGGCGCAACCTGCAACTCCGGCACAACCTGCAAGTCCGGCACCATCTCCGGCACAACCTGCAACTTCGGCGCCACCTGCAACTCCGACATATGCAGGTTTGTGCCGGAGTTGCAAGTGGTGTCGGAGTTGCAGGTTGTGCCGGATACGGTGCCGGAGTTGCAGGTTGTGGCGGAGTTGTAGGTGTTGCCGGAGTAGCAGGTTGTGCCGGAGACGGTGCCGTAGTTGCAGGTTATGCTGGAGACGGTGCCGGAGTTACACGTATCATTTTAGACGAAAATGGCAAATGTGCCCAAACCTCAGGGACGAAAATTGCAATTTACTCTTTTAAAAATAACTCATCTAATGTTATAAAGTAACTAGGTTAGGTATTTGGACAAAAAATAGCAAAAAGTTACAAACGTGAGGGGCAAAATTGTATCAAAGTGTCATTTTGGACGAAAATGACAAATGTGCCCAAACCTTAGGGACGAAAATGGCAATTTACTATTTTCAAATTATATATTCATTATAGAGTTTAGAAATATAATATCATACAATTATATCAATCTAGGTTTAATCAAATTGATGGTAGCTTGATGTTAATTTAACATATTAGCAATTTAACAATTGATTTTCTCAAATAATCGAAAAAGTATCCATTATATATATATTCAATTTTAGTTTATTTGAGTTATATAACTCAACCATTATTTTGAATTATGCAAATTAATAAATAATTAGATTGAAGTGGTTGTGAAACACTCTATGTCGGATCGTCGGGTTGTCTATAACTTTCTGAATTAGATTCACATTTTTCTATAAAACTAACACTTATTATACTACCAATCTAAAAGTCGGTAAACTTACTTTTAAAAGTAATATTTAGGTATTGGGTTCGATTCCCATATGGAAGGGGTTTCTAAATTTTGTTGGGTTTCCTCCTAAATTGGTGTATAGACATTATTTCTTAGTGGAGATAGATATAATTGGATGGTTACCTGGTGGCACGATAATTATCCAATAGTTCATTAGTGATCCAAATTTGTCGTTCAATAAAAAAAAAGAGAGAAAAAAGAAGAAATGGGATGATGCGATATTAACCGTTCGTTTGTATTGGTGATCCGTGTTGTATTAATCAACTAATAGAGTGATCACAACGAAGATTAGCGAGTCACTTCACGCAAACACTAAATGTGTAATTAGACATCATGACACGATACATTGTTAGTGAAGAAAACTCTCGATAAAGATTGGGGAGTGGATCAAAGTAAATTTACTAACATTCATTCAATCACTATATGACTAGTGCTATTTTTTTCCTTTGTGTGTTTACGCGATAAGTAATTATAAATATATCTATAGGGAGCAACATTTGAGAAAAAAAAAGAACTAAAACTACATTTGTCAAATACCAGATATTTTTCTCACCTTATTTATTATTATATTTCACTAATTAATTAATTAATTATAAAGACTATCATCATCCAGACCAAAATTTTTTGTTTATACATATCAAAATTTATCATACACATATCAAAAATACTAAATTTTTCCTAAACCTTATCATACACAACTTAAATAATTTTTTCCTAAACCTTGTCATACACAACTTAATATATATAACTTATCCACCCTTGTAAACTTAATATATATAACTTATCCACCCTTGTACGTTTCATACAAGTTTCTTGCCAATAAATGTAACTCGTATTTACCATCTACTTTCCATTCGAAAAGAAACGATTTGATCGACCGATTTCCATTGGAAAAGGAGTGATTTGATCAACCGATTTATCCTAATAAAACTAATTACATGATTTTATCTCATCCGTAGGAATATCATTGTTTACATAAAATTACATTAAAACATTTTGATTTGGAACTTGCATACCTTGAAAATTACTTCTAACACCATTAAATATGTTAGTGGTGTACCACGTAATTTTAATCAAAATCAAATCACATCTATTTTTAAATCAAGGCATCCTAGTATAGATTATTTTGTTAACGGGTATTATTGTGTTAACTATCGAGAATGGCTTTATTTCTAAGAGGACCCGGGGTGTATGCGTTATACCCCGTGATGGATGGCCGACAACGCGTCGTACACCGGCGCCGGTCATGCCCATCACGCGTGAAGTGAAAAACGCGTGGCCACGACAACGAGTTATGGAAGTGAGAATGTGTGAGAGAAATTGTTGGGTTGTGAGGGAAAATGTTGGGTGTGGTGAGTGATGGGCATCTCCACTAAAATCCACTAAGCTCGAGACGTAGCAGAACTTGATTGGAAGTTGTAAGTGATAGGTGAGAGGTGAGTGATGGGCGCCCCGCCCACCCTCACTATATAAGAGAGCTGAAGAGAGAAACCTGGCTAAACCGAATAGGGTGTTCTTCGCAGGAGAGCCGAAGGCTTCCGCTAACAAACACCACAATGCCGCCAGCAAACGAAGATGGTTGCGAGTCAATGGTGCTAATGAGATGATGACATTTGTCAAAAGGCAGTTGGTTAATTTTGGAACATATATCATCAATACCTTGTAGCTTTCGACCTTCAAAAGTCAGCATGGAAGATTGATGATAAAGTGAAGCAAGTGATGATCTATCAGTATCAAATAAATGATAATAATGTTCCACAAATGCCCTTCCCACCATTTGCACTTGTTCTTCCATTTTCTCTTTGTTTCTGCATTGGTTTTTTTTTTGAACGAGGAAGAGTATATAATGTGGGAGGGGGCGTGTCTTCGGGTCAAAATTGGAATACTAGGTGCTTCGATGCCACGCAAAGCATAACACTTTTTTGTTGATATATGAAAAAAAATGTTGATTGTGGAAGAAAAAGATATTATAGGTGATAGATTAAATAAGTTTGCTTAGAAAATGTGCAAGTTTTAGTTATGCCCCAAAATGGATTACTTCCAATGTCTAGCTTTATTAAAATTTAACAATGTAAATGTTATAAAAATATAAAATTATAAATATTATTTAAGATATTATAACTATGAGGTGTTAAATGAATCATGTTCGCCAATTGTCTGATAAAGCCGGCAAAAAATTGGAACTTTATACAAATATGACAAGAACACAAAATTTATGTCAAATACACAAACCGAAATATGACATACAAGGTCATAGATTAATATGAACACAATTTCTTTGACCCAGATTTTTTTTTTTAACATTTTAAGTTCTAAATATAAATTTACAGTAAGAAACTTAAATACATATAATGCAATTACGTTTAAATTAAAAACTTGATGTTCTTGTATCTTTTAAGTCTTCGACATAAAATATGATAATAATTTAAGTTACTAATGGAGTGGTAGTATATTAGCATTTGCAAAGTCTTTTAACACGTAGGTTTGGAAGAGAAAGGTCTAAGGTTCAAGGCTCACATATACTAGAGATTAAAAGAAATTTATCATTAAAAAATATATATATATATATATATATATATATATATATATATATATATATATATGACGAGGGTTCATGAATAGTAATTTTATTTTTATAATTATATATAGCTTTTTATTAATTAATATTATAATAGTTTATTATTATATATAATTTAAGTTTTAACATATTTTTCTTCTTTCTTTAATCCATCATAAGTAGTAACTTTATTTTAAGAATAATATTTAATATTATAACAGTTCTTTTATTATTATATATATTTTAAATTTTAACATACTTTTTCTTTTTCTTTATTTAAACCATATTTCCTTTATCATTTATTTCTTAGTTTTAACATTTTTTTTCCTTTATTCAAATCATATTTCCTTTATCAATTAAATTAATGTTTTTGTTAAAACTTATGTTCTTTAATTTAAAAAAAAACCATAATTACGTAGTTATCCTTGATTTTTCCCCTTGATATTCCGGTGTAAGTTTTGTTAAGAAAAATTATATTCAAAATAGATTATTTATAAATAGTGATTTTTATTTTTATAATATATAGCTTTTTAATATTTTATTATTTTATATTATAATAGTTTATCTAAGTTTTAGCAGATTTTTATTTTATTTTTCTTTTTTAAAACCATATGTACTTTTTCATTTATTTTTTTAATTATTATAATATTTTTTTCTTTTTTAAATTCATATTTTCTTTATCAATTAATTTGTTATTTCTTCGATAACTTACATTCGTTATTTTTTTCCTACACTCCGATATATATTTTGTTAAAAACGAAGTTGTATTCAAAATAGAGTATTTATTTGGTATCATAAACAGCACGGTGATAAATGAATCGATTATGACAGTTTGATTTTCGAAACAACATGTTTCTTTTTCAAATATGTCACACCCCGAAATTCGCAACAGAAGACAAGCATGATGGTGACGGAGGTTGGCAACCAACAATTATAGGGCAAACATAGATACTTAATTAAAATAGACAAAATAGTATAAAGTTATTACATTCATCCCAAAATGTATTGTTTAGAGTGTTCATGCTAAAAAAGTGCCATCACGTGAACCATGACACCAGCATTATTATTGTCCATTTTAGAGTTGCCCTAAAACCCACATCAAACTCAGAAGCCACTTATGTACCTGAAAAACACGTTTTAAAATATCAACACAAAGTTGGCGAATTCACGGGTTTTACTTACTTATAAACATCAAAATATTTGTTCTTGTTTCCATTTGAAAACCATGATGCCATTAGATCGACATGTAACATCGTAAACTAGCTAGGAATACGAAATAATGTTCGCAACCAAGAGCCCATAATCAAAACGAAACCTTAATTGTTTCCACTATTCTTCTTTTCAACATATATTCCTTGTCTTTTATGATCGGAGCGACCGATGGACAAGCTTGGGGTTTGTCAAAACCCGATAGATCTACCAATATATCATGTGCCCTCATCCAAGAGGTTAATTATTACAGCGGCGAGAAAATGTTCATGGATACACCCTCGTTAGGGTAACTTAAGGCCCTTACTCAAGGCCAACATAGGTTACATTTCTTTTGTCGTTTTTTGATCATATTAACTCAAAATACTTTACGTGTTTCTCCCACGAAATGTAAAAACATAATTTAAAAAGGGGTCGTGAACTCACCTTTGGGTGCGTTAAAAGTTTGATACCAAAAGCCCAAATCAAATAGGTATTCGCCTATTAGTGCCCTATATACAAGGTACACTTTCAAATTAATTTCAAGTCCACTAACGAAGTTGTTCACTCAACCCTTTAGACTTATAAAATAGTTTTGTGCGTTTTGACCAGTTACTTGGACAACCCGTTGGTGACAACGACCCTTATGGTTATATTTTTCTATTTTCTTAGTGTTCAATCATCTCAAATGAAATATACTTTCCCTCTAAATATCCACTCAACGACGCACACCAACACATACTTATTTACACCAAGTTTTACTATTACGATTTCACATAACTCAAATCCATACTTAAGCATTTCGCATTATAATCACACATTACTTCATCTAATCTCATAAGCGACATAACTCATCCAAATAATCATATTATATACCATCATCATCACACAATCAAGCTTCTACATAATCACATAGTTTCTTCATAGTAAACACCATATGTATCATGCGTTCGTATTAATGACTTATCTTGCATTAATCGTTCTATATTCATCATGTAAGACCGAAATACAGATTATATCATCATAATATTCTTGTCATACATTATCTTATCATCCAATACAAGTTTATGTCACATAGTTTACACATGCACAGTTATGTCCATTTTTAGCGCATAGAATTAGCGTTTTCGACTCATACTTTCACATAGAACATATCAAACATGGACACATCATAACATACACTTTAAGACCTGATATAATACCATATTATATGCCCAAATTTTCTGTTATAAATCTGATTTATAATGCATGCTTCATTCGTACTCAAAATCGCCATTTTTACACCTTTTAAGTCTATAATGACCACATAAGCACTCCAAACCACGTTGATCACATTTCTAACTTCTATTATGATATTTATAGATAAAATATCATGTTTTTAGTATCTTACTTTCAGATCTACATAAATCAACTGATTAGTATGATTATAGTCGCTTTTTACCCCTTTTAAGCATGTTTTACTAATTTGTAAGCTTCCAACTCATGGTTATCATAAAAATTAGATATGACCTGTATATTATATGCAAAGTATCACCATAATATCACCATATTTTCAGTTCACCATAAATCTCTTTATGCATGTCAATATCCTACACTCATCTTGCATTTTCCACTTAAATCAAGCATCATACACTCTCCTAACATAGGGTTTTTCATCCAAGATTAACATTAAACATTTTTAGATCACAAATCACTTCAAATATAGCATCAAAATCAGATTACACAAAACCCCTAATTTATCACTTTGCATGTCACTTTTAACACCCATTTAAGCATCATTTTAACCCATAAAAGCTATCATTCACACACCTTTCAATCATAAATCATTTACACACATAATAACCTTCAAAAAATTTTATTAAAACCCTAAACTAACTGACTTGATTTGTTCATTAGGAAATCCTCTTGTTTGGTGAACAACTTCACTTTTTAACAAACTATAATCTCAAGTCTTAGGGTTTTGAGAGATGGATTACCTTCGATGAATGAAATAGGGTTCCTAAGAGTATAAGAGCTTCTTGGGGCTTATTCTTCCTTGTTGATCTTCTATGGATGCTTGGATCCTTCAAAGAATGCTCACGAACTTCAAGGTGTGTGAAAATGGAGGTGAAATGAGAGTGTTATAGATGAAATGAAGGGAGGGAGGGGGTGAACGGTTTTTGAAGGGAAGAAGAGAGAGATAGAGTGTATTGGGAAGGGTTTTGAATGATTAGAAAGTTGGAGTGTGGGTTTAGGTTAAATGGTGAGTGGTTGTGTAAGAGATTTAGGGGATTTAGGAGGATTGTGTAAGAGATTTGAATGATTAAGCAGAGATTTTATAATTTTTTGATTTTTCTTTATTTATTATGTGGGAATAAATATATATTTACATATATATTTATTTTTTATACATTACTTACACTTGGGGCGGTATCTCACTTGATTGAACTAAATAATTATGGGATATTACTTGCATATTAATTCCATCATAATTTTATTAATTAGAATGTTATCTAATATTTAGTGGTGTCTGGGTTTGCTTAAGGCGGCTAAAAGTCTGTAACACTAGCAAATTTCCGGACAATTTAAAGAGAAACTACCAATTAATGCGTATGCGCTTTTCTTCTAAATTTACCCCAATGACTTGAAATTCCACGTTATACTAACATATTAGACACATTCATGGGCTTCTAAACACTAACCGGGTCATCACAAACTTTCGTTACGGGTATCTCGTCACTTTAACACACCGGAATTCTTTAATTTCAACTTTTGCAAATTCCATTGCACATTAGGGCTTTATAATTTTCAACTGGACTTTAATCACACATAAAGTAAATATTATTGCACCATTTGATAACAACATGTTTACAGTACGAATAGTTGTCGGAAAACACAGGGTGTCACAAAATAACATCTGTTTTACATTATTATTTGTTCTGTTTCGCCGCAACGCGCGACATAAAAAATCTAATAATAATAATTTAAGTTATAGCTAAAATACATTCTAAAAGAAGTTACACAAATAAATAGGTTAAACCTTAACCCATAAGGTTGCCCCAAAATTGTCTCATCTAGCTTAAACTGTTTGTGGGCTTTGTTGAGGCTAAAGCGAAAGCTATGAATTCATGTTAGATTAATTTAGTGTTAAAAGTTTACATCCTAAAATTTAATGGTATAATCGAAAATACTCTTGAATATTACTATAAGTTTGATATATGTGGCAAGACTAGATAAACCCTAATCGATACACACAACTTACATGACTAACAAAATAATATTGATCGTGCATAGACGAATTCAGAGGACACATTATAGTTAGCATATGAATGCTAGTAATTAAAACAATGATATTAGGACCTTAGAATATAGAAAATATGTTAAATAGAAGCACTTTCGGTTAACAACACGCTAATGATTTAAACACGACTGTATGTGTCGTAAACGATTCTGGGGGTTCGGAATTACGTAAACGTGATCATTAGACTATAACATAGGGACATTAAGGAATTAACACGTAGCAGACACGTTAAACGAAGTTGTTTCTCGTTAACGGAACGCTTTCGAGTTTAACGCGCATTGTAGCATCCAAACATGCATTGCATCATCCGTCAAGCCTAAAAAGAATTATAAAACATTTATTTAATATATTTTATGAAAATCAGTGAAAGCGTTCGGGTTTTCGTTAAAGTACATTTCGTATTTTTAATTGCAAAAACATGGAAAAGCGAATCGTTTCGTGACCAAACCGTGGAGCTTTTTAACCCCTCATTATCCACATATTATAAAATTTTGTTTACGTCTATCCTAATGTTGATAAATGTAAAGTCAAATGTTCAAAGGGGACACCTGTAGTGTCATTCTTTGACATATGAGTAAAAACCAACTTAGAGAAGTTGAACGGCTTCTTCAGAATAAGCGTTGTTGCCTTGCAAGTTAAGTAATCTTGAAAATCATCTAAACCGGCATCTTGAATCTACAAGTAAAATCAACCGTGTAACTGATTTTGATTGGAACAAAACTGTTGTTTGCATGGTTAACAGATTGTTCAAAGTTTGGAGAAGACGAAAAGTTCGGCTGAACTTGTTGTCAAGTTCGACCGAACTTGAATAAGAATTAAACATGAATAAATGATCCAAGAACATCTTCGATCGAACTTCCAGAAAAAATTGAAAATAAAATGTATTGGATGCTCGCTCGAACTTGTGTTCATAAAATCTGGATTGACTAAAGTGTAAGTTCGCCCGAACTTATTGATAAACAATGAACATGTGATGGTTACATGTTCGGGCGAACTTGAACAAAACAGAATGTTGTAACACCTAATCAAGTTCGCCCGAACTTGATAAAGTGTTAAAAATTTTTGTGTTTTTCCTTGATAAACGTGCTAATTGTTTTGCGTCATTTTTCAGGCACAGGTTCCAGCACGTATAATCTCAGTAGAGTTCTCGAAGACTCACAACACGTGCATCACGCTCGACAAATCGATCTGTCCGTCACTTAAAGGATACGACAGTATATTGAAGTTTTTGTAGGAAAGCCCTATCCATAGAGCTATAACAGAGCGCACAGTGTCGTATCGATCACACATTGTTCATTTTTGGATGAACGCGAGTCTTAGTGAAGATCAGAAGTCAATTGTTTCATCTGTACAAGTAGGCAATGAAGTCAAACCGATCATTGTAACTGAAGATGATATACGCAGAGTGTTGCAATTCAATGATAAAGAAGATAATCCAATTTATTATGACGAAAAGATGGTTCGTGGTTTTTTCTTCCGTATGGGATATAAGGGGAGTGTGAACAAGCCGACGCTGAAGAAAGGGGAAGTACCAAACCCCTACAAGCTTTGCGTTGCAGAATTCCTTCATTTTGTTATTCTTAAACTTTGTGTCGTTGCCACTTCTAATGCGTCTGACCGGCAGATGATAAAGGTTCTCGAGTTTCTTGAATAGAATAATCAAGTTCTCGAATGTTTCGTCTTTTGATTCTTGAAAGAATACCCACGAATATCTCGAATAGTCATCTGTCACGACCAAGCAATATAAGTCTCCTGAGATGCTTCGAACATTTACAAGACCAAATAAGTCCATGTGGAGACGTTCTAATGGCAACTTGATTGAGTTTAGAATTTTCTTCGGATGAGATTTCTTGATCTGCTTTCCCTTTTTGCATTCTAAGCAATGATCAGACATCTGAAAACTCTGAAGATTTACGCCTTCTACAAGATCATTATGAACCAAGAAATTCATTTTTTTGCAAATGAATATGCCCCATCTTACGATGTCAAAGAATAGAATCCTTTTCAGCAGCTTTTGACACAAAACACTATGCTGATTTTGATGAAGTGGTAGAGACACCCATATCAAGAACATATAAATCATTCTCACGTGGTGCTCGCATCAGAATCCACTCATCTGGTATTTTGAATCCCGGCTTTAAGATAATACACTCTCTTTCATTGAAATGGACCGTGAACTTCTTGTCACAAATCTGCGATATACTCAGAAGATTGTTCTCAAGTTCTGCAATATAGTTCACACGATCGAATGAAACGACGCCGTTGGAGAGTTTTCCCTCGGCGACTATCCTTCCACCCTGGTTACCCACAAATCCAACATATCCACCATTGATAGCTTTAATGTCGTATAGCAACGCTTTCATTCCTGTCATATGCCTGGACGCTCCACTATCCAAAATCCACTTAGAAAGTACGGATCTCTGGAGCCCCTGCACATTTTAACAATCTATTTAAAAAGCGAGACCCAAGCCTTTTTGGTCTTGGGTTGAATTGGATAACCATTATCAAAATCAAATTCACATTTATCAGCATAATCGAATCCACACTCATCTACAGAATAAACTTCCCATTCTTCATCTGAATTTTCTATGATGTTTATGTTTGAAAACTTTACCGTCTTTTTATCTTTTGAAGTGTTACCACTTGTAGTTTTGACAGTTTCAGATGTGGTTTCAATTATGATTTCAGATTTTGATTCCTTCTTGCTATCACTAGTCTTAACGAGCTCAGACTTAGTGTTCTCAGATGTTGCTAACCGTTTCTTTGCAGTCCAGGCTTGAGATTTTATGTTAGCCTTCTTGATGTAAAAATTGTTTTTATTAACCTTTGAAGTTTCTCCTTTTTCAAAAATTGAATTTTCAAACTTAGGTTTGACTTCAGCTTTTGATTCATTTCTTGTTTTTAATTCCAATGTAATAGTGCTTTTGCACTAACAGATGTTAGGGATCAGTGTTTCTACTTAGTTATTTTCTTGTTAGATGTCACTATCAACCCTCATCAAAGATGCTCAGAGATTAGATATTTAGTATAAACAGTAGTGTCTATGTAATAGTTAAATTCTTCTTCTTAAAAAGATCTTTACACCAATAATCTTCTTCCATTTTCTGTACTATCAACTTATTTGCAATATGCTGAGGGGGAGTTTGTGAATCACATGCAAAGTTTACATACTTGAAAGCATGATGATGATGAAAACAAACGACCTTTACTTGTAGTAAAAGTTTTCCATTCTATTCCACTTCATTTACTTTAAAAACTTCAATCATATTTTCATTCGTAAAACAAAAACCACAAGTAAATCAAACTCAGATCCTAACAAATATTGATAAATGTGAAGTCAAATGTTCAAAGGGGACACCTGTAGTGTCCTCCTAGTTTCGATCGGACCCCATCCATATATAATTTTTCTTTCTTCTCCTTCAAGCAAATTCTTCTCTCCCAAAAACCTTATACATTTATATTCCAACATATAATCAACAATTCCTATCCAAGATTTAAGGTATACAAGGCCTTTTGATAGTTTTTAAAGTCCTTATTATGTTAAAACTTGATTTTTACAAAAGAAATTGTTTTGATCCCTACATAACCATATTTTATGGCCATGAAGGTTTTTTAAATCCTTAGTACGTATTACAAGTTCATACATGATGGTTGATGGTGAAAAATTGTGGTAATGGATATAAAAATTCAAGGGTTCGACAAGAAACGCGTAGTTAACAACCTAACCGAAAAAGATAACATACAAGGCTTGATTTGTGATGTTGTGCATATGTTTGTGATGTATATGGTATGTAGGTACTGCACTTAGCCTTACTCAGGTTTGGAAGCATAGAAATCGCTTAACGAATCAAGAAACGAAAGGTATACCGTCGAAACTAATTTAGGGGCACTAAGACTTTATTTATGCGTAACTTGTTGTGTGAGTATTGTTAGGTCATGAGATTCACAGGCTGATCATATACAGTGAAAATAGAGTCTCTGCAAAATTTGAGAATTTATGAATATCTAAGAATTTTTGGTGAATTCATCGGTATTTAAAAGTGTTAATTCGAGAAAAATAGTAAAGGGTTTGATAAATCTTAAACTTTTGTAGAGAGGTTGTAATTGACATAAGAATCATCCACACAAAATTATGGGTTCATTGGATGACCGTAGATATGGTTTTAAGAATCCCGTTGTATCGAATTTTCGGTAGCTGGAAACCCTAGTTAAGAAGCTCGGTTGAACCTAAACACTTTACAAAAAGTTTTTTGCATATTTTGATCATTTAGTAAAAATTTTGGAGTTATTAGAAATTGGATGGTATGAATCGCCAATTTACCGGTCAAACGAACGTTTAAAACTAAATTATTAAATATGATAGATGAGTATGATATTTTCTAAAAACAACTTTTCCGATATATACATACATACATATGTATATTATATATACATACATATGTATATATATATATATCAAATGACCTTGTACCAAAATATATTATTTTATCAAAACCGGTAAATTAATCGTTTAACAAAACTGGCGGAACTTTTAAGCAGTTCAATGACTTATCGATGATACTTGGGAAGTTGGGAGTAAATCCAAACTTTTCTTGGGTAAATTCGGTAATCGAGGTGAATTATGCTAGTTAATCCCCGAACTACCAAAGCTAGAACAGTTATTTGGGCGAATTAAACTGCTCTAACGCATAACCTTTCTTAATAAATGATGTATTGCAAAATACATCAGTTTATCGTGTATAGTTTGTATAGTTTTCGTTAGTTTTAGTTTAGTTTTGGTTAGAATAGATGTACTTTGATCCAATTGCGTTTTGCAGGTCTTTGGCATTTAAAACAGCTGGAAAGTGCAAGAAACGAGTTAAAATATGTTAAAGTCAAGTCCTGGAACGTGTTGGAAGGCTCGGGAGCTGAAACGAGTAGGAAATGCTGAAAAATTAGCTCCTGGCGGGCCGCGAATGGAAAAAGGATGCCTCTCACCACCCGTGAGAGGCTGATAGAATTACTGACGTCAGAAGTGTGATCGAGGGCCGTGACCGGGTAGGAAGAACCCTGTTGCCATATGCGAGAGGGTGTGGTCGTCAGAGATCTTCGAGCTGGATCAAGTTTGAGCTGAATTCACATAAAAACATCTTTAATGATCCCATAAACCCTAACCTACGAATTAGCAATCTTTTAGGCGAACTTGGAGCATTATTGCAAGCGTTTTTGAGCATTCGGAGCTGTCGGTTGAAGGTTGGAAGTTCAGAGAATCATTCGGGTCGCGATCTTATCGTTCGGGTGTCTTCACTTTTGTGTCTTTCTCTTTACCATCTTCCGTTTCCTTAAAAAATACTTTGTTTATGTTTGTTTTCATGACTTTGATTGGCTATGTTTATTGCACTACCTAGACAAGATGAATGTATAAAGTTTGGATTTTTATTATGAATTTATGATATTTATGGATTTATTTATGAATTGTAGGCGATTTGATTATTAACTAGATGTGTATGCATGCTTGATTGTGTTTGAATATTGTTTATTGCTTTGCATAATTCTTGGAGACAGTCTTTATCACATAATAGAGTTATATGTTAGGATCTGAGTTTGACTTGATTGTGTTGTTTTAAACAAATTGAACATAAAATGAGATAAAACAGATAAGATTTGCAGCGGAATACGATTTAAAACTTTGTAACACAATCAAATGGAAGATTAGCTTTCATCACACAATGTTTTCATTACTCAAAAGATTACAAGTAATTACATGCATGAATCACTAACTCCCCCTCAGCCTGAGCTTCACACAAATTAGATCGTACAAGATAGTGTGTGTGTGTGTGAGAGAGAGAGATAGCTAAATAGAACAGTACATGCACTGTCTGTTTATAGTACAAATCCTAACCTCTGAAGCATCTTTGCTGACATCACTAAGACAATGACATCTAACTAACCTAACAACCTCTAACCACTGCTAATGCTAACCTCTGATACAATTACAAAACATTGATGGTTATCCAAATAAGATGCTAACCACTGATGAGTTAACCACTGCTGAAGCTTTATCCAATGTTCTTCAAAGGGTGATCCGACCTTTGACTTCCAGCAGACTTTTGACTTTAACAGAGGTTTGGTTCTTCAATAGACTTTATAACCAGCAGAGCTTAGCCAAGAGCAGATGTTAGAACTATCAGATGTTAGATATCTTGCCATTTAGGGAAATTGTAATTCAAAACACTGTTTATTCTTGACCATATAGATCAGACCTGTTTTGGCATTTTATCATCTATTCTTTTGTAGGGTTCAATCCCAATAATCTCCCCCTAGAACAGATGATGCCCAAACTTTTCTTTATTCATGATCTTTATTCTCTCATCAGTTTTTCCCTGATTTGTCTCTTGAACTATAGTTCAAAATTTAGGGAATTTTCATCATCTTCATCCCTACACAGTTGAAGTTCCAAAACATCCTGAAGGTCAGCTACACCCAAGCCTAGTGCATCCTTCCTTGTAATATAATCAACTTTCCCATTGGACTTGAGCAAAGTCAATACATGGGTCTGTTTGTCAGACATCCACTTTAGTATTTTTGAGTTCAATGGGTTTCTTGGGAGAAGTTTTATTTGTGATGAGCTTGGTGAAATTTGTATGCTTGATAAGGATGTGGCAGTGATATTAGGTGGATCATGATAATCTGATGAAGTAGCATCCATTTTTGATTCTTTCATGTTTTCATCTTCCTTCTTTTCATGTATTTTATCCATTTGATGCTCTTTCCTTTGATTGAAGGCTTGGATGTATTCATCTAAGGCAAGATCTGCATTTGACTTAACTTTCTTGAACTTGTTCCAGTCTGGTGCAATCTTCCTTATCTGAGGATCATTTTTCATTTTCTCATACATGTTTGCTTCTTGTTGAAGAGCTTTGAGAGGCCATTCTTCAAATTGATGCTCTTCAACTTGATATGGTTTGTCTCTCATGATAATTTCTATGAAATCACTTCTTAGTTTCTTTTGAAGATCAGCATCAGGTGATTGAGTAGACCCCTTCTTGTTCAAGTCTTTTGCAAAGTCTTCCAGTTTTTTAACTTTACTAAGTGCATGTTGCATTCGACTTGACAAGTAAGCTTCACCTTTCCCTTTACTCTCTTCTTTTGCAATGTTATTGGCTTGTTTGACTTTTAATCTCAGATACTCCTAAATGTTTCTTGGAGCTCTGTAGCCAAAACGTGATGGGGATGTTCGTTTGGATGGGTTATCCTCTGTGAAGAATTGTAACATTTCATCTTTAACTGCAAGCACTTCCAAAGGATAATTTACTGCCAGAGATATTTGTCTTGTTGGATTTCGGTCGGTAGGTGATTGAGTAAGTGGGTTTGATGTTGGTGATGGAATGAAGGGTTCTGGATTGGTTAGAGTAAGTGTAGGTGTGGGTATATCATCAGTCACTTTCAATTTTCTTTTTCTTGTATAGACTGAGCTTGGTGAATGAGTTGTTGTGGATGGGTGTGTTATAGGGGTTTGGTTTTGAGAAGTTATAATAGTAGTGGTTTGACCAACAACTGATGAAGAAACTGTTGTCTCAACCACTGTTGTTCTAACATCTGTTGTTCCTTTTGTAGTCACAACATCTGTTGCAGTGAAGGTTGGTAATGAAGATGGTGCTTTTTAGCAGGTGATTTGTGAGGTGGGGTTGTTGGTTTAGGTGCAGCAGTGGATATGATACCAGCAGTGGTTTTGAGACCAGCAGTGCTTTGCTCTTCAGGTTCTTGTGATGGTGATTTCTTTTTGTTTGAAGTGCCAAGATCCTTCTTAGAAGTCCTTTTTCTTATATCTTCATCATCTGCTTGAATATCTTGGGTTTCATCAACTCCCTTTTCCTTTTCTTTTACAAATGTTTCAGCAGAAGTTACCAAGGATTCTTTTGCAGGTTCTGGCTTTAGCTTTGACACATTATCCACAGACTCAGTTTTCTCCCCCTTCTTGGCATCATCTTTTTCGAAGATAGGTGCAGAGGAAGTGCCAGACTTCTTTGTAAGGAATTCTTTGATGCCTTTGAGGTCTGCCTGAGTTTCGTAATATCTTTCATCAACCAAATCTTTGAGCATTTTCACACGGATTTCATGGAGGTGATCAGCAAGTTTGCGTTGTTGTTCAAACAAAAGATATACTTGTTTGACTATATCAGCGGTTTGAAGAGCAGAGGGTTGAGCAGAGCTTTGAGACTTTGAAGCTTCTAACATCTGTTGCAGCATATTTTTGATATCTGCCACTGAAGTTTCTATTTTAGTAACTCTCTCCTTCAAAACTTTATATTTTGGATCATCACCTAACTTAATAAGATCATCTGAACTCCTACCAGAAGTGGTAGTTATATCTATGTTATCATAAATAGAGGTTTCAACCCTTGTTTCAAACATAGATGCCCCTTTTTCTTGGTACTGAGGACTTCTTTCTACGACAGAGGTTTCCTTAGTAATTCCAACAGTGGTTTTAACACCAACAGCGGATACCATGGTAGCCTCAGTAGAAATTGACTTCAAGGGAGACTTACTTATGTAACCACTGTCCAGATGTAAATCAGTGGATTCAACATCTGTAGTAGCTGCTCCACTTGAACTACCAACAAGAATTTCATGAAATTCTAGTGGTGTAACCTCCTCAACTATTTGTGGGTTAGTCAATGAAATTTTATCAGACACAGCCATTGTAGAGGATATATGCTCAGTAATGTGTTGATGAGAGAGGTTGTTTTATGTCTGACTTCCAATGACCTCAAACAGATACTTCAGGGTTGATTTAATTTGAGATGTGGGAAGTGGTGTGGAAGAAGGATTTGCCCTGGGAGAAGGACAATTCAGCATACTCTCAAGTGAGGGTAATGTTTCAAGTTGTGGTGTCCCTGTGCTTACAGCGTGTTCCTTTTGTGAGGAATCATGAGGAGTTGTAGTTTTGGGTGAAGATCTTTCCAGCTGTTGTGAGGAATTAGCAATAGTGGTTCCTTGTGACTTTTGTGTTGTCACTGGGTTAACTTTTGGGATCTCATCTTCCAGAAGACCCTTGTTATTGAGTTTGGTGGGCTTGGTGGATTTCTTTTTGGTCTTTTTGGTGGTTTTTGGTGGGGGTTGCACAACAGTGGTTGTGCTGTTGTGGTCACCAAGAGCAGTGGGCTCAGTAGCAGGTGGTTGAGTTTGGGCAGTTTGTTCTGATAAATCTTCCTCTACCACCTCTACTTGGGTTTTTAAAACTTTATCTTAACTAGATATGCGTGTAAAAGTTTCATGACCCATAGCTCCTGCCTTGCTAATTGGGCCAATTTTAGAATCATCTCCAGGTAATTGATTTTGAATATATATGCTTAAAAACATGGGATGTATCAGAAAAGCTTTTTCTTTTGCAATATTATACTAGTTATTAACAATGTCATTGAACAAGACTTAGGAAAAATTAAAATCTGAATCAGTCAAAATAGCATATCCCAAATATTGCATGTTCAATGGTATTTCATTAAAACCGGTCGTTTTTGCTGAGAGACATGTCAAAATAGTATGAAAGAAAAATCTCATCTCAGCAGGGAAATTCGGTTTGTATATGGTCATACCTTTGAATTTATCAGCATACCCTCTTCTAGTAAACTCTGCTTGGATCTCACTCAGAGGAAATGTCATAGGATATGTCATGTCATTCAATTTAAAAACCTATGAGATCGATTGTGGAGTGATTTGCATCAAGGTTTTGCCCACTCTTGAGATTATTACATAAGGTACTCCCTCTGTTGAGTGAACCTCAACATTTGCCCAAATTGTCACAGTGATCCTTCATAAATTGGGGTTTTTGCCGTCATCATCTCCTTGAATTTTGATTCCTTTAATAACCAAATCATTGTGTGATATCTCGTATTTGACTCGGTTTCTTCTAAGATAGCAGTGTACTTATGAGGAGTTTTGATGATCAACGTGAATGTCGATGATACGGGTTTAGATTTAGCTTTTGATTTTGCCTTGGATTTTGTTTTAGGAGCCATGATTTTGAGTGAAAAACTGTTTTGAGACTTTTAAAATCGACACAGTTTGGTGAACCCTATGTTCTTGATAAAACAAGGTTTTTATAGGGTTTATGAAAAAGTGATGATGACGTGGCATCTGATGCAACAACTGTCGAATAGCATCTGCCCACGTGTAACCTCTGTTCTGTAAATGGAAGACTGTTGTTTGGCTAACCACTGTTGGAGAATATGATCAATGGATAGGAATAGTGGTTGCGACTAGCAGAGGATACACTTTTTGACAGTGGTATATTTTCTAAACAAACAGTGTTTTTGTGCTATCAGTGCTTTGAACAGACTTTGAGGATTTATTAAAAAATTCAATTTTAAACTATTTTTATGGATGGATTTTGATTTTCGGAAAATTTATTTTTGCTATTTCCACGTGAAATACAAGAAAACTTGTTTTAATCCATGATTAGCATTCCAGATCTAGAGATCAAGTTTTAAGAACAGATGATTCCAATTTTTGGGTTTATATATCTCCCAACTGATCATTAGACTGAACATGTTATAAAGAAATCAAACCCTTTTTATAGCAATCCCTCATGAAGGATGTCTGATGTCATCAGTGTTTTGATCATCAACTATTGAAATCAGCAGAGGATGAGTTTTAACAATTGTTTTTGTGACACCCCGTGTTTTCTGATATCCGTACTGTAATTTTCAAACATGTTATGAAGTGGTGCAATAATAATTTACTTTATGTGTGATAAAGTCTAAATAAAAGTTATAAAAGCCCTAATGTGCAATGGAATTTGCAAATGATGAGATTTAAAGAATCACCGTAATTTGAAGTGATGACGTACCCGTAATGACTGTTGGTGATGACCCGGTTAGTGTTTAGAAGTCTATGAATATTTTTAATATGTTAAAATAAGCCGGAATTATAAGTCATTGGGGGAAATTTAGAAGAAAAACGCATACGCCTTAATTGGTGGTTTCTGTCTAAATTATCCGGAAATTTGCTTGTGCGACAGACTTTTAGCAGTCCTAAGCAAACCCAGACACCACTAAACATCCGGTGTTATTCTAATTAGTATAATTTTGATGGAATTAATAAATAAATATTATTCCATAATTAATAAGTTCAATCAAGCGAATTTGGGGCTCCAAACTTTTATAAAAGTTACTAGACTTTTATAAAATGTATAAGAATATTATTTATAAAAAAATAAATAAAATAACCTCCCATGTATAAAAATTCAGCCATGGGGGCCCACACCTCCTAAAATCTCTACAAAATCCTCTAAAATCCCTCAAAAATCATTAAAACCTCTTACACACTTAACCCAAAACCACACCCTTTCTCCTAATCATTTCCTTCCCTTCCCAAGACACCCTCTCTCCTCTCTCCTGCCTCTTTAAAACCGTCCCCAACCCTCCTCCCCTACCCCTCACTTGTTTCAACTTCATCTTCTATCAAAACCCCTCACTTACACCTCCATTTACACACACTTGAAGATCTTGAGCAATCCCTTGAAGGTTTCAAGCACCCATGGAAGATCAACAAGGAGAAATCAGATCCAAGGAGCCCTCATACTCTTATAAAACCCTACTTCATTCATCTAAGGTAATCCATCTCTCAAAACCCTAAGATTTGAGATTGTAGTTTGTTTAAAAGTGAAGTTGTTCACCAAACAAGAAGGATTTCTTAATGAATAAATCAAATTAGTAAGTTTAGGGTTTTAATAAGAAATTTTGAAGGTTATGATGTGTGTAAATGATTCTTGATTGAAAGATGTGTGAATGGTAGCGTTTATGACTTAGAATGATGCTTAAAATGGTGATAAAAGTGACATGCAAAGTGATAAATTAGGGGTTTTTATAATCTGAGTTTCATGCTATATTTGAAGTGATTTATGGTCTAAAAATGTTTGATAATAAGTTTGGATGAAAAACCCTAAGTTAGAAGGGTGTATAATGCTTGATTTAAGTGGAAAGTGCAAGATTAATGTAGGATTATGACATGCATGAAGAGAATAATGGTGAACTGAAATTATGGTGATATTTTGTATATGATATACAGGTCATAACTAATTTTTATGATAACCATGAGTTGGAAGCTTACAATGTAGTAAATCATGCTTAAAATGGTGTAAAAAGGCGATAATAACCATGGTAATGAGTAATTTATTTAGATCTGAAAGTATGGTGGTAAAAACATATTATTTTATCTATAATAATCAGATTATAAGTTTGGAATATGATCAAGATGATTTGGATTGCTTATGTGGTCATTATAGGCTTAAAAAGGCGTAAAAATGTCAATTTTGGGTATGATAGAAGCATGCAGTATAAATCTGATTTATAACAGAAAATTTAGGCATATAAAATTGTGATATCTGTGGCAATCCGAGCATATAACAATGACAAACAAGTTATCAATGAATGGAAATTTTATGTTTTATATATGAATTTGTTTACTTACTATGACAATTGCACACATTCAACTATTGCACAATTTCGAACTCTTGAATCGCTTCTATGAGCAAAAGTGGTGAACCGATACGCAAACGAAACCAATTTAACGCAACGTATGTTCCGGAATAATGTCACAAGCTAAACATACCTTAAATAACCTTTGCATAACTTAGAAATAAGTTTTGGAGGGTTTGGTATGTCAAAAACAAGTTTATTCGATCACAGGGACTAATTACGACAAACTAAGAAAGTCTGCCGATTCTCGTAGCGACGTACGCTCTGGCACAAGAACACAAGCCTATAATATCTTAGATATCCTTTACATAGCTTAGAAATAAGCTTTGAAGGCTTCGGTATGGTAAAATCACACTTTTGTAACTTCAGGGACTATTTTGCAAATTTCGCAAAACAATGCCTTTTTCACGTATATCGCTATACGGCTCGTGTACGGACATTCAAAAATTTTTTTAGTCATTAAAATATTGTATTTTACTAATTGGAATGCGAAAAATCCATTCGCTACGCATTTACGGTCACGCACGCGTTCGTTACGATTTCATCGTAATTAGCCGAAAACCGCGACTGTACGACCAAACGAACCGACCTCTGGAACATTTTTCAAGTTCCCTATACTTTAACGTCCTTATGGAGCTTTGAAATGAGGTTAACGGGTGTAAAAGTGCCAAAACACGACAAATACAAGTTCAGGGACCTGTTAGCCATTTTTGAAAGTTTCTAATTTTTGGGAGGCCTCACGTGGTGCGCCAGCACCAACTAGACATGTCACGTGGCGCGAGGGTTACCAGTTTTCAGCTGAAACTGGACAGCTTCTTGTTAACTCCCTTGTTGACTCCCCTTTCGAACTTGCCACCCAAATCTCTGCTTTTGACACATAAGTGGACACTAACCTATTTCAAAGATGATTCATAAACACTTGGCATGACCCTATTAATCCAAACTTTCTATAAATACCCATGTTCATCACACTTATGAACTTTTTGATCACTTTCTTGCAACACCCTGCTCTAAATCCGAATTTAGCAACCATCTTGGAGTTTCCTCTGGTGTTCTTGATCAATCTTTAGTGTTTGTAAGTGATCTCCGTCATGCTTGTTTCAATTCTTATGGTTAAGTCACAAAATTTGACTTTTATTTGACTTCCAGAATTGATCATGAATTGATCAGTTTAAAATCCAATTGAAATTTGCTTTATGAGGGTAATCAAGGTGGTTATGTCCACAAAAATCATGCCTACTGATTCTCATGGCTTCTAGCTATTTTGACAAGTTAAAGTTTCGGTCAAAATGCGATTTTTGCGCATTTTGCATTGGATCTAAATTCGGGTGTCAAAACAGGTAATTTTGATGCCAAAACTATTTTATAAACTTATTTAGACATGTCAAAACATGTCTAAATCGCCACTCTCATTGTAGTGCTTATTTTGAATAGAAAAGTTGAACGGTGTGACCACCGCTTTAACTTTTGAATCTGACCCGTTTGGTGGACCTTCAGACCCAACCAAATACATAATTGTGACCATAAATATATAGGGAATAACCCTCTGAGGTTATACCTTATGGTCATGATGTTTGGATTGTGTTATGATGATTGATTGTAATATTACTTAAAAACGACCAAAATGCCCTTTTCGCAAACAAATCAACGTTAAGCATATGTAACACAAGAGACATATAATCTGATCAAAAACATTTTTAAACATTTTTAAGCATTTAAAACTTATGGTGACACATATCTAACCATCCGAATGCGTTGTTACGCAAATGAGGCTTGAAAGTGGCTTAAACTACCTTAACGGGTCATAACGGGTCAAAAGCACTTAAAAATCTTTCCAACTCAGAATGTAAGCTTATTAACCATATTATATGAGTTCCGACACTCACTTGGTTTATAAGATCTCATTCCATCCGAATCTTCCGATTTCAAGCCCCGACATTTACACTATTATTCATTTTTAGGAGACGTGTAATTCTCGGATCTTTGAGCTTCGATTTTCTTATTGATCCAAGAGTTAATTTGCTATCACATTTGAGTACATAGTTCCCCTATTTTATGTTTTACAATTGTTTTGGGGTGATTCATATGTGCTAAATGTTTTCAAGTTTTCAAATGCAAATACTATGGTTTATATAAACAAAACGATTTCAATAATGTGAATGAACTTGTTGGTGCGATGTATTTATAACAAGAATGGCATTCATTAACAATGGCCAAGCCGAAAAGTAGTAAGTTAAGGCGCCTAGGACTGACAATCCCGTTACCAAATTTCCTGGGGTTTGTGGGGAAATTTGGGAAGCGACTGAAACTGTATGTAACAAACCCTTTGGTGGTTTGTTATACGATTAAGGGACACCGGGTGGTCTCGAACAAGTCAACAAAGGTTTGAATGTACTCACGAAATGACCAAAAGTTTTCACAATTAAAACAAGGAACGATGAACGATGAACGATGAACGATGAACGATGAACAATGAACGATGAACGAATGAACAATGGTTTATAACAAGGAACAATGAACAATTGATTTATGACAATTGGTTTATGATAAGTGATTTAGATAACGGAACGGGTGTAATGTAATAAAAGCATGGTGGATACGCCGCTGGTACTTCCTATATATAAGTGCTTTTATCACATTACATACGTGTCATTATTTACATTACTTGGACAAATGATATCAAACAATGATACACAACGATTTTCGATTAAAGATATAAACCATACGAGTTATTTCAAGACGATTTACAACTTGGATTTACGAACAAATGTTTTCGAGTCAAGGTTCATGGCTACGAGATTTTATAAACTTTTACCCTTTTGTTTTAGACGAATAGTTGTTGCAATATCAAATGCTTTCAAAACAAGGTTTTCACTTACAACTCTAGTAGTCAGATTATATTGCAATATATACAAAGCCATGAACTTGACACACTCACAAAACCCATGTACTCGCAGGCATATTTTTGGTGACTCGTTTTCACATATGTTTCAGGGACAATGCTTGATGATACTGATACATGGTCATATAGGATTTGGACGGGCCTTAGCGACTACAAAACAAGAAAGACAATAATTATGCATGTTTTGTTTGTTTGGTTGTTTTAAAACGTTTCTAGACAATTATGGCAATATAACATATGTTTAATATCTAATTAAAACAAAACTTCAAATACCATGTGTTGTTGAAACGATCTGTTAACGTGACTCCCCAAGTGTTTCCGCCGCGTGTTGTTTTACGCGATTTGGGGTGTTACATGTTGGTATCAGAGCACTGGTTATATGGAATTAGGTGATTAGTAATGCTTTGACCTAGACTATTACCTTCCTAGGACCCTAACGCAAGTTTACATGCGTTTAGATTTAAAATACAACACGATCACCTATCCTTAGGTGATTACCAAAACAATTACACAAAGATTTCAAATCTGTTTTCGAAAATCAATCATCTATCCTTAGATGATTTGTTTTGGCGTAAGCCTTTAAGTTTTCAAAATCTTGTCAAAGTTTGGGTTTTAATAATGTGAACACGTGCCATCTGGAAGGGTGGGTGCCTGTACCCTGAGTTTTCTGTCTAAGGCTATAGTGTTCGTACAAATCCACTTAATCAGACCAGTCACTCTTACCTGGGAACTCTTGGGGTGAGTGTCCACTTATAGGCTAAAGCATGTCTTCCCGATACATTATTAGACCCATTTACTTTGATTAGTCAACATGTGTCATTTGTCTGCTTTGTGAATCAAACGAATGACCACCATCCTTGTTTCGTCGATATTTTCAATACCTCTCATGATTTATTTCAATGTCAATCTCACATATCTTTCATCATGTTTTCTCTTCTAGAATGCCTCCTAGACGCGATCAAACTCAAGATGCTGCAATGGCAGCACTCATCGCTCAACAAATTGCTGCCGTACTCCCAAACCTAGTAACTCAAATGAATCAAGTGAACAACAATAACAAAAATAATAACAACAATGCTCCGTGTAGCTACAAACAATTCTGTTTGGCTAAACCACTTCAGTTCACTAGGTCTGAGGGAGCTACGGGACTTCTTCAATGGTTTGGGAGTCTCGAAAGCACATTCCGTTTTGTTCAATAACTCAAATGAATCAAGTGAACAACAATAACAACAATAATAACAACAATGCTCCGTGTAGCTACAAACAATTCTGTTCGGCTAAACCACTTCAGTTCACTAGGTCTGAGGGAGCTACGGGACTTCTTCAATGGTTTGGGAGTCTCGAAAGCACATTCCGTTTTGTTCAATGTCCAAATGACAGAAAAGTCGAGTTTGCATCTAGTGTGTTCAAGAAAAGAGCCTTGACATGGTTGAATGGTATTATGAGGGATAGGGGTGCCGATGTGGCGATGGCACAAACCTGGGAGGAACTTCGAGCTTTGATGATGAAGGAATTCTGTCCTCGCCACGAGCAGAGGGCGCTTGAAAACGAATTGCATGATCTCAAGCAAGACATTGGTGAGAGTCGTTCTTATACCGACCGATACGAGGAGTTGAGCTTACTTTGTCCTACGATGGTAACGCCTTTGGATAAGGCAATCGAGAAGTATATCGATGGTTTACCCGATCCCGTGCAAGATATCGTCACTGGTAGCAACCCTACCACCGTTCGACAAGCTATTGAGTTAGCTGCAACTCTAACTGACTCCCAAGTCAGGAAAGGTAAGCTTCATCGCAAGGGCGATAAGAAATCCTCTGCTAAGTCAACCCAAGAGAAACCAAAGGGAAACAAAGCCGAGCCTTCCAAACGATCAAAGAAGCGTAAGGCTTCTCAAAACTTTGTTGTTACTACTCAACCTACTCAACCTGTTCCAACTGCTCCGCAAAACCAACCAGCTCAGCCCCTGGCAGAGAAACCATATGCAGGAACTGAACCGCTTTGCAACCGATGTAATAGTCACCATCAATTTCATATACCATGTCATCAGTGTACTACCTGTGGAAAACTTGGTCACCTAGCGAATATTTGTGGCTTTAACCCAAACCCAGCTGCACAGAACCCAGTTCAACCACAAGCAAATCCTGCTCGACCTCACTTTCCACCTGGTTCATGTTACAATTGTGGTGAAATGGGTCACTACAGGAACAACTGTCCGAGGATAGCAAATGCCAATCCAGCTCGTGGACAAGCTTTTAACATGAATGCCAACGAGGCTCGTGCTGAATGAAGTTGTTAACGGTACGTTCCTTCTCAACAATCATCCTGCTTCTGTTCTTTTTCATTCGGGTGCCGATAGAAGGTTTGTGTCGTTAACTTTTGAGCCCTTGCTTTTGATGCCTAGAACTAAACTAGGAAGACCCTTGTCTGTCGAAATAGCCAATGGTGAACCCCTCATACTTGATTCCATTATTCGTAACTGCAAATTGAACCTCAATAACCATCTTTTCCCTATCGACCTTACACCTATGAAACTTGGAAGTTTCGACATCATTATTAGGATGGATTGGTTAACCAAACATCATGCCGAAGTTATTTGTTTTGACAAGATTGTTCAAGTACCTCTTCTGTCTGGTGAAATTCTAGAAGTTCGTGGAGAGAAACTCGTTAGTAGCCTTAAACTCATGACGTGTACCCAAGCTCAGAAATACTTGCGAAATAATTATGTCGCCTTCTTGGCACATATTGTGGAGCAGACAGGCAAGAGCAAGAATATTCGAGACATTCCTGTTATTCGAGATTACCCTGAGGTGTTTCTCGAAGATCTACCTGGTTTACCTCAAGTACGACAAGTCGAGTTTCATATCGACCTTGTACCAAGTGCCAACCCAATAGCCAAATCTCCTTATCGTCTTGCACCTTCTGAGATGCCGGAGTTATCGAAACAACTACAAGAGTTATCAGACAAAGGTTTCATTCGTCCGAGTTATTCTCCTTGGGGTGCTCCTGTCTTATTTGTGAAAAAGAAAAATGGATCCTTCCGGATGTGTATCGATTATCGTGAGCTCAACAAACTCACGATCAAGAATCGATATCCCCTACCTCACATTGATGATCTGTTTGATCAATTACAAGGTGCCACATGTTTTTCGAAGATCGATCTGCGTTCTGGGTATCATCAACTTCGTGTACTCGAGGAAGATATTCCCTAGACTGCTTTTCGCTCAAGATACGGCCACTATGAGTTCACTGTTATGCCTTTTGGCTTGATAAATACTCCAGCTGTATTCATGGACTTAATGAATCAGGTTTGTAAACCTTATTTAGACAAGTTCATCATTGTATTTATCGACGACATTTTGATTTATTCCAAGTCTCGAGCCGAGCATGAACAACATCTCCAATTAACAATGGAACTTCTGAAGAAAGAACAACTTTACGCCAAATTCTCCAAATGCGAGTTCTGGTTGAAAGAAGTTCAATTTTTGGGACACGTTGTAAATGAACAAGGTATTCATGTGGATCCTTCCAAAATCGCTGTGATTAAGGATTGGAAAACACCCACTACTCCACAGAAGTTCGTTCATTTCTTGGTCTTGTTGGTTACTATCGACGATTTATTTAGAATTTCTCAAAGATCGCGGTTCCCCTCACTGCGTTAACTCAAAAGAATAAACCTTTTGAGTGGGGACCAAAACAAGAGGAAACTTTCCAAACCTTAAAACAGAAACTCTGTGATGCTCCTATTCTGTCCTTACCCGATAGCAATGATGATTTTGTGGTTTATTGTGACGCGTCGAATCTAGGCCTTGGTTGTGTCCTGATGCAACGGGATAAGGTCATCGCCTACACGTTAAGACAATTGAAAACCCATGAGAAGAATTACACAACCCATGATCTTGAGTTAGGAGCTGTTGTCTTTGCTCTCAAAATCTGGAGACACTATCTTTATGGCACGAAGTGTGTGGTCTTCACAGACCACAAAAGTCTCCAACATATTTTCAATCAAAAAGAGCTTAACATAAGACAACGACGATGAGTCGAACTTCTAAACGATTACGACTGCGAAATTCGCTACCATCCGGGTAAGGCGAATGTTGTGGCTGATGCGCTTAGTCGCAAAGAACGTGTCAAGCTTCATTGTGTTCGAGTTCAATCCGATATTCAAACACGTATTCTTGAAGCCCAACGCACTTGTGTAACACAAGGTTTGTTGAAAGACGAATTACCTCACCAACTCGAACTTCAACTCGAAACGAAAGACGATGGATTGCTATACTATACGAGCCATTTATGGGTCCCGAATCAACACAATCTCCGTACTCTATTGATGGACGAAGCACACAAGTCTAGTTACTTGATTCATCCTGGTGCTACAAAAATGTATAAGGATCTTCGTACCCAATATTGGTGGCCGGGTATGAAGAATGACATTGCCTTGTATGTATCAAAATGCCTTACTTGTCTCAAAGTTAAGGCCGAACATCAATGTCTGTCTGGTTTGCTTGAACAACCGGAAATACCGGTATGGAAGTGGGAGAACATTGCGATGGATCTCATCACTAAGTTACCACGTACATCTAGAGGTCATGATGCAATTTGGGTGATCATTGACCTTCTAACAAAGTCAGCACACTTCATAGCGATTTGTGAAGATTATCCGGCTGACAAACTTGCCAAGATCTATGTTGATGAGATTGTGACTCGTCATGGTGTTCCTTTGAATATCATATCTGACCGAGACGCTCGGTTCTCATCTCATTTCTGGAAGACTATGCAATCAGCAATGGGAACCAAACTCAATCGGAGTACTGCTTATCATCCTCAAACGGATGGACAATCTAAGAGGATGATTCAAACTCTGGAGGATATGCTTAGAGCTTGCGTGATCTATTTTGGTGGTAGTTGTGTCACACCCCGACCCGCAACAGAAAAGGTGATCGGGGCATGATTGGGTTATCATCAAAGCTCAAGACATTTATTATAACGTTTCATATTTATTATTACAATTTAAAGGGAAACATACAATCATAATTACATCATGTCCTACACATCATTCTAGACTTCATTATTTTCTTCTAAGGCATTTCCTATGTTTTCCTTGCTTCATCCTGTTCACCTGTATCATGTGTAGAAATGGTTTTTTGGATCAACAAAAAGTTGGCGAGTGAATCCTATGAAAAACATTTGAACAAGTTTATTGAATTGATTATAAAATAAAGTGCACAACCACATATGAGTAAATATAGATGTAAACTTATTCACAGATCATTTAATATTAAATAATGCACACACATACAATAATAGATTGTTTTGAGGCACGCGTTGCTCAACTCGTCTCCCACGAGGAACTGATGGGCTAAATGAATGAGTTCTGAGGCACGCGTTGTTCTACGAACTGATGGGCCTAATGAATGATTTGCATACAACTTGACAATATGAAATACATAACTACAAACAATATATACATTCTAAGTTTAGATCACAATATGGTATGGCACAAGTTTAAATATACGAGTTTTTGTGACACATGACACACCCCAAAACGTGTAATTAAAAAGGGGAGTTGTAAGATTCACTCACTTTGGGTGCGTTCGGTTGATGATGTTGAATGCGCACGAAGTTGGATTTAACCACGAGTGAAACTAACCTAGATAATAACATAATGGTTCGGTAAATAAGCGGATTTTTGTTAATCAATTTTAGTAGGATTATTGGATATATTCTTGTGAGTTTAGGGCTATTTTCTAACCTTAAAAATGTTATTTTAAGTACTTTTAATTGATTTTTAAATAAATAAAAAAATAAAAATAATAAAAAAATGTTGACTTTTTACCGTTGACTTGTTGACTGGTTTTATTGTGTAATTGTGTGCGCCGGGTGAGGCTCGAACCCGAGACCTCCCGTTCGCGTGCACGCAGCTCTACCAATTGAGCTACGTGTCTAACCCGAAATATTTCTGTTTTTAATTATATTTATATACTAATTGATTTAATCCGAAAATCATTTATTTTAAAAACGATTTTAATGTCTCGCTCGGTGCTCTGCACAGGTCTCGAACCCGGGACCTGTGGGTTAGTTTGGCACACAGTCCACCGCTGGACTGTGTGTCTAACTTGGTAAATAATCTGGTTTTTATTATACTTATATACAAACTAGATAAATTCATTTCTGCCTTATATAAAAAGTTTGATAATTGCCAGAATCGGTGCGGTAGTCTGGACTCGAACCCGCGACGTATGATTTCAACGCGCACACAGTCCACCACTGGACTGTGTGTCTATCTTGGTTATTATTCCGGTTTTCATTAAACTTAAAATCTATTTGCGAGTGAATCCGGTTCAGTTTTAAAAAGGAACATTTTTATTAAGGCGAGTGTGCGTGTGACAAGAATCGAACTCGGGACGTATGCGTGTTTATTTGCACACAGTCCACCGCTGGACTGTGTGTCTAACCCGAGATATAACTTGATTTAAATTATATATATATATATTACTGAAAACTTCATCTTCTTCGTTAAGCTTAATCCAGAACCAATGTCCGACTGGTTCGACGATTTAATCAAGTTCTTTAGTGTGTTGTGATTAATTACATATGAGATTAATAAAAAGAATGAAAGAGATTAGGTATAAGATATACCGACAGAGATCCCCTGTTTCGCCGGCGAGTTTCCGATTACAGCAGGTTATTCCGGCGACGTGTATCTTGCGGCAGAGTGTCTTAAGGAAGCTTGAGGTGAGTGTGGGTGGCTTCGGTATGAGCTCTAGGTGTTCTGTTTTTAGAGTAAGGCACAGAGGTGAAGGGGTTCGGTTTTCCGGCGAGTTGCAGAAAGTTTCCGGCGGGTGAAATTACGTCGAGAATGGGTGTGATTATGAGCGAAAAGGCTATCAGAGGTCAGAGGGTGCATTTATAGGAAAGAATCGAGATGCATGTGGTCTGATTTCAGTCTTGATTCGTCGGTCAATAATTTTTCCGGCGGTTATGACCAAAGTCGCGGACTGGACATCGGTTATAACCGATGTTGTGGTTAATGCTTCGGTTAAATCAGAAGAAACCGTCCAATCTCGGCGAAATCGTCGGGATTTCCGACGACTGCGATTGGGCGCGTCATTTTGAATTCGAGATTTATGTTATGTATTAATTGTTTCAATATGAACACAAACAACATAAGTGGCGGAGTGGTTGAGCGTGTGGGAGTTAAGACTTGGCTTATAACTGGTTGACCCGGGTTCGAAACCCGGCTTCAGCCTTTTATTTTTATCTCATTATTTTTAATACTTTTTCAAATGTAACTTTTATATTCTAATATACTTATTAATTATGTATTGTTTAAAATCAATTTGGGCATTAAATACGCAACGAAATTTTTAACTGATTGTTCAGTTAATAAACGGAGCGGGTTTGGTAAATCCGGTTTTTGACGGATGTTACAGTATCCCCTACTTTTTAGAAATTTCGTCCCGAAATTTAAGTAGTGGCATATTTGTCTAAAAAGGATGGTGTTTAATTTGACAGTTACATACTTAGAAAAAGAGTAAGAGTTTAAATTTTTGTTTGAGGCGGTAACGTTCCTTGTAAGGGTTGAGTACCCTGCTACAGGAATCGCTTTTTGTTGCCTACGGTAAAAATATTGATAAGCGGAGTTGATTCACTAAGTATGATTTCATGCGCAAGAGTTTTGATATGTTTGGAAAGATAAGGTTATATCCTAAAACAAAACTTCTAATACTATAACCTACATGGAACTTCTCATAACCGCCTGACAATGCCTCTGATCCTTTGGCAAGAATACTTATATATAGGAAGTACCAGCGGCGTATCCACCATATTCTTGTCAAATTTTCATTGGTTTTATCAGTAAGTTATGATTGGTTCTATGATATGACTCTAGAACATAAATAAACACCATAACCAATGTCTGAGTCCTAATTCTGATAGTATACATGTTTGATTGGTGACATAATCCCATTTCTTTAAATGATGAGATAATATAAATGCTAGATCAGTGAGTATGAAACGAACTTCAACCAAGAATTTATTAATCCTACATGGACTTCTCATAACCGCCTGACAATGCCTCTGATCCTTTAGCAAGAATACTTATATATAGGAAGTACCAGCGGCGGATCCACCATATTCTTGTCAAATTTTCATTGGTTTTATCAGTAAGTTATGATTGGTTCTATGATGTGACTCTAGAACATAAATAAACACAACAACCAATATCTGAGTCCAAATTCTGATAGCATACATGTTTGTATGGTGACAGTTCCTCTCTCGTTTGTTATGATGGAGAGGTTAGTATATGTAGAAATAGAACACAATCCAATTTCTTTAAATGATGTGATGATATGAATGTTAAATCAGTGAATGTAACACAAATTTCAACCAAGATAATACTAATTCCTACATGGAACTTCTCATAACCGCCTGATAATGCCTCTGATCCTTTGGCAAGAATACTTATATATAGGAATACCAGCAGCGTATCCACCATATTCTCGTCAAATTTTCATTGGTTTTATCAGTAAGTGATGATTAGTCCTATGTGACTCTAAAACATAAACAAACACAACAACCAAAGCTTGAGTCTTAATTCTGATAGTATACATGTTTGAATGATGACATTACCTCTCTCGTTTGTTATGTTGGAGAGGTTAGTCTATGTAGAAATGGAACACAATCCAATTTCTTTAAATAATGAGATGATATGAATGCTAAATCAGTGAGTATAACACAAACTTCAACCAAAACAATACTAAATCCTACATGGAACTTCTCATAACCGCCTGATAATGCCTCTGATCCTTTGACAAGAATACTTATATATAGGAAGTACCAGCGGCGTATCCACCATATTCTTGTCAAATTTTCATTGGTTTTATCCGCAAGTTATGATTAGTTCTATGTGACTCTAAAACAAACACAACAACCAAAACTTGAGTCTTAATTCTGATAGTATACATGTTTGAATGATGACAATACCTCTCTCGTTTATTATGATGGAGAGGTTAGTCTATGTGGAAATGGAACACAATCCAATTTCTTTAAATGATGAGATGCTATAAATGCTAAATCAGTGAGTACAAAACAAACTTCAATCAAGACAATACTAAATTCTACATGGAACTTCTCATACCCGCCAGATAATGCCTCTGATCCTTTGGCAAGAATACTTATATATAGGAAGTACCAGCGGCGTATCCACCATATTCTTGTCAAATTTTCATTGGCTTTATCCGTAAGTTATGATTGGTTCTATGTGACTCTAAAACATAAACAAAAACAATCAACCAAAGCTTGAGATAACATAAAGAAAAACATAAAAACTAAGCGTTTGGAGTTAAATCTTGATTGTTGGTGAAGGGGACCAGTTGGGTGGTTTCGTTTGGGCCGTCATTATCTTCAACAGGATTGGCGTTAATGTTGAAAACTCTTCCTCTTGCTGGTGGCCTAACGATTAGGTTTCCTTGATTTGCTTGGTTAACTGGGTTTGCTTGAGCTTGGGTGTTTATGATGTTAACCAATCGAGGGCACGTGTTTCTAAAGTGGGTAGGGTCGCCACAATTGAAACAAGTTCGAACATATGGGAACATGGGGTATTGGGGTTGTTGATAGGTTTGGGTCATGTTTTGAGTAGGGGGAGAGATTTGGTTTTGAGAGGTTCGGCAAACCTTGCTCAAATGACCATCGCGTCCACAATTCGCACATAGTCGGCAATGTAAGGTAGATGGATGGTGATAAAAACAGGTGTTACATCGAGGGTGAGGTCCAAGGTATGGTTTCTTATTTGGGTAAGTTGAGTTGGGTGCTACTTGAGTGATTGGGATAGCTTGGATGGGTATGGCTTGTGAAATTGGTTGATTACGTTGGGTGACAGCGAAAAGTTGCCCATCTCGTTTTCTCTTAAAAATGGGTTGAGAAGGGGATTCGGTTTGGGTGGAGTTTGAAGTTTCAGTTGATGCTTTATCCTTCTTCTTCTCCTCCTTGAAGTCTTTATTCCGGATGCGGTTCTCGGTGAGCTCTGTAGCTAACTCCATTGCGGCTTCCAAGGTTACAGGTGTGGTACTTATTACAGAGTCTTGAATTTTTTACGGAAGACCTCGAATGTAGTGCTCGATCAAACAGTAGAGAGGAGTGAACAAGTTGGGAACCATTTGATTTAACTCGAGGAATCTTTTGTTGTATGTGGTGTGGTCTCCTTCCTTTTGCTTCAACGAATAAAACTCATCTTCTAATTTCTTGATTTCACTCCTTGGGCAAAACCGTCTTGTCATGATTTCCTTCAACTCTTCCCAAGTCAAAGTCATAGCGTCTTCAACACCTCGTTTGGCCTTCTCTGTATTCCACCAAGTAAGTGCTATTCCAAATAAACGACCAGTAGCATATCGGACTTTGCGATCATCGGGGCAATCGCAATTTAGAAAAGTGTTCTCCATTTCTTCAAACCAATGGAGGAGAGCGGTGACACCTTCAGTCCCTTCGTATTTTGGAGGGTCGCAGGATTTGAAATGCTTGTAGGTGCATTTAGTGGTATTTGGGGAGGGTTGATAACATTTTGATCTTCTTGGTTGACAGGATTAGCGGTAAGGGCTTGTTGGATTTGAACTACAATGTTGGGTATTACGACAGCCATTTGTTGAGCGATTAGGGCAGGCATGCGCTCGCGGGCTTTTCCTGCTCTCATCTTCCTACGAGCGAGGCTAGAAGACATCTACAAGGAATACATATCAAGAGTATGAGTTGGATGTTTTTGGGATCATGGGTCGTATTTAGGAATGAACATTCATAAAATAAATATAACATAATAAATCTACTACATCCATAGGATGTCTTGGGCTTTGCTCGTAATTGGGCATTGCATGCCGCCATACTTCACCTTCGTAATCATGTGGGCCCCCATGAATACCAGGTTTTTCATATGGTTCGCATGTGTTAGCCTGGTTACGTACACTAAAACCCGGAGAAAATCAAGAAATATGTAACGTATGATATTCGGAATGTGTCCAGGTGTGGACACGGTGACACCTCAAAGTGGGGTTAGTTCGAACGACGTTTGGTGTGGCATGCTTTGGCCTAATAGGTCCTTTGTACTCTCATCGTTAGTCCCCAGGTAGGCAAACTGGTCCGTTATATTGGATTTATACGAATGCCAACCTAGACAGGACGTTCCGACTACCGGTACTGGTACCCTTACAGTTACTACATGCCCGTCGCAGAACTCAATTTGATGAGATTTGAAAAATGAAAAAATGCAACAAAATCTTGAAGGGAAGTATGAAGATGATTTGAATATGCGAGCATTGAAATATGTATGATGAATGTGTATGTAATCATGTATGTCTGACTGTAAGTATAATTCACTATGTATCACAAAATGTAATATTGGAAATGTTTGCATGCGTTTGTGTATGTAATAAATATGAAACAAATAAATATCATAAGTTTGCATGTAACCACATAAACAATTAAAATCTAGTCAACTATAGTATAGGCTCTGAGGGTCTAATAACCTATCCTATATCCCTATAGTCATAGCTCTGATACCAATCTGTCACACCCCGACCCACAGCGGAAAAGGTGATCGGGGCATGATTGGGTTATCATCAAAGCTCATGATATTTATTAAAACGTTTCATATTTATTATTACAATTTAAAGGGAAACATACAATCATAATTACATCATGTCCTACACATCATTCTAGACTTCATTATTTTCTTCTAAGGCATTTCCTATGTTTTCCTTGCTTCATCCTGTTCACCTGTATCATGTGTAGAAATGGTTTTTTGGATCAACAAAAAGTTGGCGAGTGAATCCTATGAAAAACATTTGAACAAGTTTATTGAATTGATTATAAAATAAAGTGCACAACCACATATGAGTAAATATAGATGTAAACTTATTCACAGATCACTTAATATTAAATAATGCACACACATACAATAATAGATTGTTTTGAGGCACGCGTTGCTCAACTCGTCTCCCACGAGGAACTGATGGGCCTAATGAATGAGTTCTGAGGCACGCGTTGTTCTACGAACTGATGGGCCTAATGAATGATTTGCATACAACTTGACAATATGAAATACATAACTACAAACAATATATACATTCTAAGTTTAGATCACAATATGGTATGGCACAAGTTTAAATATACGAGTTTTTGTGACACATGACACACCCCAAAACGTGTAATTAAAAAGGGGAGTTGTAAGATTCACTCACTTTGGGTGCGTTCGGTTGATGATGTTGAATGCGCACGAAGTTGGATTTAACCACGAGTGAAACTAACCTAGATAATAACATAATGGTTCGGTAAATAAGCGGATTTTTGTTAATCAATTTTAGTAGGATTATTGGATATATTCTTGTGAGTTTAGGGCTATTTTCTAACCTTAAAAATGTTATTTTAAGTACTTTTAATTGATTTTTAAATAAAATAAAAAAATAAAAATAATAAAACAATGTTGACTTTTTACCGTTGACTTGTTGACTGGTTTTATTGTGTAATTGTGTGCGCCGGGTGAGGCTCGAACCCGAGACCTCCCGTTCGCGTGCACGCAGCTCTACCAATTGAGCTATGTGTCTAACCCGAAATATTTCTGTTTTTAATTATATTTATATACTAATTGAATTAATCCGAAAATCATTTATTTTAAAAACGATTTTAATGTCTCGCTCGGTGCTCTGCACAGGTCTCGAACCCGGGACCTGTGGGTTAGTTTGGCACACAGTCCACCGCTGGACTGTGTGTCTAACTTGGTAAATAATCTGGTTTTTATTATACTTATATACAAACTAGATAAATTCATTTCTGCCTTATATAAAAAGTTTGATAATTGCCAGAATCGGTGCGGTAGTCTGGACTCGAACCCGCGACGTATGATTTCAACGCGCACACAGTCCACCACTGGACTGTGTGTCTATCTTGGTTATTATTCCGGTTTTCATTAAACTTAAAATCTATTTGCGAGTGAATCCGGTTCAGTTTTAAAAAGGAACATTTTTATTAAGGCGAGTGTGCGTGTGACAAGAATCGAACTCGGGACGTATGCGTGTTTATTTGCACACAGTCCACCGCTGGACTATGTGTCTAACCCGAGATATAACTTGATTTAAATTATATATATATATTACTGAAAACTTCATCTTCTTCGTTAAGCTTAATCTAGAACCAATGTCCGACTGGTTCGACGATTTAATCAAGTTCTTTAGTGTGTTGTGATTAATTACATATGAGATTAATAAAAAGAATGAAAGAGATTAGGTATAAGATATACCGACAGAGATCCCCTGTTTCGCCGGCGAGTTTCCGATTACAGCAGGTTATTCCGGTGACGTGTATCTTGCGGCAGAGTGTCTTCAGGAAGCTTGAGGTGAGTGTGGGTGGCTTCGGTATGAGCTCTAGGTGTTCTGTTTTTAGAGTAAGGCACAGAGGTGAAGGGGTTCGGTTTTCCGACGAGTTGCAGAAAGTTTTCGGCGGGTGAAATTACGTCGAGAATGGGTGTGATTGTGAGCGAAAAGGCTATCAGAGGTTAGAGGGTGCATTTATAGGAAAGAATCGAGATGCATGTGGTCTGATTTTAATCTTGATTCGTCGGTCAATAATTTTTCCGGCGGTTATGACCAAAGTCGCGGACTGGACATCGGTTATAACCGATGTAGTGGTTAATGCTTCGGTTAAATCAGAAGAAACCGTCCAATCTCGGCGAAATCGTCGGGATTTCCGACGACTGCGATTGGGCGCGTCAGTTTGAATTCGAGATTTATGTTATGTATTAATTGTTTCAATATGAACACAAACAACACAAGTGGCGGAGTGGTTGAGCGTGCGGGAGTTAAGACTTGGCTTATAACTGGTTGACCGGGTTCGAAACCCGGCCAAGCCGACCAGTAGTAAGTTATGGTACCATAGGACTGACAATCCCGTTACCAAGTTTCCCAGTGTTTGTGGTCAAGTTTGGGGAATGATCGAAACTGTTTATTTTAACAAACCCTTTGGTGGTTTGTTATTGCAATTAAAAGATAACCTTTGGTGGTATAGACGAGTCAACACAGGTTTGAATGTATTCACCAAAACGACCAAAAGTTTTCACAATTAAAACAAGGACGATTTGTTTACACGGACGATGAACAATTGGTTTATAACACGAACAATGGATGATTGGTTTATGACACAGACAATGAACGATTGGTTTATGGTAAGTGATTTAGATAACGAAACGTGTGTAATGTGATAAAAGCATGGTGGATACGCCGCTGGTACTTCCTATATATAAGTGCCTTTATCATATTACATCCGTGCTGCTATTTGCATCACTTGGAACAAAGGTTTTCAAAAAATGACATGCAACGATTTTCAATTAAAGATATAAAACATACAAAGTTTCTTCAAGGCGATTTACAACTCGAATTTACAAAACAAATGTTTTGGTCAAGATTCATGGCTACAAGTCTTTTATAAACTATAACTAACTTGTTTTAGTTGGTTAGTTATCATTGCAATACCAAATACTTTTGATAACAAGGTTTTTAAATTAACGACTTTAGTAGTCTGACGAGGTATTGCAATACATATTCAAAGCCATGAATTTGACACACTCACAAAACCTATGTACTCGCCGGCATAGTTTTGCTGACTCGTTTTCACATATGTTTCAGGAAACCAAGTTTGATGTCGATGCATGCTCACGTAGGATTGGACGCGGACTTAGTGCCCTAAAATATGAAAGACAATAGTTTAATTAGTTTATTTTAAACTTCAAGACAACGTAACTATGTAATTTCAATATCCAATAAAACATAACTTTAATTACCATGTGTTGTTGTAACAATCTGTTAACGTGACTCCCCGACGTTTCCGCCGCGGTTTGTTGTTTCGACGTGGTCGGGGTGTTACATGTTCCATATTATAGATGGGTAGTTTGGAACTATATGAACAACATTTTGTTCCATATTATAGAAGGGAAGTTTGAAACTATGAGAGAGTTCTGTATTACTTGTTATTTCCATATATACACGGAATAGATGATGTAATAAGGAGTTGATTCTGAAGTCGATTGAGAGACTGTGTGTTTAGAGAGATTAGAGAGAGAAAGTGCAATTTAGATCTTTGTGATCGAAACCATCTTGTATGTGAGTTATATACTCTTTCGGTTGTAATTTGTGTGGTTTAGATTATGTGTTTTTGGTGATTTTTAGCGATCTTTTTTGTGTTTTGCGTCAGTTTTATCAAATTTCAGTTGTTTGAAGATGGATTTTGTTACAAATGGCAAAATACCCAGTAATTCCGTTCAACTTAATCAATATTTACGTAATCCATTTTTGCGTATTAGACTTAGTTATTATTCAATTTAGTCTCATAAGTCTAGGGATGTACTATTTCATAGTATATTAGGATATCGAATTCGCCATATTTAGAAACAATATAAACTATGTCCTAGACGGTCAGCAAAAATGCGAACACACTATTCAAGCTAGGATAGTCGCGGTATAGCCCGAAAAGACAAACACAAGATATGAAAGCATATCCACAACAACTTATTCATAAAAACCTTAGTTGGAAATAACTTATAAATCATACCTTTTGTTTTGGTCAAAAATCAAGCTAAGGATAATGTAACCAAATCTGATTTTGTGAGGTAGTGTGCTTAAATGATGAACAAATATGTAAACGAATATGAAATGAAAATGATGATGGACACAGTGATTTATACGAGGAAAAAGCCCTTGATCTTTAGAGGATCTCCGGCATAAAAATCCTCGCATGGTGAAAACCATCACTATCAACTAGAGTGCACAAGAAAGATTACAACTTCGGATGTTGATCAAGTGTGGTACAATGATTATTTTCTAAGTGTGTTGTGAGAGCTCTTGTTTTGCAATGTATGCGAGTGTATGTGTGTGTAGCCATAAATCTGCTATCTAACACTTGATCAACCCATTTGAATTAAGCTAACAACTAAGGCCGAAATTCTAGGATGACCACGTCAAAGCTCATGGACGTTAGTGGAATTCATCACGTGTAACATCTCCAGCGAATATTGACCGAGATTCCAGCTTATAACTTGGCATGAGAAATGAGTCCCTCGAAGACATCATCACGAGATACTATCATCCAATTTCAGAAATGGACAATTATGACATAGAGGGATACATTGATGTTGAGATAAATGATAAGTTGCTAGATGCTTTACCTGCCAAGTGGGATATTTATACTCTCATGATTAAAGGTGAAGCTAATTACGAGACTAAGGGTTTAGAAGAGGTTGTTGGGAAGCTGAGAGCGTACGATCTCAATATGAAGAAGAAGGAAACTGATATGATCAGGTTGAAGATTCGGGCGTTTACAAAGGCATTCCATCTTCCTCTTCCCATAATGCTTCCGGTGATTCAGCAACTAGGTTTCTCTCATGCGAAAATGAGCAGGTTGTGACTAATGCTGATGGTGATGTATGCTTTGTTGCTGCTTCTGAAGGATCTACTGGGGGTAAGAGACAACAACCTAGCAATCAAAAGAGCAGTACTAGGTCAATGCCCCTGAGTGTGAAGGCTGCTGAAGAACATCTTGCCTTGTTAGCTTCATTTGTTGCTTCATAAGAGAATTACATTCAGGGAAGAATATCCGATCCAGCTACTTTTGATGAAGATTATGATCAGATTGACCCTGATGACCTAGAGGAGATGGATCTACAGTGGCAGATGGCCATGATCTCTGAAAGAGTTAAGAGATTCATGAATAGGACAGGCATAAATTTTGTAGGAAAGAATGTTGGTTTTGACAAGTCCAAAGTTAGGTGCTATCACTGTCAGAACTATGGACACTTTGCTAGAATATGTCAAAGGTCAAAGGCCGAGTCTCCTCCTAAATAAACATTTCAAGATTCTTCGGGTCAAGGTTCAAGCAATAGGAATGCATCTAATAACAACAATAGCCCAAGAGCTTTGATCTCGACTGCATGAGGGTTCTTTTGATTGGACCATTCATCTGGAAAGTGATGAAAACATCACACTGGCTTTCATGGTAGAGATTACCCCGGTTGAAGATGCAGAAGTACAAGTAGATGCTGAGGTAGAAAAGGAGTTTGAAGTTGAAAAAGTTGATGATGATCAGACAAAAGCTGAAGAGGTTGAGTTAAAGTCTGACGAAAAAAAAGATGTTGAAGATAAGAAAATGGCCGCTGACTTTGCTGCTTTCATGGCTGACTTGAGCAAATCAACCAGGAGAGGTAACTTCTAATCCTGTGTGTTATGTTTGTTTAAAATGTCATGAATTGCAAGGTGAGGTTGACAGGTTATCAAACAAAATCAAATTCTAGTAAATGACCTCTCGAATTTAAAAAAAATCAAACTTTTTCATAAAAAGAAATGAGTCTTTATATTTGAAGAAAATTAAAGGTTATGAAAGTGAAATTGACATTTTAACCTACCAATTAAATGAAAAACTTCAAGTTATAGACTTAGCTCATGATACGACGAGTGAGAAAACAATAGAGATTTCTGAAAAATGCAAAGAGTTGTCAGAAGCACAATTAAAAATTTGTGAACTTAAAAGGAAATTGAATCAATTCAGAGATTCCTCTTTTGTAATGAAACACATAATGAATGGCTTGAAGAAAAGTAATGACAAGAAGAATGTGGGCTTCCAAGGCTTCAATGAAGTTCCACGACCTCTTGGTCATAACTACTCTTTCTTGCCAGACGAAAAGGATTTAACAGACTTTGCGTCAACTACACCTAGCAGTTCCACATCAGGGAATGTTGTTGTGTCTAAACATGATGATGTAAAGGCTAAGAAGGAGAACCGGTTTTGAAAACAAAGAATGCACACCCTAATAATAAAAAGCAAACTTTTGTTAAAAATGATGATTTTGTTAAAGGGAGTGATATGAAAGATGAAACCGCTGTTATTAAAAGTGAATCAAATGTGCAGTTTGAAAAAAATAAAAACATAGAAAAATCTAAAATTGAGCAAATTAAATCAGATCCTTCTAAGGCATCATCATCCTCACCTGATGGATCTAAATCAGAGACTTCAGTTAAGAAGTCTTCGGCAAAAAGATCGTGCTTCAAATTTCACACCATGGGACATGTAGCTAGTTGTTGTCCTAACAAAAAGAATGAGCACAGCTGAGTGATAACAAGAGACGAAAATCACCAGAGAAGGGTGGTAATGGTGAGCAGAAAGTTTCTAACTATGACATTTGTGCCTTTTTAATTATTGTAGAATTCCGAACAATTTTGTATTCAATGAAACCTTGTGTTATATTTCCGGGATTTGTATAATTATCAAAGAAATTTTCACATTTTCAATCCTTGCATGATTTCGAACTCTCCAAAACATTTCTGAAAGTAATACATAAACTATTACTCAAACGTAATCAGTTTAACGGGAGGTACACTCCTGAACAAGGAAATAAGCTACACATACCCTAAATAGCCTTTACATAACTTAGATATAAGTTTTGAAGGATTAGGTATGACAAAAACACGCTTATACAAGTCCATGGACTATTTTTGACAAATTGCGAAAGTTTGTTGCTCCATATGAAAGTTATGAACCATGTGTACCAATCCAAATATTTTTGTATTCAATAAAATTGAGCAAAAATGTCAATCGTTGCGCAATTTCGATCATTTTCGTGTTCGTTAAAGCGTTTTACGTAATTTTGCGAAATGCGTAACCGTACAACCTAACAAACCAACATCCAAGACATTTTCGGGCAAAATCGAAGTTACATATGCCTTACCACCTTTATATAGCCCAAAAATTAGGTTAAAATGGGTTAAAAGTGACAAAACGCGACAAAACAAGTCTAGGGGCCAAAACTGCCAAACATCAAAACTTTATGCCCCTGCCTGGGCCTTATGGACCATAAGACAAAGTCCATATGGTCCGTATGGAGTCCCCAAATCAGCAAAATATGTGGCAACACCTTGTTTCAAGTCTTGCTCCTAAGTTCACGAAATTGCCAGCTTCCAAGCTCCATTTGACATGTGTTATGATGTTCCTCTGATCATGACACACAAGGGGTACTTGGCATGATCCTAGAGCTTCAAGAACACCATAAATAGCAACCAAGTTCATCCATTTTCACTTGCTCATTCACAAATTCTTTCTCCCACTCTCTTGGAGCTTGTTTCCAGCCTTTGGAAGCCTCCTACTGAGCTCTTAAGTGTTCTTCAACACAAGTAAGTGCTCTCTCGTAGTCTATTTCATTATTTTAGCTATTTTGAGCTAAAATCAAATAGTTTGACTTTCTGTTTGACTTTCGGTTCTGACCATATTTGGTCAAGTCAAAGTTCAATTGAACTTTGCAACATTATCGTAATCACAAAGGTTATAATCCCTTGCGATTGCACCTTCTGATTACCATGTTTACTAGTCAAAGTGATGAGTCAAAGTTTCGGTCAAAGATGCACATAATGTGCATTTTCCAACGAAACTATTTTCAGGTATTAAAACCCCAAGTTTTGAAACCAAATCATTTTTATAACTTAGTTAGACATGTTTCAACATGTCTAACTCGTCACTTCTAGTTTAGTGCTTTTATTTGGGTCGTAAGTCGAGCGGTCTGACCACCGCTTTGACTTTCGAATCTGACCCGTTTGGTCAATCTTAGAATTCCACCAAGTGCATTTTTATGACCACAGTTGTATGGGGACTAACCCTCTAAAGTTATACCTTATGGTTATAAGGTTTGGTTCATTATATGATGAGTTGCTTATATGTTCTTATAAATTGACAAAAATACCCTTTTTGTGCATAAATTGATTTTAAGTATATGTAACCAATGTTTTGACATCTACGCTGATGTTACAACATAATCAATCATGTTTTGGCATACAAAACTCATCATATGACATATTTGACCATCTGATCTTATAATTACGCTTATAACCCGTTAAAGTAGAGTAAACTAACTTAACGAGTCATAACGGGTCAAAAGCACTTAGGATCCTTTCCAAATCAGAATGTTAAGTTGTTAAACCATATCATATGAGTCCCAACACTCATTTGGTTTATAAGACTTCATTCTACTCGAATCCTCCGATTAAAGTCTAGACACACTAATATAGTTATCCGACACGTTAGGACGCACTTGAGCTTTGTTCATTCTCTTTATCAAGGACACTTTCACAATCCCAAATGAGTACATATTTCCCTCTTTTATGTTTTGCAAATGTTTTGGGGTGACTCATATATGCTAAATCATTTTCAAGTGTTCCAAAACAAAGTCTATGATTTATATAAAACAATACGATTTCAATAATGTGAACAACTTGTTGGTGCGTTATCCATGACACGAATGACATTCATTACATTGATCACGCTGACCAGTAGTATGCTATGGTACCATATGACTGACAATCCCGTTATCGGACTGTCCACTAGATTTAGTGGAAGTTTGGGTAATGACAGAAACTGTTTCTGATTAACAAATCATTTGTTGATTTGTTAGTCTAGTTAAAGAGACCTTTTGGCGGTCTATTAAAGATACCCTTTGGTGGTATAGTCAACACAGCCTTGAATGTGTTCATTAAAGAGCGACCAAAAGTTTTCCACAATTATAACACAGACAATTGGTTTATAACACGGACGATTGATTGATGACACGAACAATTGGTTTATTACACGAACAAATGGTTTATGGCAAGTATAAATGGTTTATAACACGGAAAAATGGTTTATAACACGAAAGATTGGTTTATGGTAATATAATAAAAGCATGGTGGATACGCCGCTGGTACTTCCTATATATAAGTGATTTTATCGTATTACATATCGTAGCATTATCCGCATCACTTGGACAAATGGTTTTGAACAATTTCACGTAAAGATTTTCACTTAAAGTTATAAACCATACGAAGTTTTCTTTGAAATTGATTTACTACTCGGTTTTACAAAAGAAACGTTTTGGTCAAGATTCATGGCTACAAGGTTTTCACAAAACTCTAACCAACTTGTTTTAGTTGGTTAATTGTATTGTAATATCAAACACTTTTGATACAAGATTTTCACTTAACGACTTTTGTAGTTAGATGAGATGTTGCAATATGTATACAAAGCCATGAATTTGACACACTCACAAAACCTATGTACTCGCCGACATTTTTATGCTGACTCTCTTTTCAAATATGTTTCAGGAGCCAATGTTTGATGATTTGAAATGCATGCTTCACGTAGGATTGGACGGGGGCCTTAGTGACTTAAAACATGAAAGACAATTTTATTTATATTTTGTTTATGTTTATCCCAATACAATGTAAACATTTAACTTAATAAAACAAAACTTTAAATACCATGTGTTGTGAAACAATTTCCTGTAACATGACTCCCTGATGTTTCCATCATGGTTTGTTGTTTTACGCGATCGGGGTGTTACAGAGATTGGTATCATAGCTCATTGTTATAGGGAATTAGGTTATTAGTAATGCTTTGACCTAGACTATAACCTTCATAGGACCCTAACGCGAGTTATATTGCGTTTAGATTCTTCAAACAATACCATCACCTATCCTTAGGTGATTAACAAAACAAATCCACAAGTTACAAATTCGTTTTGAAAATTTTCATCTATCCTAAGATAAATCGTTTTTGGCTTTAAGCCATTGATGTTTCAAAATCTCGTCAAAGTTTAGGTGTTAATAATGTAAACACATGCAATCTGGAAGGGTGGATGCCTATACCTTGAGTTTTCTATCTAAGGATAGAGTGTTCGTACAAATCTACTTAATCAGACCAGTCACTCTTACCTGGGAACTATTGGGGTGAGTGTCCACTTATAGGCTAAAGCATGTCTTTGCGATACATTATAAAGACCCATTTAATTTATTAGTCACCGTGTGTCATTTTTTTGTTTAAAGTATGATCGCTCAGCAAATTGCTTATATTTTGTCGATATTTCGTTTAAAGTTATGATCGCTCAGTGATACAATATAAAGACCCATGTCTTCGCGAACGAATGACCACCATCCTTATATTTTGTAGATATTTTAACACATCTCTTGATTTTCCAATGTCAATCTCACATATCTCCCCTCATGTTTTCTTCTAGAATGCCTCCTCGACATAATACAACTCAAGATGCCGATATGGCAGTTATGATCGCTCAGCAAATTGCTGCAGTACTCCCAAACCTCGTGACCTAACTAAACCAAGTAAACTACAACAACAATAACAACAACAATGCACCCGTTTCGTGCAACTATAAACAATTTAACTCGGCTAAACCACTCAAGTTTACTGGGTCTGAAGGAGCTACTGGGCTCCTGCAGTGGTTTAAGAGTCTCGAAAGCACATTTCGACATGTTCAATGCCCGAATAAGTGAAAAGTTAAGTTTGCATCGAGTGTATTCTAGAAAAGATCACTCACATGGTGGAACGGTGTGATGAGAGATAGGGGTGCCGATGTGGCGATGGCACAAACGTGGGAAGAGCTTCGAGCTCCAATGATGAAAGAATTCTGCCCACGTTATGAACAACGGGCACTGGAAAAATGAATTCCACGATCTTAAACAAGATAGTAGTGAACATCATGCCTACATTGACTGTTACGAAGATTTGAGTCTGTTGTGTCCTACCACGGTCACCCCGTTTGATAAAGCAATCGAGAGGTACATCGATGGCCTGCCAGACCCCGTTCAGGACATTGTTACTGGAAGCAACTCTACAACTGTTCGACAGGCTATGAATTGGCTGCTACCCTGACTGATTCTCAGGTCAGGAAGGGGAAACTGTTTCACAAGGGCGACAAGAAACAGGCAGCGAAGACCACTCTAGGGAAAACAAAGGAGAACATAGCTGAGCCTTCCAAGAAATCGAGGAAGCGTAAGGCTTCACAGAATTTTGCTGTTGTTGTACAACCCATCAGAACACTAAAAACCAGCCAACACACCTCCTGCGAGGAAACCCTATGCTGGTACTGCACTGTTGTGCAATCGGTGCAATGGTCACCATCAAGCTCACCAACAGTGTCGCCAATGCACCTCGTGTGGAAGATTCGGTCACATAGCCAATGTTTGTCGTTCTGCCCCAAATCAAGCTGTTCAGAACCTTCTTCAACCCCAAGCCAACCCTGCTAGACCTCCATTCCCACCTGGTTCTTGCTACAACTGTGGCTAGATGGATCACTTTAGAAACAACTGCCCAAAACTGGTGATTGCGAATGTAAATCTAGCCCGTGGACGCACATTTACATCAATGCCAACGAGGCTCGTGCTGATTACGAAGTCGTTAACGGTATGTTTGTAACATTATGAAATTTTCGATCACATTTATTAACATTTCGAGTTATTTATTTTATCTTTTGGTATAGATATTTAATTCTAAAATTTTAAATGGTTTGGTCACTAAAAGATAGATTATCATTAAAAGATTAAAATTTTCTTTTTATAAAGTTTAAAAAAATAACATAAATCAAGGGACGAAACCTAATTTAAAAAAATTGTAGAGTTAAATGCTTGGTTGGTCCCTGTGGTTTGCAAATCTTGCAGACTTGGTCCCAGTGGTTCACTAATTACACACTTGGTCCCAATAGTTTCAAATTTTGCACTCGGGTGGTCCTTACCACTAACCTTTGTTAGATTTCTCAGTTAAGTATACATAAAATGTCTATTATACCCATCGTCTTCTTCATCCTTTCTATCTCTCTGAATAAAAAGCTCTACCACACACTTGCACCTCCTCTCCACTACCATTGCTGGTTCTTTTTATCCACAATCTCAAACACTAAGTTCCACTAAGTTCCACAATCTCTCTGAATAAAACCTTCCCCACCGACCCATTCCCTCCACCCCCACCCACCTTCTTCACCACCATATCCATGTCTGTTGTTTTCCTAGCAGACCAACAAAACAACAAAATTTAAATTGTAGCCACCAATAACAATTCCATCTCCCTCTCTGCTCTGATCTCAAAAACACACAACCCAACTGATTACCTTTCATATGAAACTTAAGTAGTTCCTATCAACGATTACGGTTACAGAGTGGTTTAATAGTTTACACTTAAGTAGAAAAAAATCTAATCAAAACCTAGATTTGCGAGTGAGGACAGAAGATGGCAACCGGGTAACACCAATTTTGGGGTTTTTTTGGATAATATTGTATGTTGTTTGTTCTTCCTGTAACCGGTGGTAAGGAAATGGTGGTGGTCGCCGGTGATTACCTGATGATGGAGGTGGGTGGTTGCAGGTGGTGTTGGGATGAAAAAGAGGTGGGTGGTGATTTAGGATGGTTGTGGCAATGGGGAAGATGAAGTGTGTGCGGCGGTGGTGGTTGTGGCGGAGGGTGGTTGTAGCGAAGGGTGGTTGTGGCAGTGGTGGCTGAGTGGTATGGCGGTGAAAGGCGGCGAGGGTGAGGGTGGTGGTAGCAGAGTAGTTGCAGGTGGTTGACACCGGTGTACTGGTGGTCGGATGTTGATGCCGATTGTGATGGACGGTTTTGAAGGTGGATGAGGTTTACGGGAGTGGGTGGTTGTGATTTCCGGTGGTCGAGCGACAGTGGTGACAAGGTGAACAGGTAGTTCGAATAGTGGAACTTAGTGTTTGAGATTGTGGATAAAAAGAACCAGCAATGGTAGTGGAGAGGAGGTGCAAGTGTGTGGTAGGGCTTTTTATTCAGAGAGATAGAAAGGATGAAGAAGACGAGGGGTATAATAGACATTTTATGTATACTTAACTGAGAAATCTAACAAAGGTTAGTGGTAAGGACCACCCGAGTGCAAAATTTGAAACTACTAGGACCAAGTGTGTAATTAGTGAACCACTGGGACCAAGTCTGCAAGATTTGCAAACCACAGGGACCAACCAAGCATTTAACTCAAAATTGTATAAGTTCAAAGTTTTCACTCCTTTTAAAAAGCCCTTCAAAACCACAGGGACTATAGTGTAAAAAAACAAAAGTTTATAAATAAAGAACAAGGCAATAACTCTTTTCTGTTTCTTCTCCGACAACTCCGGCGGGTTTTCTGTCGAACCCGGAACCATATAAATTGAACGTTTTAACCTGTTTTTTTAGATAATTATCATCTCCATCCTAATCATAATGACCAACAACTTTTATCTTGTATAAGCGGCCCTTCCATGCTAATCCATAACCCACTAAAACTCCGAATTTCAATACGACTATAACACCTCAAACCACCCTCAAATTTGTATAAATAGTTGCCTCTGATCACGTCTTCAACTGGCCTAAACATTATTACTTCCAATTGTTCTTGTTCTCCGACTTTCTTATTCGCCAGAAAAGGCCTAACTCCGGCCACACTTTAACCAAGTCCATCCGTTTACGTATCTCGGTCGAAACGAACTCAAAGGTAATAATTGTTCTATAAGCTTAATATAGTTTCGCCGTACTTGTACACCTTAACACACTTTAACAAATTCCTAATTTTCTAAACCAAACCTTGATGTCACTGTAATCGTTTTGGTGTACAAATTGGATAATGTATTTCTATCATCTTAATGATATGTCCATGTTATCTATTCTTATTATTTTACTTCAAAGTTGATAGTAACACTTATAGTAAACTATTATTTACTTTAAAAATCCATAACATAAGGAGTATTATTTGGATTAGCGTAAGAGTAATACTTATGTAAACAAAAATTCATTTAATGAAACCCGGTATCGACTCCAGTTCGTACCCGACCATCATACCCTTTCTTTTGGGTTTTAATTTTTTTAAAGTCTTTATTGTTACAAACCGTTTTTTGTAATTTGTTTTGTTTCTTTTGGGTTTTATTTTTTTTAAAGTGTTTATTATTACAAACTGTTTTTTAATTTGTTTTGTAAACTGTTTGATTTATAGAATCAAACATAAACACTAACTTTGATTGTTTCTTTTTATAAAGTTAATTAACCTAATTACATTAAATCTATAAGTTTTACTTTTTTTCTAAAATCTTAAAATAATTAATTATCTATTATCTAAACTTTAGAATTATAAATTTTATCCAGAAATTCCCTAGGTTCCCTATTAATCCCAAATTTATTAAACGTAAATCCAAGTCTATTTATTAAACAATTTTTCATGAATTTCAATAGGATAACTCTTTGGGTTTTACCACATGTCCACTGCAACATGTCACACCCTGACTTTTACGGAAGCGTATTATGTGTGACTTGATTAATATCATTGCATTCAATTATAACAAACAACTATATGCTAGAAAATATGATGTTCATTCATTACTAAATTTCATAACATTACAACCCACATAGTTTACTACCATACCAAGACTTCGAGTTTAAAGTACAGGCTAACCAAATGTTTAAAGTTCCATGAAGGACTTTGACAAAAGACATAACTTAAACCAAGGCTTTGACTTGTGTGTCTTATCTAGGATAAAACATTCAAGTCAAACCCTACAAAATATGGATGACATCATTTATGGTAGACATGTCTTGAAAACTTTCAACCTTCGCCAGATCCATCAATTCCCTGAAATACATGTAGTTTGAAAAACATCAACAAAAGTTGAGCGAGTTCATGTGTTTGCATGTGTGTACAAATAACCTTGTAACATTTGTAAGTATGTGACTGTAAACCGATATGAAAGCGTCTATGAACAGATCAATAAATGATTTGCAAGGTCATTAATATGTGTGCAACGGCGTAGGAAGACTCAAACCTAGCAGATTTTGTACCGGGCTTCCGGCTGGAAGACATAGTCACCACCTTCGGCCACATCCGGCCGAGGGGTGGGGCTCGCCACACCCAAATAGATCTATCACTCATGTCCCTCGGTCCTTATACGAGGATTAATGGTCTTAAGTATGCGCCTACCCATTCACATGATCTAACAGTTCATTCCTTAGCTAATCATACCATTTGAAATCATTGAAATGTTTGTAGCATGTATTTCACCCCCGAAGTTACAAAACTGAAAACAGTTAAAAGAAAAGGGGGACATGAACTCACTGTCTTGCGTTCTTTGTTTCCAATGTAACCTGAAGCTGCTACTAGTGTGCAGACTACCTACAACATACCATGGTTTATTAGACGGGCGGGTCGTGCCTTGACTTAGTATTAATTTGTGTCTTTGAGTTACATTTCAATGTGTCATCAATTTTTATTCTAAGTATAATTATTATTTGTCAAAATGATAAACATTTTAATTTAAATTAAATCTTGGAATATTAGTTGAAATAACATATTTTAACTTGTCACACTTATATGTTTGTATGCAAATATTTCTTATGGGTGGCGTATTCCGGTGTGTATTTATACGTATGACAGTACGTAATAAGTATTCTTCACTAAATTTTTGTATTAACTTTTCCGGAATAATATTTCTAATAAAAATTCATCAATATATATATATATACACTCTCATAACATATATTTTTAAGAGATATTATATAGAAAAATTATTTATAATTTTCTTTTGGTCAAATAATTGTATTTTCATATAACCTTCAAAATAATATATTTTCAAGTTTAACTTATAAAATATATATATAAATCCACTTCCTATCCAAAATAATATATTTCAAGTTTATTTAAGAAAATACATTTTCTCCAAAAATAATGTCTTCAAATGATTTCAAGAAAATATAAATTTTGATCTACCCAAAATAATATATCTCACCTTGTCACAAATATGTTCTATTTTTGTAATAATTGTAGAAATCACATTATCATTCTCTTCTTGTCCGTAATACCAAATTACCGTAATATTCTTATGAACTTTAAATTCCGGAATATTTGTAAGTTATATTCCTTATTTGGTTTGTCCAATATTTTGGGTGTAAATTATATATTCATACCCTTGGAATATTGGTAATATTTTGGATTATAATTTCTTGGTATTTTGGTGAGTTATATTATTTCAAGTCCTAAAATAATATAACGAATACACATGATATATAAATATTCACACACAAGGTGACATCTAAATATATGTTTCTCAAATACATATTTAGTCACTTTTATTTTCAAAAATCAACCTCCAATACTTGTAATTTTTGTAACAAAATCTATGGCAAGCTTTATATGAAAATTCATGGTTTAAAATATACTTGTAAATATTTGTTCAAAAATATTTTTCTAAGTGTTTAATTTTTAGGAAAATTTCACCATAGTTTCCCCTTAAAAATGGAGGTTTCCATGCTTCCAAAGCATATCATTTTCTTTTATAAATCAACACAATCATTAATACATCAACCATTACTTACCAATTTGCCAAAATCATGCGTAAATTACCACTTCATGAACTTGAAAGTTTACAAAAACTTGTAGTATCTTACTAGTGGTTTTAGTAAGCTTAGTTACTCTTTAATGTGTGGTTGTTTATTTAAAAACTTCATTTTTTATGAATTTAGTTCTTTACAACTTGTGATCAAATTTTCTAAAAACGTTTCTTCTTGAGTTTTTCTTGTTACACATATATTCCTACACTTGATTAACTACCTTAAACATGGTAAGTTCTTTAAGAACCAAGCTTAAGTAAACTTTGTATTTCTGACTTTGTTTTCTTGAAAAATCATTCTTGAAATCATAGATTTACAAGATTTTTTATTTACTTTAATTATTACTTTACTTGAAAAACAATTTTCACTTCAAGTTCATGATTTACATATGGATGATTACTTTGATCTTAACATAATCATCCCATCATCTTGCTAGATTATCTCTTTAATCACTATCTAGCAAGATCACATGATGATCAACATTACAAACATGAGCAATCAACAATCAACAAGCATAACAACACTTACACAACTTGTTTTCTTATCATTTTAGTCTTATGTTCAAGTTTCATGTTCAAGATTCATAGTGTTCTTCAATATTAACAACTTGTATCATACTTTAACTACCAAAACAAGATGTAAAATAGAGTGTAGAATGATCTTACTACTAGCTCAAGGCTAGGGATGATCACTAGATGAAAAGGTGGTGGATAAAAGCTCTAGAGAGTGGTCCTTCAAACTCCAATGGTTCCAAGCTTCCTAATCAAGATCCTAGCATCCTTGTATCACCTTAGATTGCTTGAATGTTGGATGTGGTAGTGTGGTGGTGTTGGGCTGAGATCAAGGAAGAAGAAGGGAAGAAGGAGGTGAATTTTTGGTGTTATGAGTTTGTGTCACAACTCTAGGTCCTTATGCCCTTTTAACCTCCAACATCTCATTAACCATTAGATTATGTGTTCAATATCTTATTAGCATATCATATTAAGATAATCAAACAAATCAAGGTGGTGGGGCCACCCCTGTAACCGTCCACCAGGGGGGGGATCTTTAGTTGGGTTTCAACTCCAAGTTAGGTTATTTAGTTAGGATCTTAAGTGTATTAGTTAGTGTTATATGTGCTTAGGGTTTTTAAGATACAATATGATGTTCGGTGACTATAACTAGCTTCATAACATTGAAATAATGCTTCTAACTAGATTTTGGTGTTTCAGGTAATGTCCGGTTGTTCGGTTGGTTATTGGTTTATTAAAGTGCTAAATCACGCAGTTTAGTGTGCTTTATGTTCCCTTTCATGACAGTTTTGATTCCTGACACTTAGGAAGGCATCCTGGACCATTTAACCTCATTTTAGCATTTTATCATAATGTTTATTTGCTGAATTTTGCTGAAATATGCAGACATGAGTGTTTTAGGCACTTTCCAGCTCTTAAACTATCTCTAGGAAGGCAGTTTCATGATCGTTACTTTCCTACACACCATACTAATGTAACCCTGTTCCCGGGGCTCATTTTGTGTCTTTACCTCATGTTTATCTGAGCACTGAACTCCCGTCAGTACTCCCAATTAATACGTTAACTGTGTTAACTTTGTTTCGTGCACTATTTAAATCATAATGTGTTGCATGCATTAATAACATGAAATCATGCAACATGTAATGCACTTGTATGTATATGACAATAATCAGAAAGTATTCATGTCATTTACTCAAATCAGGCACTATCATTAAGGCACTAATTGGTGTTTAACGTGTACGGAGTTACCTGGAAATTTGTCAGTTGTCACACAACAAGCTTTTGTGTGCTTTGCTTGCTAACTCAAGTGAGTAACATAGTCCCCATTTTACTATTTTTATATTTTTGGGGTGATTCATGTGCCAATATCAAATACATAAACTATCACATGTTATACTCAGCTTATAATTCGATTCTATGGTTTGCATGTTATCTATGTGTTATTTGAACTTACATGGTTACTATTTGTACATTCATTAACTACGATCAAGCCGCGTGGTAGTATGTTATAGCGCTATAGGATTGACACCCCATTCCCACTCCTTGGCCTTTTAGGGGAGTTCCTCTGGGAATGATGGAACCCACTTACTCTAGCAAGAGGTTAACCCTTTGGGTTCCTCACCTACAAGTCGACACAAGGTTTGAGTATGCCCTTAGTTTCATGTCTCAGTTTTTAAATTGCATTAGATTTTATGCTATGCCATTGAATTGTACAAAATTTTCCAATTATACTTATATGTACTAAATACCCTATGTTACTTGCCAACTTTTCGAAGTTGACACTTTATATTCCAAATGTTTCAGGATACCATGCATGATGATTACCAGGATATCACATCTAGGATGCTTTGGAACTTAGAATAATTTTAAATTGATCTAGTTATTTTGATGGAACATTTTGTTTTTCTTGTATGGATGATCTTTAAATTGATTAATGAAATACTTAAAATTTTAGTCGATCATAAGCTATTGAGCAATCTATTTACGTGATGCCCTGACGTTTCCGCCGTCATCGGTTGGGGTGTTACAACGTTCCTTTTTAACATCCTACTTCTGTCCTTTTCGATTCAGATGCCGATAGAAGTTTTATATCCTAGCTTTTGAGCCTTTGATTTTGATGCCTGGAACTAAACTAGGAAAGCCCTTGACAGTAGAAATAGCTAGTGGTGAACCTCTTGTACTCGATTCAGTCATTCATAGTTGCAAGTTAAACCTCAATAACCACCTTTTTCCCATTGACCTAACGCCAATGCAACTCGGGAGTTTTGAGATCATCATAGGAATTGATTGATTAACCAAACACATGCTAAGGTGATCTGTTTCGACAAGGTTGTTCGTATACCTTTTTCGTCTGGCGAAACCTTTGAAGTTCATGGAGAGAAACCCTCTAGTAACCTAAAACTCATGACTTGTACCCAAGCCCAAAAATACATAAGAAAGAATTATGTAGCCTTCTTAGCACATATCATAGAGGAGAAAGGCAAGGGAAAAACTGTTCAAGACATCCCCGTTGTTCGGGATTATCCTGAGGTGTTTCCTGAAGAGCTACCTGGTTTACCCCCAGCACGTCAAGTTGAGTTTCGTATTGATCTTGTACCTGGTGCCAACCCAATAGCCAAATCTACTTATCATCTTGCACCGTCTAAGATGCAAGATTTATCGAAATAGCTTCAGGAGCTTTCAGACAAAGGATTTATTCGTCTGAGCTTTTCACCTTGGGGCGTTCCTGTCCTATTCGTGAAAAAGAAGGATGGATCCTTCCGAATGTGTATCGATTATCGTGAGCTCAACAAACTCACAATAAAAAATCGATATCCCCTACCTCGCATTGATGATCTTTTTAATTAGATACAAGGTGCTACATGCTTTTCAAAAATCAATCTTCGTTCTAGGTACCATCAGCTTCGTGTACTTGAAGAAGATATTCCAAGACTTCATTCCGCACACGACACAGCCACTACGAGTTCACCGTCATGCCATTTAGTTTGACAAATGCTCCTGCCGTCTTCATGGACTTAATGAATAGGGTTTGTAAACCTTATTTAGACAAGTTCATCATTGTTTTCATCGACGACATCCTCATTTATTCTAAGTCTTGAGCCAATCACGAACAACATCTCCGTCTTACAATGGAACTCCTAAAGAAGGAACAACTTTTTGTCAAATTCTCCAAGTGAGAATTTTGGCTAAAAGAAATTCAATTCTTGGGATACATTGTCAATGAGCAAGGTATACATGTGGATCCTTCCAAAATCACTGCGATTAAGGATTGGAATACACCCACTACTCCCACAGAATTGGCTCATTTCTTGGTCATGCTGGATAATATCGACGATTCATCGCGAACTTCTCAAAGATCATGGTTCCTCTCAATGCTTTGACTCAAAATAATAAGCCTTTTGAGTGGGGACCCAAACATGAGTAAGCCTTTCAAACACTGAAACAAAAACTCTGTGATCCTCATGTTTTATCTTTACCCGAGGGCAACGACGATTTCATTGTCTATTGTGACACATCGAATCTAGTCCTTGGTTATGTTCTCATGCAATAAGATAATGTGATAGCCTATGCGTCAAGAAAATTAAAAATCCTTGAGAAGAACTACACAACTCATGATCTTGAGTTAGGTGCCGTAGTTTTTGCTCTCAAGATTTGGAGACACTACCTTTATGGTACGAAGTGTGTGGTTTTCATGGACTAAAAAAGTCTCCATCACATATTGAATCAAAAGGAGCTAAACATGAGACAATGACGTTGGGTCGAACTCCTAAACGACTATGACTGCGAGATTCGCTATCATGCATCCTGGTAAGGCGAATGTTGTGGCTGATGCGCTTAGTCGTAAGAAACATGTCAAGCTTCATTGTGTTCGAGTTCAATCTGATATCCAGACACGTATTCTTCAAGCACAACGTACATGTGTAACCCAAAGCTTGTTGAAAAATGAGTTGCCTCAAAATCTCGAACTTCAACATGAAATGAAAGACAACAGATTACTCTACTACATGAACCGGTTATGGATTCCAAGTTAAGACAATATTCGCACCTTATTGATGGATGAAGCTCATAAGTCTCGTTATTTAATCCATCTTGGTGCAGACAAAATGTACAAGGATATTCGTACCTAGTATTGGTTGCCGGGTGTGAAGAACGACATGCCCATCTGGTTTACCGGAGCAACCAAAAATACCGGTATGGAAGTGGGAGAACATTGTGATGGATCTCATAACTAAACTACCGTGCACATCTAGGGGTCATTGATGTGTACAAATGCAACATATAAACTACATCAAATGAGGCATAAAACTAACCCTTTTAGTACTAATGTTGGAAAAAGCACGTTTCTTTGTTCCTCTGTATTTGTAGGATAAAAAGAGCTTAAAAGAACAAAAGAAGCAAATAAGCAGCCAAAACCAACACAACTATGAAAAAAAGGAATAACGTGACCTGCCCGACCCCTCAGCAGCACCCCAAAGTCAAAAAACAAGAAGACAGAGTCTGGCCACGGGGTCGTGCCCAGCTGGGCATGGGGCGTGGCCAGCCAAGGCACTTAAAGACAAATCATGCAGAAGCTTCTACGCCCACCACGGGGTCGTGCCCAGCTCAACGTGGGCCGTAGTCAACTAACAGATTTGCAGAATCCATATAGTACAGCGAAGAGTTGACCACGGGGTCGTGCCCACAAGGCACGAGGTCGTGTGGGGCCCTCTGCTGATAGCTGCAATTAATGAAGGAAGAGAAGGAGTTGGCCACGGGCCGTGCCCGCTGGACACGGGGCCATGGCTGGCTACTGTTTGGGCTATAAATAGGGGTGCTTGGTTCACTTCAAAGGCATCCCTTGGCAAACCACTTCTCTCTCACTTTGCCACCACTGCAACACCAACATCCACCACCATCATCCATCAATCATCTTTAGAGTGTGTAGTAGTCTCGGGATCCAAGATTGATTGTAAGGTTTTTGTCAAACAAAGGCCATGCTTGGCTAATCTCTTACGTCACTCTGTGAAGACAAGTCTTTAATGTATTACTTTTGATTTTTAATCTTTCGGCACTTTTTAATTGAATATGTATTAATGACTTTAATAACTAGTTTCTTATGTTGAAAGTGAATTTTCCTAACCATTTCTTCATGATGTCATTGATTTGGTCATTCGTGTCTTTACGGTCTATATAAAGTGCTTTAACTACTTGGAAGGGGGTTAGAAGTGTGGTTTGGTAAAGTTCTTGTCTCGTTCAGTGTATAGATTCTGAGAGGACTTGGTTCAAGCTTACTAGGACCTCCTTCAATGCTTTATGGGTATTGGATGGCGCGGGGTGCGAATAGCTTGAATCCCTCATATGTAAACTACTATTAATACTTTAAACCGGCTTCTTCGGATTGTATCCTTGATGACTCAAACCATTTAGCCGAGGATAACGTCACCTTAAAAAGAGGGGCCTACTACTTTTCGCATTAATAACTTATTTGATTGTCTTCCAATATTCCGACCCTTTGGGATTGTATCCCTGCTGACTCAAACCACTGGGTTGAGGGTAACATCACCTTCAAAAGAGGGGCCTACTACTATAACTAAGATAATCTCTTAAAAAGTCTGAAAGTGCGAAAATCAGCAAAGGATATATTAAAGACAAGTCGGATCCAAGTGATTCTATCTTGTCTATTTGTATTTCATTTTATTTATTTTTTTATTTATTTTATGCTTCAAAACTTTTATGTAAATTCATATTGATTATACATTGATGATAAACCGGTATTAAAAGCTCTTGTGTCCTTGGACGACCTCGGTATCTTACCAACACTATATTGCGCTCACGATGGGTGCACTTGCCCATGTGTGTTTGGTGTTAGTACAATATCGTGTTTCGAATCTGAACCGTTTGGTCGATCTTAGGATCCGACCAAACACATATTTGTGACCATAATTATATAAGGAATAACCTCTAAGGTTATACCTTATTGTCACATCGTTAAGTTAGTGTTATATTAAGTCGCTTATTATGACTTTATAAATGACCATAATGCCTTTTTTGCGAATAAATCAAGTTTAAGCATATGTAGCCAACATTTTGACATATAAACTGATGTTGCAACTATATTAAACATATTTTGGCATATAAGACTTAACATAACACATATCTAACCATCCGAACACGTAATTACGCAAATGATCCGTTAAAGTAGCGTAAACTACCTTAACGAGTCATAAGGAGTCAAAAGCACTTAGGTTTCATTTCAAATCAGAATGTAGACCTTGTTAAACCATTTCATATGAGTTCCAACACTCATTTGGTTTACAAGACCTCATTCTATCTAATCCGCCGATTAAAGTCCCGACATTTACATAGTTATCCGATTATAGGACACGCTTGAATCTTTGATCGTTTGAAGTCCCAATTGGTTTATGACACGAACAATGAACGATTGGTTTTTCATAAGTGACTTAGATAACGGGACGTGTGTAATGTGATAAAAGCATGGTGGATACGCTGCTGGTACTTCCTATATATAAGTGTTTTTATCATGTTACATACGTGGCGTTAAATCACTTGAAACGAAGGTTTTCAAACAATGACACGCAACGATTTTCAAATAAAGATATAAACCATACAAGGTTTCTTTCAAGACGATTTACTACTCGGATTTACAAAAGAAATGTTTTGATCAAGATTCATGGCTACAAGTCTTTTATAAACTATAACTAACTTGTTTTAGTTGGTTAGTTATCATTGCAATATCAAATACTTTTTTGATAACAAGGTTTTCAACTAACAATTTTAGTAGTCTAACGAGGTATTGCAATACATATCCAAGGCCATGAATTTGACACACTCACAAAACCTATGTACTCGCCGACATATTTTTGCAGACTCTCATTTTCACATATGTTTCAGGAAACCAAGTTTGATGTCGATGTATGCTCACGTAGGATCGGACGCGGACTTTAGTGCCTTAAAATATGAAAGACAATTGTTTGTTTAGTTTGTTTTAATTCCAAGACAACGTAACTATGTAACTTCAACATTCAATGAAACATAACTTTAATTACCACGTGTTGTTGAAACAGTCTGTTAACGTGACTCCCCGACATTTCCGCCGCGGTTTGTTGTTTTTACGAGGTCGGGGTGTTACATCTACCTTTGATCGAATTCTCCTACAACAATAGTTATCACGCCAACATCAACATGGAACCTTCCGAAGCTCTATACGGTCGTAAACGTCGTTCACCTAACTGTTGGAATGAGGTCGGTGAAGCAAACTCTTTCCGAAAACTTTTTGCAAAGTAAAACATCTATTTTTAAATGAATCATTTTTGGCTTTATGCCTTCAAAGTTTTCAAATCTCGTCAAAGTTTGGGTAATGTGAACAAGTGCAATCTGGAAGAGTGGGTGCCTGTACCCTGAGTTTCTATCTAAGGCTAAAGTGTTCGTACAAATCCACTTAATCGTACCAGTCACTCTTACCTGGGAACTCTTGGGGTGAGTGTCCACTTATAGGCTAAAGCATGTCTTCGCGATACATTATAAAGACCCATTTACTTTGATTAGCCACTGTGTGTCGTTTGTTTGTTTTGAGAAACGAACGAATGACCACCATCCTTATTTCTTCGATATTTACAATACCTCTCTTGGTTTATTTCAATTTCAATGTCACATATCTTCCTTGAGTCAACTTGAAGAATTAGAACTTGACCTGATTTTAAATGCGGCCCTTTTTTGGCTATACATACATTTAGAATGCCTCCTCGACGTGATGCAACTCAAAATGCCGAAATGGCAGCCATTATCGCTCTGCAAATTGCTGTTGTACTCCCAAATCTCGTGACTTAACTTAATCAAGCGAAAAACAACAACAATAACAGTAACAATGCACTAGCTCCGTGCAACTATAAACAATATTGTTCGGCTAAACCACTTTCGTTCACTGGGTCTGAGGGAGCCACTAGGCTTCTGTAATGGTTTGAGAGTCTCGAAAGCACGTTCCGATTTATTCAATGTCCAAATGAGTGGAAGGTTGAGTTCGCGTCGAGTGTATTCAAGAAAAGAGCTCTTACATGGTGGAATGGTATTATAAGAGATAGAGGTGCCAAAGTGGCCTTAGCTCAAACTTGGGAAGAGCTTCGAGCTCTAATGATGAAGGAATTCTGTCATCGTCACAAGCAGAGGGCGCTCAAAAACGAATTCCATGATCTCAAGCAAGATAGTGGCGAAAGTTGTGCTTACAACGATCATTACGAGGAGTTGAGTTTACTTTGTCCTTCGATGATGACGCCTTTGGATAAGGCGATCGAGAATTATATCGATGGTTTACCTGATCCTAGGCAAGATATTGTTACTGGTAGCAACCCTACATCCGTCCGACAAGCCATTGAGTTAGCTGCAACTCTAATTGACTCCCAATTCAGGAAAGGTAAGCTTCATCGCAAGGGCGATAAGAAATCCTCTGCTTGGTCAATCCAAGATAAACCGAAGGAAAACAAAACTGAACCATCTAAGAGGTCAAGGAAGCGTAAGGCTTCGCAGAATTTTGCTGTAACTGCTCAACCCAATCTAGCTCCCCAAAACCAACCAGCTCAACCTCCTGTGAGGAAGCAATATGCTGGTAATGCACTGTTGTGCAATCGGTGCAACGGTCACCACCAAGTTCATCAACCATGCCATCAATGTACTACTTGTGGAAGATTTGGTCACTTGGCCAACATTTGCCGATCTTTTCCGAATCCAGCTGTTCAGAACCCTGTCAACCCCAAGCCAACCCTGCTCGACCCATTTCCCACTTGGTTCTTGTTACAACTATGGTGAAATGGATCACTTCAAGAACAACTGCCCGAGGCTAGTAAATGCTAATCCCGCTCATGGACGAGCATTTAACATCAATGCTAACGAGGCTCGTGCTGATAATGAAGTTTTTTAACGGTACGTTCCTTGTCAACAATCACCCTGCTTCTGTTCTTTTCGATTCGGGTGCCGATAGAAGTTTTGTGTCCTTAGCCTTTGAACCATTGCTTTCAATGCCAAGAACTAAACTAGGAAAGCCCTTCACTGTCAAGATAGCTAGTGGCGAATCTCTTAAGCTTGATTCTGTCATTCGTGATTGTCAATTGAACCTCAATAACCATCTTTTTGCTATTGACCTCACGCCAATGCAACTTGGGAGTTTCGACATCATTATCGGAAAGGATTGGTTAACTAAACATCATGCCGAAGTGATCTATCTTGACAAGATAGTTCAAATACCTCTTCCTTCTGGAGAAATCTTAGAAGTTCGTGGAGAAAAACCTACTAGTAATCTAAAATTCATGACCCGTACCCAAGCCCAGAAAAATCTACGAAAGAACTATGTAGCTTTCTTAGTGCATATCGTGGAGAAGAAAGGCAAGGGTAAAAGTATTCAAGATATCCCTGTTGTTCGGGATTATCCTAAGGTATTCCCTGAAGACCTACATGGTTTACCTCCTATACAACAAGTTGAGTTCCGCATTGATCTTTTACCTGGTGCCAACCTGATTGCTAAATCTCCTTACGGTCTTGCACAGTCTGAGATGCAAGAGTTATCACAACAGCTTCAAGAACTATCTGACAAAGGATTCATTCGTCCGAGCTATTCACCATGGGGCACTCCTGTCCTATTTGTGAAAAAGAAGGATGGATCCTTCCGTATGTGTATCGATTATCGTGAGCTCAAAAAACTCACGATCAAGATTGATATCCCCTACCTCGAATTGACGACCTTTTTGAACAACTACATGGTGCTATATGTTTTTTGAAGATCGATTTGCGTTCTTGGTATCATCAGCTTCGTGTACTCGAGGAAGATATTCCCAAGACTGCTTTCCGCACAAGATACGACCACTATGAGGGCACTGTTATGCCATTTGGTTTGACGAATGCTCCGGCTGTATTCATGGACTTGATGAATCGGGTTTGTAAACCTTATTTGGACAAGTTCATCATTGTTTTCATTGACGATATTTTCATTTATTCCAAGTCTCGAGCTGAGCACGAGCAACATCTTTGATTAACAATGGAACTACTGAAGAAAGAACAATTATATGCTAAATTCCCCAAATGCGAATTTTGGTTGAAAGAAGTTCAATTCTTGGGGCACATAGTCAACGAGCAAGGTATACATGTGGATCCTTCAAAAATCATTGCGATTAAGGATTGGAACACACCCACTACTCCGACAGAAGTTTGCTCATTTCTTGGTCTTGCTGGATTTACCGACGGTTCATTGCGAACTTCTCAAAGATCGCTGTTCCCCTCACTGCTTTGACTCAAAAGAGTAAGCTTTTTGAGTGGGGACCCAAACAAGAGGAAGTTTTTAAACACTGAAACAAAAACTCTGTAATGCTCCTATCTTATCCTTACCCGATGGCAACGACGTTTCGTTGTCTATTATGACGCATCAAATTTAGGCCTTGGTTGTGTTCTCATGCAACGAGATAAGGTCATAGCCTACGCGTCAAGACAACTAAAAACCCATGAGAAGAACTACACAACTCATAATCTTGAGTTAGGTGTTGCAGTTTTTGCTCTCAGAATTTGGAGACACTACCTCTATGGTATGAAATGTGTGGTTTTCATGGACCACAAAAGTGTCCAACACATATTCAATCAAAAGGAGCTGAACATGAGACAACGACGAGGGTCAAACTCTTGAACGACTACGACTGCGAAATTCGCTACCATCCTGGCAAGGAGAATGTTGTAGCCGATGTGCTTAGTCGTAATGAATGTGTCAAGCTTCATTGTGTTCGAATTCAATCTGATATCCAGACACGTATCCTACAAGCACAACGTACATGTGTGAACCAAAGCTTGTTTAAAATGAACTACCTCAAAATCTCGAACTTCAACTCGAAACGAAAGACAATGGGTTACTCTATTATTTGAACCGTTTGTGGGTTCCAAGTCAAGACAATCTCCGCACCTTATTGATGGACAAAGCTCATAAGTCTCGTTATTCAATCCATCCTTGTGCAGACAAAATGTACAAGGATCTCCGTACCTAGTATTGGTGGTCGGGTATGAAATCGGATATTGCCTTATATGTGTTGAAGTGCCTAACTTGTCTTAAAGTCAAGGCTGAACACCAACGCCCATCTGGTTTGCTCGAACAACCAGAAATACCAGTATGGAAATGGGAGAACATTGCGATGGATCTCATTACTAAACTACCGCGCACATCTAGAGGTCATGATGCTATTTGGATAGTCATTGATCGCTTAACAAAGTCAGCATACTTTTTGGCAATTCGTGAGGATTACTCTGCTGACAAAGTCGCCAAAATTTATGTTGATGAGATTGTATCTCATCATGGTGTTCCTTTGGACATAGTATCTGATAGAGATGCTCGGTTCTCATCTCATTTTTGAAAGACCATGCAATCTGCTATGGGAACCAAACTCAATCTGAGCACTCCTTATCATCCTCAAATGGATAGACAAACCAAAAGAACAATTCAAACACTGGAGGATATGCTTAGAGCATGTGTGATCGACTTTGGTGGTAGTTGGGATTCACATCTACCGTTGCTCGAATTCTCCTACAACAATAGTTATCATCCCAGCATCGACATGGCGCCTTTCGAAGCTTTATACGGTCGAAAATGTTGTTCACCTGTCTGTTGGAATGAAGTTGGAGAGTCTAAGTTTACTAGACATGAACTTATTCATGACACGACAGATAAAGTCAAGAAAATACGCGATAACCTTCTGACAGCTAGAAGCCGTCAAAAGAGTTATGCGGACAAGCGATGAAAGCCCTTGGAATTCCAAGTTGGTGATCACCTCCTACTCAAGGTAACCCCTTGGAAAGGAGTGGTCAAATTTGGAAAGAAAGGAAAACTTGCACCACGATACGTTGGACCATTCAAGATCGTTGAGAGAATCGGAATGGTGGCCTACCGACTTAAGCTACCTTCTAACGTTCACCCAACATTTCACGTGTTCAATCTAAAGAAATGTTTAGCCGACGCAAATCTTCACATCCCCCTCGACGAAATTCATGTTGATAACACTATGCACTTTGTCGAGAAACCTGTGGAGATTTTGGACCATGAAGTCAAGAAACTTAAACGAAGACGAATATCGATAGTCAAAGTTCGCTGGGAATCCAAACGTGGCCCAGAATATACTTGGGAACGAGAGGATCAAATGAAAGGGAAATATCCACATCTATTTCCACAAGTTTCCTCTAATTAAATTTCAGGATGAAATTTACTAAAGTAGGGGAGACTGTAACATTTGTGGTGATTCGATCATGTAACGATTTCAAACAAGTTATCAATCAATGAAAAAATTGTTTTTTATTTCCGAGATTTATTTATTTATCATGGCAATTGCACATATTCGAATTTTGCACGATTTGAAACTTTCAAACGACTTCTAGAAGTGAAATCGCAAACTTTTACGTTACGTAATCAGTTTAATGCGACGTACACTCCAGGACAATGACACAAGCCAAACATACCTTAAATATCCTTTACATAACTTAGAAATAAGTTTTGAGGGATTCGGTATGGCAAAAACAAGTTTATTCAAGCTCAGGGGCTATTTTGCAAATTCTGCGAAACCATGCTGTTACGCGTATTTCTTAATCTGGAACATGTACGCACATCCAAAATTTTTTTTAATCATTAAAATCTTGTATTTTAATGATTGGAATGCAAAAATATCATTCGTTGCGCATTTACGGTCATTTACACGTTCGTTACAATTTTCATCGTAATTAACCGAAAACCGCAATCGTACAGCCGAACGAACCGACATCCGGGACATTTTTGTACTTATTTCAAGTTCCATATGCTTTAACGTCCTTATAGAGCTTAAAAATGTGGTTAACGGGTGTTAGAAGTGCCAAAACGCGACAAAACGAGTTCAGGGGCATGTTCTTCCAATTTTTTAAACTTGGTGCCAGCAAGGGTGGATGCGGACCGCATCCAAAAGTCCATACAGTCCGCATCCAGGTGCCAGAATAGCTGTTTTGTTTGCAGCCTCTTGTTCACTCCCTCGGACACCAAGTATTCGAATTTTCCAGTATTGTTCCTGCTTTGGACATGTGTTAGGACCCTCTTATGATCATGACACCTCATGGGACACTTAGAATTATCTTGTGGCTTCAAGATTACTATAAATAGGTTATCATTTTGGCCATTTTTCCTTGCTCGTTCAATTCTTCTTTCTCTCTTGCTCTACTTGGAGGCTACCACATTGTTGGAGGCTTCCTAACTGAGCATTCTTGAGCTCTTCAAGTGTCCTTCAACACAAGTAAGTGCTCTCTCCTGGTCTTTTTCATTTCTTCTAGCTATTTTGAGCTAAAAGTCAAACTGTTTGACTTTCTGTTTGACTTTCAGTTTTGACCATTAATTGGTCAAAGTGAAATTCAATTGAACTTTGCAACCTGATCGTAATCATGATGGTTATGATCCTTAGTGATCATGCCTACTGATTACCACGTTTACTAGTCGAAGTGACGAGTCAAAGTTTCGGTCAAAATGCGCATTATGTGCATTTTGCGACGGAACTATTTTCGGGTATCAAAACACTTTGTTTTGTTACCAAAACATTTTTATAACCGAGTTAGACATGTCAAAACATGTCTAACTCGTCACTTTTAGTTTATTGCTTATTTAGTGTCGTAAGTCGAGCGGTCTTGACCACCGCTTTGACTTTCGAATCCGACCTGTTTGGTCGATCTTAGGATCCGACCAAACACATATTTGTGACCATAGTAATATAGGGAATAACCCTGTGAGGTTATACCTTATGGTCACGTCGTTTGGTTACTGTTATATTAATCGCTTATTATGACTTTATAAATGACCATAATGTCCTTTTTGCGCATAAATCAATTTTAAGCATATGTAACCAACATTTTGACATATAAACTGATCTTGAAACTATATTAAACATATTTTGGCATATAAGACTTAACATAAAACATATCTAACCATCCGAACATGTAATTACGCAAATGATCCGTTAAAGTAGTGTAAACTACCTTAACGAGTCATAACGGGTCAAAAGCACTTAGGTTTCGTTTCAAATCAGAATGTAGACCTTGTTAAACAATTTCATATGAGTTCCAACACTCATTTGGTTTACAAGACCTCATTCTATCTGATCCGCCGATTAAAGTCCGACATTTACATAGTTATCCGATTATAGGACACGCTTGAATCTTTGATCGTTTGAAGTTGATATATCATTTGATCCACGATTTACTTTGCAATCCCAAGTGAGTACATAGTTCCCCTCTTTTATGTTTTGCAAATGTTTTGGGGTGACACATATGTGCAAGTTGTTTAAAGAGTTCAAATTACAAATACTATGGTTTATATTAAACACGACGATTTCAAAAATGTGAACGAACTTGTTGGTGCGTTGTATACATGACACGAATGACATTCATTAGCTTTGGCCAAGCCGACCAGTAGTAAGTTATGGTACCATAGGACTGACAATCCCGTTACCAAGGTTCCCGGTGTTTGTGGGGATGTTTGGGGAACGACCGAAATTGTTTACTTTAACAAACCCTTCGATGGTTTGCTATTGCAATTTAAAGATACCCTTTGGTGGTATAGATGAGTCAACAAAGGTTTGAATGTATTCAACCAAACGACCAAAAGTTTTCACAATTAAAACATGGACGATTTGTTTATAACCCAGACGATGAACAATTGGTTTATCACACAAACAATGGACGATTGGTTTATAACAAGGACGGTGAACGATTGATTTATGACACGAACAATGAACGATTGGTTTTTGGTAAGTGATTTAGATAACGGGACGTGTGTAATGTGATAAAAGCATGGTGGATACGCCGCTGGTACTTCCTATATATAAGTGTTTTTATCATGTTAAATACGTGGCGTTATTCAAATCACATGAAACAAAGGTTTTCAAACAATGACAAGCATCGATTTTCAATTAAAGATATAAACCATACAAGGTTTCTTTCAAGACGATTTACTACTCGGATTTACAAAAGAAATGTTTTGGTCAAGATTCATGGCTACAAGTCTTTTATAAACTATAACTAACTTGTTTTAGTTGGTTAGTTATCATTGCAATATCAAATACTTTTTTGATAACAAGGTTTTCAACTAACAATTTTAGTAGTCTAACGAGGTATTGCAATACATATCCAAGGCCATGAATTTGACACACTCACAAAACCTATGTACTCGCCGACATATTTTTGCAGACTCTCATTTTCACATATGTTTCAGGAAACCAAGTTTGATGTCGATGTATGCTCACGTAGGATCGGACGCGGACTTTAGTGCCTTAAAATATGAAAGACAATTGTTTGTTTAGTTTGTTTTAATTCCAAGACAACGTAACTATGTAACTTCAACATTCAATGAAACATAACTTTAATTACCACGTGTTGTTGAAACAGTCTGTTAACGTGACTCCCCGACATTTCCGCCGCGGTTTGTTGTTTTTACGAGGTCGGGGTGTTACATCTACCTTTGATCGAATTCTCCTACAACAATAGTTATCACGCCAACATCAACATGGAACCTTCCGAAGCTCTATACGGTCGTAAACGTCGTTCACCTAACTGTTGGAATGAGGTCGGTGAAGCAAACTCTTTCCGAAAACTTTTTGCAAAGTAAAACATCTATTTTTAAATGAATCATTTTTGGCTTTATGCCTTCAAAGTTTTCAAATCTCGTCAAAGTTTGGGTAATGTGAACAAGTGCAATCTGGAAGAGTGGGTGCCTGTACCCTGAGTTTCTATCTAAGGCTAAAGTGTTCGTACAAATCCACTTAATCGTACCAGTCACTCTTACCTGGGAACTCTTGGGGTGAGTGTCCACTTATAGGCTAAAGCATGTCTTCGCGATACATTATAAAGACCCATTTACTTTGATTAGCCACTGTGTGTCGTTTGTTTGTTTTGAGAAACGAACGAATGACCACCATCCTTATTTCTTCGATATTTACAATACCTCTCTTGGTTTATTTCAATTTCAATGTCACATATCTTCCTTGAGTCAACTTGAAGAATTAGAACTTGACCTGATTTTAAATGCGGCCCTTTTTTGGCTATACATACATTTAGAATGCCTCCTCGACGTGATGCAACTCAAAATGCCGAAATGGCAGCCATTATCGCTCTGCAAATTGCTGTTGTACTCCCAAATCTCGTGACTTAACTTAATCAAGCGAAAAACAACAACAATAACAGTAACAATGCACTAGCTCCGTGCAACTATAAACAATATTGTTCGGCTAAACCACTTTCGTTCACTGGGTCTGAGGGAGCCACTAGGCTTCTGTAATGGTTTGAGAGTCTCGAAAGCACGTTCCGATTTATTCAATGTCCAAATGAGTGGAAGGTTGAGTTCGCGTCGAGTGTATTCAAGAAAAGAGCTCTTACATGGTGGAATGGTATTATAAGAGATAGAGGTGCCAAAGTGGCCTTAGCTCAAACTTGGGAAGAGCTTCGAGCTCTAATGATGAAGGAATTCTGTCATCGTCACAAGCAGAGGGCGCTCAAAAACGAATTCCATGATCTCAAGCAAGATAGTGGCGAAAGTTGTGCTTACAACGATCATTACGAGGAGTTGAGTTTACTTTGTCCTTCGATGATGACGCCTTTGGATAAGGCGATCGAGAATTATATCGATGGTTTACCTGATCCTAGGCAAGATATTGTTACTGGTAGCAACCCTACATCCGTCCGACAAGCCATTGAGTTAGCTGCAACTCTAATTGACTCCCAATTCAGGAAAGGTAAGCTTCATCGCAAGGGCGATAAGAAATCCTCTGCTTGGTCAATCCAAGATAAACCGAAGGAAAACAAAACTGAACCATCTAAGAGGTCAAGGAAGCGTAAGGCTTCGCAGAATTTTGCTGTAACTGCTCAACCCAATCTAGCTCCCCAAAACCAACCAGCTCAACCTCCTGTGAGGAAGCAATATGCTGGTAATGCACTGTTGTGCAATCGGTGCAACGGTCACCACCAAGTTCATCAACCATGCCATCAATGTACTACTTGTGGAAGATTTGGTCACTTGGCCAACATTTGCCGATCTTTTCCGAATCCAGCTGTTCAGAACCCTGTCAACCCCAAGCCAACCCTGCTCGACCCATTTCCCACTTGGTTCTTGTTACAACTATGGTGAAATGGATCACTTCAAGAACAACTGCCCGAGGCTAGTAAATGCTAATCCCGCTCATGGACGAGCATTTAACATCAATGCTAACGAGGCTCGTGCTGATAATGAAGTTTTTTAACGGTACGTTCCTTGTCAACAATCACCCTGCTTCTGTTCTTTTCGATTCGGGTGCCGATAGAAGTTTTGTGTCCTTAGCCTTTGAACCATTGCTTTCAATGCCAAGAACTAAACTAGGAAAGCCCTTCACTGTCAAGATAGCTAGTGGCGAATCTCTTAAGCTTGATTCTGTCATTCGTGATTGTCAATTGAACCTCAATAACCATCTTTTTGCTATTGACCTCACGCCAATGCAACTTGGGAGTTTCGACATCATTATCGGAAAGGATTGGTTAACTAAACATCATGCCGAAGTGATCTATCTTGACAAGATAGTTCAAATACCTCTTCCTTCTGGAGAAATCTTAGAAGTTCGTGGAGAAAAACCTACTAGTAATCTAAAATTCATGACCCGTACCCAAGCCCAGAAAAATCTACGAAAGAACTATGTAGCTTTCTTAGTGCATATCGTGGAGAAGAAAGGCAAGGGTAAAAGTATTCAAGATATCCCTGTTGTTCGGGATTATCCTAAGGTATTCCCTGAAGACCTACATGGTTTACCTCCTATACAACAAGTTGAGTTCCGCATTGATCTTTTACCTGGTGCCAACCTGATTGCTAAATCTCCTTACGGTCTTGCACAGTCTGAGATGCAAGAGTTATCACAACAGCTTCAAGAACTATCTGACAAAGGATTCATTCGTCCGAGCTATTCACCATGGGGCACTCCTGTCCTATTTGTGAAAAAGAAGGATGGATCCTTCCGTATGTGTATCGATTATCGTGAGCTCAAAAAACTCACGATCAAGATTGATATCCCCTACCTCGAATTGACGACCTTTTTGAACAACTACATGGTGCTATATGTTTTTTGAAGATCGATTTGCGTTCTTGGTATCATCAGCTTCGTGTACTCGAGGAAGATATTCCCAAGACTGCTTTCCGCACAAGATACGACCACTATGAGGGCACTGTTATGCCATTTGGTTTGACGAATGCTCCGGCTGTATTCATGGACTTGATGAATCGGGTTTGTAAACCTTATTTGGACAAGTTCATCATTGTTTTCATTGACGATATTTTCATTTATTCCAAGTCTCGAGCTGAGCACGAGCAACATCTTTGATTAACAATGGAACTACTGAAGAAAGAACAATTATATGCTAAATTCCCCAAATGCGAATTTTGGTTGAAAGAAGTTCAATTCTTGGGGCACATAGTCAACGAGCAAGGTATACATGTGGATCCTTCAAAAATCATTGCGATTAAGGATTGGAACACACCCACTACTCCGACAGAAGTTTGCTCATTTCTTGGTCTTGCTGGATTTACCGACGGTTCATTGCGAACTTCTCAAAGATCGCTGTTCCCCTCACTGCTTTGACTCAAAAGAGTAAGCTTTTTGAGTGGGGACCCAAACAAGAGGAAGTTTTTAAACACTGAAACAAAAACTCTGTAATGCTCCTATCTTATCCTTACCCGATGGCAACGACGTTTCGTTGTCTATTATGACGCATCAAATTTAGGCCTTGGTTGTGTTCTCATGCAACGAGATAAGGTCATAGCCTACGCGTCAAGACAACTAAAAACCCATGAGAAGAACTACACAACTCATAATCTTGAGTTAGGTGTTGCAGTTTTTGCTCTCAGAATTTGGAGACACTACCTCTATGGTATGAAATGTGTGGTTTTCATGGACCACAAAAGTGTCCAACACATATTCAATCAAAAGGAGCTGAACATGAGACAACGACGAGGGTCAAACTCTTGAACGACTACGACTGCGAAATTCGCTACCATCCTGGCAAGGAGAATGTTGTAGCCGATGTGCTTAGTCGTAATGAATGTGTCAAGCTTCATTGTGTTCGAATTCAATCTGATATCCAGACACGTATCCTACAAGCACAACGTACATGTGTGAACCAAAGCTTGTTTAAAATGAACTACCTCAAAATCTCGAACTTCAACTCGAAACGAAAGACAATGGGTTACTCTATTATTTGAACCGTTTGTGGGTTCCAAGTCAAGACAATCTCCGCACCTTATTGATGGACAAAGCTCATAAGTCTCGTTATTCAATCCATCCTTGTGCAGACAAAATGTACAAGGATCTCCGTACCTAGTATTGGTGGTCGGGTATGAAATCGGATATTGCCTTATATGTGTTGAAGTGCCTAACTTGTCTTAAAGTCAAGGCTGAACACCAACGCCCATCTGGTTTGCTCGAACAACCAGAAATACCAGTATGGAAATGGGAGAACATTGCGATGGATCTCATTACTAAACTACCGCGCACATCTAGAGGTCATGATGCTATTTGGATAGTCATTGATCGCTTAACAAAGTCAGCATACTTTTTGGCAATTCGTGAGGATTACTCTGCTGACAAAGTCGCCAAAATTTATGTTGATGAGATTGTATCTCATCATGGTGTTCCTTTGGACATAGTATCTGATAGAGATGCTCGGTTCTCATCTCATTTTTGAAAGACCATGCAATCTGCTATGGGAACCAAACTCAATCTGAGCACTCCTTATCATCCTCAAATGGATAGACAAACCAAAAGAACAATTCAAACACTGGAGGATATGCTTAGAGCATGTGTGATCGACTTTGGTGGTAGTTGGGATTCACATCTACCGTTGCTCGAATTCTCCTACAACAATAGTTATCATCCCAGCATCGACATGGCGCCTTTCGAAGCTTTATACGGTCGAAAATGTTGTTCACCTGTCTGTTGGAATGAAGTTGGAGAGTCTAAGTTTACTAGACATGAACTTATTCATGACACGACAGATAAAGTCAAGAAAATACGCGATAACCTTCTGACAGCTAGAAGCCGTCAAAAGAGTTATGCGGACAAGCGATGAAAGCCCTTGGAATTCCAAGTTGGTGATCACCTCCTACTCAAGGTAACCCCTTGGAAAGGAGTGGTCAAATTTGGAAAGAAAGGAAAACTTGCACCACGATACGTTGGACCATTCAAGATCGTTGAGAGAATCGGAATGGTGGCCTACCGACTTAAGCTACCTTCTAACGTTCACCCAACATTTCACGTGTTCAATCTAAAGAAATGTTTAGCCGACGCAAATCTTCACATCCCCCTCGACGAAATTCATGTTGATAACACTATGCACTTTGTCGAGAAACCTGTGGAGATTTTGGACCATGAAGTCAAGAAACTTAAACGAAGACGAATATCGATAGTCAAAGTTCGCTGGGAATCCAAACGTGGCCCAGAATATACTTGGGAACGAGAGGATCAAATGAAAGGGAAATATCCACATCTATTTCCACAAGTTTCCTCTAATTAAATTTCAGGATGAAATTTACTAAAGTAGGGGAGACTGTAACATTTGTGGTGATTCGATCATGTAACGATTTCAAACAAGTTATCAATCAATGAAAAAATTGTTTTTTATTTCCGAGATTTATTTATTTATCATGGCAATTGCACATATTCGAATTTTGCACGATTTGAAACTTTCAAACGACTTCTAGAAGTGAAATCGCAAACTTTTACGTTACGTAATCAGTTTAATGCGACGTACACTCCAGGACAATGACACAAGCCAAACATACCTTAAATATCCTTTACATAACTTAGAAATAAGTTTTGAGGGATTCGGTATGGCAAAAACAAGTTTATTCAAGCTCAGGGGCTATTTTGCAAATTCTGCGAAACCATGCTGTTACGCGTATTTCTTAATCTGGAACATGTACGCACATCCAAAATTTTTTTTAATCATTAAAATCTTGTATTTTAATGATTGGAATGCAAAAATATCATTCGTTGCGCATTTACGGTCATTTACACGTTCGTTACAATTTTCATCGTAATTAACCGAAAACCGCAATCGTACAGCCGAACGAACCGACATCCGGGACATTTTTGTACTTATTTCAAGTTCCATATGCTTTAACGTCCTTATAGAGCTTAAAAATGTGGTTAACGGGTGTTAGAAGTGCCAAAACGCGACAAAACGAGTTCAGGGGCATGTTCTTCCAATTTTTTAAACTTGGTGCCAGCAAGGGTGGATGCGGACCGCATCCAAAAGTCCATACAGTCCGCATCCAGGTGCCAGAATAGCTGTTTTGTTTGCAGCCTCTTGTTCACTCCCTCGGACACCAAGTATTCGAATTTTCCAGTATTGTTCCTGCTTTGGACATGTGTTAGGACCCTCTTATGATCATGACACCTCATGGGACACTTAGAATTATCTTGTGGCTTCAAGATTACTATAAATAGGTTATCATTTTGGCCATTTTTCCTTGCTCGTTCAATTCTTCTTTCTCTCTTGCTCTACTTGGAGGCTACCACATTGTTGGAGGCTTCCTAACTGAGCATTCTTGAGCTCTTCAAGTGTCCTTCAACACAAGTAAGTGCTCTCTCCTGGTCTTTTTCATTTCTTCTAGCTATTTTGAGCTAAAAGTCAAACTGTTTGACTTTCTGTTTGACTTTCAGTTTTGACCATTAATTGGTCAAAGTGAAATTCAATTGAACTTTGCAACCTGATCGTAATCATGATGGTTATGATCCTTAGTGATCATGCCTACTGATTACCACGTTTACTAGTCGAAGTGACGAGTCAAAGTTTCGGTCAAAATGCGCATTATGTGCATTTTGCGACGGAACTATTTTCGGGTATCAAAACACTTTGTTTTGTTACCAAAACATTTTTATAACCGAGTTAGACATGTCAAAACATGTCTAACTCGTCACTTTTAGTTTATTGCTTATTTAGTGTCGTAAGTCGAGCGGTCTTGACCACCGCTTTGACTTTCGAATCCGACCTGTTTGGTCGATCTTAGGATCCGACCAAACACATATTTGTGACCATAGTAATATAGGGAATAACCCTGTGAGGTTATACCTTATGGTCACGTCGTTTGGTTACTGTTATATTAATCGCTTATTATGACTTTATAAATGACCATAATGTCCTTTTTGCGCATAAATCAATTTTAAGCATATGTAACCAACATTTTGACATATAAACTGATCTTGAAACTATATTAAACATATTTTGGCATATAAGACTTAACATAAAACATATCTAACCATCCGAACATGTAATTACGCAAATGATCCGTTAAAGTAGTGTAAACTACCTTAACGAGTCATAACGGGTCAAAAGCACTTAGGTTTCGTTTCAAATCAGAATGTAGACCTTGTTAAACAATTTCATATGAGTTCCAACACTCATTTGGTTTACAAGACCTCATTCTATCTGATCCGCCGATTAAAGTCCGACATTTACATAGTTATCCGATTATAGGACACGCTTGAATCTTTGATCGTTTGAAGTTGATATATCATTTGATCCACGATTTACTTTGCAATCCCAAGTGAGTACATAGTTCCCCTCTTTTATGTTTTGCAAATGTTTTGGGGTGACACATATGTGCAAGTTGTTTAAAGAGTTCAAATTACAAATACTATGGTTTATATTAAACACGACGATTTCAAAAATGTGAACGAACTTGTTGGTGCGTTGTATACATGACACGAATGACATTCATTAGCTTTGGCCAAGCCGACCAGTAGTAAGTTATGGTACCATAGGACTGACAATCCCGTTACCAAGGTTCCCGGTGTTTGTGGGGATGTTTGGGGAACGACCGAAATTGTTTACTTTAACAAACCCTTCGATGGTTTGCTATTGCAATTTAAAGATACCCTTTGGTGGTATAGATGAGTCAACAAAGGTTTGAATGTATTCAACCAAACGACCAAAAGTTTTCACAATTAAAACATGGACGATTTGTTTATAACCCAGACGATGAACAATTGGTTTATCACACAAACAATGGACGATTGGTTTATAACAAGGACGGTGAACGATTGATTTATGACACGAACAATGAACGATTGGTTTTTGGTAAGTGATTTAGATAACGGGACGTGTGTAATGTGATAAAAGCATGGTGGATACGCCGCTGGTACTTCCTATATATAAGTGTTTTTATCATGTTAAATACGTGGCGTTATTCAAATCACATGAAACAAAGGTTTTCAAACAATGACAAGCATCGATTTTCAATTAAAGATATAAACCATACAAGGTTTCTTTCAAGACGATTTACTACTCGGATTTACAAAAGAAATGTTTTGGTCAAGATTCATGGCTACAAGTCTTTTATAAACTATAACTAACTTGTTTTAGTTGGTTAGTTATCATTGCAATATCAAATACTTTTTGATAACAAGGTTTTCAACTAACAATTTTAGTAGTCTGACGAGGTATTGCAATTTTCACATATGTTTCAAGAAACCAAGTTTGATGTCGATGCATGCCCACGTAGGATCGGACGCGGACTTTAGTGCCTTAAATTATGAAAGACAATTGTTTGTTTAGTTTGTTTTAATTCCAAGACAACGTAACTATGTAATTTCAATATTCAATAAAAGATAACTTTAATTACCACGTTTTTTTGAAACATTCTGTTAACATGACTCCCCGACGTTTCCACCGTGGTTTGTTGTTTTTACGCGGTCGGGGTGTTACATCTACCTTTGATCGAATTCTCCTGCAACAATAGTTATCACGCCAACATCAACATGGAACCTTCCGAAGCTCTATACGGTCGTAAATGTCGTTCACCTATCTGCTGGAACGAGGTCGGTGAAGCCTAATTCACTGGACCTGAACTCATTCACGACACAACAGACAAAGTCAAGAAAATTCGCGATAATCTTCTAACAGCTAGAAGCCGTCAAAAAGTTATGCGGACAAATGGCGTAACCCCTTGGAATTCCAAGTTGGAGATCACGTTGGAAAGGAAGGAAAACTTGCACCGCGATATGTTGGACCATTTAAGATCGTTGATCGAATCGGAAAGGTGGCCTACCGACTTGAGCTACCTCCTAAACTTGGGAATATTCCCCAACATTTCACGTGTCCAATTTGAAAAAGTTTCTAGTCGATACAAACCTCCACATCCCCTCGACAAAATTCATGTTGATGACACTATGCACTTTGTCGAGAAACCTGTGGAGATATTGGACAGTGAAGTCAAGAAACACTTAAGCGTAGATGAATACCGATAATTAAAGTTCGCTAGGAATCCAAACATGGCCTAGAATTTACTTGGGACCGAGAGGATCAGATGAAAGCGGAGTACCCACATCTGTTTTCACAAGTTTCCTTTAATTAAATTTCGGAACGAAATTTCCTAAAGTAGGGGAGACTGTGACATTTGTGCCTTTTCAATCATTACACAATTCCGAACAATTGCGTTTTCAACAAACACCTTATGTTATATTTCCGGGATTTGTATACTTATCAATAACATTTGCACATTTTCAATTCTTGCATGATTTTGAACTCTCAAAAACATTTCTGAAAGTAATACGTACACTGTTACTCAAACATAATCAGTTTCACGCTACGTACACTCCTGAATAAGGAAATAAGCTACACATACCCTAAATACCCTTTACATAACTTAGATATAAGTTTTGAAGGGTTAGGTATGATAAAAACACGCTTATACAAGCCTAGGGACTATTTTCGACAAACTGCGAAAGTCTGTTGCTCCGTATTCAAGATATGAACCATGTGTACCAATCCAAATATTTTCTTATTCAATAAAATCTTGTATTTTATTGATAAGAATGCAAAAATGTCAATCATTGCGCAATTTCGATCATTTTCGTGTCCGTTAAAGCGTTTTACGTAATTTTGCAAAACGTGTAACCATACAACCTAACGAACCGATATCCACGATGTTAGTGCACTATTCGTGTGGCCATAGATAGAAATCTAACAATATATGTAACGTCAAGTGTCTTGAGTCTGTAAACACCGGACAGAAGTTTTGCTAGGAAGTGTTAGGAGTGATTAGGATTCGGTTCGATACGAAGAGTACGGTTATGATCGGATATGATGTCATCATCTTAGATGACATCATAACTATTATAATATCATGATCTTATAAACATGCATGTATGATATATAACATACACATGCAATATAAAAATACATGCATGTATAAATACGTCAATCAAGTTCAAGTTCGGATGAAATGAAGTCAACAGAACAACTTCATACGAAGTTGCATGAGGGCACTTCGGTCGAAGTGCATGCAATCCAACTATAAATATCAACAAGCTTCAGAGATCAACAGCACACAACAAACTTCGTGCAAGATCTCCAACAAGTTCATCATACGGATCCGATCTAGATCAAGTGATTTTGTAACGTTAGCGTCGAACGTAATAAAATTTGATTATTTAATATTCGTTGTCACGATTACGGTTCGGTTTAACAGATTCTGCACGTTAAACAGGATTTAACGCAGAGTTAGTGTTCTTCGGTGAATCGATCCGGACCTACAATTGGTATCAGAGCTACGGAAGCTCTGCGTGTAATCGTGATTCGAATCGGACAAGTTTCGGTGTCTTTCGAGGTGTTGTTAGTGTATTTCGGACAGAATCGATTGATTTTCGGATCATTTCTTTTTGTTTCAGACTGTTTCGTTTGAAGTTTCTGTGTTTCAGTTTAGGTTTCAGACTGATTCGATCCAACTTCAATCTGTTTTGATGAATTTCGGTGTGATTTCGATGAATTTCGGATCATTTCTGTGTATATCAGATCGAGTTTAAAATTTTTTGTTGGTTTTAGATCTTATATGGACTGATTTGGTTGTGTTTGGATTGTTTTGATTATATTTCGATTTGATTAGATCAAATTCGTTTGAAGTTTCATACATTTCGGAACTGAATCAGTTGTCTTGGATCAAATTTTGTTCATTTCGGATATGTCAGTGAAATTCAAACTATTGTTATATCTTTTTGTTCATCAAAAGGTTCCAGATCTGAATCTAGATTGAAACGTGATTAGATCTGAATCGAGATATTATAACTTTTTGATCAAGATCTCAGATAAATTGAAATTGCTGTCTGATCTGGATCGAATTTCCTGTTGTTTGATATATGGAAGAAGAAGTCGAGTTGCAGGTTCTGTTTAAAAAAAAAAAGTATATCGATTTTTTTCCAAACATTTAGCATCGATTTCAAACTGATTTCGACGGTTCGAGCTTATACATTGTGTTCATATTGTCATAACTGTTTTGAAAATTATAAGAATATATAAGTCGAAAAATATTAAAGAAACACAGATCTGAATCATGTTGCTTATTAGAAAGATTAACACGTTAAAGCTTGTGTTTCAGATTTGAAACGTAATCACAGATCTGTTTGAAAAGTATAGTGATTGTTTCTGATTTGTTGGAGTTGTTGTTCATCGGGTAAGAAGAAAGAAAACAGAATTAATTTGCAGTAGTGCGTTGTTGAGTAATAGATTGTACCGGAGATTTTGTGGTGTTGATAAACCCAGGTTATAGTGACACTTAAGTTTGCTAGTAAAAAAACATTGAGTTGTTGGCTGGGTAATAGTGACGGAAGTGTTTTGAGTTTTTCATAGAAAAGATATATAATAAAGAAATTGTTTTTGGTGAGATTGAAAGAAGTAACGTGTGACAGTTCATTTTAGGGTTTGAATAAAAAGTATAAAAAAATAATAATAAAAAAACAAAAGGCAAAATATAGTGAGTGTGACGTTTTTTTTTTGTGTGGGTTCAACAAAGATAAATAGGAATTGAGTTTTGGTTAAAAATAGAAAATGTCAAATCTTGATGAAATTTGATATTCACGTAAATGACATTTTTTTAATAATATTACGGGTCACATATTGTGTTGAAACTGACTGCTGTATTGGATAAATTTCTTTTAGTCAAGATATTTGTGTTGAGCCAATACAACTTAATTGGTTTGTGCCTGTGGACTGTGTTGTTAGTAAGATGGACTGGGTTTGGAAAAGTGGGCTGGATAACTTGTTATTGGGCCAAATCTTTTTCAAGTTTAAATCGGGTCAAAAGAGTGTAAAAGAGATTTTGGGCTTCAATTTGAAGTGGGTTATTTTAGACGTGATCTTTGAATTTTGGGTACAAGTATTTTGAACCGGTTTTAATCTACAAAGTTTCGAGCTTGATCATTTCGGTTCAAGATAATACAAATTTAACAAGAGTCAAAACTTAGTGGATTGACAAATTTAAAAAATGGATTGGGAAGATTTTAGGTTAAGATCAAATATTGATGTATCAACTCCCGAAGGAAGTCAACAGTACAAAAGGATTATGAGATACTTATTTGAAACTTTTATGATCATGAAAGATGAAACATTTGATGAGTTGATAAAAAGGTACTATGATTTGATTTCAGAAATGAGGATTTGGGTCTGGCTATCGGATGCTGAGAAGATATCAAAGTTTGCAGAATCTCTATCTTCTGAGTGGGATGCTTATCTAGTTGAATTGAAAAGATTTCCATGGTTCAGATGGATAGGTCTAGATGAGTTTATCATAAACATTAAAGAACACGAACCAGAAATTGAAAAGAAGAAGGCAATGAAGCAAAAAGTTAGTGAAGCAATAAATGTGAAGAATATTGAAGTCAAAGAATCCGTCATGACTTCAAATGAGGCTTCGTGTTCTGAACCAGTATGCTCAAAATGTGATAAATCTAGATTAGACTATGCCAAACTCCTGAACGATTTGGAGAGTTTGACATTAGAAATAAAAATCTAAAACAAAATGAAAAAGGTTTTAAAATCGTTAGAAAATGAAAAATTAGTTTTAAATGAAAATATTTTTGAAAAACAAAAAGAATTAAATTCTTATCTTGAAAAAATAACTCTACTTGAACAAGAATTGGAATGCAAAAAAATAAAACTGTTGATTTAGAAAAAAGCTTGAAAGTTTTTGTGACTTCGTCATTAATTCTAGATCATATATGTCCAAAACCAATCAATAATAATAAAGAAGAAATTCCAATAAGTGAAATGTCACAAATTATGACAATGTCATAATTGAGGATTGTGATAATGATACCAATGATGAAAGTGATAAAAATGAGACAAATGAAATATTTTTGAAACTAAAAGAAAAATTTCAAGAAACTGTTCTACAATCTACTGAAAAAGGTGAATGCTCAACGCAAAAACCTTCTAAGCAGAATGGAGAACAAAAACAAAAGGAAAAACAAATTTTTAAAAATTCTAAAAATTTTCAAAGAAAAATAAAAGTCCAACGGTACAATCATCCAATCATTATAAAAATTCACAAAAATTGGAAAATCAAAACTCACAAAAATTTGAAAAATAAGTGGTGTAGGTCGGAACACAATGCTTCAAAGTCAAATCAAGTTTACAGAATAAGCAAGAAAGATGACTACTACACATCAAATCCATGTTATGATTTGAGTGTATGGTTTGATAAAGAAGATCAGTATGATAACAGGGTGTGTTACAACTGTGGAGTATGTGGACATATTGCTGTTAGCTGCCAAAGAAAGAGATTTGATTTGAAAAGATACTATAATTGTCAAATCAAAGGTCATGTTTCCAGAAATTGTCCGATAAATTCGAAGAGAAGATCGCCGGATAAATTTCAGGGGGAGTACAGAAAAGCTGCGAAGAAGACAGTAAAAATAGAAGAAAAGCCCAAAGAACAGAAAGTGAAATTATCGCAAGGGCAGAAAGACAAATTGAGGAAAAGAGAAAGAAAGTTAGAGAGTATTTGGAAAAGATTTTGTCCTCGTATACGAGTGTTTCATATACAAGTTCTGGAGAATTGTTTTACTCTACAAAGAGTGATCTGTCAAGTAAAACGAATTCATTAGATACAAACCTAAGGACAAAAGAGAGAACAATGAATAAATCTATTAATCAAACAGTTAAAGAATCAAAGAAAGTAAAATTTTCAGATAAAGTTTTTATCAAACTGTTTGAATATAAAAGAGAAAGTGAGGAGTTGTTTACTTCAGATGTTAATGAATTTGGTAAACCTAAATCCAGAATGGATTGGGTTCCAATTCAAAACTGATTATAGTTTGTTTGAATGTGCAGGATAATCAAGCTTCAAGCCAAATGTCATTTTAGAAGCAGTGGTTGTTCATGTAGAGAAACAGGAGAAAGGAATGATATTCCACACAAAAAAAATGGTAGTCTCGCGTTCACATTCGTAAAAGTCATTAAACGGTTAAAGTGGAAGATTATTATTTTCGATTTTGAAAGGATGTTTTCAATTTTAAGGGGAGAAAAATTTTAAAATTGTCAAAATCAAAACATCATTTCAAAATCATTTCAGATAGATAAAAAATTTTCAAAAGCCAAAAACAACAGAAAATCTCAAAATGTCAAAAACATTGAAAAATGAAAAATGAGATTAGTTGTGCGAAAAGAGGAAATGATAGTACATCACTGGACTATCAGTGCATGCTAAATATATGAATTGTTTAAAATGGTTAAACAATCTCACTAAAGATGTGTCGGTAGGCTCAGCTAGACTAGTAGTTTTGCGAAAATGATACAAACCGAAAAATAAAGCCTAGTTCTAGTGGAAAACGCGGTTGAAAGCATAGTACTTAGTTTTGTCTTTCGTGACTGTGTACCAACTCGGTAATCGCTGAATGTTGCAAATCATAAAAACTAGTCAGTTTGTGAACTTTCACAACTTACGAAAAAGTCATTGTGATTGTGTTTTCATTTTCAAAAGATTTAAACTTGTTTTATTTCTTTATTTTGTTTAAGCATTGGACATCCTCTGCGTATACGAAAGTATCGAACTGGATGTTAGTGCCTAAACGTTTCTGCTTTATTTTACTTGGTGTTTCGTTTAAATCTTGGATCACCTCTGCGTATATGAGAATATCGAACTGGTGGTTAAGATCTAAACAATTTCAACGAGATTGTTGAGTACTGTTTGTGTGTGAATTCGTGTGTTTGTTCTTAAAAGTCAAATCTTAGAGATTTGGAGCATCATTCAAGGGGGAGACAACAGTTTCACTTGAAGATGTTATCCAAGGTAGTTCAAGACTAAACATCACAGATTTCTAGCTAGGTCCAAGGGGGAGACTGTTAGTGCACTATTCGTGTGGCCATAGATAGAAATCTAACAATATATGTAACATCAAGTGTCTTGATCTGTAAACACCGGACAAAAGTTTCGCTAGGAAGTGTTAGGAGTGATTAGGATTCGGTTAGATACGAAGAGTACGGTTATGATTGGATATGATGTCATCATCTTAGATGATGACATCATAACTATTATAATATTATGATCTTATAAACATGCATGTATGAGATATAACATACACATGCAATATAAAAATACATGTATTCATAAATACGTCAATCAAGTTCAAGTTCAGATGAAATGAAGTCAACAGAACAACTTCATACGAAGTTGCATGAGGGCACTTCGGTCGAAGTGCATGCAATCCAACTATAAATATCAACAAGCTTCAGAGATCAACAACACACAACAACTTCATGCAAGAGCTCCAACAAGTTCATCATACGGTTCCGATCTAGATCAAGTGATTTTGTAACGTTAGCGTCGAAACTCTGTCTGGTTGTCGTTTGAACGTAATAAACGTTGATTATTTACGATTCGTTATCACGATTACGGTTCGGTTTAACGGATTCCGCACGTTAAACCGGATTAAACGCAGAGTTTGTGTTCTTTGGTTAATCGATACAGACCTACACACGACATTTCCAGGAAAAATCCACATTACATATGCCTTAACACCTTTATATAGCCCAAAATTAGGTTAAAAGGGGTTAAAAGTGACAAAACGCGACAAAACAAGTCCAGGGCCAAAATCGCCAAACATTGAAATTTTCTGCCCCTGCCAGGACCTTACGGACCGTAAGACTAAGTCCATACGATCCGCATGGAGTTCCTAGATTAGCAGAATATGTGGCAGCACCTTTTTTCAAGTCTTGCTCCCGGAGTTCACGAAATTGCTAGCTTCCAAGCTCCATTTGACCTGTGTTATGATGTTCCTCTGATCATGACACGTCAAGGGGTACTTGGCATGATCCTAGAGCTTTAAGAACACTATAAATAGCAACCAAGTTCATCCATTTTCACATGCTCATTCACAAATTCTTTCTCCCACTCTCTTGGAGCTTGTTTCCAGCCTACTACTGAGCTCTTAAGTGTTCTTCAACACAAGTAAGTACTCTCTCCTAGTCTATTTCATTTATTTTAGCTATTTTGAGCTAAAAGTCAGACAGTTTGACTTTCGGTACTGACCATATTTGGTCAAGTCAAAGTTCAATTGAACTTTGCAACATGAACATAATCACGAAGCTTATAATCCCTTGCGATTGCACCTTCTGATTACCACGTTTACTAGTCAAAGTGACGAGTCAAAGTTTCGGTCAAAGATGCACATAATGTGCATTTTACGACGTAACTATTTTCGGGTATTAAAACTCTAAGTTTTGATACCAAATCATTTTTATTAGTTAGACATGTTTAAACATGTCTAACTTGTCATTTCTAGTTTAGTTCTTTTATTTGGGGCGTAAGTCGAGCGGTTTGACCACCGCTTTGACTTTCGAATCTGACCCGTTTGGTCAATCTTAGAATTCGACCAAGTGCATTTTTGTGACCATAGCTGTATAGGGATTGATTTTAAGCATATGTAACCAAAGGTTTGACATGTAAATTGATGTTATAACATAAAAAATCATGTTTTGGCAAACAAAACTCATCATATGACATATTTGACCATCCGATCTTTTAATTATGCTTATAACCAGTTAAAGTAGAGTAAACTACCTTAACGAGTCATAACGAGTGAAAAACACTTAGGATCCTTTCCTAATCAGAATGTTAAGTTGTTAAACCATATCATATGAGTCCAAAACTCATTTCGTTTAAAAGACTTCATTCTACCTGAATCCTCCGATTAAAGTCTATACACACTAACATAGTTATCCGACACATTAGGACACACTTGAGCTTTGTTCATTCTCTTGATCAAGGACACTTTCGCAATCCCAAGTGAGTACATATTTCCCCTCTTTTATGTTATGCAAATGTTTTGAGGTGGCTCATATGTGCTAAATCATTTTCAAGTTTTCAAAAACAAAGTCTATGGTTTATATAGAACAATACGATTTCAATAATGTGAACAACTTGTTGGTGCGTTATCCATGACACGAATGACATCCATTAACATTGATCACACTGACCAGTAGTACGTTATGGTACAATAGGACTGACAATCCCATTATCGGACTATCCACTGGATTTGGTGGAAGTTTGGGTAATGACAGAAATTGTTTCTGATTAACAAATCATTTGTTGATTTGTTAGTCTAGTTAAAGAGACCTTTTGGCGGTCTATTAAAGATACCCGTTGGGGGTATAGTCAAAACAGCCTTGCATGTGTTCATTGAAGAATGACCAAAAGTTTTCACAATTATAACACAGACAATTGGTTTATAACACGTGCGATTGATTGATGACACAGACAATTGGTTTATGACACGAACAAATGGTTTATGACAAGTGCAAATGGTTTATAACACGGATGAATGGTTTATAACACGGATGACTGGTTTATGGTAAGTTATTTAGATAACGAGACGTGTGTAATATGATAAAAGCATGGTGGATACGCCGCTTGTACTTCCTATATATAAGTGCTTTTATCGTATTACATATCGTAGCGTTATCCGAATCACTTGGACAAATGGTTTTGAACGATGTCACGCAACAATTTTCACTTAAAGATATAAAGCATACGAAGTTTTCTTTTAAATCGATTTACTACTTTGTTTTACAAGAGAATCGTTTTGGTCAAGATTCATGGCTACAAGGTTTTCACAAAACTCTAACCAACTTGTTTTAGTTGGTTAATTGTATTGCAATATCAAACACCTTTGATACAAGGTTTTCACTTAACAATTGTTGTAGTCGGATGAGATGTTGCAATATGTATATAAAGCCATGAATTTGATACACTCACAAAACCTATGTACTCGCCAGCATTTTTATGCTGACTCTCTTTTCACATATGTTTTAGGAGCCAATGTTTGATGATTTGAAATGATGCTTCACGTAGGATTAGTCGCGGGACTTAGTGACTTAAAACATGAAAGACAATTTTATTTATATTTTGTTTTTGTTTATTCCAAGTCATTGTAAACATTTAACTTAATAAAACAAAACTTTAAATACCATGTGTTGTAAAACAATTTCCTATAACGTGACTCCCCGATGTTTCCACCGCGGTTTGTTGTTTTACGCGATCGGGGTGTTACACTAACTCACCGAAGATATCTGCTCCTAAGCAACAAGAGGGTGTTGTTGTTGGTGTAGGTGTAAAAACTCTCCAAAACACCCCAAACTGAGCCCGATCGATGAACCGGACACACAAAACGAGACACAGCACGTAAAATGAAGCAGACTCACCTGGGTAGCCCAGGCGCCATGCGGTAGAGACCCCTATCTCTATCGTGACGCGCGGGAGAGACCAGGTGACACATGGCGCCGTTTTGTGACAAGTGACAACCCTATACTCGTTACGAGGCTGACCTAGCCCTAGCTAGGTGTCTCAGGCGCCACGCGAGAAGGAACCAGGTATCCCCGCGACTTGCGAGAGAGGCCAAAATTGAGTATAAGAAGGTAGCTGTGGGACTGAAGTCTGTGCTCACTTTCGAATGAAAAATTCAATCGTATACTCTCTGAATCTCCGTTTTCTTAAACAACACCCCCTAAACCCCTAAATCACGAAGCTCTGCCCCGTTGTAAGTATTTTAACCCCGATCACTAATTCGTTACCCTACCCGGTTGATTTAGCACCCACCAACGCATGTCAAGGCTCTGCCTGACTAAGTTCGTTGGGGTTCTGTCTCATGTTGAATGGCTAAAGTGACTTGGGTTATTTTACTAACACGCGTGCATTGTATGTTTTTAATTGAAACTCAAGAAAATAATCAGGAATTGTCAAAAGAAAGTCCGTAGAAGTACCTAAGTTTTCAATGTGAGTCATTCTCTTTTTCTCAAATGCTTTACAAAAACCTCAAATTTTTTTCAGTTATACTTACAGGGATTAAGTCTTTGTTATCTATAATTATTGCTAGTATTTGGGGTTTTGTATACATTACTAGTCCACAGTCACCAAGGGTGTGACGTGAACCGTTACTATTGGGTGATAGGACCTAAAGTAATATGACCATGAGCACCGGGGAGTGTCCCCAGTCGCATACTGTGTTGAATAATTGATAGAAATAAACAATATATTCGCTCTTAATACTGTAAAGTTATAAAAGCTTATTTTTATAGATTGGAATGAACTCGCCAATATTTCTTGTTGTTAAATATTTTTTAAAACGCGTTTCAGGTAACTTAATCTGAAGCTATAAGTAGCCAGCTATGGAGCACTGAAGGCTTGAAGAAAGTGGCTATAAAGTTACCTAAATAAAAGTTCATATTTTCCGCAACTAGGGTTTATGCCCATAAAGATGTTATGAATAAAACATGGGTTTCATCTCGTTTGTTTAATATTAAAAGTTGGTGTTTATATAAACTCTAAAATTTATTTCCTAACTACGATCCTGATGTTTTAATTCCGCTGCCAAATTAATAAACATCGGTACCACTTGATTGGTTCGCGGCTCCCGCTCCCGCTCCCGGGGTGGGGTCGGGGGTTATGATAGAAGGTGGTATCAGAGCCACTGGTTTAAGCCATTTCGGTTTTCTTTTAAATACCTAAATTTTAACCAATTTTGTTAGGAAATATCTACAAATTCTATGTTATTCTGTGTAAATATGTATTGTATTATTTTGTGCTATTTTAACAATTTTCTTAGTTACAATATGAGTGATTTGGGTTCTTCTAACGCTTATCGTCATTTACCTCATCCTCCCATGAATGAAGGAACTCCCAGCCAATCGCCGAATACACTGCTGATTCCGACGATATCTTTGTTTCCAAAGCCAAATCCGAAGAACCTTTCCCCCCTAAAAAGAAGGTTGGTTTAGTGGAGCCAAAGGAGAAAGGAGGAAATGAACGAAACACGCCCAACAGCGAGCAATAGCAGTTAGAAATACCCAAAACCCAGAAGCCAGCCCTTTAGGGGAAGAAGAGTTGGATAGACAATTTTCTAATTTTCATATGTTTAGAAATGTAGAAGGAGAACCTAATTTCAACCAAGTAGCAAATCCAGAACCACAGTTACTTCTTTTATTTCCTGGCCAACATATTAATCTTGAACATAACCAGGGAATCCAATTTCCGATCTGAGCCTTTGATCCTAACGAGATACCTAGGATTCCAGCACCAAACCCTTTAGATCAGTGGCCGGCCAACAACTGGGCAATTCAGAACCTACCGTAAAACCCATATCCATACGAAGAACCAATTCCACCTTACCCTGAACTAGTGCCAGCCCCAATGCTACCAATGAGTCATGTGGAGGAGCTCCGCCAGTATGGTGAAGAGTTGGTGGAGGAAGGAAACCGAATTCGCCAAATTGGGGAGAAACTCGTCTGGAAATATGACGAGCGGGAAATGTAGTATTAAGAAAACAGTCGCCTAATATATATATATCTGTGTGTGTGTGTGTAATCTTGTTACTATTAAAAAAACATATATATATATATATATATCACCTATATATATCGATGCATAATTACTAATGTTTAAATTTCAGTTATGTTGTAATAGATGCATTTATATATGGAAAGAGTAAAAGTCGCAATGCTCGACGATTTTGGTTCATTGTGCTTGAATGTTTGTTATTTAATTTACTATATGATATTAATACCTGATAAATGTGTCCAATTCAGATGTCAGACGAAGTAAATCAGGAAATCCAGAATAACAGTTATCACGAGAATCCAATGAATAAAAGTACAATCAAACACATATTAGCCTAAGGAATCATAGATGCTATGCCCTATATTATCAACACTATTAAAAAGGGAGAAAATAGTGATTCCAGAAACGGGAATAAACATATACCCACTGAATCAAATCACATCGTGAATGGAAAACACGAATTGCTTATCCAAGCTCCAATTCCGAAAAGAAGAAGAACCATTTCCTATGATTGTTCTTATCAAGAATTCTTATCATGCAAACCAATAGAATTCTCAGGCAATGAAGGGGCTATTTCAGCCTTGCGCTGGATAGAAAAGACAGAAGCAGTCTTAAAGATAAGTAAATGTGTAGATGAAGATAAAATCATGTATGCTTTTCTAATATTTTTAAGGACGCAGCCTTAGAGTGGTGGAATACCATTCTTCAGTCCAGAAGAAGTGACAAGGTTCACAGTATGGAATGGAACAACTTCAAGGAAATAGTTGAAAGGAAATTTTGTCCTCCTAATGAAAAAGAACAGATTGCTAACAAATTCCTGAATCATTGAATGATTGGAGTAAATTGCAGAAAGTATACTACCACATTCTTCGAATATGCAAGGATAGTACCAACCCTGGCTTCACCAGAACAGTATTAGTCTCCCGTTACATCTGGGGATTAACCAATGAGATCAGACATGTAGTCAAGGCAGCTAGACCACAAACCATAGAAGAAGCAGTAGAACTAGCTAACACCTTGACAGATGAATCAGTACGTACGCAAGAGGAAAACCAAAAAAGGAACCTAGCTCAAAAGATCACCCAGGAACTACGTTATGGTAATTCCTATCGCGCGAAAGGAACGAGTTCTTCCTCTTCACCCCTATGTAAGTACTGCAAAAAGAGACATTCAGGGAGATGCTCGATATACTGCAACTTCTGCAAAATATTAGGGCATAAGGAAGAAGACTGCAGAAAGAAAACTAACTTTAGAATATGCTATAACTGTGGAGAAGCTGGTCATATTAAACCAAACTGTCAGAAACTAGCTCTAGTAGCAAACAACAAAGCAAAGAAAACAGAAGGAGCCAAGAAGAATGCCAGAGCATTCGTTCTGACTGCCGAAGAAGCCAAGATGATTCCGGATGTGATTGCCGGTACATTTTTAGTTAATGATGTTTTTGCTAAGGTGTTATTTGACTCTGGTGCAAACCAAAGTTTCATAAATTCTTCTTTCTGCAACGTTCTTAATTAACCATTAACTAAACTTCACCAAGACTGTCTGATGGAGACGACAAATGGAACTTCTATCCAAATAAGCGAAATCCTACAAGGATCCAAGATAGAAATTTGAAGTCATAACTTTACTGCTAATCTTTTTCCAATGGATCTAGCCGGATTCGATGTCATGTTAGGAATGGATTGGTTGGTAACCAATCAGGCACGAATGTTATGTGATCAAAAGTCCGTAGAACTAAATGTGCCAACTGGCGGAAGAATCGTGATTAAGGGAGACAAGTCGATAAGGACAACAAAGTTCATCTCTGTAATGAAAGCTGCAAGTTATACACGGACAGGAGGAATGGTGTATATGATTTCCATAATCATTAACACTACAGGAAAAGAACTAAAAGATATTCCCGTAATATCTAATTTCTCCGATGGTTTTCCAGAAGAATTGCCTGGATTACCGCCAGATCGAGAGGTTGAATTTAGAATTCACCTAATACTAGGAACGACACCAATTGCCAAAGCACCTTACCGCCTAGCACCGACGGAGATGCAGGAATTGAAGAAACAACTGGACGAATTACTAGAGAAGTGTTTTATACAACCTAGCTCATCCCCCTGGGAGCACCGGTGTTACTTGTCAAGAAGAAAGATGGATCAATGCGTATGTGCATTGATTACTGAATATTGAATAAGGCTACGATTAAAAATTGGTACCCATTCCCGGGAATTGATGATTTGTTCGATCAACTCAAAGGAGCCCGATACTTTTCTAAGATCGACTGACGCTAAGGATATCATCAGTTGAAAGTATAGGAAGAGGACATTCCTAAAATTGCTTTCAGAACAAGGTACAGTCATTATGAATTTACAGTCATGCCATTTGGTTTAACCAATGCCCCAGCTGCATTTATGGACATGATGAACAGGATATGTAAACCATACCTGTATACATTCATAATTATCTTTGTCGATGGTATTTTAATTTACTCTAAGAGTAAGGAAGATCATGCAGAGCATTTGCATATACTCTTCACATTGTTGAAAAAGGAAAAGCTTTATGCTAAATTCTCAAAATGTGAATTCTGGTTACAAGAATTACAATTCCTTGGACATTTGGTAAACCACGAAGGAATTCATGTGTATCCCGAAAAAATCAAAGCAATTACCAAATGGAAAGTCCCTGAATCACCAACGGAAATAAGAAGTTTTCTTGGATTTGCAGGATATTATAGACGTTTTATTCAAGATTTTTCTAGAATAGCCATCCCGTTAACCAAGCTAACTAGCAAATCAGTTAAGTTTGAATGGGGACCAAAACAGGAAGAAGCATTTAGGATTTTGAAGCAAAAGTTAACCAACGCACCAATACTCGCTTTGCCAGAAGGAACTGAAGACTTCATAGTTTATTGTGATGCGTCTAAGTTAGGATATGGATGTGTGCTGATGCAACGTCAAAAGGTAATCGCTTATGCCTCTAGATAACTTAAGAAGCATGAAGAGAATTATACAACCCATGATGGAGTTAAGAGCAATAATTTTTGCTCTTAAGATTTGGGGACACTATCTTTACGGTAGTAAGTTCGTTGTATTCACATATCATAAGAATTTAAGATATGTCTTTAAACAAAAGGAATTAAACATGAGACAAAGAAGATGGATGGAAGTCCTCAGTGATTATGATTGTGATATCCAGTATCATGCAGGAAAAGCTAACGTAGTAACTGATGTTTTAAGTCGAAAGTATCATGAGGAGCCAAAAAGAGTACGCTCTCTTAGACTAAATCTGCAAGATAGATTTAAATGAGCAAATTAAACAGATATAGGAAACAACAATCAAAGACGATGATGAAGGATTAAAAGGAATGATTAAGGAATTAGAGAAAGGAATAGATGGAATTTGGAGATTCCATAAGAAGAGGATTTAGATTCCTATCCAAGGAAACCTACGAAACCAAATTTTAGAGGAAGCGCATAAGACTAAGTATACAATGCATCCTGGAAGTGATAAGATGTATAAATACTTAAGAAAGAATTTCTGGTGGACAGGAATGAAAAAGTATGTAGCAAATTACGTTGCTAAATGTCTAACATGTTCACAGGTAAAAGCCGAACATTAGAAACCTTCATGATTGTTGCAATAATTGGAAATGCCAATTTGGAAATGGGAATTGATAGCAATGGACTTTGTTACCAAATTACCCAGGACACGAAAAGGTAATAATACAATCTGGGTGATTGTAGACAGATTAACCAAATCCGCTCATTTCTTACCAATGAAGGAAACTTACAATATGGAACAGTTAGCCAAGTTATATGTAAATGAAATAGTTTCATTACATGGAATTCCTTTATCTATCATGTCTGACAGAGACAACCGTTTTACTTCTCTTTTTAGGACAAGTTTCCAAAAAGCAATGGGAACTAGATTAAATCCAAGGACAACGTACCATCCTCAAATAGACGATCAAAGTGAAAGGACCTTCCACACAATTGAAGATATGCTTAGAGCCTGTGTAATTGATTTTGGAGGGAATTAGGATGAACATCTACCTTTGATAAAGTTTTCCTACAATAACAACTATCATACTAGCATCAATGCTGCACCCTTTGAAGCACTCTATGGACGAAATTGTCGAACACCAGTATGTTGGGCATAAATTGGAGAAAAGAAACTATCATGTCCTGAAATTGTGAAAGAAACAATTGACAAAATTATTCAAGTCAAGGAAAGACCGAAAGCAGCACGAGATCGTCAAAGGAGTTATGCAGATAACAGACGTAAACCCTTGGAATTTCAAGTTGGAGATAAAGTGCTACTGAAAGTCTCACCATCGAAAGGAGTTGTGAGATTAGGAAAGAAAGGAAAACTAAGCCTAAGGTATGTTGGACCTTTTAAGGTTATCAAAAGAATAGGGCCAGTAGCTTATCAGCTACAATTGCCTAAGGAAATGGCAGGAATACATGATGTATTTCATGTATGTAATCTTAAGAAATGTTTAGTAGATGAATCATTAGTGATACCTCTTCAAGATATAGAGGTAAATGAGAAGCTTAAGTTTGTAGAGAAACCCATTCAAATGGAAGATAGAGAGATCAAGAATCTCAAACGCAAGAGATTAGTTCTCGTCAAAGTGAAATGGGATTAAAAAAGAGGGCCAGAATACACATGGGAGCTAGAGTCAGAAATGCAAAGGAAGTATCTACACCTATTCCAGTGAATCTCGAGGACGAGAATTAAAACAAGGTGGGGGAGGACGTAACAACTCTCCTAAACACCCCAAACCGAGCCGCGAGCGATGATCCGGACACGTAAAACAAGACACGACATGCAAAACAAAGCAGACTCACTTGGGTAGCCTAGGCGCCACACGCCAGAGACCCCTGTCTCCGTCGCGACGCGCGAGAGAGACCAGGTGAGACATGTCGACGATTCGTGACAAGTGGCAACCCTATTGTAGGTCCTTATCACGTGCATTGTTACGAGATTGACAACCAAGTGTGCAGAATCCCCTTGATGGAACAAACACCCACAGAAACAAGAATATAGATGAAGAACATGAACAAAAACTTTAACCGATCTTCTATGATTATCAAACACAAAGTTTTACAATCACTTAGGATCACAAGAACCTCACAACCACTCTCTTTGTATTCTATCACAAATCACTCTCTGCCACTTTCTCTGCAATTGTCTCTCTAGTGCCTGACCTGAAACCCTACTGCAAGCACTGTTTATATACTACAGCCATGCAACTGGGCTAGGCCCACGTACAATATAAACCAAACTCGGAATACATAACACGAAAACAAAACTCGGACTAATACACAAGACTAAACTTATCAATTCCGAATTTGTGTGTGATACACAAACTCAGACTCCATTCTATTCTTGGAAACTCGGAATCTTGACAAGCTTGATCTTGATAAACTCGGACATGCTTGATCACTATTCCCAAGTCTTCAAATCTAAGGCTTATACGATATCCAAAGACCAAAACAAGTTGTTGTACATAAATGCACCAACAAACTCCCCCTTGACAATCGCTCGCAAAGGTATCTTTAGTCTTCAGAATCTCGTAGTCTTTGGTCTTTGGATAGTATCAGCTTCAACACGAATTCTGTAAGTAACAGACTCCCCCTAAGCTGATGCATCCAATCACCAAATCTTCCAATCTCCGAGTCAGCAATCCAAGTATGTCTTCATATCTTCCGACTGCATTATAGAAAGGAGGTTCTACCAAGCAGCAAAAAACTCTCATCTCAACTCGTCAACTTCTCAGCAACAACACTGCTTCAATCTGTATAATATAAAACAAACATCTCGAGAAACCATAAGAATTTTCCAACAAAGTTAAACAAATAATTATTAATTAAGAGATGGTAAAACTGTATAACAGATTAAGTAAGTTCCAATTCAGCACAACACTCAACCAATTTTTGTCCAACACACAATAACATGCAAGGTTTAAAATTTTGAGCTCAACTTCTAACACCGTCTCCCCCTATTAGTAACAACTCCTCCATAAAGAACCATTTTCCGTACGTTAAGAATTTTAAAGAAAAAGTAAAATCTTTTTGGATTTTGATATTTTCTGAAACAAAAAACGAAAGCAATAAACACTCTATTTTCGGGAGAATCGCCGGTAAGAAGATCATATTAACAAAATCAAACTGTTTTCACACTATTAGATAATTCTTTAAGTAATTTTGGTGAATAACAGTTCAAGACGATTACCAGTATGTTTGTCCACTTATACAAACTGCATGAACATTTCAAGTACCATTACCGTATGATATGTTAAGGTAATAATATACTGAGATACTAGTGTGTCCCACTTCAGGACATACCCCCACGATCAAGATATGCACAAAGAGTCATCGTAGTAGGTGAGTATACCGAAATTCATCCTTTTATTTTACAATGTTAGATAATTGATGATCAGGTTAGTACTTCCGTACAACAAAGAGACCAATATCCAACGAGGGTTAGGGCAAATACCACTGATTTTGGTATGATTATGCATTTTGCACATGTGAATGACTCTCTAGGAGAGCTTCTTCATTTCCGGGTTTTTGGCATATTTAGCTCTTTTAATATATCCTGATTGTGCCTAGGTCGCATATATCTGGATGCAACAGAAGAACAACGCTGATATTCCGGATGAAATAACAGCATAAAGAACTAAACACTTCAGATTTTGGCAATCTATCAACGCAAGATTTAAGGTCATTAAACCATACGCCACTGATATGTTACCCACTCATATTCAGTTCGTTAAGTTTATATCACATTGCAATGTTGATTATTTCATGCTTTTGCCTACAGGTACATCATTTGATGAAGCTGCTATCATACTTGAGCATATAATTTCAGTTTCAGTGTAACAGTCTAACTTGCTGATGTACTATCATTTCTTCTTTTTCGCACAGTGATAACTCATTTTTGATTTTCTATTTTGTTTTTGATTTTTATGGTTTTCTAATTTTTTTTATGTTTTTGATTTTTCAAGAAAACAGTAAACTATTTATAAAATTCTTTTGAAAAACTGGTTATTCAGGATTCCTCATCCCGTTGAGTTCGACTAGATGTTCAAAAATAGCATTGTCAAATGCTTTTGTATAAAGATCTACAAGGTTATCTAGTGTGTCGACTCTGTGAAGTTCACTCAAGTTCTTTTCAGCACAATCCCGTATAAAATGATGACGAATGTCAATATGTTTTGTTCTACTGTGCTTTACGGGATTGTTTGTGATTGAAATGGCGGCATTATTGTCTATCATTATAGGAGTACGAGTGAAATTCAAACCGTAATCGCGCATCTGTTGTTGTATCCAGAGAACCTGAGAGCAACAGTTACCCGCAACAATATATTCAGCTTCACACGTAGATGTAGACACGCAAGACTCCTTCTTGCATTGCCAAGATACAATCCTGCCTCCTAAGAACTGACAACCACTAGTAGTAGATTTTCTGGTAGACTTACATACTCCAAAGTCTGAATTAGTGTAAGCAACAAACTTCAAGTCACTAGCAGCTGGATACCATAACCCAAGTTTAGGTTTCCCCTTCAAGTAACGAAGAATACGCTTCACTACCTTAATATGTGACTCCTTAGGATTCGCTTGATATCTGGCACATAGGCACACGGCGAACATGATGTCTGGTCATGAAGCAGTCAAGTACATAAGTGAGCCAATCATTGCCCTGTATTGAGTTGGGTCAACATCTTCCACACTCTCATGATCTGGGCCAAGATTGTGAGTCTCGCAGATAGGAGTGTTGAAAGTAGCGCAGTCCTCCATTTTGAAACGAGACAAAATGTCATACACATACTTTGTCTGATGAATGAACATCCCATCCTTCTTCTGTTCAACTTGTAAACCCAGAAAGTAGGACAACTCACCCATCGCACTCATCTCAAACTTGCTCTTCATCACCTTCTCAAATTCATGACACATTCTCTCATCAGATGACCCGAAAATGATGTCATCCACGTATACCTGTACCAGCAGAGAATCTTCTTTCTTTCTCTTAATGAACAGTGTACTGTCAATCTGACCCCTTTCAGAGCCATTCTTCAACATATGAGCTGACAATGTCTCATACCACACCCTGGGTGCCTGATGCAATGCATATAGTGCCTTATTCAGCTTATACACCCGATCTAGATAGTCTGGATCAGTAAACCCATCTGGTTGTGAGATACACACCACTTCTTGGACTTTCCCGTAGAGGAACGCACTCTTTATGTCAAGTTGGTAAACTTTGAAGCCCTTGAAAGATGCGAAGGCAAGTAACAAATGAATTGCTTCCAACCTTTGCCACTGGTGCAAACACTTCAGTGTAATCAATCCCCTCTTGTTGATTGAACCCCTTAATGACTAACCGAGCTTTGTTTCTCGTCCCAATCCCTCGGTCAACTTCTTGCACTTAAACACCAACCTGGTGCCAATCTCTCTTTCTCCTTCAGGCAAGTCAACTAGTTCCAAACTTTCAACTTCCTGAACTGATATAATTCCTCTTGCATCGCTTCAACCCAAGAACTATCTTTCAGAGCCATTTGCACATTCTTCGGCTCCTCTTGAGCAATGAAGCAACTATATAAACACTCATTAATAATACATGTCTTATGTATCGAAGCAAACAAACAAGAACCTTCAATCACACCTCTTCTTGTCTAAACACCTGCAGCAGCATCACCTATAATGTTCTCAACTAGGTGATCTATGTTTGCTCGTGTAGTAGCTAGGCATCAACTTCTAAATTTTCACCCAAATTGGATCCAACCTCCCCCTGAATATTCTGATTTATAAATGGATTAGTGAAATCCTCCCCCTGAATAGGTTTAGAATCACTATCGCTTGAATCCACTGCATCTGCATCTTCATTTGAGGATGTTTCTGGAGCATCTGTCATCGATATACTCGATCTCGGCATGAAGTCACCCTCTTCATCCTCACTAATCGCAGTTTGGATCAACTGAGACTCATCTGCAATAGAAAACTCAGGAATATTAAATGATTGAAAGACACTCTCATAATCATATAATATAGTAGGACCACTCGTTGATTGTTGAGGTGTATAACTTCTGATTTCCACATTAAACACGACCTCAATTTTACCCGTTTTTAGATTAGAAACCCTTTTATTCGGTGTTCCAGGTACATAACCTAGAAAGTAGCCCTCATCAGCCACCTCATAGAATTTTTGTTTGTCTTTGTTTTTCACGATCGTGCAGGGTAATCCAAATGGTTCAAAGCCTTTTAAATTTTGTTTTTCATTAAACATAAGTTCATGACATGTTTTGTTAAAACGTTTAACGGTTAAAAATTTATTTAGGACATAACACGCTGTGTTCACAGCTTCTCCCCAGAAAAGAACTGGAAGCTTGGAATCAGACAACATAGTCCTGGCGACTTCAATCAACGTCCTGTTCTTCCTCTTAGTGACTCCATTCTGTTGAGGTGTATAAGGAGCAGAGTATTGATGTTCAATTCCCTTTTGCAAGCAATAAAGATCCAGAATCCGATTCTTGAACTCCGTGCCATTATCACTCCTTATCCTCTTGATTCGAGCTTCATGGACATTCTCTAATTTTGTAAAAAGATCTATCAGCAACTCAGTTGTCTCATCTTTTGTACCTAAAAAGAAAACCCATGAATAACGTGAGTAATCATCAGTGGCAACAAGACAATAGTACTTTCCACCTATGGTCCTCACATTCATTGGACCGAAAAGATCCATATGAAGTAATTCATAAGGGGCATCTATGGAATTTACTGTTTTAGACTTATGAGGTTTCTTATGTTGTTTTCCCTTTTGACATGGAAGACATTTATCTTCTACGTGAAACCTTTGCACTGCCACCCCTTTCACTAAATTGTTTTTAATTATGTAATTCATTTTGCAGTAGTGAATATGGGCCATGCGTATGTGCCACAACATCGACTCAGCCTCAGATGCCTTTGATAGCAAACACGCCACCACATTTGAAGAATCTTTAGCACCCATGTCCATGGCATAAGTGTCATTCCTCCTTGGTGCTCTCATCACAATCCAATCATCCGGTATCACCAAACCCGGTTTCAACACCAAAGCATCAAACGTGGTAAAATGGACCGAGTGACCTTTGTCGCAACCTTGAGACACGCTCATCAGATCGCTTCAGCTGCTCAAAATAGTTCACTTTATCCAGTGGATCTTCCCATTTGTTACTTTTCCTCGACCCGTAATGTGACCTCCTTTAGAACCCGCAAAATTCACATAACTTCCATCTATGTTTTCAAATTCAGTCAAAAATCTCGCATCCCCCGGCATGTGCCTGGAGCAACTACTATCAACATACCATAAGTTGATAATCCTCCTTAGCAGCTCCTGCACAACCCAACAAAAAATTAGTTAGATTGGGGGACCCAAGCCTGAATGGTCTTGGGTCTACCAAATTCATCAACTATTTTAACATCCATCCAATATCCATCACTCCTAACTGGAGTCTTGGATCTAGGACCTATTGATGGAAATGGGTTTTGATTTCCACTAGGTCTCAGGTCCTAGGGTTTCCTATGCAAGTTTGGACTTTGTGACCTTTGAAAATTATGATTTGAGACCTTGATTGACTCCAAGAATTTTGATAGTTGAAAATTCTAAAGCCATTGTTATAAAAAGTTCGACCACCATTGTTTTGGTATAGATTTTGATATTGACCTCGACTTCTGAAATTATTTGAATAACTATTAAAATTACTCATTCTTGGTGAACAACTTCTGGGTCTCTGATATCTGCCTGATGTAGATTCAGGCTGAAATCTTGATTGATTTCTTTGAAAACGAGGAACTTGCTGAGTTCCTGGTTCAGCCTTATCTACACCAACAGCAACACCAACTTATTGCTTAGGAGCATGCATCTTTTTCTCACCATCACCGCCATTCATTGGTGATTTCTCTCTCTTACTCTCACTCACTTGTGCTTCACTATTTTTGTAAGGACAACAGCTAGCTACATGTCCCTTTGTGTGACATTTGAAGCCCTATCTTTTTGTCGAAGACTTCTTAATTGAAGTCTCTGGTTTAGATCCATCAGGTGAAGATGATGATGCCTTATAAGGATCTTGTATAGTTTGTTCAATTTTGGATTTTTCTTGGTTTTTTACTTTTAGCAAACTGCACATTTGATTCATTTCAATAACAGTGGTTTCGCTTTTCATGTCACTTCCTTTTACAAAATCAACCTTTTTAACAAAAGCTTGGTTTTTGTTTTTAGGATGTGTACTCTGTGTTTTCAAAACCGGTTTTCTGTTATTATCCTTCTTGGCATTATCATTTTCAGACACCTCCACATTCTCTGATGTGGAGCTACTCGCCGCGATTGACCCAAAGTCTGTTAGCTCTTCTTGATTTGGCAAGAAAGAATAGTCATGAACAGAGGAGGTGGAACTTCATTGAAGCCCTGGAAGCCCACACTAGTCTGGTCGTTACTTTTCTTTAGTCCATTCATCATGTGTTTCATAATAAAAGATGAACCTCTGAATTGACTCAATTTCATTTCAAGTTCACAAATTTTAAGTCGTGCTTCTGACAACTCTCTGTATTTTTCAGAAATTTCTTTTGTTTTCTCACTCATCGTATCATGAGCTAAGTCAATAATTTGAAGTTTCTCATTTAATTTACAGGTTAAGATGTTGATTTCTTCTTCAGAACCCTTAATTTTCTTCAAATATGATGACTCATTTCTTTTTACAAAAAAGTTTGATTCTTTTATACTTGAGAGCTCATTTACCAGACTTTGGTTTTGTTTTGTTAACTCGTCAACCTGAACTTGCAATTCATGACATTTTAAACAGACAGAAATAACAGGATTAGAATGTACCTCTCCTGTTGATTTGCTTAGATCAACCATGAATGCAGCAAAATCAGCAGCCATCTTCTTATCTGCAGCATCCTTTTCTTTATCAGACATTAATTCAACTTCTTCAGCTTCTGTCTGATCAGCATCAATCTTTTCAGCAACATCCCCTTGCTCTTCCTCAGCATCTTTCACTTCTGCATCATCCACTAGTACTATCTCAGCCATGAATGCCTGTGTGACATTGTCATCACCCTCTAGATGAACACTCCAGTCATAAGATCCCTCTCGTGAAGTAGGAATCAGGGCCTTTGATGTAGTGTATTTTGATGCATTCCTGTTGCTTGAACCATGACCAAGGGTATCTTGATAAGATGCACTAGGACGAGACTCAGTTTTTGTTCTTTGACATTCTCTTGCGAAGTGTCCATAACTCTGACATTTATAACACCTAACCTTGGACTTGTCAAAACCAACGATCTTTCGCACAAACACTCTTCTAGAAATCATGGCCATCTGCCACTGTAAATCCATCTCTTCAAGGTCATCAGGGTCAATTTGATCATAATCTTCATCAAATGCGCTGGTTCATATATCTTTCCCTGAATGTAGTTCTCATATGATGCTACAAAGGAAACAAGCAAGGCAAGATGCTCTTTAGCAACCTTGACACTTAGAGGCATCGATCTAGTATTACTGTTGTTATTGCTTGACTTTTGTCTCTTTCCCCCTGTCGATCCTCATGAAGCAGCAACAAAACATATCATCCTCAAACAGACGGTCAAAGTGAAAGGACAATTCAAACAATGGAAGAAATGCTTAGAGCCTGTGTAACTGATTTTGGAGGGAATTAGGAAGAACATCTACCTTTGCTAGAGTTTTCCTACAATAACAACTATCATACTAGCATCAATACTGCACCCTTTGAAGCACTCTATGGACGAAATGTTGAACACCAGTATGTTGGGCAGAAATTGGAGAAAAGAAACTATCAGGTCCTGAAATTGTGCAAGAAGTAACTGGAAAAAATTATTCAAGTCAATGAAAGACCGAAAGCAGCACGAGATCGTCAAAAGAGTTATGCACACAACAGACGTAAACCCTTGGAATTTCAAGTTGGAGATAAAGTGCTACTGAAAGTCTCACCATGAAAAGGAGTTGTGAGATTCGGAAAGAAAAGAAAACTAAGCCTAAGGTATGTTGGACCTTTTAAGATTATCAAAAGAATAGGGCCAGTAGCTTATCAGCTACAATTGCCTAACGAAATGGCAGGAGTACATGATGTATTTCATGTATGTAATCTTAAGAAATGTTTAGTAGATGAATCATTGGTGATACCTCTTCAAGATATAGAGGTAAATGAGAAGCTTAAGTTTGTAGAGAAACCCATTCAAATTGAAAAATAGAAAGACCAAGAATCTCAAACGCAAGAGATTAGTTCTCGTCAAAGTGAAATGGGATTCAAAGAGAGGAACAGAATACACATGGGAGCTAGAGTCAGAAATGCAAAGGAAGTATCTACACCTCTTCCAGTGAATCTCGAGGACGAGATTTAAAACAAGGTGGGGAGGATGAAGCAACTCTCCAAAACACCCCAAACCAAGCCGCGAGCGGTGAATCGGACATGCAAAACAAGACACGACACGCAAAACGAAGCAGACTCAGCTGGGTAGCCCAGGCGCCACGCGCCAAAGACTCCTGTCTCTGTCACGAGGCACGAGAGAGACCAGGTGAGACATGTCGCCGTTTCGTGACAAGTGGCAACCCTATTGTAGGTCCTTATCACGTGGATCGTTACGAGATTGACAATCAACCAAGGGTGCGGAATCCCTTGATGGATCAAACACACACATAAACAAGAATATAGATGAAGAACACGAACAAAAACTTTAACCGATCTTCTATGATTATTAAACACAAAGTTTTACAATCATTTAAGATCACAAGAACCTCACAGCCACTCTCTGTGTATTCTCTCACAAATCACTCTCTGCCACTCTCTCTGCAATTGTCTCTCTAGTGTCTGACCTAAAACCCTAGTGCAAGCACTGTTTATATACTACAGCCATGCAACTGGGCTAGGCCCACGTACAATATAAACCAAACTCGGAATACATAATACGAAAACAATCAGACTAATACACAAGAGTAAACTTATCAATTCTGAATTTGTGTGTGATGCACAAACTCGGACTCCATTGTATTCTTGGAATCTCGGAATCTTCATTGTTACAAAAACTCGGACAAGCTTGATCTTGATAAACTCGGACATGCTTGATCATTATTTCCATGTCTTCAGATCCAAGCCTTATACGATATCGAAAGACCAAAACAAGTTGTTGTCACATAAATGCACCAACACCTATACTCGTTACGAGGCTAACCTAGCCCTAGCTAGGTATTTCAGGCGCCACACGAGAAGGAACTAGGTATCCCGCGTGACGCGTGGGAGATGCAAGAAGGCAGCCGTGGGACTGAAGTCTGTGCTCACTTTCGAACGAAAAAATCGATCGTATACTCTCTGAATCTACGTTCTCTTAAACAAGACCCCCCTAAACCCCTAAATCACAAAGCTCTACCCCGTTGTAAGTATTTTAACCCCCGATCACTAATTTGTTACCCTATCCGATTGATTTAGGATCCACCAACGCATGTCAAGGCTCAGCCTGACTAAGTTCGTTGGGGTTCTATCTCGTGTTGTATGGCTAAAGTGACTTGGGGTATTTTACTAACACGCGTGCATTGTATGTTTTTAATAGAAACTCAAGGAAATAATCAGGAATTGTCACAAGAAAGCCCGTAGAAATACCTAAGTTTTCAATGTGAGTCATTCTCTTTTTCTAAAATGCTTTACAAAAACCTCAAATGTTTTTCAGTTATACTTACCAGGATTAAGTCTTTGTTATCTTTAAATATTGTTAGTATTGGGGTTTTGTATATATTACTAGTCCACAGTCACCAAGGGTGTGACAGGAATTGTTAGAATTGGCTGACAGGACCCAAAGTAATATGACCATGAGCACAGGGGAGTGTCCCCATTCACATACTGTGTTGAATAATTGATAGAAATAAATAATGTAATCGCTCTTAATACTGTAAAGTTATAAAAGCTTATTTTTATAAATTGGAATGAACTCGCCAGTATTTCTTGCTGATAAAATATTTTTAAAACGTGTTTCAGGTAACTTAATGTGAAGCTATAAGAAGCCAGCTATGGAGCACTAAAGGATTAAAGAAAGTGGCTATAAAGTTACCTAAATAAAAGTTCATATTTTCCGTAACTAGGGTTTATGCCTACAAAGATGTTATGAATAAAACATGGGTTTCATCCCATTAGTTTAATATTAAAAGTTGGTGTTTTTATAAACTCTGAAATTTATTTCCTAACTACGATCCTGATGTTTTAATTCCGCTGCCATATTAATAAACACCGGTACCACTTGACTGATTCGCGGCTCCCGCTCCCAGGGTGGGGTTGGGGGTTGCGACGGTAGGTAAGGCTGAATTAGGAACTCAACATGTTAGTAATTAATAATGAATCGACATATACTTGAAGATACCTTATCCTCATTTGCTTAGCTAATTACAAACCTGCTATCAAGGCCTCATACTTTGCCTCATTATTATTTATTTTGAAATTCATATGCAATAGATTGGGGTATAATGCCCCCCCCTATGGCTATTTTAGTAGTAAGCCTAGTCCAGTTCCTTTTACATTTGATGCTCCATCCGTGAAGAGTGTCCAAGGATCGTTGGTCTCCTCAAGTTGTTAAACTTCTAATTCAGCTTCTCTTTGTAGATCCCCACTGAAATCAACCACAAAGTCAGCTAAAGCTTGGGATTTGATGGAAGTCCTGGGTTCATACTTAATGTCATATGCACTAAGCTTGAATGCCCACTTCGCCATTCTACCTGACATTTCAGGCTTTCTAAGGACATTCTTGAAAGGAAAGTTAGTTTTGACAATTATAGTGTGAGTTTCGAAATAATGTCTAAGTTTAGTGGAAGCCATAATTAAAGCAAGAATTAATTTCTCTAAATGAGAATAGCTGGCCTTAGCATCTAGTAGGATTTTACTTACATAGTACACTAGATGTTGATGGCCTTCATGATCCCTGACTAGGACCACACTTACCGCGTTACCTGAAACAGCTAGGTATAAGGATAATGGTTCTCCATCTTCTGGTTTCATCAAGGCTGGTGCAGAGGATAGGTAATCCTTGAGAGCTTTGAGGGCTGCTTCATGTTTTTCAGTCCATTCAAACTTTTTATTCTTCCTCAGAATATCATAGAAATCCTTGCATTTTTCTGAGGATCTTGAGATGAATTTGTTTAAAGCTGCGATCCTCCCAGTCAATCTTTGCATACCCTTGGCATTGGTAGGATATTTGATGTTCGCAATGGTCTTGATTTGATATGGACTGGCTTCAATCCCTCTCTTGGTCACCATATATCCTAAAAACTTTCCAGTTTTAACTCCGAAATGGCATTTGGATGGATTTAACTTCATGTTATATTGTTCGAGGATGTTGAATGCTACATCGAGATCCTTAAGGTGATCTTCTGCTTTTTTAGTTTTGACCACCATATCATCGATATAAACCTCCATAGTGTGTCCAAGTTGTTCCTTGAACATCATATTCATCAACTTTGGGTAGGTGGCACATGCATTTCTCAAACCAAAGGGCATAGCAATATAACAATATATGCCAATGGGTGTCATGAATGCTGTATCCTCTTGATTAGATGGTTCCATCTGAATTTGTTAAAACCCAGATGAAGCATCCATAAAAGTAAGCAATTCATAACCCGTCGTAGAATCCACCATGGAGTCAGTGTGGGGTAACGGGAAAGGATCCTTGGGACATGCTTTATTTAGATCGGTAAAATCTATGCATATCCTCCACTTTGCATTCTTTTTCTGAACAACCATCATGTTGGCTAGCCATTTTGGATACTTGACCTCTCTAATCATACATGCCTTTAATAACTTGTCTACATCCTCTTGGATAATGGTTTTTCTTTCAGGTGTGAATTTCCTTCTCTTTTGATGTATTGGCCTAAAAGATTTGTGAATGCCTAATTTATGTGTAATAATATCTTTTAATACCTGTCATGTCCTCGTGTCTCCAAGAAAAAGTAGACTTCCTTCCCTTTAAGAATGAAACTAGATCCTGATCTATGTTATCCATGATCCCGGATCCTATAAAACCTTTGGATTCAGGATCCTCTGGGTCTAGCAAAATATCCTTGACCTCCTGCTCCCTTGCCTCCATGTTGTCCCTTGGAGGTACTTCAATTGCTATGCTTCTCTCAGCTTTGAAGCTGTTTTCATAGAAGAAGTGTAGCAGTTCTTCGCCTTCTACTGATCACTCTCCATCTTTACCACCCCAAGGGGTTGGAAGCTATACACCTTGATGGTACGTTGAGGGGACTACCTTCATATAATGTATCTAGGGCCTGCCAAGGATAACATTGCAATAGGATAAGCAATCTATAACACAGAATTTTTCAATAGAGTTTACTCCCTCTATGTAGATTGGGAGTTTGATGTCCCCCATTGTATTCTTTGTTTCTCCACTGAATCCTACAGGCACCAATGATCTTGGAACAATTTCGGATTCGGAATATTCATTCTCTTGAGGACATCCAACTGGATAATGTTCACGGAGCCCCTCCGTCGGTAAGGATCCTACGAACAAAATGTTTAGAAATAAATGAAGTAATGACTAATCTGTCATGATGAGGATCCTATATGTCAACGCGGTCATCCTCATCAAAGGATATCAATTTCTGCTGGGTCAGAGTGGAGGTTCGAATAGGTCTATCCCCATTCTCCATCTTTGTCGCCTTAGCATGCCCCTTAGGTGCAGAAAATGAGGTTCCAAAAATTACAGAACCTCCAGAGATGAAATTAATGATTTGAGCATCTACAGGTGGTGGAGGGGATCTTTCGGCAGCTTTTTAGGATCCTGGATCCTTGACTTCTTTCTTCCAAGCAACTCCTTCAGGTAACCTTTGCTGAGAAGATAACCTATCTCCTTGCTGAGTGCAATACATTCATTAGTGAGGTGGCCGAAGTCCTCATGATATGCACACCATTTTGATTTATCCTTAATGTACGTAGACTTTTCATTTTTCTGGGCCACCTAGCTTTTTCACCTAAATTCTGCAAAGTAAGGTTTAGTTCACTATTATCAGCTGAAAAAGAATATTCAGGGTAATCCTCCTCATCTTCCTCTTGCTCAACCGCATGAACATTCTGATTATCATGCTTAGAGTATTGCTTGGATCGATTATTCTTGTAAAAGGATCCTTGCTTCTCATGTTTAGACGATACTGACAACCTTTCTTGGACCCTTTTGTCATCCCCTAATTGAATGAATCTTAAGGCCCTGTTCATTAGTTCATCTAGATTCCTGCAAGGTGTCATAACAAGATCATCATAAAATGGAGAATCTTTTAGTAATCCCATCTTAAATGCTTCCACAATAGTGGAAATATCTAAATTAGGGATTTCTAAGGATTCTCTACTAAATGTAGTGATGTAATCTCTAAGTGACTCATCAGACCTTGGGTGATCCTATACAAGTCACTAGTTAACCTTTCAAAAGATCTACTACATCAAAACTGATTATTGAATAAGTTAACTAAATGAGAAAATGGAGTTATAGAGTAAGGAGGAAGACTTAGCACCCACTTGAGTGTTGATCCAGTGTGTGTGGATCCGAAACTCTTGCATAGACAGGCTTCCTTTAACCTTTCTGGAATGGAGTTGATCTCCATCCTTTCTCTGTACTGAGCCACATGCTCTTCCGGATCAGTGGTACCAACATATCGCTTCATACTAGGAGTCTGAAAATGCTTTGGTATCTCAACATTGCTTATGTGAGGTGCAAAGCGAGACACTCTGTGACATCCATCCGGGATCTCAGGATTGGGCTTAACCACTCCGAGGACACTAGATATCATGTCCTTGAGTTTCTATAACTCCCTTGCCATAGCTTGGTTGATCCCTGCGCCCTGCATGTGAGTAAAGTTATTATCAAAAGATGTATTGAGGTTGTTACCTCCCGATTGGTTTGAAGCCGGTATCCCTGAAGTGTGTCTAGGATAAGATACGTCTGCTATAATGGTAGGACCAGAAGAAGCAATGGTCTGTATAGGAATGAAGTCCTTCATGAATTTCAAAACTTCTCCACGATTGTCTCCCTAAGGATCCTTGATCCTGGAAGATATTGGATCCTGGATACATTGGTGCTGAAGGTCTTGGAGGATAATCATGAATCCACGAACTTGAGATGAGGATCCATGAGGCTTAATGTAGGATCCTTGAGGCTGCTACATTCCCTGTGATCCTCCAGGTTCATAGAAGGATCCTTGAGGCTCAGTGGTTTCCATTGATCCTTGTTGCATGATAGATGACCCTTGAGGTTGAAAGTAGGATCCTTGAGCCTATGTCATTGCTAGTGATCCTTGCTGATGGTTGGAGGATCCTTGAATTTGGACACTAGATCCTTTGGAATGCTGGATTTTTGATGATGGAGTAGCAAAATCCAATGTTGTAGGCACCAGTGGAATTTTCTATCGGTCTCTTTTGCTTCTTTATTTCATCAATTTCCCAAAGGATCCTCTGGTTAGTTTTGTCCTGTTGCTCCATGTAACTCTTCATCTGTAAAATCGAAGTAGAAAAATCACTGTTAGTAGTGGTAGACGAAGAAACTGTAGAGGATTTTGATCCTGTGTAAATAGGTGTTGTCCTCTTTTGAAAATATTTATAGAATACTTCTGGTATCCAGGGGGAATAGGAGGTAATGATGAACTGATTAGAGATGAGGTAACGGGTGGCATGGCACTTGAAGTGGATTTCCCTGAGAAGCCATGAGGTTGAAGAAAATGAATAAAAAAGAACGAAAAGTTCTAGAATTGAAGCACCACTAGCCCCACGGTTGGCGCCAAACTGTTTTGGTCAAAAATCAATCTAAGGATATTGTAACCAAATCTGTTTTTGTGAGGCACCAGGAAACACTTGTAGACAACAAGTTATCTTTGTTGAAACAGCTAATGCCAAAAAGGGGTAGAAAGATAAAAAGGGGTTAAAATTGAAGCCTGATCCTTAAGCCAAATAGTAGTGTAAATCCCTAAGCCATATGGTACCAAGAAAAGCAAAAGAGAAAAGAGAGAAAAGAGAGGTTGGAAACAAAAGGTGCACACAGATTTGAAAAACAAAAGATTGCTCAAATGGAAAAGGAAGACCTTGGTACTTTATAACAAAGAAGAAAGTCAACTAGAAAGGTAAGCCAACCAATATCCACCCCTTCCAAAACCACTGATCAATCTAAAAGCACATCAAAATCATCATTACCACCAGCAGATGTTGTGACACCTGTTGTGTTAACAGTTGTTGATACATTGGTGGTTACAACTGATGCTACTTCAACCACTGGGATGATCACGTTCCCAACCATCACTCACCAAATATCCACTCCCACAAGAATTCCCAATCAACCACCATCACCCAAACTCATTTTCAAAAGAAGGAAGATGACAAATGTAATAGATGATGAAAATATCCTTCCTTCACCACTTCCACTATCATCACAACCACTGACCGCAACCTTAGTGTCTCTTCCAGTCTCTACATCATCTCAAGCCACTGTGAAACCACCTACATTGCTTCCGCTTACCACTCAATTTCATCTGGATCTACATGTTATTAAGGAAGACATCAAATCCTTCTATTCTGAAGAGGATCAAGAAAAGTGAAACTTCCCATACTTGCAACGATATTCAAAGCCCAAGAACATTGATGAATATCTTCAATTGAAGGCCATTCAAGCAGAGGATGTGACAAAGAGAGATACAAAGGGAAGGAGTGATAGAGAAGTACAGAACTACATGCAATATCAGCTTAACAAAGTAAAAAGACTTGAAGACTTCTCCAAAGACTTGTGCAAGAAGATATTAGAAAGAGATGATGAAAGCCTAAGGAAAGACTACATTGATCATGTCATGGAGAATAAACAATATAAGGCAACAAGAGCACAATTCAAAAGACTTGTCTGTGAGTGATCTTAAACAAGAAGTAGAAAGAATGCAAGATACGCTAAAAGATCCAAACAAAAAGCCCATTCATCCAGACTGGAATAAATTTAAAAAGAATGTGCCTGACAAAGCCTTGAAACTCAAAAGGATGAAGGAAGAGCTGGTTGCTGCAAATTATGGTACAAAAAGGCAGGTTACTAGGTGGTCATAGGTTAAGGTAGTGGATACCTACAGAAAGTTGGAAGAGTTGAGAAAAAAGAGATCCATCAGTGCCGAAGAAAACAGACTACCCAACAAAGGTTATGGTTCATCAAACCCAACCTTATCAAAAATCTTCCTCAACATCTGCTCATTCCATCCTTGCCTTAAATCAAAGAAAGAGGCAAAAGGATATGTCTAAGGAAGATGAGAGAAGGTTTGAACTTAGCTTCATTAAAGAGGGCATCAAGAATCAAGCCCAGTTTCATACTGATGATGCAAGTGATATGCTAAGTGAGACACTATCAAAGATTGCAGATTAGATTCAACTACCAATCTCAACAATAAGCCAGCATCATAGAAAGCCATCTAATCCAAAAAGTTCTAAATTGGAAGGTTGACAAAGACACCCACGAATTGACTATGCTCAAATCAAATAGCGATACTACCAAGATAAGAAAGGAGGAGGCATATGGGCTCTGTGCAGAAGACCTACAAGACCTAATGAATCTGGAGCTCGAAAAGGATGCTAATGATATTGAGTCTCTTAACTTTGAATTGCAGTTCAAAGGTTAAATAAGAGAACTCATGTTGAGAAATAAAGATCAACAATAATTGTGTTTTGTTATCATCTGTTCCAGGGGGAGATTGTTAAGAATGAACCCTTGCAACGGAACAAATGATATAAAGCTAAAACTACATTAGAGGATTGATCCATAATATTAGAGTTTGCAACCTCTGATGCAAGCCACTAATCCAGTTAAAATTGTATTATAAGATCTGTTGATTAAAAGCTCTACTGTGGACCTCTGATGAAGATCAACAATTGATAGGATCATCAGTGTTTCTTTTATATTAATGTAACAGTGTTTAGTTTTATCAGTGGTTAGAGTTAGTTAGTTAGTTGTTAGCTGTTACTATCAAACCCTGACGTCAGCAAAGATATTCAAAGGTTTGAATTTCTGTATAAATAGAACAGTACATTGTATAGTTCCGTCCATCTATCAAAAGATCATTTTACGCATTTCCTTCTAATCATCTTTCTTACATTCTGTACTAACAAACTATCATTGGGCCGAGGGGGAGTTTGTGATTCACATGAAAAACTTATAAGTTTGAAAGCATGATGATCAAAGCAATCTTCCATTAGTTGTGATATAAAGTTTTATTATGCTGCATCTTCAGTCTGTTTTATCTTCAATCATTAAATCATTTTCTAAACGATCACAACTAATTAAAACTCAGATCCTAAATTATCATTAACCGATTGACCAAATCCGCACACTTTCTCCCCGTTCGTGAAGATTACAAGGTCGAGAAATTGGCTCGTATCCACATGGATGAAATCATTTGTCGTCATGGTATCCCCATTGACGTCATCTCTGATCGTGATGGTCGCTTTACATCTCGTCTTTGGCAAACATTACAATCCGCTATGGGTACTCTACTCTATCTTAGCACCGGTTTTCATCCTTAGTCTGACGGACAAACCCAGCGTACTATCCAAACTCTAGAGGATATGCTTCATTCATGCGTAATCGATTTTGGTGGCAACTGGGATATGCACTTGCCTTTCATCGAATTCTCGTACAACAACAGTTATCACACGGGCATCCAAATGGCACCTTTTGAGACATTATATGGTTGTAATTGTCGTTCGCCTATTTGTTGGCACGAGATCGGAGAAGCTTAGAACACCGGTCCCGAGCTTATACATAAGACGACGGACAAGATTTTACAGGTTCGAGACAACTTGCTGAAATCCCAAAGCCGACAAAAGAGTTACGCGACAAGCGTTGCAGACCTTTGGAATTTGAAGTAGATGACTTTGTGCTTCTCAAGGCATCCCCTTGGAAGGGCGTGGTTCGTTTGGTAAGAAAGGGAAACTCGCACCTCTCTACATAGGTCCTTACAATATTCTCAAAAGGATTGGCAAGGTTGCATATCGACCGGACCTACCTGAAGAACTCAACAACGTTCATCCTGTCTTTCACGTTTCAAACTTGAAGAAATGTCTAGCTGAAGAAGGACTTCAGGTTCCACTCGAAGATCTTCATATCAACGAGACTTTGAACTTCGTGGAGAAACCTGTCGAATTCACGGACCGAGGTGTCAAGAAATTGAGGTGCAGTCGAATTCCCATAGTTAAATTTCGATGGGAAGATAAACGTGGCGCTGAATTTACTTAGGAACTTGGGAGTGATATGAAGACGAAGTATCCGCATCTTTTCGTTGAGTCCTCCTCTTGAATAAATTTCGGGACAAAATTTCCTAAAGTAGGGGAGACTGTAACACCTCGTATTTTGTACTTTCCTCATTTAGAAAGTGTATCCGTAATTCTATTTATGTAAATTTGTATATAGTATCGTGTACGTCTTTCAATTTCAACTTTGTAATCCGCGACTTTGATCGTAATAAAACTCGCCTTTTATACACACTTGTTATGCTTACAATTCAACTTTTATATGAAATTGATACTTATTATACATGCATACATTCATACATACACTCTCGATTCTTATATTATACTCACATACGTGTTATATACTTAAAACATACCAAAAACACCTTAAAATACCAAGTTTTAGCTTAAAATGAAGGAAAAACCAAAGTTCAGGGACTAAAATGCAAATCTGCCCAAAATAGAGCGTCGCGGGGGTCTATCCCCCTGATCCGCGTAAAAGTTGCTACCAGCTCCGAGATTGGTCATCTTTCTCACCTCTCTTCATACCCAATCAACTTAAACCTCCATTAAAACCCAAAACCCTAATCCTCCTTTATAAAACCAAGCCTCCATCACCTCATTTTCACTTTCCAAACTCCTCTATACCTCTAAAACACTCTCAAATCAGTTGCAACATCAGAAAACTCAGATTGTTCAAAGTGCCAAAGTGAGCACTATACTTCATCTTCTTCATCTTTTCTTCACCAAATCCCCCTCTACAAAGCTTGGATTGCCTCTAGGATTGTTTCCACATGTTTTCCATGGAGTTTTGAGGACCAAACTTTCTGTTTTGGAAGATATTTGTTGTAACTTTCATTAAACTTATGTTTTCTCATACAAGCTTGTGCTACTTATGCCTCTAATCAAGTCTATGATTAGTGAGCTTAGCCGAGATTGTTCCACACAAATTCGGAGGTGTAAATTGCCTCCAAAGTTCTGTTTTGCCAAGGATTGTTATCCCACAAGCATTGAAACCATCCAAGCTTTTTCTTGCAACAAGAATTGTGCTTTGGTATGAGTGTGATTACTTGGAAGCCTTAGCTATCCTACCTTCAATCCACCACCTCACTTGATGATTTTACCTTGCTATCCTAAGTGGTTTGCTAGACCTAAAGGTAACTTAGCGTCGTTTAACCGCCGACACTTAGTTGATTCTTTCCATGTCGAAAATGGAAACCCGAGTTGATGCTTACTTGGCCACTTAGTATAGTAAGAAGTTGTATATCTCTTTACTTCATTCATGACCATCGGAATTGTCCTTGTGACAATTTGTGTATTGGTGAATCATATAAAGAGGTTATATTGATGTTCATCATCCCACCTCCATGCATGACTTCTATGAAATTCCATGATATATATGTTTGTCACACCCTCAATTTCCACTTGCGGAGTTTTACCGCGAGGCGTGTGAACAAACCAGAATCTGAAACACTAGTACGTTGAACGACTCTACATGATTTGATTATACGTTTTCCAAAATCATTTATTGTCGATTTTATATTACCAATATTTAGCATGAGTATCAGTTTTTAAAGTTTGAGCGGAAGCATAAATAAGTAATGATGCGGGCGCCAACACAAACGCCAAAACAAAGGAAAAATCCCAAAACAATATTAATAAATGAGACTCGATAATGATGTCTTGTTCAATGCATGTGCGTGCACCTAGAGCTCCTAGCGTCCTGAGAAACATGTAAAGAAACAAGTGTCAACATTAAAGATGAGTGAGTTCACAGGTTTTCATAAATTCGTTTGTTTACTCCGTTACAGTTTGTTACTCCGTTATCCCCAACCCGGGATAACATATCAGTTCCTTTATTCCAATCCCGGAATAATAAGTTGTTGCTTCCAATATTCCAAACCCGGAATATTAAGTTGTTGTTTCCATTATCCCCAACCCGGGATAATAAGTTGATGTTTCCAATATTCCAAACCCGGAATATTAAGTTGTTCCGTAATTAAGTTCAATATTAATGTATATAGGTAGCTAGCCTAAAGTCATGTCACTAAGTGTTCGCGATCGAAGCTGATTGTGTGCCTCCATTTTGCCAGGCCTATCACATGACCATGGCGGTGTTAGGCCAATCATACATCCGTTGACCATACCCGGTCGGCTAGCGCGACTAGCTCGGATGGGGCTCGTCAGACCCAGTAGTACTACTTATAATTCCCCCGCTATTTAACCCAAATACTAACGATCCGAGGAGATTGTCGAGGACTTAAGTGATAAAGCTGCTTAGTGCCCATAACATTACATTAACATTAACTTAGTTACCGTATAGTTATGTGACGTTAAATTCGTATAACGTAAAGAGTTTGAGTTTGAGAGTGTATACATGTTTCTCCCCCTGTTGTTTAAAAACCGGATAAAGTTAGGGGCCGTGAACTCACCTTTATTTGCTCGGTTAGTGTAGCAAATATGTTATAAGAGATGGGACCGCTAGTTGCGTCCTAACAAACCAATTAATTACACGTCAGTGTGTAGTCACACCAATACAAATTCCACACGAAATTTAATCACAAAGTGATACCCACAAACAACATATCTAACACTCAAACATGCATGCAAGTTTTCTCATGTGATCATAGTAATCAAACAACTTATCATGAACATATTCCAAATCCATGCAACACTTTAATGCATAAAATCACAAGTTAACAACTTTCTGCTTAACACTCAATTATTCAGCTGTTTTCTAGGATTTTTATAAAATAGTTCTAACATTCCAAAAATTCCCATATTTTTGCAGTAGGTGACATTTATACCATAGAAATTTATATAATTTTTCCAAGTCCTAAATCTTTACCAATTAACCATAAATATTAATTCACTAAGCTGCAGTCAGATTTACCGCTTTCTGACTGCAGTCCACGGAAGAATTTATTTAAAAATCACTGATCGTCCGATTAACAAAATTCTAGTTGGAGTTGCCCGGAAATTTCTATACCTAGTTGCTGTACAAAAATCATGACTCAACTCTCTACTGATTTTAAAATCTAGCTTGATAAACAACCAACAAAATTCCAGAATTTTAACAGCTTTACCTACTGAACTTGTTTAGCCCTTTAAAAATATCAAACGACTTCAGAAAATTATGAATCCAGCGCCATTGGATTCCTTATTCAAATCTCTACATTCTAGACATCAGAAAATCCGTTTTTCGACAACTAACGACCAAGTTACAGCCAGATGAAGTCGGCTGTAACTATTATTCAGCAGACTGTTTCAGCATTATTGTTACAATTATTTCGCACAATTCGATCATACGGTTAACCTAGGTGATTATAAGCCGATTTCTACTCATAGATTAAGACTAATAACCTATCCATGCAAACCCTAGTTCTTACTTCTAGTTATTACAAACAAAACACAGCCTATACTTTTCAGATTTTAAACAACACTACTTGCAAACTAGCATTAACAAATCCGAAAACAATCCTTCATCTCATTCAATCATGCAAATCCGAAAACAACAAAGTCAAAACACATGTATCCGAATATGATCTTGTAACATGTGATAAGTTCTAATCTTTTAATGACAAGAAAAACGAACCGTGAGTAAAATAAGGAAGATGACGAGGGCTGCTGCGTTCGGAAGATGATGTAGGCTGTTTGTGATCGATGCAGGGAATAAGTGGGCTGATCTCGCGACCTAATGAAGGTGGACAAAGCTGTTTACGGTCGAATGGAATGAACAAAGGCTGATCAGATCGAGATGAAAGCTGCTCGCGATCACAAGGTGAAGACTTGGCTGCCGACGGCTGATTTCTTTTAGGGTTTTGGAGTTGTGAAAGAGCATGCATTAGTGTGTGTATATATAGGCGCAAGGTGATTAGAAATAGGGGATGGGTTTCCGATTTGGACTAGTTCTCGCGGCCATGGGTTTGGGTTGGTTTAGTTTGGGTTTGAACGCAATAAGTTTGCGGTTTGGGCTTGATCTTGCGGCCAAGATATGTTTGGGTTGCTCGCGGGTATGGTCTTGGGTTTTGGATAGAAAGCATGGCCGAGAATCTTGGGTTGTTTGGTTTGGGTCTTGATCACGTGGCCGAGGACTAAAGTTGCATGCTATGAGTTTCGGTTTTGGTTAGTGTTTGTGGCCGAGGGACTTGGGTTGGGTCAGTTTGGGTTTTATCTTGCGGCCAAAGATTAAGGTGAGTTAATTTGATTTGGATTTAATCTCGCGGCCAAGTCTTAGAGTGGTTTGGTTTTGGCCGAATAGTTAGAGTGCCGAGAGACTAGGGTGAGTTAATTTGATTTGGGTTTTGATCTTGGCCGAATAGTTAGAGTGCCGAGAGACTAGGGTTGATCATTGTTTTCTTCTAGCCGAAGGCTTAGGTTCAAGGTTTAACCTTTGTGAACTCCTAGAGTCACCATGAACCAAGGTCGGAACGTGTCGCGGTTCGGTTCAGTTCGTACACATATCAACTCTAATTATTCAATCACTAAAACAATCACACAAACACTCATCACGTATTCATTCCATGCACGTTTAATACTTAGCACACATATTATTCGACAAGTGTCACGTGTAAGTTATCCGAAAAACCCGGGATATCACATTATCCCCATGTTGAAAGAATTTTCGTCCCGAAAATTGAGTGAACGCGGTTTAGCATGTAACGTAAATGTTTAGAGTGCCATGCACAAAGAGTTAGTTCGTTAATGATAGTACGCAACGTTACAAGAAGTTCTCAAGTGTCATACACAAAGATTTCCAAGTGCCATGCACAAGAATTTAGTCAACAATAGTACACGAAATTATGAGAAATTTCCAGGTTGTCACATCATCCCCATGTTGAAAAAATTTTCGTCCCGAAAATTTAGGTACTGTCATCGTTAGTTTGCTGCTCAGTTGCGAAGAGATGTGGGTATTTGCTTTTCATTTGGTCCTCTCTTTCCCACGTGAACTCCGGTCCACGCTTAGAGTCCCAACGAACTTTAACGATTGGAATCTTGCTGTGCCTTCGAGTCTTGATCTCACGATCCATGATCTCAATAGGCTTTTCCACGAAGTGTAGTTGTTCATCCACTTGGATCTCATCCAATGGAATAACTAAAGTTTCATCTGATAGACACTTCTTCAGATTTGACACGTGAAATACGTTGTGAACTCCACTGAGTTCGGCAGGAAGGTCTAATTGGTATGCTACGGGTCCGATTCGTTTCAAGATTACAAACGGGCCTACGTACCGTGGGTTAAGTTTGCCCCGTTTTCCAAAGCGGATTACACCCTTCCAGGGTGACACCTTTAGTAGGACGCGATCGCCTACTTGAAATTCGAGCGGTTTGCGTCGTTGATCAGCGTAGCTTTTCTGTCGATCTCGTGCCGCCGCCATGCGGTTTCTGATTTGTACAATCTTTTCAGTAGCCTCAAGTATTAACTCAGGGCCTGTGAGTTGACTGTCACCGACTTCTGCCCAGCAGACCGGTGATCTACATTTACGACCGTATAATGCCTCAAATGGTGCTGCCGAAATACTCGTGTGATAGCTGTTGTTATATGAGAATTCTACTAGAGGTAGGTGGATTTCCCAATTATTTCCGAAGTCAACTACGCATGCCCTAAGCATGTCTTCCAAGGTCTGTATGGTCCTTTTGCTTTGACCATCAGTCTGAGGGTGATAAGCTGTGCTCATATCCAAGCGTGTTCCCAACGCTTTCTGGAGTGACTGCCAGAAGTTTGACGTGAAACGAGCATCTCTATCTGAGATGATGGACGTTGGCACTCCGTGCCGAGAAACTACTTCCTTAATGTAGATGCGAGTCAACTTCTCCATCTTATCTGTTTCTTTAATAGCTAGGAAGTGTGCGGACTTCGTTAAACGATCCACAATCACCCAGATGGTATCGCAACCACCCAAGGTTCGCGGGAGTTTAGTGATAAAATCCATGGAGATCTGATCCCATTTCCACACTGGGATTTCAGGTTGTTGGAGTAGCCCCGATGGCTTTTGATACTCCACCTTGACTTTTGCACAAGTCAAACATTTACTCACGTAGGTGGCTATATCGGCTTTCATGTTGGGCCACCAATACGCAACTTTAAGGTCTTGATACATCTTATCCGAACCCGGATGGATAGAGTATCGAGATTTGTGAGCTTCATCCATGACTAGCTCTCTGAGGTTCCCGTAGAGAGGTACCCATATGCGATTCATGAAATACCGGGCTCCATTGGGTTTTACTTCCCAATCGCGTTCCATTTTTCCCACTGATTCGGCTTTGATGTTTTCCTCCTTAACTGCTTCTAACTGGGCGTCGCGTATTTGTTCGGGTAGCCCCGAATGAATAGTGAGTTGTAGTGCTCGTACGCGACGAGGTTTTAAGTGTTCCTTCCTGCTGAGGGCATCAGCTACCACGTTAGCTTTACCCGGGTGATACCGAATGGCACACTCATAATCGTTCAAGAGTTCGACCCAGCGACGCTGTCGCATGTTCAACTCCTTCTGATCAAAGATGTGCTGGAGGCTTTTGTGGTCAGTGAAGATTGTGCACTTCGTTCCATAAAGGTAGTGTCTCCAAATCTTAAGTGCAAACACTACTGCTCCCAATTCTAGGTCATGCGTCGTGTAGTTCTTCTCGTGAACTTTCAGCTGTCGTGACGCATACGCGATGACCTTATCGCGTTGCATGAGTACGCATCCCAACCCCTGAATGGAAGCATCATAATACACTACAAAGTCATCTGTCCCTTCCGGCAAGGACAGAATGGGTGCACTGCAAAGTTTCTGCTTCAGCAGTTGAAATGCTGCTTCTTGCTTGTCACCCCAATTATACTTGATACCTTTCTGGGTGAGGGTAGTAAGCGGTTGTGCAATCTTTGAAAACCCCTCGATGAAGCGTCTGTAGTAACCAGCCAATCCTAAGAATTGGCGGATTTCCGTCGGTGTCTTAGGTGCTTCCCAGTTTTTGATGGCTTCAATCTTGGCAGGGTCTACGTGGATACCCTTTTCATTCACGACGTGCCCGAGAAACTGAACTTCCCGGATCCAGAAATCACACTTCGAGAGCTTGGCATATAGCTTTTCCTGTTGAAGTAATCCTAGCAGTAATCGTAGGTGCTCAGCATGCTCTTCTTTACTTTTGGAGTAGATGAGTATGTCATCGATGAACACAATGACAAATTTGTCGAGGTATGGTTTACACACGCGGTTCATGAGGTCCATGAACACCGCAGGTGCGTTAGTGAGACCGAATGGCATGACCAAGAACTCGTAATGGCCATACCGAGTGCGAAATGCTGTCTTAGCGATATCCTCCTCCCTGACGCGTAGCTGATGATAACCGGACCGTAAATCAATCTTAGAGTAGTAACTTGACCCTTGCAGTTGGTCGAATAGATCGTCGATGCGAGGTAACGGGTATCGGTTCTTGACTGTAACCTTGTTGAGTTCCCTATAGTCGATGCACATGCGGAAAGTCCCGTCCTTTTTCTTGACAAAAAGGACTGGAGCTCCCCATGGCGAAACGCTTGGTCGGATAATTCCTTTTTCTAGCAGCTCTTGAAGTTGGGTAGACAGCTCCTGCAGCTCGGCTGGAGCTAGGCGGTATGGAGCCTTGGCGATGGGAGTTGCATTGCTTGCCAATTCGATTTCAAACTCCAATTGTCGATGTGGTGGAAGAACAGGTAGTTCTTCTGGGAATACATCGGAAAAATCACGGACGACAGGGATGTCTTCCATACGTTTCTCGTCCTTAGGCTGTTCGGTAATTAGTGCGAGTAAAGCGAAGGAATTCTTTTTCCGAAGATACTTCTGCGCTTGCATAAATGAGATAATGTTGGTGACGGCGCTCGCCTTATCGCCTTGTACTGTCAGGATTTCGTCGTTCGAGAGTGGAATACGGATGGACTTTTCGAAGCAGAGAACTTCAGCCCGGACGTCGGATAGCCAGTCCATTCCGACTACCACGTCAAAACTACCCAGGGTAGTTGTCATCAGATCAATGGTAAAAGTGTGGCCCGCGAGTTTGAGTTGACAGCCGGATACGATTTGGGTCACATCTACCGATTTACCATTGGCTAATTCTATCACATAAGGGGTCTCTAATGGTTTAAACGTGAGATTTAGGTTCTTCCTAAAAGACTCAGATATAAAACTCCTATCCGCACCCGTATCAAAAAGCACAGTAGCAAAATGTTCATTAAGGGGAAACTTACCGGTGACCACGTTCGTGTCGTTTCTGGCCTCTCCGCGGCCCAATGTAAATGCGCGACCCTTGGCACCTCCTGTGCCACCGTTCCCATTATTGTTGTTGTTATTATTGTTGCGGTTGTTGTGGTTGTGGTTGTTTCCACCATTATTGTTGTTGTTGCGCAACTGTGGGCAGTCTTTTCTGAAATGAGTAGTGCTACCACACTGATAGCATCCCTGGTTTATACCCTGCTGCTGACCCTGAGGCTGATTCTGATTTTGTCGGGACATGATTTCCCCACGACAATCCTTTGCCGCATGTCCCATCTTGCCACATCTTTGGCAGCGATTTCCGGCACAAGGGCCGTTATGATGGAGATTACAGCGGTTGCACTGCGGCTTTCGACCCGCATAGCCGCTTGCATTCAGGTTGTTGTTGTTGTTGTTGTTGTAGTTGTTGGCGGGATGATTTTGATGACCCCGGTGGCTGTGGTAATGATTGAACCGTTTCTGGTTCCCTTGTTGCGGATGAGATGACGAAGACTGTCGAGTGGTGGAGTCTTCAAACTTTCTTTTGTTATCTGGGGCGACTTCGGTTGTACCCCGTGCTGGCAGTTTCTTCTGTTCCACCGCTTTATCGGTGAGTTTGTGAGCCAATTGGATTGCTTGATGTTCAGTTACAGGGTTACTCATCACCATACCCTGAATTTCCGGAACCAGACCCCCGAGATAGAACTCGAGTCTTTTCTCCACCGTGTTGGCCAATTTAGGACACAGAAATACCAAGTCATGGTGTTTTGCGGTGTAAGCTTCAATTTCCGATCCCACCATCTTGTGGTTCCATAGAGCTTGCTCCAATTGTTGCACTCTGTCTCGTGGACAGTACTCCTCTTTAATCAGGGCCTTGAACTCAGTCCATGCCATTGCATTTGCAGCTAACAGTCCACGTGTTTAGACTTGGGCATTCCACCATGTCAGTGCCCCATCTTCCAGTGTTGAGGCTGCGTATTTGACCTTGTTTGCCTCTAGGCAGTTGCACATTTCAAAAACGGATTCTAATTTTTCGATCCAGCGGACCAATCCAATGGGTCCTTCCGCCCCCGAGAATTTGCTAGGCTTTGCGTCAAGGAACATCTTATAGGGGTTAAAGCCCCCTCCTGCTGCTGGTGGGTTTTGAACACCTGCCAGAGCAGCGTTCACGTGTTCTTGGATCGTTGCGGCCAATTCTTCGTTGACATGTTGAGGTTTCCGCGACGTCCAGTTGCCATTTCAAATAAACTAAAGAAAACAAACGGGGATTGGCGAGACGAGTTAGTCCTCTACGTCTCCATCTACCAAGTTGTTGTCGTTGCCGTCATCCTCCGCGGCGTTTCCAGCTTCTACAGCCGGGTCTTTCTCCGAATCCTCCTCTGGGTCCTCTACCGGCATTGGAGGGGCCGGTGCTGGTGCAAGTGCTTGATTTTGCAGTTCCTGAATGTTCCAACTATTTTCCAGAACTCTGTCCTCAAGCCAGTTGGCTCTTATCTGCTCAGCACGCAGATCTCTGTCTATGATGTTACGAGCTATCTTACTCGTATGATGCTCTTCCTCGAGCGAGTCGGTTTTACCAGTCAGTTGGCGGATCATCCATCCCTGTGCTAGGGTGGTTTCATGCATTCTTTCTAGTTGTTCTTGTTGCGTTCTTAACATATCTCTAAGTAAGTCGTTCCCTACTTCTAACGAGTTAACCGGTTTGACCGTCACAGCGATGGTCGAGCGTGAGAACGACTCCTCCCCCAGAGCGAGCCTTTTCCTCGCAGCTGAGCGCGTTTCCACGCCATAAGATGGTAAGGGTTCCACCATAGGTGCCTTTCCTGGCGCCCTTGGTTGCGTAAGTTTGTCGGATGATGATGACATTGCCTTTAGGTTGTGTAGTTAGTTACGAGTTGCATTCGCTTCAATTATGCATTCATATTTCACATAGCATAGTAGTGGTACATCGCATAACAAGATATAATAATTCAGTGCCAAACTAAGTCTAGTGTCGTGATATCAGCTATAGTTTGGGTCTACTTCTAATGCAAACCTGGTTCTCTATAGCTAGTGGCTCTGATACCAATCTGTCACACCCTCAATTTCCACTTGCGGAGTTTTACCGCGAGGCGTGTGAACAAACCAGAATCTGAAACACTAGTACGTTGAACGACTCTACATGATTTGATTATACGTTTTCCAAAATCATTTATTGTCGATTTTATATTACCAATATTTAGCATGAGTATCAGTTTTTAAAGTTTGAGCAGAAGCATAAATAAGTAATGATGCGGGCGCCAACACAAACGCCAAAACAAAGGAAAAATCCCAAAACAATATTAATAAATGAGACTCGATAATGATGTCTTGTTCAATGCATGTGCGTGCACCTAGAGCTCCTAGCGTCCTGAGAAACATGTAAAGAAACCAGTGTCAACATTAAAGATGAGTGAGTTCACAGGTTTTCATAAATTCGTTTGTTTACTCCGTTACAGTTTGTTACTCCGTTATCCCCAACCCGGGATAACATATCAGTTCCATTATTCCAATCCTGGAATAATAAGTTGTTGCTTCCAGTATTCCAAACCCGGAATATTAAGTTGTTGTTTCCATTATCCCCAACCCGGGATAATAAGTTGATGTTTCCAATATTCCAAACCCGGAATATTAAGTTGTTCCGTAATTAAGTTCAATATTAATGTATATAGGTAGCTAGCCTAAAGTCATGTCACTAAGTGTTCGCGATCGAAGCTGACTGTGTGCCTCCGTTTTGCCAGGCCTATCACATGACCATGGCGGTGTTAGGCCAATCATACATCCGTTGACCATACCCGGTCGGCTAGCGCGACTAGCTCGGATGGGGCTCGTCAGACCCAGTAGTACTACTTATAATTCCCCCGCTATTTAACCCAAATACTAACGATCCGAGGAGATTGTCGAGGACTTAAGTGATAAAGCTGCTTAGTGCCCATAACATTACATTAACATTAACTTAGTTACCGTATAGTTATGTGACGTTAAATTCGTATAACGTAAAGAGTTTGAGTTTGAGAGTGTATACATGTTTCTCTCCCCTGTTGTTTAAAAACCGGATAAAGTTAGGGGCCGTGAACTCACCTTTATTTGCTCGGTTAGTGTAGCAAAGATGTTATAAGAGATGGGACCGCTAGTTGCGTCCTAACAAACCAATTAATTACACGTCAGTGTGTAGTCACACCAATACAAATTCCACACGAAATTTAATCACAAAGTGATACCCACAAACAACATATCTAACACTCAAACATGCATGCAAGTTTTCTCATGTGATCATAGTAATCAAACAACTTATCATGAACATATTCCAAATCCATGCAACACTTTAATGCATAAAATCACAAGTTAACAACTTTCTGCTTAACACTCAATTATTCAGCTGTTTTCTAGGATTTTTATAAAATAGTTCTAACATTCTAAAAATTCCCATATTTTTGCAGTAGGTGACATTTATACCATAGAAATTTATATAATTTTTCCAAGTCCTAAATCTTTACCAATTAACCATAAATATTAATTCACTAAGCTGCAGTCAGATTTACCGCTTTCTGACTGCAGTCCACGGAAGAATTTATTTAAAAATCACTGATCGTCCGATTAACAAAATTCTAGTTGGAGTTGCCCGGAAATTTCTATACCTAGTTGCTGTACAAAAATCATGACTCAACTCTCTACTGATTTTAAAATCTAGCTTGATAAACAACCAACAAAATTCCAGAATTTTAACAGCTTTACCTACTGAACTTGTTTAGCCCTTTAAAAATATCAAACGACTTCAGAAAATTATGAATCCAGCGCCATTGGATTCCTTATTCAAATCTCTACATTCTAGACATCAGAAAATCCGTTTTTCGACAACTAACGACCAAGTTACAGCCAGATGAAGTCGGCTGTAACTATTATTCAGCAGACTGTTTCAGCATTATTGTTACAATTATTTCGCACAATTCGATCATACGGTTAACCTAGGTGATTATAAGCCGATTTCTACTCATAGATTAAGACTAATAACCTATCCATGCAAACCCTAGTTCTTACTTCTAGTTATTACAAACAAAACACAGCCTATACTTTTCAGATTTTAAACAACACTACTTGCAAACTAGCATTAACAAATCCGAAAACAATCCTTCATCTCATTCAATCATGCAAATCCGAAAACAACAAAGTCAAAACACATGTATCCGAATATGATCTTGTAACATGTGATAAGTTCTAATCTTTTAATGACAAGAAAAACGAACCGTGAGTAAAATAAGGAAGATGACGAGGGCTGCTGCGTTCGGAAGATGATGTAGGCTGTTTGTGATCGATGCAGGGAATAAGTGGGCTGATCTCGCGACCTAATGAAGGTGGACAAAGGCTGTTTACGGTCGAATGGAATGAACAAAGGCTGATCAGATCGAGATGAAAGCTGCTCGCGATCACAAGGTGAAGACTTGGCTGCCGACGGCTGATTTCTTTTAGGGTTTTGGAGTTGTGAAAGAGCATGCATTAGTGTGTGTATATATAGGCGCAAGGTGATTAGAAATAGGGGATGGGTTTCCGATTTGGACTAGTTCTCGCGGCCAAGGGTTTGGGTTGGTTTAGTTTGGGTTTGAACGCAATAAGTTTGCGGTTTGGGCTTGATCTTGCGGCCAAGATATGTTTGGGTTGCTCGCGGGTATGGTCTTGGGTTTTGGATAGAAAGCATGGCCGAGAATCTTGGGTTGTTTGGTTTGGGTCTTGATCACGTGGCCGAGGACTAAAGTTGCATGCTATGAGTTTCGGTTTTGGTTAGTGTTTGTGGCCGAGGGACTTGGGTTGGGTCGGTTTGGGTTTTATCTTGCGGCCAAAGATTAAGGTGAGTTAATTTGATTTGGATTTGATCTCGCGGCCAAGTCTTAGAGTGGTTTGGTTTTGGCCGAATAGTTAGAGTGCCGAGAGACTAGGGTGAGTTAATTTGATTTGGGTTTTGATCTTGGCCGAATAGTTAGAGTGCCGAGAGACTAGGGTTGCACGTTGTTTTCTTCTAGCCGAAGGCTTAGGTTCAAGGTTTAACCTTTGTGAACTCCTAGAGTCACCATGAACCAAGGTTGGAACGTGTCGCGGTTCGGTTCAGTTCGTACACATATCAACTCTAATTATTCAATCACTAAAACAATCACACAAACACTCATCACGTATTCATTCCATGCACGTTTAATACTTAGCACACATATTATTCGACAAGTGTCACGTGTAAGTTATCCGAAAAACCCGGGATATCACAATGTTGGACTAATTATGTACTACATAATACATATATATATATATATAGGGGATGGATCATGAGAAAACTAGTTTAAATGAGAAAACCAAAAAACTAACTAGAAAAAACAAAAAAACATATCAAATTTTTTTGATTTTTTTATTAAAATTCGCAATATATATTATATAAAAAAAACTTAAAAAAAATAAAAATAAAAAAAAAACATATAATGCACATGTGCAACATAAACATATAATGCACATGTGTAGTACACAGATAGTGCACATGTGAAGTAAAAGTTTTTTTTTGTTTAAAAAAAGGTTTTTTTATACATAAAATCCAGCGATTTTTTATAAAAAAAATTGTAAAACAAATATTTATGTCTTTTATGCTTTTTTTTGGCTTTTTGAGTTAGTTTTCTAGTTTTCTCATTTATATCTAGTTTTCTCATGTTCCTCTCCCTATATATATAGGTTCTTGTAAAAAAGACATTTTTCGTGAGAAGTGTGAGAAGGCATAAGAATTGACATATAGGCATCATGTTTTGTATTTAGGCATGATGTTTTGATTTGTTTTGGCAAGAAAAACATCAAACATAACAATTTAAGACAAAATGCAATGAATTCTAGGCTTAAAACTTAAAACACCATGCCAAAAATGTTAAGTAGTGTGTTTTAAGTGTTAAATAGTGTTTTTTAAATTGCATGCCTACAATGCATTGACTTGTGTTTTAAATTGTTATGTTTGGTGTTTTTCTTGCCAAAACAACCTAAAACATCATGGCTAAGTTCAAAACATGATGCCTACATGTTAATTTCTATGCCTTCTCACACTTCTCACGAAAAGGGTCCTTGATAATAATCATATGGTTACTTTTCATGACATTAGGTTATATTATCTAAGACTTAACCTTCTTGTTATGATTCTAATTGGCATCATGACCCATGAAATCACAATCCCCCTTACGGGATTTATAGTGTCAAAAACGAATGTTAACGTCTAGATAATTATTTTCATGAATACATACTTTTACTTTAAAATTTCTAATCCGAATCCTCCGTTATCATCCAAATTACTCACACACCTACATTTCCTCGTGTAGGATAACTCGGTGTTACATCTCCAAACAAGCAACTCTTCACGGAATTACCAAGTGGAAGCTTGCAAAACCGTGAGTACCCTTTACCCGTTTTAATTTTTTTCACAATTTGGGTTGTAACATTTTAACTTACAAAATACACGAATACTCACAACATACCTTATACACTCAATCTGTTATACATACTTATTGTTATGCTTAGGTTCATGCTAGATACATACATGCTTTTGTCATTAACTTAGCTAGCCCAACTTAATATATATAGCGCTATAGGAGTAGCACGCCACGCGTCGGGGTATTGTTAAGCTTCTTTATTCATTAATAGTCTCATTACTTTTGTGGTGAGGGACACTTAATTCTTTTGGACAGTTGGGGTTTGACATTTAGTATTGCATGCTAGTTTACCTTGTATACAATTTCCATGTGGATTCAAGTAAATTTTTTTTATAGTTATGCTATGTAATTTAAAACTTGTGTACTCGCCAATGCTCTCACATTTAACCATATTTTTAAAATGTTACAGGTTGGTGATGATGTTTATGACGAATCTAGTAGGGACGACATAGAAACGCACAAGAAATACTAGATTTGGATATTTTGTTTGGTTGAACTTATTGTACTTGTTTTTTTATTGTTATAATTTGAATTTCCTTGTAACGTACTTAAATATTTATGATATGCAATGAAATTGGTTTTGAATTAATTATTGTCACAAATAGTGTTATGTGTGATGAACAATCTATTTTGTCTCACTCCAATGATTCTACCGTCGGTTGGGGTGTTACATTACTGGAGGTAAAGCAGGAGGTGTTGGTGCAGCTGAAGGTGATGCTGCTGTGATGGGCAATGAAGGATAATGTAGACGAGGCCTGAGCCAACTTTTTTAGGTTTGCTGTTTTTGTTGATGGTGTTTTTATTTTGAACAATTATGGTTTGTAATTCTAAGCAGTAGTTCTAGGTTAAGGATAACTGATCCTTAGAACAATGGGGGGTGACAAAGGGGGATGGGTGCTTCTGTTTGTGGAGGATGAAGCCTTTACACTCCTCGCTTTTATTTTCTTGTACTTCAAAAACAATTAGTAACAGACACCCTACATCAACCCGAGTGGATGGGCCACAGATTGCTTGCGAAGCTTGGGTTGAGCAATTTTGGTAACCTTACGGGGTTTTTAAATAAAATCTAATCTTTTGACTATATTTATGTTCAATGTTTGATATGGTGTGTTTGTATTTCTTCATTCAAATAGAATGTTTGTGAAAGAACATAAGTTTCATCTTATTAAAATTCAGAAAAATGCAAGTTGTTAGATTTGCCAATCCTTGTTATACTTGATAAAATTTGATTAAATACAAGTAGACAAGTCATATATCCTTAATTGAAAAGTTTAGGGTTAAGTCAATAAGATAAACAAATATGAAAATAAAACATACCAGAAAACCCAAGTTAGGATTTAGTATCCTTAGGAACTACCCTGGTACAAACGAACTTGTCAACGTTAGACAAACTTTAGGATCCAGGATCCTTTTTAGATCAACTTTGTGAATCTCCAAAACTTCAAAACCTATTGCAATTAACTTAGGACTAAGACAAATAATCTGAGGACAACCACTAATAAACTGGGGACAAGCCCAAAAATCTTGGGGTCTAGCCCAAACTAGGGACAAGTCCAACGTGAGTGACATGAAAAAGCCAAAACCTTAGCTAACGTGAAAACGTTAGAAACCTCAGCTAACGTGAAAACGCTAGAAACCTTAGGATAACAGATGTATGGTACGTCTACCATTATACTTTAGATCCTACATATGGCCAACAACAATGAAATTGTCAGCCATTTAGCGTGTACTGGTCCCATTGCCCTGAACCATACTTGGATAAACGTGCGCTACTAGTAGGGTGTCAAAATCCAATTCGTGTGAAAGGTGAAAACCTTTAAACCTTAGAAGGTATAAGATACCTTAAACATGGGAGAGAGGTGGCCAACCCCTTAATCCTCTGTAAATGATGTTAATATTTCTGCAAAAGCCTAAAACTTGATAAAATTGGATGTTAAGTATTTAACACCCTTTTATGGCAAATAGTAGTAAAGAGAAATAAGAAAAATTTAAGATAAAATGTTACCGATGCAAGGATCCTAAATCCTTAAGAATCCTTGATCCTTATCACATAAAATACTTCTTGAGATGAGTAGCGTTCCATGCTCTTGGCAAGAGATCACCAACCATGGTTAGTAGACTATATGCCCCCTTTCCTGCCTCTACTTCTATAAGATAGGGGCCTTCCGATTTAGGTGCCAACTTGCCATCAGCTGGGTTTGTGGCATTCTGAAATGCTTTTCTTAATACCAAGTCTCCAACTCGAAATCGTCTGATCCTAACATTCTTGTTATATGCCCCAACTATCCTTTGTTGATAACTGGCCATCCTTATTCTTGCTAAATCTCTGTGCTCATCCACATTATCTAGATCTTGGACCAAGTTTTCATAATTTGTTTGAGGATCACGGATGCTTGTTCAGGCTGTAGGAATCACCATCTCTGTTGGGATCACTGTATCAGTTCCAAAGACTAGAGAGAAAGGTGTCTGGCTTGTAGCATTCTTTGGAGTTGTCCTATCTGCCCAAAGGACATGTGGCAACTCTTAAGCCCACTTTCCTTTCTTGGACCCAAGTTTCTTCTTCAAGTTGTTAATGATGATCTTATTGCTTGACTCAACTTGGCCATTAGCTAGTGGGTGAACTGGTGTGGATGTTATCCTCTTGATTCCCCAACTGTCATAAAAGTTAGTAGTTCTACTCCCAATAAATTGGGATCCATTATCACATACATTTTCAGAAGGAATTCCAGATCTAGTAATAATGTTTCTCTTAATGAGGGATATAACCTCCTTTTCTCTGACTTGAACAAAAGCTTATGCTTCTATCCATTTAGAGAAGTAGTCAGACATGGCTGGCATAAATACTTTTCCTCATGTTGTCTTTAGCAGTTTGCCAACTTATCCATTCCCCATTTCATAAACGGCCAAGAGGGAATTATCGGATATAAAGGCTCTGCTGGTTGATGTAGGATGTTGCTATATCTTCGGCAAGCATCACATTTCCTTGCATACTCTACTGCATCCTTCTTCATTGTAGGCCAGTAGTAACCTGTTCGGAAGATCCTTGAGAATAGTGCTCTGCCCTAGTGTGGTTCCCACAGTCTCCCTCATGGAAGTCCTTTAAAACTTCTTGGATTTCTGGATCCTCAATGCATCTCAAATATGGATCTGCAAGAGATCTTTTATATAAAATGTTATTTAATATGGTAAATTGAGATACCTTGTTTCTAAAGGCTCTGGGATTCTCCCCTGAGGGAATTTCCACATTCTGAATATAGTTAATAATTTGAAGGATCCATGATCCTGAATTCGACTGCACATCACTGGGTACAATTGCAATATCCTCAACTTTTTCCAATTCTTCATTTCCCTCAATTGCGGGAAAGAGAATATGGATAATAGGTATCTTCACATCTTCCTAAATTTGCTAACGTGTCTGCCCAGCATTTTCTTCTCTAGGTGCCTGTGTTATACTAAAGGAGTCGAAAGTACTTGATAGTTTTTTAACAATTTCTAAGTACTTGATTAACTTCTCTCCCTTCACAGCATATGAGTCATTATAATGGTTAGTAATTAACAACAAGTCTATATATACTTGAAGAACCTGATCCTCATCTGTTTAGCTAATTGCAAACCTGCTATTAGGGCCTCATATTTTGTTTCATTGTTAGTTGTCTGAAACTCAAAAGCAATGGATTGGGGTATTATGTCCCCTGTGGAGATTTTAGTAGTATTCCTAGCCCTGTTCCCTTGACATTTTAGGCTCCATATGTGAAGAGTATCCAAGGATCCTTGGTCTCTTCAAGCTGTTGAACCTCTAATCCAGCTTTTCTTTGTAGATCACTATAGAAATCAGCTACAAAGTCAGCCAAAGCTTGAGACTTGATGGCTGCTCTTGGTTCATTTTTTAATATCATATGCACTAAGCTTGACTGCCCATTTTTCCATTCTTCCTGACATTTCAGGTTTCATGAGAACATTCTTAATGGGAAAATTAGTTTTCACAATAATTGTATGTGTTTCAAAATAATGTATAAGTTTAGTGGAAGCCATAATCAGTGCAAAAATTAATTTCTCCAAATGGGAGTACCTGGCTTCAGTATCAAGAAGGATTTTACTTACATAATATACCAGATGTTGTTGGCCTATCCTTAACCAAAACTGTGATTACAACTTTACCTGAGACAGCTAAGTACAAGGATAATGGCTCACCATCCTCTGGTTTCATTAGGGCTGGTGCTGAGGATATATAATCCTTAAGAGCCTTGAGTGCAGCTTCCTGCTTTTCAGTCCACTCAAATTTCCTATTCTTCCTCAGGATACCATAAAAATCCTTGCAGAGAATTCTCTAAGAACTTTGAAATGAATCTGTTTAGGGTCGCGATCCTTCCTGTCAATCTCTGGACATCCTTGACATTGGCAGGAGATTTTATATTCACAATCACCTTAATCTGTTTAGGGTCGCGATCCTTCCTATCAGTCTCTGGACATCCTTGACATTGGCAGGAGATTTTATATTCACAATCGCCTTAATCTGCTCAGGGCTTGCTTCAATCCCTCTCTCTGTCACCATGTAACCTAAGAATTTCCCAGCTTTAACACCGAAGTGGCACTTGGAAGGATTCAGTTTCATGTTCTATTGATCAAGGATATCGAATGTCACTTCAAGATCCTTGAGATGATCCTCAGCTTTCTTGGACTTGATCACCATGTTGACCAGTCTTTGATAGGTGGCACCTGCATTTCTGAGTCCAAAAGGTATCGCAATATAACAATATATGCTAGTAGGAGTCATCAATGTTGTATCCTCTTGGTCAGATGGTTCCATCTGAATTTGTTGGAATCCAGACGAAGCATCCATAAAGGTGAGCAATTCATGTCCTACTGTTGCATCCACCATGGAGTCAATGTGTGCCAGTGGGAAAGGATCCTTGGGACATGCCTTGTTTAAGTCTGTAAAGTCGACACACACCCTCCACTTTCCGTTTTTTTTTTTTTTTTTGAAAAACCACTACATTGGCTAATCATTTTGGATACTTAACTTCCCTAATCATACATGCCTTCAAGAGTTTGTCTACCTCCTCTTGGACAATGATATTCCTTTCAGGTGCAAATTTTCTTCTTTCTTGGTGAATTGGCCTAAAAGATTTATCAATTCCCAATTTATGTGTTTTAATATCTTTAGATATACCTGTCATATCCTCGTGTTTCCAAGCAAAGGTAGACTTTCTTCTTTTCAGGAAGAATACTAGATCCTGCACTATACTTTCAAGGATCTCGGATCCTTTGAGGACATTGACTTCAGGATCCTGAGGATCCAGTATTACATCCTTGATGTCTTGCTCTGCTGCCTCCAGGACACTCCTTGGAGGTTGCTGTGATTGCTATGCCACCCTTGGTTTTGATGTCGGTTTCATTGAAGAGGTCTAAGATATTCTTGGCCTCTTGTTGATCGCTTCCTATATTCACCACCCCCCAAGGTGTTGGTAGTTTTACACATTGGTGGTATTTCATGAATCCACGGCCTGCCAATGATAACATTGCAACAAGACAAGCAGTCAATAACACAAAATTTTTGTACATGGTTTACCCCCTCTATATTGATTAGGAGTTTGATGTCCCCCAGCATGTTCTTCGTTTCACCACTGAATCCTACAAGGATATATGGTCTCGGAATTATTTCAATTTCCGTGATATTCATCTTCTTCAGTACATCAAGTTGTATGATGTTCAAAGAACTTCCACCGTCAATAAGGATCATGCGAACAAAGTGGTTAGCTATAAACAAAGTAATAACAAGGCCATCATGATGAGAATCCTGAATATCAACACGATCATCCTCATCAAAGGATATAACTTTCTGTTGAGTTAGAGTGGAGGTCCTAATAGCCCTATCTCCATTCTCCAACTTGGTTTATTTGGCATGCCTCTTTGCCACCGAGAACGAGGTTCCACAGATGTCTGATCCTCCAGATATAAAGTTTATGATCTGTGCATTGGCCGGTGGTGGCGTAGCTTTTTCTGGAACATTTTCAGGATCTTGGATCCTTAACTTTTTCCTCCCTAGTAGCTCTTTCAAGTGCCCCTTACTAAGGAGATAGCCAATTTCTCTCCTTAAAGCAATGAACTCGTCTATCAAATGCCCAATGTCTTTGTGATATGCACGCTATTTGGACTTATCCTTGAAAGAGTTAGACTTCTCTTTTTTCTTCGGCCACCTAGCTTTGTCACCTAAGTTCTGCAAAGCAAGCATTAATTCATTGTTAGCAACAGAGAAGCAATATTAAGATATTCGAGGATATTCTTCTTCTTCATCCTCATCTTGTTCAATAACTTGAAAATTTTGGTTATCGGTCTTAGAGTATGGCTTGGATCAGTTATTCTTATAATAGGATCACTGCTTCCTCTCGTTGTGCTCCTGTTTGTTAGAACCATTGAGTCTGTCTTGTATCCTCTTGTCATCCTCTAAACGGATGAATCTTAGAGACCTGTTTCTTACTTCGTCTAAGTTCCTGAAAGGGGTTATGACAGATCATCGTAGAAAGGAGAATCGTTTTGTAATCCCATTTTACATGCCTCAACAGCAGTTGCAACATCTAGATTCGGATTTCTAAGGATCCTCTTCCAAAACTTGGTGACGTAATCCCTTAAGGATTCATCACGAGCATGGGTTATCCTATATAAGTCACTAGTTAACCTCTCAAAAGTTCTACTACATTAAAACTGATTATTTAACAGGTTAATCAAATATGAGAATGTAGTAATAGAATAGAGAAAAAGATTTAGCAGCCATTTTAGTGCTGATCCACTGAGTGTGGATCCGAAGCCCTTACACAAGCAAGCCTCTTTCAACCTTTCAGGGATGGGGTTAATTTCCACCCTTTCCCGGTATTGTGCTACGTGCTTTTCTGGATCGGTTATTCCATCGTACAACTTCATGTTGGGCGTTTGGAAACGTTTTGGAATCTCTGTAGTTCATATTGGTGGTGCAAAGCGAGACACCTTGTGGCTTCCATCTGGGATCTCAGGAATGGGTTTAACTATTCCTGGGATGTTGGATATCATATCCTTAAGCTTCTGTAGCTCCTTGTCCATGAACTGACCGATACATGCATCCTGCATGAAACCATAACTAGTATCCATAAAAGTATTATGAAAGTTGTTACCTCCTTTTTGGCTTAAGGGTGGAATTCCAGAAGTGATTGTGGTTGAGACACATCTGTTGTCACAGAAGGATCTGAGGAAGCAAAAGTTGGCATGGAGATGAAATCCCCGTCATGGATCTCTAAACTTCTAAGTGTTTGATTTCTTAAGGATCCTAGATCTTGGAAGATGTTGGATCCTGGATATGTGGGTGCCGGAGGTCTTGGCAGATAATCCACAGATCCTTGAACTCGAATCGGGGATCCTTGATGTTGGATGTAGGATCCTTAAGGCTGGTACATTCCCTGTGATCCACCCGGCTGGTAGAAGGATCCTTGAGGCTGAGTTGTCTCTAATGATCCTTGTCGAAGGATAGAGGATCCTTGAGGTTGAGTTGTGGATCCTCTAGAATGCTGGATTGTTGATGATGAAGTAGCAAAATCATATGCACTAGGCATTAGTGGAGACTGCTTTTCTGTTGGTCTCTTCTACTTCTTGATGTCATCAATTTTACGAAGGATCCTCTGGTTGGTTTTGTCTTGCTACTCCATGTAGCTTTTCATCTGCAAAATCAAAATAGAAACATCATTGTTAGTAGTTGTAAAGGAAGAAACAGCAGAGGTTTTTGATCCTGTAAAGTCGGATGGTGTCTTCTTCTAAGTATTTTCAGCATTCTTCTGGAATGATGGGGGGAATGGGAGGCAAATGCATTGTGGTTTGAGATGAGGTAACTGCCGGCATGGCACTTGATGTAGCTTTTCCCTGAGAGGCCATGAAGTTGATGAAATGAACGGAATTGAACGAAAAGTTTTAGAATTGAAGCACCACTTGCCCCACGGTGGGTGCCAAATTGTTTTGGTCAAAAATCAAGCTAAGGATAGTGTAATCAAATCTGATTTTGTGAGGTAGTGTGCTTAAATGATGGACATATATGTAAAATAAATATGAAATGACAATGATGATGGACACAGTGATTTATACATGGAAAAAGCCTTTGATCTTTAGAGGATCTCCGGCATAAAAACCTCGGACAGTGAAAATGATCACTATCAACTAGATTGCACAAGAAAGATTACACCTTCGGATGTTGATCAAGTGTGGTACATTGATTATATTCTAAGTGTGTTTTGAGAGCTCTAGTTTTGCAATGTATGCGAGTGTATGTGTGTAACCGTAAATATGCTATCTAACACTTGATCAAACCCATTTGAATTAAGCTAACAACTAAGGCCGGAATTCTAGAATGATGTGGGAGGATCAGCTCTCCTCCGAAAGCACAGGACCCGACTTTAGCTAATTAACGTGCGCGGAATTCATCATTAACTAGTTGACAATGATCAGATATACTGTGTCAACGCTTCGGCTTCACTAATCTTGAATAAACGTGTACAGACTAGAAACAAAACTAACAGGGCTTCGCCTTACAATAAGAAAAATAGCTTAGGACTCAAGACCCCTACTCAGTTATTTATAGACATGGAAGCTTCGCACAAATGGTCTTGCCACTTTGTCCGAATTGCACTTCGTACGAAATGAACTGCATCACTTTGTACGAGGTGGACAACACTTCGTATGAAATGGCCCGGATACACATAAATCAACATAAAATCTAACATTTAAGCCTTGTTACATAGACGACATGACCCTAAGACGTAGGCTATAGACATTCTGCACCAACAACCCCCTTGAATATTGCCGCAGTCTTGGCCAGTCTTCAAAATCTTCAAAAGCTTTAACAGTTATCGTCCAAATAAGTACTTTCTCGGTCGTTGACGCTCCTCAGATGAAATAGGCATTTGATCTATGGGAGGAGGTCTATTGTAGGGGTTTGCAAACTAAAACCTTTTCAAAGATGCCTTTCTAACCTTTTCAACAATTCTTGCTTCGTTTCACTCTTTCTTTCATTGCTCTTTGCATTCAAGCTTTCTTAAATCCAAATTCCATATCTTTCCAGAATTGATATCATTGGCATAACAAACATTGATCACTTGCTGGAACTGCAATGCCTGCTCTTTGTCTTTATCATCAAAGCTTATCTTGCTGTAGAATAGACGTTCAATATCCTTCTTCGAGTAATTTACTAGCCACATCGGGTCTAGTACTCGAATACCCCTCCATAGACCAGATGTAATCTTTCATTCTCAGCAGTGACACTAGTAAGCATTGATACCAAGTGCATGTTTTCTGTTTCAAGTTGTTTGATGGTAGCATCATGTTCTATAATCTTGTTCTCCACTTCACCAATTTTTCAATTATCATATACTGGTGTGTGCTAAGCGTACTATATTTTTATTGTCATTTTTAGTCCATTTTACGCATAGTCAATTTTTAAATTTATAAAACACGATATTCTACTAACACTAAACACACATTTGGGCAAGTGCACCCATCATGAGCGTAGTATAGCGTTGGTAAGATACCGAGGTCGTCCAAGGACACAAGAGCTTTTAATACCGGTTTATCGTCAACGTCTAATCAATCTAAATTTTGATAAAGTTTTAAAACATAAAGATAAGTAAAAAGATAAATAAATAAAATGAAATACAAATAGACAAGATAGAATCACTTGGATCTAACTTCTCTTTTATGTATCCTTTGATAGCTTTCGCACTTTCGGACTTTTGAAGAGATTATCTTAGTTATAGTAGTAGGCCCCTCTTTTGAAGGTGACGTTACCCTCAACCCAGTGGTTTGAGTCAGCTGGGATACAATCCCAAAAGGTCGGAATATTGGAAGACAATTAAGTAAGTTATTAATGCAAAAGTGGTAGGCCCCTCTTTTGAAGGTGACGTTACCTTCGGCTAAGTGGTTTGAGTCAGCAGGGATACAATCCCAAGTAGCCAGTTTAAAGTATTAATAGTAGTTTACATATGAGGGGTTCAGCCATTCGCGCCCCCGCCATCCAATACCCGTTGAGCATTGAAGGAGGCCCTAATAGGCTTGAACCAAGTCCTCGCAGGATCTATACACTGAACGAGACAAGAACTTTACTAAACCACCTTCTAACCCCCTTTCAAGTAGTTAACGCGCTTTATATAGACCGTAAAGACACGAATGAGAAAATCAATGACATCATGAAGAAATGGTTAAGAAAATTCACTTTCAACATAAGAAACTAGTTATTAAAGTCATTAATGCAAACCCAAATAAAAAGTGCCGAAAGATTAAAAACTAAAAGTAATACATAAAAGGTTAGTCTTCACCAAGTGATATAAGGAATTTAGCTAAGCATGGCCTTTGTTTGACAAGAACCTTTACAATCTATCTTGGATCCCAAGACTACTACACACTCTAAAGATGGAAGATGGATGATGGTGGTGGATGTTGGTGTTGTAGTGGTGGTGGAGTGGTGGCAAATTGAGAGAGAAGTGGTTTGCCAAGGGATGCCTTTGTGGGTAACCAAGCACCCCTATTTATAGTCTGAACAGAAGCTCGACCATGGCCTGTGGCCAACATCCTTCTATTTCTTCATTAATTGCATTTATCAGCAGAGGGCCCCACACGACCCCGTGACCTCTGGGCACGACCCCGTGGTCAACTATTCGTTGTACTATCCAGATTCTGTAAATCTTATAGTTGACCACGGCCCGTGTTACTCTGGACACGGCCCCGTGGTGGGCGTGGAAGCTTCTGAATGTTTTGTCTTGTAGTGCAGGGCTTGACCACGCCCCGTGCTTGGTGGACACGGCCCGTGCTCATCTTCTGTGATCTGGTTTTTTTGTCTTTTGGGGTGTTGCTGAGGGGTTGGGCATGGCTTGTTATTCCTTCTTTCTGTATTTTTGTTGGTTTTAGCTGCTTATTTGCTTCTTTTGTTCGTTTAAGCTCTTTTTATCCTGAAAATACAAAAGGAACAAAGAAACGTGCTTTTTCCAACTTTAGTACTAAAAAAAGGGTTAGTTTTATGCCTCATTTGATGTAAGTTATATGTTGCATTTTGTGTACATCAAATATCCCCACACTTGAATCTTTGCTTGTCCTCAAGCAAAACTCTTTAAATGTGGCTTACACACCCAAATAGAATAGGTAGAGAAGAAGTTTTGTGACTTGTCTTCGAGTGTCGGGAATCCAAGATTCTTATTCAAATTATGTTTTTATTTTTAATTACAGTTCCTATTCGTCATGATTTATTAAGAACAGATCTAAGAAAAGATATTTATTTAGGCATAACATGCCTCTTTAAAATTCTATTTATTTATATACAAGTTCACGTACCTCACAAGGGATCATTCAACACTCGGCCGAAGATGTATTTTTGTGATATCACTCGATTCCGATTTCGAACTTACTTTTACCATATGCTTGCCAAGTGATCAAACCTCCTCCTTTTTAACTATAAACCTTTGCGAGTATCAAGAGGACTTTGAAGAGTTGAGGCTTGGCCTAGAGGTAGGTGAATTTTTTGGTTAGTGGTTAGTAGTATGGCAAAAGACGTAAATAGCGTCGGATATCGTAAAACATTTCGTATTTATTTTATCCAAGCGTTTTTCAAACAAGAGTTTTTTTGAAGGAACTTATTAGGTTATTCGAATAGCTATATATACATTTTTTTCACAAGATATCCGAGCTTTTTACTAAAAGAAATGAGTTTGAAAGGAAAATGGTTTTTGTGGGTAATAGGTGTTTGTCTTTGTGAGTTTTTTAAACGAAAAGGTTTTAGGCTCAAAAGGGTTGACTAGGGGGGTTTTTGGTGATGGGTGAAAAGAAATAAAAATAATGGTTTGAGAAAAAAATGGTTTAGTCCTAATGCCTCCATCATTTACTTACTTGGGTTTTAAGTTGGTAAGGACCGGGAATGCATCATTTTGGCAAGTTCTAGAGTTGTAAATTCACACAAGAAACGAAAATAAGCATTTAGTTTAAAGATGTATGAATGTGTGCTCGATAAAGGCTCAAAACTCACTTAATGTGGGAATGGGCTTATAATGTGAACAAGTATATAATCAAATTTTTAAAATGTTTGTTATACCCCTTTTTATAATTTTCTTATTTGGTTCTTTTTATCACGATGCTATCGGTTGTAAATTTGTAAATAAAACATAACTTATTAGAACTTGTTATTCCCAAATTAAACCAAGACAAGTAAAAAAAATGAAAGATTTTGAAAAAGATTTGGGGTGATTAGCGGTTCCAATAGAGTTTTGTGTAAGGCTTGTTATTAGGACTTGCTAAATTCAAAGTTGTGACATCTGAGACATTTTAATCATTTTACAAATTCAAAACAAGTTCATATTCAAAAACGATTTCACCTATTAAGTCCTTATTCGATTTCAAATTCTTATACAGTTTCTGTAGGCAAAACCGTAAATCGGTACGCAAACAAAAGCCGTTTAACACGACATATACTCCGAGACAATGACACAAGCTTAACATATCCTAAATAACATTTACATAACTTAGAAATAAGTTTTGAAGGGTTTGGTATGTCAAAAAACAGGCTTATTCGATTACAAGGACTAATTATGACAAACTATGAAAGTATGTCGATTCTCGCAGCGACGTACGCTCCGGAACAAGAACACAAGCCTAACATACCTTAAATATCCTTTACATAGCATAGAAATAAGCTTTGAGGGCTTCGGTATGCCAAAATCACACTTTTGTAACTTCAAGGGGTATTTTGCAAATTCTGCGACACTATGCCTTTTCGCGTATTTCGCTATCCAGAACATGTACGGACATCCAAAAAAATTATTAATCGTTAAAATATTAAATTTTAGTGATTTGTATGCAAAAATATCATCCTTTACGCATTTACGGTCACACACGCGTTCGTTACGACTTTTGTCGTAATTAATTGAAAACCGCAACCGTACGACCAAACGAACTGACCTCTGGAAAATTTTTGGACATATTTCAAGTTCTTTATACTTTAACGTCCTAATGGAGCTTGAAAATAAGGTTAACGGGTGTTAAAAGTGCCAAAACGCGTCAAAAACAAGTTCAGCGACCTGTTCTGCCAAATTTGAAACTTGCTGAGCAGCAGGGGTCCACGAGGACCGCATCCAAGGACCCATGCAGTCCGCATGGGGAGCCCAGCTCACAAGAAACGTGGCATATTTAGCACATTGTTTACAAGGACATTTCTTGCTATGTATGTTGACTGAGCATACTAGTACATTGTTTTCAAAGACATTTCTTGATATGAATGTTCACTGAGCATACTAGTACATTGGTTTTCAAAGACGTATCTTGCTATGTATGTTGACTGAGTATACTAGTACATTGGTTTTCAAAGACATTTCTTTCTATGTATGTTGACTGAGCATACTAGTACATTGGTTTTCAAAGACATTTTTTTGCTACATTGTTCATGACATTTTGATGCGTTGGAGATTGACTTAATACATTCATTAACATTGATCATGACGACCAGTAGTAAGTTATGGTACCATAGGACTTGAAAAATCTCGTTCCCGCTTCCTAGGTTTGTTTGGAAGTTTGTTTAAGGATTGACAGAATCCGAGGAAACGGATAGACCTTTGACTGATAGGGGTCTATTTGACTGTTACAAGGCTTGAATGTGTTTGCCAACAAATCCGAATACATGTTTAACAATAAAAGCAATGGTTTATAAAATATATCTTTTGATTATTTCAAAGACGTGTTTTATTACAAGACATTTGGGTTATACTAGACAGTTGGTTCATACAAGACTTTGTTTATACAAGACATTTGGTTTATACTTGACTTTTTGTTACACAAGACTTGTTTACATATGACGTTGGTTTACATGACTTGGGTTTGCATTTGCTTTGGTTTAAACAAGACTTTTCGATGATGGTTGGTTTATGGCAAGTGATTTAAATAACATGACGCATGTAATATAATAAAAGCATGGTGGATATGCCGATGGTATTTCCTATATATAAGTGTTTCTATTATCTTACATAGTGTGGCGTTATATAAATCATTTCAAACAAATACAATAATTTCCTTAGTTATCTGTTCGATTACTTCTTGGTTTTGTATCGATTTTCATAAGGTCTTTATAAATGAAACTTTTTATGGTTCATGGCTAATTTTGTGTAATTTCAAACTTTTCCTTACAATAATCAAATCCATGAAACAACATCACAAAACATATGTTACTCACAGACATTTTTATGCCGACGTACTTTATTTTCACATATGTTTCAGGAGCAAATGCTTAAGGTTGGTCATGCGTCACATAGGACGGACTTTGGGCTTTAGTAGCTTAAAACTTGAAGATAATTAACTTATGTTATGTTTAATGTTTAAACTTCCAGTCAATGTAAACAATTTCTATTTAACAAAACTTAACTTGTTATGCCATGGTTATTGAAACAATAATGCTGTTACAACACTCCCCGACGTTTCCGCCACGGTTTGTTGTTTTACGTGGTCGGGGAGTGACAGAAAGATTGGTATCAGTGCCAATGGTTATAGGGAATTAGGTTATTAGTAATGGTTTGACCTAGACTATAACCTTTGTAGGACCCTAACACAAGTTATCTTATTTTTAGATTCTTAAAACAATACCGTCACCTATCCTTAGGTGAATACCAAAACATAAACACAATTTCCAAAAAGATTTTTGAAATCAATCATCCATCCTTGGGTGATTTGTTTTTGGCGTTAAGCCTTTTTGACGTTTTCAAAATCTCGTCAAAGTTTGGGTTTTAATAATGTGAACACGTGCAATCTGGAAGGGTGGGTGCCTATACCCTGAGTTTTCTGTCTAAGGCTAGAGTGTTCGTACAAATCCACTTAATCAGACCAGTCACTCTTACCTGGGAACTCTTGGGGTGAGTGTTCCCTTATAGGCTAAAGCATGTCTTCGCAATACATTATAAAGACCCATTTACTTTGATTAGTCATTGTGTGTCATTTGTTTGTTTTGAGTAACGAATGAATGACCACCATCCTTAAATTTATTGATATTTGTTCATCTCATTTTGAGTATTCAACATTCATCTCACTCGTTTTCTCTCATGTTTTTCTCTCTTATAGAATGCCTCCTCGACGAAACGTAAATACGGGCGCCGACATGGCGGCTCTAATCGCTCAGCAGTTTGCTGCTTTGCTTCCAAATCTCATAACTCAGATAAACCAAGCTAACAATAACAACAATGCACCAGCTGCGTGCAACTTTAAACAGTTCAATTCGGCTAAACCGCTCAAGTTTAGTGGTTCTGAGGGAGCAACTGGGTTCCTACAGTGGTTTGAGAGTCTTGAGAATACATTTCGCCATGTTCAATGTCCAAATGAGCGGAAAGTTGAGTTTGCTTCTAGTGTGTTTGAAAGGAAAGCACTCACATGGTGGAACGGAGTGATGAGAGATAGGGGTGCTGATGGTGCTATGGGTCAGACTTGGGAGAAACTCAGGGCTTTGATGATGAAAGAGTTCTGCCCCCGGCATGAAAAGAAGGCACTCGAAAATGAGTTTCATAATCTGAAGCAAGACAATGGTGAGCACCGTGCGTATACTAACAGGTATGAGGAGTTGAGTTTGTTATGTCCTGAGATGGTGTCGCCTTTGGATAAGGCAATTGAAAATACATTGATGGTCTTCCTGACCCGGTTCAGGATATTGTCACCGGCAACAACCCCACTACTGTCAGGCAAGCCATTGAGCTATCTGCGACACTGACTGAATCGCAGATCAAAAAGGGTAAGCTCCATCCTAAGGGTGACAAGAAATCATCTGACAAGTATGAGAAACAAAAGGGTAAGAAACTCGAAGGTCCGAAGAAGTCTAGGAAGCGTAAGGCTTCTAAGAACTTCGCTGTCACTACTCAGCCTAATCCAACCGCTCCTAATCAGCCTGCTCCACCTCCTGTGAAGAAACAGTATGTCGGCACTGCACCTTTGTGCAACAAATGCAACGGTCACCACAACCTCAGTTACCATGTCGTATTTGTACAAATTGTGGGAGGTCTGGCCATCTGGCCAACACTTGTCGATGTCCTCCTACTCGGAACCAAGCCGCGCAAAACCCTGTTCAGTAGCCAACCAATCCTGTGCGACGACATTACCCACCAGGATCTTGCTACAACTGTGGGGATCTCACCCACTACCGTAACAATTGCCCGAGATTGGCAAATGCGAACCAGGCTCGTGGACGAGCTTTCAATATTAATGCGAACAAGGCGCGGGCAGATAATGAGGTGGTAAACGGTACGTTATTTGTTGACAACCATCCTGCTTCTATACTATTTGATTCGGGTGCTAATAGAAGTTTTGTGTCCTTAACATTTGAGCCCTTACTTGCAAAACCGAGGACAAACTAGGAAAGCCCGTGACGGTAGAAATAGCCAGTGGTGAACCTCTTGTACTTGATTCTGTCATTCCTGGTTGCCAATTGAACCTTAAGAACCATCTTTTTCCTATTAACCTCACGCGTATGCAACTTGGGAGCTTTGACATTATAGTGGGAATGGATTGGTTAACCAAAAATCATGCCGAGGTGGTTTGTTTCGATAAGATTGTTTGTATTCCTCTTCCGTCTGGTGAAATTCTGGAAGTTCGTGGAGAGAAACCCATTGTTAACCTTAAACTTATGACATGTACCTAAGCTCAGAAATACCTGCGAAAGAATTATGTGGCTTTCTTAGCACGTATCGTAGAGGAGAAATGCCAGGGCAAAACTATTTAGGACATACCTTTGGTTCGGGATTATCCTGAAGTATTTCCTGATGAATTACCTGGTTTACCTCCTGCTCGTCAAGTTGAGTTTTGTATAGACCTTGTACCTTGTGCCAACCTTATTGCTAAATCTCCATATCATCTTGCACCGTCTGAGATGCAAGAATTGTCAAAACAGCTTCAGGAACTTTCAGACAAAGGATTTATCCATCCGAGTTTTTCACCTTGGGGTGCTCCAGTTTTATTTGTGAAGAAGAAAGACGGATCTTTTTGTATGTGTATCAATTACCGTGAGCTCAACAAACTCACAATAAAGAATCGAGATCCCCTACCTCACATTGATGATCTCTTTGACCAGCTATAAGGTGCTTGTTTTTCAAAAATTGATCTACGTTTTGGGTATCATCAGCTTCGTGTAGTTGAAGAAGATATTCCCAAGACAGCTTTTCGCACTCGCTACGGTCATTATGAGTTCACTGTTATGCCTTTTGGGTTAACGAATGCTCCTGTTGTTTTCATGGACTTAATGAATAGGGTTTGTAAGCCTTATTTGGACAAGTTCATCATTGTTTTTATTGATGACATCTTGATTTATTCCAAGACACGAGCTGATCATGAACAACATCTTCGTTTAACAATGGAACTCCTAAAGAAAGAACAACTTTACGCCAAATTCTCCAAGTGTGAATTTTGGCTTAAGGATGTTCAGTTTTTAGGACACATTGTCAACGAACAAGGTATACATGTAGATCCCGCCAAGATCAGTTCAATCAGGGATGGGAGTACACCTACAACCCCTACTGAAGTTCGTTCATTCTTGGGTCTCGCGGGTTATTACCGCCGTTTCATTGCTAATTTTTCCAAGATTGCGGTTCCCCTCACTGCTTTAACTCAAAATAATAAATCTTTTGAGTGGGGACCCAAACAGGAAGAAGCTTTTCAGACTCTGAAGCAAAAGCTTTGTGATGATCCTATTCTATCCTTACCCGAGGGTAGCGATGATTTTGTCGTATACTCTGATGCATCAAACTTAGGTCTCGGTTGTGTTCTCATGCAAAGAAAGAAGGTTATAGCCTATGCATCAAGACAGTTGAAGGTTCACGAAAAGAATTACACCACTCATGATCTTGAGTTAGGTGCTGTTGTGTTCGCTATTAAGATTTGGAGACATTACCTATACGGTACGAAATGTGTAGTTTTCACGGACCACAAAAGTCTCCAACTTATTTTCAATCAGAAAGAACTAAACATGAGACAACGACGTTGGGTAGAGCTTCTAAACTACTATGACTGCGAAATTTGTTACCATCCATGTAAGGCGAATGCCGTAGCCGATGCATTAAGTTGTAAGGAATGTGTCAAGCTGCATTGTGTTCAAGTTCAATCTGATATCAAGGCACGCATTCTTAAAGCTCAATGTACTTTTTCTACACAGGGCATGATGGGGAATGAATTACCACATCATCTTGAGCTTCAGCTTGAATCGATAGACAATGGGTTATCTTATTATCTGAACCGTTTGTGGGTTCCAAGTCAAGACAACCTCTGCACTTTGATTATGAACGAGGCTCATAAATCTTGTTATCCGATTCATCCTGGTGCAGACAAAATGTATAAGGATCTTCGTACTCAGTATTGGTGGCCGGGTATGAAGAAAGACATTGCCTTGTACGTGTCTAAATGCCTTATTTGTCTTAAGGTAAAAGCAGAACATCAGTGTCTTTCTGGTTTGCTTGAACAACCAGAGATTCTGGTTTTGAAATGGGAAAGCATTGCCATGGATCTCATTACCAAATTACCGCGCACACCTAGAGGACATGATTTGGGTAGTCATTGATCGACTAACGAAGTCAGCACATTTTATAGCTATTCGTGAGGATTTCTCTGCTGACAAACTTGCTAAGATTTATTTGGATGAAATAGTATCTCGTCATGGTGTCCCTTTGGATATTATATCTGATCGTGATGCTCGATTCACGTCTCATTTTTGGAGAACCATGCAGTCTGCCATGGGATCCAAGCTTAATCTAAGTACTGCATATCATCCTCAAACGGATGGACAATCTAAAAGGACGATCCAAACATTGGAGGATATGCTAAGAGCCTGTGTGATTGACTTTGGTGGTAGTTGGGATTCGCATCTACCATTGATCGAGTTCTCCTACAATAACAGTTATTACTCCAGCATTGATATGGCACCTTTGGAAGCTCTTTATTGTCGAAAATGTCGTTCACCTGTCTGTTGGAATGAGATCGGTGAATCTCAATTCACTGGACCTGAACTTATTCAAGACACAACGGACAAAGTCAAGTTAATTCGCGAAAACCTTCTAACAGCTAGAAGCCGTCAAAAGAGTTATCCGGATAAACGACGCAAGCCTTTGGAATTCCAAGTCGGTGATCACGTCCTACTCAAGGTATCACCTTGGAAGGCAGTGATTAGATTCGGAAAGAAAGGAAAACTTGCGCCGTGATACGTTGGACCATTTAAGATCGTCGAGAGAATCGGAAAAGTTTCCTACAAACTTGAGCTACCTCCTGAGCTTGGAAATGTTCATCCAACATTCCACGTGTCCAATTTAAAGAAGTGTTTGGCTGATGAAAACCTCCACATTCCTCTTGATGAAATTTGTGTTGATGACACGATGCATTTTGTTGAGAAACCCGTGGAAATATTGGAACGTGAAGTCAAGAAGCTAAAGCACAGACGGATACCGATTGTTAAAGTTCGCTGGGAACCAAACGTGGCCCAGAGTTTACTTGGGAACGAGAGGACCAAATAAAGGCGAAATATCCGCATCTTTTCTCACTAGTTTCCTCAAGCTAAATTTCGGGACGAAATTTCCTGAAGTATGGGAGACTGTGACAACTGTGCTTTCCGATATTTATATTTTATCCGACAATGTTATATCAATAAAATTTTGTGTTACATTTTATGAGTTTTGTATATTTACTTATGACATTTGTGTATTTTTAATCCTTGTTCAAATCCGATCTTTTAAACACTTTCTGGAAGCGTAATCGCGAAACGAAATCCATTAAACGCAACGTATGTCCTGGGATGATGAAATAAGCTAAAAATACCCTAAATATCATTCACATAACTTAGAAATAAGTTTTGAAGGGTTTGGGAGGCCAAAAACAAGCTTATTCGATCACATGGACTAAATATGACAACCTGCAAAAGCCGGCCGATTCTCGTAGCGACGTACATTCCAGAACATTCACACAAGCTTAACATACCTTAAATACCCTTGACATAACTTAGAAATGAGTTTCGAGGGCTTCGGTATGATAAAATCACACTTTTGCAACTTCAGGGCCTATTTTGCAAACTTTGCGAAACTATGCCTTTTTGCATAAACCACTATCCAGAACATGTACCGACATCCAAAATATTTTTCTAATCATCAACATATCATATTTTAATGAATAGAATGCAAAAAATGTTGTTCGTTGCGCATTTACGGTCACACACGCGTTCGTTTCGATTTCGTCGTAATTAACCGAAAACCGCGACCGTACGACTAAACGAGCTGACCTCTGAAACATTTTCCAATATATTTCAAGTTCCCAATACTTTTTTGTCCTTATGGCGCTTTAAAATAAGGTAAACGAGTGTTAGAAGTCCCTCTCTTTTACGTTTTCAAATGTTTTGGGGTGAAGCATATTGTGCCTATGATTACTTTCGCGTTTTCATGACATTATACATGCTTTGATTACGTAGTACATATATTACACGATTTCCATTGCATTTTGCTTTATATGTCGACTTAGCATATTTAGCACATTGTTTTCAAGGACGTTTCTTGCTATGTATGTTGATTGAACATACTAGTACATTGTTTTCAAAGATATTTCTTGCTATGTATGTTGACTAAGCATACTAGTACATTGGTTTTCAAAGACATATCTTGCTATTTATTGTTGCTGAGCATACTAGTACATTGGTTTTCAAAGACATTTTTGCTATGTATGTTGACTGAGAATACTATTACATTGGTTTTCAAAGACATTTTTTTGCTACATTGTTCATGACATTTTGATGCGTTGGAGATTGACTTAATACATTCATTAACATTGATCACGTCAACCGGTAGTAAGTTATGGTACCATAGGACTTGACAAATCCCGTTCCCGCTTCCTAGGTTTGTTTGGAAGTTTGTTTAGGGAATGACAGAATCCGAGGAAATGGATTGACCTTTGACTGATAGGGGTCTATTTGACTGTTACAATGCTTGAATGTGTTTGCCAACAAATCCGAATACATGTTTAACAATAAAAGCAATGGTTTATAAAATATATCTTTTGATTATTTCGCAGACGTGTTTTATTACAAGACATTTGGGTTATACTAGACATTTGGTTCATACAAGACTTTGTTTATACAAGACATTTGGTTTACACTTGACTTTTGGTTACACAAGACTTGTTTACATATGACTTTGGTTTACATGACTTGTGTTTGCATTTGCTTTGGTTTAAAGAAGACTTTTCGATGATGGTTGGTTTATGGCGAGTGATTTAAATAACGTGACGCATGTAATATAATAAAAGCATGGTGGATACGCTGATGGTACTTCGTATATATAACTGCTTCTATTATCTTGCATAGTGTGGCGTTATCTAAATCATTTCAAACAAATACAAGAATTTCTTTAGTTATCTTTTCGACCTTGCATTACTTCTTGGTTTTGTGTCGATTTTCATAAGGTCTTTATAAACGAAACTTTTTATGGTTCATGGCTACTTTTGTGTAATTTCAAACTTTTCCTTACAATAATCAAAGCCATGAAACAACATCACAAAACCTATGTTACTCACATGCATTTTATGCTGACGTACTTTATTTTCACATATGTTTCAGGAGCAAATGCTTAAGGTTGATCATGCATCACATAGGACGGACTTTGGGCTTTAGTAGCTTAAAGCTTGAAGATAATTTAACTTATGTTATGTTTAATATTTAAATTTCCATTCAATGTAAATAATTTCTATTTAACAAAACTTAACTTGTTATGCCATGGTTATTGAAACAATAATTCTGTTACAACACTCCCCGACGTTTCCGCCACAGTTTGCTGTTTTACGTGGTCGGGGTGTGACATTTACTAAGTGCTTTTTGTGTGTTATTTCTTATTATGCAACATGACGATTGATGATAAGATATTTAAAGAGGTATTTCAGGGCCTATATCCTTGTAGAATCTTTTATCTCCATAGTTAGATTCTCAAAGGATGATTGAAGTATGCTCTTAAATCTTCCTATCTTTATAGTGAGATTTCTAAGAAGTACTTTACAAGGAACAATGAACGATGAACGATTGGTTTATAACAAGGAACGATGAACAATTGGTTTATGTGTAGAATTGTTGGTGATTTAGATAACGAAACTAGAGTAATACAATAAGAACATGGTGGATACACCGCTGGTACTTCCTATATATAAGTGTGCTTATTGTATTACCCTTCGTAGCCTTATCCGAATCACCATTAGAATTATGAATTTATGTTAAAGCAGACAAGACAATGTGACACGACTAAATTCCCATTACATCTACCTATCCTTATAGTTAGATATTTGTGGAATGTTTAGAATACTAATTGGTAGTCCTTGACTGGATTTTATGTACTTTAATGCGTATAGACAAGTTGACGATTATGTGTTTCCATTATATCTACCTATCTTTATAGTTAGTTATTTGTGGAACGTTTAGAGTACTAATCGGTAGTCCTTAACTTTTATTCATTGTGTACTTTATTGCGTATGTGACGATACAATGTGACAAGTTGACGATTATATGTTTATTTGGCAAGTTGTGATTAGAATAACGAAATAAGTGTAATACCATAAGAACATGGTGGATACGCCGTTGGTACTTCCTGTATATAAGTGTTTTTATTGCATTACCCTTGTAGCGTTATTCGAGTCTCTTTTGGATTTGTGTACGACTGATTTCAATGCTCGATATCCAAAATCCTTGTAGAATCCTTTCATATATTATATGATAGATTCTTAGAAGGATATTTAGGTATTATTGTAAATCATTGATTTGATTTCCAATAATATTAATACAAGTTTAGGGACGATGTAAATATGTTTACAAGAACAAAGTACAATTTTCAAAGCCATGAAAATTACTTAGTAATGATCATGATGCCATATACAAAACTCATATTGTCACAAGTTTCATAATCAAGTTAATGCATTGCAATACTAAATCTTTTGCCAATCCTTGGCTACAAATAGTTCGTTTTCAATCGACAACTCTCGTAGTTGTCGAAGTGTTGCAACACTAAACTTTTTTTGCCATTAACTTGGCTAACAAAACTATGTACTTGCCAACATTGTTTGTTGACGTCTCTTTTTCACATATGTTTCAGGTTGATGATTATTCAAGTATGCTACACATAGGAATGCACTCGGGCTTTAGACTTCTTTAAACAAAAGACAATTTGTTGTATTCATTAAATTGTAAAACAATGTTATTAATAATGACACAATTTAGTACCAGTTTTGGCTGCGCAATTTGTAACGTGACTCCTCGATATTTCCGCCGCGTGTTGTTGCATTACGCGATCGGGGTGTTACATATTGGTATCAGAGCACTGGTTATAGGGAATTAGGTTATTAGAATGCGTTTAACCTAGTATATAACCCTTCTAGGGACCCGAACAATAGTAGATTTAGGATCTCTATCCTAATCCTCATCTTTACTCGTGTTACAACTACTCAATGATTTACAAATCATCTATCCTTAGATGGTTTATCCTAAATCCTTAGGCCTTATGCCTTAAGGAATTTCTTAAAAATGTTTTTCCTTCAAAACATTTTCAATGCAATGTTTCTCAAATATTTTCACAAATTTTCTTTCGCCAAAATGTTTCTCGATATATTCAACTCAAGTATTATATCAAAAATGTTTTCTTAAACGCTTCAAAGTGTTTCTTAACCCTTTTATCTAAAACATTTTATCAAATGGTTTCTCGAAATACGTCCTCAAAAAGTTTTTGTCATAATATTTCTCGACTTATTTATCTCAAACAAGTTATCAAAAAGGATTTCTCAAAATGTTTTACTCTCAAACATTTTCATCGAAATCTTGGGTTTTATTAATGTAACTCATGCAATCTGGAAGGGTGAATGTCTGTACCCCGAGTTTTCTGTCTAAGGCTAGAGTGTTCGTACAAATCTGCATTATCGGACCAGTCACTCTTACCTGGGACTTCTTAGGGTGAGTGTTCGCTTATAGGTTAAAGCATGACTTCTCGAAACATTATGAAAACCCATATACCTTGATCAGTCGAACGATTTACTACTACATGTATGACATTACTCCGACATGTTACCTTCGGTAATATGTTACGACTATATTCAACACACACGAAACAATTTTCACTTTCATCTCACGACACTTTACAATCCTACTTTATTTTCCAATACAAGTTTTTGATTTTCAAAATTTTCAAAATTTTTATCATTTGAATGAGAATTTTTCAAATTTAATCCACAAAAGTTTCTTTATTTTAAAATACTCAACTAAAATATATTGAATATTTTTATCTTAAAAATAATAAAAATTTAAAAAGAATAAGAAAATTTTAATACAAACCATGAACTTGGTTTGTATTATCTTATCCAAGAATACAATAAAAGTTTATTTCCAATTAACTTTCGAAACAAAAGTCGACAACAATATTTCTCTAAGTACAAGAAACGATTTTGAACGAATACCAAGTCAAGATTTTCAATTCACTATTATGCTTTAAAACTTATAACAATCTTATGAAATCTCACTTATGTTGATTTCACTGTAGCTACTTCTTCGGGATGCCTCCTCACCGTGACAACACCCAGGATACTGAAAAGGCGGAAATGATCGCTCAACAGATAATTGTTGTACTCCTAAACCTTGTGATGCAACTTAATCAAATCTACAACAGTAACAACAACAACAATAATGTTCCTACGCCATGTAACTACAAACAATTCAACTTGGCTGAACCACTCAAGTTTAATGGGTCTGAAGGAGCAACTAGGCTCCTACAATGGTTTGAGAGTATAGAAAGCACATTCCGACATGTTCAGTGTACTAGTGAGCATAAAGTAGAGTTTGCCTCGAGTGTTTTTTGAAAGAGAGCACTCACTTGGTGGAACGGAATCATGAGGGACAGAGATGCAGAAGTAGCTATGGCACAAACATGGGAAGAATTCAGGAATCTTATGATGAAAGAATTCTGCCCACGACACGAAATAAGGGCACTCGAAGACGAATTCTATGATCTGAAACAAGATAGTGGGGAGAACCGTGCCTACACTGACCGGTTTGAACAGTTAAGAGTACTCTGCCCCACTATGGTCACACCATTGAATTGGACCATTGAGAAATACATTGATGGTCTACTTGATCCAGTCCAAGACAGTGTCACTGGCAGCAAACCCACAACGCTTAGGGAGGCTAAGGAATTAGTTGCCACCCTAACTGACTCCCAAGTTAGAAAAGGGAAACTTTTTCGAAAAGGAGACAAGAAACAAACTACACAAGAATCAAAGGGTGAACATTCCAAAAGTTCCAAGAAGCGTAAGACTTCAAAGAATTTTGATATTCCTGCACCAATCTCGCTCAATTCAGTACCCGTTAGGGGGACTTATCATGGGAAACATCCACGGTGCAATCGTTGCAACTATCACCACCCAGCAAATTCTCCATGCCGCCAGTGTACAACCTGTGGTCTTCTTGGACATCTAGCTGCGACCTGCCGAATCCGAAACCAAGCTACCCCTACTCAGACACGCCCTCGATATCCAACTAGAGCATGTTTCAATTGTGGTGATTTAAATCATTTCAAGCGAAACTGTCCGAGGCTTGCAAATGCTAATGGACAAATGTACAATGTCAATGAGGTTCAAGCGGATGATCAAGCACTCATGATCATTTGAACCTTTACGTTTTCTTTTTGTTATCCAAGAACTATGAACAATATTTCAACTATATTTGCAATGATGATATGAATTTCAAGAAGTTTTCTTCATTTATTCGCGTTTCAGTTACAAATTTCAATATGATTACACTATGTGTAATTTACAACTACATACCAACTTTGAGCATTCTGTTCTTATTATTAGGAACTAAATCTAGCAAGAATAGTATATTATGATTTGCACACTAGTGCATTCATACAATCGCTGCAAAACAAACGCTGTGAATACTATGTGCCTATTACTACTACTTTTGTTTTCATGTCATTACATGCGTGATTGATTATCTATCATGCATAGCACATGATTACCAATACATTTTTGCTTAGTATGTTGACTTAGCATACCTAGCACACGATTTCAAGACATTTTACGACGTACTTACATTATTTATGACGATTCATGCTTAGTATATAATACATACTACCAGTATGATTAGTGTGAAACATATATTAATATTCATACTAAAATGAAAATCCTGCTACTAATTTTGTGGTATGCAAACAAGTAGTGGTATCATTTTTGGTATGAAACACGCTCAAATTCAATGGTTATTATGTTGTGACGATATATGTTTGATTTCAATGATGCGTTATGATGATGATTATATGATCAAGTTATTTCGACCTTATTTTCTGTTTCCCTTACTTAGCAAATGGAGCTATGTGGACCATGTGACGAAACGCGTAATTATGGGTGCACATTTAATTACAGGATCGACACATGAGAATCATAGTAAGCTTTGTTAAGATGGTGGCATAAAATCTAGAGTGATTAGGTAACGGGAAGGGTATGACGCAATAAGACCTATACGCCGATTGTATTTCCTATATATAAGTGTTCTTATTGTGTTATTCTTCGGAACGTTACAAGGATCGCTTGAAGGTTTTATGTTATCTTGGACCATTATGTGATTATGTGACTATTTGTTATTTGGTTATTGAATGCAATGGACGATTGACGAGTACATTTATTAACTCTATTCGAGCCGACCGGGAGTATATTATGGTGTTAAAGGTGACGATCTTGATGCCATAGGTAGGTTGACCCGTATCCTATGCAAGAGATTCTCATGGTGTGACATCTGAGCCTTTTCAAGCATCAAACAATACCGAACAATTCAGAATCTAATGAAATCTTGTGTTTCATTCCCGAGAATTGTTTAAATACATGTGACAATCATACACTTTAGTCTATGTACAATTTCAACTATTCGAAGCTTAACTAGAGGTTATACGAAAGCTATTACGCAAAGCGTAACCATTTTAATGCGACAGACACTCCGGAACAAAGACATAAGCTAAACATACCCTAAATATCCTTTACATAACTTAGGAATAAGTTTTGAAGGGTTTGGTATGTAAAAAACAAGCCTATTTGATCCTATGGACTATTTACGACAAACTGCAAAAGTCTGCTGATTCTCGCAGCGACGTATGCTCCGGAACAAGTTCACAAGCTTAACATAACATAAATACCCTTTACATAGCTTAGAAATAAGTTTTGAGGTCTTCGGTATGGTATAATCACACTTTGGCAACTTCAGGGACTAATTTGCAAATTTCGTGAAACTATGTCTCTTCGTGTATTTCGCCGTCCGGAACATGTACAGACATCCATAAATTTTTGTAATCATTAAAATTTTATATTTTAGTAATTGGAATGCAAAAATATCATTCGTTACGCATTTACGGTCGCGCACGCGTTCATTACCATTTTCGTCGTAATTATCCGAAAACCGCAACCGTACGACCAAACGAACCGACCTCCGGAACATTTTTGGACATATTTCAAGTTCCTTATACTTTAACATCTTTATGGAGCTTAAAGATGGGGTTAACGGGTATTAGATATGCCGAAACGCGACGAAAACAAGTGCAGGGACCTATTTGCAATTTTTCAAAACTTCAGTCGGGGGGGCGTGTGGCGTACGGGGACGCCTTATGGGGGGTACCGTCGCATACGGCGATGCCTCTGTTTTGACAGAATGTTGCTGGCAGCTTCCCAGCTCATTTTCCTTGCCACCAATTCGTATTTTTTGACACCTGGCTCAAATTTTGCGACACTTAACCTGCTTCTAACACCTCTACAACACTTGTTAACATCCTAGAGCATCTCCAAACACTTTTCATGATCAAATTGACCCAATTCAACTATAAAAACCAAGGTGTTCTTATTTTTTGAACTTTTACAAACACCCTCTTTGGTCCTTTCTTCTCAAATCCAAAATTGGCAACCACTTTGGAGTTTCCTCTGTGATTCCTTGATCATCTCTAGTGTTTGTAAGTAATTCATTCATGTTTTGATTCAAATTTCTTAGTTTAATTGAGCTAAAACTCAACAGCTTGACTTTCTGTTTGACTTTTAGTTTTGATCATGAGTTGATCAGGATAAAGCTTAATTGAAACTTGCAATATGATGGTAATCAAGGTGGTTATGAACCCTAAAAAAATCATGCCTACTGATTCCCACATTTTCTAGTCATTTTGACAAGTCAAAGTTTCGGTCAAATGCGATTTTTGCACATTATGTAACAGATCTATTCTTCAGATGTCAAAACAGGTTATTTTGATGCCAAAGTACTTTGATAAACTTAATTAGACATGTCACAACATGTCAAATTCATCACTCTCATTGTGGTGCTTGTTTAGAGTCGAAAAGTTGAACGATCTGACCACCGCTTTACTTTCGAATCTGACCCGTTTGGTTGATCTTTAGATCCGACCAAATACATATTTGTGACCACAAATATATAGGGAATAACCCTCTGAGGTTGTACCTTATGATCATGTTGTTTGGATAACGTTTTGATAATTAGTTGTTATAATCATCAATGATTACCAAAATGCCCTTTTCACAAATAAATCAACTAAGAGCATATATAACATAAAAATTGACATACAATCTGATGTAACAAGAATATTAAACATATTTTGGCAATTAGGACTTATCATAACGCATATCTAACTATCCGGATGCGTAGTTACACAAATGACGCGTTAAAGTGGCTTAAACTACCTTAACGGGTCATAACGGGTCAAAAGCACATAAAAATCTTCCAAACTCAGAATGTGAACTTATTAAACAATGTCATATGAGTCCCCATACTCATTTGGTTTATAAGGTACCATTCTATCCAAATCCTCCGATTTCAAGCTTCGATATTTACACTATTGTTCATTTTTAGGACACACGTGATTCTCGGATCTTTGAGCTTCGGTTTTCTTTTGATCCAAGATTTCTTTGCAATACCATGTGAGTACATAGTCCCCTCTTTTAGTTTTTGCAAATATTTTGCGGTGATTCATATGTGCTAAATTGTTTTCAAGCTTTCAAAGTACAAATACTATGGTTTATATAAACAATATGATTTCAATAATGTGGACGAACTTGTTGGTGCGTTATATTCATAACAAGAATGACATTCATTAACAATGGCCAAGCCGACCAGTAGTAAGTTACGGCGCCTAGGACCGACAATCCCGTTACCAAAATTCCCGTGGTTTGTGGGGAAATTTGGGAAGCGACTGAAACTGTATTTGTAACATACCCTTTGGTGGTATGTTATACGATTATGGGACGCCGTGGGTGGTCTCGAACAAGTCAACAAAGGTTTGAATGTATTCATGAAACGACCAAAAGTTTTTACAACTAAAACAAGGAACGATGAACGATTTGTTTATAACAAGGAAAGATGAACGATTGGTTTATAACAAGGACCGATGAACGATTGGTTTATAACAAGGAACGATGAACGATTGGTTTATAACAAGGAACGATGAACGATTGGTTTATAACAAGGAACGATGAACGATTGGTTTATAACAAGAACAATGAACAATAGACGATTGGTTTATGGTAAGTGATTTAGATAACGTGACGAGTGTAATGTGATAAAAGCATGGTGGATACACCGATGGTACTTCCTATATATAAGTGCTTTTATCGTATTACATTGGTGGCGTTATTTACATCACTTGAGCAAATGTTTTTCAAACAAAGACACACAATGATTTTCGATTAAAGATATAAACCATACGAGTTATTTCAAGACAATTTACAACTTGGATTCACAAAACAAATATTTTCTAGCCAAGGTTCATGGCTACTAGATTTTACAAACTTATAACTATTTGTTTTAGTCGATTAACTATTACAATATCAAATGCTTTCAAAACAAGGTTTTACTTACGACTCTAGTAGTCGGGTTTTAAAATATTGCAATATATACATAGCCATGGACTTGACATGCTCACAAAACCTATGTACTCGCCGGCATAATTTTGCTGACTCGTTTTCACATATGTTTCAAGGAATGGGCTAGATGATACTGATGCGTACTCACATAGGAATGGACTTGGACCTAGTGCCTTAAAAACAAGAAAGACAATTGAAATGCTTGTTTAGTTTGTTTAAAGTTCTAAGACAATATAACAGTATAATGAATATTTATATTCAATAAAACGAAACTTCAAATGCCATGTGTTGTTGAAACAATCTGTTAACGTGACTCCCCAAGTGTTTCCGCCGCGTGTTGTTTTACGCGATTTGGGGTGTTACAGGTTGGTATTAGAGCACTGGTTATAAGGAATTAGGTTATTAGTAATGCTTTGACCTAGACTATAATGTTCCTAGGACCCTAACGTGAGTTTACTTGCGTTTAGATTTAAAGTACAATACAATCACCTATCCTTAGGTGATTACCAAAACAATTTCCACAAAATTTCAAATCCGTTTTCGAAAAATCAATCATCTATCCTTAGATGATTTTTTTTTGGCGTAAGCCTTATAAGTTTTCAAAATCTCGTCAAAGTTTGGGTTTTATTAATGTGAACATGTGCAATCTAGAAGGGTGGGTGCCTGTACCTTGAGTTTTCTATCTAAGGCTAGAGTGTTCGTACAAATCCACTTAATCAGACCAGTCACTCTTACCTGGGAACTCTTGGGGTGAGTATCTAGTTATAGGCTAAATCATGTCTTCGCGATACATTATAAGACCATTTACTTTGATTAGTCACAATGTCATTGGTCGGTTTTAGTAACAAGCGAATGATCACAATCCTCTTGTTTCGCTGATATTTTAACGTTCAATCTTGATCATCCAATACATCTTACTTGTTTTCTCTCATGATTTTGTTTCCTTTTTGTTTTAGAACGCCTCCTCTACGTAGCAATGATCAAATTAAGCAAATGACTACTAAAATCGCTCAACAATTAGGCGCGCTACTCGGTGGAGTTATCGAGTTAATTGTGGCTATAATTAAGCTTGAGAATGAGACTACTCATGAGACCCCAACGAACAATGAAGCCAAACCTTCAAGGAAACATAAAGCTTCAAAGAACCACAATGTGATTACCCCGACTCTGCTTAACCAAGAGGAACCTAGCCAGGTGGCCCCGCCACCTACTAAGAAGCCATACAGAGGAAAAGCGCCTCTATACAATCAATGTAACCTTCACCACAATGCCAGTGTCCATTACCAAAAATGTTCGAACTGTGGGCTTATTGGTCATACAGCTGATGCCTGTAGTGTAGCCACTACGCCGAATCAAGTTGTGGCAGTTCCTACTCAGACAACTGCGGCCCCTAAAACAATACCTGGTTGCTCTAACTACCCACATGGAGTCTGCTTCAACTGTGGTTATCCATATCACATCAATTGACCTAGCTGACCAATGGCGACTCAAAGTATGGACACAAGAAGTAACACTGGCAACATAAAGGCTTGTGCTGATGTCTAAATAAATGCTTGAACTTTCATGTTTTCTGTCTACTTTCAAGACTCTTGAAAACACTTTGATTGTCTATAAATAAATATGGTTGTTTTCATTTTATTTACAAATGTGATTACACATATCTGTGTTGCACTACTACAATACCCAAAGCCAAGGACATGTTTTCGTACAAACCAAACTACTCTCGTAGTTTCTTTTATATTATGATCGCACGCGATCTCCACAAATATCTTATGTACTCATTTCTATTAAGAAACAAAAGTACAAGGTACAAGTTATGACATCTAACAAGATACTCGAAGTACCGCTATGAAAATCCTTGTTTGGATACCTAAGGGTACTTCCATAAGTCCTTAACCAGACTTATGCAATGTGCATGTGCATTCAATATTTTTTTCTCGTTTTCATTATACCATACATAGCCAATGATTTCAAAGATACCTCACACGATTTCAAAAAAAAAACATTTCACACGGTTTTCAAACATTCTAACATAACGTATTTACCAAATATACATAGTACATGATTTCATACGCATTTTCATAGACCTTTTACCTTAAATTCAAAGAATTTTTACATGGTTTCAAAACATTCTAATATGGAATTTTTTTCCTATTATAGCTAGTGCATAATTTCAAAAACATTATAAATATATCATTTCAAAAAGACTAATCATATTTTCAAAGATTCCATGCATGATTTTCAAAGACACCTTGCCTCGTATATTCACTTAGCATATCAAGTACTCAATTTTCAACGACATCGTGCTTCGTATGTTTACTTAGCATATTCAGTACACGGGTTTCAAAGACATTTTGCTCCATATATTGACCAAACCTACTTAGTGTGTGGTTTTCAAAACATTTTCGCGTACAAACCCTCATGGGATCTTCCTATCTTATTAGTTAGATTCTGGTGAATGTTTAAAGTGCAATCGAAGTCCTTAGTTGGATTCTTTGTGTACTTTAATGCAAGACGATGAGATAAGACGATGTGACTAAACAAAATCCTTAAAGTATCTATCTAACATCATAGCTAGATTCTTTTCGGATGTTTAAAAGTACTAGTCAAATTTCTTGATTAGATTCCTTGTATATTTCAAATACATATGTAAAAATTGATGACAATCTAATAACAAGTCGATGACCAAAGTAACGATTATGCGATTATGTGTTTATGTGTTAAAGTTGATTCAAATATTCGCTATCCATATCCTTGTAGAATCTTCCATATCTTCATATGATAGATTCTTAGGAGGATCTCCAAAAGTACTATCTTAAATCCTTAAATGGGCTATGCTATGCAAATAGTCAGACCCTTAGATTTCAAAGTACTAATCCAAGTTTGATTCAAAGTTAAAGAGGTCATGTTGACCTAGTTAAAGAGGTCTTTCACGGCCTTGTTAAAGAGATTGCTTGTCAATCTAGTTAAAAAGATCATGAGATGATCTAATTAAAGAGATCCTGATGGGGTCTAGACAAGTCATTCCATGTGTACTATATGATTTTTCCCCTACACATCACAAAACGAACTATGCAGACTGTGCAACGAATTGAGTAATTATGGATGCATACATAATTATAAAATCCCTTGCATAGAAAACCATTGCAAGTTTTGTCATGTGTAAGAACCTATAGTAATATGAATAACGAAACGGGAACAATGTAATAAGGACATGGTGGATACGCCACTGGTACTTCCTATATATAAGGGTTCCTTATTATATTGCAAGTGTGGCGTTATTTAAGTTACTAGAAGTTCTGGACCTTGACCAATGTTGTTCTATTATACACTCTCTGAATCCAATTTCGAGCACACACAAGTTTCCCATACTAGTCTTCATGGGAAACCCCTATAAACATTTTTTTGTTCATTATTCGAAAATCTGACTCCTTTTTCAAGATCATGCTCTTTTATGGTATGTTGCGACAAAAGATACCACTTTGACATTTACCTTTTCTAAGGCTCAATACAATCAAAGGTGTCATGCACCTTCCTATTGGAATGAGGTTAAGATTTCCGAATTTCAACTCATCACCATGGACAAGAAACGAGTACGATAAACAAAGTTCGATGGAGTCCAAACGTTTTCTAGAGATTTTCTCCGGGAACGAAGGATCACTTAATAGCAATACTCACAATTATTTTTTTACAAGTTTTCTCTAAATTTCGGGATGAAATTTCCTGAAGTATGAGAGACTGTGACATATGAGCCTTTTCAAGCATCAAACAATACCGAACAATTCAGAATCTATGAAATCTTGTGTATCATTCCTGAGAATTGTTTAAATACATGTGACAATCATACACTTTAGTCTATGTACCATTTCAACTCTTTAAAGCTTATCTCGAGGTTATACGAAAGCTATTACGCAAAGCATAACCATTTTAATGCGACATACACTCCAGAATAAACACGTAAGCTAAACATACCCTAAATACCCTTTACATAACTCAGAAATAATTTTGAAGGTTTAGCCTATTTGATCACAGGGACTATTTATGACAAACTGTGAAAGTCTGCCGATTCTCGCAGCGACGTACACTCCCGAACAAGGTCACAAGCTTAACATACCATAAATACCCTTTACATAGCTTAGAAATAAGTTTTGAGGGCTTTGGTATGACACAATCACACTTTGGCAACTTCAGGGATTAATTTGCAAATTTCGCAAAACTATGTCTCTTCGCGTATTTCGCCGTCCGGAACATGTACGGACATCCAAAAATTTTTGTAATCATTCAATATTATATTCTAGTAATTGGAATGCAAAATATCATTCGTTATGCATTTACGGTCGCGCACGCGTTCATGACTTCGTCGTAATTAACCGAAAACCACAACCGTACGACCAAACAAACCGACCTCCAGAACATTTTTGGTCATATTTCAAGTTCCCTATACTTTAACGTCCTTATGGAGCTTAAAAATGGGGTTAACGGTGTCAGAAATGCCGAAACGCAACGAAAACACGTGTAGGGACCTGTTTGCAATTTTTCAAAACTTCAGTCAGGGGGTGGCGTACGGCGACGCCCTAGGGGGGTACCGCCGCGTACGGCGATTCCCCTGTTTTGACATAATGTTGCTGGCAGCTTCCCAGCTCATTTTCCTTGCCACTAATTCGCATTTTTGACACCTGGCTCAAATTTTGCCACACTTAACCTGCTTCTAACACCTCTACAACACTTGTTAACATCCTAGAGCATCTCCAAACACTTTTCATGATCAAATTGACCCAATTCAACTATAAAAACAATGGTGTTCTTCATTTTTGAACTTTTACAAACACCCTCTATGATCCTTTCTGCTCAAATCCGAAATTGGCAACCACTTTGGAGTTTCCTCTGTGATTCCTTGATCATCTCTAGTGTTTGTAAGTAATTCATTCATGTTTTGATTCAATTTCTTAGTTTAATTGAGCTAAAACTCAACAGTTTGACTTTCTGTTTGACTTTTAGTTTTGATCATGAATTGATCAAGATAAAGCTCAATTGAAACTTGCAATATGATGGTAATCAAGGTGGTTATGAACCCTAAAAAAATCATGCCTAATGATTGTGATACCCATGACGAAACCAGATACACCTTAATTGGTCCTAAACTTAAAGGATGACTAAAACTATAATGTTGCGTAAACCTTGTGAAATTTCATGAATTGTGTGTTGTGCGAAACGATATATGTCATATCTCAGAGGAATCTGTGAACGCGTCATGGTTGACATGACACTACTAAGATCCAGCGATGCGAGGTTGGTGTCCTTAGCCTTGAACAACGTGTTAAACGGAGACTTGACGTTTAACAGCGCATTAAACCTTTGACGTTGATTATTAGATTATCAGTAGCCTTATTTAAGATTATGAGTCCCAGGAATAACTTAGTTTTGTGCCATAGACTTTGAAGATTTAAAAATAATCAAAGCCCGGGCACGCAAAACAAAGCAGCTCTCGGTTAGGGAAACGTATTCGTTCCGGGCATAACATAAGGCAACCGAATGTGCAAGGAACGATCGGTCAAGCTTAAAAATACTTAAACGAACGTCAAACGAGACTTTTATTATTAAAACGTAACTGGGTTCGGATTTCTAGACGGTTATTGAAAATTTTTAAAACCTTTTGACACCAAGTACGCGCAAAACGGAGTCCGTCATGCAAATCGAGAACGAGCGCAGGACCGAAAACGAACTTATACTTATCTATAAGATAAACATCATCTTTAAGCACGTTCTACGAAGCACGAGGTGGCCCACCTCCAAACCGCCAACCCCCCCCCCCCCCCCCCCCCTGGTTATAAATATAACTTTTTTTCTTTTTCTTTTAATTTTAATCACAAAATTCACAAAAAAACCTCTCAAAATCTGCTCTCAACTCTTCTTGTCAGCTGAGTTCTTCCATAAACAAGTCCTAATTCAAAGGTATTAGCCTTGATACTTATAATTCTATGTCTGTTTCTTCGATTAAACGCGATTTGTAGCCGAAAAAACGCTTTTTAATCCATGAATTTTGGGGTTTTAAACAAGTTTTAGCGCTGAATATGAACACCACATATATCCATGGTGTTATATGGCAGCCATGGTTGCTAATCAATGGGGTTTGATACCCTAATCAACTCTTATTTGACAAAAGTTGCTTAACTATTCGATTAACCAAAAACAATGAATTAAAGCTTGATTGATCTAAGTTCTAGCATATTTGGGTTGTACTTGGTGTGTAGGTACTGAATATAGCCTTCACACATTTCTAGGATCAAGATAAACGCTTGGAATCGGAATAATCGCTAGGTATATCATCCGAAAACTGAATCTAGGATAGGCAGAAACTTGATTTGCCTATAACTTGGTCCGTGTAACTTGGATTGAGCTGAAATTTGGTGTGGTGATGTATTGTTAGAAAGGTCCACGTAAAATTTGGTGAATTTATAACTGTTTTACCGAAAGAATTTTAGAAAAATGTCAAATGGATAGAATAAATCACCAAATTTTACATAGACACTAAGGAACATATGGGGAATGATCTGGGAAAATTCGGATTCCATTGGTTGAGTTTTGATGTGGGTTAAAAATCCGCGTTTTTGCGAGTTTCCGGTAGCCGGGAACACACCAAAATGAAATCGGAAAAATCTGATAATTTTCTGACAAGTTCCTGGACATGTAAAAGGTGTTCTGAAATTCTTTTGGATTTTTTTTTACTGATGATGATATTTAATTGGAATTATGTGGTTAAAAATAGTTTTATAAATAATTTATTTAAATAAGTAAATTAAAAAATAAATTCCCAAACATTTTTCCCATATTAACAGATTTTTACAAATTTATATAAAAATTTACAGATTTTTATATAAAATATAGATTAAATGGGAATTTATGGAATTAAAAATAGATTATTTTAAAGCAATTTCGGCAGTTTACCGTATAACAAACCTGCCGGAACTGGGAACTGACCCAACCCGACAAATACTATAATTGGAACACCGGGAGTATTCCGGGAGATTCCCGGGCAAATTGGGCACCTGGGTGTGTCCTAAGGCAGTTCGGGAGAATTCCCGACGGTGAAAATGGAAACTCAAAATTGGGCAACTTAAACCCCCCCAAACACTCAAACTCCCTTAATGGAAAGTTAATAATTCTTGAATAACCACGTGTTGGCACTACTGGTATTCACGTACCATTATCCAAACATGTTAAACTACCGACTTTGGCTGGCACGCGAATCGGTGACCGGAAGCCAAACTGAAAACTAACACTACCCTGATGTCCATCACCATATTAGGGTCCTATAGACTCAATCCGGAATAAAAACTCCTGACCAGATCCAAGTGATGACCATTACCAACTTAGATATCGATTTGAGTCCATGCTTGCATGTGTGTCATGAAAGTTGATCCAGCTACTCGACGACTCTTGTGTTAAGACCACTGTTTGCACTGTGAGTCTCACTTCCCCCACTTTTAAACTATTTTACTGTTTTCTGGGGAATTGCATCTTATAAAATGTGTTGATTACACCAATCTGGAAGTTAGTTTTACTCTCCCACTTTTAAACTGTGATACTGTTTCTGAGATGACTGGCATGTTATGAAACTGTGTTAATTGCACCAATATATGATGTGAATTATCTAACACACGAACTACCTCCCCTCTGTAAGACAAGTGATTAACGTAAGCCTGTGGACAGTGGATAGTACTATAGGTTTGACCAACCCAGTGCCATGACTGACAGTGTGTCGGCACTAGGCTACTTTACTCGTCCTAATTTGGTTGTGTTGTTAGGCATAACTACTAAGGGGCGTTGAACTGCACGTGACGCAATTGATGCCGGGAGTGTCTGGGATGACACGGCCTGGGGAAAATCAGTCAAGGTTTCACTTGTATTCTTGTGTAATTCCATCTGCGAATATGACTGTGACCGTCATTGGGATTATGACCAGTCCAATTAAACTTGTTAACACATATTGTTACACAGCAATTAAACCAGTGGAACTCACGTAGCATTTAGCTGACTCTTTTAAAACTAACATGCATTTCATGTAAAACTAAAGAGGAGTAAGGAATGTGCGTGTCGATGGTTGTAGTAGTAACCTGTAGCAGAATAAGAGATGTGATAGCTCGTAGTACTGTACTGAAACTTATGGTGTGTAATATGATACTGATAGAATGTTGTAACCGAGGTTCTCTCTATTTATGATATCATGTTTTTAAACTATGGAGAATTACCACGTGTGTGCCGCACCCTGCATTTGTCTTCCGCTGCGAGTCGGGGTGTGACAGAATATGGTATCAGAGCCTTCGGTTATAGCAAACTAGGTATCTCAAAAGAACCTAGACTATAATCCTAAGTTAGTCTCCACACACTGAGAACCTTTAGAAACTGAGTAGTATGGCTATTACTAGGAAGCCCTGGTGGGGCAGATAAATTATTGTGGTACGGAACACCATAATTTATCTGCTCATACTTGGGGGTTCTGGGAACGTCATTGAGATAGGACGGAAATCCGTCTATTAACGTCACCAACCGCAAGTAATTTTTTTATAAATCTTAAAAATCTGCATGCAATACGTGCTTATGTGCATATTCGTGGAATGTGGAGTTCGGTACTTTGGTCAGTAAAATCAGCGTTGTGTGTGGTTTTTTTTTTTCAGGAAGCATGTCGCATAGTTCGAGTCACCAGTCGACTTCGCATATGCAGACTGATCCTGAGGAGGATCCGCTGACACCCCTTCTAACATTGAGCTACTCGCAAGATCCTTCTGGTTATTGTTGTGGTCCGTATCCACCCAGACCTCGTACTACGCGCGAGGGGGAGGCCTCGAGCACCTACCGTTCGCCATCACACCACCCGACTAGCTCCTTGGAGCATAGTCGTACTGCGGATATTTCCATACCCGTAGGACCTATTCCTAGGAGCCCTACTCCCGCCACATGGCACTGGGAGTGGGAGTCGGTAGCACCCCGCATACCGTCTCCTGAGACACCACCTGATCCATACACTCCTTCCACTCCGAGTACTTATTCACCCTCCTCATCTAGCCCTCTCGAGATACCCACCTTTGGCCTCCGAAAGACGGCTCGTCGGAGGGTACTTAAGCCTGTACCCGTGTTCACACCACCCGGATCCCCTATTCTCCGACACCCGTACCTATAGGGACCCTACAGCATTTTACTGCTAGTTTTCTGACCCCACCTCGGGAAGACCCTTCCCTATTTCACACATATGAGCGAGGGGGCCCTTCCCAGTTTTTTAGAGAGCCTTCTCCACCCGTCTGGGGTATACATGTTCCTCCTCAGGAGGTGCCTGCTCCCATCATCGAGAGCAGCTTGATGGGATTTCTGTTCGAGCAGATTTCATTACTACGGAATGCACGAGATGAGGATGAGCAGCAGAGGAGGTCGATGGGAGACTACTTGATTGTTCTACAGCAGGCGATCATCGCCTTACAGCAGGGTATGGGGTATGTTCATCATGAGCAGGATCATTTCCATGCTTTGGTATGTGGATGTATTGATGCTATTGTAAGGTTGATCGTCGGTTTTGGAGGATTGGCATGGTGGATGTGGCGTTCTTAGTATGGTTTTCTTTCAGTATAGTTAGAGTTGATGTATCTTTTGTACATCCTACCAAGCACTAGGTTATACCCATGTCGATGTGGTGATGCAGTCATAGTATTTTCACGTTTTCCTTGTTAGTACTTTTATTGCATCGAGTCTGTACGTCGCTGTGGTGACATATTTTGACAGCACATCTAAGCACTGGCCCTTATGGGTTAAGTCTATGTGCAAATTTTGACGCTTGTATGATGATGACATTACAATATATATGACGATGCTTTTGACTATATGTGACGTGGATTCATGTGTGTGATGAAGTGTGTGTTATGTTTTAACCAAATATGTGATGTGTTAACTGGAGCCGTAACATTGATACCTAGACATCTATTGTTTATAACAGAATGGCCCCGAAACGCGCCCCACAGATGACTGAGGTAGATATTGTGCAAATGATAGCGCAACAACTCCAAGCTGTTATTCCCACGATTGTGGCGCAGGTTAGCGCCGGTATTAGTGCTAACCCGCCACCAAATCCGCAACCAGGACCCGTAGGTCAGAACGATAACCAGAATAATGGTCGGCCGGTGTGCACATATAAGCATTTCATGGAATGCAAACTGATGGAATTCAATGGGACTAAGGGACCCAATGGGTTTGTGAAATGGGTCGAGAAGTCAAAATCTGTACTTAACATAAGTAATTGTCCTGCTAATTGCACAGTTAAATATACCACTTGTACATTTATCGACCATGCTTTAAACTGGTGGAACACTATTGTTCAAACTCGCAGACAAGACGCGATTAATGCGATGACTTGGGATGATCTCAAGATACTGATGAGGGAAAGGTTTTGCCCAACTCATGAAATTGAGAAGCTTGAGCACGAGTTCTGGAACCTGCAGATGCAAGGTGCTGATCATGCAGGTTATACCAACCGCTTTAATGAACTGGCGCGTGTTTTGCTAGACATGATCCGACCAGAGTCCAAGAGGATTGAAAGGTATATCTAGGGACTGGCCCCAGAAGTGAGGAGTATCATTAATTCGGTGGAATACTGAACCATGCACGAGGTGGTAGCAAGGTCAGGTACCGTTACATATGAGATGGTTAGGCGTAAGATTCTGACGATGCTGGAGAGCCGGCTGGGAACAAGCGCGAGGTCCCGGAGAGTAGTCGCGCAAGGGCAGCAGCACCAAAGAGGGGGAGAAATACCAGCCAGAACTATGCCATGACTACCCCCGCGGGTAACTCGGATGGCTACAAAGGAAAGGCCCCGAAGTGCAATAATTGTGCCTCCCACCACACTGGAATGTGTTGAGCACTGAGATGCTTGAGATGTCATAGAGATAGGCATTTTGCCCGGGGCTGTAGGGTGCCCATGGAACCCAATCCTGAACCAACTCGTTTTCAACCTGCTAGGCATCAACCCCTTCAGCAGCGACCTCAGCAACCAGCCCCACAGGTTGCCTATCCCCGTGCATGATTTGGATGTGGCAGCACGGAGCATTTTCGTAATAGTTGTCCGAAGTTAGCTCAACAGATGTCAGGAAGGAACACCCAGAACCAAGCATCTACCTCGAATGCAACTCGAGGTCGTGCCTTTGTCATGGGACCTGGTGATGCACGCCAGGATCCCAACGTGGCTTCAGGTACGTTCCTCATTTCCAATCAATTTGCTTCGGTATTATTTGATACGGGCGCTGATAAAAGTTATGTGTCGATTGCATTTTTTCCATTCTTGAATATGCCTGCTGTTGACCTGAAACAACCCTATACTGTTGAACTTGCCAGCGGGAAACCAATTACTAGTCACCAACTTATTGTTAATTGCGCTATAACCCTTAACTGTTACCAGTTTACTATTGACCTTTTACCAGTAAAGTTGGGTAGTTTTCATATTGTCGTAGGAATGGACTGGTTTTCCAACCATCGGGCGGAAGTGTTATGTGAATAAAAGGTTGTGAAGATTCCTTTATCCCCCACGGATGCAATTATGGTACAAGGAGAGAAGCTAGGCTCCACGTTGAACCTTATATCTCACATTAAGGCATTGAAGTGTATACGACAGGGATGTGACGTGTTCATAGCTAGCGTCACATCGGAGGAGCCAACCGAGAAACATATTGAAGATATCCTGGTGGTATGTGAATACCCTGATGTGTTTCGGGAGGAATTGCCCGAATTGCCGCCCAATCGGCAAGTCGAGTTTCTCATCGACTTAATACCGGGAGCGGCACCCGTTGCCAAGGCTCCATATCGTCTTGCACCGTCCGAGATGCAAGAGCTATCGACGCAGTTGCAGTAGTTACTCGACCGTGGTTTTATCCGTCCTAGTTATTCCCTCTGGGAGCCCCAGTTTTGTTTGTAAAGAAGAAGGATGGTAGCTTCCGAATGTGCATCGACTACGGGAATTGAATAAAGTCACTATCCAGAATCGGTACCCTCTTCCGAGAATCGATGATCTCTTTGATCAGCTGCAAGGAGCCCGATACTTTTCTAAGATAGATCTTCGGTCAGGTTACCATTAAGTGAAGGTCCTCGTTATGGCCACTACGAATTCCTAGTTATGCCCTTTGGGTTAACCAACGCACCTGTGGTGTTCATGGACCTCATGAACAGGGTATGTAGCCATACCTTGACAAATTTGTCATCGTCTTCATTGACGATATTTTGATCTACTCCAAGAGTAAGGATGAGCACGAGCATCATTTACGTGCTATCTTGGACATACTATGAACTGAACAACTATACGCTAAGTTGTCTAAGTGCGACTTTTGGTTACAAGCCGTACAATATCTAGGCATGTGGTGGATCAGTATGGAATTCATGTAGATCCAAGCAAGATAGAAGCAATCAAGAACTGGCCAGCGCCGAAATCTCCAAAAGAAATACGCCAATTCTTGGGATTGGCCGGATACTATCGTCGCTTCATCGGAAGCTTCTCGAGTATTGCACAATCGTTAACCGCATTGACGCAGAAGGATAGGAAGTACGAATGGCGTGAAGACCAAGAAACAGCGTTCCAGCTGTTAAAGAAAAAGTTATGTGAGGCCCCAATCTTGACATTACCCGAAGGCAATGACGACTTTGTCGTATATTGCGACGCATCGAGACAAGGGCTTGGATGTGTCCTTATGCAAAGGAATAAAGTTATCGCGTACGCTTCTAGACAACTGAAGGTGCACGAGAAGAATCACACGACTCATGACCTAGAACTAGGAGTAGTTATATTTGCATTAAAGATTTGGAGACATTCTTTATATGGTACCAAGTGTACTATATATACCGATCACAAAAGCCTCCAACATATTTTTGATCAAAAAGACTTAAACTGAGGCAGCGTAGATGGGTGGAATTATTAAATGATTATGATTGTGAGATAAAGTACCACCCGGGGAAAGCTAATGTGATAGCAGATGTGCTAAGTAGAAAGGATCAAGTTAAGCCCCTTCGAGTAAGAGCCTTGGGAATGATCGTGCAGATAAGTCTGATAGATCAAATCCGGAACGCGCAGATGCAAGCCCGGAAGGAAAGGCAGTTACCTAGTGAAGGATTGCACGGGAACAAGAAAAGTTTTGTGAGGAAAACAGACAAGGTGTTGTACTCTAAGAATCGAGTGTGGATTCCTGCAACTTCAGAGCTGAGACAATTAATAATGTACGAGGCTCATAAATCGAAATATTCGATTCATCCTGGTACAAACAAGATGTACCACGACCTGGAAGAGTTTTATTGGTGGCCGGGAATGAAAAAGGACGTGGCCGAATACGTGAGCCAATGCTTGACTTGTGCGCGAGTCAAGGCTGAGTATCAGAAACTCTCGGGAAGGTTGCAACAACCCGAGATACCTCAGTGGAAGTGGGAACAAATCAGGATGGATTTCGTGAACCATCTTCCGAAAACGCCTCGTGGTCATGATGTGATCTGGGTAATCGTAGATCGATTGACCAAATCCGCACATTTTATTCCTATTCACACTACGTATAAGACCGATCAGTTGGCCGAAATTTATACTAATGAGATAGTAGCTAGACATGGTGTCCCAATTGCTATTATTTCCGACCGAGATAGCCACTTTACTTCACGATACTGGCAGAAACTGCAAGAGGGTTTGGGAACGCGGATTGATTTAAGCACTGCTTATCATCCCCAAACCGATGGCCAATCGGATCGCACGATTCAGACACTAGAGGACTTGCTTCGTGCCTGTGTCCTAGACTTCTGAGGAAGCTGGGAGAAGCATCTCCCACTAGTGGAATTTTCTTATAACAACAGTTACCACAGTAGCATTCAAACAGCCCCGTATGAGGCCCTTTACGGTCGAAAGTGCCGATCACCACTTTGTTGGGCCGAAGTGGGTGACACTCAACTGACGGGATCTGAACTAGTTCAAGAAACAACCGATAAGGTCCATCAGATTCAAAAGCGTTTACAAGCCGCTCAGAGCCGACAGAAGAGCTAGGCTGATGTACGCAGAAAACCATTATCGTTCAAAATAAGTGAACGAGTTCTGTTAAAGGTATCGCCGTGGAAGGGCGTTATCCGATTTAGAAAGTCAAGAAATCTAGCCCCGCGCTACATTGGGCCATACGAGATCCTAGGCAAGGTAGGTCCGGTAGCGTATCTGTCACACCCTCAATTTCCACTTGCGGAGTTTTACCGCGAGGCATGTGAACAAACCAGAATCTGAAACACTAGTACGTCGAACGACTCTATATGATTTGATAATACGTTTTCCAAAAATCATTTGTTTAACCATTCGTCATAGATTTTATATTGTCTTAGTTAGTTACCAATGTTTAGCGGAAGCATTAGTTTTTAAAGTTGAGCGGAAGCATAAAGTAAAGTAACGGAACGGGCGCCAACATAAACGCCAAAACCAAAGAAAAACCCAAAACAATGTTTGTAAATGAGACTCGATAAAAGATGTCTTGATCAATGCAAGTGAGTGCACCTAGAGCTCCTAGCGTCCTGAGAAACATGTAAAGAAACAAGTGTCAACATTAAAGATGAGTGAGTTCACAGGTTTTCATAAATTCGTTTGTTCGGTTATGAGTTAGTTTCCCCCCGTTATCCCTAACCCAGGATAACGATTTAGTTCCATTATTCCCAACCCGGAATAATACTGATAGTTCCATTATTCCTTACCAGGAATAATACCGATAGTTCCATTATTCCTAACCCGGAATAATAACGTTGTTGGTTCCATTATCCCTAACCTGGGATAATATTGCTGATGGTTCCATTATTCCTAACCCGGAATAATATTGTTGATTCATAATTAAGTTCAATGTTAACATATATAGGTACCTAGCCTAAAGTTATGTCACGTAAGTGTTCGCGATCGAAGCTGACTGTTGTGCCTCCGTGTTGCCAGGCCTATCACTGACCATGGCGAAGTTAGGCCAAATTATTCACCCGTTGACCATACCCGGTCGGCTAGCGCGACTAGCTCGGATGGGGCTTGTCGGGCCCAGTAGTACTACTTATAATTTCCCCGCTATTTAAACCCAATACTAACGATCCGAGAGATTGTCGAGGACTTATGTGATATAGCTGCTTAGTGACCATAACATTAACTTAGTTACCGAATAGTTATGTGACGTTGATTTCGTATAACGTAAAGAGATTGAGTTGAAGAGTGTATACATGTTTCTCCCCCTGTTGTTTAAAACCGGATAAAATTAGGGGCCGTGAACTCACCTTTAGTTGCTCGGTTAGTGTAACACAGAAGTTGCAATTGATGGGACCGCTAATTGCGTCCTAATAAACCAATTGATTTCAAGTTAGTGTGTGAACACACCAATACAAATTCTACACATAATTTACGCACAAAGTGATACACACAATCAAAATTCCTAACATTCAAACATGCATGCAAATATCCTCATGTGAACATAGTAATCAAAACAATTTATCATGAACATAATCCAATCCATGCAACACTTTGGTGCACACATTCACAAGTTATCAAGTTTCAGCTTACATACTCATAATTCGGCTGTTTTCTAGGATTTTTATATAATAGTTCCAACGTTCCAAAAATTCCAATTATTTTGCAGCAGGTGACAACTATACTGTAGAAATTTATATAAATTTTTCAAGTCCTAATACTTTACCAATTATCCATAAATATTAATATACTAGGCTGCAGTCAGATTCATCACTTTCTGACTGCAGTCCACGGAAGAATTTATTTAAAAATCACTGTTCGTCCAATTAACAAAATTCCAGTGGGAGTTGCCCGGAAATTTCTATACCTAGTTTCTGTACAAGTTTCATGATTCGACTCCCTACAGATTATTAAATCCAACTCGATAAACAACTAACAAAATTTCAGGATTTTCACAGCTTTAGTTACTGAACTTAATTGGCCACTTAAAAATATCAAACGACTTCAGAAAAATATGAATCCAGTGCCATTAGATTCGTTATTTAAAACTCTACGTTTTAGACTTCAGAAAATCCGTTTTTCGACAACTAATGACCGAGTTACAGCCAGTTGAAGTCGGCTGTAACCATCATTCAGCAGCCTGATTCAGCACTTTATCACAACTAACTCGCTTAAACCGTTTATATATTGAACGTATGCGATCAAGAACAGATTTTTCCAATCATATATCATTATATATATCATATCCATGCAAACCCTAATCATAATCTCTAGTTTTTATCGATCAAAACGCAGCCTATGTTACATGGTTTCCGAAAACACCAAGCTTTCAAACTAGCATAATCAATTCGAAAACAACACAATCACTACATTCAAACACATGTATCCGAATATGATCTTGTAACAATGATAAATCCTAACCTTTAATAACAAGATTAATGAGCCGAGACTTGGATGGGAATGGATTCGGCTTGAAGGTAGATCGCGACCGAGAAGGGAGGCTTGTTTGCGACCGAGAAGAGATGTAGGGGCTGATCGCGATCGAGATGATGAAGGAAAAGGCTGCCGTCGGCTGATTTCTCACTAGGGTTTTTGTGTTTTTGTTTTGTGAAGAAAGCATGCATGTGTGTTTGTATATATAGGCGCAAGGGATGCAAGGGAAAAGGGAAGGGTTGCGGTTGGGTATGTGCTCGCGGCCGAAGGGTTTGGGTGGGTTGGTTTGGGTTTAAGACTTGATCCCCAAGTTTGGTTCCTTGAATCGCAAGAAAAGAGGCCGGCTCTTTTCGCGGTTCGGCTCGATTCGTTTATATATTTATTATATATATATTTCGTAACTAAAACAAATCACGTAACCGAACATCACCTATTCACCAACTCACAAAAGTTTATACACATAGCACGTAATTAATTTGACAAGTTCACTAAATTATCGTAACTATTTCGAGCGTGCAAAGTCAAGTCTCCGAATTAATAACCGTGAAGTAGTGCGTTTAAGTTATCCGAAAAACCGGGATGTCACATTATCGGTTGAAGTTACCAACCGAACTTAGTGCCATGCACAATGTCTTCCATGTATCAAACCTGAAGAAATGCATGTCAGGTGAAGCTACCCAGGTACCTTTGGAAGACATACACGTTGATGATGAACTCCACTTTGTGGGAGAGCCGGTGGAAATAGTTGATGGTAGGGTCAAACAATTAAGACATAACAAAATTTCACTGGTTAAAGTCCGGTGGAACTCTAAAAAACGGAAGGATGAATTCCGTAGAAAATACCCTCACCTCTTCCCTAGCGTGACAAAGTAAATTTCGGGGACGAAATTTCTTAACCAGGGGAGACTGTGATACCCATGACGAAACCAGGTACACCTTAATTGGTCCTAAACTTAAAGCATGACTAAAACTATAATGTTGCGTAAACCTTGTGAAATTTCATGACTTGTGTGTTGTGCGAAACGATATATGTCATATCTCGGAGGAATCTGAGAACGCGTCATGGTTGACATGACACTACTAAGGACCAAAGATGCGAGGTTGGTGTCCTTAGCCTTGAACAACGTGTTAAATGGAGACTTGACGTTTAACAGCGCATTAAACCTTTGACGTTGATTATTAGATTATTAGTAGCCTTATTTAAGATTCTGAGTTCCAGGAATAACTTAGTGTTGTGCTATAGACTGTGACATAAGGTTTGAAAATAATCAAAGCCCGGGCACGCAAAACAAAGCAGCTCCCGGTTGGGGAAACGCATTCGTTCTGGGCATAACATAAGGCAACCGAATGTGCAAGGAACGATCTATCAAGCTTAAAAAACTTAAACGAACGTCAAATGAAACTTTTATGATTAAAACATAACTGGGTTCGGATTTCTAGACGGTTATGCATAATTTTTAAAACCGAGTCTTTTGACACTAAGTACGCGCAAAACGGAGTCCGTCACGCAAATCGAGAACGCGCGCAGGACCCAAAACGAACTTATACTTATCCGTAAGATAAACATCATCTTTAAGCACATTCTACAAAGCACGAGGTGGCCCTAGGGGGCCCACCTCCAAACCGCCAACCCCCATGGTTATAAATATAATTTTTTTCTTTTAATTTTAATTTAATCACAAAATTCACAAAAAACCTCTCAAAATCTGCTCTCAACTCTTCTTCTCAGCTGAGTTCTTCCATAAACAACTCCTAATTCAAAGGTATTAGCCTTGATACTTATAATTTTAATCACCAAATTTTTAACTGTTTTACCGAAAGAATTTCAGAAAAAATATCAAACGGATACATAAATCACCAAATTTTACAGAGACTCTAAGGAACATATGGGGAACGATCTGGGAAAATTAGGAGTCCATTGGTTGAGTTTTGATTTGGGTTAAAAATCCGCATTTTTGCGAGTTTTCGGTAACCGGGGACGCACCGAAACGAAATTGGAAAATCCCAAAATTTTCTGAGAAGTTCCTGGATATATAAAAGGTGTTCTGGAATTTGTTTGGATTTTTTAACTAATGATGGTATTTAATTGGAATTATGTGGTTAAAAATTAGTTCTATAAATAATTTATTTAAATAAGTAAATTAACAAAATGAATTCCCAAACATTTTTCCCATAATTTACAGATTTTTACAAATTTATATAAAAATTTACAGATTTTTATATAAAATATAGATTAAATGGGAATTTATGGAATTAAAAATAGACTATTTTAAAGCAATTTCGGCAGTTTACCGTATAACGAACCTACCGGAACTGGGAACTGACCCAACCCGACAAATACTATAATTGGAACACCGAGAGTATTCCGGGATATTCCCGGGCAAACTGGGCACCTAGGTGTGTCCTAAGGCAGTTCGGGAGAATTCACAACGGTGAAAATGGAAACTCAAAATTGGGCAACTTAGACCCCCAAACACTCAAACTGCCTTAATGGAAAGTTAATTATTCTTGAATAACCACGTGTTAGCACTTCTGGTATTCCCGTACCATTATCTGAACACGTTAAACTACCGACTTTATCTGGCACGCGAATCGGTGCCTGGAAGCCAAACTGAAAACTAATACTACCCTGATGTCCATCACCATCCCAGGGTATTATAGACTCAATCCGGAGTAAAAACTCCTGACCAGATCCAAGTTATGACCATTACCAACTTAGATACTGATTTGAGTCCTTGCTTGCACATGTGTCATTAAAGTTGATCCAGCTATTCGAGGACTCTTGTGTTAGGCCACTATTTGCACTGTGAGTCTCACTTCCCCCACTTTTAAACTGTTTTACTGTTTTCTGGGGACTTGCATGTTATAAACTGTGTTGATTACACCAATCTGGAAGTGAGTTTTACGCTCCCACTTTTAAACTATGATATTGTTTCTGAGATGATTGGCATGTTATGAAACTGTGTTAATTGCACAAATATATGATGTGAATTATATAACACACGAACTACCTCCCCTCTGTAAGACAAATGATTAACGTAAGCCTGTGGACAGTGGATAGCACTATAGGTTTGACCAACCCAGTGCCACGACTGACAGTGTGTCGGTACTAGGCTACTACACTCGTCATAATTTTGTTGTGTTGTTAGGCATAACTAATAAGGGGCGTTGAACTGCACGTGACACAGTTGATGGGCCGGGAGTGTCTTTGTGACACGGTCCGGTGGCCGGGATTGTCTGGGATGACACGGCCTGAGGAAAAACAGTCAAGGTTTCACTTGTATACTCGTGCAATCCCATCTGCGAATATGACTATGACTGCCATTGGGATTATGACCAATGCAATTAAACTTGTTAACACATATTGTTACACAGCAATTAAACCAGTGGAACTCACGCAGCGTTTAGCTGACCCTTTTAAAACTAACATGCATTTCAGGTAAAACTAAAGAGGAGTAAGGAACGTGCGTGTGGATGGCTATAGTAGTAACAATAGCATAATAAGAGCTGTGGTAGCTCGTACTATTGTACTGAAACTTATGGTGTGTAATATGATACTGATAGTATGTTGTAACCGAGGTTCTCTCTATTTATGATATCATGTTTTTAAACTATGGAGAATTACCACTTGTCTGCCGCAGCCTGCATTTATCTTCCGCTGTGAGTCGGGGTGTGACAGAAGATGGTATCAGAGCCTTCGGTTATAGCGAACTAGGTATCTCAAAAGAACCTAGACTATAATCCTAAGTTAGTCTACACACGAAATTTCGTGAAGTAGGGGAGACTGTGACATCTGAGCCTTTTCAAGCATCAAACAATACCGAACAATTCAGAATCTAATGAAATCTTGTGTTTCATTCCCGAGAATTGTTTAAATACATGTGACAATCATACACTTTAGTCCTATGTACAATTTCAACTCTTCAAAGCTTATCTGGAGGTTATACGAAAGCTATTACGCAAAGCGTAACCATTTTAATGCGACATACACTCCGGAACAAAGACATAAGCTAAACATACCCTAAATATCCTTTACATAACTTAGAAATAAGTGTTGAAAGGTTTGGTATGTCAAAAACAAGCCTATTTGATCACAGGGACTATTTACGACAAACTGCGAAAGTCTACCGATTCTCGCAGCAACGTACGCTCCGGAACAAGGTCACAATCTTAACATACCATAAATACCCTTTAAATAGCTTAGAAACAAGTTTTGAGGGCTTCGGTATGGCACAATCACACTTTGGCAACTTTAGGGATTAATGTGCAAATTTCGCAAAACTATGTCTCTTCGCGTATTTCGCCGTCCGAAACATGTACGTACATCCAAAAATTTTTGTAGTCATTAAATATTATATTTTAGTAATTGGAATGCAAAAATATCATTCGTTACGCATTTACGATCGCGCACGCGTTCATTAGGATTTTCGTCGTAATTAACCGAAAACCGCAACCGTATGACAAAACGAACCGACCTCCTGAACATTTTTGGACATATTTCAAGTTCCCTATACTTTAACGTCCTTATGGAGCTTAAAAATGGGGTTAACGGATGTTAGAAATGCTGAAACGAGACGAAAACAAGTGCAGGGACCTGTTTGCAATTTTCCAAAACTTCAGTCAGGGGGTGGCATACGGCGACGCCCTAGGCGGGGTACCGTCGCATATGGCGATGCCCCTGTTTTGACAGAATGTTGCTGGCAGCTTCCCAACTCATTTTCCTTGCCACCAATTCGCATTTTTTGACACCTGGCTCAAATTTTGCGACACTTAACCTGCTTCTAACACCTCTACAACACTTGTTAACATCCTAGAGCATCTCCAAACACTTGTCATGATCAAATTGACCCAATTCTACTATAATAACCAAGGTGTTCTTCATTTTTGAACTTTTACAAACACCCTCTTTGATCCATTCTACTCAAATCCGAAATTGGCAACCACTTTGGAGTTTCCTTTGTGATTCCTTGATCATCCTCTAGTGTTTCTAAGTAATTCATTCATGTTTTGACTCAAATTTCTTAGTTTAATTGAGCTAAAACTCAACAGTTTGACTTTCTGTTTGACTTTTAGTTTTGATCATGAATTGCTCAAGATAAAGCTCAATTGAAACTTGCAATATGATGGTAATCAAGGTGGTTATGAACCCTAAAAAATCATGCGTATTGATTCCCACATTTTCTAGTCATTTTGACAAGTCAAAGTTTCAGTCAAATGCGATTTTTGCGCATTTTGCAATGGATCTATTCTTCGGATGTTAAAACAGGTTGTTTGATGCCAAAGTACTTTGATAAACTTAATTAGACACGTCACAACATGTCAAATTCATCACTCTCATTGTGGTGCTTGTTTAGAGTCGAAAAGTTTAACGATTTGACCACCGCTTTGACTTTCGAATCTGACCCATTTTGTTGATCTTTATATCCGACCAAATACATATTTGTGACCACAAATATATAGGGAGTAACCCTCTGAGGTTGTACCTTATGATCATGTTGTTTGGATAACGTTATGATAATTAGTTGTTATAATCATCAATGATGACCAAAATGCCATTTTCGCAAATAAATCAACTAAGAGCATATGTAACATAAAAATTGACATGCAATCTAATGTAACAACAATATTAAACATATTTTGGCAATTAGGACTTATCATAACGCATATCTAACCACTCGAATGCGTAGTTGCGCAAATGACGCGTTAAAGTGGCTTAAACTACCTTAACGGGTCATAACCGGTCAATAGCCCATAAAAATATTTCCAACTCAGAATGTGAACTTATTAAACCATGTCATATGAGTCCCCATACTCATTTCGTTTATAAGGTACCATTCTATCCAAATCCTCTGATTTCAAGCTTCGATATTAACACTATTGTTCATTTTTTGGACACGCGTCATTTCTCGGATCTTTGAGCTTCGGTTTCCTTTTGATCCAAGATTTCTTTGCAATACCAAGTGAGTACATAGTCCCCTCTTTTATGTTTTGCAAATATTTTGGGGTGATTCATATGTGCTAAATTGTTTTCAAGCTCTCAACATACAAATACTATGGTTTATATAAACAATATGATTTCAATAATGTGGACGAACTTGTTGGTGCGTTATATTCATAACAAAAATGATATTCGTTAACAATGGCCAAGCCGACCAGTAGTAAGTTACGGCGCCTAGGACTGACAATCCTGTTACCAAAATTCCCGGGATTTGTGGGGAAATTTGGGAAGCGACTGAAACTGTATATGTAACATACCCTTTGGTGGTATGTTATACGATTAAGGGACACAGTGGGTGGTCTCGAACAAGTCAACAAAGGTTTGAATGTATTCACGAAACGACCAAAAGTTTTTACAACTAAAACAAGGAACGATGAACGATTTGTTTATAACAAGGAACGATGAACGATTGGTTTATAACAATGAACGATTGGTTTATAACAAGAACAATGAACAATGTTCGATTGGTTTATGGTAAGTGATTTAGATAACGTGACGAGTGTAATGTGATAAAAGCATGGTGGATACGCCGTTGGTACTTCCTATATATAAGTGCTTTTATCGTATTACATTGGTGGCGTTATTTACATCACATGAGCAAATGTTTTTCAAACAAAGACACATAACGATTTTCGATTAAAGATGTAAACCATACGAGTTATTTCAAGACAATTTACAACTAGGATTTACAAAACAAATATTTTGGAGTCAAGGTTCATGGCTACTAGATTTTACAAACTTATAACTATTTGTTTTAGTCGATTAACTATTACGATATCAAATGCTTTCAAAACAAGGCTTTGCTTACGACTCTAGTAGTCGGGTTTTATATATTGCAATATATACATAGCCATGGACTTGACATGCTCACAAAACATATGTACTCGCCGGCATATTTTTGCTGACTCGTTTTCACATATGTTTCAGGGAATGATGCTAGATGATATTGATGCGTGCTCACATAGGAATGGACTTGGACCTAGTGCCTTAAAAACAAGAAAGACAATTGAAATGCTTGTTTAGTTTGTTTAAAGTTCTAAGACAATATAACAGTATAATGAATGTTTAATATTCAATAAAATGAAACTTCAAATGCCATGTGTTGTTGAAACAATCTGTTAACGTGACTCCCCAAGTGTTGCCGCCTTACGTGATTTGGGGTGTTACAGGTTGGTATCAGAGCACTGATTATGGGGAATTAAGTTATTAGTAACGCTTTGACCTAGACTATAACCTTCCTAGGACCCTAACGCGAGTTTACTTGCGTTTAGATTTAAAGTACAATACAATCACCTATCCTTAGGTGATTACCAAAACAATTTCCACAAAATTTCAAATCCGTTTTCGAAAAATCAATCATCTATCCTTAGATGTTTGTTTTTGGGTAAGCCTTATAAGTTTTCAAAATCTCGTCAAAGTTTGTGTTTTATTAATGTGAACATGTGCAATCTAAAAAGGTGGGTGCCTATACCATGAGTTTTCTGTCTAAGGCTAGAGTGTTCGTACAAATCCACTTGATCGGACCAGTCACTCTTACCTGGGAACTCTTGGGGTGAGTATCTACTTATAGGCTAAAGCATGTCTTCGCGATACATTATAAGACCCATTTACTTTGATTAGTCACAATGTCATTGGTTGGTTTTAGTAACAAACGAATGATCACAATCCTCTTGTTTCGCTGATATTTTAACATTCAATCTTGATCATCCAATACATCTTACTTGTTTTCTCTCATGATTTTGTTTCCTTTTTGTTTTAGAACGCCTCCTCTACGTAGCAATGATCAAATTAAGCAAATGACCACTAAAATCGCTCAACAATTAGGCGTGCTACTCGGTGGAGTTATCGAGTTAGCTGTGGCTATAATTAAGCTTGAGAATGAGACTACTCATGAGACCCCAACGAACACTGAAGCCAAACCTTCAAGGAAACATAAAGCTTCAAAGAACCACACTGTGATTACCCTAACTCCGCTTAACCAAGAGGAACCTAGCCAGGTGGCCCCGCCACCTACTAAGAAGCCATACAGAGGAAAACCGCCTCTGTGCAATCAATGTAACCTTCATCACAATGCTAGTGTCCATTACCGAAAATGTTCGAACTATGGGATTATTGGTTATACAGCTGATGCCTATATTGTAGCCACTACGCCGAATCAAGCTGTGGCAGTTGCTACTCAGACGACTGCGACCCCTCAAGCAATACCTGGTTGCTCTAACAACCCACATGGAGTCTGCTTCAACTGTGGTTATCCAAATCACATCAATTGACCTGGCTGACAAATGGCGACTCAATGTAAGGACACAAGAAGTAACACTGGCAACGTAAAGGCTTGTGCTGATGTCTAAATAAATGCTTGAACTTTCATGTTTTCTGTCTACTTTCAAGACTCCTGAAAACACTTCGATTGTCTATAAATAAATATGGTTGTTTTCCATTTAATTTACAAATGTGGTTACACATATCTGTGTTGCACTACTACAATACCCAAAGCCAAGGACATGTTTCCGTACAAACCAAACTACTCTCGTAGTTTCTTTTATATTATGATCGCACGCGATCTCCACAAAAATCTTATATACTCATTTCTATTAAGAAACAAAAGTACAAGGTACAAGTTATGACATCTAAAAAGATAATCGAAGTACCGCTATGAAAATCCTTGCTTGGATACCTAAGGGTACTTCCATAAGTTCTTAACCATGTGCATTCAATTTTTTTTTTCTCCTTTTCATTATACCATACATAGCCAATGATTTCAAAGATACCTCACACGATTTCAAAAAAAAAACATTTCACACGGTTTTCAAACATTTTAACATAACGTATTTACCAAATATACATAGTACCTGATTTCATACGCATTTTCATAGACCTTTTACCTTAAATTCAAAGACTTTTTACATGGTTTCGAAACATTCTAATATGGCATTTTTGCCTATTATAGCTAGTGCATAATTTCAAAAACATTATAAATATATGATTTCAAAAACACTGAACATATTTTCAAAGATTCCATGCATGATTTTCAAAGACACTTTGCCTCGTATATTCACTTAGCATATCAAGTACTTAATTTTCAACGACATCTTGCTTCGTATGTTTACTTAGCATATTTAGTACACGGGTTTCAAAGACATTTTGCTCCATATATTGACCAAACCTACTTAGTGTGTGGTTTTCAAAACATTTTCGCGTACAAACCCTCATGGGATCTTCCTATCTTATTAGTTAGATTCTGGTGAATGTTTAAAGTGCAATCGAAGTCCTTAGTTGGATTTTTTGTGTACTTTAATGCAAGACGATGAGATAAGACGATGTGACTAAACGAAATCCTTAAAGTATCTATCTAACATCATAGCTAGATTCTTGTCGGATGTTTAAAAGTAGTAATCAAATTTCTTGATTAGATTCCTGGTATATTTCAAATACATATGTAAAAATTGATGACAATCTAATAAAAAGTCGATGACCAAAGTAACGATATGTGTTTATGTGTTAAAGTTGATTCGAATATTCGTTATCCATATCCTTGTAGAATCTTCCATATCTTCATATGATAGATTCTTAGGAGTATCTCCAAAAGTACTATCTTAAATCCTTAAATGGGCTATGCTATGCAAATAGTCAGACCCTTGGATTTCAAAGTACTAATCCAAGTTTGATTCGAAGTTAAAAAGGTCATGTTGACCTAGTTAAAGAGGTCTTTCACGGCCTAGTTAAAGAGATTGCTTGTCAATCTAGTTAAATAGATCATGAGATGATCTAATTAAAGAGATCCTGATGGGGTCTAGACAAGTCATTCCATGTGTACTTATATGATTTTTCCCCTACACATCACAAAATGAACTATGCAGACTGTGCAACGAATTGAGTAATTATGGATGCATACATAATTATAAAATCCCTTGCATATAAAACCATAGCAAGTTTTGTCATGTGTAAGAACCTATAGTAATAAGAATAACGAAATGGGAACAATGTAATAAGGACATGGTGGATACGCCGCTGGTACGTCCTATATATAAGTGTTCCTTATTACATTGCAAGCATGGCGTTATTTAAGTTACTAGAAGTTCTGGACCTTCACCAATGTTGTTCTATTACACACTCTCTGAATCCAATTTCGAGCACACACAAGTTTCCCATACTAGTCTTCATGGGAAACCCCTATAAACAATTTCCCGTTCATTATTCGAAAATCCGACTCCTTTTCCAAGATCACGCTCTTTTATGGTATGTTGTGACAAAAGATACCACTTTGACATTTACCTTTTCTAAGGCTCAGTACAATCAAATGTGTCATACACCTACCTATTGGAATGAGGTTAAGATTTCCGAATCTCAACTCATCACCATGGACAAGAAACGAGTATGATAAACAAAGTTTGATGGATTTCAAACGTTTTCCAGAGATTTTCTCCAGAAACGAAGGATCACTTAATAGAAATACTCACAATTATGTTTTTACAAGTTTTCTCTAAATTTTGAAACGAAATCTTCTGAAGTAGGGGAGACTGTGACATCTAAGCCTTTTCAAGCATCAAAGAATACCGAACAATTCAGAATCTAATGAAATATTGTGTTTCATTCCCGAGAATTGTTTAAATACATGTGACAATCATACACTTTAGTCCTATGTACAATTTCAACTCTTCAAAGCTTATCTGGAGGTTATACGAAAGCTATTACGCAAAGCGTAACCATTTAATGCGACATACACTCTGGAACAAATATATAAGGTAAACATACCCTAAATATCCTTTACATAACTTAGAAATAAGTTTTGAAGGGTTTGGTATGTCAAAAACAAGCATATTTCATCACAGGGACTATTTACGACAAACTGCGAAAATCTGCCGCTTCTCGCAGCAACGTATGCTCCAGAACAAAGTCACAAGCTTAACATACCATAAATACCCTTTACATAGCTTAGAAATAAGTTTTGATGGCATCGGTAAGGCACAATCACACTTTGGCAACTTCAGGGATTAATTTGCAAATTTCGCGAAACTATGTCTCTTCGCGTATTTCGCCGTCCGAAACATGTACAGGCATCCAAAAATTTTTTTAATCATTAAAATATTATATTTTAGTAATTGGAATGCAAAAATATCATTCGTTACGCATGTACGGTCGCGCACGCGTTTATTACGATTTTTGTCGTAATTAACCGAAAACCGCAACCGTACGACCAAACAAACCGACATCTGGAACATTTTTGGACATATTTCAAGTTCCCTATACTTTAGCGTCCTTATGGAGCTTAAAAATGGGGTTAACGGGCGTTAGAAATGCCAAAACACGACGAAAACAAATGCAGGGACCTGTTTGCAATTTTTCAAAACTTCAGTCAGGGGGTGGCGTACGGAGATGCCCTAGGGGGTACCGTCGCGTATGGCGATGCCCCTGTTTTGACAGAATGTTGCTGGCAGCTTCCCAGCTCATTTTCCTTTCCACCAATTCGCCTTTTTTGACACGTGGCTCAAATTTTGCCACACTTAACCTGCTTCTAACACCTCTACAACACTTGTTGACATCCTAGAGCATCTCCAAACACTTGTCATGATCAAATTGACCCAATTCAACTATTAAAACCAAGGTGTTCTTCATTTTTGAACTTTTACAAACACCCTCTTTGATCCTTTCTACTCAAATCCGAAATTGGCAACCACTTTGGAGTTTCCTCTGTGATTCCTTGATCATCTCTAGTATTTTTAAGTAATTCATTCATGTTTTGATTCAAAATTCTTAGTTTAATTGAGCTAAAACTCAACAATTTGACTTTCTGTTTAACTTTTAGTTTTGATCATGAATTGATCAAGATAAAGCTCAATTGAAACTTGCAATATGATGGTAATCAAGGTGGTTATGAACCCTAAAAAAATCATGCCTACTGATTCCCACATTTTCTAGTCATTTGGACAAGTCAATGTTTCGGTCAAATGCGATTTTTTCGCATTTTGCAACGGATCTATTCTTCGGGTGTCAAAACAGGTTGTTTTGATGCTAAAGTACTTTGATAAACTTAACTAGACATGTCACAACATGCCAAATTCATCACTCTCATTGTGGTGCTTGTTTAGAGTCGAAAAATTGAATGATTTGACCACCGCTTTGACTTTCGAATCTGACCCGTTTGGTTGATCTTATATTTGACCAAATACATATTTGTGACCACAATTAGATAGGGAATAACCCTCTGAGGTTGTACCTTATGATCACGTAGTTTGGATAACGTTATGATAATTAGTTGTTATAATCATCAATGATGACCAAAATGCCCTTTTCGCAAATAAATCAACTAAGAGCATATGTAACAAAACAGTTGACATAGAATCTGATGTAGCAACAATATTAAACATATTTTGGCAACTAGGACTTATCATAACGCATATCTAACCATCGGAATGCGCAGTTACGCAAATGACGCGTTAAAGTGGCTTAAACTACCTTAACGGGTACTAACGTGTCAAAAGCACATAAAAATCTTTCCAACTCAGAATGTGAACTTATTAGACCATGTTATATGAGTCCCCATACTCATTTGGTTTATAAGGTACCATTCTATCCAAATCCTCCGTTTCAAGCTTCGACATTTACACTATTGTTTATTTTTAGGACACGCGTGATTTCTCGGATCTTTGAGCTTCGGTTTTCTTTTGATCCAAGATTTCTTTGCAATACCAAGTGAGTACATAGTCTTCTCTTTTATGTTTTGCAAATATTTTGGGGTGATTCATATGTGCTAAATTGTTTACAAGCTTTCAAAGTACAAATACTATGGTTTATATAAACAATATGATTTCAATAATGTGGACGAACTTGTTGGTGTGTTATATTCATAACAAGAATGGCACTAATTAACAATGGCCAAGCCGACCAGTAGTAAGTCACGGCGCCTAGGACTAACAATCCCGTTACCAAAATTCCCGGGGTTTGTGGGGGTGGAAGCGACTGAAACTGTATTTGTAACATACCCTTTGGTGGTATGTTATACGATTAAGGGACACCGTGGGTGGTCTCGAACAAGTCAATAAAGGTTTGAATGTATTCACGAAACGGCCAAAAGTTTTTACAACTAAACGGCCAAAAGTTTTTATAACAAGAATAATGAACAATGGACGATTGGTTTATGGTAAGTGATTTAGATAACGTGACGAGTGTAATGTGATAAAAGCATGGTGGATACGCCGCTGGTACTTCCTATATATAAGTGCTTTTATCGTATTACATTGGTGGCGTTATTTACATCACTTGAGCAAATGTTTTTCAAACAAAGACACACAATGATTTTCGATTAAAGATATAAACCATACGAGTTATTTCAAGACAATTTACAACTTGGATTTACAAAACAAATATTTTCGAGTCAAGGTTCATGGCTACTAGATTTTACAAACTTATAACTATTTGTTTTAGTCGATTAACTATTACAATATCAAATGCTTTCAAAACAAGGTTTTACTTACGACTCTAGTAGTCAGGCTTTATATATTGCAATATATACATAGCCATGGACTTGACATGCTCACAAAACCTATGTACTCGCCGGCTTATTTTTGCTGACTCATTTTCACATATATTTCAGGGAAAGATGCTAGATGATACTGATGCGTGCTCACATAGGAATGGACTTGGACCTAGTGCCTTAATAACAAGAAAGATAATTGAAATGCTTGTTTAGTTTGTTGAAAGTTCTAAGACAATATAACAGTGTAATGAATGTTTAATATTCAATAAAACGAAACTTCAAATGCCATGTGTTGTTGAAACAATCTGTTAACGTAACATTCCCAACAACAAATGTTGATCCGCATCTTTGAAATCTCGAGCCTTGTTATCAGTCAATTGTTTCAATCACACTCTGCGGTCTCCTTCGAATAAATTTTGGGACGAAAAGGGGAGAATGTGACATCTGAGACATTTTGATCATTTTACAAATTCAAAAGGAGTTCATATTCAAAAACGATTTCACCTATTCGGTCCTTTTTCGATTTCAAATTCTTATACAGTTTATGTAAGTAAAACCGTAAACTGGTACGTAAACGAAAGCCGTTTAACACGACGTATACTCTGAGACAATGACACAAGCTTAACATACCCTAAATAACCTTTACAAAACTTAGAAATAAGTTTTTAAGGGTTTGGTATGTCAAAAAATACAAGCTTATTCGATCATAGGGACTAATTATGACAAACTATGAAAGTCTGCCGATTCTCGCAGCGACGTACGCTCCGGAACAAGAGCACAAGCCTAACATACCTTAAATATCCTTTACATAGCATATAAATAAGCTTTGAGGGCTTCGGTATGCCAAAATCACACTTTTGTAACTTCAGGGGCTATTTTGCAAATTCTGCAAAACTATGTCTTTTCGCTTATTTCGCTATCCGCAACACGTACGGACATTCACAAATTTTTGTAATCATTAAAATATTAAATTTTAGTGATTGGTATGCAAAAATATCATCCGTTATGCATTTACGGTCACACACGCCGTCGTTACAACTTTCGTCGTAATTAACCAAAAACCGCAACCGTACGACCAAACAAACTGACCTCTGGAAAATTTTTGGACATATTTCAAGTTCCTTATACTTTAACGTCCTTATGGAGCTTGAAAATCAGGTTAACGTGTGTTAAAAGTTCCAAAACGCGTCAAAAACAAGTTCAGCGGCCTGTTCTGCCAAATTTTAAACTTGCTGACCAGCAGGGGTCCATGAGGACCGCATCCAAGGACCCATGAGGTCTGCATGGGGAGCCTAGCTCACCAGAAACGTGGCAGCAACTGAATAACTTGCAATTTGACTCACCAATCGACCTTGCCACCCTTGTTTATGCATTTGACACATATTGGGACACTAATCCATCTTCAAGGTGACTCATGGACACTTGTTAAGCACCTACAACATCAAGAAAACTATAAATACCAAGGTGTTTTTCAATTTTGAACTTTTGCAACCATTTTAATTGTTCCATTCTGCTTCAATCCGAATTTTGCAACCATCTTGGAGCCTTCTCTGGTGTTCTTGGTCATTCCTGTAGTGTTGTAAGTGTTCTCAATCATGCTTGTTTCAATTCTTGTAGTTTAAGTTGATTAAAAGTCAAACAGTTTGACTTTTGTTTGACTTCCAGAATTAATCATAAATTGATCAATTTTAAATTCAATTGAACCTTGCAATATGATGGTAATCAAGATGGTTATGATCCCTATTGATCAAACCTACTGATTTCTATCATTTCAAGTCTCTATGACAAGTCAAAGTTTCGGTCAAAATGGGATAAATGCGCATTTCATGCTGAAACTAATTTTGGGTGTCAAAACAATTTGTTTTGATGCCAATACACTTTTATAAATTTATTTAGACATGCCAAAACATGTCTAATTCGTCACTTTTATATTTGTGCTTGTTTAGAGTCATAAGTCTAGCGGTTTTGACCACCGCTTTGACTTTCAAATCTGACCCGTTTGGTCAACTTTAGGATCCGACCAAGACCAATGTTATGACCATAGTATTATAGGGAATAACCCTCTGAGGTTATACCCTATGGTCATATCGTTTGGTTAGTCAAATGACAAGTCGACTATGTATTCTTTAAAACGCCAAAAATGTCCTTTTCGCACATAAATTAGTTTTAAACATATTAGAATGTTATTTTGACATCTAAACTGATGATACAACTTATATAAACTACTTTTGGCATATTAGACTTGTCATAGTATATATTTAACCATCCAAATCCATAGTTACGATTATGACCCGTTAAAGTGGTGTAAACCACTTTAGCGAGACTTATCAAGTCAAAACTTTTTGAAATGCTTCCAATTCAGAATGTTAAGTATTATGAACCATATTATACAAGCTCCAACTCTTGTTTGGTTTATATACCTCATTCTATCCGATTTCTCGTTTTCAAGTTTCGACACTAATATGTAATTATCCGATACACTAGGAACCAATTCAACACTTGAACTCTTGATCCTTTGAGCTTTGTTATAACATTTGAACAAGATCTATACGCAATCCCAGGCGAGTACATCGCTCCCCCTCTTTTAAGTTTTCCAAAAGTGTTAGTTACCCCCCCCCCCACACTTAAATTACACATTGTCCTCAATGTGTCCAAAAATAATTTTTTCGGTTGATTCGAATGCGTAAAAGTGCGTTTAAAAACATTTTTTGTGTTACTGGGCATCTGGGCACGGCCCTGTGTCCAGAGTGCCAGTAACAAATTTAACAGAAGCTTGACCACGGGGCGTGGCAAGTCAACACGGCCCGTGGTCGGTTACCTGTTTTTGGACTTTTTCTTGCAGAAGCTGAGCACGGGCGTGTTAGGCTGAACACGGCCCGTGCTGCACATGCTGGAAGGTTGGAAATTTTGTCGGAAGGCACTGTTTTTATGCATGGGGTGTGGTTTTGACGTCCCTTTGGTAGCTTCCATCTTTTCTCGTGTTTTTTATTTCTAAAAAGTAAGACTAGACTAGAAAACATTAAACTAAGTTAATACTAAGGATAGTTCCCCGGAATGCCTCCGGGGTGCGCTACGTTTATAAGGGTCCTTGGCTAGACCCAATACCTGTCATATATCACTCAAGTGGGATGTCTTACACCCCATGTTGCATCGCTGGAGCGCGTCATTTAAGCTTGAGTCTATGACTTTCATGTAGTTGGCTGGGTCGTCTTCAATTCTCTTCCCTACCCCAAATTTCATTTCCTTGTCTCCTACTCTCAATGTTCGTTTTCCGTCACTCATGTCCACCATAGCACGAGCGGATGAATGGTCTTCCCAAAATGAGCGGAACTTCAGCGTCTTCCTCCATGTCTAGTATGACAAAGTCGGCAAGAAAAACGAATTCTCCAACTTTGACCAAGAGATTCTCGGTGATTCCTTGTGGGCGTTTGATTGATCTATCTGCCAGTTGAATGCTCATTTTTAGGGGGTTGGTTCTCTGAGCCCGAGTCATTTGAACATTGATGCGGGCATGATATTGATACTAGCCCCTAGGTCGGCTAGTGCATTTCAAATAGGTGATCCCCCAATTGAGCGAGGAATGGTGAAGCTTCCGGGGTCGATCTTCTTTTGTGGGAGTTTGTTGAGGAGTACAGCCGAGCATTCTTCACTTAAGTTAACAAATTGCAATGTTTCAACCTTTCGTTTGTGAGTGAGGAAGTCTTTCATAAATTTTGAATATTTTGACATTTGAGTGAGGACTTCTACAAAAGGGAGGTTGATGTTCAATTGTTTTAGGAGGTTTATGAATTTTGTGAATTGCTCATCGGTCTTTTGGCGAAGTAAACGACTGGGTAGGGCATTGATGGATTTTTTGTTGGTTCGGGATGTTGTGTGGTAGTGGTTTCTTGATGTTTAGGAGGTGTGAGTGTGTTTTGTTCGGGTGGACTGTTGTTGGTGGATTGTGGCGGTGTTTCCTCATGACCTACTTTTCGGTTCCTCAAGGTTATGAAGTGTACTTGTGCGTTTGGATTGGTTTCGGTATTACTAGGTAGTGCGCCTTGCGGTTGTTCGGACAAATTTTGGGCAAGCTGGCTAAGTTGTTTTTCAATGTTTTGAATACTCGCCCTTTGGTTCCTAATATCGGACTCTTTTTGTGAGAACCGGTCCGAGTGTCTTTTTTCGGTTTCGGAAATAAGGCGGGTGATGAGGTCTTCAAGCCTCTCTCGGCCTCCTTGTTGTTGAGTGAAATTTTGTGCTTCGTTTCTTGGTTGTTGTTGAAAGTTAGGTCTTTGATTTTATTGGTTACTACTATTCCCTGGTTCCCTCCAACCAAAGTTAGGATGGTTTCGCCATCCTTGGTTGTAGGTACCTGTAGGGGGGCCCGATGGTCTAGGTCGATTATCTACGTAGTTTACCATTTCGGTGTGGTTTCCATGTCTTTTATACAACTCCAATTTTCATGTGGCCCACCACACCCTTCACAAGCCATAATCGAAGCTGTTTTGTCATTTCTAATTTTTTTTATTTTCGAGGATAAGGCTTAGATTTGGGCTTGTAATGAGGTGTTTTCGTCAATCTTATGGGCGCCCGGGGCAATAGACTTTGACCCCGGGGGTATGCCATTGAAAATTGTTTTGAGCAATTTCCTCAATTTGATTGTAAATTTCGTGGGGTCGTCTATTACCTAGGAGTCCCCCGGAGCTTGAGTCTAGTGTTTGTCTCGTGTGTGGCAACAGTCCATTATAAGTGGATACTTGTTGCCAAACCGCGAGGCCGTGGTGCGGGCATTTTCTCAAGAGCTCCTTGAACCATTCCCAAGTTTCATACAAAGATTCCCCGTCCTCTTTTGAATAAGTGTTGATTTCTGTCATTAGTTTAGTGGTGTTAGAGGGCGGGAAATATTAGTATAGAAACTTTTGGGCAAGTTCATCTCAAGTGTTTACCGAACCACTTAGGAGGGTGTTTATCCAAGCTTTGGCTCGGTCTTTTAACGAAAATGGGAACATGCGGAGGTGAATGGCATCGTTTGATGCTCCATTGATTTGGAATGTGTCGCATATTTCCAAAAAATTGGTAATATCTAAATGGGGTTCTTCATCAGGAAGGCCATGAAACGTGGCGGAATTTTGGAGCATTTGAATCAAATGTGGCCTTAGTTCGAAGTTGTTAGCATCAACGTTTGGTGCATTGATTGCGGCCCCTAGATTACTGACCGTGGGCTGTAGGTAATCCATTAGGGTACGTTGATCCGCCATTGTGATTTGATCCTCCGAATCTTTCTCCTTATTTTTGGCCTTTAACCTTTTTCTTAGAAAGCGTTCGGGCTCGTCCAGAGGTTCTTTTATGACTTTATCAGAACTAGAGCTCATGCACCACATCGAGATTTCAGCCTCTGCACTTGAGCTCGAAGTCCTGTGATTAGAACAAAAAGATATGGGTCAGATTATATCACCACGGCCCTGTGTTCAATGACCACAGCCCGTAGTCGAGATAAAGCACTATTTTCTGGATCCCAGTTACAGAGGAGCTGGGCACGACCCCGTGGTGCACCGCCACGGCCCCGTGTTCACTCTTCTATGACAGAAAACTTCTTACTGCCAGTGATGATATTGGGCACGGCCCCGTGTTCACCCAGCACGGCCCGTGCTGCACATCTGCAAAAAATGCAGATTTCCTAAAACTTCAAAAAATTTTCTAAAAAGAAAAAGAAAAATTTGTTAAAAATAATTAGGCCATTGATTTTAAACTTTCTCAAAATCCTTATGTCCTCGGCAACGGCGCCAAAAACTTGGTGTGTGCTAAGCGTACTATATTTTTATTGTCATTTTTAGTCCAGTTTACGCATAGTCAAGTTTTAAATTTATAAAACACGATATTCTACTAACACTAAACACACACTTGGGCAAGTGCACCCGTCGTCAGCGTAGTATAGCGTTGGTAAGATACAGAGGTCATCCAAGGACACAAGAGCTTTTAATACCGGTTTATCGCCAATGTCTAATCAATCTAAATTTTTTATATAAGTTTTAAAACATAAAGATAAGTAAAAAGATAAATAAAATAAAATGAAATACAAATAGACAAGATAGAATGACTTGGATCCAACTTCTCTTTTATGTATCCTTAGATAGTTTTCGCACTTTCGGACTTTTTAAGAGATTATCTTAGTTATAGTAGTAGGCCCCTCTTTTGAAGGTGACGTTACCCTCAACCTAGTGGTTTGAGTCAGCAGGGATACTGGAAGACAATTAAGTAAGTTACTAATGCGATAAGTGGTAGGCCCCTCTTTTGAAGGTGACGTTACCCTCGGCTAAGTGGTTTGAGTCAGCAAGGATACAATCCCAAGTAGCCGGTTTAAAGTATTAATAGTAGTTTATATATGAGGGGTTCAAGCCATTCCCGCCCCCGCCATCCAATACCCGTTGAGCATTGAAGGAGACCCTAATAGGCTTGAACCAAATCCTCGCAAGATCTATACACTGAACGAGACAAGAACTTTACCAAACCACCCTTCTAACCCCCTTCCTAGTAGTTAACGCCCTTTATAGAGACCGTAAAGACACGAATGAGCAAATCAATGACATCATGAAGAAATGGTTAAGAAAATTCACTTTCAACATAAGAAACTAGTTATTAAAGTCATTAATACAAACCCAAATAAAAAGTGCCGAAAGATTAAAAGCTAAAAGTAATACATAAAAAATTAGTCTTCACCAAGTGATGTAAAAATTTAGCCAAGCATGGCCTTTGTTAGACACGAACCCTTACAATCTATCTTGGATCCCGAGACTACTAGACACTCTAAAGATGGAAGATGGATGATGGTGGTGGGTGTTGGTGTTGTAGTGGTGGTGGAGTGGTGGCCAAAGTGAGAGAGAAGTGGTTTGCCAAGGGATGCCTTTGTGGGTAACCAAGCACCCCTATTTATAGTCTGAACAGAAGCCTGACCACGGCCCGTGTCCAGCGGACACGGCCTATGGCCAACATCTTTCTCTATCTTCATTAATTGCATTTGTCAGCAGAGGGCCCCACACGACCCCGTGGCCTTTGGGCACGGCCTCGTGGTCAACTGTTCGCTGTACTATCCAGATTCTGCAAATCTTATAGTTGACCACGGCCCGTGTTACTCTGGACACGGCCCCGTGGTGGGCGTGGAATCTTCTGAATGTTTTGTCTTGTAGTGCAGGGCTTGACCATGCCCCGTGCTTGGTGGACACGTCCCGTGCTCATGTTCTGTGATTTGGTTTTTTTGTCTTTTGGGGTGTTGCTGAGGGGTCGGGCATGGCTTGTTATTCCTTCTTTTTGTATTTATGTTGGTTTTAGCTGCTTATTTGCTTCTTTTGTTCGTTTAAGCTCTTTTTATCCTGAATATACAAAAGGAACAAAGAAACGTGTTTTTTATAACTTTAGTACTAAAAAAGGGTTAGTTTTATGCCTCATTTGATGTAATTTATATGTTTCATTTTGTGTACATCATTTACCAACACAACTAGTAATGCTTCCGACCTCTCTTTATCATCTTCGAGAAATTTAATTATGCTTTCATATTCCTTCATCTTTGCCTCTATCATTAATCTTGTTATCGTTGAACATATCTGAATCAAACCCTTTAGTTACCGGAATATCACCAAAATTGTCAGAAAATTTGTCATTCAAAGATCGCCTCGGACCAAATTTGTTGATGCACTTTATGTTCATCACTGTGCGAATAGGCTAGATATAGCGTGTGTTGAATATTGTAGAGACTAGATGCGAACACACGACTCAAGTGCGAATGTGAGAGGAGCAAAAGTGTCACTTCGTACGAGGTGTCAGTGTCTATATATAGGTGTTGTGTGTTCAGATTTGTGTAAGTTTTGGAAGTTCCCAGAGGGGAAACGCTGGCGGAATTTCTCCAGAATTTTGCTAGCCTGACAAGATGTATGCTCTTTCGGTATGAATGAATGAATGCTTCCACTTATTCTGCTTCTACTCCTTTCTTAATAACATGCTACAGAAATCATTGATTTTTTACCCAAACTTCCATCTAGAACCATAGGATCACGGACCTACAACTGGTATCAGAGCTACGGTACCGATTCAATTGATCTAACAGTTGATTGAATCACCTACGCTTGTGAATTGTGGACGTTTGGTGGTTTTAGACGTAAATCATCATATAAAGGGACAATCCACGAACAAAAAAAGTAAAATTGAAACCATAGGATTGTTAGAAAATGATTTTCGACTAGATCTGTACCAGAATCATCTTAAAATTCGAAGAAATAAAGATTTTGGATCGAAAAATGTAATCAGGCTCGTTTATACGAAGTGCGTCACCTAGTACGACTCACCTCGTACGACGTGGAGAACCACCTCATACGAAGTGAGAGGTGCCTTAAAAAAATTGGTGATAAATATTTGATCGTGTTGACGTGAAGAGTGTCCAGTATCGAAATTTTAGTGACCGATACGGGATGTTCGGGGACACCGTTTGGAGCTTCAGAGTATAGATTTGATGATACAGTCACAAAATGTTAAAGATGTTGGGGTAGTCATTGATACATGTGCAAAATGGTTATCATTTGGTATAGTGACTATTAATGGGCCATAACGTCAAATCTGCATTTGTTGAAAACTGAATTTCCAGATTTGAGGGGAATTTCAGTGAAAATTTTGGAACGGTCAGAATATACAAAAATGAGGGGGAATAAAATTTTTCACGTATATATTCAGATTTCGACATTTTTTGAAATGCGAACGGTGCAGCTAGCATTCGTGTGTTTCTTATGCAAATTATTTGAAGATTTAAAGTGTCTTGGACTTTTCTGTACAAGAATAAAGTGTAGTCAGAATTCATTAGTGATGAGATCAAGTTGATGTCTACTTTTCCTAAAAGTAGGGTTGCATAACTGAGTCTTGGAGGAGTTGTTTATCGGATTATGTAGTCGTGGTCACGTTGATACCTGAGTCCTTGTACAAGCCGGTTAGCACACACGACTGCTAGTGGTACGAGTAGTTATCAGAGAATGTTCATAGAATAGCTCTATGATAGACGAAAGTATCCAAAATAAATCTGCAAGGCAAATGAATTGTTTTCCGGACTAACCGCCAGGAAATAACGATGTTGTGTTGATTTAGTTGCGCTGGGACTAACGAGGAAGGCTATATACTTGCAATTCATGAGTAAAGAAGTTGATATAATGGATCTTTCAGACAAAGCAGTGTGCCAGTTGCTCACGAAATAGACTATACATTTGGGACTGTTGTGAAAAACGAAGATTACATTATTCATTTTGAGCGAAGAAGAGAAGGTTACTGCGTATTGACAAATAGTTTTTCTGATGAAGATTTGCTGATTGTGGAAATTACCGTTTATATTGATCAATTATTCAGGAGTGTACATCAATGTGATTACGGAAAACAAGATTTCATATTTTCATGGGTATTCACGACTGGAAGTTTACTGGTGTGGTATTTCCAAGTTTCTATCAATTGTCAGTTGGGTTTTTGAAGATCATAGGATCGAGCATAGGAGGGGTGCGCTAAAACCGAACTTAGATGTGGTTAAAAGTTGAAATGGAGAAGCTGCATTGATTAGTTTCAAGTTGGTGGTTATTCAAGAAAATTTGTCGATTAAGCAAATCAGAGGAGGTCGGAAACCATGCAAACAAAGACCTAAAGATTAATTACTGGAGAAATTAGTTTCAGGGATAATTTTCAATTTATAAACCCGAATCATCAATCAAGGGGAATTTGTTGATGCGTTCGACAAGATACCTGATTAAAGTTGCAGAATATTAAAACACGGCTATCATATTTCAAGATCAAGCGTCAATAGTGACGTCCAATGGGGAAATTGTTGATGTACTTTGTGTCTGTCACCATGTGAATAGGCTATATAGAGCTTGTGTTGAATATTGTATAGACTAGATACGAACACACGAATCAAGTGTGAACGTGAGAGGAGCAAAAGTGTTACTTCGTACGAAGCTTACTCACTTCGTACGAGGTGGTCACCACTTAGTATGAAGCAGTATGCTCACTTCGTACGAGGTGTCAATGTCTATGTATAGGTGTTGTGTGTTCAGAATGGTGTAAGTTTTGGAAGTTCACAGAGGGGAAACGCTGGCGGAATTTCTCCAGAATTTTGCCACCCTGACAAGATGTATGCTCTTTCGATATGAATGAATGAATGCTTCCGCTTATTCTGCTTTATATTATACCGAATCAGTGATTTTATACCCAAATTTCTATCTAGAACCGAAGGATCACGAACCTACAAGATTTAGGTGTAGATTTTGATGGAATAGGAGGTATTGGAAGTGGTGGTGTGACATGTTGTGGTGATTGAGGATGTGGTGGTGATTGGTGATGTGGTGGTGATTGAGGAGTATGTGGCGATAGGGGTCTGATGTGTACAAAATGCAACATATAAATTACATCAAGTGAGGCGTAAAACCAACCCATTTCAGTACTAATGTTGGAAAAAGCACGTTTCTTTGTTCCTTTTGAACTTACAGGACCAAATGAGCTTAAAAGAACAAAAAAAGCAAATAAGCAGCCAAAACCAACATAAATACAAGAGGAAGGAATAACGTGACACACCCGACCCCTCAGCAGCACCCCAAAATGCAAAAACAAGAAGACAGAAGCTGACCATGGGGCCGTGCCCAGCCAGGCATGGGTCATGGTTAGACCTGACTCCTGCAGATAAGATAAAAGGAAGTTTCACGCCCCCCATGGGGCCATGCTCACCAAACCAGGGCCGTGGTCAACTTTTAGATTTGCAGAATCTTAATAATACAGCGAAGAGTGACCACGGGGGTATGTGGGGCCCCCTGCTGACAGCTGCATTAAATGAAGGAAGAAAGGAGATGGCCATGGGTCATGCCTAGTGGACAAGGGGTCGTAGCTGGGGCATTGTTTTGACTATAAATAGGGGTGCTTGGTTCACTTCAAAGGCATCCCTTGGCAAACAACTTCTCTCTCACTTTGACACCATTCCACCACCACAACAACACCAACACCCACCACCATCATCCATCTATCATTTTTAGAGTGTGTAGTAGTCTGGGGATCCAAGATTGATTGTAAGAGTTCTTGTCAAACAAAGGCCATGCTTGGCTAATCTCTTACATCACTTGGTGAAGACAAGTCTTTAATATTACTTATGATTTTTAATCTTTTTGGTACTTTTTAATTTATATGTATTAATGACTTTAATATATAGTTTCTTATGTTGAAAGTGAATTTTCCTAACCATTTCTTTATGATTTCATTCATTTGCTCATTCGTGTCTTTACGGTCTATATAAATCACTTTAACTACTTGGAAAGGGGTTAGAAGGGTGGTTTGGTAAAGTTTTTGTCTCTTTCAATGTATAGATCCTACGAGGACTTGGTTCAAGCTTACTAGGACCTCCTTTAATGCCTTATGGTATTGGATGGCGGGTGTGAGAATAGCTTGAACCCTTCATATGTAAACTACTATTAAAACATTAAACCGGCCTCTTGGGATTGTATCCTTGCTGACTTAAACCACTTGGCCAAGGGTAATGTCACCTTCAAAAAAGGGACCTACCACTTTTCGCATTAATAACTTACTTAATTATCTTCCAATATTCCGATCTTTTGGGATTGTATCCCTGCTGACTTAAACCACTAGGTCTAGCGTAACAGCACCTTCAAAAGAGGGGCCTACTACTATAACTAGGATAATCTCTCAAAAAGTCTAAAAGTGTGAAAATCATTATAGGGTACATTAAAGAGGAGTCGGATCCAAGTGATTATATCCTGTCCATTTGTATTTCATTTTTATTTATCTTTTCATGTTTATATTTACTTTTATGTTTCAAAAGTTTTATCAAAAATTCGGATCGATTAGATGTTGACGCTAAACCGGTATTAAAAGCCCTTGTGTCCTTGGACGACCTTGGTATCTTACCAACACTTTACTACGCTCGTGATGGGTGCACTTGCCCTAGTGTGTGTTTAGTATTGGTACAATATCGTGTTTTATAAATTTAAAACTTGACTAATGCGTAAAACGGACTTAAAATATTAATAAAATCATATCACGCTCGACACGCACCAAGTTTTTGGCGCCATTGCCGGGACCCAAGGATTTTAAGAAATCTTAAAATCAACGGCCTAATCATTTTTCAAAACTGCGCGCTCGTTCTTAAATTTTTAGGAGGTTTTAGCAAACCAGTAAACTTAACACGGGTTCGTGCCCGCTGGACACGCCCCCCGTGCTGCAAGTGACCAGTAACAACTTTCAAACGCATTGATACAGTATCTGACCATGGGGCCGTGCTCGCTCAGCATGGGGCCATGGTGAGCCTCTATTTCAGCCTTTAAATTTTGTTTTCTGATCCGGAGACTCTGTAATCTGCTGAGTATTTTCCTATGTATTATTACTCGGGAGATTACACTCGCTACTTCATAGATGATGATTACGAGGAGGAATATTGTACCATTTGCGGTGAATCCCACTCGGTACAAAATTGCGATCTTTTCCAACCATCCACCATATACACTTGTTATGAGGAACCAAGGTTTGAACTTCCGAAGTCAAGTTTTGATTGGGACACTTATCCCTCAAAACTTCACAAAACACCACCAACTATCATCCCCGAAGCCGAAGGCCTTATACAAAGTCTCTAAAATCTTGAACGCTTAATAAGAATTTCCCGTGAGAGGTAAGAGACTGTTTGCACTAAGGAAGTAATAATTAAAGAAGTAAAAATGGAAGAACAACTAAGTGAAAAACCAATGCATGAACCAAACGACGAAAAAGGTAAGTCTGAAAACGATATTTTCAACCAATAGTCAAATTTTCAAGAAATTAACATTTTGTCACCTTCTTTCGAAAATCATTGTTTGGTACCTACACATGCTAAGTTTTTAAAAGAGTTAAACACTAACACTAAAATTGATGAAATAGTTTGCGTTAAATTAACAAACGATCAAACTATGCTAATAATAGATGAGCAATTTGAAATTAACATAACACCGGTTCCACATTTTTTTTCAAAACACCTTTATTAGTAATATTACAATTGACAAAGATCTTTGTGTTCATATAATGCCTAACTACATTTTCGAAAAATTAAATACTGGTGATTTTTCTCCACTTCAAATCCCCATTTTTCTCTCTAATCGGAAAATAATAAAATCAATGGGAGTAGTTGAAGATGTGTTAGTACAAACAAACCAAACGGTAGTCCCAACTGACTTCATCGTTCTCGATGATGCTCCTCTTATTTTGAGACAACCTTTTGTGAAAACCCATCAAGCATTAATCAATAAGAAGCAAAACAACCTACCAATTCAATTGGGGCCGACAAAAGGTATGTCAATCTTGACCAATCCATGACGACCCCTTAATTGAAGATGAAGATGAACCACCCGATACGGAGGAAGAAATCGACCAACTTGTCGAGGAAGAGAACGCCATTGAACAAGCCTTTTTGGTTCTCGACCAAAATAAAGAGCAAACGAATAAGGAGTCTCTTAAAGACCCACCTCTTGAGCTCAAAGAACTCCCAAAAGGTTTGGAATATACTTTTCTAGATAAGCATGGTAAATTACCGGTAATTATTTCTTCATCATTAACTCGTATAGAAAAATAAAAATTAATTAAACTTTTGAAAAAACATAAAAACGCGATTGCATGGAAATTGTGGATATAAAAGGCATAAGCCTGTCCATGTGTACGCACAAAATTTTAATGGAAGATGACTATAGATCGGTAATACAACCACAACGTAGAGTAAATCCAAATGTTCAAGAAGTGGTTAAAAATGAAGTCATAAAACTACTTGATGCCGGACTCATCTACCCAATTTCCGATAGCCCTTGGGTGAGTCCCGTTCAAGTAGTCCCCAAAAAAGAAGGTATGACGGTGGTCACTAATGAAAAAAATGAACTAATACCAACAAGGACCGTCACCGGATGGAGAGTTTGTATAGACTATCGTAGATTAAATGAAGCAACAAGGAAAGACCACTTCCCTTTGCTTTTTTATTGATCAAATGTTAGAAAGATTATCCGGTCACAAATTTTATTGTTTTTTAGATGGTTTTTCAGGTTACCGATAGCTCCAGAAGACCAAGAAAAAACAACTTTTACATGTCCCAATGGTACTTTTGCTTATCAACGCATGCCTTTTGGTCTATGTAACGCCCTCGCAACTTTCCAGCGTTGCATGGTGGCCATCTTCCATGGTATGATAGAAAAAACAATGGAAGTTTTCATGGATGATTTTTCTATATTTGGTGACTCATATGACCAATGCCTTGATAATCTTGAACGAATGTTATGAATGTTATCCCTATGTGTGGAACTAACCTCGCCCTTAATTGGGAAAAATGCCATTTCATGGTAATGGAGGGAATAGTACTCGGTCACAAAATATCAAACAAAGGAATGGAGGTTGATCGAGCCAAAATAGACACCATTTCTCGATTACACCTCCATCCTCCGTTATAGCCATCAGAAGTTTCCTAGGGCATGCCAGATTTCATAGACGATTTATCAAAGACTTTTTGAAATTTCAAGACCTTTAACAAAATTACTTGAAAAAGTGCACCATTTATCTTTGACAAGGATTGCGACCAAGAATTTTTAGCACTAAAAGAAATGCTAGTCAATGCACCAATCATGCTACCACCTGATTGGAACTTACCTTTCGAAATCATGTGCGATGCAAGTGACTTTGAAGTTGGAGCTGTCTTGGGACAACGAAAAGATAAGCATTTTCACCCAATATACTATGCAAGTAAAACTCTTAATGATGCACAACAAAATTATACCACAACTGAAAAAGAGTTACTAGCCGTAGTATTTGCTTTTGATAAATTTCGTTCTAATCTTGTTATTTCTAAAACGATAGTTTATAGAGACCATGCAGCCATTCATTATCTCTTTAAAAAATAGAATTCCAAGCCACGTTGATCCGGTGGATTCTACTCCTCCAAGAATTTGACATAGAGATTAAAAAGAAAAGAGGAGCTGAAAACATCGCTACCGATCATTTCTCACTTGGAAGATCCAACTTTGGAGTCAACTAGGGATGAGCTCATCAGCGAAAAATTCCCAACGGGATCCTTAGAAATGGGGGAATATCGAGAAGAACCATGGTATGCCGACTACGACACTACTTGGCTAGTGGGATAGTAGTGAAAAGATGGTTGCATCATCAGATAAAAAAAATTCTTTGCTGATGTAAAGCATTATTTTTGGGAAGATCCATATCTTTTTAAAATGTGTGCTAACCAACATATTAAGCGATGCGTACATGGTAATGAAGCAAGAAAGATTCTTCGCCATTGTCATGAAGGTCCGCACAGAGGCATCCCGGAGCATCTAGCACCGCTTGAAAGGTATTCGATTCAGAATTCTATTGGCCAATCATCTATAAAGACTCACAAAGTCTTGTCAAGACATGTGATGTGTGCCAACGATCAGGTAATATTTCTTCCAAAAATGAAATGCCACAAAATGGTATTCTTGTTTGTGAAATTTTTGATGTGTGGGAATTAGACTTTATGGGACCTTTCCCACCATCAAAAGGAAACAAATATATACTTGTGGTCGTGGATTACTTATCAAAATGGATCGAAGCCGAAGCTCTTCCAACGAATGATGGAAGAGTTGTGGTAAGATTCTTGAAACGTCTATTCTCTCGTTTTAGTACTCCAAAAGCATTGATAAGTGATAGAGGTACCCATTTTTGTAACCATCAACTTGAAATTTTTTAGCAAGATATGTGGTCTATCACCGAATCTCAATTGCTTATCACCCCAAACCAATGGACAAGCAGAAGTGACCAATCGAGGTTTAAAACGAATACTTGAGAAAACCGTATGATTAAATAAAAAGAATGGGCCGATAAATTAGACGACGCTTTATGGGCTTTTCGAAGCACTTATAAAATGACAATAGGTACCACCCCGTATAAGCTCGTCTATGGAAAAAGTTGTCACTTTCCATTAAAAATAGCACATAGGGCCTACTGGCATTAAAAAAACTAAACCTAAACCATGAAACCGCCGGTAAAAGTGGATTTTATCAATTAAACGAACTTGACGAATAAAGAAATCCAGCATACTCTAACTCGAAATTTATAAGGAACGTATAAAAACTTACACGACAGACATATTAAGCCTAATGAGTTTCAAGAGGGAGACCAAGTGCTATTGTTAAATTCACGAATTTGATTATTTCCCGGGAAATTAAAGTCTAGGTGGTCAGGACCTTTTTCCATCACCCATATCTTCCCACACGGTGCTATCGAGATTAAATCTCAAAATGGCATCCCATTCAAGGTCAACGGAAAATGGCTTAAGCTCTACCAAGGATTTATTGAGGATGATGAGGATGAGATTTCATTACAAGCGGGAGAGGTATGATTAAACGAGAAAAACTTTTGTATATATGTAAATTATCATTCTATTTTGTAGGTATTAACGGAACAACAAACATCGGAAAAGCTTCGGAACAGGTAAGGTAACCAAATGAACTTTTTTCAGGAAAACGGTCACTCACACGTGCACTAAAAAGAAACTTTAGCCACCCACGGGGTCGTGGTCAGTGTGCAGACGGGTATAAACCCCTTTCTTCAAAGTTTCTTCATTTCACAACAACCCGTTTCCCCAAAAAAGTTGTGGTTCCTTTGCAATTTTCTGTCGTTTTCATGTTTTTTTATTCCGTTCAACATCCGTAAGGTATGATTCTAACATCTTCTCTAGTAGTAGTAGTTTACAGACATGTTTTAGGGATTAAATCAACCATTATAGTTCAAAGAATCACCCGATTTCAAGTATAAACCATGAACCCTTGTTTTCAAACCAAAAAAGTTAAAATTGAAGGGTAAACGGTTTGCTTTCTGGAAAACAGCACTTGGGGTTTCATTTTCGGGGATCCGCCCCTACTCAACCAAAAAATTTCAATTTTTCAAAACCGGGTCGAAATTTGAAAATTTGCAGTAACGGTAGCCTGACCACGGGGTGTGGTCAGAGAAGGAAACTGAACATAATGCATGGTCAGTGACCACGGGGCCGTGTCCAACTTCGTGTTTTCAGTTTTTCCCGAAACTTCATTATAAAGCGCTAATTGTTTATGTGGTTCTCTTGTGCAAAATGACCAGCAAGTTTCTGAGGCTCAAGTCATCAGAATTGGAATACCAAACCCGTTACGAGATCCTCCAAACAAGGCACGAAGAAGAACCGATGCAAACATGTTATGGAACCCATGAAGTTGTGGGACAACGAGGATGTTATGAGATGCTAGTTACGGGGCCACTCTGAACCGCTCTTGATTCTAAACTCCATTTCGTCTACGAGTAAAACATGGAGTTCTATAGCACCTTTAAGTTCAAGAGCAAAGCGGACCCGGATGACTCAAATGGAGTGGAGTTCAGATGTGGCGGGGCATTATTCTCTATCTTCAAGGCCCAATTCAGTGTAAACGTGGGATTATACACTGAAGATGAATCGGTTGAAGAGGAATTCACGGGTGGTCTCAGTGAAATTCCAATCAACATGCGCCAAACAGCATGGGCTCAACTCGAAGACAGAGCATACGATCCAAACATAACTAAGAGCTCACAGTTGCGAGACCCCCTTTACTGCTATATCCATAGGGTCCTAAGCAACTCCCTCTGTCAACGGCGTGATAGTTCGAGTGTGGTTAACCTCCGTGAGTTAACTTGCCTCTATTGCATCCATAACCGCCTACCACTTCATGTCACCTACCTACTCCTCAAGAACATGCACCTAAACCAGATGGCCTCACACCCCACACCAATCTTCTTTGGTGGGTGGATATACCGCCTATTCAAGAACTACGTCAACCGCATCCAAAAGGCGTTCCATCGAGGTGCAAAATCAGGAAAGGTAGACCTCGCACAATGCTGTGCTATGGGTTTCATCCAAGATATGGATGATGGAACCGTCCGCTTCCGCAACGCCCAAGGAAACACATGGGATCCGGAGAAATCCTTGCCCTCCAAGACCACCCAAATCGCCCTCCTCCACAACACCAAAGCCACCAACCAGACTCCTCCTCTCAAGGTGGCGGTTTTCCTAACTTTCAAATTTTAACTGATCTTTTGCAGAAAAAACCTTCTTTGTACCCGGAACACGTACAATGTGGCTAACAACACCAACACCTGGATTGGAGCGGTGGAGCGATCCATCGCCACTATGCAAGAGGATATCACATATATCCGGGGACACATGGCGTAACGTGGTGATGACGAGGAGGTGGAGGATGAGGATGAGGACATGGATTGAGAAGAGGAACTGGCGATGGTGTGGTAGGTGATGGATGCAACTACCAGGTTAACCCCTCTTACCCTTTTGAACAATTTTCCTGGCTGCGTGGCGTGGTTAAACAATTTACTTTCTAGACGATTTTTATTTTCTGCATTTTCTTTAATTTTTATGTTTGTGATGAAGATGGATTGGAAATGTTCGTAACTTAGGACTTGGGTATTATATTATGTTTTGTGTGGTGTGAATAATAACAAACAGGTACACAGGAGGCTTGAATACACTAAGCATTAGTGCCATCTAAGCCCGGAAACAAGAAGCCAAAGCCAAAAACCTGAAATTCAACAATTGCAGACTGCCACCACGGGGCCGTGGTCATTGACCACGCCCCCGTGGCCAACCCCAAGACCTACTGTTTTGTCTGCAACACCCTGACCACGGGTCGTGGCCACCAGGCATGCCCTGTGGCCAACCTTCTGTGAGTTCTGTTACAGGCAGTCTGACCACAGGGCCGTGGTCAGGCAACACGTGCCCGTGGCCAGATGGCCAGTAACATAAAATCTAGTTTTAACCCGCTTTTACACATTCGAATCAAGTGAAAAACCTATTTTTGGACACATTGAAGACAATGTGTAATTTATGTGTGGGGGGAAGCTAAAACCTTAAATCTTGCAAGTCCTAATAACAAGCCTTACATAAAACTCGCATTGGAACCGCTAATCACCCCAAATGTTTTTCAATTTTTTTCATTTTTTTACATGTCTTGGTTTAATTTGGGAATAACAAGTTCTAAAAAGTTATATTTATACAAATTTACAACTGATAGCATCGTGATAAAAAGAACCGACTAAGAAAATAATAAACAGGGCATGACAAATCCTTTTAAAATTTGGTTATATATACTTGTTCACACTATAAACCCATTCCCACAATATGTAAGTTTTGAGCCTTTACCGAGCATACATGCATACATCTTTAAACTAAATGCTCAATTTCGTTTCTTGTGTGAATAGCTGCTTGGTTCTTACGACTCTAGAGCTTGCCAAGACGATACATTCCCGGTCCTTCCCAACTTAAACCCAAGTAAGTAAATGATGGAGGCATTAGGACTAACCCATTTTCATTCAAAACCATTAGTTTTCCTCTTTTTACTCCACTACCAAAAAATCTCCTAGTTAACCCCTTTGAGCTAAACCTTTTCATTTCATAAACCCGCAAAACAAACCCCCATTACCCACCAAAACCTTTTTCGTTCTAACCCATTTGTTTTAGTAAAAAGCTCGGTTATCTTGTGATAAAAAAACATAGTCCTTGCAACAACCAAACAAGTTCTTCAAAAATCTTGTTTGAATACGCTTAGTTCAAATAAATGTCACAAAACAGATAGTTTTTACGACAACCGATGCTTTTTACTCTTTTCGCCATTTTACTAACTATTAACCCAAAAACCACCTACCCTTAGCCCAAGCCTAACCCTTCCCAAAGTCCTCTTGATATTCACAAAGGTTTATAGTTAAAAAGGAGGAGGTTTGATCGCTTGGCAAGCATATGGTAGAAGTAAGTTCCATGCCGAGATCGAGTGATATCACAAAAATACATCTTCGGGCGAGTGTTGAGTGATCTCTTGTAAGGTATGTGAACTTATATATAACTAGATAGAATTTTAAAAGGGCATGTTATGCCTAAAATAAATAATATTTCTTAAAAATTGTTCTAAATAAATCATGACGAATAAGATTGTAAATAAAATAAAAAAAATTAAATAAAGATCTTGGATTCCCGCCACTCAAGACAAGCCACAAAATTCTAATCTACCTATTCCATTTGTGTGTGTAAGCCACATTTAAAGAGTTTTGCTTGAGGACAAGCAAAGATTCAAGTGTGGGGGTATTTGATATGTACAAAATGCAACAAATAAATTACATCAAATGAGGCATAACACCAACCCTTTTTCAGTACTAATGTTGGAAAAAAGCACATTTCTTTGTTCCTTTTGAATTTACATAACCAAATTAGCTTAAAAGAACGAAAGAAGCAAATAAGCAGCCGAAACCAACACAAATACAAGAGGAAGGAATAACGTGACACGCCCGAACCCTTAGCAGCACCCAAAAATGCAAAAATAAGACGACAGAAGCTGACTATGGGGTTGTGCCCAGCCAGGCAAGGGCTTGGTCAGACCTGGCTCCTAGAGACAAGACAAAAAGAAGGTTCCACACCCACCATGGGGTCGTGCTCACCAAACCAGGGTCGTGGTTAACTTTTAGAATTGAAGAATCTTGATAGTATAGCGAAGAGTTGACCACGGGGCCGTGTCCAGAGGCCACGGGAGCATGTGGGGCCCTCTGATGACAGTTGCAATTAATGAAGGAAGAGAAGGAAATGGCCACAGGCCGTGCCTAGTGGACACAGGGCTGTGGCCGAGGCACTGTTCTAACTATAAATAGGGGTGTTTGGTTCACTTCAAAGGCATCCCTTGGCAAACCACTTCTTAGTCACTTTGCCACCATTCCACCACCACTACGACACCAACACCCACCACCATCATTCATTTATCATCTTCAGAGTGTGTAGTAGTCTCGGGATCCAAGATTGATTGTAAGAGTTCTTGTCAAACAAAGGTCATACTAGGCTAATCTCTTACATCACTTGGTGAAGACAAGTCTTTAATGTATTACTTATGATTTTTAATCTTTCGGCACTTTTTAATTGGGTATGTAATAATGACTTTAATTGGTAGTTTCTTATGTTGAAAGTGAATTTTCCTAACCATTTCTTCATGATGTCATTGATTTGCTCATTCGTGTCTTTACGGTCTATATAAAGCAAGTTAACTACTTGGAAGGGGGTTAGAAGGGTGGTTTGGTAAAGTTCTTGTCTCGTTCAATGTATAGATCCTGTGAGGACTTGGTTCAAGCTTACTAGGACCTCCTTTATTGCCTTATGGTATTGGATGGCGGAGGTGCGAATAACTTGAACCCTTCATATGTAAACTACTATTAAAACATTAAACCGACCTCTTGGGATTGTATCCTTGCTGACTCAAACCACTTAGCCGAGGGTAACGTCACCTTCAAAAGAGGGTCCTACCACTTTTCGCATTAATAACTTACTTAATTATCTTCCAATATTCTGATCTTTTGGTATTGTATCCATGCTGACTCAAAACACTAGGTCGAGGGTAACGTCACCTTCAAAAGAGGGGACTACTACTATAACTATGATAATCTATCAAAAAGTCCGAAAGTGCGAAAATCATCCAAGGGTACATTAAAGAGGAGTCGGATCCAAGTGATTCTATCTTGTCTATTTGTATTTCATTTTTATTTATCTTTTCATTTTTATATTTACTTTTATATTTCAAAACTTTAATAAAAAATTTGGATCGATTAGACGTTGACGCTAAACCAGTATTAAAAGCCCTTGTGTCGTTGGACGACCTCGGTATCTTACCAACACTGTACTACGCTCGCGATGGGTGCACTTTCCCTGGTGTGTGTTTAGTGTTAGTACAATATCTCGTTTACTAATACGTAAAACGGACTTAAAATATTAATAAAATCATATCACGCTCGACACGCACCAAGGTCGTTGAGGTGATGGTTGTGAGGATGGTATGATTGGTAGTTGTGATGGTGGTTATGTTTGTTTTTCAACCGTAGGAATAACCACTTCCACTTCCGGTGTTTCTTTCTCATGAACTTCTTCCTAGCTTTATTTGCACCCGGAGAACCAGTAGTCTTTATAGCATCAGAAGCTTTACTTTTCGCACGTTTTGCGGGTTTCCTCGCAAGCTTTATAACTACAAATACATCATCAGAATTGGAAGGAATATAAGACATATCATCATCCCCCGGAGCCCTTTTCTTTTCCAATTCTGCCCTTTGAACTACGTCTTCAGCTTCTAGATCAGGTCTATCATCAGACGATCCTTCATCATCACCATCATCTCCCTCAGCACCTGCAAACGCTTGTTTCTCAATATCAGTTGTCATGCTTGCAACATTCTCACCATGTTTTTTATCATGTTCAGATGTCACAGAATAAACATCTTCATGAACTGTTTCAGCAACCGGCTCATTAACAGGCTCATTAACTGGTGTCTCTTTAACCTCAGGCTCATCAACAAGTATAGTTCGAACTGTAGCATGCCTTCTTTGTTGTGTTTATAAAGAGGTGCCAGTAGTTTGCTTTTTTGGAGTAGCACATTTCCTTTTCTTTTTCACTTCTTCCTTCTCAAACCAGGCACTTCTCCTAGGAACAAGGCCTTCCAGACAAGCAACTTCATCCTTTTCTTCTCCGCTAGTATCTTTTCTCCATTTCCCCTTTGGAGGTGCACCATAATCTTTATTTTCAATAGCTCCAAAGAAAGGTTTGGCAACAGGTTCTGATTCTTGTTACATATATAAATTCAACCTCACCAACGTCTCTTTATCCATGTGACAAAATTTCAGCTCATCATCATCTTTCTCTAGGTTGGGAAACAGATCATCCAGCATCATTTGCAAAAATCTCGGATATTGCAGAAATTTCCCTTCGTAATGTTCGACGCCATTTGATCAAAAATTAGCTTGGTGAAGTTGTATGGCAAGTTCAATACAAGATCTGTGATCATACACATCTGATAATCTACAATATCGCCAAAGCCTCCTTTTCTATAACTGAATGTGTGTATGACTGAGTGCACAAAGAATTTGTAGTGCCTGCCGAGATTTGCTTTCTTAAAATTTGTGGCATTCACATGACCTTTGAAATCCAACAATCTCCATATTAGCTCCTCTGTGATTTTTACTTCAAACTCTTCATCGCCTATCTGTACTGCATACACGATTGCTTTTGGATTCTCTTCATATCTTGCAGTATTCTAGAAGTGTTCAATATGCGATCGGTAGACTTCGTGTTGATGAGTCATAGGTTTCGTCGCCGATAATCGTCCCATAAACTCTAATATTTCTTTAGAATAAGTGATTCTAGGATCTTATCGTCAAGTACACAACAGATATTATGAGTAGGCTCGAACGATGATTTCTTTTCCTATAAACACATAACAGTTACTTAGAAAAAATTTGGCGAAAAATAACAAACATTTGGTGCGAAGTGAACATTCACACTTCGTACGAAGTGTGCATCAAATAATAACATGTTGACCTTGAACACTTCGTGCGGAGTGGGTAAACAAATTTTAACACCTTTCATTCATGCGAAGTGACAAGGTCACTTCGTACGAAGTGCCTCTCCGTTCCAAACAGGCTGTTAAGAACACCCTCTTTCAAACTTGTGATTTTTATGAAATTGAAGGTTCAATATGATACTAGGTGTGCTGATTAACCTATATCTACGTTCAATTTTAATTTTGGATGGCTAAAACATCCTAGATCTAAGTTCAAATGTCTGAAATACCGAATTCGTCAATTTAATGGTGAAATCACAGTCAAATACCTTCACCATTGTAAGATGTGTCCGAAATACCGAATTCATCCATCTCGAACTCAACCTCATTTTCATCCCATGATGTTAGATTTCTTAAGCCATTGAATTTCAAAAGCCTTTTGAATTTTTCTCTATCAAAAGCTTTAGTGTAAAATTCTGCCTTTTGGTCATCAGTGTAGATCTTTTCAATTCGAACCAACTTTTTCTCGTAGCACTCACGGATAAAGTGGTGTCGAATTTCTATATGTTTAGTTTTCAGTATTGAACTAGATTTTTTATTATGTCAATGGCTGCCTTGTTATCTACGTATATAGGGGTATCAAGAAATTGTACCATATAGGGATGAAAAGAGAGCGTCTAAAGAGAGTCCTGTGAGGATAATGAAATATAAACCCTCTCTTCGGCTCTTCCATCCTTTGATTTCAAATCAACAGATTCATTGAGCAATTCTTGAGTAAACTAATAGAATTCAAAGAATTAGCGTAGTATCGGACTCAAACTCCCTCTACAGACCTTCTCTCTGCTCGTCTAGCTTGTGCTACTCCTTTATCTTTCTCGATATAGTCCCTTGGAAATAGAAATGAGGTAGAGCTCCTAGTCCTTTCTAAGGTACGAAGTGGCTTAGTTGAACATAGTGAGACTAAGGGGTGAAGCTGCTTACTTGATAGAGTGAGGAATTTATACCCTTTGGATCGAACTAGGAATCATACATTCGCTAGCTGGTAACACAACTTTTACCACCCCAAAAAGATCTCAAGTGATTAGGCGGGGACAAGATTCGAACATGTAGTCTTCAGATCATGAGCCTGATGAGTTGACCCTTCCTCCACCCCGCTTCATCCATTCCCATTCCAAAAAGTCCTTATTCGATCTGAAGGTGTGTTAAGCATATAGTCATTGTGGTTACAGACGGGCTCTTTCACTGGCTCGACTTTAATCTCCTGTACTTCCTCAAAAACTACCTCTTTCATATTAGCCATCATAGCTTTGTTGGCTATCTCGGTAAGATTCTTGACAGTCATCTCTTTGTAATCAATCAGCTCCACTACAACAGACTTTGGCTCTTCTTCATAATGTGCTTTGTAGCTCGAATCGAAGTAACCTACAAAGCTGGAAACATTTCAGGAGGAATTAAATGTCTAAGACCACTATGTAAAAGATCTTCTTCCTCAGTCAAAGTGTTATAATAGCATTCTTCTAGAGCTTCATCAAATTATGCTTCAGCATTCTCTTCCTCAACTTCTTCTGGCTTTTCGATTATCTCTGCCAACAATGCTACACTTCCTGACTTCGAGATGTATTTGTTCTAGTTGAATCCCTCATCTTCTTGGGCGACAACTAGAGCTTTATCCTTCAAACTCGATGAACCATCTTCAATCTGCACCATTCTTGAAGTTGTTTGAGGCTATAGTCGATGATATATAACCTTCTTATAATAATCATCTCCGAACAGATTCTGATTGCCATTCACTTCACGGTTTGAATATTCCCTTTTGAAATGCCCCTTCTCCCGGCATTTGAAGTACATAATCTTCTTTTTATCAAAACCAAGTTTACCATCAAGTCCCCTAAACTACTTCTACCTGTGATCTCCATAAAGCGTTGAGCCCTTCGAATGATTGACGCCATGCACCATTTTATATCTATCATCTTCAATTCTTCGGGATCGATCTGATCATAGTCTTCTTTCATCATATTGGGTTCCCGATCTTACCGGCCACCAGACTTTCACATGATTCTTGTCACACCCCATCCGATGGTGGAAACATCTGAGTGAGACGAAATAGATTGCTCATTACACATAATGCTAATGTGACAATAATTAATTTCCAAAACCGATTTCATATTATATCAAAATTGTCGATTACATCATGAAATACAAAGTACAACAAGAGACAAAATAATAAGTTCAACAACAAAGCAACAAATCTAGTAACTTCAAGTGTCTTTCTAGTGTAGTCCCTACTAGATTTCGTCATAATGAATCCTCATCAACCTGCAACACGTTAACAAAGTATAGTACAACACAAAAATGCATTGGCGAGCACACAAGTTTGAGTATAAGCATAAGTATAAGCATAAAAGTTTGAAAACGAATCCACATGGCAACTTAGGTTATACAAGATCGACATAACATGGCATGCAATATTTCTAGTCAACCCTCTGTTTACGCAATAAAGAATGATATTTAACATGACCTCTCGTTCACGGGTGGTGCGTTAATCCAGTAGCGCTATACATGTCAAATGGAGGCTCCTATAAAGCTAATGACTTTTGTATCACATAAGAATCACCCAAGTATATGCATCAAGTATGGTACACATAGTATTCGTGTATTTGGATTGTTTCGTGCATTTGAATAAAGTATAAAGTTTTGTGATTTTTGATAACGTTAACATATTGCACCCAAAAGTGACAAAATGAAAATGGGTCGAGTGTACTCACGGTTTGCAAGCTTCCACTTGGTAAATCCGTGAGAGTTGTTGGTTGTTTAGGATGGAGCACCTTGTCCTTCTACACGAGGAAACATAGGTGTGAGTATGGGATGATAACGGAGGATTAGGAATTTGGAATAAAAAGTACAAGAAAATAGCATATGAAAGTAATCATCTAGCACACATAAAACTTATTCTTGACACTATGAAACTCAAAAAGAGTTTGAATGTTTCATGGGTCACAATGCCCATTAGAATCGTAACAAGTATCATGGTCATAGATGATGTAACTTGACACTTGACAAATGACCACTAAGCTATCATCAAGGTTTAGTCACTTAGATATTATATAGATTATATAGTGTAGGTATTAATTACATAAGTCAAGCATGAGGTAGGAGGATAAACTATCCATTTATGACCTCTTTTGGATTCACATAAGTCAAGCATGAGGCAGGAGGATTAACCATCCTTTTAAGACCTCTTTTGGATTCACTACACATGTTGTGACAGACAACAAGGAGGGTCGTGAACATACAATAAGGAATGAAGTAAATACAACTAATATATAAAAACATCATGTGATGTGTGGATTTTCAAGTAGGATAGCTCAAGCTAAACATATAATCACACAATCTTCAAGTTCAAGACTTGTTCATCACTTGTGAGTTAAAACTCTATCAAAACATAAAGTTTATAAGGATTAAACCCCTAGATTTACATGTTACAACCTTGTTTTTAAGCACACATAATCATAGTCTTGATTAGTGGCATAAGAACATAGGAATGTCTGAAGAAAAACATGAGTTTTCTTCCAAAACATGAAGATAAAAATGAGCAGAATTTAGGTGCACTTTGGACCTCAAAAATGGTGAGGTTTCACCTTAGTTTTCCCAAGCATACTTTTGAGAACCTTCCTAGAGGTTATCAAAGTGTTGTATAAGAAGAAACAAAAAGAAAATTTAAGTGGAAGTGAGTTAAAACTCACTTTTTATGGCTGGAACTCTAAAAAGCGTGGCTGAAACTCAGCTGAGTTTGGGAGAGTTTTTGAAGTGTTTGGAGGCTTACAAAAGTGGAATAAGGAGTGGGAAGTGCTTATTATATAGGAAAGGGATTAGGATTTCAATGGGTTGGGCTTTGAAAGTGTTTAGAAGGGGTTAAACCTTGAAATAAGCCCACAAATTAGGGCTGATTTGTGCTAACAGGGGCTGCCATAAATATATATATATATATATATATATATATATATATATATATATATATATATTAAATATTATAGTGTGCCATCTTGTTGTTTAAGTTATGCAATAATTTGCAACAATGTTTTCTGTAACTCATAATAAGGTATAACATGGAATAAAACATGATTTAACTAGGTAAAAAGTGTGAGGTACAAGTATACAATATGTTTGTAAGTGACAAGTATATGTCACATTTTAGATGATTAATCATTGTGTAAATAAGCATTTTATTAGGGGTTTTTGAGTATCAACAATTTAATGACAAGCATGGATATGGATCGTAAATAAGTATCGTATGCGTATGAATTACGAATAAGGATTCGATGTACAATGAATTCGAACGTATGAGCATGTATGAATATGTAGAATGTGAAAAGAAATACGAATTTTATTTATGATTCAAGTCTCGGATTTTACAACGATTACAACAAAAAGACGATTACAAGAATACAAGATTTCCAAAAATAGCATTACAAGGCGAGCTTTCTAATTATGGAAGGTATGAAAAAGCAGGGAGTTACAATTCTAGCACGGATGCAAGCAATGCCATGTGCTGCTTAGCAGTGTGTTCGTTGAAATCTTGACCGTTCTCTAGATTCACAGCAATGTTGCATTGTAGTATTCTGTAGTTAGAGTTTGCTTGAGTGCTTTGGCCGCTCTGAAAACTGTTCGAGCTTTGTGAAGATTGGAAACATACCATACTGGCATCGTACTATATTGGTACCAATCGAACACCAGTGGTACGATTACCGGGAGTTTTTTATAGCGATTTTGGTTTTGGTAACCTTTAGGTTCATGTTTTCAATGATACCGATATTTGAACTTCAATGAAACGGCACCAGTAATTTCATTCCCTAATAATATTGCAATTCTATGGGTCGATGAACACTTTATACGCACTTTCACTTAGTTTTGATCATCACACAACCTAATTGTTGCCATGGGTAAAAGGGTTGACATCTTCAAAAGATTGTAACCTTCTAGCTTCATCACTCTCTTAGATTTGTTATAATTATTTAATCTAGTATTTTGTTTTTAGTTATTAATGTGTTTATCTTATTACTAATTCTTGGTTTATTACCTTTTATGACTGATCATTATGCTCATAACAAATTAACTTAACTTAACTTAACCAACTAGAGGTGCATACGACATCAAGTATCCCTATCCGTAATCACATCTAGTGGTAAGCTTCGTGTATTAAACTAGATCTTACAAGTAGGCTTCTAGTCTTGAACCAAATCTTACTTACCGGGGGGCATCTGATATTTAACCTTATTCGGGTGACCTTATTCGGGTGACAAGTTTCTGGTACAAGAACAAATCGGGTGGAAGGATTATGCTATTTCACTAGATACTTAGGGAGAATTCTGGTAAAGGACTAGATTCGCCTAGCGTAAAAGGAAGGTTAATAAACGTGGGGTGGGTAATCCGGAAAACGAGCGCAACCGATAATATTCTTACCAAATACTTATGTCTCTAATGGACCTCTAAAGGGATCACGACTAGAAAGGAGCATTAGGTAGCAATATAAAAAGAAGAACTACTTTATTTATTCGACATCATTATTAATTTGGAAGTAATTCGCCTTGGTAAGAAATTCGCCTTGGGAAGATACTAACTGGATTCTTGATTTAAACATGGAAAAACACAAACTAAAATGTTATAAAAAGAAAATAAATTCAAGATGGCTTTAAACTAGTTTTGTTGTAACATATTGTTTACTAGTCTCAAAACCAGGGATGCTCAAATGAATAACCTATAAACTGGCAACTTTAAACTAGTCTATTGGTATGTTATGACAGAGCTAAGAGAAACAAGGTACCCTTAACAAGAGCCTATTTTCATGTTCATAACTAAAAACATAAATAAGAAGAACTCGATTTGCAAAGAACTTGTAACAATTTTGATTTTCCTAGCCATGTACCCTATTTTTTTTTATTTCACCATAAGTTATTTTTAGACTAAATTGCACAAATCAACCTTTATGTTATACCTAAACTACACTTCATACTTTTTACTATGAAATCAGCAAAACGCAACCTTTATGTTCATGTTTTGCTACAGAGTATAACCTTAACACAAATGATGTTTTTTCATGGTTAAGTCACCTCACATACAAATACAAAGCATGTGAGAGTATTTTTCTATTTTTAAATCCTTATTTAAATATATATTTTTATTTTAAAGAAACCAAAAACACCCACCATCTTCATCTCCAGCTACCATCGATAACCACCTTCTCCATCAATCAAAGTCTTTGCATCGCCCTAACAGCAACAACCCTTTTTCTCATTTGTTTGCAGGTACAAGTCAGGCGACGTCACCACTCCGGTGAGTCAAATTACAGGTCCAAGTCAAAGTTTTCTCGGGCGAGTCCAAAGTTTTGCAGGTACAACTCTGGCGACGTCACCCATCGCCTTTGTAAGCACAAACTAAACCAGGTTCACGTCTCCGGTAAGTTAAAGTTTTCTCTAGCGAGTTCAAAGTTTCTGGTAGGCTGGGACTGAGTTTGTAGAGTTCAAACCTAGAGAGTTTTGGAGCGAATTTTGTCTAAAATGATGACAATGGTTAGGTGATTGTTCTAACGGTTTAGCGACGAAATAGGAAATAAAGCAGCTTTGCTTTGAAATTACACCAATCCTCTTAACCTTGACAAGGAAGGAGATTGTGGTGGTCAGAGATGACGAGAAGATGATCGGTGATGGTGCGGCGATGAGAGACGAAGGTTACTGAGATCATGGTGGTGGTATCATTGGTGACTAAAACGGGAACAAGAATGGTGACGGTGTTAGATGGTGATGGTGGTGAGTGGTTGTTGATGAAGAGTTGAAGACGGCGACGACAAAGGAGGGGATGGTTCTAGATGCATATTGTGCGGTCAGTCTTCTATATTTCTAATGCATACGCTTGTGTTTAGATCTAGTTCACATGGTAACGTATGGACAATATAATAATTAATAATTGAAATTTACCATTTATTGCTCCAATACAATAGAATTGTGGTTGTTGATGATTTTGATTTTGTAGTTTTTTTTAAATAAAAATATACATTTAAATAAGGATTTAAAAAGACAAAAATAACCTCACGTGTTTTGCATGTGAGTTGACTTAACCAAGAAAACAAAGGTCGTTTGTGTTAAAGGTTATACTCTGTAGCAAAACATGAACATAAAAGTTGCGTTTGGTCCATTTCTTGATGAAATATATGAAATGTAGTTTAAGTATAACATAAAGGCTGATTTGTGCAATTTTATCTTATTTTTATCATTATCCTTATCATTATATACACAGCTATTTACCTATGTACTCAAGAATATATTTTGCACACGCAACTACGCAGCCAGTTATAAATCTCCAATCCTCATACAAATGTACTATATTATAATTTATATTTAAAAATAGAATATTGTTAATGCAGTTTATATCCATAGACTAGAAATCTCAACCGCATATAACACGCAACATCTTGAATCTGTAATATGTTGTCCGGACAGAGGTTTCGCTAGAGTGGGATTCGTTAAGACGTTTCGGAGTGATTAGGAATATATTATATCGCCACGACATCACAAATGACACTATCATGACATCACATAAGACATGTGAGTAATATGTATAATTCAAGTCAGCTCCTACGCTTGGATTCGACAACGCATGAGTGGTGCGCTTCAACAAGAGTTATACGCATAACATGCATGTGCAGGAATTGACAGCTTGGGAAGTCGTGTGTTCCATAATCATCATCTATATATATCAACCCTCAAACACACAAGAAGAAGAACTCTCACAATTATAAGATCGATCTTCAGGATGAGCTATTAGAAAGATGTTTAGGAGAGTCGAAACACCGCCCGGTTTGCATTTGAATCGTAATAAGACTTCAACGGTTTATATTACATGAAGTGTCACGATTACGGTTCGGCTTAACAGATTTCGCACGTTAAACCGAATTAGTTGCAAATCTTGTGTTCGCTTAAAAACCGTTTACTTATTACTTTAACTTAAACTTACTTTTATATTCTTTTGAATAAATTTATTTAATTTTTATATTTATAAACAAAATACATATTTTATTATTGTTTTCAGTTATACAAAATTTAAAGATGTCGACATTTTAATTAATATCTTCTATTTTGTTTATTATTATTATTACAAAACTTTACCAGTGTTATAGTGTAGAAGAATAACGAATCACATTACATATAAAAATTTCAAATGAGACGACAAATGAATATCTTAAACCAACAATGGTAATAACATTCATGTTGGATTTTTTTTCCTCAAGTGTAGATGATTTGTATAATAACGTGCATGTGTCTGGTCTTGGAAAATATTATATATAAATACATAAATACAGTTAGAGTAAAATAAAAACTTATAGGAGTTGTATGAATTTAGAAAATTTGTCCTGATTTTTCCAAAAAAAAAATTATCAAAAATCTTAAAAATCAACTTTTCAAAAAAATATAATATAGTTTTTTTTTCATTTACAGTAGCCGTAAATACTGTAGAAAGTGATGTCATACTTATGTCATATGTTTTTTACAGTTATTGTAAGGGGCCGAAAAACATTACTTCAAATATATTTTTACTTTTTTTACGACAATCTTTCTAAACATTTTAATTAAGGGTGTGAAAAAATGAGGGCAAAACTCGCATGGGAAGACCGGGTTCTATAAGTTCCCACAACTCGGAGTGGTTTTCCCTTGATCTTGATTCTCTCTCTCTCTCACTCTCTCTCTCTCTCTCTCTCTATATATATATATATATATGTATATATATATATATACATATATATATATATACATATATATATGTATATATATAGGATGAGGATCATTACAGAACACTAACTATTGCGAGAACAAATAGAACAACTCTAATATACTAAATTCTGAGATTTAAGGTTCACATTTTTTAACTTTAATGTTTACATTCATATGTGAATTATATATGCATAAAAAAATCATATATTTTTACCTACATTCATGTTGGTAATTTAACTACACATTTGTTTGTTATACAAAAAGCGAAAATTTTCCATATTTTGTTTTGAATTCTAGTGTAAGAAACAATAAATCTTATATTTGTAACATTTTTATTTACTTTTTAGGTTTTTATAATCGAGTGTAAGAAAAAATGGATGATTCATTGTGTTCTCGCAATGTTTTTTTTCTGCATCGAATTTTCCCCTATATATATATAATAATTATTAAACATGGTGAATAGTGCTTTAAAGTTTTTTAGTTTTGGTCTTTTTATTTTTATTTTTATCTTTTTGTATTTTTTTTACTTTTACCCATAAAAAATATTGATAATTAAAATACCCTAACTTTTTATAAAATTTATAATCGAGTTTTATGTGTTTGTTTTTATGTACACATAGGTATATATAATGCAAATATCAAAGTGGGTTAATAGTGCTTTAAGGTTTTTTTTGTCCTTTTATACTTGTTTTTGTCTTTTTGTATTTTTTTTAGTTTTACCCATCAAATTTTTAACATCGATAACTAAAACTCCTTAACTTTCTAAAAACTTTGTAATCAAGTTTTAAGTGTTTGTTTTTATGTACACATGGGTATAAATTTAAGTTGATTTATATTCCGACGTAAATTTCCCTAGAAATGAGTCGTGTCAATTATAATATGTTCTTATGCTTATTATTGCGTACCTTTTCGGTTGGTCTACATTTTGACGTAAATTTTGTTTTATTTCATTTTTTCGAAAATGAGTCGGGTCAAATATAATACATACTCCTGCTTATTTTTATATACGTTTTCAGTTGATTATGCGTTTTGACGTAATTTTTTTTGAAACGCTGCGGCAACGCACATGGCAATTTACTAGCTATTAAAAAATATAACAAAATACATAAAGTATAGTTATAGCTATTTGAATAAATAAATTAGCGTTAGATACTTTAGTTGATGAGTTTGCTAGTTGATATGGTTCACAGTGTTGTTTAACTGGTATAATTAAGTGAGGTTCTTTTTAACTAGTTAGGATTCTAGTCCTTCGTAGTAAATTAAGGTTTAGCTTTAGAAGTTGAATTACTGGATGCAGTTAGTTTGTCATGTAAGAGTTATTATATTACGATTAAGAGTTAACTGCCATTTTCCTTGATTAAACACACATGTCTTGGTCGATTCTTGCTCATTCTTTATACTTTCTCGTTGTTCTTGCTTGTTTGCTCTTGCAGAAAACATATCTGCATGACTTGCTTTCTTGCTAACTTCCTCTTGAACAGAATTGAAAACTTTAACCCTACTTGCTTCTCTTGTTGCTGTTTCTTGCTTTGTTCTTTCTCTTGGTCCAGTTTCCTTGCTACCTTACTGAATTTGCTAAGTGTTATCCTTATCAACTTACTAATTAGTTTTTCATGCTCTTGACCAACTTGCTAATCTATTATGTTTGCGCCCCTACCAACTTACTAAAGTTTTCTCATGATCTTGACCAACTTGCTAATCTAATATTTTTATGCTCCTGACCAACTTACTAATCTATTATTTTTGCGCTCTTGACCAACTTACTAAATAGGTTCTTGAGGGACTTGCTTTTGACTAACTTGTTATTCACATTTATGCTAGCTTGCTGAACTTGCTGATTATATTCTTATTAGCTTGTTGGACTTGCTTTGAATCAATCATTTCAGACGCCCAATCCACATTTTTATCCCAACGCAATATTACAGACGGGCCTCTTATTCTTAGCGAGACAATCTCTTGGTTAAAACAATCAATATGGAAGGCCTTGGTTTTCAAAAATGATTTTGAAAAGGCACTTGACACTCTAAACTGGGAATTTATTGACTTGGTTCTAGAGTAAATGGATTTGCCTAGGACTTGGAGGATGTGGGTCTACAGTGTTCATTTCTCAGTTAAGGCTTTGGTGTTGGTTAGCGGCTCTCCAACTTCGGAGTTGGAAAAGAGGGTTGGAAAAGGCACTTGGTTTTCAAAATTTGTTGAACTTGCTTCGAATCAATCATTTTAGACGTCCAATCCACATTTTTATCCCAACGCAATATTATAGACGGGCCTCCAAAGGAGGATCCATTCTCACCTTTCATTTTCATTATTGCCGTGGAGGCGTTGAACGTCTTCACTAATCCTGAATATTGTTTGAGCATTTTCCAAGGTATACATTTGCCAAATAATGGCCCAACTCTTTACCGCTTTATATATGCAGAGGATTTGATCATGACTGGGGAATGGTAGGAGATAAATGTTCGTAATATTACAAGGATGATGAAATAGTTCTATCTTGTTTCATGGTTGAAGATCAATCTTAAAAAGTCCACTCTTTTTTTGTTTTGCTTAATAAGAAAATCACATTGACGAAATTGAAGAAAAGGAATTGATACAATATCTTAAGAATTGAGAAGTCAGTTATTAAAGTCGACATCAATTAAGCCATCTCATAATAGGTGCACCTCTCTACAACTTTCCACGCATTGTTCCGGCTTGAGGCATAGAAAAACTGGTTTGTCAAAGACAAGCGCAAGCAGGCGAATGATAGTTGGGTTTGGAAATGGAAGTGGAAATTGAGAAGAGTCCCTAGGGATGGTACTAAAGAAAAGGAATTGATACACTGCAATAGCATTCTGAATCATGGTAGCATCCCTGGGGATCAGATAAATTGCGATGGTTGGCTAATTTTGACGGCAAACTTATAGTCAAACAAATTCGATCGTTGTTCAATAACCATTAACGAGTGGTCGTCCCCTTTCATTTTGAATGGGGTTGAACAAATTACCAACAAGAATGGCATTACATAGGAGGTGTATCCTAATCAATTATGTGTTATGTTCGATATGTGGAAAACTAAAGGAGACGACTTATCATATGTTCCCATCGTGCTATATTGCATACATCATATGGCAACACATTTTACCATGGTGTAAAATCCCAATTGTTTCTCTTTTTCTAGCTAAGATCTGTTGGAGCAACACAAATATACAATGGGATAAGAAATCAATAGGAGACTCGTTCAATTGGTGATCTTACTATCATGTTGGTCGATTTGGCAATCTCGAAACAAACTAGTTTTCTCCGGTGCGCCGACTGCAGTTTCATGTATTATGGAGTCCATCAAAACAATGGTTTTTGGTTGGATAAAAAGCAGGTCAAGAAACTTGGATCTTAATTGTAGTAAATGGCGGCATTGTAATCTTTTCTTGTTTTGCTCATTGTCTTGGCTAGCTAAGCGCAAGATTGTATTGTTTTCTCTTACAACAAAACACTGCCTTTAAAAAAATACTAAATATATTAACTCTTTCGGATCACCCCTTTGACTTTCACTTTATTCCAAAACGACAACATTTGTCATTTTGTCCTCCACAAAAGTGATGTGAGTCTAAGGTGGTACTTGTTTTCCTAAAAAAGATCTGTGCATGCTCTTCTGTCTATGCCGCACAAACCAGCGCAGACATTGCCATCTGCAGACTGCTTGTTTTTCCGAAAACATTCCATTAAAAAACGTTTGTGCCAGCTCTTCTTGGTGCAGACTTAGCCCCAACCACTTTTAAGATCTTCTAAGGTCTACAACGGGTTAAACACCACCACTCACGACCATCGTCCACTACCACCACCTACCACCGTCTACCACCACCAACAACCATCGTCCACCACCACCACCGTCCGTACACCACTACCAATTTATTTTAGAAATCTATATACAATAAAAAACAAACAAACTTCTTCTTGCAAACCGCCGAGATTTGACCCACCTATTCTTCTACAGATTTTTGCAGACGTGATCTGTAGACCGCATATATTTTAACTCTTAAAAACAAGTCCTTAGTTCCCTACAAAAGAAATTCTAGATGATATTTAATGTAAAAATTTGTTCTTCCTAAAATAATTACATAATCAAGAAGAAAAATATGCATGTCAATAAAAGAAAATGTCATTACTCGATCCAGGGTTGTCTTCGAGAATCGTTGAAAATTTTTAGGCCCTGTGCGAGTAGAAGATGACGGACCCTATAATATAAAGTAAATAATTCAATAAGGAAAAGAAAAGATAAATATATTTGACTTAGTACATATTTATATACTAGAAACATAATAATAAATGAAAAAATAGGCCTCTAAAAATATTCAAAAAAATATATATATAAACTAATGGGATTAAACCCGCACATTCTGCAGAGCGACAACTTTGCCTGTTTATGCACTTGTTATACCAAACAAAAGATAAAGCCTAAAAAATATAGTCTAATATGCCTAAAATATGCTCGCATCATTAGTTTTTGTATAATAAAAGGTGAAAAATATTTCAAGAGTCAAAATTGCTTAGTTAAATTTAACATCAAGAATAAACAAATAAAAAAACGTAAATAACACAAGAAAGAAAAACATCGTAATACAACCTAAAATCGAGGGTTCATGTTCGGATTTTGTGATGTAGGTCACATGGGTTGAACATGTTGAAGTCGATGATAGAGCTGTTCATGACATCTATCGGTCACTAGTGAATTCTGGTTAAGCATTTGGGGCCAGACGATGGGTAGCAACGCTTGACAAAAAATGTGAACGCCTGCAAGTGCGATGGCTAGCAATATTCCTGGAAGCGACGTTGGAGGTAAAGAAATAACTTATTAACTAGAGGAGTACAACGATCAACTTTATTAGTAATGGGTTGTGCAAAAGTTCAATATCTTTCATTAAATTAAAATGTATGAATAGATTTTACGCACTAGGTATTACTTTAACTTGTTTTAAATGTCACATTTAGGCTATTTGTAAGTAAATCAGTCGAAACTAATACCTTCAGTATTATGTCTTATTTCCTATGGTATGAAAAAACATGGTTGAACTATACATATGTTCAATCGATGATTGACCATAACAAACAACAGTTTGACAGTTATAACTACTCTAGAAGGACGAAAGAGCATGTTGAAACTTTCCGAGAGAATGGTTTTGAGTTTTTTTAGTGGTGTTGGAGCCTCAACAACTCATACATGGACAACTTTATCTGGTAGTGGCGCAGATGATGTTCGTGTTATGACTAGAAAGAGTGTTGATGATCCAGGCAGGCCTCCTGGTATTGTGCTAAGTGCTGCTACATCGTTTTGGCTTCCAGTTCCCCCAAAACAAGTTTTTGATTTCCTTCGCGATGAAAACTCAAGGAGCGAGGTAACAACTTAGATAAAATTTACTTTCATTTCACTTCACTGAACATCACCAATAAAATTATCGTCCCCTTGTCATGCTCAAGTGGTAAAGAGGTGGAAATACGTCGTGGAGGATTCAGGATCAAACCTGAGCAACACCCACCTGTCCTGGGACACAGTGATTTGCCTCTCATGTTGGCCGTGGAATGGGTTGGTTGGGGCGCTTAATGTCGGAAAAAGTTTCTAATAACATATTTTCCAACAGAATCAGTTTTTTCTAGTGACCTATATTTATGAATTCTATTTTACATATATCTACAGTGGGACATTCTCCCAAACGGTGGACGGGTTCAAGAAATAGCGCATATTTCTAACGGTCGTGATCCAGGAAACTGCGTATCGCTTCTACGAGTCAATGTAAGCTTTCAATATCATTAGACAGAAAAATTTCTTGAATGTGTGTCGTATACTAGACTGTTGATTTTTATTTAAACCTTGTTCTAGAGCGCGAATTCTAGCCAGGGAAACATGCTTATACTTCAGGAGAGTTCAAATGATTCAACGGGTTCGTATGTTATCTACGCTCCGGTAGATATCGCGGCGATGAATGTGGTGTTAAGTGGTGGTGACCCTGATTATGTGGCTTTGTTACCATCTGGTTTTGCTATACTTCCAGATGGGGGAGGAAAACATCAAGGGGGGACAATTCTAGAGGTCGGTAATGGTGGATCTTTACAGACTGTTGCGTTTCAGATTCTTTTTGATTCGGTTCCTACAGCAAAACTATCGCTTGGTTCAGTCGTGACAGTTAATAGTCTCATTAAGTGCACTGTTGAAAGGATAAAAGCTGAAGTGGCTCCTGATCAGAATGCATAACCATCCTGTTCTTTGTTTTGCGTGGTAAGAAGATCCTTTTTTTTAGAATGTTGAAGGTCGCTAAAAGCATTGCTTAATCAATTTTATCATCATTAAAAGTTTTTTGTTCACTATAGTCCATATTCAACAAACTTATGCCAATGGTAAGGTTGTTGGATATTCAAACCAGTCTCAAAAAACTTGAAACTCGATTTAATTCTTATGATTTTTTTAAATCAACGTAATATCCGATTTAAATTTAGATTTCGAGGTTGAAGTCTAATTTGAATTTGTGATTTTCGATTCGACTAAATTTTTTTATTCGAATTATATATTAGTTTTATTTTTATTATATGTATAACGTTAATGATATCAACTTTTTTAGTTGATTTCTATATTTCCTAATCATTTATTTTCGAATTCGAATTCGAATTCGAATAAAATTTTATATTCAGTTGGAATTCTAGTTTCGAATTTGATTCGGTTACTCGATTAAGTCATTAGCTCGAAATTTGATTCCTTGAACACCACTACAATGGCGGACCCATGAAATATTTTCTGAGATTGCGAACGGGTGGTTTAACCAAATTTCCCTATTATATTCGCTAGAATTTTTAATTCAAGGGGTACGTCCGCCCACCCAACCCTCTACCTAGGTCCGCACGTGCACCCTTAGCTGACAGATAGTTGAAGATGGGATACGGTACGAATGAGGAGATGTGAACTAAAATAGTTTAACAAGTAAATCTTATATAAATTTATATGTATGCTATTCAAATTTATTAGAAACCTGAAACAGCTGCTTTGTAAAAATAACCTATAGCAAACTACATAATCATTTTGTATAAAATTCTTTTAAAATGTTTATTACTATAAGAAGTGTTTAGATATTTATATATATTTAAACAAGTTATGAATATGTTGTCAATTTATGCATTTGAAACTTTTGGGATACTATAAGTAAATTTTGAATTTCAAATAAAAATAGACATAACTTTTTACTAGGTGTGACATGTTAGCAACTTGACGTTCTTCAACAACTTTGGCGACCCATAATTATTGTAAATGTGAATTAGCGACAACTTTGTCTACTTAGTGACACGTTTCCATCACAATGATGGATTTCGTTTCTGACTCTTTGCTCTATAGTTTGTGTTCTTTGTAGTGTGAACCAAGGGGTGAGATGAAGGGGGAGATAGATTTAGCAGGCGATGTTTACTCTCATCATTTGAAACTAAAGGATCGAAGAAGTCAATATGGAAGGCCTTGTTTTTCAAAATGGATTTTGAAAAGGCACTTGACACTCTAAACTGGGAATTTATTGACTTGGTTCTAGAGTAAATGGATTTGCCTAGGACTTGGAGGATGTGGGTCTACAGTGTTCATTTCTCAGTTAAGGCTTTGGTGTTGGTTAGCGGCTCTCCAACTTCAGAGTTGGAAAAGATGGTTGGAAAAGGCACTTGGTTTTCAAAATTTGTTGACCTTGCTTCGAATCAATCATTTTAGACGTCCAATCCATATTTTTATCCCAATGCAATATTATAGATGGGCCTCCAAAGGAGGATCCATTCTCACCTTTCATTTTCATTATTGCCGTCGAGGCGTTGAACGTCTTCATTAATCGTGAGTATTGTTTGAGCATTTTCCAAGGTATACATATGCCAAATAATGGCCCAACTCTTTACCACTTTATATATGCAGAGGATTTGATCATGACTAGGGAATGGTAGGAGATGAATGTTCGTAATATTGCAAGGATGATGAAATGGTTCTATCTTTTGTCATGGTTGAAGATCAATCTTAAAAAGTCCACTATTTTCTTGTTTTTCTTAATTAGAAGATCACATTGAAGAAATGGCATTTATCCTCAAATGCAAAAAATGGAGTCTTTTATTCTTATTTAAGGGTCATGATGGGACTAATATGTATACCTCCGAATTCTATAAACCCGTCATCGATACATTTGAATGCAAGCTCATGCCTCGGAAGTCTTCCACTTTTTGGATTGGGGGAAGTGGCATCCTCCGAAAATTTATCCTAGATATGTTTTTTTTCTCATTGTTTAAAACTCCTTGGTAAGAGATTAATAGGTTGGAAAACTTAAGGAAGAAATTTCTATAAGGAAAGGCAATAGCTTAATTTGGATTAGGTTACTACCCTAAAATGGCGAGAGTTGGGGCTGGTCCCACTGAAAGATATGAATGCAAGTTGTTTGGATAAATGGTGGTGGATCATTGGATATAGGACTTCTTTATAAGTACCATAAGAAGCTCTTTCATTCCGTTTAATAAAGGTGCCATGATGTTTGGCACAATATCTTAAGAATTGAGAAGTCAGTTATTAAAGTCGACATCAATTAAGCCATCTCATAATAGGTGCACCTCTCTACAACTTTCCCCGCATTGTTCCGGCTCGAGGCATAGAAAAACTGGTTTGTCAAAGACAAGCGCAAGCAGGCGAATGATAGTTGGGTTTGGAAATGGAAGTGGAAATTGAATAGAGTCCCTAGGGATGGTACTTGGGTTTGGAAATGGAAGTGGAAATTGAATAGAGTCCCTAGGGATGGTACTGAAGAAAAGGAATTGATACACTGCAATAGCATTCTGAATTAGGGTAGCATCCCTGGGGATCAGATAAATTGCCATGGTTGGCTAATTTTGACGGCAAACTTATAGTCAAATCAGTTCGATCATTTTTCAATAACCATTAACGAGTGGTCGTCCCCTTTCATTTTGAATGGGGTTGAACAAATTACCAACAAGAATGGCATTACATAGGAGGTGTATCCCAATCAAGTATGTGTTATGTTTGATATGTGGAAAATTAAAGGAGACGACTTATCATATGTTCACATCGTGCTATATTGCATACATCATATGGCAACACATTTTACCATGGTGAAAAATCCCAATTGTTTTCTCTTTTTCTAGCTAAGATCTATTGGAGCAACACAAATATACAATGGGATAATAAATCAATAGGAGACTCGTTCAATTGGTGATCTTACTATCATGTTGGTCGATTTGGCAATCTAGAAACAAACTAGTTTTCTCCGGTGCGCCGACTGCAGTTTCATGTATTATGGAGTCCATCAAAACAATGGTTTTTGGTTGGATAAAAAGCAGGTCAAGAAACTTGGATATTAATTGTAGTAAATGGCGGCATTGTAATCTTTTCGTGTTTTGCTCATTGTCTTAGCTAGCTAAGCGCAAGATTGTATTGTTTTCTCTTTCAACAAAACACCGCCTTTAAAAAAATACTAAATATATTAACTCTTTCGGATCACCCCTTTGACTTTCACTTTATTCCAAAACGACAACATTTGTCATTTTGTCCTCCACAAAAGTGATGTGTGTCTAAGGTGGTACTTGTTTTCCTAAAAAAGATCTGCGCATGCACTTCTGTCTATGCCGCACATACCAGCGCAGACATTGCCATTTGCAGACTGATTGTTTTTCCGAAAACATCCCATTAAAAAACGTTTGTGCGAGCTCTTCTTGGTGCAGACTTGGCCCCAACCACTTTTAAGATCTTTTAAGGTCTGCAAAGGGTTAAACACCACCACTCACGACCATCGTCCACTACAACCACCTACCACCGTCTACCACCACCTACCACCGTCTACCACCAACAACAACCATCATCCACCACCATCACCGTCCGTACACCACTACCAATTTATTTTAGAAATCTATATACAATAAAAAACAAACAAACTTCTTCTTGCAAACCGTCGAGATTTGACCCACCTCTTATTCTACAGATTTTTGCAGACGTGATCTGTAGACCGCATATATTTTAACTCCTAAAAACAAGTCCTTAGTTCCCTACAAAAGAAATTCTAGATGATATTTAATGTAAAAATTTGTTCTTCCTAAAATAATTACATAATCAAGAAGAAAAATATGCATGTCAATAAAAGAAAATGCCATTACTCTAACAAGGGCCGTCTTCGAGAATCGTTGAAAAATTTTTAGGCCCTATGCGAGTAGAAGATCACTGTCCCTATAATATAAAGTAAATAATTCAATAAGGAAAAGAAAAGATAAATATATTTGACTTAGTACATATTTATATACTAGAAACATAAAAATAAATGAAAAAATAGGCCTCTAAAAATATTCAAAAAAATATATATATAAAAAACTAATGGGATTAAACCCGCACATTTTGCAGAGTGACAACTTTGCCTGTTTATGCACTTGTTTTACCAAACAAAAGATAAAGCCTAAAAAATATAGTCTAATATGCCTAAAATATGCTCGCATCATTAGTTTTTGTATAATAAAGGGTGAAAAATATTTCAAGAATCAAAATTGCTTAGTTAAATTTAACATCAAGAATAAACAAATAAAAAAAACGTAAATAATACAAGAAAGAAAAACATCGTAATACAACCTAAAATCGAGGGTTCATGTTCGGATTTTGTGATGTAGGTCACATGGGTTGAACATGTTGAAGTCGATGATAGAGCTGTTCATGACATCTATCGGTCACTAGTGAATTCTGGTTAAGCATTTGGGGCCAGACGATGGGTAGCAACGCTTGACAAAAAATGTGAATGCCTGCAAGTGCGATGGCTAGCAATATTCCTGGAAGCGACGTTGGAGGTAAAGAAATAACTTATTAACTAGAGGAGTACAACGATCAACTTTATTAGTAATGGGTTGTGCAAAAGTTCAATATCTTTCATTAAATTAAAATGTATGAATAGATATTACGCACTAGGTATTACTTTAACTTGTTTTAAATGTCACATTTAGGCTATTTGTAAGTAAATCAGTCGAAACTAATACCTTCAGTATTATGTCTTAGTTCCTATGGTATGAAAAAACATGGTTGAACTATACATATGTTCAATCGATGATTGACCATAACAAACAACATTTTGACAGTTATAACTACTCTAGAAGGACGAAAGAGCATGTTGAAACTTTCCGAGAGAATGGTTTTGAGTTTTTTTAGTGGTGTTGGAGCCTCAACAACTCATACATGGACAACTTTATCTGGTAGTGGCGCAGATGATGTTCGTGTTATGACTAGAAAGAGTGTTGATGATCCAGGCAGGCCTCCTGATATTGTGCTAAGTGCTGCTACATCGTTTTGGCTTCCAGTTCCCCCAAAACAAGTTTTTGATTTCCTTCGCGATGAAAACTCAAGGAGCAAGGTAACAACTTAGATAAAATTTACTTTCATTTCACTTCACTGAACGTCACCAATAAAATTATCGTCCCCATGTCATGCTCCAGTGGTAAAGAGGTGGAAATACGTTGTCGAGGATTCAGGATCAAACCTGAGCACCACCCACCTGTCCTGGGACACAGCGATTTGCCTCTCATGTTGGCCGTGTTATGGGTTGGTTGGGGCGCTTAATGTCGGAAAAAGTTTCTAATAACATTTTTTTCCAACAGAATCAGTTTTTTCTAGTGACCTATATTTATGGATTCTATTTTACATATATCTACAGTGGGACATTCTCCCAAACGGTGGACTGGTTCAAGAAATGGCGCATATTGCTAACGGCCGTGATCCAGGAAACTGCGTATCGCTTCTACGAGTCAATGTAAGCTTTCAATATCATTAGACAGAAAAATTTCTTGAATGTGTGTCGTATACTAGACTGTTGATTTTTATTTAAACCTTGTTCTAGAGCGCGAATTCTAGCCAGGGAAACATGCTTATACTTCAGGAGAGTTCAAATGATTCAACGGGTTCGTATGTTATCTACGCTCCGGTAGATATCGCAGCGATGAATGTGGTGTTAAGTGGTGGTGACCCTGATTATGTGGCTTTGTTACCATCTGGTTTTGCTATACTTCCAGCTGGGGGAGGAAAACATCAAGGGGGACAATTCTAGAGGTCGGTAATGGTGGATCTTTACTGACTGTTGCGTTTCAGATTCTTGTTGATTCGGTTCCTACAGCAAAACTATCGCTTGGTTCAGTCGCGACAGTTAATAGTCTCATTAAGTGCACTGTTGAAAGGATAAAAGCTGCAGTGGCTCCTGATCAGAATGCATAACCATCCTGCTCTTTGTTTTGCGTGGTAAGAAGATTCTTTTGTTAGAATGTTGAGGGTCGCTAAAAGCATTGCTTAATCAATTTTATCATCATTAAAAGTTTTTTGGTCACTATAGTCCATATTCAACAAACTTATGCCAATGGTAAGGTTGTTGGATATTCAAACCAGTCTCAAAAAACTTGAAACTCGATTTAATTCTTATGATTTTTTTAAATCAACGTAATATCCGATTTAAATTTAGATTTCGAGGTTTAAGTCTAATTTGAATTTGTGATCTTCAATTCGACTAAATTTTTATATTCGAATTATATATTAGTTTTATTTTTATTATATGTATAATGTTAATGATATCAACTTTTTTAGTTGATTTCTATATTTCCTAATCATTTTTTTCGAATTCGAATTCGAATAAAATTTTATATTCAGTTGGAATTCTAGTTTCGAATTTGATTCGGTTACTCGATTAAGTCATTAGCTCGAAATTTGATTCCTTGAACACCACTACAATGGCGGACCCATGAAATATTTTCTGAGATTGCGAACGGGTGGTTTAACCAAATTGCCCTATTATATTCGCTAGAATTTTTAATTTAAGGGGTACGTCCGCCCACCCAACCCTCCACCTAGGTCCGCCCGTGCACCCTTAGCTGACAAATAGTTGAAGATGGGATACGGTACGAATGAGGAGATGTGAACTAAAATAGTTTAACAAGTAAATCTTATATAAATTTATATGTATGCTATTCAAATTTGTCAGAAACCTGAAACAGTTGCTTTGTAAAAATAACCTATAGCAAACTACGTATTAAATTTGTATAAAATTCTTTTAAAACGTTTATTACTATAAGAAGTGTTTAGATATTTATATATATTTAAACAAGTTATGAATATGTTGTCAATTTATGCATTTGAAACTTTTGGGATAGTATAAGTAAATTTTGAATTTTAACTAAAAATAGACATAACTTTTTACTAGGTGTGACATTTAGCAACTAGACGTTCTTCAACAACATTGGCGACCCATAATCATTGTAAATGTGAATTAACGACAACTTTGTCTACTTAGTGACACGTTTTCCATCACAATGATGGATTTCGTTTCTGACTCTTTGCTCTATAGTTTGTGCTCTTTGTAGTGTGAACCAAGGGGTGAGATGAAGGGGGAGATAGATTTAGCAGGCGATGTTTACTCTCATCATTTGAAACTAAAGGATCGAAGAAGTCAATATGGAAGGCCTTGTTTTTCAAAATGGATTTTGAAAAGGCACTTGACACTCTAAACTGGGAAATTATTGACTTGGTTCTAGAGTAAATGGATTTGCCTAGTACTTGGAGGATGTGGGTCTACAGTGTTCATTTCTCAATTAAGGCTTTTGTGTTGGTTAGCGGCTCTCCAACTACAGAGTTGGAAAAGAGGGTTGGAAAAGGCACTTGGTTTTCAAAATTTGTTGAACTTGCTTCGAATCAATCATTTTAGACGTCCAATCCACATTTTTATCCCAATGCAATATTATAGACGGACCTCCAAAGGAGGATCCATTCTCACCTTTCATTTTCATTATTGCCGTGGAGGCGTTGAACGTCTTCATTAATCATGAATATTGTTTGAGCATTTTCCAAGGTATACATATGCCAAATAATGGCCCAACTCTTTACCGCTTTATATATGCAGAGGATTTGATCATGACTGGGGAATGGTAGGAGATGAATGTTCGTAATATTGCAAGGATGATGAAATGGTTCTATCTTGTGTCATGGTTGAAGATCAATCTTAAAAAGTCCACTCTTTTTTTGTTTTGCTTAATTAGAAGATCACATTGAGGAAATGGCATTTATCCTCAAATGCAAAAAAATGGAGTCTTTTTTTCTTATTTAGGGGTCATGATGGGACTAATATGTATACCTCCGGATTCTATAAACCCGTCATCGATACATTTGAATGCAAGCTCATGCCTCAGAAGTCCTCCACTTTATGGATCGGGGGAAGTGGCATCCTCCCAAAATCTATCCTAGATAGCCAGACTACATATATTTTTTTTCTCATTGTTTAAAACTCCTTTGTAAGAGATTAATAGGTTGGAAAACTTTAGTTAGAAATTTCTATAAGGAAAGGCAATTCAAAATATTATTAGGTTAATTTGGATTAGGTTACTACCCTAAAGATGGCGAGAGTTGGAGTTGCTCCCACTGAAAGATATGAATGCAAGTTGTTTGGCATAATGGTGGTGGATCATTAGATATAGGTCTTCTTTATAAGTACCATAAGAAGCTCTTTCATTCCGTTTAATAAAGGTGCCATGATGTTTGGCACAATATCTTAAGAATTGAGTAGTCAGTTATTAAAGTCGACATCAATTAAGCCATCTCATAATAGGTGCACCTCTCTACAACTTTCCCCGCATTGTTCCGGCTTGAGGCATAGAAAAACTGGTTTGTCAAAGACAAGCGCAAGCAGGCGAATGATAGTTGGGTTTGGAAATGGAAGTGGAAATTGAGAAGAGTCCCTAGGGATGGTACCGAAGTAAAGGAATTGATACACTGCAATAGCATTCTGAATCAGGGTAGCATCCCTGGGGATCAGCTAAATTGCCATGGTTGGCTAATTTTGACGGCAAACTTATAGTCAAATCAGTTCGATTGTTGTTCAATAACCATTAACGAGTGGTCGTCCCCTTTCATTTTGAATGGGGTTGAACAAATTACCAACAAGAATGTCATTACATAGGAGGTGTATCCCAATCAATTATGTGTTATGTTCGATATGTGGAAAATTAAAGGAGAAGACTTATCATATGTTCACATCGTGCTATATTGTATACATCATATGGCAACACATTTTACCATGGTGTAAAATCCCAATTGTTTTCTCTTTTTCTAGCTAAGATCTATGGGAGCAACACAAATATACAATGGGATAAGAAATCAATAGGAGACTTGTTCAATTGGTGATCTTACTATCATGTTGGTTGATTTGGCAATCTTGAAACAAACTAGTTTTTTCCGGTGCGCCGACTGCAGTTTCATGTATTATGGAGTCCATCAAAACAATGGTTTTTCTTTGGATAAAAAGCAGGCCAAGAAAATTGGATCTTAATTGTAGTAAATGGCGGCATTGTAATCTTTTCTTGTTTTGCTCATTGTCTTAGCTAGCTAAGCGCAAGATTGTATTGTTTTCTCTTTCAACAAAACATCGCCTTTAAAAAAATACTAAATATATTAACTCTTTCGGATCACCCCTTTGACTTTCACTTTATTCCAAAACCACAACATTTGTCATTTTGTCCTCCACAAAAGTGATGTGAGTCTAAGGTGGTACTTGTTTTCCAAAAAAAGATCTGTGCATGCTCTTCTGTCTATGCCGCACAAACCAGCGCAGACATTGCCATCTGCAGACTACTTGTTTTTCCGAAAACATTCTATTAAAAAACGTTTGTGCGAGCTCTTCTTGGTGCAGACTTAGCCCCAACCACTTTTAAGATCTTCTAAGATCTACAACGGGTTAAACACCACCACTCACGACCATCATCCACTACCACCACCTACCACCGTCTACCACCACCAACAACCATCGTCCACCACCACCACCGTCCGTACACCACTACCAATTTATTTTAGAAATCTATATACAATAAAAAACAAACAAACTTCTTCTTGCAAACCGCCGAGATTTGACCCACCTACTCTTCTACAGATTTTTGCAGACGTGATCTGTAGACCGCATATATTTTAACTCTTAAAAACAAGTCCTTAGTTCCCTACAAAAGAAATTCTAGATGATATTTAATGTAAAAATTTGTTCTTCCTAAAATAATTACATAATCAAGAAGAAAAATATGCATGTCAATTAAAGAAAATGTCATTACTCGATCCAGGGCTGTCTTCGAGAATCGTTGAAAATTTTTAGGCCCTGTGCGAGTAGAAGATGACGGACCCCATAATATAAAGTAAATAATTCAATAAGGAAAAGAAAAGATAAATATATTTGACTTAGTACATATTTATATACTAGAAACATAATAATAAATGAAAAAATAGGCCTCTAAAAATATTCAAAAAAATATATATATATAAACTAATGGGATTAAACCCGCACATTCTGCAGAGCGACAACTTTGCCTGTTTATGCACTTGTTTTACCAAACAAAAGATAAAGCCTAAAAAATATAGTCTAATATGCCTAAAATATGCTCGCATCATTAGTTTTTGTATAATAAAGGGTGAAAAATAATTGCTTAGTTAAATTTAACATCAAGAATAAACAAAAATAAAAACGTAAATAACACAAGAAAGAAAAACATCGTAATACAACCTAAAATCGAGGGTTCATGTTCGGATTTTGTCATGTAGGTCACATGGGTGGAACATGTTGAAGTCGATGATAGAGCTGTTCATGACATCTATCGGTCACTAGTGAATTCTGGTTAAGCATTTGGGGCCAGAAGATGGGTAGCAACGCTTGACAAACAATGTGAACGACTTGCAAGTGCGATGGCTAGCAATATTCCTGGAGGCGACGTTGGAGGTAAAGAAATAACTTATTAACTAGAGGAGTACAACGATCAACTTTATTAGTAATGGGTTGTGCAAAAGTTCAATATCTTTCATTAAATTAAAATGTATGAATAGATTTTATGCACTAGGTATTACTTTAACTTGTTTTAAATGTCACATTTAGGCTATTTGTAAGTAAATCAGTCGAAACTAATACCTTCAGTATTATGTCTTATTTCCTATGGTATGAAAAAACATGGTTGAACTATACATATGTTCGATCGATGATTGACCATAACAAACAACATTTTGACAGTTATAACAACTCTAGAAGGACGAAAGAGCATGTTGAAACTTTCCGAGAGAATGGTTTTGAGTTTTTGTAGTGGTGTTGGAGCCTCAACAACTCATACATGGACAACTTCATCTGGTAGTGGCGCAGATGATGTTCGTGTTATGACTAGAAAGAGTGTTGATGATCCAGGCAGGCCTCCTGGTATTGTGCTAAGTGCTGCTACATCGTTTTGGCTTCCAGTTCCCCCAAAATAAGTTTTTGATTTCCTTCACGATGAAAGCTCAAGGAGCGAGGTAACAACTTAGATAAAATTTACTTTCATTTCACTTCACTGAACGTCACCAATAAAATTATCGTCCCCATGTCACGCTCCAGTGGTAAAGAGGTGGAAATACGTTGTGGAGGATTCAGGATCAAACCTGAGCACCACCCACCTGTCCTGGGACACAGCGATTTGCCTCACATGTTGGCCGTGGAATGGGTTGGTTGGGGCGCTTAATGTCGGAAAAAGTTTCTAATAACATTTTTTCCAACAGAATCAGTTTTTTCAAGTGACCTATATTTATGGATTCTATTTTACATATATCTACAGTGGGACATTCTCTCAAACGGTGGACTGGTTCAAGAAATGGCGCATATTGCTAACGGCCGTGATCCAGGAAACTGCATTTCGCTTCTACGAGTAATTGTAAGCTTTCAATATCATTAGACAGAAAAATTTCTTGAATGTGTGTCGTATACTAGACTGTTGATTTTTATTTAAACCTTGTTCTAGAGTGCGAATTCTAGCCAGGGAAACGTGCTTATACTTCAGGAGAGTTCAAATGATTCAACGGGTTCGTATGTTATCTACGCTCCGGTAGATATCGCGGCGATGAATGTGGTGTTAAGTGGTGGTGACCCTGATTATGTGGCTTTGTTACCATCTGGTTTTGCTATACTTCCAGATGGGGGAGGAAAACATCAAGGGGGGACAATTCTAGAGGTCGGTAATGGTGGATCTTTACTGACTGTTGCGTTTCAGATTCTTGTTGATTCGGTTCCTACAGCAAAACTATCGCTTGGTTCAGTCGCGACAGTTAATAGTCTCATTAAGTGCACTGTTGATAAAAGCTGCAGTGGCTCCTGATCCGAATGCATAACCATCCTGTTCTTTGTTTTGCGTGGTAAGAAGAAGATTTTTTTAGAATGTTGAGGGTCGCTAAAAGCATTGCTTAATCAATTTTATCATCATTAAAGTTTTTTGGTCACTATAGTCCATATTCAACAAACTTATGCCAATGGTAAGGTTGTTGGATATTCAAACCAGTCTCAAAAAACTTGAAACTCGATTTAATTTTTATGATTTTTTTAAATCAACGTAATATCCGATTTAAATTTAGATTTCGAGGTTTAAATCTAATTTGAATTTGTGATTTTCGATTCGACTAAATTTTTATATTCGAATTATATATTAGTTTTATTTTTATTATATGTATAACGTTAATGATATCAACTTTTTTAGTTGATTTCTATATTTCCTAATCATTTTTTTCGAATTCGAATTCGAATAAAATTTTATATTTAGTTGGAATTCTAGTTTCGAATTTGATTCGGTTACTCGCTTAAGTCATTAGCTCGAAATTTGATTCCTTGAACACCACTACAATGGCGGACCCATGAAATATTTCTGAGATTGCGAACGCGTGGTTTAACCAAATTGCCCTATTTTATTCGCTAGAATTTTTAATTCAAGGGGTACGTCCGCCCACCCAACCCTCTACCTAGGTCCGCTCGTGCACCCTTAGCTGACAGATAGTTGAAGATGGGATACTGTACGAATGAGGAGATGTGAACTAAAATAGTTTAGCAAGTAAATCTTATATAAATTTATATGTATGCTATTCAAATTTATAAGAAACCTGAAACAGCTGCTTTGTAAAAATAACCTATGGCAAACTACGTATTCATTTTGTATAAAATTCTTTTAAAACGTTTATTACTATAAGAAGTGTTTAGATATTTATATATATTTAAACAAGTTATGAATATGTTGTCAATTTATGCATTTGAAACTTTTGGGATAGTACAAGTAAATTTTGAATTTCAACTAAAAATAGACATAACTTTTTACCAGGTGTGACATGTTAGCAACTAGACGTTCTTCAACAACTTTTGCGACCCATAATCATTGTAAATGTGAATTAGCGACAACTTTGTCTACTTAGTGACACGTTTTCCATCACAATGATGGATTTCGTTTCTGACTCTTTGCTCTATAGTTTGTGTTCTTTGTAGTGTGAACCAAGGGGTGAGATGAAGGGGGAGATAGATTTAGCAGGCGATGTTTACTCTCATCATTTGAAACTAAAGGATCGAAGAAGTCAATATGGAAGGCCTTGTTTTTCAAAATGGATTTTGAAAAGGCACTTGACACTCTAAACTGGGAATTTATTGACTTGGTTCTAGAGTAAATGGATTTGCCTAGGACTTGGAGGATGTGGGTCTACAGTGTTCATTTCTCAGTTAAGGCTTTGGTGTTGGTTAGCGGCTCTCCAACTTCAGAGTTGGAAAAGATGGTTGGAAAAGGCACTTGGTCTTCAAAATTTGTTGACCTTGCTTCGAATCAATCATTTTAGACGTCCAATCCATATTTTTATCCCAATGCAATATTATAGATGGGCCTCCAAAGGAGGATCCATTCTCACCTTTCATTTTCATTATTGCCGTCGAGGCGTTGAACGTCTTCATTAATCGTGAGTATTGTTTGAGCATTTTCCAAGGTATACATATGCCAAATAATGGCCCAACTCTTTACCACTTTATATATGCAGAGGATTTGATCATGACTAGGGAATGGTAGGAGATGAATGTTCGTAATATTGCAAGGATGATGAAATGGTTCTATCTTGTGTCATGGTTGAAGATCAATCTTAAAAAGTCCACTTCTTTTTTGTTTTGCTTAATTAGAAGATCACATTGAGGAAATGGCATTTATCCTCAAATGCAAAAAAATGGAGTCTTTTTTTCTTATTTAGGGGTCATGATGGGACTAATATGTATACCTCCGAATTCTATAAACCCGTCATCGATACATTTGAATGCAAGCTCATGCCTCAGAAGTCCTCCACTTTATGGATCGGGGGAAGTGGCATCCTCCCAAAATCTATCCTAGATAGCCTGCCTACATATATTTTTTTTTTCTCATTGTTTAAAACTCCTTTGTAAGAGATTAATAGGTTGGAAAACTTTAGGAAGAAATTTCTATAAGGAAAGGTAATTCAAAATTTTATTAGGTTAATTTGGATTAGGTTACTACCCTAAAGATGGCGAGAGTTGGGGCTGGTCCCACTGAAAGATATGAATGCAAGTTGTTTGGCATAATGGTGGTGGATGATTGGATATAGGTCTTCTTTATAAGTACCATAAGAAGCTCTTTCATTCCGTTTAATAAAGGTGCCATGATGTTTGGCACAATATCTTAAGAATTGAGTAGTCAGTTATTAAAGTCGACATCAATTAAGCCATCTCATAATAGGTGCACCTCTCTACAACTTTCCCCGCATTGTTCCGGCTTGAGGCATAGAAAAACTGGTTTGTCAAAGACAAGCGCAAGCAGGCGAATGATAGTTGGGTTTGGAAATGGAAGTGGAAATTGAGAAGAGTCCCTAGGGATGGTACTGAAGAAAAGGAATTGATACACTGCAATAGCATTCTGAATCATGGTAGCATCCCTGGGGATCAGATAAATTGCGATGGTTGGCTAATTTTGACGGCAAACTTATAGTCAAATAAGTTCGATCGTTGTTCAATAACCATTAACGAGTGGTCGTCCCCTTTCATTTTGAATGGGGTTGAACAAATTACCAACAAGAATGGCATTACATAGGAGGTGTATCCTAATCAATTATGTGTTATGTTCGATATGTGGAAAACTAAAGGAGACGACTTATCATATGTTCACATCGTGCTATATTGCATACATCATATGGCAACACATTTTACCATGGTGTAAAATCCGAATTGTTTTCTCTTTTTCTAGCTAAGATCTGTTGGAGCAACACAAATATACAATGGGATAAGAAATCAATAGGAGACTCGTTCAATTGGTGATCTTACTATCATGTTGGTCGATTTGTCAATCTCGAAACAAACTAGTTTTCTCCGGTGCGCCGACTGCAGTTTCATGTATTATGGAGTCCATCAAAACAATGGTTTTTCTTTGGATAAAAAGCAGGTCAAGAAACTTGGATCTTAATTGTAGTAAATGGCGGCATTGTAATCTTTTCTTGTTTTGCTCATTGTCTTAGCTAGCTAAGCGCAAGATTGTATTGTTTTCTCTTTCAACAAGACACCGCCTTTAAAAAATACTAAATATATTAACTCTTTCGGATCACCCCTTTGACTTTCACTTTATTACAAAACGACAACATTTGTCATTTTGTCCTCCACAAAAGTGATGTGAGTCTAAGGTGGTACTTGTTTTCCTAAAAAAGATCTGGGCATGCTCTTCTGTCTATGCCGCACAGACCAGCGCAGACATTGCTATCTGCAGACTGCTTGTTTTTCCGAAACATTCCATTAAAAAACGTTTGTGCGAGCTCTTCTTGGTGCAGACTTAGCACCAACCACTTTTAAGATCTTCTAAGGTCTACAAAGGGTTAAACACCACCACTCACGACCATCGTCCACTACCACCAACAACCATTGTCCACCACCACCAACAACCATCGTCCACCACCACCACCGTCCGTACACCACTACCAATTTATTTTAGAAATCTATATACAATAAAAAACAAATAAACTTCTTCTTGCAAACCGCCGAGATTTGACCCACCTCTTCTTCTACAGATTTTTGCAGACGTGATCTGTAGACCGTATATATTTTAACTCTTAAAAACAAGTCCTTAGTTCCCTACAAAAGAAATTCTAGATGATATTTAATGTAAAAATTTGTTCTTCATAAAATAATTACATAATCAAGAAGAAAAATATGCATGTCAATAAAAGAAAATGCCATTACTCGATCCAGGGCCGTTTTCGAGAATCGTTGAAATTTTTTAGGCCCTGTACGAGTAGAAGATGAGGGCCCTATAATATAAAGTAAATAATTCAATAAGGAAAAGAAAAGATAAATATATTTGACTTAGTACATATTTATATAATAGAAACATAATAATAAATGAAAAAATAGGCCTCTTAAAATATTCAAAAATATATATATAAAAAAAAACTAATGGGATTAAACCCGCACATTCTGCAGAGTGACAACTTTGCGTGTTTATGCACTTGCTATACCAAACAAAAGATAAAGCCTAAAAAATATAGTCGTAATATGCCTAAAATATGATCGCATCATTAGTTTTTGTATAATAAAGGGTGAAAAATATTTCAAGAGTCAAAATTGCTTAGTTAAATTTAACATCAAGAATAAACAAATAAAAAATGTAAATAACACAAGATTTGAGTTTAGAATTAAAACTAAGAAGACTTAAAAATAAATAGGAAAGAATAACGGAAAACTTGAAAAAAAGAAAAAAAGAAAGTAGTGCATAACAAGAAATGAAAAAACTTGTGCAACGGATGGATTCTTGCTGGAATCGAACGGGCTTTTCCTTTTAGAAGCTCATTTTAATGAGCAAAAATTGACCACCAAACCAGCCTATGTGTTATTTATTTATTCCGAAACAAAACTTATATATATACACACTTAATATATAAATAACTTTAAAAAAGGTTTCGGGCCCTCGGGGAGTTTGGGCGTTGTGCGGTTGCCCATCCCGCACCTCCTCCGAGCCGGCCCTAACTCGATCTTATATCATACACATGGTGACTGTATTTGAGAGAGATGCAAAGTTTGAATACCAGCTTGCAACAACTTTCTCTCTCTCTATCTCTCTCTCCATAAATGCAATTGCATCCTCTTCTATACACTGCATTAACTCCTCTCTATCTCCCCATCTCATCTCTTCAATTCTCCCAACCGTTCCTTTCTCTCTCTCTCTCTCTCTCTTCATTCTTCTTAAATTCTATTCACAAGAAAAATACAGATAGCTTCAATGGAAACCATCCTGAAAACCACTTTTTAACTCTCTTAAAAGTGGTTTCCAGTTGACTCTTTTTCCCTGAGTACAGATCATAATCTAAAAAACCAGCAGAACCAAGACTGAATATATAGCAGTAAGTTTCCATGCCACCCTTCTCAATTTTTGTTTGGATTTGCATAAAAAATGTTAGTTTTGACCTTTTCATTCTCTACAAGGTATCTTGAACATCTTGTTTTCATTAGGGTAAAAAGTCTTTATTTGATGCAAAGTCAAGAAAGTTTTACTGATTCGTGTTTGTTTTTCAGCTTTCAATTGTTGCTAAGTCAAGAAAGTTTTATAGATTCGTGTTTGTTTTTCAGCTTTCAAATATATAGTAATTAATTTATCAATTTGAGTTTTCTTTACCAAAAAGAAATCAATAGCAAATAACAAAGAAATATCTTTCTAGAGAGAGACAGCTAGAGAGAGAGAGGTTAGTGGTATCTAGGGTTTCCGGATGTGTATAGAACATGCATATCTTCTTGGATACATCATATGATGTTTCTTACGTTGTTAATGATCTAAACTAACATTTATGTATTTGATTTAACTCAAAAACAAAAAGTCTCTCAGTGATCAGGTATGTATTTAATTTATTTTTATTTTACTCCTTTTTTTTCTTACAAATCTTCATTATAAAAAAAACAAAGAAACACGTGATCCTTGTAAGCTAGAATTTCGAAGTAAAATCTTTTGCAGTTTCAGTTTAATCATAACAGTCTGTAGAACTAGATTTTGAACGAGACCAGATTGAATTCCAGCTAAATAGCTGTAATTTTTTACTACCCATATGACGGGTTATAATTTGGTTTCAGTAAATTCATAAGTTTATTAATTTATTTAATCTTTATTTATAAGTTTTTAGGGGTGACAAATTATTTTTACAATTCTTTTAACCGCTAACCATAATTTTGTACAACATAAAGCAACAAAATTAATCAAAACTTCAAAAGTAAGAAAGAAGAGATCGATATTTTTCTTGAATCTTTATGTTTTTAAAGTCGACTTCTGTTTTCGAAAAAAGATGATTTGTTGACCTCCAATAAATTCAGTTGTCTTACGTAAATATCGAAAATCCAAGCGTCATTTCCTATGTTTCTTTCACTAACTAATATAAATATACGTTATATTAATGTACAATAACTACACCCAGATGTGATCATTAATACGAGAAACACTTGGTATTCATTTCGTTTTCTCTATTAAGTTAATCACTTAATGTTGGTTAAATTCAAGCTTATATTTATTCACATAGACATTCTTCTAAATTTCTTAGCACGAAGTATTCTTTCTTTCAAGGAATCATGTCACTTTTAACGTATTAGGGTGAAGGGAGTGTTTAAACACTTGAAAGTGACAAACTTTAAAATCAACCAATCGCCTAAAGAGTTTAAACTATGCTGAAAAGTGTTGGTAATGGTTAGACACTTGATGAATTGGTAAACCTTTTTTTTTAAATAGCAGCAACAACAGCACACACACACCTTCACTTTGCCGCATCGGTGAACCTTTGCCGATTGCCATTCAAACCGATCGGTAAACACCCCTTGCATCGGTGTTACCGCTCGGCAAACAGGTTTGCCGACCAAGTTTGCCGCCCACTCCCTTCACCCTTAGTACGTTTCGTTATAAAGTTTTAAACATGTTTATATCTATTTGAATTTTCATAGAACGCTACAAATCCAGAAACATTTAATCCCTTTAATCAGGTGTGGATACTTTTGATTTGATTATTGATTTTTAGTAGTTAACTATTTTTAGGACTAACGGAATTTGTTAAGATCTTTGACTATGGATATTTATTCATAGTCAAACTACCTTCTATGATTAGTTATCAATCTTCAACATTATTGCTTATGGAATTCAAAGTATTATTATTATTAATTTATACCAACTACAGCCTCTACGATCAGGAGTGTGAAGAATTGAATTAAAGAAAAATGTATCAACCCAACATGTTTGAAAGTCACCATCACCATCTTCTTGATATGAGCCACAAGACCCAAGAAAAGGAGCTTGATATGCTTAGAGATGAGGATTACGAGAGCAAATCCGGCACTGATATCATGGACGCTCCCTCTGGTGATGATCAAGATCCCAATCAACGTCCCAACAAGAAGAAACGTTACCATCGTCACACTCAACATCAAATCCAAGAACTAGAGTCGTAAGTTCATTAGATCTAATTGCTCTTTTGGAAGTTTTGTTCACCCCATTGGGCTTTTTTTGGTGTTTTAGTTAATATTTGTACACGTTTAATTTATATTTGTTGAATATAGGTTTTTCAAAGAATGCCCACATCCAGATGATAAACAAAGGAAAGAACTTGGAAGAAGACTATCTTTAGAACCTTTGCAAGTCAAGTTTTGGTTCCAAAACAAGAGAACTCAAATGAAGGTATATTTTACACACACAAAACATAAATATTTCCACTTCAAAGCTTTAAAAATATTTTTTTATACTTTCTCGTCAAGGGATCAGATGTGTATATTACTTGAGAAAGGTAACCTTTCCAAACCTATTATTCCAAAAAAGTTAGAAGCCACAATGTAATTACACTGCATAAACTCTTTATTTCAAAAAGTAGATCATCTTTGTAACAATACTTTTTTATGTTTGCACATTGAATACATTAATTATTTTAAAAACTGAAGAAAAAAGAAAGACAGAAAAATGTTTAAAGATTGGCATGGCTTTACCCAACCAGAACCAAACTAAAGTTATCTGTTTCAACATGTTACCCAACTTGTCATACCATACATTTTTCCACCTCCACCATCTACCAAAGGGTTGGACACGTTCTGCTTTTTTTCTACATTAGACTTGAGCTTATGAGTGATGAGTACTAATTTAAGATGCTCATTAAAGATCAGTTGAATTAAATACTATCAGAAACATTCTTATACTTCAAAGTTATCAAACATATCTAGCTTCAAACGTTGTATTTTGTCATGAAAGATATTAAACCTATCTGGCTGCTAATGCTGTATATTGTCTTGAAAGATTTTAAACCTATCCAGCTCCTAATGTTGTATCTTGTCTTGTTAATTTAGGCTCAACACGAACGCCATGAGAACTCACAGCTGAGAAATGAGAATGAAAAGCTACGAATGGAGAACATACGGTACAAAGAAGCCCTCACCAATGCTACCTGCCCCAACTGTGGTGGTCCTGCAGCCATCGGGGAGATGTCATTCGATGAACAACATCTCAGAATCGAAAATGCTCGCCTACGAGAAGAGGTTATATATCAATCAAACCCCTAAGAACATAATTAATAAGGTTTTCTGCTTTGTAATAATTGTTTATGAAAACAAGTAATCAATCTTTTGAATCACTGATTTTTTGCCTCTAAAATATGGCAACACAAATGAACAATTTTGAACGAGTTGAAATATAAATGCAAATGGCAATTTTTTCCAACATCAGTTGCTTTACAATGCATCTGAATAAGTTAACATTTTTATACATATTGAAAAACATGCATATGTGTAGAAAGATTGTTTAAAAGATATGTTGTGACAATTGTTTTGTTAAGTTCTCACAAAAAGAAGAATTGGCAAGCTCTACACTTAATAGCATAGAGTTAGCACACTAGATAAATTCTTCATGCTTTTGAGTATGGACTTGTTATATTATCTTTATACACTGATGAGTGTGAATTCTGTATTCATTCTATTCTATCTACACACTTTACACATGTTTATTATATATCCTATCCCTTACATGGACCATTTAAAATGACCATTTTCTCAAAAAAATAGCCTGTCTGTTTTTAGCAAATTCTAGTGAATGACCATCCTTCAGGTTTGCTTATAGTTGGAACTTTGTTTCTAAAGCTAGATTCTTTTATATTGTGTGTTCAACAGATTGATAGGATATCTGGAATTGCTGCAAAATATGTTGGCAAACCATTGTTAACTTATCCTAATCTCTCACACAATGGACCACCACGCTCTCTTGATCTACCCATCGGTAGTTTTAGTCCACAGCCCGCAATAGCAGATGACATGTTTGGAACCAGCAACCTTCTCAGGTCAGTTTCAGCTCCTACTGAGGCTGAGAAGCCAGTTATAATCGAGCTAGCGGTTGCTGCCATGGAGGAACTGGTTAGAATGGCTCAGTCTGATGAGCCTTTGTGGATTAGAAGCTCTGATAACTCATCAGAGACCTTAAACGAAGAACATTACTCGCAAATGTTTCCTAGAGGCATTGGACCGAAACAGATGGGATTGAAATCCGAAGCTTCAAAGGAATCCGCCGTTGTCATCATGAATCATATTAATCTTGTAGAAATTCTAATGGATGTGGTACACGATAAGACCAATTTTTTCTGTTAAAATCATGTTTTATTTGATTTAAGTTAGATTATAAACACTAATCTAATAATGATTTTGCAGAATCAGTGGTCAAATGTGTTTTCTGGGATTGTTTCAAGAACAATAACTGTAGATGTTCTTTCAACTGGAGTGGCTGGAAACTACAATGGAGCTCTACAAGTGGTATGGACATATACTGGTTCATTATTAACAATTCAATGGTTCACATGTATAAATGAGATGTGTAACATTAAACAATAACTTGATATCACAGTTAGTAATAGAAAGTGAAGTGAACACTTCTCAATTCAAAGAGCAATTAATAAGGAGAATTCAAATTGATAAGAATCTGATCAAGTTCATTAACATTCAATTGCAAGAAAAGACATTACAAGGAAAATAAGAACTGATAGAATGGAGATGAGAGATTAGAGCAGAATCTAAGATGAGAGAAGAACACCAATGTGCTTAAACATTCTTTCATAATCCTGTAATCTCAAACTCCCAGTGTTATATCTAGCTAGGTTCCGTTCAACGTTTCCAAAGATTCATTGTCTTGTTGGATTTCTTAAACGGGCCACAAGGTTAAGTCTACATAGTTCATAACCGAAAGAATAAACAAATTTAATTTTAGTAGAATTAGGTTTTATGCGATTCTTTTTTTTAAATATTTTCACGTGTATTAATATTTAAAAAATAAATCAATAAAAGAAAAAACATAAAATATATAAAACTAGAATATTGTCATAACGTCCTTCATCGACAGAATCAAACCTCACTTATTTGTTTAGTAGTCTAAGAGATGGAAAACGTCTGCGATTGTACAATTGTTTGCATCTTTTTAGTCGATCTGAAGTTAACCCAATCACTATGTATTTTTCAGATGACATCAGAGTATCAAGTTCCTTCACCACTTGTTCCAACCAGAGAATACTATTTTGTTAGGTACTGCAAACAACATATTGACGGGTTATGGGCCGTGGTCGATGTATCTTTAGACAACTTGCGCCCTTCCACAACCGCAAGATCTAGAAGAAGGCCATCGGGTTGTTTGATTGAAGAGCTTCCAAATGGATATTCGAAGGTGAAACTCTTGGGCCAATTTTTGAATTGTGTTGATTATACTACCAGTAGGAGTGTAGTCTAGTAATAATCTGTTATATATATTATATTTGGGGAAAAACACTAATAATCTGTGCTAACTACAACTTATGTGCCAATGTTACTATATACAATGAAAGAAAAACAACGTAATACAACCTAAAATCGAGGGTTCATGTTCGGATTTTGTCATGTAGGTCACATGGGTTGAACATGTTGAAGTCGATGATAGAGCTGTTCATGACATCTATCGGTCACTAGTGAATTCTGGTTTAGCATTTGGGGCCAGACGATGGGTAGCAATGCTTGACAGACAATGTGAACGACTTGCAAGTGCGATGGCTAGCAATATTCCTGGAGGCGACGTTGGAGGTAAAGAAATAACTTATTTACTAGGGGAGTACAACGATCAACTTTATTAGTAATGGGTTGTGCAAAAGTTCAATATCTTTCACTAAATTAAAATGTATGAATAGATTTTATGCACTAGGTATTACATTAACTTGTTTTAAATGTCACATTTAGGCTATTTGTAAGTAAATCAGTCGAAACTAATACCTTCAGTATTACGTCTTATTTCCTATGGTATGAAAAAAACATGGTTGAACTATACATATGTTCGATCGATGATTGACCATAACAAACAACATTTTGACAGTTATAACAACTCTAGAAGGACGAAAGAGCATGTTGAAACTTTCCGAGAGAATGGTTTTGAGTTTTTGTAGTGGTGTTGGAGCCTCAACAACTCATACATGGACAACTTTATCTGGTAGTGGCGCAGATGATGTCCGTGTTATGACTAGAAAGAGTGTTGATGATCCAGGCAGGCCTCCTGGTATTGTGCTAAGTGCTGCTACATCGTTTTGGCTTCCAGTTCCCCCAAAACAAGTTTTTGATTTCCTTCGCGATGAAAACTCAAGGAGCGAGGTAACAACTTAGATAAAATTTACTTTCATTTCACTTCACTGAACGTCACCAATAAATTTATCGTCCCCATGTCATGCTCCAGTGGTAAAGAGGTGGAAATACGTTGTGGAGGATTCAGGATCAAACCTGAGCACCACCCACCTGTCCTGGGACACAGTGATTTGCCTCTCATGTTGGCCGTGGAATGGGTTGGTTGGGGCGCTTAATGTTGGAAAAAGTTTCTAATAACATTTTTTCCAATAGAATCAGTTTTTTCTAGTGACCTATATTTATGGATTCTATTTTACATATATCTACAGTGGGACATTCTCTCAAACGGTGGACTGGTTCAAGAAATGGCGCATATTGCTAACGGCCGTGATCCAGGAAACTGCGTATCGCTTCTACGAGTCAATGTAAGCTTTCAATATCATTAGACAGAAAAAATTCTTGAATGTGTGTCATATACTAGACTGTTGATTTTTATTTAAACCTTGTTCTAGAGCGCGAATTCTAGCCAGGGAAACATGCTTATACTTCAGGAGAGTTCAAATGATTCAACGGGTTCGTATGTTATCTACGCTCCGGTAGATATCGCAGCGATGAATGTGGTGTTAAGTGGTGGTGACCCTGATTATGTGGCTTTGTTACCATCTGGTTTTGCTATACTTCCAGATGGGGGAGGAAAACATCAAGGGGGGACAATTCTAGAGGTCGGTAATGGTGGATCTTTACTGACTGTTGCGTTTCAGATTCTTGTTGATTCGGTTCCTACAGCAAAACTATCGCTTGGTTCAGTCGCGACAGTTAATAGTCTCATTAAGTGCACTGTTGAAAGGATAAAAGCTGCAGTGGCTCCTGATCAGAATGCATAACCATCCTGTTCTTTGTTTTGCATGGTAAGAAGATTCTTTTTTTTAGAATGTTGAGGGTCGCTAAAAGCATTGCTTAATCAATTTTATCATCATTAAAGTTTTTTGGTCACTATAGTCCATATTCAACAAACTTATGCCAATGGTAAAGGTTGTTGGATATTCAAACCAGTCTCAAAAAACTTGAAACTCGATTTAATTCTTATGATTTTTTTAAATCAACATAATATCCAATTTAAATTTAGATTTCGAGGTTTAAATCTAATTTGAATTTGTGATTTTCGATTCGACTAAATTTTTATATTCGAATTATATATTAGTTTTATTTTTATTATATGTATAACGTTAATGATATAAACTTTTTAGTTGATTTCAATATTTCCTAATCATTTTTTTTCGAATTCGAATTTGAATAAAATTTTATATTCAGTTGGAATTCTAGTTTCGAATTTGATTCGGTAACTCGATTAAGTCATTAGTTCGAAATTTGATTCCTTGAACACCACTACAATGGCGGACCCATGAAATATTTTCTGAGGTTGCGAACGGGTGGTTCAACCAAATTGCCCTATTATATTCGCTAGAATTTTTAATTCAAGGGGTACGTCCGCCCACCCAACCCTCTACCTAGGTCCGCCCGTGCACCCTTAGCTGACAGATAGTTGAAGATGGGACGAATGAGGAGATGTTAACTAAAATATTTTAACAAGTAAATCTTATATAAATTTATATGTATGCTATTCAAATTTATCAGAAACCTGAAACAGCTGCTTTGTAAAAATAACCTATGGCAAACTACGTATTCATTTTGTATAAAATTCTTTTAAAAGGTTTATTACTATAAGAAGTGTTTAGATATTTATATATATTTAAACAAGTTATGAATATGTTGTCAATTTATGCATTTGAAACTTTTGGGATAGTACAAGTAAATTTTGAATTTCAACTAAAAATAGACATAACTTTTTACCAGGTGTGACATGTTAGCAACTAGACGTTCTTCAACAACTTTTGCGACCCATAATCATTGTAAATGTGAATGAGCGACAGCTTTGTCTACTTAGTGACACGTTTTCCATCACAATGATGGATTTCGTTTCTGACTCTTTGCTCTATAGTTTGTGTTCTTTGTAGTGTGAACCAAGGGGTGAGATGAAGGGGGAGATAGATTTAGCAGGCGATGTTTACTCTCATCATTTGAAACTAAAGGATCGAAGAAGTCAAGAACGCACCTAAAACAATCCTTTGGCGTATGGTTTTAACATCAAGAAAGCGGTTTTCACCATCCGTTGAAGGTTATGGGTTCGGGTATTGACTTTGCGTACTTTTATGGAAGATTTCTGAGTAAACTAAAACCTTATAATCAAGTGAATTTAAGTTAAAACTCGTAACTTTCTCCAAGCTTTAGGGGTTTTGATTTAGGCATGTATGTGTTTGTAGTGTAGTTTTAGAATGGTGGTCTTGTAGACACTTTATTATAATAGTACTTGCCTCCTTTCATCCAATGGCATTCACTTCTAATATTATTATCATCTTTGTTGGTCATCTAATGTTAATCCGTCATCTGGGTTATCTAAAAGGATCTGGGTTATCTAAAAGGATACGGCACCTTCTCGTCAATATTTTGAACCTATGTATACTTTTTACATGATAAATTGGTAATATTCATTTAAAATCCACTAGTTTCATTTCTGTTTGTTCATGTTAATGAGATTATCGAGTTTTCGGTGGTCAAGTGGAACAGGTAACCGGTCAAAGTTTGAATCAGGCTTTTAGGGTTAACTTCTCAAAACACCTTCTTCTTGGCAAAAGTGGACCTCTTTTTGGTGCACTCTTTTTAAATCTATATTTTAATATGTACCAACGGGTATATTACAAATATCGAATGGGTTAGCGCGCGCAAGTGCTATGTAGCGCCACCGTTGCGCAACAAACATAAAGGGCTTATTATAGCTTTAAAAATATAGAAAACACACGAAACGCTTAGTAAGATTGACTCGATCAGCACATTCGACCTGACCTGGCATCTTACTAAGATAGACCTTAGTATGTTGTACGTAAAAACGACTCGATCGTCACAATAAGATAGACTAATGGGCTATTCCCAAGCGACGAGACGTTTTTCGTACAATATACTAAGGTCTATCTTACGAACAACTACATGAAAACACAACAAACAAAACACTGATAATTAAACCATCGGGTTGAATCAGCGGAGTGATCATCAGCGAAGCCAGATCCAACCATATGCCATTAATCATGACTTGCTAAGGTACCATCTTTACTACTCTAGTTCAGATGCTAATTCTCTAAGCTACATGACATTTTCAAAACGCCATGCACACTTGTAAGTTACTAGATTATAACCTGAAAACTTCCCGAGCAGAGAATAATTACTTTATATTAATTGAATTAAGTTATAAATAAAATAAAAAGACATGGTTTTCAAACATTATTTATTTTATAATTATTTTATATCTCTATTGTTTCTATCTATAAGCTCCTGATTTTGTTTATAACTTGAATTATAAGTTTTTGCATAAAACAAGTATTTTTATAGAAAAGTCATCCTGAAACAAAATGAAGGTGCACTTTACTTTCTAATTATAATAGTTCAAACAAAACAGTCCCATACACTCAAAATAGTTCTAATTATCAAGTTAAATGTGACATTTTCAACCCATTTACATATAGAAGGGTGGATTGGGTTGGTTAAGTTTATCAAATATAAGAAAATAGTGGCACATGCCAATGGGTTATTTGTCATCCATAGTTACTCTTTATATTTTTAGTAAATATAAGCTCCTAGACTTGTTATCTTTCACATCTAAATTATTGTTAGATATTGTTTTTGTAATCATAATTAGAGATACTGATTAATTTTTTAAAGGAAAGATGCTGATTAATTCAAAAGATATATTTTTTTCTTCTGGAAGGCCAGCAAATTTTTTTATTAACACAATAACAACCATAAGCAGGCTGCTACCAAGAGTTACAGCAGGTAAGTTCATAAAAAACGAAATCAGCCTGAACATAAATTATAACATACTAGACCAACTCATACAACTTGTTTGGATTGAACCCTACAAAAGAACAGATGATAGAAAGCGAAATATCTAATTAACTTTGACCCTGATTTATCAGTTTACAAGCTCTGTTCAAAAACCATTGCTCAAGCTAAAGACTGCTTACAAGCCTCTAGTGAAGACAAAAGACAAGCAAAGGTCTGTTAAAGACCAACAGATGATAGCTTCATTAGATTTTCTAGATTATTAGTGTTTATCAATGTAGCAGTGTTTAGAATTAGTTATAGTTATTAACTGTCACTTTCATGCAGATGTCATCATAAAGATGCTCAACGGTTTGCCATGTATTATAAATAGACAGTCTTATGTAATGTTCTATTCATCTATTGAAAAGATCATTTCCACTTATTATCCAATCATCTTTCTTGCATTCTGTACGAACAAACATTCGTAATATCATGCTGAGGGGGAGTTGTGAATTACTGCAAAACATATTTGTTTAAGAGCATAATAATGAAAGCAATCTTCCATTAGTTGTGAATCAAAAGATTTCCAAAATTCTGCTGCAAAACTCTTTTACATATCTTCATTGTTTGTTCAACTTTAAACTTTTCATAAGTAATTAAACTCATATCCTAATAATTGGTATTAGAACTTGGTTAATCAAATTTGATTTAACAATCAATTTGATTTGAACAGATCAGCTCTCACTGCTAATTCGTTTTGTTCTTTTGTATTGAAAACCAGAGTTTATTTACGTTTCAAAGTTTTTAAACAAAAATAGTTTTGTAAACAATTAGAATGTCTCAAAACTCACAGGATCCTCATAACATTGGTTCCATGTTTAAGCCTCCGATGCTTGTCAGGTCTGAACACTACATCTGGCAATGTCGGATGGGTCATGTTCTTGCTCATCAAAACACCAGTTGCTGAAGTCGGTTGTATTTGAACATCATGTTCCTATGGTCCTAAATGAAGAGGACCTAAAAATTCAAGTGTCTAAAAATCCTGAAATTACTCCGAGCAAGATCTCCAAAAAATTGAAGTAGATGCAAAGGCTTTTACCATTGTTGCTTCAGCTTTGCCAAAAGAAATCTATGATGGCTTGTTGCATTGCAACAGTGCAAAGGAGTTATGCGATGCCTTGGAAGAGCAATTCGATGGGACTGAGGAAGTAATTGAAAACAACAGAGAAGTATTAAACAACAATGCGAAACGTTTTGTCATGTCAAAGGAGAGTCACTAACCCAACAGTTTGAAAGATTTAGTTGTCTCATTAGTGAACTTAAACTAGTTAATGTTGAATTTGCTAATTCGACTTTAAATGGTCGTTTCCTTAGATCATTACAGAAAAGTGGAACATTATAGCTTTTGTAACTCGTAATTCTGTTGGGTTTAAAGAAATGATTCTATCACAGCTTCATGGTAGGCTCCTCACATATGAGAGAGAGCTCAACCAGAAAAAAAAGCTACAAGAATCTGGCAAGATGGCTGATGACTATGCATTTCGTAATACAAAACTTGTAGGCCAAGAAGAAGCCTCTGGCAGTAGTAAGGATCACAGTTATGATCATTTCATTGATATAACCTCTAGGGGTAATTTCAACTCTCATTCTTACTCACCTAATTATGCATTTGCTGCTAATAGGGAAAGCCAAACTTCTGATAATTTATCCTTTCAATTGAATGACCTACAACAATTTGACGCTTCAGATTTAGAAGAGACGGATATTTTGCACCAACTTGCTTTATTGAGTGTTAGGGCTAGCAAGTACTACAAGAGAACTGGTAGAAAGTTCCCAGGGTTGCATGGGGGGCTAAAAGTTGGGTTGGATAAGTCAAATAAATGTTATAAGTGTAATAGGCTAGGACACTTTGCTAGGAAATGTAGCTCTCAAACATCTGGACCAATTGTCACACATCCTAGCCCTACACCTCAAAGCACTGGTCATTATTCCCAATATACTCCTGCTCCTCATATGCAAAACACTGCACACCCTGCTACCACTGTTCCTGTGCATTATGTTCAAACAACTGTTCCACAGATTCAATATGTTCAAGCACAAATGATGTGTGCAAAATGCAACATATAAATTACATCAAATGAGGCATAAAACTAACCCTTTTTAGTACTAACGTTGGGAAAAGCACGTTTCTTTGTTCCTATTGTATTTTCAGGATAAAAAGAGCTTTAAAGAATAAAAGAAGCAAATAAGCAGCCAAAACCAACATAAATACAAACTCAAGGAATAATGAGCCATGCCCGATCCCTTAAAAACACCCCAAAGACAAAAACAAGATACGGGCCGTGCCCAGCCGAACACAGGGCGTAGTCAGACCTGCACTTCAAGAAAAACCTGCAGAAGCTTCTATGCCCACCACGGGGCCGTGCCCAGACCAACATGGGGCGTAGTTAACTGACAGATTTTCAGAATCCAGAAATTACAGCGAACAGTTGACCACGGGGCCGTGCCTAGAGGTCACGGGGTCATGTGGGTCCCTCTGCTGTCAGATGCAATAAATGAAGGAAGAGAATATAGATGGCCACGGGCCGTGCCCACTAAACACGGGGCCGTGGCCGGGCTACTTTTTTGGACTATAAATAGGCGTGCTTGGTTCACTTCAAAGGCATCCCTTGGCAAACCACTTCTCTCTTACCTTGCCACCACTCCACCACCATTACAACACCAACACCCATAACCATCATTCATCTATCATCTTCAGAGTGTGTAGTAGTCTCGGGATCCATGATTGATTGTAAGGGTTTTTGTCAAACAAAGGCCATGCTTGGCTAATCTCTGACATCACTTGGTGAAGACAAGTCTTTAATGTATTACTTTTGATTTTTAATCTTTTGGCACTTTTACATGGGTATGTATTAATGACTTTAATAACTAGTTTCTTATGTTGAAAGTGAATTTTCCTAACAATTTCTTCATGATGTCATTAATTTGCTCATTCATGTCTTTACAGTCTATATAAAGTGCGTTAACTACTTGGAAGGGGGTTAGAAGGGTGGTTTGTTAAAGTTCTTGTCTCGTTCAGTGTGTAGATCTTACGAGGACTTGGTTCAAGCTTACTAGGACGCCCTTCAATGCCACAAAGTTATTGGATGGCGGGGGTGCGAATAGCTTGAATATGTAAACTACTATTAATACTTTAAATCGACTAGCTGGGATTGTATCCCTGCTGACTCAAACCACTTAGCCGAGGGTAACGTCACCTTCAAAAGAGGGGCCTACCACTTTTCACATTAATAACTTATTTAATTATCTTCTAATATTCCGACCCTTTGGGATTGTATCCCTGCTAACTCACCACTGGGTTGAGGGTAACTTCACCTTCAAAAGAGGGGCCTACTACTATAACTAAGATAATTCTTAAAAAGTCCGAAAGTGCGAAAATCATCAAAGGGTACATTAAAGATGAGTTGGATCCAAGTGATTCTATCTTGTCTATCTGTTTTTCATTTTATTTATCATTTTTTATGTTTAAAATCTTTCATCAAAAATTTAGATTGATTAGACGTTGACGATAAACCGGTACTAAAAGCTCTTGTGTCCTTGGACGATCTCGGTATCTAACCAGCACTATACTACGCTCACGATGGGTGCACTTGCCCAAGTGTGTGTTTAGTGTTAGTACAATATCGTGTTTATAAATTTAAAACTTGAATAATACGTAAAAAGGGCTCAAAATATTAATAGAAATATAATACGCTCCTCACACACCAAGTTTTTGGCGCCGTTGCTGGGGACACAAGGATTTTAAGAAAGTTTAATGTGAGCGGCCTAATTATTTTTTAATTTTTTTTCTTTTTTAGGAAATGTTTTTTTTCCTGTTTTTAGCAGAATCTGTACTTTCTGCAGACGGGCAGCATGGGCCGTGCCCGGTCAGACACGGGGCCATGCCCACCATCATTACTGGCAGTTTCATTTTCTGAGTTACAGAAGAGTGACCATAGGCCGTGGCGGTGCACCAGGGGCCGTGCCCAGCTCCCCTGTAACTGGTATCCAGAAAATCGTTAACTCTATTCTCAACCACGGGTCGTGGCCATTAACCACGGGGCCGTGGTAAAGTAATTGTCCGACATTTCTTTCTATTTAATCGTAGGACTTCGAACTCACTTGGAGAGCCTGAAATCTCTAAGCAGTGCATGAGCTTCAGTTCCGATAAAGACATATAAGAACCTCTAGACGAACCCGAACACTTTCTAAGAAAAAGACTAAAAGCCAAGAATCAAAAGAAAGTTCGGGGGTTCCAATTCCAATGGCGGATCAACGTAACTTAATGGATTACCTATGGCCTACGGTCGGTAATCTTGGGGCCGCAATCAATGCACCGAAAGTCGATGCCAATAACTTCGAATTACGGCCACATTTGATTCAAACGCTCCAAAATTCCGCCACATTTCTAGGCGTTCTCGATGAAGATCCCCATTTACATATTACCAACTTTTTGGAAATGTGTAATACCTTCCGGATCGACGGAGTATCAAACGACGCCATCCGCTTCCGCATGTTCCCATTTCACTAAAAGACCGAGCTAAGGCTTAGCAGAACACCCTCCTAAGTGGTTCGGTAAACACTTGGGATGAACTTGCCCAAAATTTTCTATACAAATATTTTCCATCATCTAAAACCGCTAAATTAATGACAGAAATAAACACTTATTCACAAGAAGACGGGGAATCTTTATAAGAAACTTGGGAAAGGTACAAGGAGCTATTGAGGAAATGCCCTCACTATGGTCTCGCAGTGTGTCAACAAGTATCCACTTTCTATAATGGTTTGTTGTCACACACGAGACAAACACTCGACTCAAGCTCCGGGGGACTCCTAGCTAATAGTCGCCCAATTAAAATTTACAATCAAATTGAGGAAATTGCTCAAAACAATTTTCAATGGCACACCCCCCGGGGTTCAAAATCTATTGCCCCGGGCGCCCATAAGGTTGATGAAAGTACCTCTTTACAGGCCCGAATTGAGGCCTTATCTTCGAAAATAAAAAAATAGAAATAACAAAAACAGCCACGGTTATGGCTTGTGAAGGGTGTGGTGGGCCACATGAAAATTGGAGTTGTATGAAAGAAATAGAAGATCAAACAGAAATGGTAAACTACATAGATAATTGACCTAGACCATCGGGTCCCCCTATGGTAACCTACAACCAAGGGTGGCGAAACCATCCTAACCTTGGTTGGAGTGAGCCAGGGAATAGTAGTAACCAACAAAATCAAAGACCTAACTTTCAACAACAACCAAGAAATGAATCGCAAAATTTCTCTCAACAATAAGGAGGTCGGGAGAGGCTTGAAGATCTCATCACATGCCTCATTTCCGAGACCGATAAAAGATATTCGAGTCGGTTCTCACAAACAGACTCGGATATTCGAAACCAGCGGGCTAGCATTCAAAACATTGAAAAACAACTAAGCCAGCTAGCCTAAAGTTTCTCCGAAATACCACAAGGTGCATTACCCAGCAATACCGAAACCAATCCAAAGGCGTAAGTACACGTCATAACCTTAAGAAACCGGAAAGTAGGTCCCGAGGTAACATCACCACCATCCATTAACAACAATCCACCCAAACAAAACACAAACCCACTTCCAAACCACCAGGAAATCACTATCCCACAAAATCCCGTACCAACAAAAAACCCCTCGGTACCCTACCCCGGTCGTTTTCTTCGCCAAAAGACCGATGAGCAATTCGCAAAGTTCATAAACCTCCTAAAACAATTGCATATCAATCTTCCATTTGTAGAAGTCCTCACTCAAATGCCAAAATACTCAAAATTCATGAGAGACTTCCTCACCACAAACGAAATATTGAAACACTGCAATTGGTCAACTTAAATGAAGAATGCACAGCCGTGCTCCCCAACAAGATCCCCCAAAAGAAGATCGACCCTGGGAGTTTCACTATTCCTTGCTCCATCGGAGGATCACCTATAAGAAATGCATTAGCCGACATTGGGGCTAACATCAATCTTATGCCCGCATCAATGTTTGACCGACTCGGGATAGGAAAACCAAGCCCCACAAAAATGAGCATACAACTTGCTGATAGGTCGGTCAAACATCCACAAGGTATCACCGAGAATCTATTTGTAAAAGTTGGAGAATTTGTCTTCCCTGCCGATTTTGTCATACTCGACATGGAAGAAGATACCGAAGTTCCGCTCATTTTAGGAAGACCATTCCTTGCCACCGCTCGAGCCATGGTAGACATGAGCGACAGAAAACTAACCTTGAGGGTGGGAGACAAGGAGATTAAGTTCGGGGTAGGAAAGAGAGTAGAGGATGACCCGGTCAACTACAGGAATGCCATAGACTCAAGCTTAGATGACGCTCTCCGACGATGCAACGGGGGATGCGAGACATCCCGCTCGGGTAACATATGACAGGTTTTGGGTCTGGCCAAGGACCCTTATAAACGTGGCGCACCACGGAAGCATTCCGTGAAACTATCCTTAGTACTAATTTAGGTTAACTTTTATGTCTTCTAGTGTAATCTTACTTTTTCAGGAATAAAACACACTCAAAAAGATAAAAACTGCCAAAAGGACGTCGAAACCACACCCATGCATGTAAACAGTGCCTTCCGACAACATTTTCAGCTTCTCAGCATGTGCAGCACGGGCCGTGCTTAGCCAACACGCCCCGTGCCCAGGTTCTGCAACAAAATATTTTCAAACAGGTAACTGACCACGGGCCGTGTTTACTTGCCACGCCCCGTGGTCAAGCTTCTGTAAACAATTTATACTGGCATTCTGGACACAGGGCCGTGCGCGGACCACATGGGCCCGTGCCCAGATGCCCAGTATCACAAAATCTTGTTTTTAACACGCTTTTACGCATTCGTGTTGGTGCATATGTCTGTTGCCTACGTCATTATGTATCGAGTCTGAGTGAATATGGCTTAATCTATTAGAGACGAGGCGTATTTATGTGTGATATAGGCCAAGTTTGCTTGAGATTGGAATTGAGAAGTCAAGTTTGGCCGAACTTGACATAGTCAAGTTAAAAACATATGAAAAAGTTGAAAATTCAAAAACATTGAAAAAGACAAAAAGAATTTGATTGTCAAAAAGGAAATGATAGTACATCAGTGGACTATCACAGTATGCTAAAGAATTGTAAAATTTAAAAGTGATAAACAAGTCTTACTATGGATGTGTCGATAGACTTTAAACGTTCAGTAAATTGCTTTTCGGGATATAAACTAAATTTTACAACTGCTTAATCTTGTGGATTAACACATCTTGGATATATGGACTTAGTACTCCGAAATTTCGATTGAAGGGTTGTCTGATTCTGAGATACGAGGTCTTTATAGATGATTGATATCTGGGGTATTATACAAGTTCTTCTGATTTTGCGGAAGCAATAGCCTAAAACTTCTATAATGCTTTTGCTAAAAAAAACCCCAAATTAGCATTCAAAATTTGAAAAGAATCGAAAGATCTGATCATTTGCAATGTTTAAAAGATTCTTTTAGTGGAACACACCTTAAAGACGAGCCTTCATCTCTTTGATTGTACGGTAGTACTAACCTGAGCTCTCAAGGTCTCGCAGTAACCCAGATACAGATATCAATTACGCTATATTCACCTGTAAGATGAAATCTAGGGAATCTGGATTCAGGAGTATATTCAAGAAGTGGGAACCATAGTTAAGTCGGGTTTTCATAATTCATATCTTAACATATCTTGGAACAATTAAGAAACGTGGTAAAGTTTAAGTGGACAAACATATCGACAATCTAGATAAACGAGTTTAAAACTTAAAGTCACAAAAAGGTCAACGGTACTGTTGATATGTCTCAAACAAACTGATATGATCTTTGGACACGAATTCACAAAATTATGTCTGTAAATATTTTTGTACATAGGTTACTTTACTTGTTAAAATTCTGTAAATACTTTACTTGTTTTTCAAAATCAAAATCAAAACGATTTTCAGTGTGTTTTAGCATAAACTTTCTAAACTACAAAAAGATTTTGTTTCTACATTAGTTTCAACGAACCAATGTTGGAGAACAGATCTGCGAAGTCTGGTAAGAAAATCTGGTGAATGATTAAAAGTTCATTAATTTGAAACTTTAAAATCAGATGGTTCATAACGGTTTTTCAAACTGAGGTCATTAATTTGGACTAGGTTGATGTATTTGGTTACTCAAGGTTATTAACTTGGACTTGATCAACTAAGTGGATTTTTACAAATCAAATGATAAAAATGTGAAAGTTGAAGGTCTTAAATGTAAAATGTATTCAAGGTCATTAACTTGAACTTGAAACAATTAACGTTTTTTAAAAGATTGAAGTGAAGATTAAAGTTTGAAATGTTGATGGTACAAAATTTCAAAACAGTGAATCTGAAATGTTTATTTGAATGTCAGAATTTATTTGGACAGGTAGTAAAGTTTGAGGGGAGCTGGATAAAACACTGTCCAAAGATTTCAGAAAGCTCAAAGCTAGGGGGATTTGAAGTCTAAAGATCAAATCAAAGGGGAGTCTGAGACTAAAGCTTAAAGCTAGGGGGAGCATGTTGATTAAAAGTTTATCAAGACAAAGCTCAAAGAGAAAGAGAAAGAGGATATAAAGATCAAGATGATAAAGTTTATTCAAGAACTAAAGATCGGAAGACTCAGAAGATTTCAAAAAGTCAATGACTATGACAACATCCAAGGGGAGTCTGTTGGTGCATATGTCTGTTGCCTACGTCATTATGTATCGAGTCTGAGTGAATAGGGCTTAATCTGTTAGAAACGAGGCGTATTTATGTGTGATATAGGCCAAGTTCGCTTGAGATTGGAATTGAGAAGTCAAGTTCGACCGAACTTGACATAGTCAAGTTCGCCCGAACTTCACACACTCTCCAGCGAACTTGCACCTTTATAAATAGGTGCCTTGGTTATTTCATTTGTAACTTGGAGAGATTTTGGCATAGAGACGGTGAAGCTCTGTCGGATCCGGTTCTCGAATGTATTGAACTTTAGATCAATGAAAACAACATTTAAATGAGTAATTCTTGTTATTTGATTAACTTGTCATTAGTTTCCGCCTAATCAGACAATAGATACCAAATTTAGGTTCCCATGCTAATCGTGGACGTTCCTACAAGTGGTATCAGAGCTAGGATACCTAAATTTGCTGGAATCAAGACAAGAATTTCTCTATTTCATCTCCATTCTATAATTTTTCTTAAAATTTTCACATACTTGATGATTTCATGGACAAAATCAGCTAAATATTGAATATGTCATGTAAAATACAGTTGTGATAAGCCCTTGAGAGTTTGGACATCAAATTCAAACGTTTTGATATCAAAAAGTTGAAAAAACCATGTTTTGGAAACAAGTTTCAGCCGAACTTAACACTAAGTTCGACCGAACTTGATTAAAATTCTTTGATTTTTAATCAAGTTCGACCAAACTTGATTAGTTTTCAAGATTTTGAGCTTAAGTCCGCTCGAACTTGTTGAATTTTGCTTGAAGTTCTATCAAGTTCAACCGAACTTGATATAATTCTAGTGAAGATTCATTTAAGTTCGACCGAACTTACTTGTTTATTGAGATCTTTCTTACAAGTCCGCTCGAAGTTGTAATTTTTCGCATAATTACACATCAAGTTCGATCGAACTTGAGGTGTGTGTGATAAAATTGAAAATTGTTTCTAAGTTCGACCGAACTTGTTGAAACTTGAAATCAAAACCTGTTTTCACACAAATTCGACCGAACTTGTCTGTTTCTAATCAATTTTCGAGTGTTTTTTATCGTATTTTCAGATAAAGTTTCGGATTGTCAAAATGGAAGATTTCCACAACGTGTTCATCTCTCAAATGGCTTCTTCATCAAATGCCAATGTTCTTACGGCAGATCAGATGAATATCGATAACGAAATGGGCACTACGTCGAAACCACCAAAGCTAATGAGCATGGATGAATTTGAGGGATGGAATGAAAAGTTTGTGAATTGATACAAGCGAATCAATTCAACAGCTGGGTCAGTTGAGGATGGTTACAAATGGCCAAAGGATGAGCGTGATCAAGATCTTCCGCTGAAGAAGTTTTTAAATACCAACAAAGATAACTATATTGCGGAGAAGAAAATTATACGTCTGATACAACAATCAGTAAAGGAAGACATCTTGATTCTTTTACCAGAATATGAAACTTCGCAAGAATTATGGAATTCTCTTTGTGAAAAATTCAAAGGAAGTGATGAAATGATCATAAGCAAAGGCTTTAATCAAGAAAGAATTCGAGATCTTCGCGATGATTAAAGGTGAAACAATGAAGCAGATGATCGATAGATACTGTCACCTCATGGTCCAGATGCGAAGACATGATATCAAAAGATCTAATGAAGAGCAAATCGAGAAGTTGGCTGATGCACTTTCAGAAGGAGAATGGATAACATATCTGACGATTCTGAAGAATAGTCCATCCTAGAGACATTTCAAGTTGTCATCCTTCATAGACAAATTGGAGGACATGAAATGGAATTGATGAAGATTGCAAAATCAAAGAATGCTAAAGTTGTTCAAGATGTCGGTGTCTATTACAAAGGAGGTATTCCAGATACTCCAATTCAAAGCCCGAAAATTCAAACAACATTTAGTGCAAATACAAATTCTTCTCCAAGTCAAAGTTCTCCATATGCTAGATATACAAGTGCAAGTTCAAGCTCATCATTCCAAAATCAAACAAACTAAGCTTGTTCTGATTCAAATGTTTTCCAATGCAACATAGCAGTTGATTTGAAGAATGTATTTCCAGAAAAGGTGGCTAAACAGCACATAGCACTTCTTGCTACTGTTCTCGAATCATATGAAAGTCTCGTTGCTGGAAAGATTGGTAATCTAGAGATGACCGCCGAAGATTATGATCATGTGGACGAAGAAGAGTTGAGCTGATGGATATAAAATGGAGTTTGGCATCTATCATCAGAAGAGTTTCTAAATTTGTGGCACTCACTGGAAGGGATATTGGTAATTCAAACAACAAACTTGGATTTAACAAGTCTAAAGTCACATGCTTCAGATGTCGAAAAAAAAGGGCATTTCAAACGAGAATGCAACAATCAAGAAGCAAGTGGAAACCAAAATCCTTTCGGCAGCAACAATGGGTACTACAAGAAAGCTCTTCAATATAAGCCATATCCAAAGAGAACACAAGTCGAAGTAGAAGATAAACCTGCAAAGAAAGCCGAACAAGCTCTTGATGCCAATCATGAAGAAGATGGTTTTGACTGGAACAGATACATTGGAAAGAAAACTGTTGTTGCTATGATAGCAGAGTTAGTGGATGAATCTGATACATCATATGTCGATGTTGCTTTGGAAAATGCCATTCTAGAAGAGTATAGGCAGAGAGCTGAGGAAGAAGAATTAGCTTATCTTGAGATGCAAAGGCAAGAAGCTTTGAAATCAGAGGCAGAAAAAGTAAAATCTGAGGTAAAAATGTCTGAAAAGGAAGTTGTGAAACTTGTGGAGATTGAAAAACCTTGAACAAAGTGCGCAAGTCCTTGTGAACCATGTCTTGATAAAGTCAAAGTCATAAGAGAATTGACTGTACACAACGAAAACTTTCGTTATGATTACAGAACCATAAAAGAAGCTTATGACAAAATATCAAGCAAATATAAATATGTTGATAATGCTAATCGTGAGCTAAATGCTAATGTCAAAATGTTAAATGCAACTGTAATTGAAAAACAAAAGGCAATTAACATGTACATTAATACAATTGCGGAAACAAAGCATGATCTTCAAGACATAAAGATAGAAACGGAACGGGTAGACAACTTCTAAAGAGCTACACCACAAACGCGTATGTCATTGATCACATTTTACCTACGATTAAATCGGAGGAAAATGGTGATAAATAAAAACGTAAAGAATACGGAAGTGTTCCTCCACCACTTCTTGCAAGTTATTCATGCAAGAAAGATGATGAGATTGAAAAGGCATTTAATTTACTCATTTTGTCTGAAAAGAAAAATAAATTGCCTGAGAACATTGACGTAGACTTTCCGAAATCAAATGATTACAATGAAGCAGTGGTAAAAATGTGGTTAAAAATGTGTTAGGAAATGATTCTGATGAAGGCAGCTCTGAAAGCGCCAAATCAAGTTCGAACAACTCGGAATCATAATCTTAAGATGACGATTCATCATCAGAACATGATCTAAGTGATGATCCTAATGTTGTTATGTACAAGATTAAGGAATCTGATAGATTATATTTCGGTGATAGTTTTCCGATTCGGAACGTGAGAGAAGATCAACTTGACAAAATTTTCAAACTTGTAAAAATTTCATCAGATGATCTTGAGAAAAACAAGAAAAGATTTTACTCGAAACCCAAAAGGAATGCTAACAAGTTGGTGGTGATTTTCCTGAGAACAGGAGAGCAGGATTGGGTTTGGAGGAAAGTGAAGAAGAACCGAGAAGGAACCATAAGTCGCCATTTCATGAATACAAAGGTAAACACATGAAGTTTGTGTATGGGACAAATACGGTTCAAGAAGAAGGTATGATTGGTAAGAAATCAAATGATGAATTCAAGAAAGAGAAAGAACTTCGGGACAAGGCTAAAACCAAGTCCACAAGTGGAGTAAAACCCACTAGTGGAAATGTTTCTGATAATCGAACTTGCTTTAAATGCAATACTGTTGGTCATATTGCTCGCAAGTGTCTGAATCTAAAGCCTGTGTTTCCATGAAGAAAAACTGTGTCAAAAGATGAAAAACAAAAACAACCAGAGATTGTGAATTCTGATATAGTGTCAAATAGAAACTATGAATCAAAAGATGAAGTGAAACCTAAAACGAGCTCAAGGTTTGAAAACTCAATTTTTGAAAAAGGTCAAACTTCAAGATTTAATGAAAACAAATATTCTAAATTCTATATCAAGAAAGCGAGAAGCAAGCTACAATCATGAGTTGCTAAGAAAAGGCTTTCATCATCAGAAAAACCAAAGTCTGTTGCTGATAAAACTGAAAATGTCAAAACAAACGAGTCAGTAATTAAACAGACAAAGAAAGAAAAGGACAAAATGTTTTCAAAATTAACATTGGACGAAATGTTTGATAATACTTTTGAATACGATGAAGAGTTAGAATATGCTTATGATGCTTATCATGTCAAACCCAAAACCAAAAAGGTTTGGGTTTCCTTATTCAAATAGTTGCTTTGTGTGCAGGAGTTCCAAAAGATCCGCTTGTCAAAGTCAAATCTGGATAATGGAGCTTCATGATGTTTTAACTTATCTAGAAAGTCATATCTTTGATGGTTTTTGAAATTACAAGTAATTGAGAAAGAAATTTTAAAAAAGAATGAATTATGCTAATCCACACCGTTTAACAGAACACTGATTTTCGAAACAAAAAACCAATTATCATTACATGTTAACGAAATTAATGGTTTGTTCTGCTAACTGGTGATGATGCAGAAAATGAAATCAAAAGGATTGGACGACGAGTTCTCGTGATCCTTATTGGTTTGTTATCTTTTTAGAATGTTATTTCTTAAAATCTAAAATCCAAAAATATGTTTTTTATTTTAAGGGAGTAAGAAAATTTGAAAATTTTTAGAAAAATAAAAAACATATGAAAAAGTTGAAAATTCAAAAACATTGAAAAAGACAAAAAGAATTTGATTGTCAAAAAGGAAATGATAATACATCAGTGGACTATCACAGTATGCTAAAGAATTGTAAAATTTAAAAGTGATAAACAAGTCTTACTGTGGATGTGTCGATAGACTTTAAACGTTCAGTAAATTGCTTTCTGGGATATAAACTAAATTTTACAACTGCTTAATCTTATGGATTAACACATCTTGGATATATGGACTTAGTACTCCGAAATTTCGATTGAAAGGTTGCCTTATTCTGAGATACGAGGTTTTTATAGATGATTGATATCTTGGGTATTATACAAGTTCTTTTGATTTCGCGGAAGCAATAGCCTAGAACTTCTATAATGCTTTTGCTAAAAAAAACCCCAAATTAGCATGCAAAATTTGAAAAGAATCGAAAGATCTAATCATTTGCAATGTTTAAAAGATTCTTTTAGTGGAACACACCTTAAGACGAGCCTTCATCTCTTTGACTGTATGGTAGTACTAACCTGAGCTCTCAAGGTCTCGCATTAACGTAGATACAGATATCAATTACGCTATATTCATCTGTAAGATGAAATCTAGGAATCTGGATTCAGGAGTATATTCAAGAAGTGGGAACCATAGTTAAGTCAGGTTTTCATAATTCATATCTTAACATATCTTGGAACAATTGAGAAACGTGGTAAAAGTTAAGTGGACAAACATATCGACAATCTAGATAAACGAGTTTAAAACTTAAAGTCACAAAAAGGTCAACGATACTGTTGATATGTCTCAAACAAACTGATATGATCCTTAGACACGAATTCACAAAATTATGTCTGTAAATATGTTTGTACATAGGTTACTTTACTTGTTAAAAATTCTGTAAATACTTTACTTGTTTTTCAAAATCAAAATCAAAACGATTTTCAGTGTGTTTTAACATAAACTTTATAAAATACAAAAAGATTTTGTTTCTACATTAGTTTCAACGAACCAATGTTGGAGAACGGATCTTCAAAGTCTGGTAAGAAAATCTGGTGAATGATTAAAAGTTCATTAATTTGAAACTTTAAAATGAGATGGTTCATAACGGTTTTTCAAACTGAGATCATTAATTTGGACTAGGTTGATATATTTTGTTAATCAAGGTCATTAACTTGGACTTAATCAACTAAGTGGATTTTTACAAATCAAATGATAAAAATGTGAAAGTTGAAGGTCTTAAATGTAAAATGTATTCAATGTCATTAAGTTGAACTTGAAACAATTAACGTTTTTTAAAAGATTGAAGTGAAGATTAAAGTTTGAAATGTTGATGGTACAAATTTCTAAAAAAGTGAATTTGAAATGTTTATTTGAATGTCAGAATTTATTTAGACAGGTAGTAAAGTTTTAGGGGAGCTTGATAAAACACCGTCCAAAGATTTCAGAAAGCTCAAAGCTATGGGGAGTTTGAAGTCTAAAGATCAAATCAAAGGGGAGTCTGAGACTAAAGCTAAAAGCTAGGGGGAGCATGTTGATTAAAAGTTTATCAAGACAAAGTTCAAAGAGAAAGAGAAAGAGGATAAAGTTTATTCAAGAACTAAAGATCGAAAGACTCAGAAGATTTCAAAAAGTCAATGACTACGACAACATCCAAGGGGAGTCTGTTGGTGCATATGTCTGTTGCCTACGTCATTATGTATCGAGTCTGAGTGAATAGGGCTTAATCTGTTAGAAACGAGGTGTATTTATGTGTGATATAGGCCAAGTTCGCTTGAGATTGGAATTGAGAAGTCAAGTTCGGCCGAACTTGACATAGTCAAGTTCGCCCGAACTTCACACACTCTCCAGCGAACTTGCACCTCTATAAATAGGTGCCTTGGTTATTTCATTTGTAACTTGGAGAGATTTTGGCACAGAGACAGCGAAGCTCTGTCGGATCCAATTCTCGAATGTATTGAACTTTAGATCAATGAAAACAACATTTAAATGAGTAATTCTTGTTATTTGATTAACTTGTCATTGGTTTCCGCCTAATCGAACAATAGATACCAAATTTAGGTTCCCGTGCTAATAGTGGACGTTCATACAATTTGAATCAACCGAAAAAATTATTTTTAGACACATTGAGGGCAATATGTAAATTAAGTGTGTGGGGGGGGGGGGGGAAGCTAACACTTTGAATCTAGCAAGTCCTAATAACAAGTCTTACACAAAACTCTATTGGGACCGCTAATCACCCCAAATCTTTTTCAAAATTTTTCAATTTTTTTTGTCTTGGTTTAATTTAGGAATAACAAGTTCTAAAATGTTATGTTTTTACGAATTTACAACCGATAGCGTCGTGATAAAAAGAACCAAATAAGAAAAATATAAAAAAGGCATACCAAATCTTTTTAAAATTTGATTATATATACTTGCTCACATTATAAACTCATTCCCACATTAAGTGAGTTTTGAGCCTTTATCTAGCATACATTTATAAATCTTTAAAATAAATGCTCATTTTCGTTTCTTATGTTAATAGCCGCATGGTTCTTACAACTCTAGAACTTGTCAAGATGATACATTCCCGGTCCTTACCAATTTAAAACAAGTAAGTAAATGATGGAGGCATTAGGACTAACCCATTTTTCGTTCAAAACGATTGTTTTCTCTTCTTTTTACCCCACTAAAAAAAACCCCCCTAGTTAACCCCTTTGAGTCTAAACCTTTTCGTTTCAAACCCGCATAACAAACACCGTTTACCCACCAAAACCATTTTTCTGTTCAAACCCAATTGTTTTAGTAAAAGCTCGGTTATCTTATGAAAAAAACCATAGCTCTTCCAATAACCAAACAAGTTCCTTCAAAGATCTTGTTTGAAAATGCTTGGTCCAAATAAACGTCACAAAAACAAAAAAGTTTTACGATAACCGACGCTTTTTCGCCTCTTTACTAACCACTAACCCAAAAATTACCTACCCCTAGCCCAAGCCTAACCCTTTTCAAAGTTCTCTTAATATTTACAAAGGTTTATAGTAAAAAAGGAGGAGGTTTGATCGCTTGACAAACATATGGTAGGAGTAAGTTCCAAACCAGAATTGAGTGTTATCACAAAAGTACATCTTCAGCCGAGTATTGAGTGATCTCTTGTGAGGTAAAAGCATTGCTTAATCAATTTTATCATCATTAAAAAAAAGTTTTTTCGGTCACTATAGTCCATATTCAACAAACTTATGCCAATGGTAAGGTTGTTGGATATTCAAACCAGTCTCAAAAAACTTGAAACTCGATTTAATGGATATTCAAACCAGTCTCAAAAAACTTGAAACTCGATTTAATTCTTATGATTTTTTTAAATCAACGTAATATCCAATTTAATTTTAGATTTCGAGGTTTAAATTTGTGATTTTTGATTCGACTAAATTTTTATATTCGAATTATATATTAGTTTTATTTTTATTATATGTATAACGTTAATGGTATCAACTTTTTAGTTGATTTCTATATTTCCAAATCATTTTTTTTTTGAATTCGAATAGAATTTTATATTCAGTTTGAATTCTAATTTAGAATTTGATTCGGTTACTCGATTAAGTCATTAGCTCGAAATTTGATTCCTTGAATACCATTACAATGGCAGACCCATGAAATATTTTCTGAGGTTGCGAACGGGTGGTTTAACCAAATTGCCCTATTATATTCGCTAGAATTTTTAATTTAAGGGGTACGTCCGCGCACCCAACCCTCTACCTAGGTCCGCCCGTTCACCCTTAGCTGACAGATAGTTGAAGATGGGATACGGTACGACTGAGGAGATGTGAACTAAAATAGTTTAACAAGTAAATCTTATATAAATTTATATGTATGCTATTCAAATTTATCAGAAACCTGAAACAGCTGCTTTGTAAAAATAACCTATGGCAAACTACGTATTCATTTTGTATAAAATTCTTTTAAAAGGTTTATTACTATAAGAAGTGTTTAGATATTTATATATATTTAAACAAGTTATGAATATGTTGTCAATTTATGCATTTGAAACTTTTGGGATAGTACAAGTAAATTTTGAATTTCAACTAAAAATAGACATAACTTTTTACCAGGTGTGACATGTTAGCAACTAGACGTTCTTTAACAACTTTGGCGACCCATAATCATTGTAAATGTGAATTAGCGACAACTTTGTCTACTTAGTGACACGTTTTCCATCACAATGATGGATTTCGTTTCTAACTCTTTGCTCTATAGTTTGTGTTCTTTGTAGTGTGAACCAAGGGGTGAGATGAAGGGGGAGATAGATTTAGCAGGCTATGTTTACTCTCATCATTTGAAACTAAAGGATCGAAGAAGTCAAGAACGCACCTAAAACAATCCTTTGGCGTATGGTTTTAACATCAAGAAAGCGGTTTTCACCATCCGTTGAAGGTTATGGGTTCGGGTATTGACTTTGCGTACTTTTATGGAAGATTTCTGAGTAAACTAAAACCTTATAATCAAGTGAATTTAAGTTAAAACTCGTAACTTTCTCCAAGCTTTAGGGGTTTTGATTTAGGCATGTATGTGTTTGTAGTGTAGTTTTAGAATGGTGGTCTTGTAGACACTTTATTATAATAGTACTTGCCTCCTTTCATCCAATGACATTCACTTCTAATATTATTATCATCTTTGTTGGTCATCTAATGTTAATCCGTCATCTGGGTTATCTAAAAGGATACGGCACCTTCTCGTCAATATTTTGAACCTATGTATACTTTTTACATGATAAATTGGTAATATTCATTTAAAATCCACTAGTTTCATTTCTGGTTGTTCATGTTAATGAGATTATTGAGTTTTAGGTGGTCAAGTGGAACAGGTAACCAGTCAAAGTTTGAATCAGGCTTTTAGGGTTAACTTCTCAAAACACCTTCTTCTTGGCAAAAGTGGACCTCTTTTTGGTGCACTCTTTTTAAATCTATATTTTAATATGAACCAGCGCGGGTATATTACAAATATCGAATGGGTTAGCGCGCGCAAGTGCTATGTAGCGCCACCGATGCGCAACAAACATAAAGGGCTTATTATAGCTTTAAAAATATAGAAAACACACGAAACGCTTAGTAACTCAAATTTATGTTCATCGAATGAAAATATATAATATTTAATGACACTCGGTATGGTATGTAAAAAAACGTATTATACTTAGCTGAAAAATCTGACAGATTTAATGGCAACAAAATTGAAACCAGAGGACCTCAAATTCAAAAGGTTTGAGTTTTAGACTAAGATGATCAAATCTTAGAAAGCATTTTAGCAATTTACTAAATTATTAAATAACTTAAACTATATTATGTAGTCATTAAATTATCACGTGGATATGTGCTTTATTTTTTTTTATCTTTGTCATTTAAATATAGTATATTAATAATTAATATTAATAATTGGTATCAATTAAAGTATATTAATAATTAATAATTTGTATCAATTAAAAAATAACAGGAAAAACAATATACTTGTTTGAGCTACCCACAGATCAATCAAAACCACTACCTTACCCATTTACAAAAACAATTTACTTCAGTCTCTGTAATTCCTTCATTCTTTCTCATCACCACCTACGGCCTCCCCACAACTGTCACCGTTACCGTCCCAACCACCACCCAGAAAACCAAAACCATAGATAAGCCACCTTTGTGTACCCTATGCTTTTTTACCAGTACCCCGATGCGGATCAAGACCTTTTAGGTCGCTAACGACTTGGTTGAGCGGCAACGACCGTTGCAGTTTACTACCCGCCACCACCATAAAACCGCCACCACAGCACAACTGCCTCCCTCCCTCTCTTTTTCTCTCTCGTTCACCGTTGTGGTCAGCCTCTGTAGTCACCGCCCGAAGTTTGGTAGTTGCAGTGGTGCTGATGATAAGTTAATAACCTTGTACTTGTACACGAAGGTTTCTTACCAACGGCTGAGGTAGACGGGCGTCCACCTGCAAATAAACATCCGACGGGCATAATTTCTGTTTCTCGTCCTCTCTAAAGGCCTAAAACTCGTCTTTTTCTCTCTAAAAAACCATACGCAAGGCCGTAGTTTCTGTACAGACTCGACAACTGACCGAGATCTTCTTGAAAGGGTTTAGTTGAGATGATTTTCTGGTGGACGAGCTTTTGGCTGTAGCATGTGTTGATGGCAAAAATGAAATTTGTAATGAAGGATAAATCTGTAATTCGATGTAAAAGGAGAGGGGCGGTGGCGTAAAAGCATCCAACTTTGTCCTTTAAGATTATGTATAGTTAGTAAATATTTTATGGGTATCAATAGTCTTCGCTTAGGTTAAATAGATGAATTTAAACCCAGTTTATATATTTATTTATTGATATTATGTCAGACACACTTAAAAGTATGTCGCCTGTGTTTCGAGTCGACTCGTTTATGTTTGTAAGTAACAATTTAAACAAACAATTAATCCATGCTCAAAACACATTTTTTTTGTAATTGATGTTTTTCTTTTATGCTTTCTTATCTCCCATTCTCAATTACGAATTTTAGTTTTATATATCAAACTTCAAAGTAGAGTAGAGAAACTAACTGTAAAATATTAGAATGGGTAGTTGAAGAAGTTCATGAATAAAGTTGTTGCAAATGAAGAGCTAAGTGATATCAAACTTTAAATTTTATTGTTCTTTTAGATAACCACAATGAAATCTAGTAACTTTAAAAAAAATCTTAAATGGGTTCGAGTTGATATATTTAATTATAAACGTGTATGGTACGGTTTGTGGAAGTTTTGGTATTAGAATTTGCATAGAAATGTAATTTGAAGGAATTGTAATTGGACATCAAAATTCCGATATAATTAGATTTTGTTGGAACTGAAAATATTAATTCCATTCTTAATGTGTTTGGTTAGCAAATTAATTGGAATCTATCACCCGAACCCCCTTAACGCCAACCCGATCTGACAATCGCCCCTACCCCGGCCACAACCACCTTCTACCCGATCGCCCAACTCATCCGCGACCGCCTGACCTGCCCTGTAGTCTCAGACGGACCCACATCGTCGGCCCGAACCGACCTGGCCCGAGGAATTGACTCGATCAGCACATTCGACCTGACCTGGCGTCTTACTAAGATAGACCTTAGTATGTTGTACGTAAAACCGACTCGATCGTCACAATAAGATAGACTAATGGGCTATTCCCAAGCGACGAGACGTTTTACGTACAATATACTAAGGTCTATCTTACGAACAACTACATGAAAACACAACAAACAAAACACTAATAATTAAACCATCGGGTTGAATCAGCAGAGTGATCATCAGCGAAGCCAGATCCAACCATATGCCATCAATCATGAATTGCTAAGGTACCATCTTTACTACTCTAATTCAGATGCTAATGCTCTAAGCTACATGACATTTCCAAAACGCCATGCACACTTGTAAGTTACTAGATTATAACCTGAGAACTTCCCGAGCAGAGAATAATTACTTTATATTAATCGAATTATGTTATAAATAAAATAAAAAAACATGTTTTTCAAACATTATTTTATTTTATAATTATTTTATATAACTCTATTGTTTCTATCTATAAGCTCCTGATTTTGTTTATAACTTGAATTATAAGTTTTTGCACAAAACAAGTATTTTTATAGAAAAGTCATCCTGAAACCAAATGAAGGTGCACTTTTCTTTCTAATTATAATAGTTCAAACAAAACAGTCCCATACACTCAAAATAGTTCTAATTATCAAGTTAAATGTGACATTTTCAACCCATTTACATATAGAAGGGTGGATTGGGTTGGTTAAGTTTATCAAATATAAGAAAATAGTGGCCAGGCCAATGGGTTATTTGTCATCCATAGTCACTCTTTATATTTTTAGTAAATATAAGCTCCTAGACTTGTTATCTTTCACATCTAAATTATTGTTAGATATTGTTTTTTAATCATAATTAGAGATACTGATTAATTTTTTAAAGGAAATATGCTGATTAATTCATAAGATATATTTTTTTCTTCTGGAAGGCCAACAAATTTTTTTATTAATACAATAACAACCATAAGCAGGCTGCTACCAAGAGTTACAGCAGGTAAGTTCATAAAAACACGAAATCAGTCTGAACATAAATTATAACATACTAAACCAACTCATACAACTTGTTTGGATTGAACCCTACAAAAAAAAGATGATAGAAAACCAAATATCTATTTAACTTTGACCCTGATTTATTTACAAGCTCTGTTCAAGAACCATTGCTCAAGCTAAAGACTGCTTACAAGCCTCTGATGAAGAGTAAAGACAAAAGTCAAGAAAAGGTCTGCTGAAGACCAACAGATGATAGCTTCATTAGAGTTTCTAGATTATCAGTGTTTATCAATGTAGTAGTGTTTAGAATTAGTTATAGTTGTTATCTGTCACTTTCACGCAGATGTCATCATAAAGATGCTCAACGGTTTGCCATATACTATAAATAGACAGTCTTATGTAATGTTCTATTCATCTATTGAAAAGATCATTTCCACTTATTATCCAATCATCTTTCTTGCATTCTGTACGAAAAAACATTCGTGATATCAGGCTGAGGGGGAGTTGTGAATTACATGCAAAACATATTTGTTTGAGAGCATAATAATGAAAGCAATCTTCCATTAGTTGTGAATCAAAAGTTTTCCAAAGTTCCGCTGCAAAACTCTTTTACATATCTTCATTCAGTGTTCAACTTTAAACTTTTCATAACTAATTAAACTCAGATCCTAATAATTGGCATTAGAGCTTGGTCAATCAAATTTGATTTAACAATCAATTTGATTTGAACACAATCAGCTCTCACTGCTAATTTGTTTTGCTCCTTTGTATTGAAAACCAGAGTTTATTTACGTTTCAAAGTTTTTAAACAAAAATTGTTTTGTAAACAAATAGAATGTCTCAAAACTCACAGGATCCTCATAACACTGGTTCCATGTTTAAGCCTACGATGCTTGTCAGATCTGAATACTACATCTGGCAATGCCGGATGGGTCATATTCTTGCTCATCAAAACACCGGTTGCTGGAAGTCAGTTGTATTTGGACCTCATGTTCCTATGGTCCTAAATGAAGAGGAACTAAAAATTCAAGTGCCTAAAATCCTGAAAATTACTCCGAGCAAGATCTCCAAAAAATTGAAGTAGATGCAAAGGCATTTACCATTGTTGCTTCAGCTTTGCCAAACGAAATCTATGATGGCTTGTTGTATTGCAACAGTGCAAAGGAGTTATGCGATGCCTTGAAAGAGCAATTCGATGGGACTGAGAAAGTAATTGAAAAAAACAGAGAAGTCTTAAACCAACAATGCGAAACAATCTGTCATGTCAAAGGAGAGTCACTAACCCAATAGTTGAAAGATTTAGTTGTCTCATTAGTGAACTTAAACTAGTTAATGTTGAATTTGCTAATTCGACTATAAATGGTCGTTTCCTTAGATCATTACAAGAAAAGTGGGACACTATAGCTTTTGTAACTCGTAATTCTGTTGGGTTTAAAGAAATGAGTCTCTCACAGCTTCATGGTAGACTCCTCACATATGAGAGAGAGCTGAACCAGAAAAAGAAGCTACAAGAATCTGGCAAGGTGGCTGATGGCTATGCATTTCGTAATACAAAACTTCTAGGACAAGAAGAAACTTCTGGCAGTAGTAAGGATCAGAGTTATGATCATTTCATTGATATAACCTCTAGGGGTAATTTCAACTCTCATTCTTACTCACCTAATTATGCATTTGCTGCTAATGGGGAAAGCCAAACTTCTGATAATTTATCCTTTGAATTGAATGACCTACAACAATTTAACCCTTCAGATTTAGAAGAGATGGATATTATGCACCAACTTTCTTTATTGAGTGTTAGGGCTAGCAAGTACTACAAGAGAACTGGTAGAAAGTTCCCAGGGTTGCATGGGGAGCTAAAAGTTGGGTTGGATAAGTCAAATAAATGTTGTAAGTGTAATAGGCTAGGACACTTTGATAGGGAATGTAGGTCTCAAACATCTGGACCAATTGTCACACATCCTAGCCCTAGACCTCAAAGCACTACTCATTATTCCTAATATACCCTTGCTCCTCGTATGCAAAACACTGCACACCCTACTACCACTATTCCTGTGCATTAACCACTGTTCCACAGATTCGAAATGTTCAAGCACCAATGATGTGTGCAAAATGCAGCATATAAATTACATCAAAGAGACATAAAACTAACCCTTTTTAGTACTAATGTTGGGAAAAGCACGTTTCTTTGTTCCTTTTGTATTTTCAGGATAAAAAGAGCTTAAAAGAATAAAAAAACAAATAAGCAGACAAAACCAACATAAATACAAACTCAAGGAATAACGAGCCATGTCCGATCTCGCAAGAACACCCCAAAGACAAAGACAAGATAACAGAAGATGACCACGGGGCCGTGCCCAGCCGAACATGAGGCGTGGTCAGACCTTACACTTCAAGACAAAACCTGCAGAAGCTTCTACGCCCACCACGGGGTCGTGCCCAGAGCTACATGGGGCGGTGGTTAACTATCAAATTTGTAGAATCCAGAAAGTACAGCGAACAGTTGACCACGGGGCCGTGTGGGGCCCTCTGCTGTCAGATGCAATAAATAAAGGAAGAGAAGATGGATGTCCATGAGCCGTTCCCACTAGACACGGGCCGTGGCCGGGCTACTGTTTTGGACTATAAATAGGGGTGCTTGGTTCACTTCAAAGGCATCCCTTGGCAAACCACTTCTCTCTCACTTTGCCACCACTCCACCACCATTACAACACCAACACCCATAACCATCATTCATCTATCGTCTTTAGAGTGTATAGTAGTCTCGGGATCCAAGATTGATTGTAAGGGTTTTTGTCAAACAAAGACCATGCTTGGCTAATCTCTTACATTACTTGGTGAAGACAAGTCTTTAATGTATTACTTTTGATTTTTAATCTTTCGGCACTTTTTAATTGGGTATGTATTAATTACTTTAATAACTTGTTTCTTATGTTGAAAGTGAATTTTCCTAACAATTTCTTCATGATGTCATTGATTTGCTCATTCGTGTCTTTACGGTCTATATAAAGCGTGTTAACTACTTAGAAGGGGGTTAGAATGGTGGTTTGGTAAAGTTCTTGTCTCGTTCAGTATATAGATCCTGCGAGGACTTGGTTCAAGCTTACTAGGACCTCCTTCAATGCCCCAAAGGTATTGGATGGCGGGGGTGCGAATAGCTTGAACCCCTCATATGTAAACTACTATTAATACTTTAAACTGGCTACTTGGGATTGTATCCCTGCTGACTCAAACCAATTAGCCGAGGGTAACATCACCTTCAAAAGAAGGGCCTACCACTTTTCGCATTAATAACTTATTTAATTATCTTCCAATATTCCGACCCTTTGGGATTGTATCCTTGCTATCTCAAACCACTGGGTTGAGGGTAACGTCACCTTCAAAAGAGAGGCCTACTACTATAACTAAAATAATCTCTTAAAAAGTCCAAAAGTGCAAAAATCATCAAAGGATACATTAAAGATGAGTTGGATCTAAGTGATTCTATCTTGTCTATCTGTTTTTCATTTTATTTATCATTTTTTTATGTTTAAAATCTTTTATCAAAAATTTAGATTGATTAGACGTTAACGATAAACCGGTACTAAAAGCTCTTGTGTCCTTGGAGGATCTCGGTATCTTACCAACACTATACTACGCTCACGATGGGTGCACTTGCCCAAGTGTGTGTTTAGTGTTAGTACAATATCGTGTTTTATAAATTTAAAACTTGAATAATGCGTAAAAAAGGGCTCAAAATATCAATAAAAATATAATACGCTCATCACACACCAAGTTTTTGGCGCCATTGCCGGGGACACAAGGATTTTAAGGAAGTTTAAAGTAAGCGGCCTAATTATTTTTTAACTTTTTTTTCATTTTTAGGCAATTTTTTTTCCAGTTTTTAGCAGAATCTGCACTTTCTACAGACGTGCAACATGGGCCGTCCCGGTCAGACATGGGGTCGTGCCCACCATCATTACTAGCAGTTTCATTTTCCCAGTGACAGAAGAGTGACCACAGGCCGTGGCGGTGCACCATGGCGCCGTGCCCGGCTCCCCTGTAACTGGGATCAAGAAAATTGTTAACTCTATTCTCGACCACGGGTCGTAGCCATTAACCACGGGGCCATGGTAAAGTAATTGACCGACATTTCTTTTTGTTTAATCGCAGGACTTCGAACTCACTTGCAGAGCCTAAAATCTCTAAGCAGTGCATGAGCTCCAGTTCCAATAAAGACATATAAGAACCTCTAGACGAACCCGAACGCTTTCTAAAAAAAAGACTAAAAGCCAAGAATCAAGAGAAAGTTTCGGGGTTCCAAATCCAATGGCGGATCAACGTACCTTAATGGATTACCTACAGCCTACGATCGGTAATCTCGAGGCCGCAATCAATGCACCGAAAGTCGATGCCAACAACTTCAAATTACGGCCACATTCGATTCAAATGCTCCAAAATTCCGCCACATTTCACGGCCTTCCCGATGAAGATCCCCATTTACATATTACCGACTTTTTGGAAATGTGTAACACCTTCCGGATCGATGGAGAATCAAACGACGCCATCCGCCTCCGCATGTTCCATTTTCACTAAAAGACTGAGCTAAGGCTTGGCTGAACACCCTCCCAAGTGGTTCGGTAAACACTTGGGATGAACTTGCCCAAAAGTTATACAAATATTTCCCATCATCTAAACCGCTAAATTAACGACAGAAATACACACTTATTCACAAGAAGACGGGGAATCTTTGTATGAAACTTGGGAAAGGTACAAGGAGCTATTGAGGAAATGCCCTCACCATGGTCTCGCAGTGTGGCAACAAGTATCCACTTTCTATAATGGTTTGTTGTCACACACGAGACAAACACTCGACTCAAGCTCCGGGGGACTCCTAGCTAATAGTCACCCAATTAAAATTTACAATCAAATTGAGGAAATTGCTCAAAACAATTTTCAATGGCACACCCCCGGGGTTCAAAATCTATTGCCCCGGGCGCCCATAAGGTTGATGAAAGTACCTCTTTACAGGCCCGAATTGAGGCCTTATCTTCGAAAATAAAAAAAAATAGAAATAACAAAAACAGCCTCGGTTATGGCTTGTGCAGGGTGTGGTGGGCCACATGAAAATTGGAGTTGTATGAAAGAAATAGAAGATCAAACAGAAATGGTAAACTACATAGATAATCGACCTAGACCATCGGGTCCCTCTACGGTAACCTACAACCAAGGGTGGCGAAACCATCCTAACCTTTGTTGGAGTGAGCCAGGGAATAGTAGTAACCAACAAAATCAAAGACCTAACTTTCAACAACAACCAAGAAATGAATCATAAAATTTCTCTCAACAACAAAGAGGTCGGGAGAGGCTTGAAGATCTCATCACAAGCCTCATTTCTGAGACCGATAAAAGATATTCGGATCGATTCTCACAAACGGACTCCGATATTAGAAACCAGCGGGCTAGCATTCAAAACATTGAAAAACAACTAACCCAGCTAGCCCAAAGTTTCTCCAAAATACCACAAGGCGCATTACTCAGCAATACCGAAACCAATCCAAAGGTGCAAGTACACGTTATAACCTTAAGAAACCGGAAAGTAGGTCCCGAGGTAATATCACAACCATCCATTAACAACAATCCACCCGAATAAAACACAAACCCACTTCCAAACCACCAAGAAACCATTATCCCACAAAATCTCGAACCAACAAAAAACCCCTCGGTACCCTACCCCGGTCGTTTGCTTCGCCATGATGAGCAATTCGCAAAGTTCATAAACCTCCTAAAACAATTGCATATCAATCTTCCATTTGTAGAAGTCCTTACTCAAATGCCAAAATACTCAAATTCATGAGAGACTTCCTCACCCACAAACGAAAGATTGAAACACTGCAATTGGTCAACTTAAATGAAGAATGCACAGCCGTGCTCCTCAACAAGCTCCCCTAAAAGAAGATCAACCTTGGGAGTTTCACTATTCCTTGCTCCATCGGAGGATCACCTATAAGAAATGCATTAGCGGACCTTGGGGCTAGCATCAATCTTATGCCCGTATCAATGTTTGACCGATTCGGGATAGGAAAACCAAGCCCCACAAAAATGAGCATACAACTTGTTGATAGGTCGGTCAAACATCCACAAGGTATCACCAAGAATCTATTGGTAAAAGTTGGAGAATTTGTTTTCCCTACCGATTTTGTCATACTCGACATGGACGAAGATACCAAAGTTCCGCTCATTTTAGGAGACCATTCCTTGCCACCGCTCGAGCCATGGTAGACATGAGCGACAGAAAACTAACCTTGAGGTTGGGAGACAAGAAGATGAAGTTCGGGGTAGGAAAGAGAGTAGAGGATGACCCGGTCAACTATAGGGATGTCATAGACTCAAGCTTATATGACGCTCTCCGACGATGCAACGGGGGATGCGAGACATCCCGCTCGGGTAACATATGATAGGTTTTGGGTCTGGCCAAGGAACCTTATAAACGTGGCGCACCACAGAGGCATTCCGCGGAACTATCCTTAGTACTAATTTAGTTTAACTTTTATGTCTTCTAGTTTAATCTTACTTTTTCAGGAATAAAACACACTCGAAAAGATAAAAATTGCCAAAGGGACATCGAAACCACACCCCATGCACGTAAATAGTGCCTTCCGACAACATTTTTAGCTTCTCAACATGTGCAGCACGGGGCCGTGCTCAGCCAACACGCCCCGTGCACAGGTTATGCAGCAAAATATTTTGAAACAGGTAACTGACCACGGACCGTGTTTACTGGCCACGCCCCATGGTCAAGCTTCTGTAAACAATTGATACTAGCATTCTAGACACAGGGTCGTGCCCGGACCAAACGGGCTTGTGCCCAGATGCCCAGTATCACAAAATCTTGTTTTAACACGCTTTTACGCATTCGAATCAACCGAAAAAATTATTTTTGACACATTGAGGACAATGTGTAAATTAAGTGTGGGGGAAGCTAACACTTTGAATCTAGCAAGTCCTAATAACAAGCCTTACACAAAACTCTATTGGAACCGCTAATCACCCCAAATCTTTTTCAAAATTTTTCAATTTTTTTTTTGTCTTGGTTTAATTTGGGAATAACAAGTTCTAAAAAGTTATGTTTTTACGAATTTACAACCGATAGTGTCGTGATAAAAAGAACCAAATAAGAAAATTATAAAAAGGGCATGACAAATCTTTTTAAAATTTGATTATATATACTTGTGATTATATATACTTGTTCACATTATAAACCCATTCCCACATTAAGTGAGTTTTGAGCCTTTATCGAGGATACATTTATAAATCTTTAAAATAAATGCTCATTTCGTTTCTTGTGTGAATAGCCACTTGGTTCTTACAACTCTAGAACTTGCCAGCACGATACATTCCCGGTCCTTTATGTTGCTGCACTATTGTGTTCGTCACTTGTCGAATAGGCTAGATTGAGCGTGCGTTGAATATTGTATAGGTTAGATTATAGTGTTAAAGAGAACAAGTTCGCCCTAACTTGACCTGTATTGGTCAAGTTCGCCCGAACTTGATGTGTCTTTAGTCAAGTTCGCCCGAACTTTTACTGTGAAGGACAAGTTCGCCCGAACTTGACTATGGCACATCCGGGCGAACTTGTCTCCCTTCACAGGACAAGTTCGCCCGAACTTGACTATGCCACATCCGGGCGAACTTGTCTCCCTCTATATATGTGTGTGTTCATTTGTTACTTAAGTTTTTGGCATCCCTACGGGGAGGTGCTGCCGGATTCTCTCTCGGAACTCTGGCAGCTGGACTTAAAGATGTATACTCTTTCGGTATGAATGAAGACTTCCGCTGCATTCTACTTCTACTCCATTCTTAATAACATTCTACCAAAACCGTTATATACGTTTATGCATTAACTTCCGTCTAACTTCCGTCGAGACGCGTCAACAAATTCCCCCTTAATTGAAGTTTCTATCAATTGCTGGTTGAGTTTTTGATATTTTAGGAGTGTGAGGAATAAATTCTCAATGCTCAACACTTATTCAAAAACTGAACTCGAATGCGGTTATCGTCAAAATTGAGAAGCTGCTGCATCGATTAGCTTCAAGCTGGTGGTTATTCAAGAAAATTTGTCGGTCAAGCAAATCAGAGGAGATCGGAAACCGTGCAACCAAAGATCTGAACTGGAGATTTCAGCGGATTTGAAAGTTGTTAATGCAAACCCAGATCATCAATTAAGTGGGAATTTGTTGACGCGTCTCGACGACATCGACTGACACCTTGATTGAAGTTGCAGAATATTCAACCACGAGTCAAAGTTTTGAAGTTCAAGATCAAGCTTCGACAGTAACGAACAAAGGGGAATCTGTTGATGCACTATTGTGTCCGTCACTTGTCGAATAGGCAAGATTGAGCGTGTGTTGAATATTGTATAGGTTAGAATCGAACACATGACCGAAATACGGAGATTATAGTGTTAAAGAGAACAAGTTCGCCCGAACTTGACCTGTATTGGTCAAGTTCGCCCGAACTTGATGCGTCTTTAGTCAAGTTCGCCCGAACTTGACTATGGCACATCCGGGCGAACTTGTCTCCCTATATATATGTGTGTGTTCATTTGTTACTTATGTTTTAAGCATCCCTACGGGGAGGTGCTACCGGATTCTCTCCAGGAACTCCGGCAGCTGGACTTAAAGATGTATACTCTTTCGGTATGAATGAAGAATTCCGCTGCATTCTACTTCTACTCCGTTCTTAATAACATTCTACCAAAACTGTTATATACGTTTATGCATTAACTTCCGTCTAGAACCGCCTGATCACAGACCTTCACTTACCAACTTAAAACCAAGTAAGTAAATGATGGAGGCATTAGGACTAACCCATTTTTCATTCAAACCATTGTTTTCTCTTCTTTTTACCCCACTAAAAAAAATTCCCTAGTTAACCCCTTTGAGCCTAAACCTTTTCGTTTCAAACCCGCATAACAAACACCGTTTACCCTCCAAAACCATTTTTCTGTTCAAACCCAATTGTTTTAGTAAAAAGCTCGGTTATCTTGTGAAAAAAAAAACCACAGCTCTTCCAATAACCAAACAAGTTCCTTCAAAAATCTTGTTTGAAAATGCTTGGTCCAAATAAACGTTACAAAACAAAAAGAGTTTTACGATAACCGACGCTCTTTCTGCTTTTTTGCCTCTTTACTAACCACTAACACAAAAACTACCTACCCCTAGCCCAAGCCTAACCCTTTCAAAGTCCTCTTGATATTTACAAAGGTTTATAGTTAAAAAGGTGGAGGTTTGATCGCTTGGCAAGCATATGGTAGATATAAGTTCCAAACCGGAATCGAGTGTTATCACAAAATACATCTTCGGCCGAGTGTTGAGTGATCTCTTGTAAGGTACATGAACTTGTAAATAAATAGAATTTTAAAGAGGCATGTTATGCCTTAATAAATATTTTTTTTCTTAAAAGTGTGCTAAATAAATCCTGACGAATAGGATTGTAAATAAAATAAAAACAAAATTAAAATAAAGATCTTCGGTTCCCGATACTCAAAGACAAGACACAAAACCTCTTCTCTACCAATTCCATTTGGGTGTGTAAGCCACATTTAAGGAGTTTTGCTTGAGGACAAGCAAAGATTCAAGTGTGGGGATAGTTGATGTGTGCAAAATGCAACATATAAATTACATCAAATGAGGTATAAAACTAACCCTTTTTTAGTACTAATGTTGGGAAAAACACGTTTCTTTATTCCTTTTGTATTTTTAGGATAAAAAGAGCTTAAAAGAATAAAAGAAGCAAATAAGCAGCCAAAACCAACATAAATACGAAAAGAAGAAATAACGAGCCATGCCCGGTCCCTCATCAACACCCCAAAGACAAAAACAAGATAACAGAAGATGACCACGGGGCCGTGCCCAGCCGAACACGGGGCGTGGTCAAACCTTGCACTTCAAGACAAAACCTGCAGAAGCTTCTACGCCCACCACAGGGCCGTGCCCAGACCAACATGGGGCGTGGTCAACTATCAGATTTGTAGAATCTAGAAAGTACAGCGAACAGTTGACCACGGGGCCATGCCTAGAGGTGACGGGGTCGTGTGGGGCCTTCTGGTGTCAGATGCAATAAATGAAGGAAGAGAATATGGATGGCCACGGGACGTGCCTACTAGACACAGGACCGTGGCTTTGGAATATAAATAGGGGTGCTTGGTTCACTTCAAAGGTATCCCTTGGCAAACCACTTCTTTCTCACTTTGCACCACTCCACCACCACTACAACACCAACACCCATAACCATCATCCATCTATCATCTTTAGAGTGTGTAGTAGTCTCAGGATCCAAGATTGATTGTAAGGGTTTTTGTCAAACAAAGGCCATGCTTGGCTAATCTCTGGCATCACTTGGTGAAGACAAGCCTTTAATGTATTACTTTTGATTTTTAATCTTTCGGCACTTTTTAATTGGGTATGTATTAATTACTTTAATAACTAGTATCTTATGTTGAAAGTGAATTTTCCTAACCATTTCTTCATGATGTCATTGATTTGCTCATTCGTGTCTTTACGGTCTATATAAAGCGCGTTAACTACTTGGAAGGGGGTTAGAAGGGTGGTTTGGTAAAGTTCTGGTGTCGTTCAGTGTATAGATCCTACGAGGACGTGGTTCAAGCTTACTAGGACCTCCTTCAATGCCCCAAAGGTATTGGATGGCGGGGGTGCGAATAGCTTGAACCCCTCATTTGTAAACTACTATTAATACTTTAAACCGGCTACTTGGGATTGTATCCCTGCAGACTCAAACCACTTAGCCGTGGGTAACGTCACCTTCAAAAGAGGGGCCTACAACTTTTCGCTTTAATAACTTATTTAGTTATCTTCCAATATTCCGACCCTTTGGGATTGTATCTCTGCTGACTCAAACCACTGGGTTGAGGGTAACGTCACCTTCAAAAGAGGGGCCTACTACTATAACTAAGATAATCTCTTAAAAAGTCCGAAAGTGCGAAAATCATTAAAGGATACATTAACGATGAGTTGGATCCAAGTGATTCTATCTTGTCTATCTGTTTTTCATTTTATTTATCAATTTTTTATGTTTAAAATCTTTTATAAAAATTTAGATTGATTAGACGTTGACGATAATCCGGTACTAAAAGCTCTTGTGTCCTTGGATGATCTCGATATCTTACCAACACTGTACTACGCTCACGATGGGTGCACTTGCCCAAGTGTGTGTTTAGTGTTAGTACAATATCGTGTTTTATAAATTTAAAACTTGAATAATGCGTAAAAAGGGCTCAAAATATTAATAAATATATAATACGCTCATCACACACCAACCAACTCCTCAGGTGCAAATGCAACCTGCACCTCAAGTTACTCAAACCACTGCTCCGGCAGAGATTAATCAACAGAGCTTTTTCACTCAAGGCTTTGTTGATTGGAGTAGCTTGCCCGAGGAGTTAATTGATGAAAACTTTGCACTAGTAGCCCACACTGATATGAAACAAAATGATTTTTGCTTTATGGCACTAGATACGATAGTTGTAGGTGATGAATCTGGGGAAGTGGTATTAAGTCTGGAGTCTGATGTTCATGATGAAACAACTGTTACAAAAGAAAATGTTGGTGAAGAATTGAAACCTTTGTCTGACCCATGGGATACCAGTATATGTGAAGGTGAATGTGATTGTGCCATGATGGCTGCTGCTAAGGTATCTCCTCCATATCCTTAAAGATCTATGTTCAGATAAATGCATAATTGCTTTTGCTAACATAAAAGAGGTGAATGAAAATCTTAGAAACAAAATTTTAGATCATGAGTTGCAATTTGAAAAACTTTCAAAAGAATTGAGAACAAAATTATTTGAAAAGAATCTGAAATCAGTAGCCTAAAACATGAGGCTAGTATAACCAAGGACCAACTCCAAAGTCCAAACTATGATAAAGAAATATCAGAGTTGTAAAAAGAAGTTGGAATCTACCAAATCACTTGTGAAAAATGGGTAGAATCCTACAAAGGTTATGAAATGATGCTTGAAAACTAAATCAAAAGCAACATCAAATTTGGCATTGGGTTCAGGAAAAATGACCAAATTTCTAAAAATGTTATTGTAAATGTTTCTGGTTTAGTTGAAGTGATTCCAACAAACCTGGCTGGTCAAGAAATCAAAGTCACTGATAAAACTGGAAAGAAAATTGTTTTAGAAAGACCCGAAGGGTCCTCAACTTTTGAGGAAATTGAGAAATATCAATTTAAGCCTACATGGTCTGATGAGTGTGACATTCTTGAAAATTTCAAGCCAATGGATTTTACAACCACTGCTGGTGCTAAAGCACCCAAAGTCAAAATCATACCCCTGAAAGATTTCCCAGCAGAGGTTATAAACTCTGTTGACAAAAAGTCTGAAAAAGGGAAAAATAATGAGAAAATCAAAAACCTGTTTTGTGATTTTTGTGAAAAAGAAGAATCATGTCACTAAAAACTGTTTTCTTCTAAAAGCACATGATATTAACAAAACAAGTGTGTTACATGACTCACCAAATTGCAACATTTGTGGAAAAACAAATCATAAAACTCAAGAGTGTGTTTATCTCAAGAACAATGATGTTAAAAGAAACTAGGATATATTAAAAACACTGGAGAGTTCAGGGATTAGTACTTCAAAGGAAAATCTAAACAGAGCTTTGTGCCTGTTCAAACACCTGTTACCAAGAAATTGAATGTAACCTCTGCTCCCAGAGAGGTTCAGGTAACAGATGCTCCACCAGAAAATCAATATCCAATAGGTCATTTTCAACCTACTTACAAAAGTGTACCACTTGGTTATGAGGTATACCAAAGACCATCAAAACCAAGGGTCAACAGGCATCCTCATGGATATGAGCATTTGATAGGAAATGGTTCACAATAGTGGTTACAAAAGTCTATTCAAAACATTGACCATTTTCCTGAATTTGAGACTGGACTATCTGTGATCCCATCCAAAGCCATTTTGGCTTTGGAAATCCACCTAAACTAATTTTTTACTAATGTGCAGGGAGCTTCTACTTGCCTCGATAGTTTATAGTATGTAGATAGAGGAGGCTACAGTCACATGACAGGATCTAGAGCCCTTCTCAAAGATTTCATGGCATATGGAGAGGGTGACATATCCTTTGGTAACAATTCAAAAGAGAAGGTGTTGGGGTTGGAGACTGTTCAAGTTGGGAAACTCAAATTTGGAAATGTAAATCTAATAGACAATCTGAAATTTAATCTGCTGAGTGTTTCGCAAATGAGTGAAAAAGGATATCGATCCTTCTTTACAAAGAAAACTTGTCAAATTGTTGGACCAGAAGTGGTTAAAAAGATTGATCAAATAATTACTGAGAGCAAAGCACAATTTGTTGCTCATAGGAGTGACAATGTGTATGTGGTTGATATATTAAAGGATAATCCAATGTCCAATGCATGTCTTTTCTCAGTTGCTTCAAGCAAAGAGACAGAACTATGGTATAGACAACTTTGTCATACAAATCTTAAAACTATCACTACACTCTCCAAACAAAATCTTGTCAAAGGTTTACCCTCAAAACAATTCACTTGTGATGAACATTGTGTTTCCTGTTTAAAAGGCAAACAACATAAAAGTTCATACAAGTCAATTGAAGAGTCCAAAACAAGCCAGCGTTTGCAGTTGCTGCACATGGATTTGCTTGGCCCTGTAAAAATCATGAGTCTCAAAAGAAAAAGATATTGTATTGTCATTGTTAATGATTTTCAAGGTTCACATGGACATTTTTCATGCACTCTAAAGATGAAACTGTAGGCATTTTGCAAAATTTTGTGAAACAAGTTAAAAAGCAATTTGACCTGCCAGTACAAGTTTTTAGAAGTGATAATGGGACAAAGTTTAAGAATAAGGAGTTGGCTGATTTCTGTGTGTCAAAAGGGATTGTTAGGCAATATAGCATCCCAAGGACACCAGAACAAAATGGGGTGGTTGAAAGGAAAATAGGACTTTAATTGAATCTGCCAGAACAATGCTTGCAGACTCATGTTTACCCTTGTCTTTTTGGGCAGTGGCCACTGCTTGTTATGTGCAGAACTGAGTTTTGATCAATCCCAGGCATCAAAAGACTGCCTATGAAATTTTATATAAAATTAAACCACTGATCTCTTATTTCAAAATCTTTAGCTGCCCATGCTTCATTTTAAACTTAAAAGATTCTATTTCAAAGTTTGCAGCCAAAGTAGATTGTGTTTATTTTCCGTGATACTCAACCACTGCTAAAGCCTACAGAGTTTTCAACTCAAGGACTAAGTGTGTGGAAGTGACTTAGAATGTAAAGTTCAATGAACTTTCCTCATTAAAAATTCCAGCAAATCCTGTTGAATTGTTTGATACTATTAAATTTACATTTGAAGTTGTGTCTATCAAGACTAACCCTACAGGTACATCACAGTCTTCCCATCAAGAATGTGGATATAACAGTGTGATTCCACAATTCAAAGTCAATCCATCCATCAGAAGAGCAGATGTTACAATTCACTCTGAAAACTCTGCCACTGCTGGATTAACAATTGATAAAAGTCCACTTTTTGTAAACAATAGTCAACCTTCCTTCACATCCATCCCACCTCTACCCCACCTCCATTTCAAACAGATGTTGGCTCTTCAAAATTGCCAACAGATGTTAGCTTAGATGATTCCCATCTACAGCCTTCACCACAAAATGCCATTGTTCCATATAATCTGATCTACCTTAAAGTCATCCATCTGATCAATTCATTGGCAACATCAATGATGGGGTACTCACAAGAAGTTAATCCCAAAAACTCTGTCTTTTTGTTGGTTTTTTATCTCTCACACAACCTGTCAAGTACCAAGAGGCACTGAAACACAACAGTTAGGTAGAAGCCATGCAAGAAGAGCTCCTTCAATTCAAAAGACAACAAGTATGGGAACTTGTACCACTGCCTAAGGATGTACATCCAACTGGCACAAAGCGGGTCTTCAAGAACAAAACTGATGAAAGGGGTATTGTTGTCAAGAATAAAGCTAGGCTTGTGGTTCTAAGCTTTAGACAAGAAGAAGGCATTGATTATGATGAAATCTTTGCTCCAGTAGCTAGGTTAGAAGCCATCAGATTGTTCTTAGCTTTTGCTGCCAACCACAACATCAAGGTGTTTTAAATGGATATCAAAAGTGCATTCTTGTATGGTAATGTCACACCCCGATTTCCACGTGTAACCAGGTGGGCCCGGTTGGGGAATATAATGACGTAGTTGATAAAATCATAACCAATCAAACACAGCACAACGAAAGTCTTGGATTAGAATTAGTATTACAAACTAAGTGTTCAAAGTTTGAAAAATAAATTACAAGGCTTGTAATGGAAGATCCGCAGATCGAAATAAATATATACAAAGAATTTGTTTAACAGACTTCGGGAAACTAAAGACTTGCAAATTCCTCTTTTGTCACTACCAAGCAGCTCCCGGCCTATTTCGTGTTGTCACTTGTAACTTGATCTTTTGAAAATATGTCAGTTTTCACTGGTAAATACTAATAACCGACACATTTTGAAAATATTTCCGAAAATGGTTTTAGATGCACTTGGCACATTTTATAAATAACTTGGGATAGTTCAACATGACCTTGTTTACAGTTTTACATGTTTGTCAATACATATGGGTCCGGTGCAGAAACAAAATAGCCTGATTAACCGACACACCACTTAAATAATCCACCAATGGGATTTAATATTTTATTTGCATTAGCATCTGATAGGTGTATGCCTACACCCCGCGCTTAAGGTCGTGGCCATTAATAACTTAAATGAGCGAAGGATATCCCAGACACGGTCGAGTTAACCCCCAATATTTAAGTTATGAAACAATACAAAATAAAACGGGTTATGAAGATTTAGTAAATCACAATCCGATAACATGATCCCATACCCGACCAAGCGGTATTATAATACAGTATCCCAAGCCCGTATACGGAAAATATGCTAAAAGTATTTACCTGAGCTAATTCTTCAATAGAGTTACTAACTCAGCCGACAATCAAAAAGTAAGCTTAGATGACAATCTACCGGAAAGCTTTAGTCTGGAATGATGGTATTATTAACCAATAGAATGCTAATGGGTCCTATCTACATCATAGACTCGGATCGGCTAGCTTAAAAAGGTATTTACGGTACTAAACACTAGATTAAGCGATGACCGGAATAGAATGTATTTTAAACTCGAAAAGTGCTAAGACTTGTTTAATATAGGTAAACATATTACATTCGGGATTTTGATATTGAAATGATAAGGTTAAACCCTTTTCGGTTAGACTACGTAAACTAGTCACGTAGGCTTAACCGTACGCATATAAGCGAAACCGTGTAACCAGATGAGTGATATACAAGTTCCATATTCCATTATAATTAAAACATGTTATAATATCTGTAGGATATTAAAATGTATGCCCGTTATGGTTTTAAAATCAAATTACGCCTCAAAAGGGCGTTTTGGTCATTTTATGACTTGTAAAAGGAGCTTGGGGATAAACTGATATCGTGAACATAATCATTCTATAAAAATGGTTAATTTATGATGTTATATCAGTAGAATATCAAGTATATGTGTGGTTCGTAGTTTTAGACCCAAACTATGCCTAGAAAGGGCATTTTGGTCATTTCACGCATCTCTTGACGAACTATTTGGGAATCTGAGTTTAGATTGTGCACCTACTGTATATATAAAATAAGTTTTGAAATCATTAGGTATCAAGTCTTGATGTTTAAATATGGTTTTAAACCACATTATACGCCGAAACGGCGATTAAGTCGCTAAATGACGATTTAAAACGTATTTGAGTGAAACTGATGTTATGAACAAGTTTGTATGATGAAATATGTTATACAACATAATGCATCAGTAGGTAAAGAGTTTTGATGTCAAAATTTGTTTAAATCATTTTATACGCCAAAAGGGCGATTTGGTCACTTTAAAGCGTGAAATACGCCTTTTAAATCAAAACTCGGTTTATGATCAGAATGTTGACCTTAAAATAAGTTAAATTAGTTAACATATCAGTTTACAAGTCACAAGTATGTTCATTTGTATTTAAAACCTCATTTTTAAGCATGAAGGGCATTTTAGTAGAGTTTAGCATAATTAACGGATACTTGTATACATACTCGGATTACTATGTGACCATGTGATATTGTCACACCCCAACCGATGGCGGAAACATCAGGATGAGACGAAAACGAGATTGCTCATTGCTCACAACGCTAATAAATGACAATATTTAATTAAATCCAAATTTCGTTTCACAACATTGTCAAATACAACATGAAGCAATACAATAAGTTCATAAAACATAACAAAATTTGGTACAACATTTATAAATCTAACGTCTAAAATGTGTGTATCTAAGTCCTTGCTATTTTGATTTCGTAGCATCATCTCCTTGAACCTGTAACATGTTTTAAAATAAAGTCAATGCAAAAGCAAAGGCGAGTACACAAGTTTAAGCATAGCATACGTATACGAATAAAGTTTTAACAATCCTCATGGCAACCAAATCTATACAAGAGCAATATCAAGGCATGCAATACTAAAATCAAACCCTTAACGCAATCACGATGTTTTAACATGACCTCACGAATAACACGATGGAGGTGGATGCGTGAATTCCTATAGCGCAAAGCATGTCAAACGAAGGCTAAAAATAGTTAATGACTAAAGCATGGCATAACGAATATCCTAGACAAGAAACAAGTATACGATTGAAGTAGTCATGTGTATAGGATTGTTTGTGCTTTTCATAAAGTTTAAGTGTTTGTGATTTTTGTATATGGAAACATGTTACACCCAAAAAGTGATATAAACAAAAGTGGGTAGAGTGTACTCATAAGATTGCTAAGTCTTCTTTGGTAATCTGCGACGAGTTGATGAGTTGGAGAATGAGGCACCGAGGTCACCCTACATGACAAACGAATGTGTCTGAATAATCGAAGATACGACGGAGGATTCTAATCGGGGTTGAAAGCACGTGTACGCATATCATGGGGTTTGTGTAATACAATAAATATATATATTTTTGGCTAAAAGAAAGTAGATAAATGCATATTTTGACAAAACGGGATAATAGACATATATGTATTTTTTTTACGAAAAGAATAATAGATAAATATATATATTGTTTGTCGGAAACATGTAATATATATATATATATTGTCGTTAGAGAAGTATAATTTTCGAAAAGTATATAATATATATTTATTTTGCCGGAAGGAATAATATGAGTATATCTTGTCGTTAAATAGATATATACTTTGTCGAAAGGAATATTAAATAAATATGTTGTTGAACGGTGTAATGAATAAATGTGTTTTGTTGAAAATCATAAAGTGAAAATATATATATATTGCCGGAAGTGTAATAAATAAGTATATTTATTTTTTCGATAAACGGGCAGAGTTTCCTCTTGTTTTGGATGATCCCGACATCTAGTTGTCGATAACATTTTCAAAACTCAACAATTTTATCAAAACAATACAAATATATATTTACATATCCTACTTATGTTTCCAAATTATATATAAAATTAGGTTACACAATTAAAACGATAAATGAATATGAAACAACAAGATTTAATATACACGTCATTGCTATACCGGGCCTCGTTTTTAGATCGTTGACCCGATAGTTGACCAGGTTTGACTTTTTGACTGAAGCTAAGCCGAGTCGCACTAAACTGAATCGAGTTAACTTGTGTCGTGAAAGCCGAGCCAACTGAAACGACAAAACAACCGTCGAGTTGAGACACGAAACTGACTAAATCGGAAACAAAATAGAATAAGAGACTCGAACCTGAAATCGGTGTTCACCCGAACTGAAACTGTTGTTTACTGATGTTGTCTCAAACCCGCGACTGTTTGACCACAGTTGACCTGGTTTGACCGAACGCCAAACTGAACTGAAACTGGAATAACAACAATCGAACATGAATCGAATCTCAACCAACTTAACACTTGAAACGTGACTACCTAAACTAAGACTGAGACTGGACCGGCTGACTTGGCATGAACCGAACATCGAACCTGAAGTGAACCTGAACTTGAACTAGAAACTCGAAACCTGGCCGAAGTGAACCAAACCAAAGTTAACCCAAACCGTGAACCACCCGAACAGAGACTGAACTGAGTTTACCCGGACTGAACCGAAACATTGATTTGAGCCGGATGACTGACCTGAACCGAGGTGCTGCCGCCGAAGACCCGTGGCTTCTGCCGCCGTCGCTGTTGCCGGTCGTCGTTCTAGGGCGAGGGAGAGCGAGGGTGGATGTGGGCGTATCGCCGGCCCTTCGCCGGTGCCTGGAAGTTGGAGAGAGAGAGAGAGCCGAGAGGCGATGGGGGTAAGGGGTAGGTTGTCGGGTGTGCGTGAGAGAGGGAGGAAGGAGGAGGTTGAAGGGAGGTGGGTTGTGGCCGGAGGGAGAGGGTGGTTCGCCGGAGATCTGGCCGGAAAATCGCTCCAGTGGCCGGATTTTGAGAGAGGGAGGGTGAGTGCAATGAGGTGGTGGCTAGGGTTTGTGAGAATTAGATGTATAAATAGCCTAGGGTTTTCAAATGGGCTTGTGCATTGAGCCCATGGCATGTTAACTAGCGTTTAGAGTTTTGAGTGACCCGATTTACATTTCTCAAACCCGTCTTTGAACCCAACGATGTAAAATGTAGAAATTATTATTATTATTATTATTATTATTATTATTATTATTATTATTATTATTATTATTATTATTTATGAAATTAAGACGCGGGCGTTACAGTCTCCCCTCCTTTAGGAAATTTCGTCCCGAAATTTATTCAAGAGGAAGATTTGAAAGGAATTAGGCTAAGGATGAGGGTTTACGATTGTGACTTGGAGTCGTGCACACATGTGGGAAAGCATGAAGTTCAGAGCAACGAAGAGTTAGGTTTGCAACAAGAAGTCGCTCGACTAGAAAGACTTGAGACATCAAGCGTAAGTAAAGCGTGTAAGTATGCGTGTAGACGAGTGGTTTAAACGGGTTTGAATGATTCAAGGGGTAATCCATCTAAGCAGAAAGATTTCGTAGGAAACGGTATTCTTTTTTTTTATGAAGGGGAGGTTGTAAGAAAGTCTTATCTGTTTTGACGGGAATTGATAAATCTTGGTGTTGTAGGAGGTTATTTATCAATGGCAGCGGGAATGCTAGGTATTTTGAATAATACGGTTCCCGAGGTAGCGACCAACTGAAGGTGTTCGCACATAAGTAAAATGAGAAAGAGTGCTTTAGAGTTCGAATGCTTAAACCGATTGATTGCAAACGGGGTTGTATAAAAGGCAAGGTTAACGTGAAACACTGGAGGCATAAGAGTGAACGATTGATCTAATAAACAAATACGGGTATAAGGATGACATGTGTATTTGAACAATGAAAACGTTACGTTAGGGATGAAATCTCGTCGTGGATAATCGGGTATCGCGTGCTTAGCAATGCATATGTGAGTTGTTAAAGTTTGCGTACTAGGTCTTACTATGGTCTGTAAAACACCGAATTTCTCATGGCACGTTTTACGAAAGTTTGGCATCATGGTGAAAACACTTATATATAGGAAGTACCAACGGCGTATCCACCATGTTTTGACCATGTTGCTATCGTTTCGTTACTCGATGCAATGTTACGTCCCGTCTCTTACCATACGCGGTAGTACACTCTATGGTTCTCATGTGTTTATGGCTATAATCCCGTGTGCACCCGTGATCATACCGATCATCGTATGATCCGCATAGCTTGTAGTAGCGGCGTACGAACTAGCGTATACATAAATTCTGAAAATAAGTTTGTGTGCGTATAAGTATGTAGTATATAAGCATGTTCGCGTGCAAATAAGCATGTGGCCCACGTAAGCGAATCCTTCGGGTTTCGCTCACGCATAGGCACGAATGTATGAATACGAGTACAAGTATAGGTATGAGTATGAGTATAAGCATAAGTAGGAGTATAAGTATGAGCATGAATACAAGGTGTATATGCATGAATGTGATTGTAAGTATAAGTATGAATGATAACACGTATGTTCATGAACATGAATATGCGTATAATTATGAATATCAACAAGTGTAAAAGACGATGATTGTGCGTATGATATGAATTGAATGCAACGAATTTATTTACATAAATAGTCGAGAAATCAAGGTATGTAAAACGAATGATATGTATAAATTGTCGTGCGAGATTTCGACTAAATCATGAACAAGGTTATGCATGTATAGTTGTTAGAGCAAAACGTTGAGACAATCGAATCAAAATAGGTTTAAGTTAACGTAGGATCTAGTTTGTGAATATAAAAGAATATAAAGTACTTATTGATTACGCGTTGCGTATTTTGTAAAGGACGGGAGTGCTACCACTGTTTTAGGAGGATTTAAGTAAGTCGAAAAAAAATGGTTGGTCCTAATAAAGTTTTCTTGCCCATGTGTTTTGAAATCAAGGTGACATTTCGGGAGGTGTAGGATAAGGTCTTAAATAGTAAGTTCGCATCGTTTCCAAAGGATATTACATTAAGATAAGAAATTTGAAATTCAGTGGTTCTTATGAAACGTTGACCCTTGAGAGGAAATCTGGGATAGTAGATTTAATGATCGTTGAAAAGTGTTTAGCAAAAGGTTTTATTGATCACGATAAGAGGTTCAGAGGGTGTTTGGGGTTGAGTTTTGAGAATAGTTTATGTGTTTTGAATAATCGAAATCAGGTAATTAGCTGTAACAAAACGTGCTGCTGAAAGATAGTGTTTGGGTTTGATTATGTTGTTTGATATCACAATAATCAGGTAATCAACTATTTGAGTGTTTGACAAATATATATATGCAAAGAGAAAAAAAATAATTAAATAAACAAATAAGCTTTGATCTCTACAAAACGAAAAAAAGATCAGTTTTTTTTATTAATTATTTACCAAACACTAAAAATAGATTTTTCTTTATTTATTTATTTAGTATTTGCGCTTTCAAAACACAAAATATAAATATTAGGTTGCAAAAGGCAACCCTAAACACTCCCTTAGTAGAACGATCTCATACTGTTCATAAGATATTGGTTTGATTTTTGTTTACAAATGAAAATTCTTAACGTAAAGTTATCACGTGAGCGTGTTTTAGTGATTATGTTAAACATAAGAGTTGTGGGCAAGGTATTCATTAGACCGATTAAGTTGGTAGGTAGCATTCCGTCAAGTTTTGAAAATCGAGAAACAAACGTCTCACGTGGTGACCAAGTATACGTGTACGTGATTTATATCGTATAGACTACAGGATAATAAACACGTTCGATAAAATAGTACGTTTTGAATTTTGCTTAATCAGGAATTTTGACAATACGATAAAAGATTTAGGTATGCAACTCGAACATGTGGTTTGCATAATAAAGTCTCCAAGAAGGAGGGTTGGTAACGATCACCGAGGTATGGGAATCACCCCTAACCCGTTGGTGAGGTCTTTTTAAAGAAGGAAGAAAACGGAGTTTGATTGTCTAGGTAAGGAATTCACTCCTATCTCGACGACGGTCTCCATTTCGGACTTCTCGAGAAATATAAGTCTAGTGGATGACGTTTCGAAATCATGTATGCAAATAATGTATAAGTGGATGAAAAGGTTTAATATGAATTGCGTAAAGAAATGGTATAAATTGAAATGGTATAAAAGAGAGTCTCAGAAAACATTAGACTGTTTCGGGTAAAGAAACGTCGATTATTCCAAAGTGAATCGAAGATCCTTTCGAATTAGAGAAACGTGCTTTGGCCTATAAGTAAAACGCTCTCGTCGAGAAGCGATTAACGACATTTTACCCTTCCAGTTATTACACGTCTCTAATCGATTGGAAAATCGAAACTTTGGCGAGATTGAAAATCGTGGAATGGGACTTAATCGACAAGGTGCGGGTTTCACCCCTAACTCGACGATTTCGTACCCTAAGTGTGGTTGGTACTCGTCGGGTCAAACTTAATTTCAACACTTGACGAGAGTCCACTAGAGTTTGAATAGGAGTTTCCCATCAAGGTGTGGATGTCACTCCTAACTTGATGGTGTAACTTCGTGAAAATAAATGAATAAATAAATAAAGAATTGACGGAATGAGAGTCGTTCACCAAATTGGGGATATCACGCCTATTTTGGAGAAGTCGTCTCACTTGTGTAATACAAGTGTTTTCGAGTTTAGTATAATCGAGTAAAATGCATTAGGAAAGGCGTATGATCGAGATAATGTAACAAGTATGAACACGTAAAGCATTTCATGAATTTAGCACATAAAGGACGTTTTAAGAAATTAGCATGTGAATCACGTATGGTCAAGTATGGTACTTAACTATAGACTAGGTCAAAAGCGTAGCAATTTGCCTAATTCTCTATAGTTATGGCTCTGATACCAATCTGTCACACACCAATCGATTGCGGAAACATCGGGATGAGACGAAAACGATATTGCACATTGCTCACAACGCTAATAAATGACAATATTTAACTAAATCCAAATTTTGTTTCACAATATTGTCAAATACAACATGAAGCAATACAATAAGTTCATAAAACATAACAAAATTTGGTACAGCATTTATAAATCTAACGTCTAAAATGTGTGTATCTAAGTCCTTGCTATTTTGATTTCATAGAATCATCTCCTTGAACCTGTAACATGTTTTAAAATAAAGTCAATGCAAAAGCAAAGGCGAGTACACAAGTTTAAGCATAGCATACGTATACGAATAAAGTTTTAATAATTCTCATGGCAACCAAATCTATACAAGAGCAATATCAAGGCATGCAATACTAATAATCAAACCCTTAACGCAATCACGATGTTTTAACATGACCTCACGAATAACACGATGGAGGTGGATGCGTGAATTCCTATAGCGCTAAGCATGTCAAACGAAGGCTAAAAATAGTTAATGACTAAAGCATGGCATAACGAATATCCTACAAAGCAACAAGTATACGATTGAAGTAGTCATGTGTATAGGATTGTTTGTGCTTTTCATAAAGTTTAAGTGTTTTTGATTTTTGTATATGGAAATATGTTACACCCAATAAGTGATATAAACAAAAGTGGGTCGAGTGTACTCACAGGATTGCTAAGTCTTCTTTGGTAATCTGCGACGAGTTGATGAGTTGGAGAATGAGGCACCGAGGTCACCCTAAATGATAAACGAATGTGTCTGAATAATCGAAGATACGACGGAGGATTCTAATCGGGGTTGAAAGCACGTGTACACATATCACTGGGTTTGTGTATCGAAATAATACAATAAATATATATATTTTTTGGGGAAAAAAGTAGATAAATGCATATTTTGACGAAACGGGATAATAGACAGATATGTATTTTTTTTACGAAAAGAATAATAGATAAATATATATATTGTTTGTCGGAAACTTGTAATATATATATATATTGCCGTTAGAGAAGTATAATTTTCGAAAAGTATATAATATATATTTATTTTGCCGGAAGGAATAATATGAGAATATCTTGTCGTTAAATAGATATATACTTTGTCGAAAGGAATATTAAATAAATATCTTGTTGAACGGTGTAATGAATAAATGTGTTTTGTCGAAAAGCATAAAGTGAAAATATATATATATTGCCGGAAGTGTAATAAATAAGTATATTTATTTTTTCGATAAACGGGCAGAGTTTCCTCTTGTTTTGGAATCTAGTTGTCGATAACATTTTCAAAACTCAACAATTTTATCCTACTTATGTTTCCAAATTATATATAAAATTAGGTTACACAGTTAAAACGATAAATGAATATGAAACGACAAGATTTAATATACACGTCATTGCTATACCAGGCCTCGTTTTTAGATCGTTGACCCGATAGTTGACCAGGTTTGACTTTTTGACTGAAGCTAAGCCGAGTCGCACTAAACTGAATCGAGTTAACTTGTGTCGAGAAAGCCGAGCCAACTGAAACGACAAAACAACCGTCGAGTTGAGACATGAAACTGACTAAATCGGAAACAAAATAGAATAAGAGACTCGAACCTGAAATCGGTGTTCATCCGATCTGAAACTGTTGTTTACTGATGTTGTCTTAAACCCGCGACTGTTTGACCACAGTTGACCTGGTTTGACCGAACGCCAAACTGAACTGAAACTGGAATAACAATAATCGAACATGAATCGAATCTTAACCAACTTAACACTTGAAACGTGACTAGCTGAACCGAGACTGAGACTGGACCGGCTGACTTGGCATGAACCGAACATCAAACCTGAAGTGAACCTGAACTTGAACCGGAAACTCGAAACCTGGCCGAAGTGAACCAAACCAAAGTTAACCCAAACTATGAACCACCCGAACAGAGACTGAACTAAGTTTACCCGGACTGAACCGAAACATTGATCTGAGCCGGACGACTGACCTGAACCGAGGTGCTGCCGCCGAAGACCCGTGGCTTCTGCCGCCGTCGCTGTTGCCGGTCGTCGTTCTAGGGCGAGGGAGAGCGAGGGTGGATGTTGGCGTATCGCTGGCCCTTCGCCGGTGCCGGGAAGTTGGAGAGAGAGAGAGAGCCGAGAGGCGATGGGGGTAAGGGGTAGGTTGTCGGGTGTGCGTGAGAGAGGGAGGAAGGAGGAGGTTTAAGGGAGGTGGGTTGTGGCCGGAGGAGAGGGTGCTTCGCCGGAGATCTGGCCGGAAAATCGCTCGATGGCCGGATTTTGAGAGAGGGAGGGTGAGTGCAATGAGGTGGTGGCTAGGGTTTGTGAGAATGAGATGTATAAATAGCCTAGGGTTTTCAAGTGGGCTTGTGCATTGAGCCCATGGCCTGTTAACTAGCGTTTAGAGTTTGGAGCGGCCCGATTTACATTTCTCAAACCCGTCTTTGAACCCAACGATGTAAAATGTAGAAATTATTATTATTATTATTATTATTTTTATTATTATTTATGAAATTAAAACGCGGGCATTACAGATATAACTCCAGAGGGTTATACTACAACCTAACACGGTCACAATGCAACTTAGAATCAGTAACTAAGGTTGCTAAATCGGGTTAGAAACGAAAGTCAAAGCAAGAGTCAACTTTTACGACTTTCGGTTGCGAACCGACCTTAGACCTGACGGGTCGAACATGTTTATACAGTTCTAATACTTATTACCAAGTTATTAAAGTGATGAAACTGAATTTATAGCACCTACATTGCTAGATATGAATTTATTTTAGAATCTGACCCGCTGACTTTTGTTGACTATAACTTTGACTCGTCAATTGACCAAGCAAACGTGGTAATCAGGAGGTGTCCTTTTAAGGGATTAACACCTACCTAATTACGATCACGTAGCCATGTTCGTTATGAACATTGGCTAGATCGTAATGGTCTTAGCCTTAAGTCAAAGCGTTTTTACGACAACGCTTTGACTTGGCTTAAAGCCTAATAAAACTTAAAGAGGGGAGTTAAGGACACTTACTCAAGGTCCTAGCTCAAAATATAACTGACTTGGAAGCTCCTATATGTCCAGGAACCACCAAGGGAGAAGTAGGGAAGATTTTGAGTGAATGAGCAAGTTTCAAGAGTTAAACAAGGGCCTTTATATAGTGAAGGAGAAGTCAGGAGCTTGTGCCAGGTGCCAAGGAGTGTTATGAGGTTGCAACAAGTGTTAATGGACGTGTCTTGAGCAGCTAGAGGGTGGCAAAACGCGAGATAAGTGGCAGGGCAGGAAGCTGCCATGTTTTCGTTTGCTGGCGACCCCTTACGGACCATAAGGGTTAACCCTTGTGGTCCGTAAGGACCTCTGGCGCCCACATATTTTAAAATGGTTACAGACCGTAACCAAAATGGCTTGCGGTCCGCAACCGCCTTCCAGAACTTGAAGTTTGGTATTTTTCCAAGTTTGGTCCCTTGACTTTAATACTTGCCACTTAGAAGTTATAACTTAACATGTTGGCGAGTTTAGTCCCTCCATTGAGCAGGTGGCATACAAAGATCAGTGGAACACGTGTCAGAAATTTACAGGACGGGTTTTTACGAGGTGTTACATCCTCACCCCTTAAAAGAAATCTCGACCTCGAGATTTAATTAAATAAATGGTGGTACTTTTGCCGCATAGTGGACTCGACCTCCCATGCATACTCAGGGCCTCGACGGGCATCCCATTTGACTTTTACGATAGGTATGTGATTTCTTCGAAGCTTCTTAACCTGTCGATCTTCGATCGCTATCGGTTTCTCAACGAAACGCAGGTTTTCGTCAATTTGCACATCTTCATGCGGCATTGCTAGCGACTCATCGGCTAGGCACTTCTTTAAATTTGAAATGTGGAATACATCATGAATTCCACTTAGATTTTCGGGTAACTTGAGCTTGTAAGCTACGAACCCAACTCGTTCGATTATGTCGAACGGCCCTATATCTTGGGCTCAACTTGCCCTTTCTACCGAATTGCATGACGCCTTTCCAAGGCGACACCTTCAGTAATACTTTGTCCCAAATTTGGAACTCGAGAGATTTGCGTCTCTAATCCGCGTAACTCTTTTTCCTATCTCGGGCAGCTTTGAGACGATCGTGAATTTGTATAATCTTATCTGTTGTGTCTAGGACAATCTCTGTTCCTGATAGTTGGGCCTCCCCAACTTCCGGCCAACAGACGGGCGTTCGACACTTTTCTCCATACAAGGCCTCAAAAGGTGCAGCCTTGATGCGTGTATGATAACTGTTGTTGTAGGAGAATTCGATCACAGGTAGGTGGTCATTCCAACTGCCACCTAAGTCGATCACACACACGTAGCATGTCTTCCAATGTCTGAATAGTACGCTCATTTTGTCGGTCAGTCTGCAGATGATAAGCCGTACTAAAGTTCAATCGAGTGCCTAAAGATTGCTGGAAGCTTTTCCAGAAGTGAGAGGTGTATCTTGTATCTGTATCGGATACAATATACACCGGCACTCCATGTAGGGACATGATTTCATCCACATACAACTTAGCCAACTTGTCCGAACTAAACGTCTCTTTGATTGGTAAGAAATGTGCTGACTTAGTCAGCCTATCAACAATGACCCAAATCGTGTCATTACCATGTTTGGTCTTAGGTAACTTGGTAATCAAATCCATAGTTACCATTTCCCACTTCCAAGTGGGAATCTCGAGCTGTTGTAGAAGTCCTGATGGTTTCTGATGTTCAAGCATTTAGCTACATAAGCGGCTATGGATTTCTTCAAACCCATCCACCAATAATTAGACTTTAAGTCTTGGTACATCTTATCACCTCCCGGGTGAATAGAGTCCTTAGTGTTATGTGCTTCCAGGAGGATCAAATCTCTAAGTCCTCCTGAAATTGGAACCCAAATTCGCCCATTGAATCTGAGGATTCCATCATTTCCAGGTGTTAACTGTTCAACGGTTCCACCAAATCCCCCATTCGCAACATTAGCCTCCATCAGGGCTTGCTTTTGTGTATCAAGCAGTCTTTCATTCAAGCTGTTCCTGACTTCTATACTTTTGGCGTTAATCCTTAAAGGCTTAACCCTTTCTTTGCGACTAAGCGCATTCGCAATCATAATCATTAGCGACTACATTTGCTTTGCCAGGATGATATCGGATTTTGCAATCATAATCATTAAGGGTTTCCATCCAACGGCGTTGTCGCATATTCAGATCCTTCTGATTTAACAAATGCTGGAGGCTTTTGTGATCAGTGTATACAATACACTTAATTCCATATAAATAATGCCTCCAAAGTTTTTAAGTGCAAATACAAGGGCACCCAACTCCAAGTTATGGGTGGTGTAATTCTTTTCATGCACTTTGAGTTGTCGTGATGCGCAAGCGATCACTTTGCCTTTTTCCATAAGCACACATCCCATACCAGTGTGCGATGCATCACAATAAACGACAAACTCCTCAATGCCTTCTAGCAGAGCTAGTACTGGAGCATTGCTCAATTTCTGCTTCAATGTCTCAAAGGATTCTTGTTGCTTTGGACCCCAATCGAATTTGATATTCTTACGGGCCAAAGCAGTTAAAGGAGTGGCTATTCTTGAGAAATTCTCAATGAATCTTCTATAGTAACCAAACAGTCCTAGGAAACTGCGAACTTCAGAAGGTGTCTTTGGTGCTTCCCAATTCATTATTGCTTCAATTTTGGCGGGATCAACTTGGATACCGCGTTCACTAACCACATGTCTAAGAAATTGGACTTCGCGAAGCCAAAATTCACATTTAGAGAATTTTGCATATAACTTCTCATTTTGTAACAACTCTAGAATGCACCTTAAATGTTTCTCGTGATTAGATTGATTACGAGAATAGATAAGTATATCGTCAATGAAAACAATGACGAACTTATCTAAGTAAGGCTTGCAGACTCTATTCATGAGATCCATGAATGTTGCTAGTGCGTTAGTGAGCCCAAAAGGCATCACTAGAAACTCATAATGTCCTTATCTTGTTCTGAAAGCAGTCTTTGGACATCTTCACTTCTAACCTTCAACTGATGATAACCAGATCTTAAATCTGTCTTGGAAAAGTAACTTGCTTCTTGTAGTTAATCGAACAAATCATCGATCCTGGGTAAAGGATAATGATTCTTGATCGTTATTTTATTGAGCTCTCGGTAATCAATGCATATACGCATTGAGCCGTCCTTTTTGACAAACAAAATCAGAGCTCCCCACGGTGATGAACTAGGCTGAATAAAGCCTTTTTTCAAAATTTCATCAAGCTGAGCTCTCAATTCCTTCATTTCTGTTGGTGCTAATCGATATGGTGCACTCGCAATAGGTGCAGATCCGAGAAAAATGTCGATCCTAAATTCTACTTGTCTATCAGGGGGTAGATCGGGTAATTCCTCAGGAAAGACATCTGGGTAATTCGAAATAACGGGTATATCTTCAATCTTTGGCCTAGGTTCATCGACGGTTACTTGTGCCATATAGATGACACAGCCTCTCTTCATGCATCAGGAGGCCTTAAGCATAGCAACTTTTTCTGACAACCCGTAATGCATATCTTCAAAGATAGTGAGGACATCACCAGATGGGGTTTTAATCTCGATTAGTTTCATATCACAGGCAATGCGGGCTTGGTTATGGGATAACCAATCCATGCCTAAGACTACATCGAACCCCGCCAATTTCATTGGCAGAAGAGAGATAGGGATCAAATGATTCTTGATGGATATAAAGCATCCATCCAGAATGGAAGAAGCGGTTTCAAAGGTTCCGTCAGCAAGTTCTACCTCACAACTTATGTCTAGAATTCTTACGGGTAAGTATAATAGTTTGCTAAACTTATGGTCAACAAACGACTTATCAGCCCCCGAATCAAATAGAACTCTAGCAAAGGTGTCGTTGATGAGGAAAGTACCTGTTATGACGTTGTTATCATTGACAGCTTCTCAAGCATTCATCTGAAAAGCTCGAGCATTTGTTTTCTTTGCACCACTAGACCTTGCATTATCTTCATTAGCATTCTTGGAGTAGTTTGTAATGGCCTTTCTCACCACATTTAAAGCAAGTCGCATCCTAGATATCCCTGCAATCCAGGGTTTTATTCCCCATCTTCTTACATATACCACAAGGTTTAGCTTGTGGATCAAACCGACACCGACCACCAATCGTTTCTTGCATATTTTGCATTCAGGTCTATCCTCAGTCTTACTCTGATTCTTATGGGATCCAAACTTTCCCTTCTTTTTAAATCATAGGGAGTTGTCATCCTACCTTCTCCTTTTTCCCTCAGCTTCTTTTCGGGCCGACATTCACCTCACATAATCTTGAGTGAGGGAAAGAGCTAGCTCAACGGCAGATTTATAGGTGTTAGGCTGAACAACCTTAACCAAGCTCCTAATCTCCGGAGCCAATGCATTAATAAAGCGTGCAATGCGCTTAGGTTTTGGGGTAACTAAGTACAGTACTAGCCTAGAGTATGAGTCGAAGTCGGTAACAAACTTCCAACAATTGAGATTCTTCATTGTGAGAGCGAGGAAATCCATTTCAATATTTTCCACCTCATGTGGTGGGCAATACGTGTCCTTGACTAGGTCCACAGATTGGGACCATCCCAAATTATACAAATGTACTTTTCCCGATGATTGCGTTAGAGCCTTCCACCAAATTAGGGTGCTACCCTTAAAAGATTGGGACACAAACTTTACAATATCTTTATACAGTGAAAAAGGTATTTTATGTGTTAGCCATGGTATGATCAAACCATTTGGGCTTTAGCATTTTGATGGATGCTTTTCTTATCCTAGGTCTCAAAAGAAGCATCATAGGTATTCATAAGATCGGACATAGTCTAGAGTTTTTAGACAGTGGATCGTAATGTCGCATCTGTCATTGTCACATTGACAATTTAGGTTAGCTCAAAATCTTGTCACAAGGACGAAAGATATGACACAAAGGCCCTTGTCACGTAGACTAACAAGATTTGAATAGAGAGTCATCGACTACAACTGTCACTGTCACTAATGGACATGATATAGATGGCCCGTAGGCACTACATCACTAGTGGATGTTATATTATAACCCGTAGGTGATACACCACTAATGGGTGTTAAATGATAATCATCACAATGATGATGTTAGTCTCGATCACAGCAATCGTTTAGACTTATAATATTTGAATCAAAGTCTGAATATTTTGATGGCTAATGTGTTTCCTCACGTCACACTGCCAGGAGTGTCAATATTACTTGAATATTAATGTAGAATGATGTCTTAAAATGGTTCAACAGGTTAGCCATGATCGCATTGACCATAGAGGCTTGGAGGTTTGAACGTAGTTACTTCCTCTAGATAGAAGGGATGATCTTCCTTAACTATCATGGTAGAAGATCATTCCATCTTAACTACCATTTATTCTTGCCAATTAATGTGACCTTATCACTTGGCATATGTAAACAATCAAGAAGATCTTTTAGGAATTTATAGCGGAGCGATAAAATCGAATTAAAATCGAGACGTTCGCATGAACAAGGGAAGCAACAAGAATGCATTTTTAAGCAAAATTTCGAAATTTCAGTAAAAAGATAGGGATTACATATTTTACCTTTAAACAGGTCTTTTAATACTAAGCTTTGTCCTCGCAGGGACTAAAATAAGAAAATGTACCCACGCAGGGGCTTAAAAGAAATACAATGTCCTCACAGGGACTTTTGGAAAATAAAACAATAATCAAAACGCACTATTCGTCCTTTTTCCCTTTTACTGCCTTACAAAGCTTCTTGAAGAATTTGCTTGTCCTTTTCTCTGATATCTTAACTTGTTGCTGCATTTGCTTGACTTGATCTAAAGCCTCATTAAAAGCCTCAAGTGGCACTTGAGGTTGGGGTTGGGATTGAGGCTGAGGTGGTGGTTGCGGTTGTGGCACAACAGGGTATGGATACCCATAAGGTGGATATCCGGCTGCCGCATAAAAAGAATAAGGAGGTGGATAACGCGGATATGGAGATGGATAAAGCGCGTTGTGCATAACTGCTTCAAGATACGGGTCGTATGTAGGGGCATTAAAATCAGCACCATAGCCAGATAAATCTGGATAGGTGGGAATCGGGTTACCTAAACCCGATGATGATGGCTGAACTGCCGGTTGGGGCATCGAATCAGCGGCAGGTTGTGGGGTTGGAACCGCCACAGGTGAAGTGTTCGAGGGTCCACCCATTTTTATATCCTCGGGGATAATGGGGTAAGATGGTGCAAAAGGTGGTAGCGAGTGTAACGCCTTGTATTTCCGTACATCCATACTTTTAGGAAATACGTACCGCTTCACGAAATTTATTTATTTATCTATTTTTATTATCATTATTATTATCATTTACTTATTTTTTTATTTATATAACAATAAGAAAATAATAATAATAATAATAATAATAATAATAATGAATGAAATAATACGACGTGTTTATGAAGTTCAGGTGCGAATACGAGTTTCAAGAAAATTAACCGGGCCACTCTTCAAGCGCAAGAACCGAGTTTATGGGCTTTGGGTCCAACACATTAAATCCTAACCACTCAACCCTAATGTTATAACAACACACTTACACACACAAACAATACACCCACACAAAACATACGCAGACACACACATTTACCCGCTCACCCTAACCTCTGCCTCTCTCCGGTCACTGGCGCCGCAATCCCGGCCGGCTACCGGCGACGATACTCTGGCGAACCACCCTCCCACTCATCAAGCACCACCTCCATCTCTCCTTCCTCGCACCACCTCATATCCGCACCTGCAACACCTCCCCTCATTGCTACTCGATCAGACGTCCGGCCACTACTGTGGTGGCGGCGTGTACACAAACGAGGAAAAGAGAGACGCCGAGAGAGAGGAGGGCAACGCCGTTCATGGTGGTGACGACGGTGGATCACCGGCAGAAGCCGCACCGGCAACGGCGGCGGTGAAGGTGAAAGTGGAGATTGATTTCGTTCCGTTTAAGCTCATTTCCGGTAAGTGTCATTCCTTATCAATTTGCGGTTCGATCGTGTTTCAGTTATGGTGCCGTCATTTTAGGTGATTCGGTGTTAATTTGTCTCGAGTCATGTTCCAGTACGGGTCAGGTTATATGACATGGTTGGCTCGAGCAGGCTCGGTTCAGTCTCGGCTCGGGTCTGGTTCTGTTTCGGTGTGGGTCAGAATCAGGTTGCGAGTCAACAGGGATTCAAGGTTCGGTGCAGGTTCGGGTCTTGACTCATGTCTCGATTCAGCTTCTGTTCAGGTCAAACTTGGTCAAACCCGGTCAACACACGGTCGAACCGTTCAACTGGTCAATACGGGTCTGTTTCGTCTTGGCACAATTTCAGGTACGGGTTTTTTGATTTCATTCAAATTCAGTCTCCAGTCAGTTAACTCGGGTCGGGTAGTGGTTCGGTTCGATGTTCGGGGTATGTTGTGGTCAAACTCGGTCAACATCAGTCGACAGTTGACCCGGTTCACTTGGTTTACGGTGAAATCTTAAAAATACAAATTTTTGTTCGAATTATTTAGATGAACCTTAAATTGTTTCGAAACCTAACTCGATGCGACATATAGTTAATTGTTAATTAATTTTACCACATATGTTTATATATATTAATTTATCGACTCATTGTTTGTTACTCGTTTACTTCACAACATATATACACATTAATTTACCGACACATTGTTTAAATATCCACTAACCTTACAACACATATATGTTTTAGCCTTTCGTCACGTTGGCAAATCGAATTAGTTGGTGAATTTTGAAAATATATCGACACTTTGGTTGTCGGGATCATCCAAAAACAGAGGAAACTTTGCTCGATTTTTGTTAAAAATATACATATATATATATACAAATACATTTCTTAGTCGAAACACTAAAATTAACGTATCTAAACACAAAGGAAGGTTATAACATAAGTATAAAGTTCATTTTGTCAACACTTTCGTAACGTTCGTTTTTCCTATGTGAGATAACCTCGATATCCACTATTCAACCTTCGCCACTTTACGGATTTACCAAGGGAAGCGTCGCAAAACGGTGAGCATACTCGATCCCCTTTTTACGCTTTATTACTTTGGGGACAATACATGTATTTAAAACCAACTATACAACTTACGTGTTAAAATTGCCATTCTACGTGTTATGCTTGTTATCATATGTGTTATACTTATAGATCGCATGTTGTGTTTACATTAATTTAATATATTAGATATTCATGTGTAGTTGTTTAAAACATTTATTTCCTATACTCATATTCAAACTTGTATGCTCGCCAATGCTTTTTGTGTTGATCTATGCTTTAACATGTATTGTAGGTTGACGATATTAGTAAAGATGCAAGGAATCTAGTAGGATTGCCTAGAAACACACCTAAACTTTAAATGTTTGTTATATTGTGGCCTATTTTCAATTTGTCGTATTTCATTTCCAATTCATGTACTTGATTAACATAAATGAAATGAAATTTATTATTTGATCATTTGTTGTAATTGATTTAAACTTGTTGTATATTATTTCAAGCCATGTAAAATCAATAAATAAATACTTGTCGCAAATAGCGTTATGAAGTCTCTTGCAATATCGTTTTCGTCTCACTCCAATGTTTCCGCCATCGGTTAGGGTGTGACAGATTGGTATCAGAGCCATAACTATAGTGAATTAGGTAGAATTGTCATGTTCGACCTAGTCTATAGTTTAAGTATCAAATTTCGACCATTCTTGATTCTTTTTGCGTAAAATATTAAATCTTCCTAATTGCTTCTACTTCTTCTTTCATCTAAATATGCAACGTGTCTTTACTAAAACATCTACACGATACACACACTTGATGACACTCATATTTCACCAACGAAATGACTCATCAAAATAGGGGTGATTTCCGCCTTTGGTGCCGAATTTCAATCCACCTTACCTGTATTTTACGCGAATTTCACCATCAAGTCAGGGGTGATATCCATACCTTAATGGGAAATTCCATCTTATAATCTAGTGGTTCCTTATTGACGAGTGGAGGTTTTATCTTGCCTCGTTCAATAAACCGCATTTTGGGGACGAAATTGTCAAGCTAGGATTGACCTCCACACCTTGATAACTGGTCTCACTCTTCGATTTTCAAATCCCGCTAAGGTTTCGTAATTCCGATCAACTTAGGGACATGTACTAACTGGAAGGATAAAACACCGTTAATCGCCTGGCGACGAGAGTGTTTTACCTATTAGGCCAAAACATGTCTCCCTAATTCGAAAGGACTTACGATTCACCTTGGAATAGTCGTAGTTTCTCAACCCAAAACACTCAAAGGTTTTATCAAGCCTCTCTCTTATGTTAACTCAACCTTTATGCGATTTAATACTTGTTATCTCGTTATTCCAAGATCATCGTTTTACACAATAAATTAATACACGCATCCTGATACGTTAGACTTGATTCAGGATTACTAGACATTCTTTATGTGATAAACTGGTCATTAACTTCATATTGAGCCACATCTTGACATATGTAGTGCTTGTGAAGCACTATAGGAGTAGTGCACCACCACATGGATTTGTGATAATGTCAAGACATTCATACATACTTTATGGATCTTTTCATAGCAACGAAATGATGACATGTGCTATGATGAGATGATGCTAGCGGAATCGATGTCTTGACAACTCGTCATTAACTTCGTAAGAAGCCACACCTTAACATGTATAGTGCTTGTGTAGCACTATAGGAGTAGCGCACCGCCACATGGGATTTGTGGTCATGTTAAGTCATACACACACACATACATACTCGATCTCGTATTTGCGGAAGCGATGGGTTGACAGCTTGTGATTAACTTCGTAAGAAGCCACACCTTAACATGTATACTGCTTGTGTAGCACTATAGGAGTAGCGCACCGCCACATGGATTTGTGCTCATGTTATGCCATACATACATACTTGCGGACACGATGGTTTGACCAGTGATATCACCTCTCTCATACTTAAATACGATCAGACTTACATACTCAAATTTCTATACGCTACCATTCTCGCTCGTAATACGCTAACGAGCCATGATATTGGCACAGAACGTAACATGACATCGATTAGCGAAACAGACGTAATATGTTGTAAACATGGTGGATACGCCGCTGGTACTTCCTATATATAAGTGTTAATACCATATTGCTAAGATTTCGTAAAACGTGCCATGAGAAATTCGGTGTTCACTACTTTATTTAAATACAAACTTTGATCACTCACCACCTATTTCTCGATTATACCCATACACACTACGAAATGCCCTATTATTCTAAGGTCTTCCTCTGAATAAATTTCGGGACGAAATTTTCTAAAGTATGGGAGACACATCCATACATTTAGGAAATACGTACCGTTTCACGAAATTTATTTATTTATCTATTTTTATTATCATTATTATTATTATTTACTTATTTTTTTATTTATATAACAATAAGAAAATAATAATAATAATAACAAATGAAATAATACGACGTGTTTATAAAGTTCAGATGCGAATACGAGTTTCAACAAAATTAACCGGACCACTCTAGTAGCGCAAGAACCCAGTTTATGGGCTTTAGGTCCAATACATAAAACCCTACCCACTAAACCCTAATGTTATAACAACACACTTACACACAGAAACACTACACCCACACAAAACATACGCAGGCACACACATTTACCCGCTCACTCTAACCTCTGACTCTCTCCAGTCACTGGCGCCGCAATCCCGGCTGGCTACCGACGACGATACTCCTGCGAACCACCCTCCTACTCATCAAGTACCACCTCCATCTCTACTTCCTCGCACCACCTCATATCCGCACCTACAATACCTCCCCTCATCGCTACTCGATCAGACGGCCAGCCACGTGGTGGCAGCGTGTACATAAACGAGGGAAAGAGAGACACGGAGAGAGAGAAAGAGAGACGCAGAGAGAGAGGAGGGCGACGCCGTTCATGGCGGCGACGACGGCGGATCACCGGCAGAAGCCGCACCGGCGGCGGCGGCGGTGAAGGTGAAAGTGGAGATTGATTTTGTTCCATTTAAGCTCGTTTCCGGTAAGTGTCGTTCCTTATCAATTTGCGGTTCGGTCGTGTTTCAGTTATTCTGCCGTCATTTTAGGTGATTCGTTGTTTATTTGGCTCAAGTCATGTTCCAGTACGGGTCAGGTTATACGACATGGTTGGCTCGAGCAGGCTCGGTTCAGTCTCGGCTCGGGTCTGGTTCTTTTTTGGTGTGGGTCAGAATCAGGTTGCGAGTCAACACGGATTCAAGGTTCGGTGCGGGTTCGGGTCTTGACTCATGTCTCGATTCAGCTTCTGTTCAGGTCAAACTTGGTTAAACCCGGTCAACACACGGTCGAACCGGTCAACTGGTCAATACGGGTCTGTTTCGTCTTGGCTCAATTTCAGGTACGGGTTTTGATTCCATTCAAATTCAGTCTCTAGTCAGTTGATTCGGGTCGGGTAGTGGTTCGGTTCGATGTTCGGGGTATGTTGTGGTCAAACTCGGTCAACAACAGTCAACAGTTGACCCGATTCACTCGGTTCAAGGTGAAATCTTAAAGATACAAAATTTTGTTCGAATTATTTAGATGAACCTTAAATTGTTTTGAAAATTAACTCGATGCAACATATCATTTATTGTTCATTAATTTTACCACATATGTTTATATATATTAATTTATCGACACATTGTTTGTTACTCGTTTACTTCACAACATATATACACATTCATTTACCGACACATTGTTTAAATAACCTTACAACAGATATATATGTTTTACCCTGTCGTCACGTTGCTAAATTGAATTAGTTGGTAAATTTGAAAACATATCGACACTTGGTTGCCGAGACCGTCCAAAAACAGAGGAAACTCTGCCCAATTTTTGTTAAAAATATACATATATATACAAATACATTTCTTAGTCGAAACACTAAAATTAACATATCCGAACCCAAAGAAGGTTATAATATAAGTATAAAGTTCATTTTGTCAACTCTATCTTAACGTATGTTTTTCCTATGCGAGATAACCTCGATATCCGCTATTCAACCTTTGCCACTTTACGGATTCACCAAGGGAAGCGTTGCAAAATGGTGAGCATACTCGATCCCCTTTTTACGCTTTATTACTTTGGGGACAATACATGTATTTAAAACCAACTATACAAACTTACGTGTTAAAATTGCCATTCTACTTGTTATGCTTGTAATCATACTTGTTATCATATGTGTTATACTTGTAAATCGCATTGTTGTGTTTACATTAATTTAATATATTAGTTATTCACGTGGTGTTGTTTAAAACGTTTCTTTCCTATACTCATGTAGGCTCGCCAATGCTCTTTGTATTGATCTATGCTTTAACATGTATTGCAGGTTGACGATATCAGTAAAGATGCAAGGAATATAGTAGGATTGCCTAGAAACACACCTAAACTTTAAATGTTTGTTATATTGTAGCCTACTTTCAATTTGTCGTATTTCGTTTCCAATTCATGTACTAGATTAACATAAATGAAATGAAATTTATTATTTGATCATTTGTTGTAATTGATTTAAACTTGTTGTATATTATTTCAAGCCATGTAAAATCAATAAATAAATACTTGTCGCAAATAGCGTTATGAAGTTTCTTGCAATCTCGTTTTCGTCTCACTCAAATGTTTTCGCCATCGGTTGGGGTGTGACAGCGAGTCCGACCTTTGACCAGCACGCACTGACATGCGTGCACCACGCCCCCGACGTGCTTGTGATGATTTAGGTGGTGATTGAAGTTGTTCCACCGGTTGCATAGGTTCATCCTCGATTTGAGGATGTGGTGATGGAGCATGATGGGATGGAGTGTTATGGTAGGAAGGAGTAAAGTAAAAGTTGTAGGTATCCCACCGTTGTTGGAATTCATCGGTACCTCGATAAGGGGATCCCGTGATTGAGTTGGAGCCACTAGACAACTCGATTGGGTGTCCGTATGATCCTGTTGGGGGTTTCTTAGGATCTGAATCTTCCTCCATATGTGTGGGTGAGTCAACGGGAAGAGTCTCTGGTGATGGTTGTACATGGTCGATAGGGTTAAAGTTTAAGAATTCATAGTGTGATTGGGAATGGGAATGGTGGGAGTGGTGTGAATGATGTGAATGATGGGGATGTTGTGAGTGGGATTGGGGAGGTGAGTACTCATGGGATATGGAATGTCGATAGGGTTCCCATGGTGATGAAGAAGAATCACCCGATCCTTCATAAGGGTTGTAATTATGTATGTTAGATGCTCCAGTTAGGGAAGGTCTGAATGATGGTCCTGTCATGGAAGGTCCGCCCCTCATGGGACCTTTGCCTTTGCCTCCACGTCTGAATTTAGGTGGCATATTTCCTGCTCCAAACACAAGTTAAAATGAAAACAAATAATGATAATAATTAAAACAATGTAAATGAGTAATCCTAGGTCAAAGCCTAGACTCGAGAGTCTAAGGAATGTGGTATTGTTTATTTTCGAGATTAAACACAAAAGGCTAGTGTTTAATTCACTCTAACGTTGGCTCTGATACCAACCTGTCACACATCGATTTCCACGTGTAACCGGTGGGCCCGGTTGGGGAATATCGTGACGTAGTTGATAACATCATAGCCAATAAAAAACAGCACAGCGGAAGTCTTGGATTTAAATTACTATTACAAACCAAGTGTTCAAAGTTTGAAAAATAAATTACAAGGCTTGTAATGGAAGATCCGCGGATCGAAATAAATATATACAAAGTATTTGTTTAACAGACTTCGGGCAACTAAGGACTTGCAAAATCCTCTTATGTCACTACCAAGCAACTCCTGGCATATTTCGTGTTGTCACCTGTAACTAGATCTTTTGAAAATACGTCAGTTTTCACTGGTAAATACTAATAACCGACAAATTTTGAAAATATTTCCGAAAATGGTCTTAGCTGCACTTGACACATTTTGTAAATAACTTGGGATAGTTCAAAATGACCTTGTTTACAGTTTTACGTGTTTGTCAATACATATGGGGTCCGGTGCAGAAACCGAATAACGTGATTAACCGACACGCCACTTAAATAATCCACCAATGGGATTTAATATTTTATTTGCATTAGGTTCTGACAGGTGTATGCCTACACCCCGCGCTTAAGGTCGTGGTCATTAATAACTTAAATGAGCCTACGATATCCCAAACACGGTCGAGTTAACCCCCAATGTTTAAGTTATCAAACAATACAGAATTAAACGGGTTATGAAGATTTAGTAAATCACAATCCGATAACATGATCCCATACCTGACCAAGCGGTATTATTATACCGCATCCCAAGCCCGTATAGGGAAAATAGGCTAAAAGTATTTACCTGAGGTAATTCTTCAATAAAGTTACTAACTCAGCCGACAATCAAAAATTAAGCTTAGATGACAATCTACCGGAAGGCTTTAGTCTGGAACGATGGTATTGTTAACCAATTAGAATGCTAACGGGTCCTATCTACATCATAGACTCGGACCGGCTAGTTGAAAAAGGTATTTATGGTACTAAACGCTAGATTAAGCGATGACCGGAATAGAATGTGGTTTAAACTCGACAAGTACTAAGACTTGTTTAATATGGGTAAACATATTACATTCAGGATTTTGATATAGAAATGATAAGGTTAAACCCGTTTCGGTTAGACTATGTAAACTAGTCACATAGGCTTAACCGTACGCTTATAAGCGAAACCGGGTAACCGGATGAGTGATATACAAGTTCCATATGACATCATAATTAAAACATGTTATAATATCAGCAGGATACTAACATGTGTAACAACCCAATCTTTCGGATTGTTATCCGAATTCTGTTATTTCCGTTTATTTCAGTTTCGAACTCGTTATTGTACTCTGAGATTCATTATAATGGTTAAACTAATTTGAAAACGCATATTATATCGCTTATTTATCGCATTTAAATCGCTTAGTACTCGCAACTCTCAACACAAACTAAAAATCGCGGTTAATTATGTTACATTATGTTTACATATGTGTTATGTGTGCTTTATATGTTATGTTTATACTCACTATCGCAATACTCTCATTCGCACAAATCGCTCAATCGCATTTATTTTATTAACGCAACGCTTAATGCTTCGCTAAAACTCTTAACATAATTATCTAATACGGACCGAATCGCCAAACGAACACCTAACGATCAAATAATGAACAAAACTTAGCCACCAGGCCAAGTTCGGCCGAAGTTGGCACCCCAACTTCGCCTGAAGTTGGCCAGGCCAGCCAAACAAGCAAGTTCACTCGAACTTGCACAAGTCCAAACAGAACTGGCCAAGTTCGGCCGAACTTGTGCCAAGTTCGTTCGAACTTGCGTCAAGTTCGGCCGAACTTGATGGCTACAACTCCCTTTTTCTCTTCACCTATAAATACAAAGCACCCTCATTCTCTCACTCCTTGCTGCTAACTTCGCCCAAGAACTCCCATAACCGAACTTCACTGATTTCCAAGTAAGAATCAACCCGTTTTATGCAAACCACAACGTTTTTTACAACGATTTTGCACAAGGATTACCTTTTTTCATCAAAACTATTCTGTTTGTGAAAATCTTTATCTTTTTATACAAAACTTCTTCTTTTCACTTAGATCTACACTAAACGAGTGTGTTGGGCTTAGCTTTGGCTTCCCAAGCTAGAAATCTTGATGATTTCGACTCACCAAGTGTTAGATCTAAGAAAAACTGTTTAAAACATTAATTTTTACACAAAATACGGACTAGGTGACGTATGTTTCGTTCACTATGAAGTGGAACGAGGTGTTGTCAAGCAGGATCACAGATCCGGAAGCCCAAGGACGATATCGTCACTTTGCATAAACTGGACTAACCCGTATGAACCAACAAGTTCGCCCGGATTAGCCCGAGTTTCTGTAAAATGGCTAAAACTTGCTCCAAAAGACCTCTCCATCCTATGTTTTGCAAAGTAGCTCAAGGTTGGAGGGATGGACACTCGATTTCCTCAACAAACAACATGAAAACGCATGATTTGGTGACCAAACAATCGAGTTCGCTCCAAAAAGAGCAAGTTCGCTCGAAGTTGTCACCAGATTAATGACCAACTTCGCCCGAACTTGTTAAAAATTTAAGAAAATTAGTCAAGTTCGCCCGAACTTGTACAGTTTCCAAGGAAACCAGACAAGTTCGCCCGAACTTGTACAAACTGTAAGACAGACATGTCAAGTTCGCCTGAACTTGTACCAATCCAAGGTATTTGGTACAACTTCACCCGAACTTGTTCACTGCTCCTTCACATTTCGATTGTTTCAGCATTAAGGAAGACTGATGCACTTCTGCTCTCGCTTACAGGCTGACCCAGGCGCTCCCTTCAATCCACAGCAGTTCGTGTTTCCTTGTTGAGCACCGACTATGAGTATACTTGAACCCTTTTTCGCTTAAAATGCAATTTTGGGTGTTACATATGTTCTCTATATCAAAACACGCTACACACAACGCTAAACTCTTTTAACGCTAACCGCTCTTGCATGCTGTACGTGAATCGCTGAATGTTTTGTTTGCTATGTGTGAATAATGAGGACTTGTAGACCACCCTTAGCAAAGATAGTACTATAGTTTGGACTCAGCACCCAATTGGTTCAGGGGTTGTTAAGGCTTGCAAATTAGTTTACGTGCATGTTCGCTATTGTGAACACGTATCGCGCATACTCAACATCGCAGTCGTGTTGGTTAGCATGTATCATTATTGTTAGCTTACTTAGATTCACTTTCTCTACATATACATGTTGGTTATGTGTAAACGCTTTATCACTACTATTATGCTATTAAACATATATGCTCACATTTACTTTATTGTATTGACTCGTATTTTAACGTATGTAACAGGTTGATGGACTTCGCTGCAAATGGACTTAGGATTATCTTTAGAAACTTGTAATAAAAACCTAGTTGTTGAACTGTTTTGTTTGAGAATGATGTAATCCGTATGACTTTTGATGTGAATGTTTACTTCGATTGTATGGGAAATTGGATGTTATTAAATATTGTCGCATTAATAGTCGTTGTGGAAATTCTTGAGCAATCTGTTCGCTTAGTGTCGCGCCCCGATGATTCCGCCATAGGTCGGGGTGTGACAGATTAGTATCAGAGCCATAACTGTAAGGAATTAGGTAGAATTGCCATGTTCGACCTAGTCTATAGTCTAAGTACCAAACTAGACCGCTCTTCGACTTAAATGCTTAAACTACTTATCTTAAATGCTTACATGCCTTTCCTAAGGCTAACACAATGTACACGCTTGAAAACGCTCGTATAACACAAACGGGTGATTGTGTCGGGATTAGGTATGAAAACTAAGAACTCTCGATAATATCACTCACTCCGTGTACTATTTACCACACGAGATTCTTTCGTCAAGTTAGGAGTGATATCCATATCTTGACGAAAATCTCCACCTCTAATTCCGTGGAATTCCCGACATGTTCGGTGAAAACCACAAACATGGAACGAAGTTGTAAGTTAGGGGTGAAACCCGCATCTTAATAACTAATTCCACTCCTCGATTTTTAATCTCACCAAAGTCTCGACTATTTCGATGACTCGGGGCACGACGTAACTATAAAGATAAATGTCGTTAACCGTTGTACGGCGAGAGCATTTGTTTATTAGGCCAAATCGTGTGCCCGAACTCACAGAATTTTCGAATCACTTTGGGTAGTCGCTGTCTCAAAACCTAGGACGCTCCAAATTGATTTAAGACTACAATCGCCGATTTTACTTATCATCGAGTTTTATTATTATTTATGTGTTTTAATTTTATGGATTTTACGCTTTATCGATTTCTCGTATTATCGCTTTTTCGCTTTACAAAAATACGCACAACTCGCACAGCTCTCGTAATCTAAAACTCCAATTAATCACAAACCAAACTAAAATGCTCAACCCTCTTACGCGAATGTCCTCATACACAGTGTTACTCGCCTATTACGCTTATACAATTCGAATCTCATAGCGTGCTACGCAAGTTTTAGTGAAGGTGAATACGTGCAAAATATGTGCTTACATGCTTATGTGCCTACGTGATTATGCGCTTACGTGCTTATGTGCTTACGTGGATACGTGCTTACGTGTTTTGTGCTTTATGTGATTAATAATAATAAGTATATGTTGTAAAACGCAAAACTTTTAAACAAAACCCATTATAATCAAATCTCATCCAATACTTGTCTTTAGATGGCTTCCATGGGATCTCACACTTGCCGCACCGCCCAACGCAACAACGCCGACAAATGCATCGCCTCTCTCGTTGCCAAGGAAATGGCTAAGGTGATCCCGCAAATCGTCAGTGAAATTCAAGCGGTCAGCAGCAACTCATCAGTTGATTCCAAGAACAATGCTCCGAAATCGCGGTTCAGCTTCAACCAGTTTAAAGCTTGCGGTCCTGCAGCGTTCAATAGCGAGATGGACCAACCAAGATGTTTCATTGGTTCGACTCGATCGAAGTCACTTTCCGGCATAGCGGATGTCTAGAAAATCTCCGCACTGTCAACACCACTGGAGTCTTTCAGTCAAGGGCACTTAACTGGTAGATTGCCGAGTGCAACAGGCGCGGTAATGATGAAGCTTATGCTCTCGCGTGGAAAGAACTTAAGGAGCTCATGATCAAAGAGTTCCGCCCACCGCACAAAATTTAAAAGCTGGAAAACAAGTTCTGGAACATCACGCAGGATGGTGGTGACAATGCTAGTCTCACCGCTCGCTTTAAGCAACTCAGCCTCATTTGCCCAGGTCAAATGGACACTACCGAGAAAGCTATCAAGAAGTATCTCCGCGCTCTCCCCGACTGTGTCGCCGACTTTGTTCAAGCTGCAAGACCATCTACCATCGAAGAGACTTACCAACTGACAGTTGAGATCAACAACAAACGAGTATTGGCTGGAGCTTTCAAAGTCTCAACCAAGAATCTCAACCAAGCTATTGTTGAGCCAAGCACCGATACTGCTCCATCTCAAGCTTCCAAGTTAAGTCACCAGAACCGCAAGCGAAGGGGTAACAACAAGAATTGCGCAATAGTCCCCGCTCCGAACTCCCAGTCTCGCCAAGTTGCAACTCCTAACGCACCAGCTGCTAAGCGTGCGTATACTGGACCTCACCCTCTATGCTCTAAGTGCAATTACCATCATGCGGTTGGAGGAAACTGTCGTTTTTGTGCCAATTGTAACATCTATGGGCACGTCACGGCGCACTGCCGCACTGGTCCACGTCAGCAAGCTCCACCAACTCTTGCAATACCGCCAGTTCCTCTCAATGCTATGCCAGTCAACCAGGCACCGCAAGCACCAGCAATCCAGGCACGTGCTTGCTACACTTGTGGCGACCCGAATCATTTCAGCAACGTCTACCCAAACCGTGATGTGAAATTGGAAACACAGCAGCAGAAGCTCCAGCAACAGTGACAACAGCCACAGCAGCAACAACAACCACAGGCTGTGCGTAGAAGAGCACTCAACATCAATCACCACCAGGCTTAGAATGACAACAATGTTGTCAGTGGTACGTTCCTCATTAATGGTATTTATGCTTCTTGCTTATTTGATACTGGTGCCGATAACTGTTTTGTATTGTTAGAATTCAAAAAGCTTTTGAAATGTAAATGCGCTAATCTCCCAAGTACCTTCAACGTGGAAATCGCCACCGGAAGAACCGTTACCGTTAACTCCGTTCTACGTGATTGTACTCTCGAACTCAAGAATCACAACTTCCTGGTCGATCTCATACCTATGCAACTAGGTAGCTTTGATGTCATAGTAGGCATGGATTTTCTTCGCGAAAATTGTGCTGAAGTCGTATGTTTTGATAAAAAGATTCGTTTTCCTCTTCCGAACGATGATCAACTACATGTTTACAGTGAAACTCTCTCAAAGAAGTTGATGCTTTTTTCATGTACCCAACCAAACAAGTGTTTGCGCAAATAGTGCATCGCTTTTCTAGCCCATATCGTGAACCCGAAGAAGGAAAAGAAAACCTTAAAAGACGTACCCATTGTTTGTGAGTTTCCTAAAGTTTTCCCCGACGACTTACCAGGTTTACCCCCTACTCGTGATGTCGAATTCCGTATCGACCTAATCCCCGATGCTACACCTGTCGTTAAAGCTCCCTATCGCCTTGCACCATCCAAAATGCGCAAGCTATCGATCCAACTTCAGGAACTTCTTGATAAAAGCTTTATACGCTCGAGCACATCACCTTGGGGCGCACCCGTCCTTTTTGTGAAAAAGAAGGATGGATCGTTCCGAATGTGCATCGACTATAGGGAACTTAACAAGCTTACAATTAAGAACCGCTACCCTCTCCCTCGACCCGATGATTTATTTGACCAACTCAAGGTGCTACTTGTTTTTCAAAGATCGATTTACATTACGGATATCACCAGCTACGTGTTCATGAGCAAGACGTTCCGAAAACCGCGTTTCGTACTCGCTATGGCCATTATGAATTCGTGGTCATGCCTTTTGGACTCACAAACGCACCCGCAGTTTTCATGGATTTGATGAACCGTGTGTGCAAAGCCTTCTTGGAGCCGAACACGCGCGACATCTTTGTTTAGTTCTCGAACTTCTCCAAGGAAACCGTCTCTATGCTAAATTCTCCAAGTGTGAATTTTGGCTTAATAAAGTTCAATTTCTCAGTCAAGTCGTCAATGACCAAGGAATCCACGCCGATCCCGCCAAAATTGAAGCTGTAAAGAGTTGGAATACTCCGAAGAATCCATCCGAAATTCATTCTTTCCTCGGATTGGCATGTTACTACCGCCTGTTCATCGCTGACTTTTTGAAGATCGCTGTACATCTTACCTCTTTGACTCATAAGGATAAACCTTTTGTTTGGGGTTTCGAACAAGAGGAAGCCTTTCAGACTCTCAAGCGTATGCTTTGCGACGCTCCCGTTCTCGCACTTCCCGACGGAGACGACGATTTCGTTGTTTATTGCGATGCCTCAAACCTAGCTCTGGTTGTGTTGTTATGCAACGAGACAAGGTTACCGCGTATGCGTCTCGACAACTCAAAATCCACAAGAAGAACTACATTACCCATGATCTCGAACTAGGGGCAGTCATTTTTGCGTTAAAGATATGGCGACACTACCTTTATGGTACAAAGTGTACGGTCCTCACCGACCATAAGAGCTTACAACACATCTTTAACCAGAAAGAACTAAACATGCGTCAACGTAGATGGGTTGAACTTCTCAACGACTATGATTGTGGGATACGCTACCATCCCGGCAAAGCAAACGTTGTAGCCGATGCTCTCAGTCGACGAAGCTATGTGTATAGCGTCCATGAGGTCCAAGCCAAGAACAAACTCGAAACCCTGATTCGCGAAACCAAGCACGCATGTTTCATTGAGAATACCTTGTTTGAGGAAATGAGATGTGGTGCCGAATCGCAGCTGGAGAATAAGTCTAACAGAATCTATTACTTTCTGAATCGCATTTGGATCCCTAGCCGCAATAACCTTCGAGAGTTACTGATGACCGAAGCCCATAAGTCTCGATATTCCATTCACCCCGGTGCCGACAAGATGTACCAGGACCTTCGTTCTAGGTATTGGTGGCCGGGCATGAAAAAGGATATCGCTCTGTATGTTTCGAAATGCTAAACTTGCGCAGAATTTAAAGCCGAACATCAACGCCCCTCTGGCTTACTCGAGCAACCCGATATCCTGACGTGGAAATGGGTGAGTATAGCTATTGATATTGTTACAAAATTCCCTTGCACCTCTTTTGGTCACGATAGTATTTGGGTTATCGTTGATCGTCTTACGAAATCTGCTCATTTTATTTCCATACGAGAAGACTATAAGGTAGAACGATTAGCATGAAACTATACCGACGAAGTTATTTGTCGACACGGGACGCCTCGTGACATCATCTCTGATCGCGATGGTCGTTTTACTTTGCGTCTCTGGGAAACTTTTCAATCCGCGCTCGGTACGACTCTTAACCTCAGTACCGTTGTTGGTGCATATTTTGTGACAATAGCTTAATAGTTTAATAGTTTAGTATTTGGATATTTTGTATGAGGCTTAGCGTTTATCTTTAACTTGTTTAGAGTTGTAATGGGCTAGGAGAATGGCCTAGCCCAGTCCAAAGCCTAGTTGCAAACATGTGTTAGATAAACATGTTTTGCATTAGGGTTTTGGTTAATCCTTGGTGGAGGTCAGAGTGAGTGTGAGAGAGATAGAGTTTCAGTAACACAGAGAGTGGTTGTGAGACTAAGTGAGAAACCTACAGAGAGTGGCTGAGAGAATTCTTGTTTGTCTTGAATTGATTGTAAACACTTGTGTTGGATAATCAATAGAAGACGGACTGAAAGTGTATGTCTGTGTTCTTCATTTATATTCTTGTTTCGGTGTTCGTTTGATCCATCAAAGGGATTCCGCATTCTTGGTTGACTGTCAATCTCGTAACAATCCACGTGATAGAGGGACCAACAATTGGTATCAGAGCGTTTGCTCTTGTTGTTGGTTCGAGATTGATATACATGATTCAAGGATTGGTTGAAGAAGCTTTATTCAGCCATCGTCATCATCTGTGGTATTAGGGTTTCTTGAAGTTTGTGGGTAAACACGTACTGCTGTGAAGTCATGGTAGTGCGATTTGCCAAAAACACACAAAGTTTAGGAAACACGGAAAGGAAATTCCGATTTTGTTATTGAACTCCGGATTGGAACATTAACTTGTTCATTCCGAGTTTCAAAAATTCCGAATTTCAGAGTAATCTGAGTTTAAACAAGAGTCCGGGTTTACCTTAAAACACTGTCCGAATTTGGACTTCCGAATTTAACTTGGTAGTTGTCCGGGTTTACAAGGTTTATTTTTTAACTCCGTTTTCCAACTCCGAATTTGATATAGCTTTGAGAGTTAGTCCGGGTTTTACAGAGTATTCTGAATTTAGAGGATTCCGAAGAGAGTCTGGGGTCCGGGTTTATCAGTTCTGATTTATTAAAAATTCCAGACTCAAGAGGTCTTAGATATTATATATCATTGGATTCGTATCCTCAAGACGAGTCTAACGGTATATTTTTGTAAAAACTGTTTTCAGATAATTTTTTACGGTTTGACCAGTATGTTTACGGTTAAGCTTGATAAGAACCAGTAGGCAAGTTAGATTTGGATTTTGACACAGGTATACCAAAATCCATTTAAACTTTTAAGCTGCGAAATGGCAAAAACTGATAAGCAGAGTGGAGCTCTTAAGAACTGGCCTAAACTAATTCATGTTGAACAATTTGTTGATTGGAAGGAGAAGCTTGAGGCTGTAGTTAAAGGTGAAGATATTAGAATGTGGAGCTGTATGATTTATGGGTACATTGCTCCTACACGTCAAGATGATGGAAGAATAATAGTGATTAGATATGAGGAGATGGATGAATCTGAGAAGGGGGTGTATAATGTTGAAAAGCAAGCTTTAACAGCACTACAGAAATCCTTATCTGAGAAGATTCAGTATAGTTTTAACGGGTATAGGTCTTCTAGAGAGTTGTGGGCAGCTTTAGAAAAACGTTACCAGAGTTCTTCAAAACAGAGTACATGTGTAGCTGAGATTGCAGCTGTGAAGATTGGAGATGCTGGTGCTGTGGTAGAAGAGAAAAAGTATACTAAGGAGAAATTGAAAGTCAAGGACGCAGGAGTCACAAGGTGCATGGATGATCCACATGAACTTACAGCAGAGGTGCAGGTACAATCAGAATCTGTAAGTCATACATGTCATAATTGCATGGAACTACAAGGTAAAGTTGACAAACTATCGGAGCAAAACAAAATCTTGTTAACAGATCTAGAAAAGCAAAAAGAGTCAAATGTTCTTTTGATAAAAGGTGGGATGGATTGTCTTAGTAAAATCAAATCAAATGAACAACAAATTAGCAGTTTAACAAGCAAAGTCAATGAATTGTTACAAGTCATTGATTTGGCTCATGAAACTGTGAAAGAGAAAACTAACGAACTGTCTGAAAAGTGCACGGAATTGGCCGGTGCACAGGCCAAAATTGTTGAGCTTCAAGGCATGTTAGACAAATTTGGTAATTCATCGTTAGTTAGGACTCATATGCAAGAAAGGTTGAAAAAGAGTAATGATAAAATGGGAGTGGGGTTTAGTAAAGCTTCACCCTCTGATGATCAAGACTACTCCTTTTTGCCAAATGAAAATGAGCTAACAGATTTTGTGCCTACTACACCAGTTGTAGTGGATCCGATAACTATGAATTTGCCTGATAGTCCAGTTTCTTTGAAAGAATCTGTTGGGTTTAACAGTACACCTCATAAATTGGATGAGGATACTGAAGACAAACGGTCAAGACATTTAAAAAGGGATCAAACAAAAGGAAAGTTGTTAAGAAAAGATCAGGTTTTAAATGTCACAACAAAGGACATGTGGCTAGTTGTTGTCCTTTTAAGATGGGTAAGAAAGGGGATGTTAAGGTTAAGGATGGTAATCAGGTTGGTTCAAATAACAATGTCAAACCAAGGAGTCAAACAAATCAACCGAAATTTCAATCTAAACCTTCAACATCAGGAAGATTTGATAGACCAAGAAGTATTTCTGCACAATTTAGTTATTTTAATGGTCAACCAAATCGGTTTCAAGATAAAAATGTTGGAAACCAAAATCGATACCAGTGTTCCGGTAATCGAAATTTTCAAAGAAGAAACGAACATCGGAGTTTTTATAATTCAAATGTTCGACAAAATCCAAAATTTTTCCAAAGTTCGGGTTATGAGAGAAGAAAGTTTCGAGATAATGATTTTCAAAGGTCAGAAAATCAGAGAGTTTATTGGAACTCTCGCGATCGAAGACCTAGTGGAAATTATAAATCTTGTTCAACAACCGGTAATACATCCAAGACACCAGTTGGTTGTGATGGATATTGGACAGTGTTGGGATATTCATGGTCAACCCAAAACCTGTAGGGTTTGAGTTCTTAAGTCTAACTAAGTTGTTGAGTGAGTGTAGGATGGCCAAGAAGGACTGTTGATGTGTTCGACAGTGGTTATTCCTGTAAAGCATCTAATGTGAATAGTAGGTTACCCATGGTAACGAATTATTTACTTTTGCGTGTGATAATGATTATTAAAAATTTCAAAGCTGAAAAATCTTTTGTCAGATTGAAGTGGGAGTCTGTTAGTGTTTTAAATTTCTGCTTTTGAAACTTACTCCATAAAAACAAAAATTTAGGGGGAGCAATTTTCCTAAGCCAAAAAGAGCACAAGATGTTTGAAGACAAAGTTACACTATGAAGCTCTTGTCAAGGGGGAGTCTGTTGGTGCATATTTTGTGACAACAGCTTAATAGTTTAATAGTTTAGTCATTGGATATTTTGTATGAGGCTTAGCATTTGTGTTTAGCTTGTTTAGAGTTGTAATGGGCTAGGAGAATGGCCTAGCCCAGTCCAAAGCCCAGTTGCAAACATGTGGTATATAAACATATTTTGCATTAGGGTTTTGGTTAATCCTTGGTGAATGCTTAGAGTGTGTGTGAGAGAGATAGAGTTTCAATTGCACAGAGAGTGGCTGCGAGATTGAGTAAGAAATCTACAGAGAGAGGCTGAGAGATTTCTTGTGTGTCTTGAATTGATTGTAAACATTCGTATTGGATAATTAACAGAAGACGGATTGAAAGTGATTGTTCGTGTTCTTCATCTAATATTCTTGTTTGTGTGTGTGTTTGATCCATCAAGAGGATTCCGCACCCTAGGTTGATTGTCAATCTCGTAACGATCCACGGGATAGAGGGACCTACAACCACGATCCATCCCCAGATCGACGGTCAGACTGAACGTACGATTCGTACCCTTGAAGACATGTTCTGTGGTAATTGGGATTCGCATTTACCTTTAATAGAATTCTCATACAATAATAGTTATCATACTAGTATTCAAATGGCACCTTTTGAGGCATTATACGGTAGAAAATGTCGATCGCCTATTGTATGGCACGAAATCGGAGACACTCAGATCACTGGTCCTGAGTTAATACAAGAAACAACAGATAAGATCCTCCAAATTAGAGACAATCTCCTGAAAGCTTGGAGTCGTCAAAAGGGTTATGCCGATAAACGCCGCAAGCACCTACAATTCGAAGTTGTAAATCAAATTCTCTTAAAGGTTTCACCTTGGAAAGGAGTGATCCGATTTGAAAATAAATGGAAACTAACGCCACGATACGTCGGTCCATTTAAGATTCTGGAAAGAATTGGCAAAGTGGCCTACCAACTCGAATTACCGAAAGAACTAAGCAACGTACATCTGACTTTCCATGTCTCAAACCTCAAAAAGTGTCTAGCCGAAGAAAATCTTCATATGCGACTTGAAGATTTGCAAATAAACGAAACGCTACACTTCGTGAAAAAGCCAGTAGAAATCATGGATCGAGAGACCAAGAAACTTCGGCGCTCTCGCATTCTTATTGTGAAAGTTCGATGGGAAGGCAAACGCGGCGCCGAGTTCACTTGGGAACTCGAAAGTTATATGGAAGCTAAATATCCTCATCTCTTCGTTACGGCCACCACCTGAATTTCGGGACAAAATTCCCTAAAGGAGGGGAGACCGTAACAACCCGATCTTTCGGATTGTTATCCGAATTCTGTTATTTCTGTTTATTTCAGTTTCGAACTCTTTATGGTACTCTGAGATTCATTATAATGGTTAAACTAATTTGAAAACGCATATTATAGCGCTTATTTATCGCATTTAAATCGCTAGTACTCGCAACTCTCAACGCAAACTCAAAATCGCTGTTAATTATGTTACAATGTGTGCTTTATATGTTATGTTTATACTCGCTATCGCAACGCTCTCGCTCGCACAAATCACTCAATCGCATTTATGTTATTAATGCAACGCTTAACGCTTCGCTAAAACGCTTAACATAACTATCTAATACGAACCGAATCGCCAAACACCTAACCATCAAATAACGAACAAAACTTAGCCACCAGGCCAAGTTCGGCCGAAGTTGGCACCCCAACTTCGCCCGAAGTTGACCATGCCAGCCAAACAATCAAGTTCACTCGAACTTGCACAAGTCTAAGCAGAACTGGCCAAGTTCACCCGAACTTGTGCCAAGTACGCCCGAACTTGTGCCAAGTTCGCTGGAACTTGTGTCAAGTTCGGCCGAACTTGATGGCTGCCACTCCCTTTTTCTCTTCACCTATAAATACCAAGTACCCTCATTCTCTCACTCTTTGCTGCTAACTTCGCCCCAGAACTTCCATAACCGAACTTCACTGATTTCCAAGTAAAATCAACCCCTTTTATGCAAACCACAACGTTTTTACAATGATTTTGCTCAAGGATTACCTTCGTTTTCATCAAAACTCTTCTGTTTATGAAAATCTTCATCTTTTTCTAAAAAACTTCTTCTTTTCACTTAGATCTACACTAAACGAGTGTGTTGGGCTTAGTTTTGGCTTCCCAAGCTAGAATCTTGATGATTTCGACTCACCAAGTGTTAGATCTAAGAAAAACTGTTTAAAACTTTGATTTTTACACAAAATACGGACTAGGTGACGTATGTTTCGTTCACTATGAAGTGGAACGAGGCGTTGTCAAGCAAGATCTCAGATCAAGAAGCACAAGGACGATATCGTCACTTTGCACAAACTGGACTAACCCGTACGAACCGACAAGTTCGCCCGGATTAGCCTGAGTTTCTATAAAATGGCTAAAACTCGCTCCAAAAGACCTCTCCAGCCAATGTTTTGGAGGGATGGACACTCGATTTTCTCAGCAAACTGCTCCATCTCAAGCTTCCAAGTTAAGTCACCAGAACCGCAAGCGAAAGGGTAACAACAAGTCTCGCCAAGCTGCTACTCCCAACGCACCAGCTGCTAAGCGTGCGTATACTAGAGCTCACCCTCTGTGATGTAAGTGCACTTACCATCATGCGGTTGGAGGAAACTGCCGTTTTTGTGCCAATTGCAACATCTATGGGCTCTTCACGGTGCACTGCCGCACTGGTCCACGTCAGCAAGCTCCAGCGGCTCTCGAAGCACCGCTCGCTCCTCTCAACGCTATGCCAGTCAACTAGGCACCACAAGCACCAACAGTCCAAGAACGTGCTTGCTACACTTGTGGCGACCCGAATCATTTCAGCAACGTCTGCCCAAACCGTGCCGTGAAACAGGAACCACAACAGCAGCAGCTCCAGCAACAGCACCACAGCCACAGCAGCCACAACAACCACAGGCTGTGCGTGGAAGGGCATTCAACATCAATCACCGCCAGGCTCAGAATGAAAACAATGTTGTCAATGGTACGTTCCTAATTAATGGTATTTATGCTTCTTGCTTTTTTGATACTGGTGCCGATAACTGTTTTGTATCGTTAGAATTAGAAAAGCTTTTGAAATGTAAACACACTAATCTCCCAAGTACCTTTGACGTCGAAATCGCCACCGGAAGAACCGTTACCGTTAACTCCGTTCTACGTGATTGTACTCTCGAACTCAAGAATCACCACTTCCTGATCGATCTCATACCTATGCAACTAGGTAGCTTTGATGTCATAGTAGGCATGGATTTTCTTCGCGAAAATTGTGCTGAAGTCATATGTTTTGATAAAATGATTTGTTTTCCTCATCCGAACGGTGATCAACTACATGTTTACGGTGAAACTCCCTCAAATAAGTTGATGCTTTTGTCATGTACCCAACCGAACAAGTGTTTGCGCAAACATTGCATCGCTTTTCTAGCCCATATCGTGAACCCAGAGAAGGAAAAGAAAACCTTAAAAGACGTACCCGTTGTTTGTGATTTTCCTAAAGTTTTCCCCGACGACTTACCAGGTTTACCCCCTACTCGTGATGTCAAATTCCCTATCGACCTAATCCACGGTGCTACACCTGTCGCTAAGGCTCCCTATCGCCTTGCACTATCCGAAATGCACGAGCTATCGAGCCAACTTCAGGAACTTCTTGATAAAGGCTTTATACGCCCGAGCACATCACCTTGGGGCGCACCCGTCCTTTTTGTGAAAAAGAAGGATGGATCGTTCAGAATGTGCATCGACTATAGGGAACTTAACAAGCTTACAATTAAGAACCGCTACCCTCTCCCTCGAATCGATGATTTATTTGACCAACTCCAAGGTGCTACTTGTTTTTCGAAGATCGATTTACGTTCCGCATATCACCAGCTACGTGTTCTTGAGCAAGACGTTCCGAAAACCGCCTTTCATACTCGCTATGGCCATTATGAATTCGTGGTCATGCCTTTTGGACTCACAAACGCACCCGCGGTTTTCATGGATTTGATGAATCGTGTGTGGAAAGCCTTCTTGGATCTTTTCATCATTGTTTTCATCGATGATATTCTTATCTACTCGAAGGCGAGAGCCGAATACGCGCGACATCTTCGTTTAGTTCTCGAACTTCTCCAAGGAAACCGTCTCTACGCTAAATTCTCCAAGTTTGAATTTTGGCTTAATGAAGTCTAGTTTCTCAGTCACGTCGTCCAATGACCAAGGAATCCACGTCGATCCTGCCAAAATTGAAGCTGTAAAGAGTTGGAATACTCCAAAGAATCCGTCTGAAATCCGTTCTTTCCTCAGATTGGCAGGTTACTACCGCCGATTCATCGCTGACTTTTCGAAGATCGCTGTACCTCTTACCTCTTTGACTCATAAGGATAAACCTTTTGTTTGGGGTTCTGGACAAGAGGAAGCCTTTCAGACTCTCAAGCGTATGCTTTGCGACGCTCCCGTTCTCGCCCTTCTCGACGGAGACGACGATTTCGTTGTTTATTGTGATGAATCTAACCTAGGTCTTGGTTGTGTTCTTATGCAACGAGACAAGGTTATCGCGTATGCGTCTCGACAACACAAAATCCACGAGAAGAACTACACTACCCACGATCTCGAACTAGGTGCAGTCATTTTTGCATTAAAGATACGGTGACACTACCTTTATGGTACAAAGTGTACGGTCTTCACCGACCATTAGAGCTTACAACACATCTTTAACCAGAAAGAACTAAACATGCGCCAATGCATGTGGGTTGAACTTCTCAACGACTATGATTGTGAGATACGCTACCATCCCGGCAAAGCAAACGTCGTAGCCGATGCTCTCAGTCGACAAAGCTATGTATATAGCGTCCATGACGTCCAAGCCCAGAACAAACTCAAAACCCTGATTCTACCTTGTTTGAGGAAATGAGATGTGGTGCCGAATCCCAGCTGGAGAATAAGTCTAACGGAATCTATTACTTTCTGAATCGCATTTGGATCCCTAGCCGCAATAACCTTCGAGAGTTACTGATGTCCGAAGCCCATAAGTCTCGATATTCCATTCACCACGGTGCCAATAAGATGTACCAGGACCTCCGTTCTAGGTATTGGTGGCCGGGCATGAAAAAAGATATCGCTGCAAAACTTGCACGAAAGTTAAAGCCGAACATCAACGCCCCTCTGGCTTACTCGAGTAACCCGATATCCCGACGTGGAAATGGGAGAGTATAGATATGGATTTTTTACAAAACTCCCTCGCACCTCTTCTGGTCACAATAGTATTTGGGTTATTGTTGATCATCTTACGAAATCTGCTCATTTTATTGCCATACGAGAAGACTATAAGGTAGAACGATTAGCCGAATCTATACCGACGAAGTCATCTGTCGACACGGGACGCCTCGTGACATCATCTCTGATCACGACGGTCGTTGTACTTCGCGTCTCTATGAAACTTTTCAATATGCGCTCGGTACGACTCTTAACCTCAATACCGCGTTCCATCCCCAGACCGACGGTCAGACTGAACATACGATTCGTACCCTTGAAGACATGCTTTGATCGTGTGTTATAGATTTCGGTGGTAATTGGGATTCACATTTACCTTTAATTGAATTCTCATACAATAATAGTTATCATACTAGTAATCAAATGGCACCTTTTGAGGCATTATACGGTAGAAAATGTCGATCACCTATTGTATGGCACGAGATCGGAGACACTCAGATCACGGGTCACGAGTTAATACAAGAAACAACAGACAAGATCCTCCAAATTAGAGATAATTTCCTGAAAGCTCGGAGTCTTCAAAAGAGTTATGCCGATAAACGCCGCAAGCCCCTACAATTCGAAGTTAGAAATCACGTTCTCTTAAAGGTTTCACCTTGGAAAGGAGTGATCCGATTTGGAAAGAAAGGAAAACTAGCGCCACGATATGTGGATCCCTTTAAGATTCTGGAAAGAATTGGCAAAGTGGCCTGCCAACTAGAATTACCGAAAGAACTAAGCAACGTACATCCGACTTTGTCTCAAACCTCAAAAAGTGTCTAGCCGAAGGAAATCTTCATGTGCCACTTGAAGATTTGCAAATAAACGAAACGCTGCACTTCGTGGAAAAGCCAGTAGAAATCATGGATCGAGAGACCAAGAAACTTCGACGCTCTCACATTCCTATTGTGAAAGTTCAATGGGAAGGCAAACGCGGCGCCGAGTTCACTTGGGAACTCGAAAGTGATATGAAAGCTAAATATCCTCATCACTTCGTTACGGCCACCACCTGAATTTCGGGACGAAATTCCCTAAAGGAGGGGAGACCGTAACAACCCGATCTTTCGGATTGTTATCCGAATTCTGTTATTTCCGTTTATTTCACTTTCGAACTCGTTATTGTACTCTGAGATTCATTATAATGGTTAAACTAATTTGAAAACGGATATTATTGCGCTTATTTGTCGCATTTAAATCGCTTAGTACTCGCAACTCTCAACTCAAACTCAAAATCGTTGTTAATGATGTTACATTATGTTACTTATGTGTTATGTGTGCTTTATATGTTTTGTTTATACTCGCTATCGCAACGCTCTCGCTTGCACAAATCGCTCAATCGCATTTATTTTATTAATGCAACGTTTAACGCTTCGCTAAAACATTTAACATAACTATCTAATACGAACCGAATCGCCAAACACCTAACGACCAAATAACGAACAAAACTTAGCCACCAGGCCAATTTTGGCGAAGTTGGCACCCCAACTTCGCCCGAAGTTGGCCAGGCCAGCCAAACAAGCAAGTCTACTCGAACTTGCACAAGTCCAAGCAGAACTGGCCAAGTTCGCCCGAACTTGATGGCTGCCACTCCCTTTTTATCTTCACCTATAAATACCAAGCACCCTCATTCTCTCAGTCCTTGCTGCTAACTTCGCCCAAGAACTCTCATAACCGAACTTCACTGATTTCCAAGTATAATCAACCCGTTTTATGCAAACCACAACGTTTTTACAATGATTTTGCACAAGGATTACCTTCGTTTTCATCAAAACTCTTCGGTTTATGAAAATCTTCATCTTTTTCTACAAAACTTCTTCTTTTCACTTAGATCTACACTAAAGGAGTGTGTTGGGCTTAGCTTTGGCTTCCCAAGCTAGAAATCTTGATGATTTCGACTCACCAAGTGTTAGATCTAAGAAAAACTGTTTAAAACATTGATTTTTACACAAAATACGGACTAGGTGACGTACACTATGAAGTGGAACGAGGCGTTGTCAAGCAAGATCTCAGATCCGGAAGCACAAGGACGATATCGTCACTTTGCACAAACTGGACTAACTCGTACGAACCGACAAGTTCGCCCGGATTAGCCTGAGTTTCTATAAAATGGCTAAAACTCGTTCCAAAAGACCTCTCCAGCCTATGTTTTGCAAAGTAGCTCAAGGTTAGAGGGATGGACACTCGATTTCCTTAGGAAATAACGCGAAAACGCACGATTTGGTGACCAAAACAGTCAAGTTCGCTCCAAAAAGAGCAAGATGGCTTAAAGTTGTCACCAGATTGATGACCAACTTCACTTGAACTTGTTCACAATTTAAGAAACTTAGTCAAGTTCGCCCGAACTTGTACAGTTTCCAAGGAAACCAGACAAGTTCGCCCGAACTTGTACAAACTGTAAGACATACATGTCAAGTTCGCCCGAACTTGTACCAATCCTAGGGATTTTGGTACAACTTCACCCGAACTTGTTCACTGCTCCTTCATATTTCGACCGTTTCAGCGTTACAGAAGACTGATACACTTCTGTTCTCGCTTACAGGCTAACCCCGGCGCTCCCTTCAATCCACAGCAGTTCGTGTTTCCTCGTTGAGCACCGAATGTGAGTATACTTCAACCCTTTTCGCTTAAAACGCACTTTTGGGTGTTACATACGTTCTCTATATCAAAACACGCTACACACAACGCTAAATTAGTTTACGTGTGTGTTCGCTATTGTGAACACGTATCGCGCATACTCCACATCGCAGTCGTGTTGGTTAGCATGTATCATTATTGTTAGCTTAGTTAGATTCACTTTCTCTACGTATACATGTTGGTTATGCGTAAACGCTTTATCACTACTATTATGCGATTAAACATGTATGTTCACCTTTACTTTATTGTATTGACTCGTATTTTAACGTGCGTAACAGGTTGATGGATTTCGCTGCAAATGGAATTAGGATTATCTTTAGAAACTTGTAATAAAACCTAGTTGTCGAACTGTTTTGTTTGAGAATGATGTAATCCGTATGACTTTTGATATGAATGTTTAGTTCGATTGTATGGGAAATTGGATGTTATTAAATATTGTCGCATTAATAGTCGTTGTGGAAATTCTTGAGCAATCTGTTCGTTTAGTGTCGCGCCCCGATGATTCCGCCATCGGTTGGGATGTGACAACATGTATGCCCGTTATGGTTTTAAAATCAAACTACGCCTCAAAAAGGCGTTTTGGTCATTTTATGACTTGTAAAAGGAACTTGCGGGTAAACTGATATCATGAACATAATCATTCTATAAAAATGGTTAATTTATGATGTTATATCTGTAGGATATCAAGTATATGTGTTGTTCGTAGTTTAAGACCCAAACTATGCGTCGAAGGGGCATTTTGGTCATTTCACGCATCTCTTGATGAACTATTTGGGAATCTGAGTTTAGATTGTGAACCTACTGTAAATATATATAAAATAAGTTCTGAAATCAGTAGGTATCAAGTAGGGGTGTGTATGGGTCGGTTTGGGTCGGTTTTGGCCTGAAACCATAACAAAACCGTGATATCGGTTAATGGATAACCATAATCATAACCGATCGGTTACGGTGGTTATGGTTAATCGGTTTTGATGGTTATAGTGGATCGGTTATGGGTGGTTAACCATGTATTTAGTTTAGCTAAAAATAGCTTAAGCTTAATTTTTTTAACATAGAATAAATTGTTATTGCATATTTGTATGTATCAGTATATTACATAGTATCAATAAATACATATAATCTATAATATTAATACCGATTATTACCTAATATTCAAATAAAGTGATCTGATATATTCCATAAATTCAAATAAACATTCAACCAAAATCACAAAACGATATGAAATAACCTATAAATACTAAAACTTTTTAATCAAAAACATCAAATATTAAAAGATGGTGAAAAATCCTAAATCCTACAAAGATTTATTACATGTCGGTTCGGTTCGGTTATGGTGGATATGGAAACATTGATAACCATAACCGACCCGTTAATTTTGGTTTTCAAAAAACCATTAACCGACCCACCAGTTTTTTATTTCGTTTCGTTTTTTCGGTTCGGTTTTGTTGGTTAATTCAGTTATGGTTTGGTTAATTCGGTTTTTTGCACACCCCTAGTATCAAGTCTTGATGTTTAAATATGGTTTTAAACCACATTATACGCCGAAACGGCGATTAAGTCACTAAATGACGATTTAAAAGGTATTTGAGTGAAACTGATGTTATGAACAGGTTTGTATGATGAAAATATGTTATATAACATAATACATCAGTAGGTAAAGAGTTTTGATGTCAAAATTTATACGCCAAAAGGGCGATTTGGTCACTTTAAAGCGTGAAATACTCCTTTTAAATCAAAACTCGGTTTATGATCAGAATATCGACCTTAAAATAAGTTAACATATCATTTTACAAGTCACAAGTATGTTCATTTGTATTTAAAACCTCATTTTTAAGCATGAAGGGCATTTTAGCAGAGTTTGACATAATTAACAGATACTTGCATACATAGTAGGATTACTTTATGACCATGTAATATAACTCCAGAGGGTTATACTACAACCTAACACGGTCACAATGCAACTTACAATCACTAACTAAGGTTGCTAAATCGGGTCAGAATCGAAAGTCAAAGCAGGAGTCAACTTTTACGACTTTCGGTTGCATACCGACCTTAGACCTGGACTTGACGGGTCGAACATGTTTATACGGTTCTAATACTTATTACCAAGTTATTAAAGTGATGAAACTAATTTTATAGCACCTACATTTCTAGATATGAATTTATTTTAGAATCTGACCCGTTGACTTTTCTTGACTATAACTTTGACCCGTCAATTGACCCAGCAAACGTGGTAATCAAGAGGTGCCCTTTTAAGGGATTAACACCTACCTAATTACGATCACGTAGCCATGTTCGTTACGAACATTGGCTAGATTGTAATGGTCTTAGCTTTAAGTCAAAGCGTTTTTACGTCGACGCTTTGACTTTGGCTTAAAGCCTAGTAAAACTTAAAGAGGGAGTTAAGGACACTTACTCAAGGTCCTAGCTCGAAACATAACTGACTTGGAAGCTCCTATATGTCTAGGAACCACCAGAGGAGAAGTAGGGAAGATTTTGAGTGAATGAGCAAGTTTCAAGAGTTAAACAAGGGCCTTTATATAGTGAAGGAGAAGTCAGGAGCTTGTGCCAGGTACCAAGGAGTGTTATGAGGTTGCAACAAGTGTTAATGGACGTGTCTTGAGCAGCTAGAGGGTGGAAAAACGTGAGATAAGTGGCAGGGCAGGAAGCTGCCATGTTTTCATTTGCTGGCGACCCCTTACGGACCGTAAAGGTTAAGCCTTGCGGTCCGTAACGACTTCTGGCGCCCACAGATTTTAAAATGGTTACGAACCGTAACCAAAATGGCTTGCCATCCGTAACTGCCTTCCAGAACTTGAAGTTTGGCATTTTTCCAAGTTTGGTCCCTTGACTTTAATACTTGCCACTTAGAGGTTATAACTTAACATGTTGGAGAGTTTAGTCCCTCTCATTGCGCACGTGGCATACGAGGATCAGCGGGACACATGTCGGAAATTTACAGGATGGGTTTTTACAAGGTGTTACATTCTCACCCCCTTAAAATAAATCTCGACCTCGAGATTTAATTAAATAAATGGGGTACTTTTGCCGCATAGTGGACTCGACCTCCCATGTATACTCAGGGCCTCGACGGGCATCCCATTTAACTTTTACAATAGGTACGTGCTTTCTTTGAGGCTTGTTAACCTGTCGATCTTCGATCGCTATCGGTTTCTCAAAGAAACGCAGGTTTTCGTCAATTTGCACATCTTCATGCGGCATTGCTAGCGACTCATCGGCTAGGCACTTCTTTAAATTTGAAATGTGGAATACATCATGAATTCCACTTAGCTTTTCGGGTAACTTGAGCTTGTAAGCTACGGACCCATCTAGTTCGATTATGTCGAACGACCCCATATATCTTGGGCTCAACTTACCCTTTTTACCTAGTTTAGAACTCGAGAGGTTTGCGTCTCTTATCCGCGTAACTCTTTTGCCTATCTCGGGTAGCTTTGAGACGATCGCGAATTTGTATAATCTTATCTGTTGTGTCTAGGACAATCTCTGGTCCTGATAGTTGGGCCTCCCCAACTTCCACCCAAGAGACGGGCGTTCGACACTTTCTCTCATACAAGGCTTCACAAGGTGCAGCCTTGATGCTTGTATGATAACTGTTGTTGCGGGAGAATTCGATCAAAGGTAGGTGGTCATCCCATCTGCCACCTAAGTCGATCACACATGCATGTAGCATGTCTTCCAATGTCTGAATAGTACACTCACTTTGTCCGTCAGTCTGCGGATGATAAGCCGTACTAAAGTTCAATCGAGTACCTAAATATTGTTGGAAGCTTTTCCAGAAGTGAGAGGTGTATCTTGTGTCTCTATCGGATACAATAGACATTGGCACTCCATGTAGGGCCACGATCTCGTCCACATACATTTTAGCCAACTTGTCCGAACTAAAGGTCTCTTTGATTGGCAAGAAATGTGCTGACTTAGTCAGCCTATCAACAATGACCCAAATCGTGTCATTACCATGTTTGGTCTTAGTTAACTTGGTAATCAAATCCATAGTTACCATTTCCTACTTCCAAGTGGGAATCTCGAGCTGTTGTAGAAGTCCTGACGGTTTCTGATGTTCAGCTTTAACTTGCGAACACGTCAAGCATTTAGCTACATAAGTGGCTATGGATTTCTTCAAACCCATCCACCAATAATTAGACTTTAAGTCTTGGTACATCTTATCACCTCCCGGGTGAATAGAGTACTTAGTGTTATGTGCTTCCTGGAGGATCAAATCTCTAAGTCCTCCAAAAATTGGAACCCAAATTCGCCCATTGAATACGAGGATTCCATCATTTCCAGGTGTTAAATGTTCAACGGTTCCACCTAATCCCTCATTCGCAACATTAGCCTCCATCAGGGCTTGCTTTTGTGTATCAAGCAGTCTTTCATTCAAGCTGTTCCTGACTTCTATACTTTTGGCGTTAATCCTTAAGGCTTAACCCTTTCTTTGCGACTAAGCGCATCAGCGACTACATTTGCTTTGCCGGGATGATATCAGATTTCGCAATCATAATCATTAAGGGTTTCTATCCAACGGCATTGTCGCATATTCAGATCCTTCTGATTAAAGAAACGCTGGAGGTTTTTGTGATCAGTGTATATAATACACTTAATTCTGTATAATTAATGCCTCCAAAGTTTAAGTGCAAATACAACGGCACCCAACTCCAAGTCATTGGTGGTGTAATTCCTTTCATGCACTTTGAGTTGTCGTTATGCGTAAGCAATCACTTTGCCTCTTTGCATAAGAACACATCCCACACCAGTGTGCGATGCATCACAATAAATGACAAACTCCTCAATGCCTTCTGGCAGAGCCAGTACTGGAGCATTGCTCAATTTCTGCTTCAATGTCTCAAAGGATTCTTGTTGCTTTAGACCATAATCGAATTCGATATTCTTACGGGTCAAAGCGGTTAAAGGAGTAGCTATTCTTGAGAAATTCTCAATGAATCTTCTATAGTAACCAGCCAGTCCTAGGAAATTGCGGACTTCAGAAGGTGTCTTTGGAGCTTCCTAATTCATTATTGCTTCAATTTTGGCGGGATCAACTTGGATACCACGTTCACTAACCACATGTCCAAGAAATTCGACTTCACGAAGCCAAAATTCGCATTTAGAGAATTTTGCATATAGCTTCTCTTTTGTAACAACTCTAGAATGCACCTTAAATGTTTCTCATGATTAGATTGATTACGAGAATAGATAAGTATATCGTCAATGAAAACAATGACGAAGTTATCTAAGTATGGCTTGTAGACTCTATTCATGAAATCCATGAATGATGCTGGTGCATTAGTGAGCCCAAAAGGCATCACTAGAAACTCTTAATGTCCATATCTTGTTCTGAAAGCAGTCTTTGGAACATCTTCACTTCTAACCTTCAACTGATGATAACCAGATCTTAAATCTATCTTGGAAAAGTAACTTGCCCCTTGCAGTTGATCGAACAAATCATCGATCCTGGGTAAAGGATAACGATTCTTGATCGTTATTTTATTGAGCTCTCGGTAATCAATGCACATACGCATTGAGCCGCCCTTCTTTTTGACAAACAAAATCGGAGCTCCCCACGATGATGAACTAGGCTGAATAAAGTCTTTTTTCCAAAAGTTCATCAAGCTGAGCTCTCAATTCCTTCATTTCGATTGGTGCTAATCGATATGGTGCTCTCGCAATAGGTGCAGATCTAGGAAAAATGTCGATCCTAAATTCTACTTGTCTATCAGGTGGTAGACCGGGTAATTCCTCAGGAAAGATATATGGGTAATTCGAAATAACGGGTATATCTTCAATCTTTGGCTTAGGTTCATCGACGGTTACTTGTGCCATATAGATGACACAGCTTCTCTTCATGCATCGGGAGGCCTTAAGCATAGAAAATTTTTCTGACAACCCGTAATGCATATCTCCAAAGATAGTGAGGACATCACCAGATGGGTTTTAATCTCGATTAGTTTCTTATCACAGGCAATGCGGGCTTGGTTATGGGATAACCAACCCGTGCCTAAGACTACATCGAACCCCGCCAATTTCATTGGCAGAAGAGAGATACGGATCAAATGATTTTTGATGGATATAAAGCATCCATCCAGAATGGAAGAAGTGGTTTCAATGGTTTCGTCGGCAAGTTCTACCTCATAAGTTATGTCTAGAGTTCTTACGGGTAAGTTTAATAGTTTGCTAAACTTATGGTCAACAAACGACTTATCAGCCCCCGAATCAAATAGAACTCTAGCAAAGGTGTCGTTGATGAGGAACGTACCTGTTATGACGTTGTTATTATTGACAGCTTCTTGAGCATTCATCTGAAAAGCTCGAGAATTTGTTTTCTTTGCACCACTAGAACTTACATTATCTTCCTTAGCATTCTTAGGGCAGTTTGTTTTTATGTAGCCTTTCTCACCACATTTAAAGCAAGTCGCATCCTAGATCCCTGCAGTCTAGGGTTTTGTGCCCCATCTTCTTATATATACCACAAGGTTTAGCTTGTGGATCAAACCGACACCGTCCACCGTGTCGTTTCTTGTAGATTTTGCATTCAGGTCAATCCTGAGACCTACTCTGATTCTTATGGGATCCAAACTTTCCCTTCTTTTTAAATCGTTGGGAGTTGCCATCCTCCTTTTCCTTTTTCCCTCAGCTTCTTTTCGGGTCGACGTTCGCCTCACATAATCTTGAGTGAGGGAAAGAGCTAGCTCAACGGCAGATTTATAGGTGTTAGGCTGAAGCCTTAACCAAGCTCCTAATCTCCGGAGCCAATGCACTAATAAAGCACGCAATGCGCTTAGGTTCTGGGGTAACTAAGTACGGTACTAGCCTGGAGTATGAGTCGAAGTCGATAACAAACTTCCGACAATCGAGATTCTTCATTGTGAGAGCGAGGAAGTACATTTCAATCTTTTCCACCTCATGTGGTGGGCAGTACGTGTCCTTGACTAGGTCCACAATATGGGACCATCCCAAATTATACAGATGTACTTTTCCCAATGATTGCATTAGAGCCTTCCACCAGATTAGGGTGCTACCCTTAAAAGATTGTGACACAAACTTTACAATATCTTTATCAGCGCAGCCACTGATATCCACCACTGTCTCAATCTCATCAAGCCACCTTAGGTCTCAATAGCCCCCTTTTCTCCATTGAAGTCTCGTGGCTTGCACGATACCAAGTATTTATATGAGCAACCATCCTTGGAAGTATTAGCTTTGTCAAGGATTTCCTGTTTCTTAGCCTCGTTCCTCACACTTGAGGAGTGTACAGAACAATCCTTCTTTTCTGAGGCAAGAGGTTTCGAGAGGGGTTTTGATACAGTCTTAGAGTGTGTAGCACTCGACCTATTAAATTTCTCAAAGGCTTTTCCCAAAGCCTTACCCACGGCTACATCTATGCGAGCCTAGAAGTCATCTTCGTTAATAACTATTTTCCCCTTATCTCGATCATCATTGTTGTGGCGACTGCTTGCACCATTGGAGTGAGCCATTAATACTTCGGTACTATACGGTGAAAAGGTATTTTATGTGTTAGCCATGGTATGATTAAACCATTTAGGCTTTAGCATTTCGAATGAATGCTTTTCATATCCTAGGTCTCAAAAGAACCATCATAGGTATTCATAAGATCGGACATAGTCTAGAATTTTTAGACAGTGGATTGTAATGCCGCATCTGTCATTGTCACATTGACAATTTAGGTTAGCTCGAAAGCTTGTCACAAGGACGAAAGATATGACACAAAGGCCCTTGTCACGTAGACTAACAAGATTTGAACAGAGAGTCATAGACTACAACTGTCAATGTCACTAATGGACACAATATAGATGGCCCGTAGGCACTACATCCCCAGTGGATGTTATATTATAACCCGTAGGTGATACACCACTAATGGGTGTTAAATGATTATCATCACAATGATAATGTTAGTCTCGATCACAGTGATCATTTAGACTTATAATATTTGAATCAAAGTCCAAATATTTTGATGGCTAATGTGGTTCCTCACGTCACACTGCCAGGAGTGTCAATATTACTTGAATATTAACATAGAATGATGTCTTAAAATGGTTCAACAGGTTAGCCACGACTGCATTGACCATAGAGGCTTAGAGGTTTGAACATTGTTACTACCTCTAGATAGAAGGGGTGATCTTCCTTAACTATCATGGTAGAAGATTATCCCATCTTAACTACCATTTATTCTTGCCAATTAATGTGAGCTTATCACTTGGCATATGTAAACCATCAAGAAGATCTTTTGGGAATTTATAGCAGAGCGATAAAATCGAATTAAAATCGAGACGTTCGCATGAACAAGGGAAGCAACAAGAATGCATATTTAAGCAAAATTTCAAAATTTCATTAAAAACATAGGGATTACATATTTTGCCTTTAAACATGTCTTTTAATACTAAGCTTTGTCCTCGCAGGGACTAAAGTAAGAAAAACATACCCACGCAGGGGCTTAAAAGAAATACAATGTCCTCACAGGGACTTTTGGAAAATAAAACAATAATCAAAACACACTATTCGTCCTTTTTCCCTTTTACCGCCTTACAAAGCTTCTTGAAGAATTTGCTTTTCCTTTACTCTGATATCTTAACTTGCTTATGCATTTGCTTGACTTGATCTAAAGCCTCATTAAAAGCCTCAAGTGGCACTTGCGGTTGGGATTGGGGTTGAGGCTGAGGTGGTGGTGGTTGCGGTTGAGGCATAACCGGGTATGGATACCCATAAGGTGGATATCCGGCTGCCGCGTAAGAAGAGTAAGGAGGTGGATAACCCGGATAGGGAGGTGGATAAAGCGTGTTGTGCATAACTGCTTCAAGATACGGTTCGCATGCAGGGGCAGTAAAATCAGCACCATAGCCATATAAATCTGGATAGGTGGGAATCGGGTTACCTAAACCCGATGATGATGGTTGAACTGCTGGTTGGGGTATCGAATCAGCGGTAGGTTGTGGGGTTGGAACCGCCATAGGTAAAGTGTTCGAGGGTCCACCCATTTGTGGATCCTCGGGGATAATGGGGTAAGATGGTGGCAAAGGTGGTAGCGAGCACGACCTTTGACCAGCACGCACTGACATGCGTGCACCATGCCTCCGACGTGGTTGTGATGATTTAGGTGGTGGTTGAGGTTGTTCCACCGGTTGCATAGGTTCATCCTCGATTTGAGGATGTGGTGATGGAGCATGATGGGATGGAGTGTTATGGTAGGAAGGAGTAAGTAAAAGTTGTAGGTATCCCACCATTGTTGGAATTCATCGGGACCTCGATAAGGGGATCCCGTGATTGAGTTGGAGCCACTAGACAACTCGATTGGGTGTCTGTATGATCATGTTGGGGGTTCCTCCGGATCTGAATCTTCCTCCATATGTGTGGGTGAGTCAACGGGAGGAGTCCCTGGTGATTGTCGTACATGGTCGATAGGGTTAAAGTTTAAGAATTCGTAGTGTGATTGGGAATGGGAATGGTGGGAGTGGTGTGAATGATGGGAATGTTGTGAGTGGGATTGGGGAGGTGAGTACTCATAGGATATGGAATGTCGATAGGGTTCCCATGGTGATGAAGAAGAATCACCCGATCCTTCATAAGGGTTGTAATTATGTATGCTAGATGCTCCAGGGAAGGTCTGAATGATGGTCCTGTCATGGAAGGTCCGCCCCTCATGGGACCTTTGCCTTTGCCTCCACGTCTGAATTTAGGTGGCATATTTCCTGCTCCAAAAACAAGTTAAAACGAAAACAAATAATGATAATAATTAAAACAATGTAAATGAGTAATCCTAGGTTAAAGCCTAGACTCGAGAGTCTAAGGAATGTGCTATTGTGTATTTTCGAGATTAAACACAAAAGGCTAGTGTTTAATTCACTCGAACGTTGGCTCGATACCAACCTGTCACACCCCGATTTCCACGTATAACCCGGTGGGCCCGGTTGGGGAATATCGTGACGTAGTAGATAACATCATAACCAATCAAACACAGCATAGCGGAAGTCTTGGATTTAAATTACTATTACAAACCAAGTGTTCAAATTTCGAAAAATAAATTACAAGGCTTGTAATGGAAGATCCATAGGCGGATCGAAATAAATATATACAAAGTATTTGTTTAACAAACTTCGGGCAACTAAGGACTTGCAAAATCCTCTTATGTCACTACCAAACAGCTCCCGGCCTATTTCGTGTTGTCACCTGTAACTTGATCTTTTGAAAATACGTCAGTTTTCACTGGTAAATACTAATAACCGACACATTATGAAAATATTTCCGAAAATGGTCTTAGATGCACTTGGCACATTTTATAAATAACTTGGGATAGTTCAAAATGACCTTGTTTACAGTTTTACATGTTTGTCAATACATATGGGGTCCGGTGCAGAAACCGAATAACCTGATTAACCGACACGCCACTTAAATAATCCACCAATGGGATTTACTATTTTATTTGCATTAGCATCTGACAGGTGTATGCCTACACCCCGCGCTTAAGGTCGTGACCATTAATAACTTAAATGAGCCAAGGATATCCCAGACATGGTCGAGTTAACCCCCAATGTTTAAGTTATCAAACAATACAGAATAAAATGGGTTATGAAGATTTAGTAAATCACAATCCGATAACATGATCCCATACCCGACCAAGCAATATTATTATACCGTATCCCAAGCCCGTATAGGGAAAATAGGCTAAAAGTATTTACCTGAGCTAATTCTTCAGTAAAATTAGTAACTCAGCCGGCAATCAAAAAGTATGCTTAGATGACAATCTACCGGAAGGCTTTAGTCTGGAATGATGGTATTATTAACCAATTAGAATGCTAACGGGTCCTATCTGCATCATAGACTCCGATCGGCTAGCTTAAAAAGGTATTTACGGTACTAAACGCTAGATTAAGCGATGACCGGAATAGAATGTGGTTTAAACTCGACAAGTACTAAGACTTGTTTAATATGGGTAAACATATTACATTCTGGATTTTGATATAGAAATGATAAGGTCAAACCCGTTTCGGTTAGACTACGTAAACTAGTCACGTAGGCTTAACCGTATGCATATAAGCGAAACCGGGTAACCAGATGAGTAATATACAAGTTCCATATGCCATTATAATTAAAACATGTTATAATATCAGTAGGATATTAACATGTATGCCCATTATGGTTTTAAAATCAAATTACGCCTCAAAATGGCGTTTTAGTCATTTTATGACTTGTAAAAGGAGCTTGCGGGTAAACTGATATCATGAACATAATCATTCTATAAAAATAGTTAATTTATGATGTTATATCAGTAGGATATCAAGTATATGTGTGGTTTGTAGTTTAAGACCCAAACTATGCCTCGAAAGGGCATTTTGGTCATTTCACGCATCTCTTGACGAACTATTTGGGAATCTGAGTTTAGATTGTGCACTGGTGTGCGTTGAGCGTATTATATTTTTATTAACATTTTAAATCCATTTACGCATTAGTCAAGTTTTCAATTTATAAAACACGATATTGTACTAACACTAAACACACACTTGGGCAAGTGCACCCATCGTGAGCGTAGTATAGTGTTGGTAAGATACCGAGGTCGTCCAAGGACACAAGAGCTTTTAGTACCGGTTTATCGTCAACGTCTAATCAATCTAAATTTTTTATAAAAGTTTTTAAACATAAAATTAAAACTAAGAATAAGAAGATAAATAAAATGAAAGAAAAGATAAACAAGATAGAATCACTGGGATCCAACTCATCTTTAATGTATCCTTTGATGATTTTCGCACTTTTGAGCTTTTTAAGAGATAATCTTTGTTATAGTAGTAGGCTCCTCTTTTGAAGGTGACGTTACCCTCAACCTAGTGGTTTGAGTCAGCAGGGATACAATCCTAAAGGGTCGGAATATTAGAAGATAATTAAATAAGTTATTAATGCGAAAAGTGGTAGGCCCCTCTTTTGAAGGTGACGTTACCCTCGGCTAAGTGGTTTGAGTCAGCAGGGATACAATCCCAAGTAGCCGGTTTAAAATATTAATAGTAGTTTACATATGAGGGGTTCAAACTATTCGCACCCCCACCATACAATACCTTTGGGGCATTGAAGGAGGTCCTAGTAAGCTTGAACCAAGTCCTCGTAGGATCTATACACTGAACGAGACAAGAACTTTACCAAACTACCCTTCTAACCGCCTATCAGGTTAGTTAACGCGCTTTACATAGGCCAAAAAGACACGAATGAGCAAATCAATGACATCATGAAGAAATAGTAGGAAAATTCACTTTCAACATAAGAAACTAGTTATTAAAGTCATTAATACACATCCAAATAAAGAGTGCCGAAATATTAAAAATCAAAAGTAATACATTAAAGACTTGTCTTCACCAAGTGATGTAAGAGATTAGCCAAGCATGGCCTTTGTTTGACAAAAACCCTTACAATCAATCTTGGATCCCGAGACTACTACACACTCTAGAGATGATAGATGGATGATGGTTGTGGTGTTGGTGTTGTAGTGGTGGTGGAGTGGTGGCAAAGTGATAAAGAAGTGGTTTTCCAAGGAATGCCTTTGAAGTGAACCAAGCTCCCCTATTTATAGTCAAAACATAGGCCTGACCAAGGCCCTGTGTCCAGTGGGCATGGCCCGTGGCCGTCATCCTTCTCTTCCTTCATTTATTGCATCTGACAGCAGAGGGCCCCACACGACCCCGTGGCCTCAGGGCACAACCCCGTGGTTAATTGTTCACTGTACTATCTGGATTCTGCAAATCTTATAGTTGACCATGCCCCATGTTGGTCTGGGCATGGCCCCGTGGTGGGCGTAGAAGCTTCTGCAGGTTTTGTCTTGAAGTGTAGGGTCTGACCACGCCCCGTGTTCGTCTGGGCACGACCCCGTGGTCATCTTCTGTAATCTTGTTTTTGTCTTTTGGGGTGTTGCTGAGGGGTCGGGCATGGCTCGTTATTCCTTCTTTTCGTATTTATGTTGGTTTTGGCTACTTATTTGCTTCTTTTGTTCGTTTAAGCTCTTTTTATCCTGAAAATACAAAAGGAACAAAGAAACGTGCTTTTTCCAACATTAGTACTAAAAAGGGTTAGTTTTATGCTTCATTTGATGTAATTTATATGTTGCATTTTGCACACATCATGAACCTACTATAAATATTTATATAATAAGTTTTGAAATCAGTATGTATCAAGTCTTGATGTTTAAATATGTTTTAAACGACATTATACGTCGAAACGGCAATTAAGTCGCTAAATGACGATTTAAAAGGTATTTGAGTGAAACTGATGTTATGAACAGGTTTGTATGATGAAAATTGTTATGTAACATAATACATCAGTAGGTAAAGATTTTTTATGTCAAAATTATGTTGAAATCATTTTATACGCCAAAAGGGCGATTTGGTCACTTTAAAGCGTGAAATACACCTTTTTAATCAAAACTTGGTTAATGATCAGAATGTCGACCGTAAAATAAGTTAAATAAGTTAACATATCAGTTTACAAGTCATGTGTATGTTTATTTGTATCTAAAACCTCATTTTTAAGCATGAAGGGCATTTTAGCAAAGTTTGGCATAATTAACGGATACTTGCATTCATACTCGGATTACTATGTGACCATGTAATATAACTCCAGAGAGTTATACTACAACCTAACATGGATAAAATGCAACTTAGAATCAGTAACTAAGGTTACTAAATCGGGTCAGCATCGAAAGTCAAAGCAAGAGTCAACTTTTACGACTTTCGGTTGCGAACCGACCTTAGACCTAGACTTGACGGGTCGAACATGTTTATACATGTTCTAATACTTATTAGCAAGTTATTAAAGTGTTGAAACTGATTTTATAGCACCTACATTGCTAGATATGAATTTATTTTAGAATCTGACCTCTTGAATTTTCTTGACTATAACTTTGACCCGTCAACTGACCAAGCAAACGTGGTAATCAGGAGGTTCCCTTTTAAGGGATTAACACCTACCTAATTATGATCACGTAGCCATGTTCGTTATGAACATTGGCTGGATCGTAATGGTCTTAGCCTTAAGTCAAAGCATTTTTACGTCAACGCTTTGACTTTGGCTTAAAGCCTAATAAAACTTAAAGATGGGAGTTAAGGACACTTACTCAAGGTCCTAGCTCGAAATATAACTGACTTGGAAGCTCCTTATGTCCAGGAACCACCAGAGGATAAGTAGGGAAGATTTTGAGTGAATGAGCAAGTTTCAAGAGTTAAACTAGGGCCTTTATATAGTGAAGGAGGAGTAAGGACCTTGTGCCAGGTGCCAAGGAGTGTTATGAGGTTGCCATAAGTGTTAATGGACATGTCTTGAGCAGCTAGATGGTGGTAAAATGCGAGATAAGTGGCAGGGCAGGAAGCTACCATGTTTCTGTTTACTGGAGACCCCTTACGGACCGTAAGGGTTAAGCCTTGCGGTCCGTAAGGACCTCTGGCGCCCACATATTTTAAAATGGTTACGGACTGTAACCAAAATGGCTTGTGGTCCGTAACCGCCTTCCAGAACTTGAAGTTTGTCATTTTTCCAAGTTTGGTCCCTTGACTTTAATACTTGCCACTCAGAGGTTATAACTTAACATGTTGGTGAGTTTAGTCCCTCTCAGTGAGCACGTGGCATACGAGGATCAACGGGACACGTGTCTGAAATTTACAGGACGGGTTTTTACAAGGTGTTACAGGTAAGATCAAAGAAGAGGTATATGTTTGTCAACCTCCTGGTTTTGAAGATGCATTTTATCCAGATCATGTATATAAGCTTAATAAAGCTTTGTATGGCTTGAAACAAGCACCAAGAGCCTGGTATGAAACTCTTTCCACTTTTCTCTTATCCATTGGTTTCACAAGAGATAAAATTGACAAAACCTTATTTTTAAAATGAAGATAAAAGATTTGATGTTTGTCCAAATTTATGTGGATGACATCATTTTAGATCCACGTGCACTGCCATGTGTGAAGAGTTTAGACAACTCATGGCAGCAGAGTTTGAAATGAGTGCAATGGGTGAGCTCCAATGTTTTCTTGGTCTCCAAGTCAAACAATTGCACAATGGTACATTCATTCATCAAAGCAAGTATGTCAAAGAACTATTTAACAAATTGTAACACTACGTGTTTCTAAGTCCAATAAATTTCAAACACATGTCCCGTAATTCTCGTTTGACGTATGTATAAACAGGAGGGACCAAAGTCGCCAATTCGCTAAATTATAATCATAAAATGAGTTGGATAATAGTAGAGGGGTTGATAATAGTTGAGGGGCTATATATGAAAAATGCCAAAATTTCCATCTCTGGGAGGCGGTTACAGACCGCAAGCCTATATGGTTACGGTGCGTAACCAGATTCAAAACCAGGGGCGCCTAAGGTCTTTACGGACTGTATGGGAAAACCCATACGGTCCCCAAGGGACCGCCAGTGACCAAAAATGTGGCAGCTTGCTGTTCTGCCACATTTGTCGCCATTGCCACCTTCTCTTGCATGTTGCCACGTCTAGGGACACTTGTTTACGTCCTATAACACCTTGAAACCACCCCTAGCTCTTCCATAGCTTTTAAGATGGGCATTTTTGTGAGTTGCAACAACCTTTATACACTTGAACTCACCAAGTTCATCTAGAGAAGCTCATGGCCATTTTGAAGCATTCCTTTCTGTTCTTAGCAACCTCTGGACCTTGTGTAAGTGTTCCATCTTCATGCTAAGTTACTTCATTAAGAGTTAAGCTAAAATCAAAGTCATGACGTGTTAATGAATATGTATGTTGTCTATGTCATCGTATAACGTCGAGTCTGTGTTTAGGAGCGAAACGTTAAGTTTATATGATGTGAGACAAGTTCGTCCGAACTTGTAAAGTACATGGACAAGTTCGCCCGAAGTTGTCCTGTGAAGGACAAGTTCGTCCGAAGTTGTCCTGTGAAGGACAAGTTCGCCTGAACTTGGCCATGACACATTTCAAGCGAACTTGTTCTCCTATAAATAGGAGTGTTGTGAATTCATTTGTAACATTCACAGTTTTTGAAACTTGGAAGGCGAAGCTCTGTCCAAGTGTTTCCAGGAGCTGTAACGTTTACTAATCAATGAAACAGTGATTAAACAGTAACAAATTTGTCTACAATGTCGCCTATGCAAACGGATTCCGCATGTTTACCTTAGGTTTGACAAATTAGTGCCTAAATGATCCGTACAATGGACCTACAATTGGTATCAGAGCAGGAGAGGACTAATTTGAAGACATTGGACTTAGAACATCACATCTTCTACTCATTTCTTTCTATTTTAACTTTTCTTGGACATTGCACGGATAAAATGGACTGATTTTCAAGTATAATACGTAAACATTCATCATACTAAAATTCATCTTCTACTCATTTTTGTCCGAACTTATTAAACAAGTTCGCACGAACTTGTCCTAAAGTGTACAAGTTCGCACGAACTTGACCTAAAGTGTACAGGTTCGCACGAACTTGACCTAAAGTGTACAAGTTCGGACGAAGTTAGGTAAGATTTCTAAAAAAAAGGCATGAAAATCCCGAAAAATGTCTCGAACATTATATATTGTTGGATTCGTATCGATGAGACGGTTTTAAAGCTATAATCTGGTAAAAACGGTTTTCGAAAAAAATTTAAACGTTTTAGCAAACCGATACGTTAAAATTGTAGATTAAAAAGTCAAATTTTGCATAATTTTTTTGAAAACCAATTTTTTGTCGGAATCGAAAGATATTGATTTTGAAAATATGAATGATTGGGAAGAATTGTCTTCTGGTTTGGATCTTTATGATATTTGGTATAAAAGATTTCAAATGTTTAAATGCAAAAAGGATGGATCTGTAATTGAGCTAGTAAGACGTTTTAATGTCATGATGAAACATCTAAATCGAGGTAATCACTGGTGTAAAATCAGTATTGAAGATCAGTTTATGAAATTGGAAGAGGCATTACCATCAGAATTGGATGATTTTTTGACAGAATTAAAAAAGGAACCTAGATTTGACATCAATCATCTATATGAATTTATGCACAAAATTTGCGATCACATTCCTGTAATTGAAAATCTGAAAGTTTTAAAACTAAAGAAGGAAAGTGAGTCTGAGATTAAATCTGAAAATGAAAATGCTTGTCATAGTCTGAATAATTATTTTGCAGGTCTATTAAGTGATCAAGGAAACGATCTGGAAACAAAAAGTTTAAATGATCAGATAAAGAGAGAAAGAAGAATAATGGCAAAGAACTGTGAAGAACAAGTTTCAAGTACATATACAATTGAGTCTTCAAGTTCTAAACCAATCTGCCCAGTCTATGATGAAGATTTGAGTGATTATCTGGCAGACAACGTCAAACTCTTGACCACTCTGGAGTGTTGGACATTTGAAAATAAGAAGTTAAAAGAAATGAAAAGTATTTTGAAAATAGAATACAAATTTCATAAAATGAAAATTTTGTTTTTGAAAAAAAATAATATTGAAAATCAAAAAGTAATAAATTCTCATCTTGAAAAAATAATTCAACTTGAAAATGAAGTTGAGAATGCTAAAATTAAAATTGTTGATTTGGAAAAGAAATTGAAAGGTTTTGTAAACTCGTCATTAATTTTAGATCATATATGTCCAAAGCCGGTCAATGAGAATAAAAAATGAATTCCAATAAGTGACGATGTCACAAATTATGACGATGTCATAATTGAGGATTGTGATGATGATACCGATGATGATGGTGTTAAAAAGGATAAAAATGAAATATTTTTTAAGCTAAAAGAAAATTTTCAAGAAACTGTTCTACAATCTACTAAAAAAGGTGAATGCTCAATGCAAAAACCTTCTAAGCAGAATGGAGAACGAAAACAAAAGGAAAAACAAAGTTTTAAAAAGTTTCAAAAGAAAAATAAAAGCTCATCGGTACGATCATCCAATTATTATAAAAATTCACAAAAATTTGAAAATAAAAACTTACAAAAAATTGAAAATAAGTGATACAGGTCGGACCACAGTGCTTCAAAGTCAAATCATGTTTATAGAAGAAACAAGAAAGATGACTACCACAGTTCAAGTCAATGTTATGATTTGAGTGTATGGTTTGATAAAAATGGTCGGTATAATAACAGGGTGTGTCACAACTATGGAGTAAATGGACACATTGCTAGAAAATGTCCACAAATTAATACTAAACCTGTTCATATTGATAAGAAAAATTCTGAGGATTTGAAAGTACCAACTCAGGTTTGGAAACGATGTACAGAACTACAAACAAGGTGAAACCAGTTATTACTAAGTTTTCAAATTTTGAAACTGGTGAATCCTCGAATAGTAATGAACAAAAAGTTTTTACGTTGTATTTCAAGAAAGCTTTAACGAAAAATCAAACATGGTTGGTGAAAGAAAAAGAAGTTACACCATCAGTGAAAGTTATAAGTTTAGAGGACTTTCTGAAACTTGGGAAAATCCAAAATAAACCTGATTGTGAAAAGAAAGTTAAAATTGAGGTTGAAGAAATAACACCTAAGACTGAAAAGGCATGGGTGTCATTATTCAACTAATTGTTTGAATTTTCGTGCAGGAACTGCTAAGATGAAAGCAAATTCCTGAGAATGGAGTTCCGTGGCACACAACAAAGACATTGGCCGGGTTAACAAGTTATAAATAAAGGCCATTTTTTACAAAATTTTGACATTCAAATAACGTTTACTTTACAATTTTTTGAAAATTTTTGGAGAAAATTTTTCGAAAACACATTCCAATAACGTTTATTTGAAGATTTTTACAAATTTTTAAAGAAAATTTGAAAAACTAAACAGAACCCTCACTGTTAAACAGACAAAACTTATGGATATAATTGTTTTCTAAAACTCAAAAGGGTCATAGTTTTTGTTAATATAAGGGGGAGAGTGCTTAAAAGGAAAATTGTGAAGCAATACTGGATGGCGAATTGAAGTGATTCTCATCAGTTGGTCAATGTTTTTCTATAAATCAAAAATTCCAAAAATATGTTTTTGAATTTTAGGGGGAGAAAAAATTTTCAATAAATCCAAAAACATATTAAAAGAAAAAAGTACAAAAACATTGAAAAAGGCAAAAGAGTTTTGTGTAAAAAGGAAATGATAGTACATCAGTGGACTATCAAAGTATACTAAGGATTTATAAAGTTTAAAAGGTTGAAATAAGTCTTACTATGGATGTGTCGGTAGGCTTACATGTTCCGTAGATTGTTTTCGGGATATAAACTAAATTTCACAACTGCTTAATTTGTGGCTTTGCATCTCTCGGATATATGGACTTAGTACTCCGAAATTTTGTTTGAGAGATTGCCTGATTCTGAGATACGAGATTTTTATAGATGGTTGATATCTGGCGTATTATATAAGTTCTTCTGATTTTGCGTAAGCAATGGCCTAGAACTTGTAGAATACTTTTGCATTAAAACCCTAAAACTGCATCCAATTGAAAATATCGAAAGATACTACAATTGAAGTACAAAAGATTCCAAATTTGGAACACTACCTTTAAGTCGAGCCTTCATCTCTTTGTCGATACGGTGGTATTAACCTGAGCTCTCAAGGTCTCGCATAACCTAGATACAGATATCAATCACGCTATATTCACCTATAAGATGAAATCTAGGGAATCTTGATACGAAAGTATATTCTGAGATGGGAACCATAATTAAGTCAAGTTTTTTAATTCTACCTAACGTATCTTGGAACAATTGAGAAATGTGTTGAAGTTTAAGTGGACAAATATATCGACAATCTAGGTAAATTTGTTTAAAACTAAAAGTCATAATAAGGTCAAAGATACTAGTGATGTGTCTAAAAAACTGATATGATCCTTTAACACAAACTCAACAAAAATATGTCTATAAATATGTTTGTACATATGTTAGGACCGTCCTCCTTTAGCATAGGAACCTAGATTTGTATCTAACGTTCAATTAGGCGGAAACTAATGACGTGTTAACCAAATAACAAGAATTACTCATTTAATGTTTGTTTATTGATCAATATTGTTCAATACATTCAAGTTCCGGATCCGACAGAGCTTCGCCGTCTCTTTGCCAAAATCTCTAACTCTTACAAATGAAAACCCAAGGCACCTATTTATAGGATATCAAGTTCGCTAGGATGGTTAACAAGTTTGGGCGAACTTGTCTTGAACAAGTTCGGGCGAACTTGTCTTGAACAAGTTCGGCCGAACTTGTTCTCACATCTTAGTTCCGGGCGAACTTGACCCTTTACAATCATAAATACACCTCGTTTCTAACAGATTAAGCTCTAACCACTCAGACTCGATATACAATGACGTAGGCAACAGACATATGCACTAACAGACTCCCTCTTGGAAGTTGCCGAAGTCATTTTTGCTGTAGTCATTTAGACTTCAAATAAGCTCCTAAGTCTTTATCATTCTCTTGATCTTTTGTCTTTAATAAATTTAACGTCTTTGATCTTCAATTCTTCTCATTTTCTTGAACTTGTCTTGATAAAACTTTAATCACCATGCTCCCCCTTGCTGTGAGCTTTGCTCCCCCTTACTTTGAGCTTTCTGGTATCTTCAACATTTTATCCAGGTCCTCCTAAAACTTTTACTTCTGTTTCAAAGTTCTTAGACATTCAAATAAACATTTCAGATTCAAACTTTGAAATTTTATAACATCAACATTTCAAATTTTAATCTTCTTTTTTCATTTTTCAAATCATTTAGATATTCAAGTTCAAATTAATGACCTTGAAAATTTTTACATTTAAGACCTTGACCATTCATATTTTGAACAATTATGAAATCCACTCAGTTGACCAAGTCTAAGTTAATGACCTTAGTTAACCAATTTCATTTATCAAGTCCAAATTAATGACTTTGATTTGAAACCGTTGTGAACAAACAAAAAAATTTTCTTTAATTTTAAAGTTTCAAATTAATGAACTTTTTCAACACTTTTGATCAATTATTTATTTTTAACAGACGTCATCAAGATTTTCACCATTATAGTACCTTACCAGACTTCGAAGATCCGTTCTCCATCATTGGCTTGTAGAAAATAATGAAGAAACAAAATCTTTTTGTATTTTTGAAAGTTTATGCTAAAACACACTGAAAATCTTTTTGGTTTTAATATGAAAAGCAAATAAACTATGTACAGAACAAGTAAACTATGTACAAACATTTTTTTTGTGAATTCGTATCTAAGGATCATATCAGTTGTTTGAGACATATCACTAGTACCCTTGACCTTTTTGAGACTTTAAGTTTTAAACTCGTTTACCTAGATTTTCGATATGTTTGTCCACTTAAACTTCGACACATTTCTCAATTGTTCCAAGATATGTTAGGTATGAATTATGAAACTTGATTTAACTATGGTTCCCATCTCATAATATACTCCCGTATCAAGATTCCCTAGATTTCATCTTACAGGTGAATATAGCGTAACTGATATCTGTATCTGGGTTAATGCGAAGCCTTGAGAGCTCATGTTAATACCACCGTACCGACAAAGAGATGAAGGCTCGACTTATATGTGTGTTCCATTTAAGGTATCTTTTTAGCATTGCAAATGATTAGATCTTTTGATTCTTTTCAGCTTTGCATGCAGTTTAGGGGTTTATAGCAAAAGCATTATAGAAGTTCTAGGCTATTGCTTCCGCAAAATCAGAAGAACTTGTATATTACCCCAGATATCAACTATCTATAAAGCCCTCGTATCTTGGAATCAGGCAATCTCTCAAACGAAATTTTGGAGTACTAAGTCCATATTTAGTTTATATCTCAGAAATAATTTACTGAATGTGTAAAGCCTATCGACACATCCACAGTAAGACTTTTTTATCACTTTTAAACATTACAATTCTTTGGCATACTGTGACAGTCCAGTGATGTACTATCATTTCCTTTGTGACACTCAATTCTTTTGTCTTTTTCAATGTTTTTGTACTTTTTGAAAATTTTCATATGTTTTTGTATTTTCTCAAATATTTCTCCCCCTAAAATCAAAAACATATTTTTGTATTTTAGTTTTTAAGAAATATTAATCTAAAAGATATACAAACCAATGTGGATCACGTGAACTCGTCGTCTGATCCGTATTCAACCTCTGCTTCCGCACATGTCAGCAAATTTTTAATACCATTAAGCCTCTCATGAGATATTTAAATCTTTTTAAAGGAAATGCTTTGGTATAAAAATCAGCTTTTTGTTCATCGGTGTGGATTTTTTCTATTCGCACCAACTTCTTTTCGTAGCAGTCACGAATGAAGTGATAACGAATTTCTATGTGTTTAGTACGAGAGTGATGAACAGGATTTTTAGTGATGTCGATTGCTGCCTTATTATCTACATATAAAGGCGTATCAAGAAATTGCAATCCAAAGTCCCTCATCTGTTGTTGAATCCATAGGATTTGAGAACAACAGCTGGAAGCAGAGATGTATTCTGCCTTACATGTAGAAAGAGAGACTGTGGTTTGTTTCTTGCATTGCCACATTACGAAGCGTGTTCCAAAGAACTGGCAACCGGCCGTTGTAGATTTAGAATTCAACTTGTCCACCCCGAAGTCCGAGTACCATAAGCCAGTGCTTGGATATCCCTTCAGTTAACAGAATACTCTTTTGACTATCTGTAAGTGTGACACTCGAGGACTGGACTGATATCTCGCGCAAAGGCATGTAGGATACATGGTATATGGGCTAGATGTCGTTAGATATATCAGAGATCCTATCATCGACCAATAGAGCATATCATCCACTTTGGTTCCAGTTTCATCAATGCAAATCCCATGATTCAGTGCCAGCAGAGTCGAAAGCGGCTTCGAGCTATCCATTTCAAACTTCTTCAGAATATCATGAACGTATTTTGTTTGATGAATGAATATGTCGTCTGGTAACTGATCGACCTGTAATCCGAGGAAGAATTTCATTTCGCCCATAGAAGACATCTCGAATTTCTTCTTCATGATCTTTTCGAACTCTTTGCAAAGACTATCATCCGTTGAACCAAAGATGATATCATCCACATAGATTTGTACAATGATTAGATGATTTCCGACTTCCTTGGTAAACAATGTACTATCCACTGTGCCACTCGTAAAGCCGTTTCCAACGAGATGTTGAGATAACGTCTCGTACCAAGCTCTCGGGGCTTGATGTAATCCGTATAAGGCTTTGTCTAGGAGATAAGCTTTGTTCTTGTTCAGCGGATCGACGAAACCCGGTGGTTGGCCGACATACACTTGTTCTCATAGCTTACCATAGAGAAATGCGGATTTCACATCTAACTGGTACACCTTAAAACCTTTCCAAGCTGCGAATGCAAGGAAAATGTGGATTGACTCTAAATGTGCAACTGGTGCATAGACTTCCGTGTAGTCAATTCCTTCTTGCTGGTGGGAACCTTTGACAACCAACTGAGCTTTGTTTCTAACAATCACACCCCGATCATCCCTTTTACACTTGAAGACCCACTTCGTATCTATTGCTTTCTGCTTCGGTGGTAAGTTTACAAGCCTCCAAACTCCTAGTTTCTCGAACTGTAACAGTTCTTCTTGCATTGCTATCACCCAGTTCTCATCACCCAAAGCTTCATTTACAGTCTTTGGCTCTATTTGAGATATGAAACATGAATAGTAGCAGTAGTCTTAGTAGGAGCAACTCGGGTATAGAAACAACTTAGTGCTTTGTTGATTTGGCTTCTTATTCGCACACCAGTTTGTAATTCGCCAATGATATTTGTTGAAGGATGATAGGAGTAAGATCGTGGCATTTCTTCACTAGTAACATCAACTTTGCTATTCTGATTGGTTTGATTTGACATTTTTATTCTTATCAGAAACAGACTTTTCACTGTCAGATGATGAAGACTCTTTCTTCACAACCCATGATTGTGATTTACTTCTTGCCTTTTTTATATAGAATCTAGAATCTATGTTTTCATTCATTTTGGAAGTTTCACCTTTTTAAAAAATTGAGTTTTCAAACTTCGATTCAGATTTAGGCTTCACTTCGAATTTAGATTCTTTAATTCTATTTAACATTTTGATTGGTTTCACAATCTCTGGTTGTTTTTGTTTTTCATCTTTTAAACTGTTTTTCTTCGTGGATACACAGGCTTTGACCTCGGGCAATTGCGAGCAATATGACCAACTACATTGCATTTGAAGCAAGTCCGATTATCATGAGCATGACCACTAGTGGGTTTCACTCCACTTGTGGACTTAGCCATGTCCCGAAGTTCTTTTTCTTTCTTGAATTCATCATTTGATTTCATACCGATCAAGCTTTCTTCTTGAACCGTGTTTGTCCCATATACAAACTTCATGTTTTTACCTTTGTATTCGTGGAATGGTGAATTCCGGTTCTTTTTCGGCTCATCCTCATTTTCCTCCAAACCCAACCCTTCTCTCCTGTTCTCAGGAAAATCACCACCATTCTTTCGGTAATTGTTAAAATTCCTTTTGGGTTTTGAGTAAAATATTTTCTCATTTTTCTCAAGATCATCTGACGAAACTTCTACAAGTTTGAAAATTTTGTCAATTTGATCTTCTTTCACGTTCCGAATCGGAAAACTATCATCGAAATATAATCTATCAGATTCCTTAACCTTGTACATGACAACGTTAGGATCATCACTTAGATCACTTTCAAATGATGTATCGTCATCTTTGGATTGTGACTCTGAGTTGTTTGAACTTGAGTTGACGCTTTCAGAGCTGCCATCGTCAGAATCATTTCCTAAGACATTCTTTACCACATTTTTCACAACCACTTCATTGTCATCGTTTGATTTTGTATAGACTACGTCAATGTTCTCAGGCAATTGATCTTTAGTTTCAGATAAAATCGTTATGTTTATTGCCTTTTCAATAACATCCTCTTTCTTGTAGCAATAACTCGCAAGTAGTGGCGGTGGAACATTTCCGTACTCTTTACTTTTTTGACCTTTTGGTTTATCATCATTTTCCTCCGACTAATCGTAGGAAGAATGTGATCAATGACATATGCATTTGTGGTGTAACTTTTTAACAATTGCTTTACCCTTTCAGTTTCCATCTTCATGTCCTCAAGTTCTCGCCTTGTTTAAGCAATTGTGTCAATATACATGTTAATTGCTTTTTGTTTTTCAATAACTGTTGCACTTAACATGCTTACATTAGCACTTAGCTCAAGATTAGCTTTTTCGATATTACAATACGTTCCTTTTATTTTCTCATAAGCTTCTTTTATTGTTCTGTAATCATAACAAAAGTTTTCATTATGCACTGTCATTTCGCTAATGATTTTCAATTTCTCAGAACATTGTTCACAAGGGTTTGCGCACTTTGTGCAAGGTTTTTCAACCTCCACAACTTTTACAATCTCCTTTTCAATATTTGTTACCTCAGAACTTACCTTTTCAGCCTCTGATTTCATTGCACTTTTCATTTGATTTTCAAGATAAACCATCTCTTCTTCCTCTCTTTGTTGCATGTATTGCTCTAGAATTACGTTCTCCAGTGCTTCATTCTCAGCAGTCATATCCTGCTCTTCCACAATCTCAGCCACAAGAGCAACTCCAGTCTTCTTGTTAATATACTTGTTCCAATCAAAACCTTCATTTTCATTTGAAGCAATCATAGCTTTCTCTGTGGTGTTGGATGATTGATCTTGAACTTCAATTTTTCTAGGAAGTGGCTTGTATTGCAGTGCTTTCTTGTAGTAATCATTGCCACCTCCGAAAGGACTTTGATTTCCACTAACTTCTTGATTTGGACACTCACGTTTGAAATGCCTTTTTGTCGGCATCTGAAGCATGTGACTTTTGTCTGGTCAAAACCCAGTTTGTTGCTGGAATTACCAATATCTCAGCCAGTTAACGCTACAAACTTGGTAACTCTTCTGATGATTAAAGTTAGACTCCATTTAATGTCCATCAGTTCCAATTCTTCTTCATCCACCTGATCGTAATCCTCAGCCGTCATTTCAGGATTTCCGATCTTCCCAGCAACCAAACATTCATAAGATTCCAAAACAGTAGCAACAAGTGCTATGTGTTGTTTAGCCACTTTTTCAGGAAAAACATTCTTCAGATTAACAGCGATGTTGCATTGAAAAACATTTGGATCAGAACTGGATTGGTTTGTCTGATACGACTGATTATTCTGATTTTGAAACGAAGAATTTGAACCCATGCTTGAATATCCAGTGTTCGGAGAACTCTAATTCTGTGACGAATAATTCGTGGAATTCATATTAGCATTGAATGTTGTTTGAATTTTCGGACACTGAATCGGAGTATCTTGAACACCTCCTTTGTAATACACACCGACATCTTGAACAACTTTTACATTCTTTGATTTCGCAATCGTTAACAGCTCCATCATGACCTTCTAGTTGTCGATGAAAGATGACAACTTTAAATGCATCCAAGCCGGACTGTTCTTTAAGACCATCATGTAAGTTGACCACTCTCCCTCAGGAAGTGCATCAGCCAACTTTTCTATCTGTTCTTCTGTAGTTCTCTTGATGTCGTGCATTCGCATCTGGACCATTAGATGACAATATCTGTCAATCATTTGCTTCATAGTCTCTCCTTTGATCATCGTGAATATTTTGAATTATTTTTTAATTAACGCCTTTTTGCTCTTTATCATCTCATCGCTTCCTTTGAATTTGTCACAAAGAGCTTGCCACAATTCTTGTGATGTTTCACATTCTGGTAACAGTATCAAAATATCTTCCATCACAGACTGTTGTATCAGGCTAATCATTTTCTTTTTGGCCACATATGCATCTTTATCAGCAGGTGTAAACTTAACCAAAGGCAAATCTTGTTCGCGTTCATCTTTTGGCCATTTGTACCCGTTTTCTACCGCAACCCAGCTGTGGAACTGATTGGCATGTACCCAGTTAACAAACTTCTCTTTCCATCCTTCAAACTCGTCCATACTCATTAGCTTCGGTGGTTTCGTAGTAGTATCCATCTTGTTGTCGAGATTCATCTGGTTAACTGATGACATTGAAGCTTGAGCTACTCCAGCAGCAAACGTGTTATGAAGATCTTCCATCTTGAAAAACAGACAATTTATCTTAAAAACACACACTTCACAAACTTCGAAAAATGATCAGTACACCGACAAGTTCGGGCGAACTTGCAGTTTTGAGAAAATCAGGTTTCTTTTAACACAAGTTCGGGCGAACATATGGTTTTGAAAAATCAGATTTTGAATTTTACACAACTTCGAGCGAACTTGTGTTTGAAAATTTGAAAAATTTTCACTCTGATACAAGTTCGGCCGAAATTGTTCTCACATCTTAGTTCCGGGCGAACTTGACCTTTTACAATCATAAATACGCCTTGTTTCTAACAGATTAAGCTCTAATCACTCAGACTCGATATACAATGACGTAGGCAACAAACATATGCACTAACAACAAAGTTAGTGTTTCGATATTTATTTTCATAAAACCAAAAATATTCTATCTTTGAGTTTCGACTACTGATAATGAAATGTTGATTTTCAAAATCTAGAGTTGCAGAACAAAAATTCTTGAAATTGAGTTTGTTCTACAAAGTTTAAAAAGATCATTAATTTGAAACTTACATTTGAATAAATACATCAGTTTGTGTCAAAACGTTTAATCGAGATCATTAAGTTGAACTTGATACATAAATCAGATATTCAAGGTCATTAATTTGGACTTGTTTAACTGGAAGGGTTTAAAACTGATGAGAAGATTAAAATTTTAAATGGTTGTATTTAGAGGTTTCAAAGTTTGAATCTGAAATGTTTATTTGAAAGTTTGAGGAACTTTGAAATAGAAAATAGTTTTTAAAGGGGAGCTAGATAAACATGTTGATTGAATATAATAGAAAGCTCAAAGTAAGGGGGAGCATGGTGATTAAAGTTTTATCAAGACAAGCTCAAGAAAAGAGAATAGATTGACAAAGATATGAAGATCATCGATGTTAAACTTATTCAAGGAATAAAGATCAAGAAAATTTTAAAGACTCTGGAACTTAATTGAAGACTGATGACTACGGCAACATCCAAGGGGGAGTCTCTTGATGCATATGTATGTTGCCTATGTCATCGTATAACATCGAGTCTGTGTTTAGGAGCGAAACGTTAAGTTTATGTATGATGTGAGACAAGTTCACCCGAACTTGTAAAGTACATGGACAAGTTCACCCAAAGTTGTCTTGTGAAGGACAAGTTCGCCCGAAATTGGCCATGACACATTTCAAGCGAACTTGTTCTCCTATAAATATGAGTGTTGTGTTTCATGTGTAACATTCAGAGTTTTTGTAACTTTGAAGGTGAAGCTCTGTCCAAGTGTTTCCAGGAGCTGTAACGTTTATTAATCAATGAAACAAGATTAAACAGTAACAAATTTGTCTACAATGTCGCACGTTTACCTTAGGTTTGCCAAATTAGTGCCTGAACGATCCGTACAACGGACCTACATGACGTAAAAACGCCTTGACTTTGAGCTAAGACCATGATGGTCTAGCCATTAATCGTAGCAAAAGTGGCTACGTGATCGTAATAAGGTAGGTGTTAATCCCTCAAAAGGGCACCTCCAGATTACCACAAATTCTTGACCAATTGAGGAGTCAAAGTAAAAGTCAACAAAAGTCAAACTGGCCAGATTTGATAAAAATTCATAACTGATTATATAGATGTTATATGTTTTGATGCATAAAAAACTTAAAAATAAGTATTAGAATTTATATAAACTGATTTGACTCGTCAAGTCTCGGTCTATGATCGGTTCACAACCAAAAGTCGCAAAGTTTAACTTCTGCTTTGACTTTCAGTTCTGACCCGATTTAGCTAGTTAAGCTACTGACTTTAGATCATTTTAAGATCATGTTTACTACATGATTCCTTAGTAATCCGAGATTTTATACAAGTTCCGTTAATATTACTTAAACTTTGCAAAAAGTCCTTTTTTGTACAAATCAAGGTTTTAAACATCCATGCACATAAAAATATGTTATAAACTGATTTGTAAACTTAATTAAAATATTTTGATGTCAATATTCTGATCATAATCTGTATTTTGATTAAATAGCATTAACGAAGCTTTAAAAAAGAACTAAAATGCCCTTTTCGGCATTTTAGGAGGGTTAAACATAATTTCTTTGTTCAAACTTCATACATACTGATATAATATCATAAGTAGGACTTATTGGGATAATAATTCTGAATATAACCTGAGTTGATGCTATAGATTCGTATAATGCCGATAAATGACCAAAATATCCTTTTTCGCATAAATTGGTTTTAACCAAGCTTTTCATGACCAAATCTTTTACCTACTATTATTAAATGATAAATGACTTATTTTGGTATTATAAAATCGATCATAACTTCAGTTTACACTAAACATCGAATTAATCGGCATTTATCGCTTTTTCGGCGCATAGTATGGTTTAAAACCATAACTATGAGCCAAGACTTGTTACCTACTGATTCATAAACTTATTTTCAACAACTTTACAGTAAGTACAAGTCCCGAACTCATAATCCCTATTATGACCTCAAAGCTATGTGTGAAATGACCAAAATACCCCTATGGGACAAGTTTTTTTAAAACTATCAAGCACACATATACTTGATATCCTACTTATATAACATCATAAAATTTATATTTTTATAGAATGATTATGACTTTGACATCAGATTTACCATAAACATCTTTTATAAACTATAAAATGACCAAAATACCCTTATAAGGCATAATTCGGTTTTAAAATCATTAAATGCATACATATTGATATCTTACTAATATAAAATCATATTTAAACATATTAGCATATGGAACTTGGATATGACTCTTTCGGTTACCCGGTTTCGCTTATACGCTTACGGTTAAGCAAACGTAACTAGTTTATGTAATTTAACCAAAACGGGTTTAAACTTGTCAATTTCTTATCAAAATCCAGAATGTTATTGATATACCCTTATTATACAAGTTTTAATACTTGTCGGGTCCAATTAACCTTCTATTCCGGTCACCGCTTAATCTAGCGTTTCGTACCGTATTTATTTTAACGTAAGACTAGCCGGTTCAAGTCTAAGACTTAACTAAGGACCCGTTAGCATTCTAATTTGGTTAATATTACCATCATTCCAGACTAAACGCCTTCCCGGTAAATTGTACCTGTACTTGTCTTTCATTTGCGGCTGAGTTTTGGAATTCTTGAAGACTTAAGCTCAGGTAAATACTTTAACCTATTTTCCCTATACGGGCTTGGGATACAGTAAATTATTACCGCTTGGTCAGGTATGGAAATCATGTTTATCCAGTTGTGATAATTAACTAAAATACATAACCCGATTTTAATCTGTTTTGTCTGAAACTCAAACATTGGGGGTGGGCTTGACCGTGTCTGAAATATCCTTGGCTCACTAAAGTGCTAGTGGCCACAACTTAAGCATTGGTGTAGGCATACATCGGTAACTGCTATTATTATTATTATATGCTTTATGTGTGAAAGTTCAGAAGTGGTGTGTCAGTCGATCATGTCTCGGTTTCTACACTGGGCCCCATATGTAAAAGACAGACATGTAAATCTGTATACAAGGTCAATTGTATTGTCCCAAGTTATATATGAAAATGTGCCTAGTGCACCTAAAACCATTTCGAAAGGATTTTCAAAATTAGTCGGTTGATTGGATTTACTAGTGTAAACTGACGTATTTTCAAAAGATTAAAGTTACAGGTACAAGTACGAAATAGGCCGGAAGCTGTGGGGCATTAATACTGAGGAGTTGCGACCTTATAGTTATGCCTGTAGAGTATGTTATCCTTTTGTATGTATTTATTTTCGATCCGCCTGTGGATCTTATTACAAGCCATGTATATTATTTGTATTCGAACTTCGGACACTATGGTTTGTAATAGTTTATTTTAACTCCAAGACTTCTGCTGTGTTGCTCTGTGTATTATCGGTTATGATGATATCAACTATACGTCATGATACTCCCCACCAGGCCCACCGGGATACATGTGGAAATCGGGTGTGTACACAAATTTGATATGAATGACTGTAAACCATGTAGCACACCCATGGCAACCTCAAAGCTTGTCACTGTTGATGACGAAGATAACTTGTTTGATCAAACTCTCTATAGAAGCATGATTGGGTCTTTATTGTACCTAACTGCCTTTAGGCAAGACATTATGTTTGCAACATGTGTTTGTGTCAGACCCCAGTCAGCACCTAGAAAGTCTAACAGAATTTCTGTGAAAAAGATATTCTAGTACATAAAAGGTGCTCCCACACTTGGTATCTGGTATCCTGCTAATGGAAACATTGAGCTTTCTAGTTATTCATGTGACACCCGGCTATTTAGGTTGTACCGTACAAATGTAACACGTGTCATGAATGAATAAAAGGCCGTATTTGATTATTTATGATGTTTATATATGGTATTTGATGTGTTGTTAAATCCAAAGTTTGATAAAAATTATGTTGGCAATTTTAATATAAACGTTTATCGCGTAACGGTTAAAATACGAAACGAACGTCGGTGACCGCCCGATTAATGTTAAAATCCTAAAAATAGTCCGTTATGATTAAAATAATATATTTAATCATATTCTTGAGGAAAATTAATTTAAAACGCTAAGAAACTCTATTTTTCGATTTTAATCGCGTACTGCGCGTATCTGACAAAAAACTGTCAACACAGCCACTTACGGCAACTGATAATTATTTCAGTAATAATTTGGCAAGTTTATTTCTATAGAATGATAAAAATAAATTAAAACACTTAAAATCCCTATTTTGCGAGTTTAAGCGCGTACAGCGCAACACAGCGTGCATACTGCCAATACCGACAACGTAGCCGGTCCAGGTAAATAAAATATTGATAAGTAATATTTTAGTGAGTTTATTTTTATAGAGCATTAAAAATAATTTAAAATGCGTTAAAACGTGATTAAAACGCCATATAAAACACCCGGTATCTAGTTAAATACTTGTTTAAACCCAATATATGTCATGTATACATATGTATGCGTGTATATATGAGAGAGAGACACAAGGTGGCGGCCATAGGGGGTGCCCACCTCTTTTCTTTGATTTCCCAAGATGACACTTGTAAGAACTAATGATTATAAGTGCAAGATATCTTCCATAATCTACAATTATAATACACACAACTCTCACTCACTCTGTTGAACTCTCGGCCGAATACCCTCCTAAACACCACCATTTTCAAATTTCAATCCATTTCTTGAAGATCCAAGCTCATTTGAAGGTGTTTTCAAGCTTATATGAAGGTTTAGAGGTGATTCCAAGGAGTTTCAAACAAGAACCAAGCTTCATCTCATCATCTTAATCAAAAACCCATAGAATCTCGAAGGTATAAACTCATGTCTTTTAAAAATGTTCTTGATTCTTGTTGGTAAAGATGATAGTAAATGAGGTTTCTCTTGTTCTTGGATGATTGACTAACTTAAAAACAATAACAAATGGGTTTTTTTGTAAAATGGATGACTAATGAGGCCGTGAGTATGTATACATGTGTGTATGAGATTGAGGTTTAACTTTGAATGATTTTGATTGATGATGTTCATGAGATTTGATCCATGCATGTTCAAAAGGTGTAGGTGAAATAAAAAGTTGATTTTTGGAAACTTATGAATATATATGCATATGTATATATGCATGCATGTGGGTTTTGTCATATGTTCATAAATAAGAAGCATATTTTGCATTTATGTAAACATGATTAGATGATAATGATATGAAGATTATGATGTTCTTGGATTATATGAACATGAAATAAATGTATGTCTAGATGCATTTAAATTCATGCAAGTTGAAAATGATGTTTTATGGATGCATTAGATGTTTGTACCTAAGCATGCATGATGATGTATGAACATAAGATGATGAATAAATTATGTTATGATAAAAATAGTTTTGGAACAGATTGTAAACCTTATAAATAAGGTTATATCATGTGTTAAAGTGGTATGAAAGTTGTCATGAAGTTTACTAGCTTTGCAAGTAGTACATTGTGCTTAGAGTGTAGTAAAATGTCTGAAATCGCATGATTTATATGGCTTACACAAAAACTACACTAATCTTATTATAACCATCATTTTAATCAGTAAATAACATGTATTGTGTTAAAATATCAAGTCGTTTCGAGTTCGGATGGTTATAGTAATTTTTTATGCAAAATTATGTGGTAAAAATGGTAAAAATCGCCTTTTTAAGAGGTTTTTACGAAACTGTTTTAGATCAGTAACTAACTGATATTTTTTATATAAATATAAGTATTTTAACTCATATTGAGTTTATTTGGTGTTTGGTTAGTCATACGTGACTTCCGACACCCGAAAACGTTACCGAATCACTAAAATACGCATTTTACAAAATACACTAGTATGGGTTGTTCATGGGTGAACTTTATGTATTTAAATGTGTTATGTGATTCAAATGTATGAATATGATAATATGTTAAGTGTTGACATGGTAGTGGGAATTTAGACTATGCATGTCACTTGTGTATTTAAAGCGGTAAAATCGGTGATATTGCGTTAAATGTGTAACTTATTTGTCTAGCATGAAAATTGATACATAGGTTAACTTAATAAGTTATTTCATATATGCATGCTTTAAAAAAAATGAGATAATGTATAAGTTAACGAGTTTTTGCATGTTACGATATTGAATATTTGTGTATGTTTATGTATATATATTACGACGCGCAAATCGTAGATATATTGTACTTATAAACGGGAGTGTTAACGGATATAAGATATTAAGGGTCACCAATAAAATCGTTCAAGTCGCAAAATCTTAATATATATAGATATATATTACAATGCCAACATAATAAAAAATAATGACTTTTCGAGAAAATCTCAAAGTTATGCGAAAATTCCAAGATTTCGAGAAACTTAGGAATTTTGTGATATATTGTTTGATAAATCGTTCCTACGTATATTAGGACGTGTAGAAAAAATTATAGGAATTGCGCTATTTAAATAAATGCACCCAAAGGTGAGTGTCACTAAACCCCTCTTTTTAATGTTTTATAACTGTTTTGGGAGAAGAACACACCTTAAAAAGGATAAGTATACACTTTTGTATAATATATACCTTTGATTAAACTATAGATATATTTTCATGGAAAATATATGGTTTTGATATAAATATGTTTCAGGGAGAAACGGATTTTGGATAAATATGAATATATGTTACGGGGAGAAACGGGTGTTGTTATGGTGTTTTAGAGAAAACGACCGTGTAGATTTAAAATTGCTTAAATCTAAAGTTGTAACGAATTGGCTCGGTCTCAAGGGAGTAAGTATCGTTTTAGGCTTACGTTCGGTGGGGACGTCGGGGATTAGTACAACTTGTTATATTAAATTTATCATTTTAGTAAGATATATATATATATATATATATATATATATATATATATATTTCATAAGGTTGGCACCTTGTGTGACCCATTGCGGGTGTCACACCCCGACCCGAAGCGGAAATGGTGATTGGGGCATGATTGGGTTTTCATCAAAGCTCATGACATTTACTATAAAGTTTCATATTTATTATTTCTCTTTAAAGAAGAAGTTACAATAAACATACAAGTACAACATGTTCAAATACATATTTCATGACTTCATTATTTTTCTTCTAAGGCAATTTCCTATGTGTTCCTTGCTTCAACTTGTCCACCTGTATCATGTGTAAAAATAGGGTTTGGGTCAACAAAAAGTTGGCGAGTGAATCTTATTTAAACATTTGAAAGGATTAGTTATGTTGGTTATTTGAATAAAATTGTGCATAACCAAATATGAATAAACGTAAATGTAAATTTAATCACAAAACCATAATATCAATAAATGCACAAGCACACACAAAATGATGAACAATGAGATCAAGGCTCAATCAAACAGAGCCGATCTAATGAGGCACTTGATGCTCAACTCGTCTCCCACGAGGAACTGATGGGCCTAGTGCATGATTTGCACACAACTTGACAAGAATGTAAACACGTATCACAACAAACAACATAATCACATAATCTCAATTAATGCACAAGCACACACAAAATGATGAACAATGAGGCACCTGATGGGCCTAATGAATGATTTGCACGCAACTTGACAAAATGTAAACACACATCACAACAAACAATATTTACATCTCGAGTTTAGATCATATAATGGTAATAGCACGAGTTTGAATAAATGAAATAATTAAAGCGACACATGATACACCACAAAACATGAATAAAAAGGGGAATTTGTAAGGATTCACTCACTTTGGGTGCGTTTCTTTGATGACGTTGAATGCGCACGAATTTTAGGATTTGATCGACGAGGAAAACTAACCTAGAATAATAACGAAATGGTTCGGTAAGTAAATGGATTTTATTTGAGATTAATAATTTTAGTTCATAACCTTAATAGGATTTTTAGATTTATTTTTGTGAGTTTAAGGACATTTTCTAACTTTAAAAATATTATTTTTAAGTATTTTTAAATAATTTTCTGATTAAATAAATAAAAAAAAGAAATAAAAAATGTTCACTTTTGACCATGTTGACCATTGACCGTTGACCGGTCGAACTGTGTTTATTCAATGCGCTGAGTGAGGTTCGAACTCGTGACCTCTCGTATACGTGAACGCAGCTCTACTAAATGAGCTACGTGTCTAACCCGAAATATTTTTGATTTTAATTATATTTATATACTTTTTAGTTTATTCATAATTTTATTTAATTAAAAATGTTTCAAATATCATCGGACGGGCTGGGTTAGCGGGGATCGAACCTGTGACCATCGACTTAACTTGCACCCAGCCCGACCAACTGGGCTGGGTGTCTAACCCATCAATATCCAGAATTATACTATATTTATATACGTGTTGAAGGATGATCCGAATAGGTTTTAAAAAGATTGGTTTTATTTCAGAAAGTCGGGACAAGTGTGGCTCGAACCCGGGATGTACGCTTTTGAAATTGCACACAGTCCACCGCTGGACTGTGTGTCTAACTCAGTTAAAACACCAAGTTTTATTATACATATATATTTAGACTGGCTTCATCTTCTTCAACTGAATTAATACCCAGAAACATAACTCGACTGTTTAATCAAATCTTTATTGAATTAGTTGATTGATTAGTACTGATAACAAAAAACAATTTAAATAGAAAAGGATTTAAGGATGTTGTACCGAACAGCGGGTTTGCTACGGTTTTCCGTCAAGTGTCGTCGGCTCCGATTTGCGATGTCCGGCTGTATGAACTGTTTAGCAGTTATGATTACTGATTTGAACGATTAAAGTATGAATTAGGAGATAGCAGAGAAGTTTTAGATAGATATACCGGTTGAGGAATGAATACGGTTTTCTGATCAAGGATTTCCGGCGATGTTCCGGCGAAATTTGAAATCTCCAGCGACGAGCTTCTGAGAACTTCAACTCCGAAAAAGTGTGCGGTCTTGAGCGAAAGGATTCCCGGGAGGTTGAGGGGGGTATTTATAGGGTAGAACAGGAGGTATTGGGTCTGAATTTGGTTTTGAATTCGCGGTCAAAGTTTTCCGGCGGTTACGACTGAATTTGAGGGTTAGACATCGGTTATAACCGATGTCGAATTTAGTGCACGCGTTTCAGTCAAAGAAAACGGTTGTGATTTGCGAAATCGTCGGTTTTTCTGGCGACTGCGGATTGGGCGCGCTGATTTCCGGATTTTGATTTTCTAGTTTTTGTATATATGTTATTTGTTTCCTTGTGTATCACAAAATCGTGTGTGGCGGAGTGGTGTGTTGTGCGTTTGTTCAACTGGGTGACCCGGGTTCAAAACCTGGCGTCTCCTTTTATTTTTTTATTCATTATTTATTATAAATTTTCAATTAGAGATTTTAAATTCTAATATATTTATTAATTATGTATTGTTTAAAATTAATCTGAACCAAAAATACGCAACGAACTTTATAATTGAATGTTTGACTGATAAACGAAGCGGGTTTTGGAAACCCGTTTTTCGACGGATGTTACAGTATCACCTACTTTTAGAAATTTCGTCCCGAAATTTAAGTAGTAGTGGTATATTTGACTTGAAGGGAGGATGATTTAATTTTGATGATTACATAATTAGAAGAGAGGGAGAGTTTAAATCTTATTTAAGGCGGTAACGTTCCTAGTAAGGGTTGAATACCCTGCTACAGGAATCGCTTTTTGATGCCTAAAGTATAAGAATGCGGAACATGGATAAACTGAGTTGATTGACTAGGCATGATTTTATGCATAAGAGTTTTGAGGGAATTGATACGTTTGAAATGATAAGGTATGTATCATAAAACAAAAACTTCAACCATGATGATATTTAAACCTACACGGAACTTCTCATAACCTCCTGGTAATGCTTTTGATCCTTTGCCAAGAATACTTATATATAGGAAGTACCAGCGGCGTATCCACCATATTCTTGTCAAATTTTCATTGGCTTTATCAGTAAATTATGATCAGTCCTATGTGACTCTAAAACATAAACAAACACAACAACCAAAGCTTAAGTCTCAATTCTGAAAGGATACATGACTGAATGATGACAGTACCTCTCTCGTTTGTTATGATGAATGGGTTAGTCTATGTAAAAGTGAGACACAACCCAACTTCTTTAAATGGTGAGATTGAGATACGTCGAGATGTATGATGATATGAATGTTAAATCAATGAGTATAAAACAAAACTGTAATATCAATTCGCATTAAAATTTTTGGATACATAAATTCCCAATTTACAACTGGGATACGGAAAGATTGAGATAACATAAAGAAAACATTAAAACTAGACGATTGGAGTTTAGCCTTGATTCTTGGTGAGGAAAACTAGTTGGGTGATTCGTTTGGGCCGCTATTATCTTCAACAGGATTGGCGTTGATGTTGTAAGCTCTTCCTCTTGCTGGTGGTGGAGCTGGGTTTGCTTGATTTGCTTGGTTAACTGGGTTTGCTTGAGCCTGGGCATTTATGATGTTAACCAATCGAGGGCACGTGTTTCTAAAGTGGGTAGGGTCGCCACAATTTAAACAAGCTCGAACATATGGGAACATGGGGTATTGGGGTTGTTGATATGTTTGGATCATGTTTTGAGTAGGGGGTGAGGCTTGGTTTTGAGGGGCACGACAAGTTTTGCTCCAATGACCATAACGCCCACAATTTGCACACAGTCGACAAGGTACGGTAGATGGATGGTGATAAAAACAGGTGTTGCATTGAGGGTGAGGTCCAATGTAGGGTTTCTTATTTGGGTAAGTAGAGTTGGGTGCTACTTGAGTAATTGGGACAGCTTGGAGGGGTACAGCTTGTGAAACTGGCTGATTGCCTTGGGTGATAGCGAAATTTTGTCCATCTCGTTTCCTCTTAAGAGTGATTTGAGGAGGGGATTTGGTCTGGGTTGGGTTGGAGGTTTCGGTTGATGCTTTATCCTTCTTCTTCTCCTCCGTGAAGTCTTTATTTCGTATGCGGTTTTCGGTGAGCTCTGTAGCTAACTCCATTGCTGCTTCCAAAGTTGCAAGTGTGGTACTTATTACAGGGTCTTGAATTTTTTAAGGAAGACCTCGAATGTAGTGCTCGATCAAACGGTAGAGGGGAGTGAACAAGTTGGGGACCATTTGATTTAACTCAAGGAATCTCTTGTTGTATGTGGTGTGGTCGCCCTCTTTTTGCTTCAAAGAATAGAATTCGTCTTCCAATTTCTTGATTTCGCTTCTTGGACAGAACCGTTTTGTCATGATTTCTTTCAACTCTTCCCAAGTCAAAGTCATAACATTTTCAGCACCTCGCTTGGCCTTCTCTGTATTCCACCATGTAAGTGCTACTCCGAACAAACGACCAGTAGCATATCGCACCTTGCGATCATCGGGGCAGTCGCAATTGAGAAAAGTGTTTTCCATCTCCTCGAACCAATGGAGGAGAGCGGTGACACCTTCAATACCTTCGTATTTTGGAGGATCGGAGGATTTGAAATGCTTGAAGGTGCATTTAGTGGCTTTTGGGGGAGGGTTGACAATGTTTTGATCTTCTTGGTGGATTGGGTTGACGGGATTAGCGGTAAGGGCCTGTTGTACTTGAATTACGATGTTGGGTATTACGACAGCCATTTGTTGAGCGATTTGGGCAGCCATGCGCTCGCGGGTTTTTCCTGATCTCATTTTTCTACGAGAGAGGCTAGAAGACATCTACAAGAAATACGTATCAAGAGTATGAGTTTGACGTTTTAGGGATCATGTTTAGGAATGAACATTCATAAAATAAATGAAGAATAATAAATTTACTACATCCATAGGATGTCTTGGGCTTTGCTCGTAATTGGGCCTTGCATGCCGCCATACTTCACCTTCGTAATCATGTGGGCCCCCATAATTACCGGGTCATTCATATGGTTTGCATGTGTTAGCCTGGTAACGTGCACAAAAACCCAGAGAAAATCGAGAAATATGTATGTAACGTATGAAATTCGGAGTGCATCCAGGTGTGGACACAGTGACACCTCAAAGTGGGGTTAGTTCGAACGACGTTTGGTGTGGCATGCTTTGGGCTAATAGGTCCTTCGTACTCTCATCGTTAGTCCCCAGGTAGGCAAACTGGTCCGTTATATTGGATTTATACGAATGCCAACCTAGACAGGACGTTCCGACTACCGGTACTTGTACCCTTACAGTTACTACATGCCCGTCGTAGAACTCACTTTGATGAGATTGAAAAATGAAAAATGCAACAAAATCTTGAATAAAGGAAATATGAGGATGATTTGAATATGTGAACTTTGAAATATGTGTGATGAATGTATATGTAAGCATGTTAAGTTTGACAATAAGTATAACTCATTAAGTATCACACAAAATGCTAGTGGAAGTGTTTGCATGCATTTGTGTATGTAATAAATACGAAACAAATAAACATCATGAGTTTCATGTAACCACATAAACAATTAAAATCTAATCAACTATAGAATAGGCTCTAAGGGTCTAATAACCTATCCTATATCCCTATAGTCAAAAGCTCTTATACCAATCTGTCACACCCCGACCCGCAGCAGAAATGGTGATTGGGGCATGATTGGGTTTTCATCAAAGCTCATGACATTTACTATAAAGTTTCATATTTATTATTTCTCTTTAAAGGAGAAGTTACAATAAACATACAAGTACAACATGTTCAAATACATATTTCATGACTTCATTATTTTCTTCTAAGGCAATTTCCTATGTATTCCTTGCTTCAACCTGTCCACCTGTATCATGTGTAAAAATAGGGTTTTGGGTCAACAAAAAGTTGGCGAGTGAATCTTATTTAAACATTTGAAAGGATTAGTTATGTTGGTTATTTGAATAAAATTGTGCATAACCAAATATGAATAAACGTAAATATAAATTTAATCACAAAACACATAATATCAATAAATGCACAAGCACACACAAAATGATGAACAATGAGATCAAGGCTCAATCAAACAGAGCCGATCTAATGAGGCACCTGATGCTCAACTCGTCTCCCACGAGGAACTGATGGGCCTAATGCATGATTTGCACACAACTTGACAAGAATGTAAACACGTATCACGACAAACAACATAATCACATAATCTCAATTAATGCACAAGCACACACAAAATGATGAACAATGGACACCTGATGCTCAACCCGTCTCCAACGAGGAACTGATGGGCCTAATGAATGATTTGCACGCAACTTGACAAAATGTAAACACACATCACAACAAACAATATTTACATCTCGAGTTTAGATCATATAATGGTAATAGCACGAGTTTGAATAAATAAAATAATTAAAGCGACACATGATACACCCCAAAACATGAAAAAAAAGGGGAATTTGTAAGGATTCACTCACTGTGGGTGGGTTTCTTTGATGACGTTGAATGCGCACGAATTTTAGGATTTGATCGACGAGGAAAACTAACCTAGAATAATAACGAAATGGTTCGGTAAGTAAATGGATTTTATTTGAGATTAATAATTTTAATCCATAACCTTAATAGGATTTTTAGATTTATTTTTGTGAGTTTAAGGACATTTTCTAACTTTAAAAATATTATTTTTAAGTATTTTTAAATAATTTTCTGATTAAATAAATAAAAAAAGAAATAAAAAAAATGTTGACTTTTGACCATGTTGACCGTTGACCGGTCGAACTGTGTTTATTCAATGCGCTGAGTGAGGTTCAGACTCGTGACCTCTCGTAGACGTGCACGCAGCTCTACCAACTGAGCTACGTGTCTAACCCGAAATATTTCTGATTTTAATTATATTTATATACTTTTTAGTTTATTCAGAATTTTATTTAATTAAAAATGTTTCAAATATCATCGGACCGGCTGGCTTAGCGGGGATCGAACCTATGACCATCGACTTAACTTGCACCCAGCCTGACCAACTAGGCTGGGTGTCTAACCCATCAATATCCAGAATTATACTATATTTATATACGTGTTGAAGGATGATCCGAATAGGTTTTAAAAAGATTGGTTTTATTTCAGAAAGTCGGGACAAGTGTGGCTCAAACCCGGGATGTACGCTTTTGAAATTGCACACAGTCCACCGCTGGACTGTGTGTCTAACTCAGTTAAAACACCAAGTTTTATTATACATATATATTTAGACTGGCTTCATCTTCTTCAACTGAATTAATACCAGAAACATAACTCGACTGTTTAATCAAATCTTTATTGAATTAGTTGATTGATTATTACTGATAACGAAAAACAATTTAAACAGAAAAGGATTTAAGGATGTTGTACCGAACAGCGGGTTTGCTACGGTTTTCCGGCAAGTGTCGTCGGCTCCGATTTGCAATGTCCGGCTGTATGAACTGTTTAGCAGTTATGATTACTGATTTGAATGATTAAAGTATGGATTAGGAGATAGCAGAGAAGTTTTAGATAGATATACCGGTTGAGGAATGAATACGGTTTTCTGATCAAGGATTTCCGGCGATGTTCCGGCGAAATTTGAAATCTCCGACGAAAAGAGCTTCTGAGAACTTCAACTCCGAAAAAGTGTGCGGTCTTGAGCGAAAGGATTCCCGGAAGGTTGAGGGGGGCATTTATAGGGTAGAACAGCAGGTATTGGGTCTGAATTTGGTTTTGAATTCGCGGTCAAAGTTTTCCGGCGGTTACGACTGAATTTGAGGGTTAGACATCGGTTATAACCGATGTCGAATTTAGTTCACGCGTTTCAGTCAAAGAAAACGGTCGTGATTTGCGAAATCGTCGGTTTTTCCGGCGATTGTGGATTGGGCGCGCTGATTTCCGGATTTTGATTTTCTAGTTTTTGTATATATGTTATTTGTTTCCTTGTGTATCACAAAATCGTGTGTGGCGGAGTGGTGTGTTGTGCGTTTGTTCAACCGGGTGACCCGGGTTCAAAAACCCGGCGTCTCCTTTTATTTTTTTTATTCATTATTTATTATAAATTTTCAATTATAGATTTTAAATTCTAATATATTTATTAATTATGTATTGTTTAAAATTAATCTGAACCAAAAATATGCAACGAACTTTATAACTGAATGTTTAACTGATAAACGAAGCGGGTTTTGGAAACCCGTTTTTCGACGGATGTTACAGCGAGCACTTAGCGCATCTTAGCCATTTAACCATTAATATGGGTATGCATGGAATTGTTGATAGATCTATCGGTTTGACCACCCCATTATGTCCTTATTGTCAATATGTAGTTCGTATTGTCTTGCAAACATACGAGTCTGAACACTTGATGTTATTAATTTAATATGTGTGAACCTTGGGAACAAGTCGAGGATATCTCCATGGTTTAGGAAATGTTGGCGATGACTGACCTTTGGATTTTTATAAAGGAAATTAAATAAACTTTCTAAAATTTATAAGGATGTTTTATTTATAAACACATAATATGAAAGTTTTCCTTGGAACAAATAATTATAATATGGAATTTACGTGAACTCACCCTCCATTGTGTTGACACTTGATTTTAATGTGTTCTTCAGGTACATGAGTTCGGCTTTGGGGAATCTTTGGCATGTCTTGTTGTTGTGATGCACGTTTTGTTTAATAATAAACTTTGGACAACTTTTAAAACTTATTTGGGATGGACTGTATTAAGATCCATAAGGATCAAGACAACTTAACTATGTTATGGTTGTGGTTTATGTTCAAACTTTTAAACAATCTTTTAATTAAGTATTATGTCCAAAAATTAACGATGCATCGCCCACTAAGATATTTTTGGGCACCAACTTCCGTCACCTTTACGTTTGTATTTCCGCTGCAACGTTCTTGGGGTCTTACAATTCAGACAATGATTTTGCTGGTTGTCACACCACAAGGAAGTCAACTTCAGGAGGATGTCAAATCCTAGGAAATTGCATAGTGTCTTGGCAAAGCAAAAAACAAGTTGCAGTATCCACATCAACAGCAGAGGCTGCTGAGTATATTGCTTCTGCAAGTTGCACTGCTCAACTCCTATGGCTTAAAAATCAATTGCTTGATTTTGGTGTAACTGCTTTAAAGACTCCTCTCATGTTAGATAGTCAAGTAGCTGAAAACATCATTAAAAGTCCAGTATCTCATTCCACAACAAAACACATTGACATCAGACATCACTTTATGAGGGATTGCTATGAAAAAGGTTTGATTTCTCTGCATCATGTCCCAACTAAAGATCAGTTGGCAGATGTTCTAACCAAAGCATTAGATATATCTACCTTTGAAAGCTTGATCTCTAGGATTTGGATGCTTAACATGGATTAAAAGCATCTTTTGTTCTCCATGAATAAATGGCATTAAAATGTTTTAAGAAAATCAAAATTTATTCCTTAAAAATAGCACAAATTGAAAATTTTCAAAATCTCAAAAGTCTGTCCATAACCACTGTTTTTCAAAGAAACCTTTGTTTGGCTTATCCACTGTTAAAAGCGTATCCTATGTTTCATACTGCCATAATTCACATCCCCTGATTGGGCAAAACCACTGTTTTAGCCCAAACCACTTATATCTATCCAGTGACAGTGTTAAAATCACCATTGTTCACATCCACTATTGATACACAACAGTGTTTTCTCAAACAATTGTCATCCACTATCATCAGAGGCTACACGAAGATAGATGTTTGGCCATCAGATCTTTTAGAAACCGTTGCCACATAAGCACTCACTTTTTCACTTTATAAACCCAGTTTTATCCAAACAGAGTTTTTACTCGTTGTATTAAATTAAAAAATTCTCAAAGCGGTTTTCATTACTCTCATCTCCTTCTCGAATCAACAATCTTGACTCTTTCACCATGCCTCTCATCATTAAAACTCCTCATAATTATCTTCCCATTCTTGAGGAAACCGACAACAATAAGGTACATCATGCCATGAGCAAATTTCTGAAAAACTCCAAATACAAAGGTATCATGGAAACAAAAGCCCCAATTTATCTTGATACACTTCGTCAATTTTGGGCAAATGCTGAAGTCCAAACTCAGAAGAAAAAGGCTTATGCAATAACTTCAATGGTGGGTGAATCTCTCATTCGAATTTCCCCATCCTCCATCTCCATTGTTTTTTGTCTCAATGACCTAGAACACAAAACCTCTTTCACAAATAAATAAAAACATGATGAGTTCATTGAACGCGGGTACGAGGGTCAGCTTACAGGTAAACCTATATAAACCTAATTTTCCTGCTGATATGAAATTCTTTTTCCACACTCTGTTATTATGTTTGTCTATCAAAACTACTGCTTTCAATGAAATACCTTTAAACATACAGTATCTGGGATATGCTATTTTGACAAAATCTGATTTTAATTTTTCCCAGGTATTGTTTTCTAATTTGGTGACAAACCATAATAACATTGCCAAAAATAAAGCTTTTCTTATACATCCAAGGTTATTGAGTGTTTACATTCAATCCCAAGTTAGTAAAAAAAGATACCACACAAGGTGTCATCAGTCCTGTTGGCAGCCTTACTCGTGAAACTTTTACAAGAATTACAAATCAAACACCAAAAGTTTTAATACCACAAGGAGAGAGGGTTGAGCCAACTTTAGATGCTAACACATCAACTGCTCAAACCTCTGCTACTGAGCCCACTGCTCCTGGTGAACATGACACCAAAACCGGTGTTGTGCAAACCATACCAAAAAAATCCAAAAGAAAACCTACTGATTCCAAAAAGCTCACCAAAAAGAAACCCAAAAAGGTTAATCTAGAAGATGAGATCCCCTAGATGCCTGTGACAACACAAATGTCACATGAAACCACTGCTGCTACTTCCTCACAGTAGTTGGAAAGATCTCCACCTTCTAGCCTACCTTTTATTGTCTCCTCACAAAAGGAACAAGTTGTAAGCACATGGACACCAAATTATGAAGCAATGGATTCACTTAAATCTATCTTCCATAGCCCCTCTCCCAGGGCAATGTCGCTTTCAAAACCACAATCCACTTCTCTTATTCCTTCCACTTTCATACCTCTGTTGCATGTTATTAAGAAAACTCAAACTACAAACAGACCCTCTCACTCACACATTACAGGAGTACACACCCACCATTGACAGGGTCTGAGAAAACTCATTTAGCTATGTCACACCCCAACCGATGGCGGAAACATCAAGGCGGGACGAAAGAGATTGCTCATTGCTCACAATATTAATAGCGACAATAATTAATTTCATTTCATGAATAAATTTTCATTACAATACAAGGAAAATTAAATAACATAACAACATTTGACAAAATTTGATACGACAATAATAAATATAACGTCTATGTGTGTATCTAGTCTCAACGCTACTTCAATTTCATAGCATCATCTTCATCAACCTGTAACAAGTTTTAAAATAGAGTTCAATGCAAAAGTAAAGGCGAGTATACAAGTTTGTGCATAAGTATACGTATAAGCATAAGTTTAAACAAATCCACATGGCAACTAAGTTCATAAAGAGCAAATACAAGGCATGCGATATATCTAGTCAACCCTCTATTTACGCAACTAGTATGAATAATTCAATATGACCTCACGTTCACGGGCGGTGCATTACTCCTATAGCGCTATACATGTCAAATGGAGACTTAAAATGAGCTAATGACTATAGTGTCACATACGTTCGGTCCTAGTATAAGCATCACATATGTATCAAAGCATTCATGTATAATCGATTGTTTTCGTGTGAGTAATAAAGCATAGTTTAGTGATTTTATGATAATGTAAACATGTTACACCCTAAAAGTGGTAAACATAAAAGGGGGTTCGAGTATACTCACGGTTTTGCAAGCGCTCCGACTTGACGATTCCGTGAAGAGTTGTTTGGTTGACGGGAGAACACCGAGTTATCCTACAAGAGGAAAACGTAGGTGTGAGTATTTGGATGATTACGGTAGATTCAGGATTTGGAATAATGCATACAAAGTAAGGTATACGAAAATACTCACTAAGGTCTAGCACTCGTTTTGACACTATGGGAACCCGTAAGGGTTTATGTGATTTCATAGGTTGTAACACCTATTAGAATCTAAACAAGGAACTAACACTTTTAGTGATTAAACTTAGTAACTTGACATATGTTTATATAGTCATTATCAAGGTTTTGGTTTTTAGGTATATATTATACGGTTATATACATACATTATGCTATAAGTCCTTCAAGGATATCAAATAAGTCATGTAGGAGATAGGTGGTATAACCATCCATTTAGGAACCTATTATGAGTTCACCATTTCACAAGTTGTCATAGACAACAAGGAGGGTCAAGAACAAGTACAAGAATAATAAGAGATGAAATACACGTTACTATACACTAAGTAGCCAAGTAAACTACAATCCAGTGAGCCGGCGTCGACACACGTCGAAGGCTAAACAGGGTTGTGTTACTTTCAACTAGCAAACTACTTAGGATGAATGGGAAAAGATCAAGTGTTATGTGGACTTAGGTGTAGCATAGCCCAAGCTAACCTTGTAGTCACACTAACCTCAAGTTCTTGACTTGGCAACACTTGTGAGCTTAAAGCTCAACTTAAAGTTTAGGGTAGGAGCACAAGAACACAAGTTTGGTTGATATTTTACATAAATTTTAAAGAGATTTGTATACAACAGAAAGTTTTGATCCCTTTAGGTGAACTTCCAGGTGTGGATTCTCCAAGGAGAATCCATAGAATCGAACCCAAGGTTTATCCAAGTAAGTAGGAAGAAGAATCAAGTGAAACAAGTAAGAAATGAGCAAGTTATGCTCACTTTTGTTAGATAGTATGAATCTACCGAATTCTAATGTTGCAAGTGATTTGGGAGTGATTTGGGAGAGATTAGAGAGTCTTGAGTTTTTTAGGAGAAGGATTAGGGTTAGTTTGGGGGTGTTTAATAGGGTTTAAGGCCATTGGAGGAGAAGAAAATAGTGGGATCCGTGCATAATTCGCGAGCCAAAACACTTTTGCCCGCCTAGACTAGCTTACGGACCGTAAGCCTTTTGCCTTGCGGTCCGTAAGGCTTAAGCAGGAGCAAATAAATTTTAAATTTGTGCTATGTTAGCTTGTGACGGGTTTAGGTGCTATGTATTGTTATTCTATGAACATGAAAGGTATTTTAAGCATAAGGGACATGTTCTAATGTTCATGTAAGTATAAAATGTATAAGATCGAGTATATGCATCACGTATAAAGTATGTATTAAGTATAGATGTCACGTATTTGCAAGTATGTCATGTTTTCGAATATAATGTATCAAATGCATGTATATATGAATATGTATATGTATAACAAGTGTTGAGATAAAATATTGATTCCATTGTGATTTAAGTCTCGATTACAAAGGTTACAACAAAAGAACGAATACTAGTTACAAGGGTTTCCAAAAATAGAAGTACAACACGAGCTTTCTAAATATGAAAAGTATGAAAACGCCGGGCGTGACAATCTCCCCTCCTTTAGGAAACTCCGACCCGAAATTTAGGAAGATGCAACAAAAAGATGCGGATACTTAGTCTTCATATCACTCTCGAGTTCCAAAGTAAATTCAGTGCCACATTTACCTTCCCATCGAACCTTGACGATAGGAATTCGACTACGCCTTAATTGCTTGATTCCTCAGTCCATGATTTCTACTGGTTCTTCCACAAAATGCAATGTCTCATTGATTTGAAGATCTGCGAGTGAAACTTGAAGTCCTTCTTCAGCTAGACATTTCTTGAGATTCAAAACATGGAAGATAGAATGAACGTTGTTGAGTTCTTGAGGTAGGTCTAGTCGATACGCTACCTTGCCAATCCTCTGGAGAATCTTGAAAGGACCTACGTAGCAAGGAGCGAGTTTGCCTTTCTTACCAAATCGAACAACACCCGTCCAATGGGATACCTTGAGAAGTACGTTATCACCTACGTTGAATTCCAATGGTTTGCGTTTTCTGTCGGCATAACTCTTTTGTTGGCTTCGAGCTTTGAGAAGATTATCACGAATTTGTAGGATCTTGTCCGTTGTATCTTGTATCAATTTGGGACCGGTGATTTGAGAATCTCCGATCTTGTGCCAACAAATAAGCGAACGGCACTTGCGACCATACCAATGCTTCAAATGGTGCCATTGAATACTAGGTGATAGCTGTTTTTGTACGAGAATCTACCAATGGTAAGTGCGAATCCCAATTGTCGCCAAAAAAGATAACGCATGACCGAAGCATATCCTCTAAAGTTTGGATAGTACGCTCGGTTTGACCGTCGGATTGAGAATGAAAGGCGGTGCTAAGGTTAAGACTAGTGCCAAGGGCGGATTGGAATATTTGCCAAAGGCAGGAGGTAAACTGAGCATCAGGATCGGAAATAATCTCAACGGGAGTACCATGACGACTAATGACTTCATCCGTGTAGATACGAGCCAATTTCTCGACTTTGTAATCTTCACGAATGGCGAGGAAATGAGCGGACTTGGTCAGTTGATCAATGATAACCCAGATGTTGTCGTGACCAGCTGAAGTGCGAGGAAGCTTGGTAATGAAATCTATAGCAATACTCTCCCATTTCTAGATAGGAATTTCTGGTTGTTCGAGTAAGCCAGAGGGGCGTTGATGTTCAGCTTTCACCTTAGAACAAGTGAGACACTTTGAGACGTAGAGGGCGATATCTTTCTTCATTCCAGGCCACCAATAAGATGCTCGAATGTCATGGTACATCTTGTCGGGGCCAAGATGAATGGAGTATCGGGATTTGTGGGCTTTATCCATCAAGGTGTTTTGAAGGTTGAGACGGTCGGGAATCCAAATGCGATCATGGTAGTAAAGAACACCATCAGGTTTAGCTTTAAGTGGGTTTTCGACTCCACAATTTAACTCGTTATCGAGGTTACCCTCGTTAATGACGGCAAATTGTGCTTGGCAAATTAGCTCGTGAAGTTTCCCCACGATTTGGTAGCAACAAATGCTCTTAACATGAGTCTTACGACTGAGTGCATCGGCCACAACATTTGCCTTACCAGGGTGGTAGCGAATGTCGCAGTCGTAGTCGTTTAACAATTCTACCCAACGACGTTGACGCATGTTGAGTTCCTTTTGAATAAAGATATGTTGGAGGCTCTTGTGGTCGGTGAAGAATGTACACTTTGTACCATAAAGGTAGTGTCGCCAAATCTTTAATGCAAAAACAACTGCACCAAGTTCAAGGTCGTGTGTAGTATAGTTTTTCTCATGGATTTTGAGTTGTCTCGACGCGTAAGCGATGACCTTGTCTTGTTGCATAAGAACGCAACCAAGACCTTGGTTTGAGGCATCGCAATACACGACAAAATCGTCATTTCCATCGAGGAGGGTAAGGATAGGAGCATTACAAAGCATGTCCTTGAGGGTTTGGAAAGACTCTTCTTATTCGGGACCCCAAACAAAAGGTTTATCTTTTTGAGTCAACGACGTTAAAGGTACGAAAATCTTAGAGAAGTTCGAGATAAAGTGGCGATAATAACCAGCTAGGCCAAGAAACGAACGAATTTCAGAAGGTGATTTAGGTGCAATCCAATTCTTCATAGCTTCTATCTTTGCGGGGTCAACAAGAATACTGAGTGCATTGACGTGTGACCAAGGAATTGATCCTGTTTTAGCCAAAATTCACTTGGAGAATTTGGCATAAAGACGTTCGGTACGCAAAAGCTGAAGGATGAGTTGCAAATGTCACTCGTGCTCTTCGTTCGTCTTAGAGTAGATGAGAATATCGTTGATGAATACGATTACGAAATGATCGAGAAAAGGCTTACACACGCGGTTCATTAAATCCATGAACACTACAGGCGCGTTAGTCAAACCAAAAGGCATGACCACGAACTCGTAATGCCCATAACGTGTGCGAAAGACGGTTTTTGGTACATCTTCCTCGAGAACTCAAAGTTGATGATAGCCGGAACGAAGGTCGATTTTCGAGAAACAAGTCGAACCTTGAAGTTGATCGAAGAGGTCGTCAATATGAGGAAGAGGGTATCGGTTTTTTACTGTAAGTTTGTTGAGCTCATGATAGTCGATGCACATCCGAAAGGATCCATCCTTCTTCTTGACGAACAAAACGGGAGCGCTACAAGGAGAAGTACTAGGGCGTATAAAGCCTTTATCAAGAAGTTCTTGAAGTTGGCTTGATAGCTCTTGCATTTCTGAGGGTGCTAAGCGATAGGGAGCCTTCGCAACAGGAGTTGCGCCAGGGATGAGGTCAATACGAAAGTCAACGGAACAAGGAGGTGGAGGACCAGGAAGATCCTCAGGGAAGACATCAGGAAACTGACAAACGATGGAAACATCACTTATGCTAAGACCCTTGTCTTTCTTTTCCATAATGTGGGCGAGAAAGGTAAAGTATTCCTTACGTAAGTATTTGTTTGCTTGAACACACGACATAAGCTTAAGACCTTTAGAAGGTTTCTCGCCATAGACGTGCAATGAATCATCGTTAGGAAAAGGAAGGCGAATGAACTTTTCCGAACAAACAACTTCTGCACTAACTCGCCTAAGCCAATCCATGCCTACTATGACATCGAAACTACCCATTTGCATAGGTATGAGGTTAATCGAAAATGTATGATTGTTTAGAATCAAGGAGCAACCAGAAAGAATAGAATCAACACAGACGGTCTTACAATTAGCGACTTCGACAGCGAAAGGTTTAGGCAATTTGGAATGTACGAACTTAAATAAAGGTTCAAATTCAGTCGACACGAAACTCCTATCGGCGCCAGTATCAAAAGACATGAAGCATAAACATGGTTAACAAGGAACGTATCAGTAAAAACGTCGTTCGAACTTTGATCCTGAGCAGAGGTGAGGCAAACGCTCTTCCTCTGGCTTGTTGAGGCGGTTGTTGCTGTTGAGGCTGCTGGTTGACGTTGCGTTGAGGGCAGACGTTGACAAGATGGTTCGGGTCACCGCACTTGAAACATGCTTGCACAGGAGCATTTTGAGGTTGGGTTTGAGGTTGAGCAGGGTTAGGGTTAGGCATGTTGGCTTGGGGTTGGACGTTTTGAGGTTGATGGAAGCTGCGGCAACGGTTAGCAAAGTGCCCAAATTTGTGACATTGGGCACACTTGCGACATGGGTTACTAGTGGGAAAATGGTGTAAACAGGTAGTACACTGGGGATGAGACCCAACATAGCCCTGTCTTGGTTGTTCAGGGTTAGCAGGAGTGATGGCTGCAACAGTTTGGATGGGTTGGGGGTTTGGTGGAGTAACAACCGCACATTTATGGCTTGAAGCCTTCCGCTTCTTGCTTCGGTTTTTCTTGGCTTGGGAGGGCGAGGGTTTGGTAGTTGTGGTGTCAGTGATGGCTTGGTGCGCGCTTTTCGGTGCTGCTTTTGTGGCATTTCTGCGCTCAACGTGGTTGCTGTTTAGACGGGCTGCTAAACGGTAAGTTTCCTCAATGGTTGCTGGGAAATCAGCTTCCACGAGGTTCATGAAAGAATCGGGTAGGCAGTGGATATACTTGTTGATAGCCTTCTCAGTGGTATCAACTTGGGTAGGGCAAAGGATACTAAGCTGCTTGAATCGTAGGGTTAAACCATTGTTATCATCCCCATTTTGCTTGAGGCACCAAAACTTGTGTTCCAGCTTCCTAAGCTCATGAGGAGGGCAAAACTCGTCCCTCATGATCTTCTTCAATTCTGCCCATGGCAACACGTGGGTGTCATCATCCACTATTGTGCTACGTTCAGAGGTCCACCACTCGAGAGCTCTCGAGCGGAATACCACCATGGCGTTTTGGGTGCGCAAGTCATCGGGGCAGCCACTTTGGCGGAAGGTAATCTCCATAGCTTCAAACCAAGTCAACAACACGGTCGCACCATCATTACCTGTAACTCCAGGGGTTTGCAGGCAACGAATTGCTTGAAAAGGAATTACGACTTAGGCTTTTCAACCTTTGAGTCAACGGAGCCATGTAGTGATTTGGTATTGGATTGGATCTTACTGAATATGTCGGGTATAACTCTGGCCATTTGGTCAGCCATCTGTTCAACGATGAGGTTTACGAGTTCCTGCTTGGAGATAGAACGGGAACTCTTCTTGGCCTTCTTGTGTTCATCAGACGAGTTTGGAGAAGACATCTAGGGTTGAAATAGAGAGGTAAAAGGGTGATACTTGGTCATAATGTAAAAATAGGTTTTGCATGTATAAGCATGGATATTTCACGTGTGTTGCATGTATTTGACGAGTATTCAACATGTATTCAGTAAGCATAATCACGAATGAATGCGTATAAAGAGTATAAATTTAGTTTGTTCACGAGGATTATTATTGTTTTTTATTAAGATAAACATGCGAATTGGTAACGGTTCCGAAATGAACAAGGTATCAAGTATAAAATCACATTAAAATGGAGATAACATAAAAGTTTGGCTCACTAAAACATGGGATTGTTTCGGGTAGAGAAACGTCGACTATTCCAAAGCGATTCGTAAGATCTTTCGAGTTAGGGAACATGCTTTGGCCTAATAGGTAAAATACTCTCGTCGAGAAGCGATTAACGGTATTTTACCCTTCCAGTTACTACATGTCCCTAGTCGATCGAAAATTCGAGACTTTGGCGAGATTGAAAATCGAGGAACGGGACTTAATCGATAAGGTTCGGGTTTCACCCCTAACTTGACGATCTCGTACCCTAAATGTGGTTGCTTCTTACTAAACGAGGAGCATATTCCGACTCATTAGTAAGATCTACTAGAGCATGAAATGGAATTTTTCCATCAAGATGTGGATATCACTCTTAACTTGATGGTGTAACTTCGTGAAAAATAGAATATACGGAGTGAGGGATTGCACCAAAAATTGTAAGCCATTGGGCCTATCTTGGTGCAAATTACCTCGTTTGCATCACGAGCGTCTTCAAGTCTTCAAGTGTATTGTGTAAACGTCTTAGGAAAGACATTATGTAAATATTAAGACCAAAAGAGAGGAAGAAGCAATGAAGGAAGAATAAAGTTTTAAGCATGATATAGGAATGGTCAAAAACGGGACGTATAACTATAGACTAGGTCTAACATGGCAATTCTACCTAATTCCCTACAGTTATGGCTCTGATACCAATCTGTCACACCCCAACCGATGGCGGAAACATCGAGGCGGGACGAAAGAGATTACTTATTGCTCACAATGCTAATAGCGACATTTATTAATTAAACTGAATTTTATTTCATGAATAAATTGTCATTACAATACAAGGAATATTCAAATAACATAACAACATTTGACAAAATTTAATACGACAATAATAAACCTAACGTCTATGTGTGTATCTAGTCTCAACGCTACTTCAATTTCATAGCATCATCTTTATCAACCTGTAACATGATTTAAAATAGAGTTCAATGCAAAAGTAAAGGCGAGTATACAAGTTTGTGCATAAGCATACGTATAAGCATAAGTTTAAACAAATCCACATGGAAACTAAGTTCATAAAGAGCAAATACAAGGCATGCGATATTTCTAGTCAACCCTCTGTTTACGCAACTAGTATGAATAATTCAACATGACCTCACGTTCACGGGCGGTGCGTTACTCCTGTAGCGCTATACATGTCAAATGGAGACTTAAAATGAGCTAATGACTATAGTATCACATACGTTCGGTCCTAGTATAAGCATCACATATGTATCAAAGCATTCATGTATAATGGATTGTTTTCGGGCGAGTAATAAAGCATAAGTTTTGTGATTTTATGATAATGTAAACATGGTACACCCCAAAAGTGGTAAACATAAAAGGGGGTTCGAGTATACTCGCGGTTTTGCAAGCGCTCTGACTTGACGATTCCGTGAAGAGTTGTTTGGTTGACGGGAGAACGCCGAGTTATCCTACAAGAGGAAAACGTAGGTGTGAGCATTGGGATGATTACGGTAGATTCGGGATTTGGAATAATGCATACAAAGTAAGGTATACGAAAATACTCACTAAGGTCTAGCACTCGTATTGATACTATGGAAACCGGTTAGGGTTTATGTGATTTCATAGGTTGTAACACCTATTAGAATCTAAACGAGGAACTAACTCTTTTAGTGATTAAACTTAGTAACTTGACATATGATTATATAGTCATTATCAAGGTTTTGGTTTTTAGGTATATATTATACAGTTATATACATACATTATGTTATAAGTCCTTCAAGGATATCATATAAGTCATGTAGTAGGTAGGTGGTATAACCATCCATTTAGGAACCTCTTATGAGTTCACCACTTCACAAGTTTCATAGACAACAAGGAGGGTCAAGAACAAGTACAAGAATAATAAGAGATGAAATACATGTTACTATACACTAAGTAGCCAAGTAAACTACAACCCAGTGAGCCGGCGTCGACACACGTCGAAGGCTAAACGGGGTTGTGTTACTTTCAACTAGCAAATTACTTAGGATGAATGGGAAAACATCAAGTGTTATGTGGACTTAGGTGTAGGATAGCCCACACTAACCTTGTAGTCACACTAACCTCAAGTTCTTGACTTGGCAACACTTGTGATCTTAAAGCTCAACAGAAAGTTTAGGGTGTTAAAACAGCCCCTAGTTCATGTTAACAAGCTTGGTTAGGCTTCACTAATCATAAGCTTGATTAGGAGCACAAGAACACAAGTTTGGTTGATGTTTTACATAAGTTTTAAAGAGATTTGTATACAACAGAAAGTTTGGAGCCCTTTAGGTGAACTTCTAGGTCTAGATTCTCCAAGGAGAATCAGTTGAATCGAACCCAAGGTTTATCCAAGTAAGTAGGAAGAAGAATCAAGTGAAACAAGTAAGAAATGAGCAAGTTGTGCTCACTTTTGTAAGATAGTATGAATCTGCCCGAATTCTGATGTTGCAAGTGATTTGGGAGTGATTTGTGAGAGATTAGAGAGTCTTGAAAGTGGAAAATGTGTGGAGGAGGCTTGGATTTATAGGAGAAGGATTAGGGTTAGTTTGGGGGTGTTTAATGGGGTTTAAGGCCATTGGAGGAGAAGAAAATGATGGGATCATGCATAATTCGCGAGCCAAAACACTTTTGCCCGCCCAGACCAGCTTACGGACCGTAAGCCTTTTGCCTTGCGGTCCGTAAGGCTTAGGCAGGAGCAAATAAATTTTAATTTTGTGCTATGTTGGCTTGTGACGGGTTTAGGTGCTATGTAATGTTATTTTATGACATAAAAGGTATATTAAGCATAAGGGACATGTTCTAATGTTCATGTAAGTATAAAATGTATAAGATCAAGTATATACATCGCGTATAAAGTATGTATTAAGTATAGATGTCACGTATTTGCAAGTATGTCATGTTTTCAAATATAATGTATCAAATGCATGTATATATGAATATGTATAACAAGTGTTGAGATAAATATAGATTCCATTATGATTCAAGTCTCGATTACAAAGGTTACAACGAAAGAACAAATACAAGTTACAAGAGTTTCCAAAAATAGAAGTACAACACGAGCTTTCTAAATATAGAAAGTATGAAAACGTCGGGCGTTACAAGCTTTCCCAGAAACAGCCGAGGATGCTACATCTCAAGAGGTACAAGTATCTCTTGTTGGTATTTCAAGTGAAGCAACTACTACAACTGTTGCCACAACAGTGGCTCAGTTGGATAGTGGTTACAAAAGTAAGACTTCCTTGAAGGCAACAACTGTTGAGGTTACAACTGTAACCTCTGCTCCAATCGAAAGTCCCCATAACCAAGAAAAAGGGGCATCTGGTTCTGATGATATGAGATTCATTTCAATTGAAGTTCCAGATAAAACTATCACTGGTAGGAGTTTATATTATCCTATTAAAATAGGTGATGAGCTAAGATACAAGGAATTGATGGGGAGGATGACATCAATGGAATCCTCAATTGATGATCTTAAATCCATGATGAAACAACTCCTACAAAACTCCCAAAGTCAACCACCTCAACCTGCATCTCAACCACAATCTGCTGATGAGCTATGGCAAATAGTACAACCTATCATTATGGTTCAAAGAAGATTATCAGATATTTAGCATTAGACTTAAATGAAGCTATCAGAACAATGGTTGAGGCTAGATACAAGGATACTCAAGCAGAGATCAAAGCCATCAAAGACCATTTTTTCAAACCATTAGCACAACCCCTGCTCCAGTTTTTCAAGAAGAAATTGAGATAGATGATGCCAAAAAGGGGGAGAGAGATTCATTAAGAAAGCGGCAAGCTGATTCTAAGGTAAAACCAAAGGAGCAACAAAAGCCTGAAACCACTACTACAGCACCTGATGATTCTTTGGGAAAGGAGATTGATGAGACTCTAAACAAAGAAACTGAAAAGATTGTTGAAGATAAGCATAAAGGACAAGATAAACTGAGGGTTGAAAGCAAAAACCTGGTTAAACAAGTATTGGCTCATCATAAGGAAAAAGAAGACATTGTTTCTTCAAGAAAGAAAAGGCCTGCTAGAAAAGCAAGGCAACCAATTTCCACCCCTTCTAAAACCTCTGTTGATGCAAATCCAAGTGTATCCTCTGTCGAAACCAAACCAAAATGATCACCACAAACTACCACATCCAACCTTACTCCAGCAGATGTTGTAACTCCGGTTGTGTCAGCAGCTGTTGATACAGCAGAGGTTATAACAGATGTTTCTCAATCCACTACTTTGATCACATTTCCCATTTCAACTCACCCATTAGCCACTCCACCAAAATTTCCTGAACATCCACCCTCACCTCTAATTATTTTCAAACGCAGAAGAAAAACTTTTGTTGTTGAAGATGACAAAGTGATTCCATCACCAGTCCCTTTGTCATCATAACCACTATCCACATCATCTTCATCACCTCCACCTAAATCCACTTCAAAACCACTGCCACCTTATGTACCACCACCATTAATCATTCCTCTTGCTACCAAATTTCCTATGGATTTAATTGCTGTTAAAGAAGAGATAAAATCCTTCTACTCTATTGAGGATCCTGAAAAGAGAGATTTCCCTTCTCTATTTGGTTACGGGAAACCAAGGAACGTTGAGTATCTTAAGTTGAAGGCAAAACAAGCTAAGAACCTGACCAAAGAAGAGACAAAGGGGAAGGGAGATAGTGAAGTACAAAGCTTTATGCAATATCAACTGAGCAAAGTGAGAACCCTTGAGGATTTTGCAAAAGACTTATGTAAAAAATTGTCAGAAAGGAATGATGAAAGCCTAGTGCAAGACTACCTGGATCACATCATGCAACATAAAGAAACACAAGGCAACAAAAGGACAATTCAAAGATTGGTCTATAAATTATTTAAAAATGGAAATTGAGAGAATCCAAGAAATGCTCAAAGATCCCCTCAAAAAGCCTTATCCACCTGATTGGAAGAAATTTAAGAAGGTAGAGCCAAGCAGAGCTTTAAAGCTAAAAGAATGAAAGAGGAACTTGTAGTTGCAAAATATGAATCTGCTAGGCAAATTGCAAGATGGTCAGAGTCCAAAGTAGTAGAGACTTACAAAAGATTGGAAGAGCCCAGAAAGAAAAATCCATCAGTCCCTCAAAAGCCAATCTATCCAGCAGTGGATGTCTCTCAACAGACCCATACCTTGAAAATACCATCTTCAACCTCTGGTATATCCATACTTGCCTTGAATCAACCAAAAAGACAAAGACAGGTAGAAGAGGAAGATCAACAGAGGTATGAAGAAAACAGAAAAAAGGCACTCAAATGTCAACTCCTTTATCACACTAATGTTGCTAGTGACAAACTAAGAGAAACAATAAAAAATTTTGTCAGCAAGCCTTCTTCACCAAACTCATCACAAATAAAGCTTTACCCAAGAAAGTCATCAGACCCAAAAATTCTAAAGTAGAAGTCAAACATAGACACCTACGAATTGACCTTGCTCAGGTCTGATGGCAAAGCTCAATGCATTAAAATGGATGCAGCATATGGTCTGTGTGTTGAAGACCTCCAAGATCTTTGGGAACTTGAGCTTGAAAGGGAGTTTGATGATTTAGTTGCTCTAAACTTTGAACTCCACTTCAAAGGACAAATTAGGGAATTTTTTATGAGGAATAAAGATCAAGAATAAAGGTAGTTTTGGCATCATCTGTTCTTGGTGGAGATTGTTAGGATTGAACCCTACAAAAGAACAGATGATAGAAAGCCAAAATAATTATTTAACTTTGATACTAATATATTAGAGTTTACAAGCCCTGTTCAAGAACCACTGCTCAAGCTAAAGACTGCTTACCAGCCTCTGATGAAGACTAAAGACAAAAGACAAGCAAAGTGCCGCCAAAGACCAACAGAGGATAGGTTCATCAGAGTTTCTAGATTATCAGTGTTTATCAATGTAGCAGCTTTTAGGGTTAGCAATGTTTAGAATTAGTTATAGTTGTTAGCTGTCACTTTCACACTGATGTCATCATAAAAATGCTCAGCGGTTTACCATGTACTATAAATAGACAGCCTTATGTACTATTCTATTCATCTATTGAAAAGATCATTTTCACTTATTATCCAATCATCTTTCTTGCATTTTGTACGAACAAACATTCGTGATATTAGGCTGAGGGGGAGTTGTGAATTACATACAAAACATATTTGTTTGAGAGCATTATAATGAAATCAATCTTCCATTAGTTGTAAATCAAAAGTTCTCCTAAATTCCGCTGCAAACTCTTTTACATATCTACATTCATTGTTCAACATTAAACTTTTCACAACTAATTAAACTCATATCCTAACACAACTGCCACAAAAAATCACTATCCTCTGCTCCTTTTGACCAGGTTTCCGACGTTAAGTTTTTCCATTTGGATCTAGACACAATGCACCAGAAAGAAGTTTCCTCTATCTTCAATTAGTTTCCGAAGAGGGTTATCATGCCCCTTAAATATTATATCGGTTCTGCATAAATAAAGCTTCCAACATGTTAAAGAATACTGCTCCTATTTCCCTTTTTATGTGCTTACCAACTTTAGACAACTACTATATTTTAATATCTCTTTAACAACCATAAGTGTGTCGGAATGCGTAAGTTTTACCAAACACAAACTTGCCGGCGTAACGATTTTGCTAGGATGCATGATGCCAATATGTGATCTGCTGTTTCCTTGATATTACATAGTTTTAGTCGTTTTCTCCAAATCCTAACCATATATATAGGGTAGGGTTCAGAAAAACCCGTAGTTAAAGTGAGAACTCGAAAGCACCTTATTAATGAGACTTTTGATGGAGGGGCAAAATTGAAAAAAAAATATATAACTTTTCAAACATTTCTATTTTCTTCATATGTTATTATTTAAAAAAAAATTGCACCAAAAGATCACAAATTTTCTTATATTTCGTTCGAGGCGACATAAAAAAAGATTTAACGTGTCGTATTTTTTTTTCAATACTACTATCATGGTATTGCATATATGCAATAATACTTAGCTTTAGGGTTTAGTTTTTTATTTTAGTTTAGCTTTTGGTTAGTTTTTTTTTTTTTTTTTTTTTTTTTTTTGGGGGGGGGGGGGGGGGGGGGAGGGGGGGGGTGTTAGGTTTCGGGTTTAGTTTTAGGTTTTGGAGGGGGGTTTAGGTTTTTGGGAGTGGGGGTGGGTTTTAAGTTTTTCGTAGTATTGCACATGTGTGATGCTAATTTATTTATTTTTCAAAAAAGAAGTTTTTTTTTAAGAAAAGTTTTTTTTTTATAAGTAAAAATGCTAGATTTACAGGCAAGAAAAAACTTTTGGTGTGTGTTTTTAGGTTTTTTATTTGGGAGTTTTCGAGTTCTTGCAATAAAATGAGTTTTCGCTTTAACCTTCCTGGGTGGGGGTGTGGTTCAGGTTTTAGGTTTTTTGTAGTGTTGCACATGTGTGATACTAATTTATTTATTTTTCAAAAAAAGAATTTTTTTTTAAGAAAAGTTTTTTGTTTATAATTAAAAATGCTAATTTACAGGCAAGAAAAAACTTTTGATGTGTTTTAGGTTTTTTATTTGGAAGTTTTTGAGTTCTTGCAATAAAATGAGTTTTCGATTAAACCTTCCTATATATACACACAAATTTAGTGAAGGTGGCTATTTTGCGCAGGATAGAATTTTGTGGTTGAGTGCTGCCTTGCCAGGTGTCTCCATTAAACACATTTTATACGCCCTCAAATCCCTATATTATATACATAAACTATTTGTGATGGTAACGCCTTAATTATTTATAGTTAAGGACATGTTGTGTGATACATTAACCATATGACTCAATGTAATCTATATAAGTGTTGCAGCTACAATATACAATCATGACATTAACATGTGATGTCCGCACGTGAAATTACGCGTCGTTTACTTTGTTACACATGTTACGTTCGTGACATTAACGTCAGTACACATAGATAAAAAGAAAATAGTATGTCTTTGTCGTCGTGGTGTAAAGTCGTAAATTAATTAATTAGAAAAGTTTGGAGGGTTAAAGTTGTCAATTACCAAAAGTTAAAAATAAATGTGTAACTTATTTAAAGAAAAAGTGGATGTCGAATGTGTATGGGTGTTTCATAAAGAATATGGGTCGTAGATGTCAATTTAGAAAGTCTATGGGTGTTTTGATTGATGGCAAATGTCACCTTTACTTTTAAGATATAGTAACCAAATAAACTATGGGAATAAACCTTAATTAAATAAATAAACTATGACAATGAACCTTAAATAATTATAGAGTGAATTACAAAAATCGTCTTTTATGTTCACATGTGTCCTTTATCTTCAAAAGTACTAAAAACATACTCGATGTTTGCAAACCCTTGCATGTTACGTCCTTTAGCCCTAACACAGTTAGTTTTCATTGTTAGTTCGTTGTTTTATTTTGAAAACTGGGTGGTTTTTTTAGTAGAGTGCATTAGTTGTTCACTGACGACTAAAGGGGACTAAAATTTCAGATGACATCACAATTAATTTAAAAAATATATAATGAAGTATTACATAAAAGTTAAATGCGATATTGTTATGTTATTATACTAAAAAATCGAAAGAAACATGTTTTCCGTCAATGATAAAGAAAAGTTGTAATAATAAAGAGAGAGTTTATGAGGTGAGACTATATAATACATTTTCTACAGTAGACCTACACCTTTGAGCTGCCCATCTAATCTGCTTGATGTTTTGCTACATTTATATACGGATGTGACCGTGCTTTATTTTTATCCACATTTTTATTAAAACTAAAATTTTATTCAAAACCAAACCATCACAACACACAACACACGGCCATAACCACTAGTTAGAAACAAGCATGTCAAAAAACCAAACCGAAATGCATCATACAATTTATGTTCCCTATTTCATTTTACGTGTATTCATTTAGTTTTAAGTTAAATATTTCAAATTTAAGTTTGCAAACCAAAATTCTTCAAGACGAGAGAGTGAAGAATTTCAGCATTAGGATTTCGCAATCATTCAGTGTCTTCAACTAATGTCATTACATATATTACTCCTAGTTAGGTCACACTTGCTTATTCATGCTTTCGTATTCATCATAGTAACATCAAAATCAATAAACAAAGCAACCATGGATCACGGGTTAACCATGTAAATCTGCCCGTGTTAATGTACAATTTTGCGCTTTCCTTGATCCCATGGGATCTGATTAAGCAAATGAGAATATGGCTGGTTCATCCTTAAATCCCACCAAAAAAAGTAGTTACCTACTCACCTGCACCCATATGACAGTGAAGATAAATAACTTCAAACCCAAAACTAACCTGTTTAAGGTGGGTAAACGCAGAGTGTTGTGTTTTGAGTGTTCCTGTTGGTATTGGGTCCAAACACACTAGAAGCAGCCTGCCTATTCCTAACGGGTAGAGGTAAGGCTGTCTACATCTTACCCTCCTCAGAACCTACCTTAGCTTTGCTATTGGTGGGATTTACTGAGTACGATGATGACGACGACGACTCATTTGAACCATTAAAAAAGGTTTCTAAATCATAATTCCTTTGGACCAATACTAGGCCCACCCATCTCTAAAACCACACCCAAAATGGGTATTATATTTGGGACCATAAAAGTTAATATCCAGGATGAAAACGAACCTCATTTCCATATGCTAAGCAAATCTCGGTCAGCCGCACATGACAGGAAACAAATTCTTGAAGTTTCTACTGAGCCCACCAAGTTGGTCCAGCTTCATAGACATGGGCACCATCATCCCATGAAATTTGACACGCTTGCAGGCCAATGGCTACCCCTGGTTCCTTCCCATGTTTTGCAGCCCATTCTTCAGCAGCCTGTTCTCTATGAGCCTCCCTTTCAAATTGCATTTTGTACTCCCCAAAAGGGTTTACCCCCGGGTTGGCTAGCTCTGCCATTGCAGCCGGCATATACATTGAGTCACCCACTATTGGGGCACCGCATGCGGCCAATTGAGCTCGAATCTATACCATGCAAATAGTTATTCACACTAAAGTAAAAGAGAACAAAAATTCTAACATAAAGAAGACAAAAAAATATCATGTACCTGGTGGGTACGGCCGGTTAAGAGGTTGATTTTGCACTCATATGCAAACTCTTTATTTGGCCACCTAACATCCTCAATTCCATACGTCTTTTCAACCAAATCATTTGGCCAGGGAACTTTTCTGCATTCTAGGACCTCAAGTTGGCACATGTTCCATCCCTTAACGACGTCTACATGTTCAGAAGATATGTGTACGTGTTTAATTTAATCATTCGTATTTTACACAAGACACAAGTGTATATGCATAAATTTAACAAAATCCATTTGCAAACAATCATTTTAATTTAAACAATCTGAAAGGAAAAGTGAATGTTCATATTTATTTGTTCTTAAAATATACCAATACCATTACCATTACCATTACCATAATCCCTCTGAAGTAGTAAAGTTTTTTAGTTTTGTATTAAAAAACTATTATGAAACATTAATGGTTATAATTACCTTTTGAAACAACTTTAGGAGCCATACGCAATGGTCGCATGTAATGGGTCATGACTCCACATGGCACATAAGCAGCAGCAAGTGCTAGATAAAGCTTCTTCACTTGTTTCTCCTGGTGGACAAGATAAATACAAATTCATCACTTAAAATCATTAAAATATAATAATAATAATAATAACAACAACAAAATCACTAAAATATAATAATAATAATAATAATAACAACAACAACAACAACAATAACAACAATGAGTATAGACTACCCGGATCTTTCTATGAAAAACTGAGCAGTAATCCTTAGTTCTAGCTAGCACAACACTGCAAAACAAGATTAAATTAGTCATTAATAATAAAAACTAACAAATAGACAATAACTAAATATAAGCTTGAGATAATACCAGCCTTCTGTGCAGTTATCAATCTGATGAGTTGTCATCAATGGAGTAGTTAATTCCAGGGCACGGGTAGCAAAATTTACGCAAGTTTCTTCAATGTTATCTGTAGTTCCACCTACCTAAGTAGATGGGAAGTGAGTGATAAAATAAAGAGTAATTCTAATTGTTTACTTTGGATTTTCGGGTTACTATTTTTATTATTCCTTAAACCATATAAAAGAGACCCATAACAAATTAATTACAAGGATGGTACCTGTGGATTACTCATATTACAGTTATGGTCTCTAACTTTGAGAAGTTGCAAGTTTAGACAACTACTTTGTACAAACGTAACACAAAGTTAACCTCCATGGCTCCATCCATTTCTGGGAAACCATTGGTCTAAACCTGTAATTTCTCCAAGTTAGAGACCAAAACCGTAATATGAGCATACCACAGCCATCAATGTAACTAATTTCTCACAAAATGAAATAAAAGATGCTTTAATAAATGGAACCAAAACAAGTCAAAATCTTAATGAGATAATATATACAAAAACTGGTGTGCCAGCATATACATATCATAAGATAAGATCAAGGGGAACATATGCACATACTGATGTGCCAGCAGGCTTGTTGAGAACCACATAGGACTCTGTCACAGCAATTATTCTGGACCTCCAGTCAAATTTATAACATCTGATGAGTTAGAAAAATGGCAATATAAGCTGAATTGCCAACAAGTAATGTCACGTTATTTCACACATACAGCTAAAAGTATGTGGTGTACATATAGCAATTTAGTATTTTGAACTATAGAAAAAACTGATCAGAGTGTTGAATATACATTTAACTTACCAATAAAGCAAGTAAAATGTCAATATGTCGAATGGCAAAAATAGGCTTACTGTTTCTTTTTTGGTATTTAACAGTTAAAAGAATGCAATTTTACAAGTATGAAACAAACTTTAGCATATAGGGTATAGTTATATACTCCGTGCACCTTGGAAATCTTTTTGGGCGTACATGCACCCTCACATACATCCCTGCTTCAACGAACTGATCAACATGAGTAATCCTAAAAGTGTTTTGTGCCTCTCTGATGGTTTTTCCTTTAATTGAAGGTCTCATTTTTAGGACTGATGGGTCGGTAACCTCATGGTACAACTTCATTTCCTCTGGTGTGGCAGTTGAAGGAGGCTTTGGGCATACAAGGGCATAGAACACAGCTCCAAAATGAATAAGATCTGCAACGTACCTTCAAAGTTTAACCATAATAATTGTAATCTCTTACTTTTTTTATTTTTCTAAACCATTTTGCAATTCTAACTTCTTCATTCTTTTTCTACAATACCATCTATAAAATTGATTTCTTTCCAAAACAGCATCATTATTATATATTATAATTACTTGAAATTTATTTTGGAAAAACACTTGCACTAACGCACTGCTTAAAATACTTTGAATTTTGTTGTATAATTTTGTCATTTACAAGATAAATTCCATTCTACAAACCACAATATTGTAATAATACTGGTATCTAGGATGCTACAAAATTTTAAGCCGCCTTAAGATTTATAGTTTAACTATAAATCGAGGTTTTTAATCCTTTTCTTATTTCAAAATATATGTAATGCCTCAGATAACACAATATGAATATAATTTAAATATGGCTTTTTAGTTTATAAATTGTGATAGCAGATTCGATCAAGTTATATCTACGCCATTGTCGATTACATATTTTCTGTTAAATATTGATATATAATTTTGTACCTAAAGTTGAGAGTATGAACTGTATGCTTCAATAATTTTCTGTAGGTTAATCAATTTCACGATTGTGTTTTGACTTATGAGTACTAACTTACACTCATATAAAAAGGTATAAATTAAATCTGTAACCGTTGTAACAAGGTTTAGTTGTTTGAACCATAACCTTGTAACAAATGCTTTTCATAAATAATGGAACATTCAAAAAAGAACACATCTGAGTGTAAGCTTATGTTAACTGGTTGTTAATTTTAACACAAGGGTAGAAAGGTAAAAAGAACATAGAAACTCACAAAGGTGGAAGATCCAAAGCTGTAGTAATAAAATCAAGAATAGTCCCTTCTTTCCTAACAACCAAGTGCTCGATTCTGGGTTGAAAACTCTCAGCAGGGCATGGAAGCAAGCGACCGTATTCTGAGTACCTGAAGAAAAATCAAGTTTTAAGTATCAGATAACCATTTAGCAAGTACCCAAATCTTCCTGTAAATGAAAATTAAATTAAACAGCCTCTTCGTGCAAATTCAAACACGTCACAACAAAACAAAAGCATCATGAAGCAAAAGATATCCATGCAAATTCCTCCTGCAATATGAATTACAGTACTTATCCATACTATGAACATGCTTACACACTTTTATGTAGTAACAATACACCCTTATGATTATCTAAAATATCGCTTTTAAGATTTATTATCTAAAATTCAATAACTTGCATAGGATTCAATATATTACTTGAGAGAATTCGTCTGATACAAATCCTGTAACTAAAAGCGCTAATCTATGTCTCATTCTTTCTTGAACAGCTCTCTGGATCAGGGTTTATATGCAAAAACAGATATCACTGACATGTATCAGCTTCCCATTTATAGACCCTACAAAAGGCGCTGAGTAAAACGAATCAGGACCGTAAAGGCTTGCCTCATGTATTATCTGGTCAAAACTAGGGTCTAAGGTTTATATGCAAAAACAATGAAGAACTTATGAAAGGTTTACTAGGTTTATATGATATAAGATATGCAGCTTCTGTTAATTAATAAAAGCTTATTTGGTCGTACAGCTTTCAGGACCAATACCTTTTTAAAAAACCAAGGTTGCAAATCTTGCTTTTGAGATTTAAAACAATCCACCATTATAGTTCCCTAAAGTTACTGAGTTTATTTCTAATTTTACATATATGTCTGAATCCTATAATGAACAAAAGAGTGCTTATGTGGTCTGCAGGGGGGAATGAATGACATGTAATACCCTTGAGCGGATACAGTTGAGGTAACTGCTACTGAAGAAGTGGAATCGGATGCGATGGCTCTGGTGTTGTATTTGTGGTGAAAATTGCAAATTGAAGGGCGAAACCTTGTGGATTTGTGGCAATGGGTGGTGACAGCGGCTAGTGTTCGAAGTATTGTGACAGGGGCGACGAGGTAGTTGGGGATGCACAGCAGCGATGGAACCATCGCCATCTATAGGTAGTAAAGTAAACAGCGCGCTTGCAGAGAAAAAGAGGGGATTTGGTGCTTAAGTTTCATGGCTGAGGTGTTTGTTTAACTAGTGTAATTAAACAAATTGACTTACTAAACATGTTTAGATAGGTCGGGACTTGTTGGGTTTAATTTTCTTTGAGACGAATGAAAATATGTATTTAACCCGTCAATCCTATACTTGTGTGTATCTTGTTATACCAACCAATTCATGATTGAGGTTGGTAGAAATGTAGAATCATTGTTGTTATAATACATATATCTATATACTCAAAATCCTACCTATTTAACTCTTTAATAACTTTTGAGTGAAATAAGACACCTCAAGATTATCGAGGAAATCAAGAACCCTAAAGTCTTCCGTAAATGATGACTATGAAATGTATCAAATGTTGTTTGCTTAAGCATAACGACAAGATGGCTAGGGTATTTATACCATTATTATTATTTTAACCAAAAATATGCAAGGACTAACAATTAACGGCCTATTTTTTTAATTACCCATAAACATCAAATTTTAATTTCCCTTATCACTCGAACTTGGTAAAATTTACCACTAGGTTGTATAAATTGGCAGCAGAAGCGAAGAGTTGTTGTTTGAGCCAAATGTAATCTATTTCTATTTATTTGTATCCAATAGGAAAGTTGTTTGTTATACCATTTTAGCTTTGTGAATGTATCTATATACTTATAAATAAAAATGATTGTATACTCTAATTTTCTCCTCCATTTATGTACTAATCCGTTGCCACGTGGTTTTCTTTACACATTCTAATTAGGTTACCCCTTTACACAACCCTTCTTCTCCATGATGAAAACCCTAAACCAATATTCTTTCCATCTTAATCTCCACCTCTTATGTCAGTAACAACAATTCCACCCTTTTCCGATCATCTGAAAATCGATCTCTGCTTCTACAAATTCGCACCCTATGATCGTATACCCTAAATCAACGAATGGATTTTAAGATCACAGATTTAAAAGAGCAATGTGTCGTAACTCTAATTAAATAATGTTTGCTTATACTCGTGATTTGTGAAGATGGCGGTTCGAAACAGAATAGAATGAGGTTTGTTCGTGTTTGTTATCTCCGGAAGTCTTACATCCAAAATGTATCATTCCGGCCAAGCTTCGCCGGAGTCGATCGAACTCCTTTTCAATGTAAGTATTGTAACGATTCAATTGTTTTTTTTTTTATTCTAAGCAAAGCCCTATAGTTTTAGTCTTGATTGTAAACTGTAATATGTGAAAAAAGAATTTTGAATTTATATGTGGACGAGCGACTGCTAGGCTTTCAATTTGGTGAAGATGAAAAATTCGAAAAAGAATTTTGAATTTATACTTAAGAATGAATTGATTGAAATATGTGTGAACGCAAATTTGATTTGTCATAACACAATCATTTTTATATTGCAGATCTAGCAACGACCACCGAAGGATTTCATTTGTAGGATTGGCACTATATGTAAGCCTTTGATTCTTTTTAATTCTAGGGCCGCTTTTGATTTTAGGGATGTTGCTTTTAATTTGTTGTAAACAATGTTGCCATAAAAAGAAATTAATCGAATAGATGTAGATCTAAATCATACCGGTATAACAATGTTTTGCTTGATTACAGTTCTATTTGCCTCCTCATCGTCATTCACTATAGAGAGATGGTATCTTCTCTGTTTGTTTAGAAATTAATGCTTTGCTTGATCATTCAACTTCAAGTAATCAAAAAAAATAGTGTTAAAAAAGATCATACAAATATATGTGTTATGTATACAAAGGTATCCAGGGATGAAAGTTAAAGCACATTTCGTTTGGGAAACATTTATACCGTTTGACCATCGTAAGGTTCTACAAAGTTGTTGAATATTAATTAGTTTGGCCATAATGAATTTTGGGTTTCTTGCTTACTGCTGTTCATTATTAGCATAAGTTATTTACAATCTTAACTGGTATTTTTTGATTTTATTATTAACTTCTTATTGAGATTTGTTTTAGATTAACTAGGGTTTGCTACCAAGAGAATCAAACGTTGTTTTGCATTTAAAGAAGGTTAATGATGACAATTTATAGAAGTTGTGAAGTGGATGACGATTTATAGAGTTTTGAAGGTGATGCTCAGATAGAATTGCACAACGGATATATGGCAAAAGCGTGGAAATATGAACCCATATGTGGTGATGGAGTCTCATATAGCTCCTCTTTCGAACTTACTTTACGGAGGTGTCAAATGATTTTTTTAAGTGTTTGCATGTTCAATCTTTTAAATTACACATGTGCTTCGTTAGTTGAGTTGCAAAGAAGTTACAGTTGACTTTTATATAAAGTCAAATTGTACTCTTGGTTAGGGAGTTTGGTATATACTAGTGTGCATTAAATTGTGTTTTTTCACCACACTGCCGCAAAGCGCATGGGATACTTTTAGAGACATGCTTTCTATTCAGCCAGGTATGTTGTAGTACGATCATTCTCTGTTTTTTTTTTCTTGAGTTAACAGCCATTTTTGTCCTTATGGTTTGTTCACTTTTGTCATTTCAGTCCAATTTTCAAAAATGCTCCAGTTTCCTCCCTGATATACTGGAAACGTGTCACTTCAGTCCAAAAATCAAAACCCCAGTTAATCAGACAGGTTTAATGAGAGGCATTTTTGTCCTTTCATGTTTCTTTTATTCTCCCCTTATTTTATGCCTAACTAAAAATACTCTCTGTTAAACCTGTCTGACTTAACTGGGTTTTGATTTTTGGATTGAAGTGACACGTTTCCAGTATGTCAGGGGGAAACTGACGCATTTTTGAAAATTGGACTGAAATGACAAAAGTAAATAAACCACAGGGACGAAAATGGCAGTTAACTCTTTTTTCTTTTTGACAATTGTATGATATATTAATAATGTGTTTTAATTGGTTCTTGCAGACATGTATTCCACCGGAGTGTTTAAACTTTAATGTATATGGCTACGGAGGGCATGTTATATTTAGGATGTTCGGCTAGGATAAGATTCCATCTTTTGAAGGTTGTCCTTTTAAACTCTAAACGTTGAGATTGCATTTTTTAAGTATTAATTTTAATTATAATTTTGTCTTTTTTTAATCAATGTTTCATATAGTTCTATTCATAACATCTATCTATTAACATAACATATTATTTGAGCCCGTGTATCACACGGGTAACTAACCTAGTTAACTCATAAGAGAAAAATGCTTGAATAGTCCTTATGGTTTGCTTCATTTTCACCTATAGTCCCTACACTTCTGAAATTACAGCTATAGTCCCTAACTTTTGTAAATTCATTCTCGGGTAGTCCCTAGCATGGATGAGGGTTAGTTTTTGGTATTAAGTGGGTGTGAAATGATCTAACTACCCTTATTATTAAAGAAAATTAACTAATTAAGTATTAAATAAATAAAACATATATACTATATATATATATATATATGTGTGTATATATATATATATAATGCATATTGGAAGGGCAACTTAGGTCATTTGCCACTTCCCTTAAAATTGATTTAATGCATGTTGTACAAGCCTTTTAAGCACAATAAACACTTCACACGAATCATAATCTAGGCCGTTCATTTTTATACACAGATTATAATTAGGGCCACTCATTTTGAAAACCTTCATATGTCCATTTTGAAAACATCCAATAGATAGAGATAGAAACGAGATAAAGAGGGAGGGAGAGAGAAAGAGAGAGAAAACACATTTTGAAATTTGGATCCAAAAGAAAAAATAACTAGAGATGTGTTGTCGATCTACAATTTCATAGTGGAATCAAAATCTTCATTTTCATCTTCTGACTTGATGACTTGATACAGAGCCGAAAGTGTCGGATCTGAGTTTGTTCTTTGTTTACCATTTTAGAATTCTTTAACATTGTTCTCTTTTATGATTTACAGGGATAAACTATACTATATGTATAATGCATATTGGAAGGGCAACTTAGGTCATTTGCCACTTCCCTTAAAATTGATTTAATGCATGTTGTACAAGCCTTTTAAGCACAATAAACACTTCACACGAATCATAATCTAGGCCGTTCATCTTTATACACGGATTATAATCAGGGCCACTCATTTTGAAAACCTTCATATGTCCATTTTGAAAACATCCAATAGATAGAGATAGAAACGAGATAATGAGGGAGGGAGAGAGAAAGAGAGAGAAAACACATTTTTAAATTTGGATCCAAAAGAAAAAAGAATTAGAGATGTGTTGTTGATCTACAATTTCATAGTGGAATCAAAATCTTCATCTTCATCGTCTGACTTGATGACTTGATACAGAGCCGAAAGAGTCGGATTTGCGTTTGTTCTTTTATTTACCATTTTAGAATTCTTTAACATCGTACTCTTTTATGATTTGCAGGGATAAACTATACTATATGTATAATGGGCATATTGGAAGGGCAACTTAGGTCATTTGCCACTTCCCTTAAAATTGATTTAATGCATGTTGTACAAGCCTTTTAAGCACAATAAACACTTCACACGAATCATAATCTAGGCCGTTCATTTTTATACACGGATTATAATCAGGGCCACTCATTTTGAAAACCTTCATATGTCCATTTTGAAAACATCCACTATTTAGAGATAGAAACGAGATAATGAGGGAGGGAGAGAGAAAGAGAGAGAAAACACATTTTGAAATTTGGATCTAAAAGAACAAAGAATTGTTGTTGATCTACAATTTCATAGTGGAATCAAAATCTTCATCTTCTGACTTGATGACTTGATACAGAGCCGAAAGTGCCGGATCTGAGTTTGTTCTTTGTTTACCATTTTATAATTCTTTAACATCGTTCTCTTTTATGATTTGCAGAGATAAACTATACTATATGTATAATGCATATTGGAAGGGAAACTTAGGTCATTTGCCACTTCCCTTAAAATTGATTTAATGCATGTTGTACAAGCCTTTTAAACACAATAAACACTTCACACGTATCATAATCTAGGTCGTTCATTTTTATACACGGATTATAATCAGGGCCACTCATTTTGAAAACCTTCATATGTCCATTTTGAAAACATCCACTATTTAGAGATTGAAACGAGATAATGAGGGAGGGGGAGAGAAAGAGAGAGAAAACACATTTTGAAATTTGGATCCAAAAGAAAAAAGAATTATAGATGTGTTGTTGATCTACAATTTCATAGTGGAATCAAATTCATCTTCTGACTTGATGATTTGATACAGAGCCGAAAGCGCTGGATCTGAGTTTGTTCTTTGTTTACCATTTTAGAATTCTACGTCGTTCTCTTTTATGATTTGCAGGGATAAACTATACTATATGTATAATGCATATTGGAAGGGTAACTTAGGTCATTTGTCACTTCCCTTAAAATTGATTTAATGCATGTTGTACACGGATTATAATCAGGGCCACTCATTTTGAAAACCTTCATATGTCCATTTTGAAAACATCCAATAGATAGAGATAGAACGAGATAATGAGGGAGGGAGAGAAAAAGAGAGAGAACACATTTTGAAATTTGGATCCAAAAGAAAAAAGAATTAGAGATGTGTTGTTGATCTACAATTTCATAGTGGAATCAAAATCTTTATTTTCATCTTCTGACTTGATGACTTGATACAGAGCCGAAAGTGCCGGATCTGAGTTTGTTCTTTGTTTACCATTTTAGAATTCTTTAACATTGTTCTCTTTTATGATTTGCATAGATAAACTATACTATATGTATAATGCATATTGGAAGGGCAACTTAGGTCATTTGTCACTTCCCTTAAAATTGATTTAATGCATGTTGTACAAGCCTTTTAAGCACAAAAAAAGTAACATTTGTGTAAATTGGGTTTCGAAAACCCGCACCATTTTTATTAATCAAGGATGTTTTATTCTTTTTTATTAGTATTGTTGCATATAAATTTTTTTAGCATTTTTATTATTATTATGATCTACTTAATAAGAATATTAAAATTTGTAAATAACAACAATTAATTTAATATAGACTTAAAGAATTAGCAAGTAAATAAAAAGTTAAATTTAAACTTTATAAATATTTAATCAAAAATTTTTTAAAAAAAAAAGATACGGGAAACCGGATCGAACCCGGGTCGCCCGAGTAAACGACAACAACAAGCACCATCGAGACACGCGCGCACCTTTTGTTAAGATGTTCGAATAATCTTATATATAAATATGAACCAGAGTGATTTTCCTGCAAATTCAAATCAGGAAAACCCGCCGATCTTGTCTCTGTTTCTGGAATCCGGTAAGAACCAGCTGTTTGTCCGCGTAAACCCTTCCCAAATTTAGAACCAATCAATCCAAATCGCGAGCAATCAATCACTCAATTCGGTTTCCGAATACAGAATTCAATCAACCCCTTTCAAGCCTATAAATACTGATCGAACTCCTCATCGTTAAACTCGCTCTCTCCTTTTCATTTCTAACCTCAGGCTAACTCTGCTAAACACCCCTCCTCTGTCTCGCCGGAGCCACAGTTTTGTCGTCGGAATTTAACCACCGGAAGATAAGCCAAGATCCAGCGACATCAGTGGTATAAATCCTTAATCTTCCTTCTTTTATGTTCATATCATACTAATGAAATTCATAATAATCTGAGGAATGTCGGGTTCTGATCTGAAATCATACTCGTCGGAGAAGATGAACTATAACCGTTAACTGATTAGTATAATTAAAACGTGTGTTTTAAACAGGTTAGACACACAGTCCAACGGTGGACTGTGTGCATTATATACGCGTGATCCCGAGTTCGAGTCCACGCCCTCACACTGGCCTGACATTTTAAAACCCTTCTTAAATTCACCTTTTCTGTGTAAACTTATTTAGTATATAAGTATAATTAAAATGCATGTATAACCGGGTTAGACACCCAGCCCAGTTGGTTGGGCTGGGTGCATCACATCGTCAAGGTCTCGGGTTCGAGCCCTTTGGCACGCATCGGTTGGATTATTGAAATCTTTTTGTAAATTTAATTAAATTAGAAATAATCTAAAGTGTGTATAAATATAATTAAAATCCAGAATATGTCGGGTTAGACACGTAGCTCAGTTGGAAGAGCTGCGTGCACGTGAACGTGAGGTCCTGAGTTCGACTATATACACACGCATGCCTACCACACATTCAGCCGGTCTGACAGGGACCTTGTCAGACTGACAAAATTTATTTTTTTTATTTTTTATTTTTTTATTATTTATTTTATTTTTATTTTATTTATTTCAATTCTATAGTACTCATTTAAATGTAAGGTTAAATATATATTCTTTTAAGGGATTAAAATATCAGTAAAATCCACGAAAAGAACTTAAAAATCTTAAAAAGGTTTTAACCCGAAATATTAGTTTGCCTATTTATCGGGTTACTATTTCTAGGGTAGTACTTTCTCGCCGATTAAATTCCCAAACTCATGCGCTCTCTCTTCCACTCAAGAATACGCACCCAATGTGAGTGAATCTCTATAAATTCCCCGTTTTAATCACGTTTTGGGGTGTATCATGTGTCGTATCATTTCTTTATTTTATTTAAACACTTGTGCTTATATCATTTCGGGATCAAATGTGTATTGCTTGTAGTGTGGTTTATATGTGCATTCATTTTATCATTTCAGTGCACTCATTTCATTAGGCCCATCAGTTCCTCGTGGGATACGGGTTGAGCATCAGGTGCCTCATTAGATCGGCTCCGTTTGATTGAGCCTTGATCTCAGATACATCATCATTCATGTCATATATTCATTCAATGTGGTTTGTGATTGGTTACATATATATATTTGCTCACATGTGATTTATGCACAATTTTCTTTAATAAACATAATAAGCAATTATTTAAATGTTTTATCAAGGTTCACTCGCCAACTTTTGTTGACCCAAAATTTCCTCTGTTTTACACATGATACAGGTGATCAAGTTGAGGAAAGAAACACTTAGGATGGCCTAGAAGAATAAACAAGTTATTGCGTTGGAACAAACATTTAGATTTTTATTGTGTTTGTATGAAATTTTTGTTGGATATTTAAATTTTAATTTAAATTTAATAAATATGAAACTTCTTAGTAAATATCATGAGCTTTGGTGATAAGCCAATCATGCCCCGACTTTTATTTCGCTGCGGGTCGGGGTGTGACAGATTGGTATCAGAGCTTGTGACTATAGGGATATAGGATAGGTTCTTAGACCCATAGAGCCTATACTATAGTTGACTAGATTTAAACTGTTTATGTGTTACATGCAAAATTCATGATGTTTATATGTTTCATGTTTATATTCACACACAACATTATGCAAACATTCTCATAAGTACATGTTAATATGCAATGCTCATCATAGATCATACCCTCATATCATATCATATCTATGAAAGCACACACCTCACAATTTCACAATTTCCGTTATTTCTTTTCGAAGATTTTTGCAATGTTTTCATATTTTTCAATTCACATCAAAGTGAGTTTTCATGACGGGCATGTAGTAACTGGAAGGGTACGAGTACCGGTAGTCGGAACGTTCTGTCTAGGCTTGGCGTTCGTATAAATCCAAAATAAAGGACCAGTTTGCCTATCTGGGGACTAACGATGAGAGTACGAAGGACCTATTAGGCCAAAGCATGCTATACCAAACGTCGTGTGAACTAACCCCACTTTGAGCTGTCATTGTGTCCACACCCGGACACCCTCCGACCATACATCTCGCAATCATGTTTTACGATTTTCATTCGGGTGGTGCGAGTGTTAACCCGCCGACACCAATGTGAATCCTACCAAGCCCAATAGTCATGGGGGCCTACATGACTACACAGGCAATGGTATGGGGGACATTTGGAGGCCCAAACATGAGCAAACCCAAGACATCCTATGGATGTAGTTAAATTATTTTCAGTTATGTTGTTTTCATTTTTTTACGACACATGACACCTAAGAAATTCTTGAACTCACAATCTCCCTATACATATTCCTGTAGATGTCTAGGCAATTACGTGGAGGTAGAAGGTCAGGGAAGTCGAACGAACGCTTGGCCAAATTGCTAAACAAATGGCTGCAGTGCTTCCTGACATCGTACTACAAGTTCAACAAGCTCTCACCGCTAACCCCATCAACTCTCCCAACCAAGAAGACCAAAGCGTCGCCAACCCTCCTCCCAAAACCCCCAGATGCACCTACAAACACTTCAAGTCCTGCGATCCCCCAAAATATGAAGGGACTGAAGGTGTCACCGCTCTCCTTCACTGGTTTGAGGAGATAAAAAACACTTTTCTCAATGCGACTGTCCCGAGGACCGTAAGGTACGTTACGCGACTGGAAGATTGTTTGGGGTAGTCCTTACCTGGTGGAACACGGAAAAGGGTAAGCGAGGTGTTGAAGATGCCATGGCCTTAACATGGGAAGAGTTAAGGGAAATCATGACGAGACGCTTCTGTCCAAGAAGCGAAATCAAAAAGCTAGAAGACGAGTTTCACGCATTGAAACAAAAGGAAGGAGACCACACTTCATACAATAAGAGATTTCTCGAGTTGAACCAGATGGTCCCCAATCTGTTCACCCCATTATACCGCCTAATTGAACACTACATTCGAGGCCTCCCCTCGAAAATCCAAGATTCGGTTTTTAAGCACTTCGCCTGCAACACTCGAAGCCGCAATGGAGTTAGCTACGGAACTCACTGAAAATCGCATTCGAAATGGCAAATTTAAAGATGAGAAGAAGAAAACACGAACCGAACCGCGACACGAACCAACCTCGATTCCTTGTGACTCTAGGAGTGAACCAAGTTTTAAACCCAAACCATTCGGCCGCAAGCACACACCCAAACCGCAACCCTCCCCTTTTCCCTTTCACCTTGTTGCGCTATATATACACACACATGCATGAGGCTTTGATTTCACAAAACAAAAACACACCAAAACCCTAGTTGAGAAAGACAGCCGACGGCAGCAAATCCTCCATCTCCTCGATCGCAAACAGCCCCCTTTGCACTCCCTTCGGTCACGAGCAGCCTCCCCTTTCAGCCCCTCGACCGCAGGCAGCTTGTTACAATTCCTTTCATCCTCTCGGTCGCAACTATCCTTGATCATTGGTTCCTCATCTCACTCACGGTTCGTTTACCTTATCATTAAAGATCAAAATTTATCATTTGTTACAAGATCATATTCGGATATGTGTGTTTGAATGAAGTGATTGTGTTGTTTTCGGATTGTTAATGCTAGATTGAAAGTTGGATGTTTGTTTGAAAATCTGAAATCATAGGCTGTATTTGTTTATAAAAACTAGAGATGTTGATTAGGGTTTGCATGGATGTGATATTGGTATTGATCTATGATTAGAAAAATCAGTTCTTGATCGCCTAGGTTCATTATATCGATGGTTTATGCGAAATAGTAGTGATAGAATGCTGAAACAGTTTGCTGAGTAATAGTTACAGCCGATTTCATCTGGCTGTAACTCGGTCATTAGTTGTCGAAAAACGGATTTTCTGATGTCTAGAACGTAGAGATTTGAATAACGAATCTAATGGCGCTGGATTCATATTTTTCTGAAGTCGTTTGATATTTTTAAGTGGCCAAATAAGTTCAGTAACTAAAGCTGTGAAAATCCTGAAATTTTGTTAGTTGTTTATCGAGTTGGATTTTATAATCAGTAGGGAGTCGAGTCATGAATTTTGTACAGAAACTAGGTATGGAAATTTCTGGCCAACTCCAACTGGAATTTTGTTAATTGGACGATCAGTGATTTTTAAATAAATTCTTCCGTGGACTGCAGTCAGAAAGCGACGAATCTGACTGCAGCCTAGTATATTAATATTTATGGTTAAATGGTAAAGATTTAGGACTTGGAAAATTTATATAAATTTCTACAGTATAAATGTCACCTGCTGTAAAATAATTGGAATTTTCGGAACGTTGGAACTATTTTATAAAAATCCTAGAAAACAGCTGAATTATGAGTATTAAGCTGAAATTTGATAACTTGTGATTGTGTGCACCAAAGTGTTGCATGGATTGGATTATGTTCATGATAAATTGTTTTGATTACTATGATCACATGAGGATACTTGCATGCATGTTTGAGTGTTAGGTATGTTGTTTGTGTGTATCACTTTGTGCGTAAATTAAGTGTAGAATTGTATTGGTGTGTTCACACACTGACTTGAAATCAATTGGTTTGTTAGGACGCAATTAGCGGTCCCACCCCTTACAACTTCTTTGCTACACTAACCGAGCAACTAAAGGTGAGTTCACGGCCCCTAACTTTATCCGGTTTTTAAACAACAGGGGAGAAACATGTATACACTCTTCAAACTCAATCTCTTTACGTTATACGAAATTAACGTCACATAACTATTCGGTAACTAAGTTGATGTTAATGTAATGTTATGGTCACTAAGCAGCTATATCACTTAAGTCCTCGTCAATCTCTCGGATCGTTAGTATTGGGTTTTAATAGCGGGGGAATTATAAGTAGTACTACTGGGCCCGACAAGCCCCATCCGAGCTAGTCGCGCTAGCCGACCGGGTATGGTCAACGGGTGAATAATTTGGCCTAACTTCGCCATGGTCAGTGATAGGCCTGGCAACACGGAGGCACAACAGTCAGCTTCGATCGCGAACTCTTACGTGACATAACTTTAGGCTAGCTACCTATATATGTTAACATTGAACTTAATTACGAAACAACTTTATTATTCCGGGTTTGGAATAATGGAAACAACAACTATATTATCCCGGGTTAGGGATAATGGAAACAACATCATTATTATTCCGGGTTTGGAATAATGGAAACAACAACTTTATTATTCCGGGTTTGGAATAATGGAACCAACATCATTATTATTCCGGTTAAGGAATAATGGAACTATCGGTATTATTCCGGGTTAGGAATAATGGACTAAATCGTTATCCCGGGTTAGGGATAACGGGGGAAACAAACTCATAACCGAACAAACGAATTTATGAAAACCTGTGAACTCACTCATCTTTAATGTTGACACTTGTTTCTTTACATGTTTCTCAGGACGCTAGGAGCTCTAGGTGCACTCACATGCATTGAACAAGACATCTTTTATCGAGTCTCATTTACAAACGTTGTTTTGGGTTTTTCATTTGTTTTGGCGTTTGTGTTGGCGCCCGTTTCTCTACTTATTTTATGCTTCCGCTCAACCACTTAAACTAATGCTTCCGCTAAACTTTGGTAACTAACTAAGACAATCTAAAATCTACGATGAATGGTTAATCAAATGATTTTTGGAAAACGTATTATCAAATCATATAGAGTCGTTCGACGTACTAGTGTTTCAGATTCTGGTTTGTTCACACGCCTCGCGGTAAAACTCCGCAAGTGGAAATTGAGGGTGTGACAGATTGGTATCAGAGCCACTAGCTATAGAGAACCAGGTTTGCATTAGAAGTAGACCTAAACTATAGCTGATTTCACGACACTAGACTTAGTTTGGCACCGAACTGTTATATCTTGTTATGTGATGTACCACAACTATGTTATGTGAAATATGAATGCATAATTGAAACGAATGCAACTCGTAACTAACTACACAACCTAAAGACAATGTCATCATCATCCTCATCATCATCCGACAAACTTACGCAACCAAGGGCGCCAGGAAAGGCACCTATGGTGGAACCCTTACCATCTTATGGCGTGGAGACACGCTCAGCTGCTAGGAAAAGACTCGCTCTAGGGGAGGAGGAGTCCCCACGCCCAATCATCGCTGTGCCGGTCAAACCGGTTAACTCTGTAGAAGTAGGAAATGACCTACTTAGAAACATGATACAGAAACAACAAGAACAATTAGAAAGAATGCAGGAAACCATCCTAGCACAGGGATGGATGATCCGACAACTGACAGGTAAAACTGAGTCGCTCGAGGAAGAGCAGCATACGAGTAAGATAGCTCGTAACACCTTAGCCAGAGATCTTCGTGCTGAGCAGCTAAGGGCTGACTGGCAAGAGGACAGAGTTCTTGAGTCTAGCTGGAGAATTCAAGAACCGGAACAAAATCAGGCACCTGCACCAGTACCTGCTCCAGCACCGGCCCTCCAATGCCGATAGAGGATCCAGAGGAGGAAGACCCAGCTGGAGAAGCTGGAGACGCCGCGGGGGATGACGGCAACGATAGCGAATTGGGGGATGGAGACGTAGAAGACTGACACGTCTCGCTTATTTTATTTACTTTCCTTCAGTCTATTTATTTTCTACTTAGATCTAAAATGGCAACTGGACGTCGCGGAAATCTCAACATGACGCCTTAAGAATTAGCCGCAATGATCCAAGAAAACGTGAATGCTGCTCTGGCAGGTGTTCAAAACCCACCAACAGCAGGAGGGGTCTTAACCCCTACAAGATGTTCCTCGATACGAAACCAGCAATTTCACGGGTGCAGAAGGACCCATAGGACTGGTCCGTTGGATCGAAAAGTCCGAATCAGTGTTCGAAATGTGCAATTGCCTTGAGGCCAATAAGGTCAAGTATGCTGCCTCAACGCTGGAAGATGGGGCATTAACTTGGTGGAATGCACAAGTCCAAACGCGTGGACTTATTGCTGCAAATGCTATGGCCTGGGCCGAGTTTAAGGCCCTAATCAAAGAAGAGTACTGTCCGCGAGACAGAGTGCAACAGTTGGAGCAAACCTTATGGAACCACAAGATGGTGGGATCTGAAATAGAGGCATACACAGCAAAACATCATGACTTGGTATTTCTATGTCCCGATCTGGCCAACACTGTGGAGAAAAGACTCGAGTTCTATCTTGGGGGTCTGGTTCCGGAGATTCAGGGTATGGTAATGGCTAGTAACCCTGTAACTGAGCATCAAGCAATCCGATTGGCGCATAAACTCACCGATAAGGCGGTGGAACAAAAGAAGTTGCCAGCACGGGGTATAACTGAAGTTGCCCCTGATAACAAAAGAAAGTTTGAAGACTCGTCTGCTTGACAGTCTTCGTCATCCCAGCCGCAACAGGGGAACCAGAAACGGTTCAATCATTACAACAGCCACCGGGGTCACCAAAATCAGCCCGCCAACAACAACAACAACAACCAGAACGCCAGCGGCTATGCAGGTCGAAAGCCGCAGTGCAACCGCTGTAATCTTCATCATAACGGCCCTTGTGCCGGAAATCGCTGCCAACGATGTGGCAAGATGGGACATGCGGCAAAGGATTGTCGTGGGGAAATCATGTCCCGACAGAACCAAAATCAACCCCAAGGTCCACAACAAGGTGTTAACCGGGGATGCTATCAGTGTGGTAGCACTGCCCACTTCAAAAGAGACTGCCCACAGCTGCGTAACAACAACAACAATGGTGGGAACAACCACAACCACAATAACCACAACAACAACAATAACAACAACAACAATGGAAACGGTGACACAGGAGGTGCCAAAGGTCGCGCATTTACATTGGGCCGCGGAGAGGCCAGAAACGACTCGAACGTGGTCACCGGTAAGTTTCCCCTTAATGAACATTTTGCTACTGTGCTTTTTGATACGGGTGCGGATAGGAGTTTTATATCTGAGTCTTTTAGGAACAACCTAAATATCACGCCTAAACCCTTAGAGACCCCTTATATCATAGAATTAGCCGATGGTAAATCTGTAGACGTGACCCATATAGTATCCGGCTGTCAACTCAAACTCGCGGGTCACACTTTTACCATTGATCTGATGACAACTACCCTGGGTAGTTTTAACGTGGTAGTCGGAATGGACTGGCTATCCGAAGTCCGGGCTGAAGTTCTCTGCTTCGAAAAATCTATCCGTATTCCGCTCTCCAACGACGAAATCTTGACGGTGCAAGGCGAGAAGGCAAGCGCCGTCACAAACATCATCTCTTACATGCAAGCGCAGAAGTATCTTCGGAGAAAGAACTCCTTCGCTTTACTCGCACTGGTTACTGAACAGCCTAAGGACGAGAAACGTATAGAAGACATCCCTGTCGTCCGTGATTTTTCCGATGTATTCCCAGAGGAATTACCTGGTCTTCCACCCCATCGACAATTGGAGTTTGAAATCGAATTGGCGAACCATGCAACTCCTATCGCCAAGGCTCCATACCGCCCAGCTCCAGCCGAGCTGCAGGAGCTGTCTACCCAACTTCAGGAGCCGTTAGAAAAGGGATTTATCCGACTAAGCGCTTCGCCATGGGGAGCTCCAGTCCTGTTTGTCAAGAAGAAGGACGGGACCTTCCGCATGTGCATCGACTACAGGGAACTCAACAAGGTTACTGTCAAGAACCGATACCCGTTACCTCGCATCCCTCTAGCCGACGGTCAGACACTACGTATCTTTGGGGAAACTCCTTCGAAAGGGATCAAATTGATGTCCTGCCTTCAAGCCCGAAGTTATCTTCGCAAGAATTACGTCGCATTTCTAGCTCACGTCGTTAAGAAGGAAGGCAAGGAGAGGAAGCTCGAAGATATTCCAATTGTGAAATAATTCTCGCAAGTTTTTCCCGACGACGTTTCAGGACTTCCTCCTGCGCGAGAAGTCAAATTTTGAATAGATCTTGTGCCTGGTGCTACACCGGTCGCAAAATCTCCCTATAGGTTAGCCCCATCCGAGATGCAAGAGTTGGCCAGTCAACTGCAAGAGCTGACTGACAAAGGATTCATACGTCCTAGCTCATCGCCTTGGGGTGCACATGTTCTTTTTGTGAAGAAGAAAGATGGAACGTTTCGCATGTGCATTGATTATAGAGAACTCAACAAGTTGACGGTTAAGAATCGTTATCCACTGCCTCGTATTGATGACCTTCTAGACCAGCTTCAAGGCGCCACCTGTTTTTCCAAAATCGACCTTCGTTCTGGTTATCATCAGCTTAGAGTGCGCGAAGAAGATATTCCAAAAACTGCGTTCCGAACTCGTTATGGTCATTACGAGTTCATGGTTATGCCCTTCGGTTTAACCAACGCCCCCGCTGTCTTCATGAATTTAATGAATAGGGTATGCAAACCCTATCTCGACCGTTTCGTCATAGTCTTCATCAACGACATTCTTATCTACTCCAAGTCAAAATCCGATCATGAGCGACACCTTTGACTCATTCTTACACTCTTAAGGATTGAAAAGCTTTACGCTAAGTTCTCAAAATGCGAATTCTTGTTAGGAGAAGTACAATTCCTTGGTCATGTCGTCAATGACAAAGGGATTCATGTCGATCCTTCGAAAATCAAGGCAGTACAGGAATGGCAAGCGCCACGTACCCCTACCGAAGTTAGGTCATTTCTTGGTTTGGCTGGTTACTACCGACGCTTCATTGCCAATTTTTCCCGTATCGCCGTTCCGCTCACGGCCTTGACTCACAAAGGAAAACCCTTCATTTGGGGACCTAAGCAAGAGGAGGCCTTCCAAACTTTAAAGCAAAGGCTTTGTGACGCACATATCCTTACACTCCCTGAGGGTTGCGATGACTTTGTGGTTTATTGCGACGCATCAGGGCAAGGACTAGGCTGTGTATTGATGCAAAGAGGAAAAGTGATAGCCTATGCCTCTAGGCAACTCAAAGTTCATGAGAAGAATTACACCACCCACGACCTGGAACTTGGAGTCCTAGTTTTTGGCTCTCAAGATATGGAGACATTATCTTTACGGTACCAAGTGTGAAATATACACTGACCACAAGAGTCTCCAGCATATCTTCAACCAAAAAGAGTTGAATATGAGGCAACGAAGATGGGTCGAACTGCTCAACAATTACGACTGCGAGATTCGGTATCACCCTGGAAGGCAAACGTGGTGGCCGACGCGCTCAGTCGAAAGGGATATGCGAACTCTATTCGTCTTCTATGTTCGCAAATCATAACCGATATCAAGGATCGAATCCGGGCAGCTCAACATATCTCTGTAACGGAATATGACGTTCGCGAGGAGCTGTCATGTGGAGCTGAACTCAAAATTGAAACCAAATCCGACGGTATTCTATATTATTTAAACCGCATATGGATTCCCGATCGCGACAACCTTCGTGATTTCCTCATGAATGAGGCTCACAAAACACGATACTCTGTACACCCAGGAGCCGATAAGATGTATCAAGATCTACGATACACCTACTGGTGGCCTGGCATGAAAAAGGATATCGCTGTTTTTGTTTCCAAGTGCCTTACATGTTCCAAAGTGAAAGCTGAACATCAAAGACCTTCAGGACTTCTAGTCCAACCCGAAATACCTGTATGGAAGTGGGAAAACATAACCATGGACTTCATTACCGGGTTACCTCGCACCTCCAGTGGGTATGACACCATATGGGTAATCATTGACCGTCTTACAAAATCAGCTCACTTCATTCCGATTCGCGAGGACTTCAAGAACGAGAAGTTAGCTCGTATCTACATCAACGAGATCGTAAGCCGTCATGGTGTACCGTTAAGCATCATTTCAGACCGTGATGGTCGTTTCACTTCACGAACATGGCGAGCCGTACAAACCGCTTTGGGTACACGGTTAGACCTTAGCACCTCCTTTCACCCTCAAACTGATGGTCAATCTGAACGCACCATCCAAACCCTTGAAGACATGCTTCGAGCATGTGTCATAGACTTCAAAGGGAACTGGGACGCTCATCTACCGTTAGTCGAGTTTTCGTACAACAATAGCTATCATTCAAGTATCAGCATGGCTCCTTTCAAAGTTTTATATGGTCGTAAGTGCCGATCTCCAGTATGTTGGCACGAGATTGGCGAAGCGCAAATCACCGGACCTGAATTAATTCAAGAAACAACTGACAAAGTCCTTCAAATTCGAAACAATCTTCTAGCGTCTCGAAGTCGTCAAAAGAGTTATGCTGACAAACGACGAAAGCCCTTGGAGTTTTGTGTTGGTGATCAAGTACTTTTGAAAGTGTCACCGTGGAAAGGAGTGGTTCAATTTGGTCAAAAGGGCAAGCTAGCACCACGCTATGTGGGACCATTCAAGATACTCGAAAGAGTAGGTCCTGTAGCATACAAGCTTGACCTACCAGAAGAACTCAACAGAATTCATCCCACATTCCACGTATCAAACTTGAAAAAGTGCCTCGCCGACGAAAATCTCCATATCCCTCTAGAAGACATTCAAGTTGATGAATCAATGCACTTCGTTGAAAGACCAGTACAAATCATGGATTTCGGTGAGAAGCGCTTGAGGCGAAGTCGTATCCCAATCGTCAGGGTGCGTTGGGAGTCAAAACGAGAACCTGAGTTTACTTGGGAACGTGAAGACTCAATACGCGAAAATGGCAGTTAACTCTTTTTTCTTTTTGACAATTTTATGATATATTAATAATGTGTTTTAATTGGTTCTTGCAGACATGTATTCCACCGGAGTGTTTAAACTTTAATGTATATGGCTACGGAGGGCATGTTATATTTGGGATGTTTGGCTAGAATAAGATTCCATCTTTTGAAGGTTGTCCTTTTAAACTATAAACATTGAGATTGCATTTTTTAAGTATTAATTTTAATTATAATTTTGTCTTTTTTAATCAATGTTTCATATAGTTCTATTCATAACATCTATTTATTAACATAACATATTATTTGAGCCCGTGTATCACACGGGTAATTAACCTAGTTAACTCATAAGAGAAAAATGCTTGAATAGTCCTTATGGTTTGCTTCATTTTCACCTATAGTCCCTACACTTCTGAAATTACAGCTATAGTCCCTAACTTTTGTAAGTTCATTCTCGGGTAGTCCGTAGCATGGATGAGGGTTAGTTTTTGGTATTAAGTGGGTGTGAAATGATCTAACTACCCTTATTATTAAAGAAAATTAACTAATTAAATATTAAATAAATAAAACATATATACTATATATATATATATATATATATATAATGCATATTGGAAGGGCAACTTAGGTCATTTGCCACTTCCCTTAAAATTGATTTAATGCATGTTGTACAAACCTTTTAAGCACAATAAACACTTCACACGAATCATAATCTAGGTCGTTCATTTCTATACACAGATTATAATCAGGGCCACTCATTTTGAAAACCTTCATATGTCCATTTTGAAAACATCCAATAGATAGAGATAGAAACGAGATAATGAGGGAGGGAGAGAGAAAGAGAGAGAAAACACATTTTGAAATTTGGATCCAAAAGAAAAAAGAACTAGAGATGTGTTGTCGATCTACAATTTCATAGTGGAATCAAAATCTTCATTTTCATCTTCTGACTTGATGACTTGATACAGAGCCGAAAGTGTCGGATCTGAGTTTGTTCTTTGTTTACCATTTTAGAATTCTTTAACATCGTTCTCTTTTATGATTTGCAGGGATAAACTATACTATATGTATAATGCATATTGGAAGGGCAACTTAGGTCATTTGCCACTTCCCTTAAAATTGATTTAATGCATGTTGTACAAGCCTATTAAGCACAATAAACACTTCACACGAATCATAATCTAGGCCGTTCATCTTTATACACGGATTATAATCAGGGCCACTCATTTTGAAAACCTTCATATGTCCATTTTGAAAACATCCAATAGATAGAGATAGAAACGAGATAATGAGGGAGGGAGAGAGAAAGAGAGAGAAAACACATTTTGAAATTTGGATCCAAAAGAAAAAAGAATTAGAGATGTGTTGTTGAACTACAATTTCATAGTGGAATCAAAATCTTCATCTTCATCGTCTGACTTGATGACTTGATACAGAGCCGAAAGAGTCGGATTTGCGTTTGTTCTTTCATTTACCATTTTAGAATTCTTTAACATCGTACTCTTTTATGATTTGCAGGGATAAACTATACTATATGTATAATGGGCATATTGGAAGAGAAACTTAGGTCATTTGCCAATTCCCTTAAAATTGATTTAATGCATGTTGTACAAGCCTTTTAAACACAATAAACACTTCACACGAATCATAATCTAGGCCGTTCATCTTTATACACGGATTATAATCAGGGCCACTCATTTTGAAAACCTTCATATGTCCATTTTGAAAACATCCAATAGATAGAGATAGAAACGAGATAATGAGGGAGGGAGAGAGAAAGAGAGAGAAAACACATTTTGAATTTGGATCCAAAAGTAAAAATAATTAGAGATGTGTTGTTGATCTACAATTTCATAGTGGAATCAAAATCTTCATCTTCATCGTCTGACTTGATACAGAGCCGAAAGAGTCGGATTTGCGTTTGTTCTTTTATTTACCATTTTAGAATTCTTTAACATCGTACTCTTTTATGATTTGCAGGGATAAACTATACTATATGTATAATGGGCATATTGGAAGGGAAACTTAGGTCATTTGCCACTTCCCTTAAAATTGATTTAATGCATGTTGTACAAGCCTTTTAAACACAATAAACACTTCACACGAATCATAATCTAGGCCGTTCATCTTTATACACGGATTATAATCAGGGCCACTCATTTTGAAAACTTTCATATGTCCATTTTGAAAACATCCAATAGATAGAGATAGAAACGAGATAATGAGGAAGGGAGAGAGAAAGAGTGAGAACACATTTTGAAATTTGGATCCAAAGAAAAAAGAATTAGAGATGTGTTGTTGACCTACAATTTCATAGTGGAATCAAAATCTTCATCTTCATCTTCTGACTTGATGACTTGATACAGAGCCGAAAGTGTCGGATCTGCGTTTGTTCTTTGTTTACAATTTTAGAATTCTTTAACATCGTACTCTTTTATTATTTGCATGGATAAACTATACTATATGTATAATGCATATTGGAAGGGCAACTTAGGTCATTTGCCACTACCCTTAAAATTGATTTATGCATGTTGTACAAGCCTTTTAAGCACAATAAACACTTCACACGAATCATAATCTAGGCCGTTCATTTTTATACACGGATTATAATCAGGGCCACTCATTTTGAAAACCTTCATATGTCCATTTTGAAAACATCCAATAGATAGAGATAGAAGAGATAATGAGGGAGGGAGAGAGAAAGAGAGAGAAACACATTTTGAAATTTGGATCCAAAAGAACAAAGAATTAGAGATGTGTTGTTGATCTACAATTTCATAGTGGAATCAAAATCTTCATCTTCATCTTCTGACTTGATGACTTGATACAGAGCCGAAAGTGCCGGATCTGCGTTTGTTCTTTGTTTACCATTTTAGAATTCTTTAACATCGTTCTCTTTTATGATTTGCATGGATAAACTATACTATATGTATAATGCATATTGGAAGGGAAAATTAGGTCATTTGCCACTTCCCTTAAAATTGATTTATGCATGTTGTACAAGCCTTTTAACACAATAAACACTTCACACGTATCATAATCTAGGCGTTCATTTTTATACACGGATTATAATCAGGGCCACTCATTTTGAAAACCTTCATATGTCCATTTTGAAAACATCCAATATTAGAGATAGAAGAGATAATGAGGGAGGGAGAGAAGAAAGAGAGAGAAAACACATTTTGAAATTTGGATCCAAAAGAACAAAGAATTAGAGATGTGTTGTTGATCTACAATTTCATAGTGGAATCAAATCTTCATCTTCATCTCTGACTTGATGACTTGATACAGAGCCGAAAGGCCGGATCTGAGTTTGTTCTTTGTTTACCATTTTAGAATTCTTTAACTCGTTCTCTTTTATGATTTGCAGGGATAAACTATACTATATGTATAATGCATATTGGAAGGGAACTTAGGTCATTTGCCACTTCCCTTAAAATTGATTTAATGCATGTTGTACAAGCATTTAAACAAATAACTCACACGATCAAATCTAGGCTATTTTATAACACGATTATAATCAGTGCCATATTTGAAAACATCCATAGTAGAGATCATGATAAGAGGAGGAGAGATAAAGAGAGAGAAAACGAATTGATCAAAAGAAAAAAGAATAGAGATGTGTTTTGATCTAAATTTCAATAGTGGAGATTACAATCAATTCATCATCTTCTGACTTGATGACTTGATACAGAGCCGGAAGGCGGATCTGAGTTTGTTCTTTGTTTACCATTTTAGAATTCTTTAACTCGTTCTCTTTTATGATTTGCATGGGATAAACTATACTATATGTATAATGCATATTGGAAGGGCAACTTAGGTCATTTTCATTCCCTAAATATTATGCATGTTTACAAGCTTTTAACACATAAATTACATTTATGCTGTTAACAGGATTATAATCAGGCCACTCATTTTGAAATTCATTATGTCTTTTGAAACATCAATAATAGAATAGAAGATGATTACTGAGTGAAGAGATAAAAAGTAAGAAAAACAATTATTTGAATTTGGATCCAAAAGAAAAAAGAATTAGAGATGTGTTGTTGATCTACAATTTCATAGTGGAATCAAAATCTTCATCTTCTGACTTGATGACTTGATACAGAGCCGGAAGTGTCGGATCTGAGTTTGTTCTTTGTTTACCATTTTAGAATTCTTTAACATTGTTCTCTTTTATGATTTGCATGGATAAACTATACTATATGTATAATGCATATTGGAAGGGCAACTTAGGTCATTTGTCACTTCCCTTAAAATTGATTTAATGCATGTTGTACAAGCCTTTTAAGCACAATAAATGTAACATTTGTGTAAATCGGGTTTCGAAAACCCGCACCATTTTTATTAATCGAGGATGTTTTATTCTTTTTTATTAGTATTGTTGCATATAAATTTTTTTTAGCATTTTTATTATTATTATGATCTACTTAATAAGAATATTAAAATTTGTAAATAACAACAATTAATTTAATATAGAGTTAAAGAATTAGCAAGTAAATAAAAAGTTAAATTTAAACTTTATAAATATTTAATCAAAATATTTAAAAAAAAAAAAAGATACGGGAAACCGGATCGAACCCGGGTCGCCCGAGTAAACGACAACAACAAGCACCACCGAGACACGCGCACCTTTTGTTAAGATGTTCGAATAATCTTATATATAAATATGAACCCGAGTGATTTTCCTGCAAATTCAAATCAGGAAAACCCGCCGAAATTTAGAACCAATCAATCCAAATCGCGAGCAATCAATCACTCAATTCGGTTTCCGAATTCAGAATTCAAGCAACCCCTTTCAAGCCTATAAATACTGATCGAACTCCTCATTGTTAAACTCGCTCTCTCCTTTTCACTTCTAACCTCAGGCTAACTCTGCTAAACACCCCTCCTCTGTCTCGCCGGAGCCACAGTTTTGTCGTCGGAATTTAACCACCGGAAGATAAGCCAAGATCCAGCGACATCAGTGGTATAAATCCTTAATCTTCCTTCTTTTATGTTCATATCATACTAATGAAATTCATAATAATCTGAGGAATGTCGGGTTCTGATCTGAAATCATACTCGTCGGAGAAGATGAACTATAACCGTTAACTGATTAGTATAATTAAAACGTGTGTTTTAAACAGGTTAGACACACAGTCCAACGGTGGACTGTGTGCATTATATACGCGTGATCCCGAGTTCGAGTCCACGCCCTCACACCGGCCTGACATTTTAAAACCCTTCTTAAATTCACCTTTTCTGTGTAAACTTATTTAGTATATAAGTATAATTAAAATGCATGTATAGCCGGGTTAGACACCCAGCCCAGTTGGTTGGGCTGGGTGCATCACATCGTCAAGGTCTCGGGTTCGAGCCCTTTGGCACGCACCGGTCGGATTATTGAAATCTTTTTGTAAATTTAATTAAATTAGAAATAATCTAAAGTGTGTATAAATATAATTAAAATCCAGAATATGTCGGGTTAGACACGTAGCTCAGTTGGAAGAGCTGCGTGCACGTGAACGTGAGGTCCCGAGTTCGACTATATACACACGCATGCCTACCACACATTGAGCCGGTCTGACAGGGACCTTGTCAGACTGACAAAATTTATTTTTTTTATTTTTTATTTTTTAATTATTTATTTTATTTTTATTTTATTTATTTCAATTCTATAGTACTCATTTAAATGTAAGGTTAAATATATATTCTTTTAAGGGATTAAAATATCAGTACAATCCACGAAAAGAACTTAAAAATCTAAAAAAAAGGTTTTAACCCGAAATATTAGTTTGCCTATTTATCGCGTTACTATTTCTAGGGTAGTATTTTCTCGCTGATTAAATTCCCAAACTCGTGCGCTCTCTCTTCCACTCAAAAATACGCACCCAATGTGAGTGAATCTCTATAAATTCCCCGTTTTAATCACGTTTTGGGGTGTATCATGTGTCGTATCATTTCTTTATTTTATTTAAACATTTGTGCTTATATCATTTCGGGATCAAATGTGTATTGCTTGTAGTGTGGTTTATATGTGGATTCATTTTATCATCAGTGCACTCATTTCATTAGGCCCATCAGTTCCTCGTGGGATACGGATTGAGCATCAGGTGCCTCATTAGGTCGGCTCCGTTTGATTGAGCCTTGATCTCAGATACATCATCATTCATGTCATATATTCATTCAATGTGGTTTGTGATTTGTTACATATATATATTTGCTCACATGTGATTTATGCACAATTTTCTTTAATAAACATAATAAGCAATTATTTAAATGTTTTATCAAGGTTCACTCGCCAACTTTTGTTGACCCAAAATTTCCTCTGTTTTACAAATGATACAGGTGATCAAGTTGAGGAAAGGAACACTTAGGATGGCCTAGAAGAATAAACAAGTTATTGCGTTGGAACAAACATTTAGATTTTTATTGTGTTTGTATGAAATTTTTTTTGGATATTTAAATTTTAATTTGAATTTAATAAATATGAAACTTCTTAGTAAATATCATGAGCTTTGATGATAACCCAATCATGCCCCGACTTTTATTCCGCTGCGGATCGGAGTGTGACAATAAACACTTCACACGAATCACAATCTTGGCCGTTCATTTTTATACAGATTATAATCAGGGCCACTCATTTTAAAAACCTTCATATGTCCATTTTGAAAACATCCAGGAGATAGAGAGAGAAACAAGATAATGAGGGAGAAAGAAAGAGAGAGAACAAAAATCGAAATTTGGATCCAAAAGCAAAAAGAATTAGAGATGTGTTGTTGATCAACAATTTCATAGTGGAATCAAAATCTTCATCTTCATCTTCTGATTTGATGACTTGATACAGAGCCGAAAGTGTCGGATCTGAGTTTGTTCTTTGTTTACCATTTTAAAATTCTTTAACATCGTCCTCTTTCATGATTTGCAGGGATTAACACCAGTCGAAGGTAGCATGTTTCTCAATGACATAATACACACGGGGTACATGAATATGATTTAAGGTTTCTCAGTGAAAGCCTCATTATCCGCCGCACCATCTCCCAGCTTTCTCTCCTAAATAATTCAAGATCTGGTGGATGAACGTACACTTAAAGGTGAAGGAGTTTGTGTTGCATCGTTGCCTACTACTATCGTTAGCAAAGCCTTTTGTATACACCCTTAGATGTGTGTTTTAAAGATTCTAAAGGATTCGATCTATTATTATTATTATTATTATTATTATTATTATTATTTGCCCACTTTCTAGCTCATGCCAGTAGCCAATAGGTTGGTAGGTTTAGGCAACTATGCTTATTTAAATGTATATTGTGATTGTATATTAAAAAAACATGATGTGCATTTTTTTATACATGCATTAATATTTCTACTTTTGAGCATCAAGATAAAGTGAAATCCATATTTTAAACCAAAAAACTAATTTGCACAACATTTTAATGCATAAAAACATCCTTGGCACACAAGGTGCGCATCTTAGGCTTGAAAAGTCCTCAAAAATGTGCTTCCTATTTTAGGCGTGCTTTACCCTACACAAGGAGTCAGCCTTTGTACCTCATGCCTCATTACATCTAAGGCGCTAAACCAAGAATGGATCCAAGTATGTGCAATATATTAATATTTATATAAGACAAACTATGGGCATAAGTGTAATTTTGTGTCAGCTAATTACATTTCGGTTTGAGTACAATACAATATATCATAGACTAACAAATAACAAGCATCGGGTTATAAATTGTCGTCATCGTCGCATCGCGCGGGTTTCATACTAGTATATATATATATATATATATATTATATATTGGGTAAAATGAGAACTGCTACGAGTTGCGAGAACCGTGAGAACCACTTTTCAACCATTAGATCTTAGAGATGGATGGTTGAGATTAAAAGTAATTAAACCATTATAAAATTCTTTTTGTCTTATTATGTTTTTAATATTTTAATGTCAAAAGGGTATTTAAGTAAATTTGTTTTTTTGTCTTATTATTCTTTTTGTTTTTTATTAGCTTTTTTGTCTTATTATATTAATTATCTTTTATTAAAAATCTGATTTTTTTTATTAACCAAAATTTTAAAATCAGATTTTTTGATTAAAAAAATTTTCAAGATTTTTTTACAAAAAACGTTTTTACGAGCCGTTTTTTAAAGCCCTGTTTTTGCGCGTCGTTTTTACACACGGTTTTTGCGAGCCTTTTTTTACGCCCGATTTTACGCGCCGTTTTTTAACGTGCCTTTTTTTACGCCCCATATTTACCCGACGTTTTATCACCCGTTTTTTTTTACACCAAAACATTTTTTACGTCGAATTTTTTACCCCAAAACATTTTTTTACGGGTAGCGTTTTTTACGCCGAATTTTTTTACGCCAAACATTTTCATACACAGTTTTTTCGTGTATAGTTTTTTACGGGTAGCGTAAAATTTTTAAATAAAGTTTAAAAAAAGTTTTTTTAACTTTTCATACACAGTTTTTTACGTTTATTGTTTTTACGGGTAGCGTAAAATTTTTAAGTAAAGTTTTAAAAAAAGTTTTTTATAGGTTTTTTTTAGCTTTTCATCTCAAAGTTTTTTCGTATGTGAACCATCTAAAAAATAATTTTACGCACGGTGTCGTGTAAAAAAAACATTCACAAGTGTAAAAATATAGATTCTTTTTGCAAGGACTTAAAAACGTTTACAAGTGTAAAAAATCCAAAATGTTTTTGCGGGTGTAAAAAACATTCACAAGCATAACAATTCGGAATTTACATGTGGTTTGCAACAAGTTTTTGCGCACGGTGTCGCTTGTGAACTTTTTACGGATGTAAATTTTTTACACCCGCGTTGTTAATTTTTTACAGGTGGCGTAAAAGGTTTGCGACAAAATTTTTACAGGTAGCGTAAAAGGTTTGCAACAAAACTTTTTACACCCGTTGTAATTTTTTTACGCACGTGTTAAAAAATTAAACCTTTCTTACGTCCCCGATTGTAAACTTTTTTTACCCGCGGTTTTAAACTTTTTTTAAACGCATCCAACCTCACAAATTTAATCAACTAATCACAAAGTAACATACATATCATTAAACCAAAATTTTAAACCTTCAAAAAAGTACAGTGAACATATATATCATACAATACATCAACCTACATATCCATTAAATCTCAATTTTGAATAAAAAAAAACTATGCCTTTCAAAAACACAGTGAAAACATATATATCAAAAAAGCCTAAATTTTCAACACAAAAAAATACCTGGATCTTGATTTGGAATGACCGTCTTCAAATCTAGGACCAAAACACAAAACTCCACTTCCCCCGTTTGAAAATGGAATCAACATCAAACGGCTTCACCGTTACGTTCATCTTACCCACGTGACCAAAAAATTACGCCGAAAAACATCCCAAATCTAGAAAATGTGGTTCAACTAACGCCGTCAAACACTTACGCACCGGAAACATGGGTCCACTAGAAAAAAAAATACCCAAACCTTAAAAAAAATTCAAACCAAAACTTTAGTCATTATTTACCTTTGAAATGTGCTAATATTAATTTGTTACATAGGAACAAGACAAGAGATTGACTTCACACCCCTGTTTCATAACTTTTACAACTAAAAGTCTAAATTCATTTTTTTCATACATATCCGTACTCTCAATTCTTAACCATAGTAAATTACTTGATTTTCTTTGACTAAATGTTAAATAAAAACATTTAAAAAAAATAAATAGTTGTTTTTATCAGAAAAGTTTTGTTTTTGTTTTTGTTTTTGTTTTTATGATTCACTGTGAATGCAAGAATAAGAACAATGTTGAAGCTATTGAAAATTTATGTCCGGTTCGATAAGTCAACGCTATCGACCGGGTCTTGACCCGTAAGGGTTACACCATGGACAACGAACTTAAATCCACTTAACTAGTTTAACTGGTATTTACGAACAAGATGCGAAACGGGTCATAATTATATTTATGATCATGAGCGGGATTATTGTTGCGGGTATTAACTGAGAGACGGGTACATGGACCGAGTGAGATAAGAATGCTCACCCTACGCCACTTGTCGCGCATGCACCTTTGTTGCGCCATATGTCACACATGCATCCATCTACCACCACTTGTCGCGCACCAAACTCTTGGCCAATTGCAACACATGCACTACGCATGTGTGTTACTTGGCGAGCATGCATGAATCTCCATCTAGTATTTAAATGGGACTTGGGTCTTGCATTTAATTGTTAGAGATGATGAACTAGAAAAGCTCTCAAGATACCCACAACCACAACCGACACCGCCGCCCGCCTCTGCGGCCGCCGCCACTGTCGCCACTCCGCCGGTAGTCGCCGTTGCTGTCCGCCGCCCCACCGGCTGCCGGCCTCTGCGCCGCCGATAACGCCGGCCACCGCCGCCGCTACTCGGGCTATACCCGCGTACGTTTGTTCGTTCACTAGCATGTGTTGTTGAACCTCGGTGTCTGGACCGGTTAGTCATTAACCAAGGTATATCTTTCTCATCGGTAGTTATAGTTTTATCATTGTGCTCGTATTTGCATGTAACCGGATCCTGTCGGGTTTCGTTTATTGTTGATCATTCATTTATTTCCGCTGCGTTTTATTAATTAACTCGCTTAATTAATTTACCTTTATTTATTGAACCGGGTTTTTGATAAATAAAATCTTAACCGATCACCTCGGAAACCCAACAGTGGTATCAGAGCCTTGGTTACAACATACGAGTCGGTACCGGTCTTTTAACCGGAATTAGAACACATACTTTAATTATTTTAAAGTTTCTGATCTATATGATTTTAATAGCAACTTTATTTTTTGTCAATATTTTATTTGTTTTGCTTGACAAGAAATTGCCCGGTTTATTTGGTGATTGTTATGAAATATGTAAATATGGCCCGACCTTGTTTTGTGGTTGCATATTTTATTTGGTTTTGTAATTATATTGTATAGCCATTAAGATGGTTCAAAGTTGTAATAGATAGGGTTTCTTCCTTTATTGTATTTTTAAATATTGTAATAAACAAAGACCCAAAGACAAAACCGAGGACGCTAAAACAGGAGTCATGAAGTCAGTGGGAGTTGCTCGAGACGACTGGATGCACTCAAGTCCATCCTTGTGGTTGTTTGTGTGTTGTGACCCCGTGACCCGTTTGATCTTGCTATTAGGCTCTAGCAAGATCGAACAATTTTTGGCCATATAGATTTACATATTTATCTTGCTATTGTGGTTGCTTTTTATCTTATAAGTTATTATAACATAACCAACCTAAATACCAACATGATTTTAAAAGGAGTTTTAAAATATTAAAACAATCACATTATAAAAAGTTCTAAATTGTTTTACAACTTGCTAAAACTTTATTATAAAACAAAGGTTGTTTTAAACAAACACATAACCAATTAAGTTTTGCAAATTAAATTAGATTTAATTTTCCAAAAACTATTAACTTAATAGTTTTCTATTAACTTAAAATTGGTTATTTCAAGTCACGACAATTTAGTTTTAATAGGATATATAAAACTAAGTGTCCTGAGAGATGAAAGGGTTCATCAAGATGTCACGACAAAAATACTAAAATTGGCTCTCACGACCCTATTTGGTAAAATAAAAAAAATTAAAATTAACCCATAATTAAAATCAATGGTCTATGCCATCCTACTACTAGTAACACTTGGGGCATAATGCGAACCATCAGTGTTGGAGCCACAGCACGACACTTGGTGTCTAGTTTATCCTTCCAAGGTGCAAGGGCTTCGTCGACACATCCGACCCTTCCACATGTGACCGTTTTAGGACGACTATTACCTTTCTTCTCGTGTTACATGCTACAGCTGTCTCGAGAACAAAAATGGCATAGATGGGGCTAAACGTATCAATGCATGGACAAGAGTTGTCTTAGCGGCCTCATATTCGAGAGTTGTGCAATTCTCACAATTGACAATCGTTGTCAGTCCGCTTGAACCCCTTGCTAATGTTGCGTGCTACAGCTGCCTTTAGAAAGAGCTTCTAACCGGATTCTCATTCCTTGTTCTAATTATTGTAATGGGTCATTAATTAAATAAGGAAATATACATCGAAAATACTAATTAAAATCCTTGCTTATATATAATAGATGTCTAAAGAAAACAACTCCTTCATTCTCAAGTCTATACTTGAAAAGGAAAAATTGAATAGCACCAACTTTCTCGATTAGCACCGCAATCTGAGAATAGTTCTCAAGATGGCGAAAAAGCTATGTATCTTAGATGGCCCAGTCCCTACCGAGCTAGCAAGTAATACTACTGCTGCTCGCAAGGCACTGGAAAAACATAACGAGGATGCCATTGAGGTAGCCTGCCTTATGCAAGCCACCATGTCTCCTGAACTTCAGAAGAACATGGAAGATAAAGATACTTATGACATGATCTGGCAACTGAAAGGCATGTTTCAGAAACAAGCCTGACAGGAGCGATATGACACCATGAAACAACTCATAAGCTGTAAAATGCTGGAAGGATCATGTTTCAGTACTCATATGCTTAAGATGAAATGATACATTGACCAAATGAACAAACTTGGTTATCCCCTGCAAGAGAAATTGCAGCGGACTTCATCTTGAACTCTTTCCCTAGCTCATATGACCAGTTCATTATGAACTATGATATGAATGCGTGGGTGAAGACTGTGCCTGAGCTACATGCTATGCTCAAAATGGCCAAGATGAACATACCACATAAAACCAACCAAGTTCTAATGGTCAAGTCTGGTGGTGTTAAGAAGCCCAACAACAAGAAAATAGATCATAAGAGCAAAGGCAAGAGAAAGGTTGTTGTTGCTACCAGAAATGTCACCAACAACAAGCATGTTGCAAAACCACACCCTCCTAAGGAGCGTCAGTGCTTTGAATGCAACCAAATGGGACACTAAAAGAAACTGCCCACAGTATCTAGCCAAGCTGAAAATGAACAAGGCCAATAACATTGGCACTTCTTCTAGTATTCTCATTTATGTTATTGAACTTTTCACTGTTTCTAGCAACACATGGATATTTGATACCGGATGTAGTTATCACATTGTTAATGTCTTGCAAGAATCTGAAAAGTGGAAGAAACTGGAACATTTTGTTTTTCATGACCTTCTGGCCTTGTAGTTACTTTAGACAACTATTTGTTTGCACCTGGTTTGACCATAAACATTATTTCAGTTTCTTCACTGTTTGAACAAGGATTCAAGTACCTTTTTAATGAAATCCCATTTCTGCCTACTTGAATGGTATCTTTAATTCTGAGGCTAAACCTCGAAATGGTATTGATGTTCTCACAAGAAATAACATATATCATCTTTCTAAGCGTAACAAAGCTGGTATAAACGAAACATAGTTTGGGCATTATAGACTTGGCCACATAATTAAGGCACGCATAAAATGGGTCCAGTCCAAGGGGATTCTTGAATCCACTCGACATGACTCCATTGATGATTGCGAATCTTGCTTAGTTGGCCAACTCACAAAGCACCCCTTCACCGGTGTTGGTGAACGGGCCAATGGTCTTCTAGTACTTATTCACACTGATGTATGTGGCCCTTGCAGAACCACGACTAGAAACCATGAAGGATACTTCGTTACTTTTATCGACGATTATAGTCGATATGCTTATGTCTATCTTATGAAGCATAAGCACGAAACTTTTGAAAAGTTCAAAGAATTTCAAAACGAAGTAGTAAACCAGCTTGCTAGAAAGATAAAAGTACTTCGATCAGATCGAGGTGGTGAGTACCTCAGCTTATAATTTCTCGATCATCTAAAGGAACGTGGAATAGTTTCACAACCCACTCCACCTAGCACACCCCAACTTAATGGCGTGAGTGAAAGGAGAAATCGAAACCTAATTAATACGGTTCGATTGATGATGTGTAGAACTAACTTGCCTTACTTATTTTAAGGTCATGCTCTTATGATCGTTGCCCGCATTGTCAGTTCAGCTCCTACTAAGAAGGTAAACAAAACACCATATGAGATATGGCATGGGCGTAAACCCGATTTGGAATACCTTAGAGTATGGGGATATGAAGCATACATCACAAGTGATTCTGATGATGAGCTCGATCCTCGAGGCAAAAAAGTTATTTTTTGTCTGATGCTATAAAAGGGCGGATATTATTTCTACCATCCTGATTCAAATGTGATTTCCATCAAACGGAAGGGACACTTTCTCGAGGAAGAACTTCTTAATCGAGAAACTGGAAATAATATTGTTGGTCTTGAAGAAATTCGAGACCACAAACAACCGCTAATGAAGTCGGACCGTCTGATCAACAAGTAGTTGTTGCCAATGAATCAAACATAAACACAAATGTTCACAGAGGTAGTAGAATTCCCAAAGAACCTGATAGATACCTTTGGCATCTAAATGGTCCCGAAGTCTTATTAGTAGCTAAGTTTAATGATGAACCTGCTAACTACAAATCTGCTATCTTAGATTCAGAATCTGAGAAATGGTAAGAAGCCATGAACGTCGAGATGCAATCAATGCATGACAATCAAGTATGAAACTTGGTTGAGCTACCCCCAATTGTCGGGCAGTAGGAAGCAAATGGATTTTCAAGAGAAAAACCGATATGCATGGAAATGTCCACACCTATAAATCACGGCTAGTTGTGAAGGGTTTCACTCAAACTCAAGGTATTGACTTTGATGAGACCTTCTCGCCCGTTGCTATGATTAAATCAATTAGGATATTCCTTTCCATTGTTACGTACTATGATTACGAAATATGGCAAGTGGATGTCAAAACCGCTTTTCTTAATGGACATCTCTCTAAAGATGTCTACATGGTTTAGCCTGAAGGTTTTGTCGATCCCAAATATCCAACTAAGGTGTGCAAACTAAATAAGTCCATTTATGGACTCAAGCAAGCATCTCATAGCTGGAATCTTCGTTTTGACCAGAAGATCAAAGAGTTTGGTTTTGTCAAGAATGAAGATGAGCCTTGTGTTTACAGAAAGGCTAGTGGGAGCACCATATCATTCCTCATCTTGTATGCGGATGATATACTAATCATTGGAAACAACATCCCTATGCTTAATGAGGTTAAACACTATTTGGGATCTTGCTTCGCAATGAAAAAATATTGGAGAAGCTGCTTACATTCTGGGAATCAAGATCTATAAGGATAGATCTAACCGGCTTCTAGGGCTAAGTCAAAGTACATACAGATACAAAATGATGACACGCTTCAAAATGGAAAACTCCAAGAAAGGAGGTGTTCCTATGACTAAAGTAACAGTGTTGAACAAATCACAACTCCTTCAATGGACATTGAAATTAAGCAAATGGAAGCAGTTCCATATGCTTCAGCGATTGGTTCTATCATGTATGCTATGTTATGTACTAGACCTGACGTCGAACATTCTGAGGTACTTGAGAAGAACCAAAGATATGTTCTTGGTGATTGGAGGAGTGCAAGAAGAGCTCACTGTAAGGTGTTACACTGATGCTAGCTTCCAAAGTGACCAAGGTGATGCTCGCTCATAATCAGGATTCGTATTCACTCTCAATGGAGGAGCTGTTTGTTGGAAAAGCTCCAAACAGAGTGTAGTGGCGGATTTAACCACTGAATCCGAATATATTGCTGCATCGGATGCTGCAAAAGAAGCTGCTTGGATGAAGGAGTTCATCACCGACCTTAATGTGGTTTCGAATATTCAAAACCAATCGAGGTGTCCTGTGATAACACAGAAGTTATTGCTCAAACCAAGGAGCTCATATCTCATCACAGGGCCAAACACATTCTAAGAAAGTTCCACTATATACGGGAGATACTGGAACGAGGAGACATCTTAATCAGCAAAGTAGACACAGATCAAAACCTAGCAGACCTGTTCACTAAACCGATGACTCAGGACAAGCATGACCAACATAGGAATGCTATCGGTCTTAGATTGGCTAGCCATTTGTTTTGATTTAGTATTTGGATGTACGAACATTCAAACAGTTGTACCTTTTGAATTCACCTTTGATTTACTAGTTAAATGCAAAGCTAGAATCTTACAACTGTGTTGGATTTTAATACGTTTAATCCATGAATCTTGTATTCTAAATTATCCGTAGTCGGTCAGTCTCGTGGGAACGACTCTGAATTAAGACTATTCTGACTTTGGACTCAAGGAGTTGACTTCCAAACTCACATACCTCATTATGAATGACGTTGGATGTAACTCGCATCAAATTATCTTCATGGATCTTAGTCATAAGATGTATTTGATTTTGGTATACTCATTTAGTATCCTCTGACCTGAGATACATACTAGAACTGTCGTTTTTGATCAGTGTCAACCGTTGTCGCGTAACTGCCAATCATAAAGGCATTGGTTGGGAGTAGTTCTGAAGTTCAGTGGGAGTTGTATGTAGTCAAGATGGGATTCTGTACTCTTACAATATATGTAACAGTTAGACATCTGGGCACCCTCGTTGATTCAAACTGGAGAAGTGTAAGGCCTTACCCAAACTTACTGTGTGTTTGATTGGACCACTTTGATTCATGAACGAGAAAGATAATGATTGAACGCCATGTGAGATTGAATCTGATCCGTGTCTCATTGTTCAATTGATGTCTTTTACAGAAAGGATAAATGACGATGATTACCATAAGTCTATTGTCTTCAAGTAGCAAGCTGTTGCTGAAGGGAAGATACCGTGGTTAGTGACTTTAAAGTGTCATGACCTTTTGGGGGTAGCTATGTGTAGCTAGATCACCGTTGGCTGTCTGCGTTGAGATCTTATCAGAGACCGTCCAAGTGGGAGCTGTTGGAAATTTATGTCCGGTTCGATAAGTCAACGCTACCGACCGGGTCTTGACCCGTAAGAGTTACACCGTGGACAACGAACTTAAATCCACTTAACTAGTTTAACTAGTAATTACGAACAATATGCGAAACGGGTCATAATTATATTTATGATCATGAGCGGGATTATTGTTGCGAGTATTAACTGAGAGACGGGTACATGGACCGAGTGAGACAAGAATGCTCACCCTACGCCACTTGTCGCGCATGCACCTTTGTTGCGCCATATGTCGCACATGCATCCATCTACCGCCACTTGTCGCGCACCAAACTCTTGGCCAATTGCAACACATGCACGAAGCATGTGTGCCACTTGGCGAGCATGCATGAATCTCCATCTAGTATTTAAATGGGACTTGGGTCTTGCATTTAATTGTTAGAGATGATGAACTAGAAAAGCTCTCATGATAACCACAACCACAACCGACACCGCCGCCCGCCTCTACGGCTGCCGCCACCGTCGCCACTCCGCCGGTAGTCGCCGTTGCTGTCCGCCGCTCCGCCGGCTGCCGGCCTCTGCGCCGCCGATAACGCCGGCCACCGCCGCCGCTACTCGGGCTATACCCGCGTATGTTTGTTCGTTCACTATCATGTGTTCGTTGAACCTCGGTGTCTCGACCAGTTAGTCATTAACCGAGGTATATCTTTCTCATCAGTAGTCATTGTGCTCGTATTTGCATGTAACCGGATCCTGTCGGGTTTCGTTTATTGTTGATCATTCATTTATTTCCGCTGTGTTTTATTAATTAACTCGCTTAATTAATTTATCTTTATTTATTGAACCGTGTTTTTGATAAATAAAATTTTAACCGATCACCTCGGAAACCCAACAGAAGCGTGTAGAAGGATCATACCTCTGTTTCACCGCACAACTTGTTTAAACTAACGGGACTCGAGATCCATCGATTTGTTCAACGAGTTTTCGAGATCCACCAATCTGTTCACGAGATTCGAGATCCACTGCGCCCCCACCGTTGCAGCCGTCCTCTCACCACTTCCAACCGCCATCGTACACAGCTTTATTTTATGAGAGTCAATATCCACCGGCGCCACGCCGTCGTTCAAGTACACCGTCCCCTGCCGCTGCCCTAGTGACCGAATCCCCCACCACCACCACCACTGCTCTCATCCCCAAACGTCGTGCACCATCATGGTGAAAATTGTGGTCAGAACATGTGTGTTATTTAGAGAGATGTAGAGATGGATCTGAATGTGTGTGGTGTTAAGAAAGAGAGAGAGTAGGTGTGAGGAATTTGATTATGGTTTAGGGTGGAGAAGTCTATGTAAAAAAGAAATCTGACAATGACTTTTGAGTGAGAGGTTAAATTACTTTGATGCCCTTCTATCAAAAACTCAAAAGGGTCCACGTGTCATATTTTGACTGGTTAAGATGATTCTTACGGTTCTCGCAACTGGGAGTGGTTTTCTCATGAAATAAAAACATCCTTGGCACACAAGGTGCGCATCTTAGGCTTGAAAAATCCTCAAAAAAATGTGCTTCCTATTTTAGGCGTGCTTTACCCTGCACAAGGAGCCAGCCTTTGTACCTCACGCCTCATTACGTCTAAGGCGCTAAACCAAGAATGGATCCAAGTATGTGCAATATACTAATATTTATACAAGACAAACTATGGGCATAAGCGTAATTTTGTGTCAGCTAATTACATTTCGGTTCGAGTACAATACAATATATCCAGAGTTGATTGATAGACTAACAAATAACGAGCATCGGGTTATAAATGGTCGTCATCGCCGCATCGCGCGGTTTCATACTAGTATATATATATAAATATGAGAAAGGGTAAAATAAGAACACCTTTAGTTGCGAGAACTTTTTGATCCGGCACGAGAAATTTTTTTTCACAAACGTAGATGAAAAAATTATAAACACATCCGTAAAAAAACTAAAAAAAATTGCCGAGTCGGTAGTTTTGACTAGTTAAACTGATGCAAATTTTTTTACGGCATACGTAAATTTTGGAAGAAGATAAATATTTTTTTACGCCTCATGTAAATGTGGGCATGCGACATTTTTTTCATTTTTTTTGTTGAAACAAGTTATTGTTTTTACGACTTTTGAGAAAAAATATTCGAAAAAAACCTTTTGGATGGCCTAGTTCTCGCAGTTCTTGCAACTCGTGGTGATTCTCATTTGAACCGAATCCATATATATATATATACACACAAAAATATATATACTCCTATCTCTCTCTTTCTACTCTCTCTCAAAAAATAACTACCATCATCACCTCCATCGCTGTCATCCCCTTCCACCACCACTACTCCGCCTCCTAAACCCATACCCACCATAACACTACAACTGTTGGACCAAAACACCACCCTTTTTTTCCTCCTTCCCTCCTCTACCGACAAACCCACCCCGGCCATCACCAAGCACCACATCTTCCACCCAATAATCACCACCATAGGCACAACAGCACGACGACGACAGTAGCCAAAGCCCAAATGATAGCATCAGCTGGCGGTTGTGGTTGATAACCACAGGGATGGAAGTCCAGCTGTCTCCAGCGGCAGTAGCTGGAGACGGAGCGAGGTTAACGTTTGTTGCAGATTTGTGTGAATTTTGTTGGCTTCAGTTGATTTAAATGTGTAGGTTTTTTGTTTCCATATGGAGAGGTTAACGTTTGATTCGAACATGTATAGCCAGCATCACGTTATTGATGATTGGATTTGAGATTTCTGTTTTTTATTGGTTTTATGCAATTGAATTTGTTGGGGTTGATGCAACTGTGTTTTTCGTTAGTTCTTATAAAATAATCATCCATGATAAAATATATAGATGTATATTTTGATGGTTATTTAAAACAAGATTGTTATTTGATTCTTTCATCCACAAACACATGAAAACAAGTCTCTTTTTAAAACGAAGAGTAAATTACGACCTGTGTCCTTTACGTTTGCATCAAATTACAACCAGTGTCCTTTAACTAAAGAAATTACAGGCTATGTCCTTTATGTTACCTGTTTTTAACATGATATGTCCTTTAGACCTAATCTGGTTAAGCTTTTTGGTTAAGTCTTACCATGTGCCTCTCATATAAAGGCAACATGGTCTTTTCATCTCATTTTTACTAAAAAACAAAATAAATAAATCTTTGTTTATACCCACCCTTTTATCAATCGATAAACAAAAATATAATGCAAGCTTTGGTATTGAAATTATAAAATTAAAGTAAAATATTTAAATAATAAGGATCCTTATCTCTTTATTGCATGTTGACAATGGAACAATATTTTGGAATTACTTTCTTTGTTTTCTTATCAAACCAATCAAAAAATTTGACCATTAGAATGGTTGGCTCGTATGCAAACAACTTCTTATAAAAACTACGATAGAATTAACAGATAAAGCTACGATGATGTTGGAAACTTACCATAAATTTCATCAACGTCGTTCTGTTCTAGTGCTTTTTTTGTGTAAGTCACCCGTTGCAAAGTTTGATTCATGTTCCTTTTTTTTCTGTAGAAATTTTGAGAGACGTAGATATTAGCGATGGTTTTGAGATGAATATGAAATATCAAATGTTATGAGATGCAAGGGGGGAATCAAATTCATGTTTAATTGAGATGAAATGACAATGTTGCCCTTATATGACAGACACATGGTAAGACTTAACCAAAAATCTTAACTAGGTTAGGGTTAAAGGATATAACGTGCTAAAAATTGGTAACATAAAGGATAGAGCTTGTAATTTCTTTAGTTAAAGGACACTGGTTGTAATTTGATACAAACGTAAAGGACACCGGTTGTAATTTACTCTAAAACGAAATAACCAAACATTCATCATTTCATATTTGTCACACCCCAACCGATGGCGGAAACATCGGAGTGAGACGAAAACGAGATTGCAAGAGACTTCATAACATTATTGTGACAATAATTAAATAATTCGATTTCATTGATACCAAAAGGACAATACATAGTTTTAAAAATGGAAATACAACAAGTCTCAAATGACATAACAACATGAAAAGAAATACATAAATTTGTATCTAGGTATGTTTCTAATCCACCCTAAATGCGTTTCTTCATCGGCCTTTACTAGCTTCCTGCAACATGTATTAAAATAATATATCAACAAAAGTTGGCTAGCATACAAGTTTTCATACATAGCATAATAGTGAAAGAGTTTGTCTCATATCCAACATGGTAACATTGCATAAATTTGTTATTATCATACTAACATGTGTTCAATATATATCAATCCGAAGTCTAACGCAATCGTGATTACCCAAAATCGTCGAAAGAACGGGTGTAAAATAGTTTGCTTAACAATACCACAAGAATACGGACGGTACGTCAATCCAAAGTCTAATGCAATCCTATAGTGGGAAACCAAGTTTAATCGTGATTCGTGATTTGTAATAGTGTACATGTTGCACTCAAAGTGTATAAATGGAAAATGGGATCGAATATACTCACGGTTTTGCAAAGCTTCCTTTATAATTCCGTGAAGAGTTTGATAGTTTGGAGGATGGAACACCAAGTTATCCTACACGAGGAAACGTAGGTGTATGAGACATTGGACAATAACGGAGGATTCGGATTAGGAATTTAAAGCACAAAAAGTATGTATACGCAAAGTAATTATCTAGTCTTAAAACATTCGTTTTTGACACTATGACAACCCTCATGGGTGAATGTGCTTTCATGGGTTAGATTACCCATTAAAATCGTAATGATGTGTTTTAGACTTAGATAATGTATAGTTTATTATTATATATATTTTATATAGTACATAATATGTCTACCATAAGTATCATAGATATCATGTAAGTCAAGCATGGAGGTTTAACCTCATTATATGATTCACGAATACACAAGTTGTCACAAGGACAATTCGGATGGTTATGAATGAAAGAAATAAAGTGCAAGTGATCACTATACCAAGTAGCCAAGTAATCTTCAACCTGGGTGAGCCAACATCGACATAGAAAGTATTTACTAAGTGTTGAATGCTAGACAGGGTCGTGTCACTTTTGGGCTAGCAAACTACTTGGGATAGAGATGAGAAAACATCAAGTGAGGTGGTGGATTCAAGGTAGGATAACATTGGTTTCCAAGGAATCACACTCATACCAAGCACAAATCTCGTCTTAACAAGATTGGATGGTTTCAACACTTGTGAGTTAAAAACCCTTTAAAAAAAACAGAAAGTTTAGAGTCATTTTACACCTCCTAATTTTTATGAAACAATCTTGGCTAATCTCACTAACCATAAAACTTGGTTAGAGGCATAAGTAGCACAAGTTTGAATGTGAAACAAGATTTTTAATAAAGTTTGTAAACATTTCTTTCCAAAACAATGAGTTCTTATGCACTTTGGACCTCAAAAGTGGTGAGGTTTAACTTTAGTTTGCTCAAGAAAACTTGTGAAAACCTTCCTAGAGGTTATCCAAGTGTTTTGGGAAGAAGAAATGGGAAGAAAAAGAGAGAATAAGTGAGTTAGAAACTCACTGTGAACTATTTGAGTTCACTGTTGCTCTTGAGAAAACTTGAGAGAATTTAGAGATTTAAGAGTGATTAGAGTGGTGAAAAGGATTAGAGTGAAGTGGAGGCTGGTATTTATAAGTTAAAATTAGGGTTAAGCATTAAATAAAGGTGGTTGGAAGCTTACAATTTGGTTAAGTTAATACAGTCTGTTAACACAGAATTGTGCGAAACAAGGAGTTGGAGGGCGAAGAATCTGAGGAGAGGCGAAGAGGGTTCTTCATGGAGGGGTGAGGGGGCAAAGAATAAATCTTCGTGGAGGAGTGTTGGGCGAAGAACCCCTATTGGGTTCTTCATGTGGATACAGAGGAGTGAAAGACATAGTCTTTCGTGAGTGTGAAGGGGCGAAGAACCCTTTAAGGTTCTTCATGTGTAATAGGGGGTGAAGAACCCCAATTAAGTCTTTCGTGAGGATTGTTGTTATTATTCTTTTTATTATTATTAAACTATTATCATTACTATTATACTATTACTATTATTATTATTATTATTATTCTATTATTATTATGATTACTATTATTATAATACTATTGTTATTATTATTATAAATATTATTATATTATATTATTACTATTATATTATTATTATTAATGTTATTACATAACCACGTATTTGATAGTAATCAAGCGTGTATAAGTTATGAGTATAAGTATTACGAGCATCGTTTAAGCGCATAAGTTTGCATGTAAGGTTGACGACGTATAACCCAAGTCTTGTATCGTGTAACACAAGTGTGTAGTATAAAATAGAATTTCATTACGATCAAAGTCTCGGGTTACAAAGTTAGAATTGAATACGAATACAAGATATGAATACAAGTTTCTTAAATAGAAATATGATTACACTTTCTAAATAAGGAAAGTACAAAACGCGCGAAGCGTTATAGTTTCTTCTACTTTAGGAAATTTCGTCTCGAAATTTATTCAAGAGGAGGACTCAACGAAAAGATGAGGATACTTAGTCTTTGTATCACTCTCGAGTTCCCAAGTGAATTCAGCGCCACGTTTTCCTTCCCATCGAACCTTGACTATGGGAATTCGACTGCGCCTTAATTGCTTGGTACCTCGATCCATGATCTCGAGTGGTTTCTCCACGAAATGCAGCGTATCGTTGATTTGAAGATCTTCAAGTGGGACTTGGAGTCCTTCTTCAGCTAGACACTTCTTGAGGTTCGAAACATGGAACGTTGGATGAACATTGCTAAGTTCCTGAGGTAGTTCCAGTCGGTATGCTACCTTACCAATCCGTTCGAAAATCTTGAAAGGACCTACAAAGCGAAGGGCGAGTTTTCCTTTCACCGAAACGAACTACACCTTTCCAAGGGGATACCTTGAGAATTACTTGATCACCAACGTTGAATTCCAATGGTTTGCGTCTTTTGTCAGCATAACTATTTTGACGACTTCGAGCTTTGAGTAGGTTATCACGTATTTGCAGGACCTTGTCTATCGTTTCTTGTATAAGTTCAGGACCAGTGAGTTGAGTTTCACCAATCTCGTGCCAACATATAGGCGATCGACATTTTTGACCATATAATGCTTCAAATGGTGCCATTTGAATACTAGCGTGATAACTGTTGTTGTACGAGAATTCTACCAATGGTAAGTGTGTCCCAGTTGCCACCAAAATCGATTATGCAAGAACGAAGCATATCTTCCAGAGTTTGAATGTTACACGCGGTTTGACCGTCGGACTAGGGGTGAAAAGAGGTAATAAGGTTGAGGCGAGTACCAAGAGCGGTTTGAAATGTTTACCAAAGACGAGAGGTAAAACAAGCGTCATGATCTGAAATAATGTCAATGGGGATACCATGACGGCAAATGATCTCCTTCGTGTTGACATGAGCCAATTTCTTGACTTTGTAATCTTCACGAATGGGGAGGAAGTGAGCGGACTTGGTCAAACGGTCAATGACCCAGATGCAGTCGTGACCAGAAGAAGTACGAGGAAGTTTAGTGATGAAGTCCATAGCTATACTCTCCCATTTCCAGACAGGAATTTCTGGTTGTTCTAGTAAGCCAGAGGGACGTTGATGTTCGGCTTTGACCTTGGAACACGTGAGACATTTAGAGACGTAGAGAGCGCTATCTTTCTTCATGCCAGGCCACCAATAAGATGTACGTATCTTGGTACATCTTGTCGGCACCAAGATGAATGGAATATCAAGATTTGTGAGCTTCCTTCATCAAGAAGTCATGAAGGTTGTCACGATTCGGGATCCAGACTCGATTGAGATAGTATAATATACCATCAGCTTTGGACGTGAGTTGTTCTTCAGCACCACACTTCATCTCATTGTATAAGTTGTTCTTATTGATGGACAAGTCTTGTGCTTTACGAATTCGGTCCTGAAGATTAATTAGGATTTGGAAACAGTGGATACTCTTCGCATGAGATTTACGGCTTAGAGCATCGGCTACAACATTCGCCTTACCAGGGTGATAGCGAATCTCGCAGTCGTAGTCATTTAACAATTCTACCCAACGACGTTGGCGGATGTTGAGTTCCCTTTGATTGAAGATGTGTTGAAGGCTCTTATGGTCGGCGAACACCATACACTTGGTACCATAAAGGTAGTGTCACCATATCTTCAATGCAAAAACAACTGCACCAAGTTCAAGGTCATGCGTAGTGTAGTTTTTCTCATGAATCTTGAGTTGTCTTGATGCATAAGCAATAACTTTCTCCCGTTGCATAAGAACGCAACCCAGACCTCGGTTTGAAGCATCACAATACACGACAAAATCGTCGTTTCCATTGGGAAGAGCGAGAATAGGAGCATTTCAAAGCATGTCCTTGAGCGTTTGGAAAAACTCCTCTTGTTTGGGACCCCAAACAAAAGGTTTATCTTTTTTAGTCAAAGACGTGAGTGGATTGGCGATTTTTGAAAAGTTCGAAATGAAGCGACAATACCAGCTAGACCAAGAAACGAATGAATTTCGGACGAAGACTTAGGAGCAATCCAATTCTTTACAGCTTTGATTTTTGTGGGATTAATGTGAATGCCTTTCTCGTTCACAACGTGACCGAGAAATTGAACTTCTTTTAGCCAAAATTCGCACTTGGAGAATTTGGCGTATAGTTTTTCACGTTGTAGAAGTTCGAGGATAAGACACAAGTGTCGCTCGTGTTCGTCTTGTGTCTTGGAATAGATAAGAATATCGTCTATGAACACGATCACAAAGCAATCCAAGTATAACTTACACACACGATTCATTAAGTCTATGAAGACCGCAGGTGCATTCGTTAAACCGAATAGCATAACTACAAATTCATAGTGACCGTATCTAGTACGAAAGGCAGTTTTGGGAATATCCTCTTCGAGGACTCGAAGTTGGTGATAACCAGAACGAAGATCGATTTTGGAAAAACAAGTTGCCATTGGAGTTGATCGAAAAGGTCGTCGATGCGGGGAAGAGGAAAACGGTTTTTTACGGTGAGTTTGTTGAGCTCACGATAATCAATGCACATCCGAAAGGATCCATCCTTCTTCTTGACGAAATAAAACGGGAGTGCCTCAAGGAGAAGTACTAGGGCGTATAAAACCTTTATTAAGAAGTCCTTGAAGTTTGCTAGATAGCTCTTGCATTTTCGAGGGTGCTAGGCGATAAGGGGATTTAGCAACAGGCGTAGCGCCAGGGATAAGGTCAATACGAAAGTAATCTGAACGAGGAGGAGGACCGGGTAGGTCTTCGGGAAAACGTCGGGAAAATCACACACCAGTGGAACATCACTTACGTCTTTTCCCTTGCCCTTTTCTTCCATAATGTGGGCTAAAAAGGCAAAGTACTCCTTATGTAAGTACTTTTTCGCTTGGGTGCATGACATGAGTTTGAGACCTTTTGACAGTCTTTCGCCATAGACGTGCTGTCACCAGACAGAAGAGGAAGTCGAACGAACTTTTCATGACAAGCGATTTCAGCATGGTTCTTACGAAGCCAATCCATGCCTACTATGATATCGAAGATACCCAATTGTATGGGTATAAGGTCGATAGAAAACACATGGTTATTAAGAGTGAGAAAACAATCGCGAAGAACGGAGTTAATAGTGATAGACTTGCCATTGGCAACTTCGACGGTGAAAGATTTTGGGAGCTTAGAGCGTGCACATTTTAACATTGGTTCGAATTCTACGGATACAAAACTCTTATCCACACCAGTATCAAACAGTAAATAAGCATATAAGCCATTAACAATGAACGTACCATTCACGAATTCATTGTCGTGTTGTGCCTGGTTCGCATTGATGTTGAATGCGCGGCCACGTGGTTGTTGTTGCTGTTGTCCTTGATTATTTTGCGGTCATTGGGGACGAAGGTGAGTGGGATCACCACATTTGAAGCAGGCTCGAACATTGTTGGCAGGATCTTGACGGTTTTGGTTTTGGGGAGGTTGTTGGGCTTGGTTGCCTTGTGGCACTGGGCCATTTCGGCATGCGGTGGCTATATGCCCAAACCGATTGCAATTCGTGCAATGGCGGCATGCAATGTTGGCTGGGTGATGGTAATGGCACGTGGTACACTTGGGATGAGTCCCAATGTATTGCTTCCTAGCAGGTTCCTGAGGGGGATTTGGGTTGGCAACAGGTGTGATTGCATTGCAACTTTGGTTTTGAAACTTTCGTTTCTTACCATTGTTGTTTCGCGGTTGAGATTTGGGTTCTTTGGGTTCGGTGGTGACTTGGTTAACGAACTTGGTAGTGATGGGGGTTTTGGATTGCTTGTCTCATACGCGATTGTCATTGATTCCAACTGCTAGGCGATAAACCACCTCTATGGTGTCGGGTCTTGTGGCGTAGATGGCGTCGGGGTGAATGGCGGGAGGAAGGCCGTTGAGGTATTTCCTAATCGCACGTTCAGGTGTGTTCACGAGGTGAGGAACGATGATGCTTATCGATTGGTGTAACCAAGGTTATCGTCACTCGCTTGTTTGAGGTGCCAGAATTCTTCCTCGATCTTTTCCTGTTCGTGTGGAGGACAAAATTCCATCATCATCATTTCCCTAACCTCGATCCAAGGAAGGGCGTAGGCATCTTCATTGGATCAGATGTTATGCTCGTTTGTCCAACAGGCGAGGGCTCGTAACTAGAAGACGCTTGTTGCGCTGCGGGTTTTCAGGTGTTCGGGACACTCACTGTTGATGAATGTCACTTCAATGCTATCGAACCATTCAAGCATTGCAGTGACACCTTCATTGCCAGTGAATGACCTGGCGTTGCAAGCGGCAAAGTGTTTGTAGTTAAATGAGGTTGGCTTAGGTTAGGCTGCTTTGGAATCGATCGACGAGTTGGGGGTACTAGCGTTAATCTTGCTTACTGAAGGTCCGTTGTACAGATCGTTCGGGCACTAATCTGACAAACCTAAGGTAAACGTGCGGAATCCGTTTGCTTAGGCGACATTGAATACACTCATTTGTTTCTATTTAATCACCGTTTCATTAATATTCAACGTTACAGATCCTGGAAACACTTGGACAGAGCTTCGCCTCTGTCGTGACAAAATCTCTAAATATTACAAATGAAATGACAATACTCCTATTTATAGGATGTCAAGTTCGCTTGTGGGATGCAAGTTCGGGCGAACTTGCTTAGTCAAGTTCGGCCGAACTTGACTACAAAACATACATTTCAAGCGAACTTGGCCTAAAACATACATAAACTTCATCATTTCGCTCCTAAATACAGACTCGATATTATATGATGACGTGGCAACAGACATATGCATCAACAGACTCCCCTTGGATGTTGCCGCAGTCATCATTCTTCAAATAAGTTCATGAATCTTTAATGTTCTCTTGATCTTTATTTCTTGAATAACTTTATCATCCATGCTCCCCCTTACTTTAAGCTTTCTGTTATCTTCAATCAACATGTTTATCTAGCTCCCCCTCAAATGATGCTCTGAATTTCTAAGATTTGACGATTAAGAACAATCACACGTATCCACACACAAACAGTTTCTTAACAGTCTCGTTGGTCCGGCTCACATTCAATATTATTAGGTTTCCATGGAAGATATGAGAAAAAAATCTTTTTGGATTTTTAATATTGAGTGCAAAAATGTAAACATACTAAAAGGTAATATTTACAGTTTGTATTTTTGTGAGAAAACGTGCTAGAGGATCATATCAGTTTTTGAGACATATCACCAGTACCGTTGACCTTTTAATGACTTTAAGTTTTAAACTCGTTTACCTAGATTGTCGATATGTTTGTCCACTTAAACTTTAACACATTTCTCAATTGTTCCAAGGTATGTTAGTTAGAATTATGAAACTTGACTTAACTGCGTTTCCCACTTCTTGAATATACTCCCGTATCAAGATTCCCTAGATTTCATCTTACAGGTGAATATAGCGTATTTGATATCTGTATCTGGATTGTGCAAGACCTTGAGAGCTCAGGTTAGTACTATCGTACAGACAAAGAGATGAAGGCTCGACTTTGAGGTGTGTTCCAATTAAGGAATCTTTTAATCACTGCAATTGATTAGATCTTTCGATACTTTTCAAGTTTGCATGCAGTTTGGGGTTTTTAACATAAAGTATTATAGAAGTTCTAGGCTATTGCTTCCGCAAAATCAGAAGAACTTGTATAATACCCCAAATATCAACTATCTATAAAGACCTCGTATCTCAGAATCAGGCAATCTCTCAAACGAAATTTCGGAGTACTAAGTCCATATATCCAAGATGTGTTAATCCACAAGATTAAGCAGTTGAAAATTTAGTTTATATCCCGGAAACAATTTACTGAACGTATAAAGCCTATCGACACATCCACAGTAAGACTTGTTTATCACTTTTAAACTTTACAAATCCTTAGCATAATGTGAAAGTCCACTGATATACTATCATTTCCTTTATTCGCACAAGTAATCTCATTTATCATTTTTCAATGTTTTTGATATTTTAAGATTTTCTATTGTTTTTGGCTTTTTCAATCATTTTATCTATCTAAAATGATTTCGAAACGATGTTTTTCAATTTTACAGGAACTTTTTATAGTTTTTAAATTTTTTCTCTCCCCTAAAATTGAAAACATCTTATTAAAATCGAAAATAAGAATCTTCAATTTTAACCATTTAACGACTTTTTACGAATGTGAACGCGAGACTACCATTTTGTTTGTGTGGAATATCACTCCTGTCTCTTGCCTCTCTGTATGAACAACCACTGCTTCTGAAATGACCTTTGGCTTGAAGCTTGGTTATCCTGCACATTCAAACAAACTTTAATCAGTTTTGAATTGGAACCCAATCCATTCTGGATTTAGGTTTACCAAAATCATTAACATCTGAAGTAAACAAACATTCACACTTACAGTTTGATAGAAACTTTATTTGAAAATTTTACTTTCTTTGATTTTTTAACTGTTTGAATTATCAAATTTTTCTCCACTGCTCTCTCTGATGTTCTCATATTTGTATCTGATGAATTCGTTTTACCTGACTGTGAGTAAAATGATTCATTAGAACTTTTATCTGATTTTTTAGACGTATCCGAGAACAAAATCTTTTCCAAATACTCTCTAACTTTTTTCCTCTTTTTTCTCAATCTGTCTTTTTGTCTTTGTGATAACTTAACTTTTTGTTCTTTGGGCTTCTCTACAGTTTTCTCATTTTTCTTCTCTGTTTTCTTCTCCTCTGGTCTTTTCTCCCCGTGAGATTTAACCGATCTTCTTTTCAGATTAGTCGGATAATCCCTGGAAATATGACCTTTGATGTGACATTTATAGCATCTTCTTGTATCAAATCTCTTTTTCAGGCAGTTAACAGCAATGTGTCCACCAAATCCACAGTTGTAACACACTCTGTTATGGTACCAATCTCTCCATTCAGACCAAACACTCAAATCAGCACATTGATTTGACGTGTAGTAGTCATATTTCCTACTTCTTCTGTAAAATTGATTTGACTTTGAAGCACTGTGGTCCGACCTGCACCACTTATTCTCAAATTTTTGTGAGTTTTTATAATGACTCGATGACCATACCGATGAGCTTTTATTTTTGTTTTGAAAATTTATAGTATTTTGTTTTTCATGTTGTTTTTGTTCTCCATTCTGCTTAGAAGGTTTTTGCGTTGAGCATTCACCTTTTTCAGCAGATTGTAGAACAGTTTCTTGAAATTTTTCTTTTAGTTTCAAAAATATTTCCTTTTTATCATTTTCATCATCGGTATTATCATCACAATCCTCAATTATGACATCATCATAATTTGTGACATTGTCGGGGATTATTTGAGCCATTTGCTTGGCCATAAACGCAATCATCTTCTTGCTAGAGTTCAACTTAGACCCCTTTTTGGAGTTGGAGAAACGGTTGGAAGACATCTACAAAGTTGATGAGAAAAGATGAGACTTGATCATAATGTTTTTGATAAAGATATTTTGCGTAATTTAACATGTAATAAGCCACGTAGCATGTAGTTTCAAGTAGTAAGCATAAAAAGAATTCACATTGTATAATCACAAATATTGGCATGAAAGATTGTAAATTTAGTTTGTTCACGAAGGATTATTATTGTTTGAGATTGAGGGATGTGCGAATTGTGCATCGGTTTTGAAATGAACGAGGTGACAAGTATTAAAACACATAGAAATTGAGATAACATAAGATAAGCTTGATAAAAACACTGGAGTGTTTCGGGTTTAGAAACTTCGACTATTCCAAAGTGAATCGAAAGTCCTTTCGAGTTATGGAGACATTTTTTGGCCTAATAGGTAGAATACTCTCATCAAGAAGCGACTAACGGTATTCACCCTTCCAGCTACTACATGTCCCTATTCGATCGAAAATTCGAGACTTTTGCGAGATTAAAAATCGAGGAATGGGACTAGGTAACAAGGTGGGGATTTCACTCCTAACTTGATAATATCGCACCCTAAATGTGGTTGGTACTTACCAAACAAGGAGCGAATTTCGACTCGTTGGTAAGGGTCCACTAGAGTTTGAAATGGAAGTATTCCATCAAGGTGTGGATATCACTCCTAACTTGATGGCGTAACTTCGTGTAAAATCAAATACGCGAAATGAGGGATTTCACCAAAAATTGTGAGCCATTAGGCCTATCTTGGTGCAAATCGTCTCGTTGGTGTAATATGAGTGTCTTCAAGTGTGTATTGTGTAAGATGTCTTAGGAAAGATACATTGTATATTTAAGACACAAAGAAGAGGTAGAAGCAACATAGGAAGAATTAACATTTTACGCATGAATCAAGAATGGTCAAAGTTGGACTCTTAAACTATAGATTAGGTCGAACATGGCAATTCTACCTAATTCCCTATAGTTATGGCTCTGATACCAATCTATCACACCCCAACCAATGGCGGAAACATCAGAGTGAGACAAAAACGAGATTACAATAGACTTCATAACACTATTTGTGACAATAATTAAATAATTCGATTTCATTGATACCAAAGGACAATACATAGTTTTAAAAATGGAAATATAACAAGTCTCAAATGACATAACAACATGAAAAGAAATACATAAATTTGTATCTAGGTATGTTTCTAACCACCCTAAATATGTTTCTTCATCGGCCTTTACTAGTTCCCTGCAACATGTACTAAAATAATATATCAACAAAAGTTGGCAAGCATACAAGTTTTCATACATAGCATAATAGTGAAAAGAGTTTGTCTCATATCCAACATAGTACATTGCATAAATTTGTTATTATCATACTAATATGTGTTTAATATATGTCAATCCAAAGTCTAACGCAATCGTGATTACCCAACATCGTCAAAACAAACGGGTGTAAAATAGTTTGCTTAACAATACCACAAGAATACGGGTGGTGCGTTAATCCTATAGCGCTATATTTGTTAAGTGAGGCTAGCAAAGTTAATGAGCATATATACACAAGTTTAACATAGCATGTGATAACAAGAATAAAACAAGTATCATGTTATTAACAGATAGAGTATGTGTGAAACCAAGTTTAATCGTGATTCGTGATTTGGAATAGGGTACATGTTGCACCCAAAGTGTATAAATGGAAAATGGGATCGAGTATACTCACGGTTTTGCAAAGCTTCCTTTATAATTCCGTGAAGAGTTTGATAATTTGGAGGATGGAACACCGAGTTATCCTACACGAGGAAACGTAGGTGTGTGAGACATTGGATGATAACGGAGGGTTCGGATTAGGAATTTAAAGTACAAAAAGTATGTATACGCAAAGTAATTATCTAGTCTTAAAACATTCGTTTTTGCCACTATGACAACCCTTATGGGTGAATGTGTTTTCATGGGTTAGTTTACCCATTAGAATCATAACGATGTGTTTTAGACTTAGGTAATGTATAGTTTATTATTATATATATTTTATATAGTACTAATATGTCTACCAGATATCATGTAAGTCAAGCATGGAGGTTTAACCTTATTATATGATTCACCAATACATAAATTTTCACAAGGACAATTCAGATGGTCATGAATGAAATAAAGAAAGTACAAGTAATCACTATACCAAGTAGCCAAGTAATCTTCAACCCGGGTGAGCCAACATCGATATAGAAAGTATTAACTAAGTGTTGAATGCTAGACGGGGTCGTGTCACTTTTAGGCTAGCAAACTACTTGGGATAGAGATGAGAAAATATCAAGTGAGGTGGTGGATTCAAGGTAGGATAGCCATGGCTTCCAAGGAATCACACTCATACCAAGCACAGATCTCGTCTTAACATGATTGGATGGTTTCAACACTTGTGGGTTAAAAACCCTATAAAAACAGAAAGTTTAGAGGCATTTTACACCTCCTAATTTGTATGAAACAATCTTTGCTAAGCTCACTAACCATGAACTTACGTAGAGGCATAAGTAGCACAAGTTTGAATGAGAAAACAAGATTTTTAATAAAGTTTGTAAACATTTCTTTCCAAAACAGTGAGTTCTTATGCACTTTGGACCTCAAAAGTGGTGAGGTTTCACTTTAGTTTGCCCAAGCAAACTTGTGGAAACATTCATAGAGGTTATCCAAGTGTTTTGAGAAGAAGAAAAAGAGAAAAAGAGAGAATAAGTGAGTTAGAAACTCACTGTGAACTATTTGAGTTCACTGTTGCTCTTGAGGAAACTTGAGAGAATTTGAAGATTTGAGAGTGATTAGAGTAGTGGAAAGGTTTAAAGTGAAATGGAGGCTGATATTTATAAGTTAAAATTAGGGTTAACCATTAAATAAAGGTGGTTGGCGGCTTACAGTTTGGTTTAAGTTAATACATTCTGTTAACACAAAACTGTGCGAAACAAGAAGAAGGATGGCGAAGAACCTGAGGAGAGGTAAAGAAGGTTCTTCGTGGAGGGGTGAGGGGGCGAAGAATAAATCTTCGTGGAGGAGTGTTGGGCGAAGAACCCCTATTGGGTTCTTCGTGTGGATACAAAGGAGTGAAAGACATAGTCTTTCGTGAGTGTGAAGGGGTGAAGAACCCTTTAAGGTTCTTCATGTGTAATAGAGGGTGAAGAACCCCAATTATGTCTTTCGTGAGTATTGTTGTTATTATTCTTCTTATTATTATTAAAATATTATTATTACTATTATACTATTATTATTATTATTATTATTATTATTATTATTATTATTATTATATAATTATTACTATTATATTATTTTTATTATTATTATTATTATTATTATTATTATTACTTAACCACGTATTTGATAGTAATCAAGCACATATAAGTTATGAGTATAAGTATCACGAGCATCGTTTAAGTGCATAAGTTTGCATGTAAGGTTGACAACGTATAGCCCAAGTATTGTAACGTGTAACATAGGTGTGTAGTATAAAAATAGAATTTCATTATGATCAAAGTCTCGGGTTACAAAGTTGGAATCGAATACGAATACAAGTTTCTATAAATAGAAATATGATTACACTTTCTAAATAAGGAAAGTAAAAAAGAGCGAAGCATTACAATATTGTTGTAACATTCTTATAAACGAAATAACCAAATATTCATCATTTCATATTGTTGTAACATTCTTATACACACTTGTCATCTTTCAGACATATCTAATCATAAAAAATAAAAACAAAATATTTTGAAACGTCTGGTTATAATTTATAATCATGAGATTCACATATTGTTTATAAGTTTTTTGATATAAATTTACCATTGTTTCAAAGAAAGTTCATATATTCATCAAGGCATTATTTATTGTTGAATTTTTCATACATACACATGAGGATATAAATTTTAGTAATTATTTCATTGCCTTAATAAAAAAGATTTATAACACACATAAACATAAAGATGTAGACAACAAAAAGGTTAGATAGATTTATTTTAAATAACATACAAGATATGAAGACTTACCATGCTTATGAGAACTATATATACAAATGATTAATTGACTTTGTAAAAAATGGTTTCACTAAAATATAAACAGATCAATTATTATCTCTTTTTTCATGTAAACTAAAGATTGTCTATATACATGCATATACATTTATTTTTTTACAGATAATGTCATCACTTTAGCATTATTTCTTCTAACTTTCAACGTAAACCATATATATATATATATATATATATATGGGAAGGTTTAAACGAGAACACTAAATATCGCGAGAACGTGAGAACGAATGAAAAACAACGAAAACTTGGTCAAAAACATTTCAAATTCAAAATTTCTTTTTACACTTATCATTATTATTCAAATACAATGTTAGAAATTTAATTTACACGTTTAAATTTGAGTGAATTCATAAATAATTTTTTTTACACATGTATAAGTTTGTCATTTACACATGTGTAAATTTGTTACATTTACACATGTGTAAAAAATTTAATAAGAGTGATTTTGAGGGGAGAAATGAATTATTTGATGTTGTAAATTCTTATTTTGATGTTGTATTTTACTTACAAAGAGGTTTGTATTAAAAATTTGATTTTGATTGGTTTTTTCATTTGTTCTCACGTTTCTCGCGATCTTGCGAATATACATACATCATTTGCTTCGCATATGCCTTTCATGTGATCAGGATTTAACTATAAGTTGGATGAAGTTAGTGTGATGGATCAAAACCACAATTAAATAGAAACCTTGGTATGCAAATTGAAAGACATTTAGATTTTATAAAATATAACAATAATTACAAAACCACAGCTAACAAAACCACAATTTACTCTTACTTTTTTCTCTTTCTTCGTAATTGAGGTAAAAACTAAAATGCTTAAAATATAATCTCCTAATATCTCCGGATGTGATAGTAAGTCTAGATATACATAGATACTTACCTAAACCAAAATAGTTATATTTTGGAGATGAAGATTTGGATTAAAAAATAAATAAAATCTTTAATATTTGAAGATGAAGGAAGAAAACTTGATTTTTAAGAAAATCATAACCAGCTTAATTTTTGGTTTTTTTACAAGGAACTTTTTATATATATAACATATTTGGAAAAATGAAATCACACAGTAACCCGTCGGGTACCAACTTTACTGCAATGCACTTCCATACTCATACCATCTTCTCCATCAAATCTTCCAACAAGTAATCAGTTTCACCCGTCGTAAATGTAAACACTCCAATTAAACCCTAGAATTCCTACAAACCACAAAATCCAAACTCATCGATGATCATCACCTTTCGTGCATGCAACAAATCTCATCTCAACAATGTCATGGGGATTAGGTTGGAAGAGGTTATCAGATATGTTCCATCTATCATTACATTACGGTACAGAAGATCCGTTAGACGATCAAACGTCTTCCAGATCACCGTCAAAAGAGAATTGTAATGATTATGAGTTAGGGTTTCGAATTGATCTGGATTGGAGTGCGAGAGATGACGATGTGCAGGTGGCGTTGAGGCTGCAATCTCAGGTTACGGTTGCGTTACCGTTGCCGCAAGATACGGTGGTGATTAGGCTGTGTGCATGTGGGGATTATGGGGATGGGAATGGGAAGTTGGTGTGTTTGGGGATGGAGGTTGTGAAGCAGAGGGATCTGCTTAGGGCGGTGGTGATGTCGCGGATAGGCGGGTCTGGACAACAGTATGATGGGATGGGGGTGCTGACTAAATTGTTGAAGTCCGATTTTGCTGGTGAGTCTGGCGGTTTGGGTATGGGTCATGGTGTGGGGAGATTGTGTGCTGATCATTGGATGAATGTTAGTGTTCTTAGTGTTTGTCGTTGCGGATTGGCTGTAAGTGAATCCTTTCTTCCTAAAGAATATACAAACTCACACTGACACACCAGTGACGTGACATACAGGTCGTATTGTCATGTGGGCCGCATGATGCGGTGAAAACTGGTCATATGGGTCGTACAAGGGTCAAATCATAAGCCAAACAAAGAAATGACTGAAGTGACCAGTTACAAACTCATACGGCCCGTGTGACCTTTTTGCGCCCATGTCATTCAGGATGTATTGTCATGCGGGGCCGTATGATGCGGTTAGTATGATGTTTTGACAAACAAAGAAATGACTGAAGTGACCGGTTACAAACCCATATGGCCCCGTGTGACCTTTTTCTCGCCATGTCATATACGGCCCGTTTGTTGTGAGAGGAGGGGGTAGGTGTACACTAATGGAGTGAGTAATGGGGGTGGTGTCTCTTTAGCAACACCCATAATTTCTTGTTGTTGCTTGTGCTCTATTGCCACTAGTGTTATGTAGTGAAAACATTGAAACAAAACTAGATGGACTTTTGTTATATTATAAGTGTACACTTTGTGTTGTGTATGGTTTGTATAATGATAAGTATATATAATGAATGGTACAATGGACATGCATCATGACATAGTCTTAGATAGTCACAAGTAATCAAACTTCATAACAAACTAGACTTGGATAAAACATAAGATTAACTAAATAATACTTTTATCCCTTCTCAAGTTTATCTGTAATTAACAAGTAGGTCAAACCTATGATTGTATATGTTTGAAGATGATTAAGTGCAAACTGTTACTTATTTTTCCTCTAAAATATTGAACCAATCACAGATGCTTCCGGTAGAGTTGACTAAACTGCCACGTCTTGAGAAGCTATATCTTGATAACAATAAGCTGTTAAATTTGCCCCCTGAAGTTGGTGATTTGAAAAAACTAAAAGTACTCACAGTTGACTACAACTTATTGGTTACTGTACCAGGTAAGCTTGTGTTTATGTTCTCATTTCTTATATCAGTGTTTTAATTTATGTAGGTAATAGGACAGACTTACAGCTTGTGACATATTCCTTTTTTGTTTTGAACAACAAACAGTTGAACTCAGGCAGTGTGTTGGACTTGTCGAATTATCACTTGAACACAATAAGCTAGTCCGTCCTCTTCTTGATTTCAGGTCGTTAATTTGATTATGACATATTTTAACTACAGTAAAGGCTATGCATGTTCTTAAGTTGAGATCTAATGTTTTATCTCAATATTCTTATTCAGGGCCATGGCTGAGTTACGTGTTCTAAGGCTTTTTGGTAATCCGCTTGAATTTCTTCCTGAAATTTTGTCTTTGCACCAACTCCGTCATCTTTCTGTTGCAAACATTCGGATTGTTGCAGATGACTATCTAAGATCTGTGAATGTGCAGATAGAGGTAAGACTCATTTCATCCATTCTCGTGTTAGCTAACTTTTTCTATTTGACAAATATAAGTAAATGGTAGACAGTGCCATCTCTAGGTTTATCATAAACCTAACTTGTATTAGATGGAATGCAGGTGTTGAATAACTCTTACTTTGTTGCTTCACGACACAAGCTGAGTGCGTTCTTTGCTCTAATATTTCGCTATTCATCATGCCACCATCCTTTGCTTGCATCTGCCCTTGCAAAGATAGCTCAAGATGAAGGAAACCGTGTAGTTATTGGTAAAGATGAAAATGCAATACGACAACTCATAAGCATGATTAGTAGTGAAAATCATCATGTGGTTAGTTGTCATTTCTTATCACAATATTTATCTGCATATTTCTCATTTAGATGTTTTCCAAGTAGTTGTAAAATTTTCCCAGGTTGAGCAGGCTTGTTCTGCACTTACTTCTCTTGCCTCAGATGTATCTGTGTCACTTCAGTTGATGAAATGTGACATCATGCAACCCATTCAAAGAGTTTTGAAATGTAATGGCCCCAAGAACTGAAATCTGTTTTGCAAGTCGTTGCAAAGTTGGGGTTCGTTTCTGACAAAGTGGCCCAAAAGATGATGAATAAGGACGTCATAAGATCATTAAAGTTGTTATGTGTACATAAAGAACCAGAGGTAAACATAAGCTTGTCTATTGTCATGTTTGTTAGCTTCTTATCTCATGGTAACACTAATAGTACCTGAAACATATTTTATTCATCATAATAAAAATAAGATTGACATACAAAATTGGTTTGTTTTCGGGAGGAAATACTATTGTTACTTATTTTAGTTACGAAAATAATATTATTGCATATTATGATTACAGAAATATAAAAGTTGCCTGGTTTACTAGTTAACCCTAATAATGCATGTCTAACAATGATCTGAATAGTTTTTTATAAATCACTAGGTTCAAAGGTCTGCGTTATTAGCTATTGGGAACTTAGCCTTTTGTTCAGAAAACCGGCGGATTCTTGTTGCTTCTGAAAGTTTGAGGGATCTTCTTTTGCAACATACAGTTACATCTGAGCTACGTGTGAGGAAAGCTGCAGCTCGTGCTCTAGCTATACTAGGTTGTCTTCTTTAATGGTTTTCCGTACCTTTAAATTTAATGGTTAATAATTTTGTATTTTTAAATAGTGTAGTTATATGTGATTATAGGTGAAAATGAGAGTCTGAGGCGTTCTATAAAAGGAAGACAGGTGGCAAAGCAAGGACTGAGGATACTTACGATGGATGGAGGTGGGATGAAAGGTCTTGCTACTGTACAAATTCTTAAGGAAATTGAGAAGGGTACCGGTAAACAGATACATGAGATGTTTGACCTTATATGTGGCACGTCAACCGGAGGCATGCTTGCAGTTGCTCTTGGAATTAAACTCATGTCCTTGGAAAAGTGTGAAGATATATACAAAAGTCTAGGTGAGCCAGATGAACCTTATGCGGTAGACTAGCTGGTAGCAAGATGGGTGGGCTGGGCAGGTTGGATAGCGGTCAAAACGGGTCCAAGTTGAAACTAGTCATTTTAGCATTGGTCAAAAAGGATAGTGTCGGTTCGGTTTGGCTTGACCTGCAAACCTTTTTTTGACCATTTTCTTGGATTTTTTAAAACGATTAAAGTGTTGAGCACAATCACCGCAGTTGACTCTTTTAGTTAGTTATATTAAATTAAGAAAGATGTATTGACCTGCTCATAAGTAAATGAATCATAATTGACCCCAAGACTATGCTACTAACTTCTTTCTCTTGATAGTCATGTCAGATTTCATTTGTACAATTTTACAGGAAAACTTGTGTTTGCGGAACACGTTCCGAAGGATAACGAAGCGGCAACTTGGAGAGAGAAGTTCGATCAGCTTTACAAAAGTTCATCACAAAGTTTCAGAGTCGTTGTGCACGGATCTAAAGTATGCAATTCTCCTATTTTAATTTCTAAATATTTTTACTATCTAATAACTAAAGGGCTAATTTGAATCGAAAGATTAATAAAATACAGGGAAGATCTTTTTTTTCTCAGAGAAACCCATTAAACTTTCAATAATTGCAAAAACCATTTAAGCTACTGATCAACTGTACAAGTTAGTAAGTTACCATAATAAACGATAATGTGACAAGTCAATAACTTTGACGGTGTTGAGAAAGCGAGAAACTGCCTATCACCAGATAAGGATAAAGATTACCTTAAAATTGAAAATGTTAATTGTCAAGCCTTTTCAGGGACAACATAATTTGTGCATGATTAAATAGGAAATTTCTAAACTTTGTTATGGGATGGACCATAAATTCTAGTGCATGTATAATGGCTAAAACTATTCAGTTTCATCTATGTCCAGCACAGCGCTGATGAGTTTGAGAGATTGTTAAAAGAGATTTGCGCCGAAGAGGATGGGGATCTCTTAATAGACTCAGCAGTAAAAGGGATCCCAAAAGTTATTGTGGTATCAACTTTAGTCAATATGGCACCAGCTCAGCCATTTATATTTCGTAATTATCAGGTTTAGTGACATACCACATGCTTTCTGATAGAATCCTGATCATCTTGTTGATTGACATATTAAGTAATGTATCCTCATTTGAACTATAGTACCCTGCTGGCACAATAGAAGCTCCTTTGACAATCTCAGCCAACAATGAGTCAGTTACATCAACCTATGGCGCTCAAATTGGATATAAACATGGTACTCACATGGGAAGTTGTAGACATCATTTATGGCAAGCTATACGAGCATCATCTGCAGCTCCGTATTATCTTGATGATTACTCTGATGGTATGAACTCCCTGTAGTTGCCACCTTTATGATGCAGCATTTTCTCTCATATTTTCAGGAATGGAATTTATGAAAAATACTTTTCAGATGAAATATGAAAAAAATTGAAATAAGCCAAATTTAGTACAATAGAGGTGAAGTATGACATTTTGAAGAAGCCTATTAACCTTTGTTTGTTAACCGAAGTATACGAATATGACTTTGAGTTTCTCCTTAATTCCTACAGGTGTATTCCGTTGGCAAGATGGAGCTATTGTTGCAAATAATCCTACTATATTTGCTATACGAGAAGCACAACTTTTATGGCCAGATGCAAAAATTGATACCTTAGTTTCAATTGGTTGTTGTACTGTTCCAACCAAGGCAATCTCTCTCTCTCTCTAAATTATCTCTCTCTCTCTCTCTCTAAACACACACACACTTATCTAGGCAGGTATAAGCATATTTCTGTGACAACCTTTACAATGTTCTATTTCTATTTCCTATTTAAAAAACCTTCTAAAAGCTAAATCCTTTTACCAAGGCCATTTCTGAGGTTGGAAAGTTTATGCAGGTGTTTTTATAACTTTCTTTGTCTAATATATACACACATGTACTAACTATATGCTTTTTTTATTTGTGGCTGATTCTAGGTTCGAAAAGGCGGGTGGCGTTATTTGGATACCGGTCAAGTATTGGTTGAAAGTGCATGCTCAATCGACCGCATTGAAGATATGTTAAGCACATTGCTTTCGATGATTCCCGATATTCAGTATTTTCGGTTCAATCCAGGTGGGATTCTTATTATGGAAATTCTCCACCCTGTCTAATTGTTTAATGCTACATCTTGTCCATCATACAGAATATAGCAATACCAATAAAGTCAACTGAAATTGTATTTTATGTAAAATTCTTTTTGGAAGATGAGTATATATAGGACAGTTGATTACAAAACAAAATCTAGGTAGAGAACCCATAAACACTTGTACCTATTACTTTAATGCAGTTATGTTACCCCATAATCGTCTCCTTTCTCTCTCCCTCTATGTCTGGCAAATATGATGTACAGATGTTTATGCGGTTTTCACACTTCTTTATTAAAATTGGCTGTTTATTGATATTGCCTACACATGCACACACACATATAAAAATATATAAAATTGGCTGTTTATTGATACTGACAAATTTATTTTTAAGAGTTATCTTAATCTTTTAGTTATACTGATTTGCGAGATTATATACATAAAAATAGATTTTGGTTCTCTTTCAACCAATTTGAGATAAATTATAACTTTTATCAACCCATTCATAAGCAAATGGGCCGGAATTGCCACCTCTAATCGTTGAGCATGATAACATTTGGAGCGCTTGATGTCATCTTCAATTAACCGTTTGAACTTGTGTTTTTGTCACCTTTTTACAGTTGACGAACGTTGTGATATGGAGTTGGATGAGACTGATCCCACAGTATGGCTTAAGTTGGAGGCAGCCACTAATGATTATATCAAGAACAATTCTTCGGCTTTTAAAAATGTGTGTGAAAAATTGTTGCAGAATCATAATGATGAGAAATTTCTTGACAATCTACACTCTCAACAGTTGTTCAAGGCAAAGCGTCCATGTACTGGTATGATTTGCATTTTCAGGTATAAGGATGGGATAATGTGCTTGTTTTTGTCAGTTGTTGGTCAAATATCAAATTGATTCTGTTAATTCATTTGACAAACAAAGATTTCGGCCAAACAGTGGTGGGGACACAGTTGTTTATTTGACAAAGTCAATTAACAACATGAAGATAATAAAACCTGACACACGCGCGCACACACACATATATATATATAGACAAGATCAAATACAAAGTATCTTATTGTACAAAACGTAGCCTACGAGTAAAATAATTAGAAAATGCCACCACGTTTTTTTTACCTTTTCACCCTATTTGTACGTTTTATACGATAAGCTTATTCGTATAGGATCTTTACTCTATATATGTATAGTTTAAATATATATATTAAAGTGTACTTATTGAAACTGAGGTGGACTGGTAATTAATGGTTTGATTTTTACCATAACCGTAATGATAAACGAGCTGATTTATTTGGTTAATTAAAAAAAATAAAACCAAACCATCTGTTACTTCGGTTATGGTTTGATTTATATCCTCACCCATTACATAGAACACTACATAAACAATTTCTGCCCATTTACTTACGTTCATCTACCCAATTATGTATTGTAGTTCATAAAACCTCTTAAAAATTTATAGTTCGTAAGTTATCTAACAAACTAGTTATTAATAAAAATTTGACAAGCATACTTAAGAATGACCTATTTTGAGTTTTTGACTTGCCCATTGTACAATCTCTAACATTAACCTCTGATTCTTGTAAGCAATAGGTGAAAACGGAGCGTATTTAGGTTGGAGGCGTAACATGCTACTTGTGAAGGCTTCAAATTCTGGAAATAATTTCAACCATGTTCAATCACTCGACACATTTTGTTGTGGAAATGGAATAAAACTATCTGTTATGGATGTGACAACATCAGAAACGCTTAAGCCAGTACCAGAAACATCATTTCCATTGTTCAGCCCATCAAGCCCACATCTCTACAGTTGTGATATAATGCCACATTTAAGCCTTGATGGAAAAATTGGCCCTCCAGAATCACCAACTGCATCTAGACAGCTTTCGGTTCCTATTCGGTCGTTGCATGACAAGTTACAAAATTCCCCACATGTCGGAGTTGTTCATTTGGCTCTTCAGAATGATACAAATGGATCAATACTAAGGTTAGTTATTTCTTCTTTCAACAACCTGTTTATTGGAAAGCTGGGTGATGATGCATGGTTGTTGTTCCAGCTGGCAAAATGATGTGTTTGTGGTTGCTGAACCGGGAGAACTTGCAGACAAATTTCTGCAAGATGTGAAATGCAGCTTTCAGTCGATGCTGAAAGGGCGTCGTAGGAGACACATGTCACGCATTACAAATATATCTACTGTTGCTGATTTGGTAGCCTGTAGACCTTGCTTCCAGATTGGGGTTGTTGTACATCGCTACATAGGTCGCCAGACTCAGGTATGCTGCTAAAATGGGCGGGTCATATGGGTTGAGTAAATGGTCAAAACGGGTCAAGCCTGAATACACACCTTTCCATACATTTCCCTTTTAGCTAATGTTGTATTTTTTTCAGTGTCATACATTTGACCCGTTAGAGATTTAACAAAACCTGAATCAACATATTCATAAGTAAATGGATTGAGATTGCTACTCGTAGCAAATTGGTAAGTTAATACTCTGTTGTGTTTGGCTGGTGGATGAAGGTGAATGAAGATGATCAAGAAGTCGGGGCTTACATGTTTCGCAGGACAGTTCCTTCTATGCACTTGTCTCCAGCAGATGTTCGTTGGATGGTATGTTTTAGATTTTATAGTCATTTTTTTTATTTTGTTGACCCATCAAACCAGACACGAACTTAAAATTGTGTTAGACACATGAACCAAACACGCCAAACATTTGTGGTTGACTTGTTTAAGCGGAAAAAAATATATCTTTTTATGTTTTTGATTTTATACTCGATTTTTTTTTCATTTAGTTAATAGGATTGTGGGATATAAAGGAAGTTGAACGATTTGCAATATTGGAAAATTGGTTCTTTTATGTTTTACGTTTTCTGCATTTGTTAAATGGTAAAATCTCTAAAGAAAAAAGTTCAGCTAAAATCAAGCAAGATGGGTCGAAAGTTGTTCAATGTGAACTCAAAATGCATAAAACATCTTAAATTATTAACTAAGAGTAAAATTCCTGTTATATAGTATAGGTTTTTCAATAATTGACATAGCCTTGTTTTGATTATGTCTACATCTTGTATTCGTTAAGGGTGGTAAACGGGTCAAGTTTGTCGGTCGACGGGTCAAAATCAGACACCATCGTGGACATCATATTCGACACACCATGACCCGTTTTTACTCCAACCAGTTTAAGTCATGACATAAAACTTCGTATTTTATATAAAAAAATGAATTGGTCAACCCATAACCACGACCCGTTTTGCTATACGGTTTCTGAAAACGACCAGTTTTGCTATATGGTTTCACAGTACCTGTAGTCGAACAACTTATTCGGATCAAGTGATTAAAAATGATGAAAATTACAGGTTGGTGGTTGGAGAGACAGGATCATAATATACAGCGGTTTATACGGGCCATTTCCAGCTCTAATAAAGGCGTTTCTAGACTCGGGTGCTAAAGCAGTCATATGCCCTACAACAGAACCCAAAGAGACGCAGACACAGTTAACATCATTCTACGGATCTTGCGACTACTTGAGTGAATTACAGAATGCTAAATTCGAGATTGGAGAGGAACCTGAAGACGAGGATCTCGGAATCACAACCCCTAGCAGCGAGTGGGAGAACATGACTGAAAGAGACACTCCCTGTGCAGATGGAGGAACCCTAATTTGGGACGATGATGACGAAGAAGAACTCTCCAAGTTTATATGTGAGATCTATGAATTGATACATCTGAGAGGAGAAAGAGTTGATTTTGCTGTACGACAGGCGCTTGCGTCTCATCGATCGATCAGGTACTCTTGTCATCTTCCCCGTATGCTCTGATTCGATCCTGTAAAAACTAAAAACCATATAACCATACCAGGAAGGCGGGAAATTGGTGTGTTAAATGAGAAAGAAACCGAAATACGAAAAAAGAATATTATTTTATTGTTTGTATATTTTATAAGAACAGTTGATATATTATTTATTTATTGAATGCAATAAAAATTCAAAAAAGGATATGGGTTTCGGGTTTCTTTGCTTGCAATTTTGTTTTGTGTTGCTTTCTTTTGTTTGCGTATTTGGTTCATGTTGGTTTGGCGGGTTGTATTGTTCAATACGAATGTGACCTGTATTTCCAAATCCACACACTTAAAATCATGTAACACAAACACCCCTCATTTAACCCTTCCATTTAATCAGGCTGACGTGTAAGGTTGGTGTTAGTTATAATTTAATCGTGTTAATCGAGTTGGTGGATTTTAAAACTGAGTTTAACAAGTTAGCAGACCGACCTATTTAGTTAAACAAGTTGAATAAGCAAACCCAAACACAACCCGTATAGTTAGATATATTAACCTTAACACGACATGTGTATTAATCGGCTTGGATGTGACGAATTCAGAATTTTATTCATATGGAGTCAATGTTTTTGGATGATCCAATTTTATACAAGCGGACTTGGTTCAAGTAGGGCTGGAAATCCGCACGATGTTGCGGCGATGACAATTAGCAATGCGGTACTTATTTTATGTTAATTTATCATTTAGTACTTTTGTTACTTTAACTCGTGTAGCAAAAGTTTCGTCTAACGATAGTATTAAAAAATATGCTAAAAATAGATAATACATGAATTCAGAGTATCTATATATTAAACTATTTACTTTTTATACTCGTGTATTTAAAAATAACTTGCGTTTACTAACACTAATGTATGCTAACATATATCTTTTTGTCTACTTATAATTATATTTCGTTGAATGCAGGTAAGTATCTACTGTTACTTGTTTTACGTCAAAAATATCTTTACATTTTTTGCATAAATTATAATAGGTGAATCAGATTCAATGTAGTTGGAACTAAATTGAGTTAATTACCCGAATAGTCCCTGTGGTTTTCTATTTTTTCACGTTTAGTCCCTAACTTTCTAAAATTACATGTATGTTCCCCGTGGTTTGATTGTTTGTTACTCGGATAGTCCCTACACGGGATGGTAGTTAACTTATCCAGTTAAAATGCAAATGAAATGTCTTTTTTGCCCTTAATAATAAAAACAAAAATAAAAGAATGTAAAATCAAAATCAAATATGAAAATAACCCACCATTTACCCATTATAAATTAACAACATTGTGATGCATAGAGTGGTTCAGTGGTGAAATCAGAACTTTTTAACCGGAGGGTCGTAATAAAATTGTTTATCAAATTTCTAGTTGTGATGTACTCATAATAATTTTATTGTTAAAAATAGAAATGTTTTACATTCGTTAAAGTACATCAATCATTTTTTTTTACCAATTAATGTATCAACTGGTAATTGTAATCTTCGAGACCAAAACACAAATCCATGTATTAATCAATCATTAACAAATGGATTTGTTGAAGTCTTGATACATGATTTGGGTTTTTTTTACCAAAATATCTTTCTATTGCAATTTCAGCACATAAAAGTAATAGAAAATTATGAAAAAAGGTTTATATAAAAAGAATTTATGCAATCGATAATTCATTCATGATATATAAGATAAATCTAGATGATATTAACAATTATAAAAATAAATCTATAATAGAACAAAAAGACTAACAATTCAATTCACAAATAAATCTAAGATGATCACAAAGATACTAATAAATAATAATAGAATAAAAAGTATAAAATAATAACAATCGATAACTCATTCACAGTAAAAGTATAAAATAAATCTAGATGATCAAAGAATAGTGCACTAACAATTCAATTCACAAAATCATTATTATTATTATTATTAATAAATAATAGAAAAAAAAGACTAAAACTAAAAACAAACTTACTTGATGACGTAGGTCGAAGACTGAAAAGATAGACCATTCAAGGGAACAGCATTGTAAGAGAAAATACTTTTATAAAAAGGGAAAATACATCAATAAAAGTTAGGTTTTATGATTTGGGCCAAACTCGATCTTTTTTAAAAGCCATATAGTTTCCCTTAAACCCATAGAAGCATAAACCCTTTAAAGTTTTAAAAAGCCTGTAACGTCTTTTTCTGTCATCTTCACTGTTTAAACCTGCAACTTCACAAACACATCGGAGAGCCGCTTGCCACCGTCGGAACACCGCTTTTCAGCGGGAAAACTTTCCAAGATCTCTATTTTTTTTTCTAGATCTAATGCTTTACACAAGATAATGAAGAGGGTCAACTACAAAAAAAAATTGCTCAACACTTCGAAAAACCGAAAATTTTGCTGGCCGGAGGGTCAGCTGACCCCCCTTAGTTCCGTCCCTGGAGTGGTTGTATTCTATATTTAGGGAGATTTAAAAAAATTTGATATAATTACACTTTTAACCTATAACTATTTTGTTTTTTTTTTACTTTTAACCCCAAAGCTTTCTAGCTTTATCAATTTAACCTTATAACTTTTTTACTTTCAACTTTGGTACCCTATACTCTTTATATTTCGCAAAAAATATATTTTACGTTTTGTTATAAATTTTGTGAGTTAACACGACGCAACGTTCATGTGTGGCTCGACGTTTTTATGGTCGTCTATTTTTTCCATTTGATAGGTTCATTGTGGCGCACGGATCCTAATCGACTTAGTTATATTTTCTATGTTTTATGTTTCGGTCTAATTTATCCGCATTAACATATCGCAACTTCAGTGTTGGTGGTCGTTGGCGGTGCTGTGGCCTTGGTGCTATTTTTTAACGGTTTTACACCCCGGCAACGCGGGGGAATGGATACTAGTTTTGAATTAATCAATAATCCACCCCTCCCAATCATCTTCTACATCTTCAACAACAACCATATCTCATCACCACAAATTTCTCCACTGCAACCAATCCCTCACAACTGAATAAATAAAATTGGGTTGAAGGAAATAATTGTGTTGCAATATTGGGCTTCGATTGGAGTGCAAGTGCACAACAAAGAAATTAAAACAGAGCAAACAAGATCAGTTCAAAGGAGTTTTTAGGGGGTATAGATCGCGCGGCAATGTTGTTTTGGGGAGCTTTAGTTGAAGAATTATGTAGTTATAACATTTGATTTTTCTTTTATTTGTTAAAAAAACATGCTAATACTATCAGTTTGTGTATCTTTAGTTTGTGTATCTTTACAGGAGCCGCTAGTTGCAACAGCGAATCGACAATATGGAGAGGCCGGAGATGGAAAAGACGACACTTCTCTGGCCATTGTTTTGCAGAAAAAACGAGTTCAGTGGGTGAGAATGGTAACCGGATGTTTTCACAAATCGAGACGAGGTGATGATGTTCGATGGGGGTGACGGATTTGGGTTGGCGATCTGTTCTGCAGTGAGCACCGGTATTCTGATCTGCATGTGTAAGTACGATTATAAAAACGTTGGTCGCGAGGCAATTGCGAGTGAGAATCCGGTGGTAAAGCGGCGAAAATTGTTAGGATTTGAATTTTTATGCAAATATGTTGTACATGTTTTTTTTTGCATTTGATTTTCTGATTGGAACAGGTGGTGAAGAAGAGGTGTTGTAGGTTTTGGTTTGAGTGGGGTAGAAAAGGGGTTGGGTAGTGGTGTGGTGGGGTGGGCTGCTTTTTGTTTTCTAATATATGTATAAAGGGTTGTTTAGACATTTCACACAAACTTAACTAAGCAAACTAACTGTCATCCAACCTGGGTACTATCCGAGTAACAAGTGAGCAAACCACAGGGAACAAACATGCTATTTTGAAAAGTTGGGGACTAAACGTGAAAAAACGTGAAACTACAGGTACTATCCGGGCAATTAACTCCCTAAACGCGAAAAAACGTGAAACCACAGGGACTATCCGTGAAAAAACACACCATTGGCTTATTTCCACACCCTCTATGCGCTGAGCAGCATATAGGTCCGACAGACAGACAAAGGGTCTTTGTCTCGTTGACCTCGTACCTATATGTTGCGTTTTGCCCAAAGCGCTGCGCATATGGGGTGTGGAAACCTATATGATGCGCTTTGGCCAAAGAGCAGCGCATAGAGGGGTGTGGAAATAAGCCAAGCGTGTATGAATATGTCAAAACAGCCAAAGGGGGTGCGGGAATAGTCCGAGCCATTTTTTCACATGTCCACTTATTTTGTTGTGTAACTAAGTATATACGTTGTTGCGGTGATGACCTTCTAATGAAATGATCTAATATGTATATGTATATAATGATGGAAAAGAGGGAATGTTGAAACAAACCAGAGAATGGTGCATAACATTAGGATGCTAATTGCATTGTTTGGGTTCTTTAGCATGTTAACTGCGTTTCAATAGCCACTATGTCTCGGTGACTTTTTTTTAGCAAGGAAGTTGTTTTCTAATAGACGAAGAGAATAGTGCATAACATTAAGGTTTGAAGGACCAACCAACAAGATTAGTGTTGTGGTGGTGATTCTAGATGATATGAAACCCACATCACGCCTATACACCCCCCCCCCCTTGTGAAACTACACATCACGATTTGCAAATATGTTCTTCCCACCAATAAAAGCAAATTCCCAGCAGATATATTAAAAGTTATAAACTTGATATATAAAGAGTTTATAGATTTTCCATACTTTCGGAAAATGAACTCTACTTCATATGTGAAGCAAGCACATCTCTAAAGTATTATGTCAATTCATATATGAAGCTATTGTTCAGTTCATTTGTAAAAAAATCTTAAAACGTAACAAATGAAATTCAACAAATTCTATATAAAGTGAAATTCAACAAATTCTATACAAATTCTAGGTTTTTAAAAGTTCATATATCTATGTCGGAAATAAATAACGTGTATAACTATGTGCTCGATTTTTTTACCAATGCATAAGGTTTTATTTAACTGTGTAATAGAAAATACAACGGTGTGTCAGCCTTGTGTGTTTTTATGTCAAGTTAACTATACACATATATAAATGTTATTAAAAAACACTAATCGACATTAAAAACTGTTTTTTAATAAGGTTTGAGAATTAACTAAAAAAACGGTGTTTTTTAAATAACCTTATACGTAGCGCTTAGGTTAATACGCTGCGCATATGCTGCTCTTAGCCCATAGCGCAATATTTAGGTTTAAAGTTGCTGAGTTTAAGTTCCTGCCTTCCCCATTTTGCCAAAACACGCGCTCGCAAGGCATGGACCCCCTCCCGTCCCCGACCATTAGAAAAAATCGACTACATTAGGCCGGCATCAGGTATTGGCCATGCGGTTGGCGCACACCTTCCAAGGCATCGATCTTCGGTTTCGGACGCGAGCTACCAGATTTTTATCCCGGAGGAGATACCGGTTTTATCTTGAGCTGCGGTCAGGAGTACCAGCGCCTCCTCAGCCTCAGCAGCAGTAACACCACGCGCAGGAGCATCAGCTCGATGATGATCTCCCACCACTCCCCCCTCCAAGTAGTTGCCGCATTACCCACAACACATCTTCGACGATTTGCCTCCTGATGCACGGGGGTCGCTTGGGACTTTGATCGCCGCTTCCGACGTACAGAGCGCTATCAGATGTAGACAGTTCAGATGCTGATAAAGTTACGTGGGGGGGGGGGGATTGGGGGAGCTTCCACTGCCACAGTCACCACCGCCATGGGGGGACGACTAGCCTATGTTAGTTTAGTTTTTATTTTGTATTAGACATTCAATTGTACTTTTGTTTTGCATGTACAGACTGATTATATATTTATGTAGTTTATCTTTTATTTATACGATGTTTGTTTGAAATGTTTGTAATTTTTTCGAAAGTTTATTTCGTAAGTATTGTATGATGTTTTAATTAAACATGTTTGTGTATTTTAATAACAATTAAAATTTTATAAATTGTTAAAATAATAAAAATAATATAGAACCAATGTAATAATAAAATTGGTTAAAATTTATAAAATAATAACATAATAAGTCAAATATACAACTTTTCAAACAAAAATATACAACTTTATATATATATATATATATATATATATATATATATATATATATATATATATATATATATATATATATATATATATATATAAACTAAAATCTACAACTTTTAAAAAAAACTCAACAAAATACACCCAAAGTTTTAATGGTAAAACATATTGCATGATATAAAAAGATTAGCTAGATGATCAAAGAAGATATTCATGAATAAAAAAACACATAATATATAAAGTCTTAAACTCATAATCATCCATCTACGGGCTAGGTTATCTAATCATGTTGGTTGGTTAGCATGGTATTGGTGGATCCCGTGAGTTATTGGGTTTTCTCTATCTTTTAATGGTAACTTTTATTCGGTGCACCAATGCTTTGTTTTTTTGGGTTTGTTCCCCAATATCTGTGCATTTTCTTTAAAGTTATAATACACCATTAAAACAAACCGATAATACTGATTTAGCTTCACAAAATTTTGTTACTTTTGTTTGGCTAAATTAGTTTTAGTTGTGTATGATTAAGTGTCAAAATACATCCAAAAACAACCCAAACAAAACATCACATGCCCATGTGCTGCTCTTAAGAGCAGCAAATAGGTCTCGCCAACAGACAAAGTCGGTCGCTTTTAGGCCAAAGAGCAATGCATGGGGTGTGAAAACAGACTAAAGGGGTGTGGGTGTAGACCAAGCCAAATTTTAAGGATTAAAAAGATATACCATAATAATACAATCTTCACTGTTTTCTTTTTGATTAATTGATTATACTTTTCAGTCACCAAGTAGTTGGAAGAACTAAATTTGGCTTAAACGCACGAAACAAATAGTAGCACCAAACAAATAGTATTCATGCTTCCACATATCAGAAAACTCTATGTGGGATCCAAGTGTTTTTACGAGATTGGGTGTTTTTAAGCACCGCCACTTTCTGATCGTTTCAGGAAAGATAGTTGGGACAGGGGTGGTTGTTAATGTCTTGAACATTCATGCTCCTAATGACGGGGTCGCTCGTAGGGGTATCTGGGAAGATATTTTGCTTGTCAAACAATCTTTGCAGGGGTTATGGCTTTTGATGGGCGATTTCAACGACGTTCGTTCGCGGAGGAACGGATGAATTTAGAATATGTTCATTTATGCATGCAGAAGCTTTCAACAGATTTATTGAGCTCGCGGACATGGGAGAATTTAATATGGGAGGCAATAAGTTTACGTATATGAACGACGCCGGTGATAAGTTAAGCAAATTGGATAGGTTCTTGGTTTGCAAAGGTTTCCAAGAGTTGTGGTTGGATGCGTCGGCGACTGTTCTTAGAAAAAAGCTATCCGACCATAGTCCCATTTTTTTATCAGTGGTTAAAATCGATTTTGGGCACCACCCTTTTCGGTTTTTTAACTCATGGCTCGAGCTTCGGGGGTTTGAAAATTATGTTCGGGTTCTTTGTGCTAATTTTTGTTTTTAATGATGCAGCGGATTTAGCTCTCGCTAATAAGTTATGGTGGCTTAAAAACAGAATCAAATCATGGGTCGCTGCGGATAAACTCAGACGTGATTGGAATATTTCTCATCTTGAGCGATCTTTGGCATCATTAGAATTAATTTCTGAATCATGGCCTATAACAAATGAGGAGATAGTGGCCAGATCCGAAGCGTAAAGGTCTATCATGGAGGCTTAACGGCTGAAAACTTTGGATGCTCGTCAAAAGTCACGGGTCAAGTGGGCCGTTGATGGAGACGAGAACTCTTCGTATTTCCATACGATTATTAAAATGAATTTGTCATCGAACAGGGTTGCCGGTTTTCTCTTTGACCGGGAATGGGTGTCTGACCCAATTATTATTAAAGACAAGGTGGCATCCTTTTTCAGCGAGAAATTTTCTGAATCGGTTTTGTCAAGGCCTTGGTTCGTGTGCAATAACATCGCTCGTCTTCTCCTCAGCAATGTGATTCTTTGGTTGAATCGTTTTCTCTAGACGAAATTGAGAGGGCGGTGTGGGGCTGCGCCGGTGATAGAGCGCCAGGCCCGGATGGTTTTAACTTGTCGTTTATCAAGCGGTTCTGGGAGGTCCTTAAGCATGATTTTATCATGCTTGTTTTCTGATTTTTTCCACAGGGGGGAGCTCTCTGAAGACTACTTTCGGCTTTTATTGCCCTCATTCCAAAGACTAAGGATCCGATTCTCATCTCGGATTTTCGGCCAATTAGCCTCGTGGGATGCATTAAATAAGATTCTATCGAAGGTTTTGGCTAATTGGCTAAAAATTGTCATTGGGGATATTGTTTCCGAAGAGTAAATGGCCTTTCTCTCCAATCGAAGTATTCTTGACGGGCCTATGATCGTTAACGAAGTTATTACTTGGCTGTGAAAATCTAGGCGGAAAGGCATGGTATTCCAGGTGGATATTGAGAAGGCTTACGACTCTCTTTGTTGGGAGTTCTCAATCACTGTCCTCGAGTAAATGAATTTCCCGCTAAAATGGAGACGATGGATCCAAGCTATCTTATCCATGGCTCGAGCTTCGGTTTTAATTAATTGATCTCCTAGTAGCGAGTTCATGTGTACTCGGGGTTTAAGGCAAGGCGACCCTATACCTCCGTACCTTTTCATTCTTTCCAAGGAGGTCCTTGCTTGTATGATGAAAAAACCCGAATCGGTTAATCTCTTTGAAGGTATTCGGGTAAATACACATGAGCCTTTATGATCCCAATTTTTCTCCACAAATGACGCCCTTTTGTTGGGTGAATGGTCCCCTTATAACGCTGCAGCCCTCAAACGCATTCTAAGGTGTTTTTTTATCATATTAGGCCTTAAATTTAACTTGCAAAAAGCAGCCTTTTTGGCATCCGTGCAAGGGAAAATGAGCTCAATATAATAGCTACGGGATTTTGTTGCAAGGTTGGACCGTTCCCATTTATCTATCTTGGGATTCCAGTTGGAGGTAACATATGTTTGGTTCGATGTTGGACTCCGGTTGTGGACAAGTTCCGCAACCACCTCTCGTTATGGAAAGCTCGTCAGCTTTCTATCGGGGTTCGTATCACTCTTCTTAAGTCGGTTTTGAACGCCTTACTACTTTTCATTATTTCGTGTGCCCGTTAATGTTATTAAATCCCCTGATCGACTAAGGCAAACTTCTTTTGGGATGGCAACGAGGACAAGGATAAATTGAGTTGGATGGAATGGTTTAAGGCCCGGGTCGGTCGAGTTAGGGGTATTGATATTGGTTCCTTAGCGGATGCTAATCTAGCGTTGCTAGCCAAGTGGTGGTGGCGGTTCAAAACGGATCAAGATTGCTTTGTAGCGCAAAGTGATTGGAGCATCCATAGCAACTCTCGTTCTTGGTCCTTTATTCCTAGGCGTCTCTCGAACCCAGGGCCTTGGAAACAAATTATAAGTATTGATGGCGCATTGAATAACCAGAATGTGTGTCTTCAAAAAGCTATTAGAGGTTCACTTGGTGATGGCCGATCTATCCTTTTTTGGTATGATATATGGGTTGGCTCAGATTCCCTTTGCTCGGCTTATCCAAGGCTTTACTCGTTGGAGTCGGAAAAATGGTGCGTCGTTGCAAATAAAATTGGAAACAGCTCAGGTCGGTAACAATTTTAATTGGAGATGGCGTACGATTCAGTTGAGTCGACAGGAGGATCAATACCTCTCATGTCTGTGTTTGGTTCTAAATTCAGTTTCGCTTCAGCCTCGAAGTGACAGATGGGTCTGGGATTTGGATGATTCTGGTTTCTTTTTTGTTAAAAGTATTAAAAAAGGCGGATGGTTGCTAACGACTTTGTTATCGAGCCTACGTTCCCGTGGAATAACTAGGTCCCGAAGAAGGTTTGTATCATGGCCTGGCGCACAATGTATGATAGGCTTCCTACCATAGTAGCTCTGAGAAGGAGAAATATTCCAGTTCTAAGTCTTTGTGGAGACCAAGATGAGACGCTGGACCATCTGTTCACCTCGTGTCATTTCTCACATATCTTGGCTTTCGAGTTCCGTGACTTGCTAAATTTGCATAAGTTTTCGGGTGGGTCAAAGAAGCGGAAGAAGGTTCTGTAAGCGGTCTTCTTAACTGTTATCTAGAGCTTGTGGAGATCAAGGAACAATGCGGTTTTCCACAACAAACTACCCCTTGTTTTGGGCGTTGAAAGTCCTTAGAAACAGATCTTTCAATATCACACTTAGTTTGTATGGTGGCGGAATCATACAAACAAGCTAACAATCAAGAAAAGAAATAAGATGAAGATGAATAGAATTGCAACTTGCATACAAAGCTTTGTCTAATACAAGTTGTTAGTCACCAAGAAGCCCCCACCCTAATTACATAAATTACTATTTATACTACTAGGGTTAGTGCTTCATTATCCTAAGCCCTTAGGCATAAAACTACCCCCAAGCCCTTTACATTAGGATAGCCCAAAACTAATTACATAACTAATGCATAAACCTTAATCATGATCTAACAATCTCCCCCTAGGTTTACTGCATTAGTGTAGCCAGATGCTTTAAGGTTTGCTTCCTCCGAAAACTGGTCATGGATTCACATACAGTTTGTTTTGAATCACTGTAGCCACTTCACTTGTCCAGGACTTTGCACAGACTTCATGTTTGTCATTGGTCTGAATTTGATGTTTGCCTAGGACCAAGATATCTTCCTCATGAAAGCTTATAAGATCCAGGGTGTCTGCTAATCGAAATGCCTTTTCCTTCGTCACAATCACTGCTTCAACCATCCTAGGATCGTAAGCCCAATAGCAAAAGTTCCTTAGCTTACCCTTGGGAAATTTCAGAACTGCTGGAATGACCTTTTCTTTGTCTGTTGGTGGCCAAATAACTGAATGCATGCGCTTATGAGTATATGCGTCACGAATTCCTGGATTCTTCTTGAGATATGTCTCTGTAGTTTTCATTGTTGGGAAGTTGTGAGCCACTTCGTATTCAAGCTTCGAGTGAAATGCCCATCCTGGACCACGTTGATTAGGATCAGAGTCAGAATAGTGAGATCGCAACAGACTTTTCAGATCAAGCTTTTTCCATGACTCAAACTGAGATTGCTTGGAGTAGTATTCCCGGTGACCACTCTCCCTTGTAACTACCCACATCTTTATGTCATGATCGTATCTCTAACATTTGACTTCCGACTTGTTTCCGACTTTATTGTAGTGACTGGATCCCAGTTCCATTACATAACGATCAGACACTTTTGATGGATCGTTGAGCTGAAAGTTTCCATCAAGTGGATTGACATCTTGGTTCTTGATTACTAGCATCTTTTTGTTGTTCGGGTTCTTCTTTTGTGGTTGCTTTCTTTTCTTTGATGGTGTTGCTGCAAGATAAGCATCCAACCCAGCTTCTCGTTCAGCATCCTCAGCTGCTTTTTCTTCAGCTGTACGTTCGTGGTGTGCAACGTTTAGAGGATCATCATCTTTATCAGCAAATTCACTACCGAACTTCTTCTGCAGTTTCGCTTTCATTTCATACACCACTACCATTAACAAACTCACATCTCCTTGTAATTGCTCAATTGCTTGATCTCTAATTGTTACTTTGTTTTGTAGAGATGTAATATGCGCATTCTTTAGCTCATTATCTTGTTCCAGCAATATCACTATTCGTTGCAACTTACCAACATTAATCACTTCATCATCGTCACTGTCTGACTGCTTAATGAATTTCATCTTCTCTACAGTCATTCTCATAGGTGCTTCATCGTGTTCGGACAATCCAGCTCCTGAACTTCCAGCTTTAGCATGTACACCGCTTGAACTTCCTGGCATGTCTGTAATTGGGGTATCTTGAGGAATGGGCTCAGAAATGACTCTTGGACTTGCAGGCTTGTGGCTAACGGGTGTATCGGTGTTTTCGGAGTGAATTCGGGAGGAGGGATCCCAGATTCACCCTGAAGAGATGCAAGTAGATCAGCTAGATTCTCTACGGATATAACATTTAGTTTCTCGACATGTGCTTCAGCTTTCTCTGTTCAACATGTTTCGTGTTTTCATCATCAGAAACTAAGTCTTCAATTTCTGGCTCAGGCTTCTACGGTCCACCAACAATTTGCACATCGTGCTCTTCAGCAATAATCACATTTCCAGGTTTTGGTGCCGACACTACCTCTGGAAATTTGCCGTGTTTAACCAATGCATATCTTCCGGTGAACTTAAACTTTATATTTTCCTTCTCTCGCTGCTTACTTGCTTCAAAACAACTGGGACCTAGCAGTTTCAAATTCAAGAAATTTGTCCTCTTCTTTAGCTCTGGATATCTCTCATCGAGAATCATCTATATAAACCTTGGATAGAGGAGGAAAACTTTCTTCTTTGGATTCTCTAGCATGTTCTTCATGTTGTCAAAGACGAATGCTGAGAAATTATAATCCAATCATTCACTAATGCAACTAACGCCGCTGTCTGAGTTTGATTCAGTTGGTCTTGACCGCCTTTGTTTTCAAAATGCGTAGCAACAAGATGTAGTGAGACACCTCTAGTACGGTGGAAACAGTTTCTTTAGCATGGTAGGGTAAGCGCACTCGTAACTCATGCGCCGTAGTGCTTTGATCACAGTGTCTCTATCAAATGTTGTTGGATGTCGTTCTTGATCTTCAAACTTTGGAACTTCTCGTACAACTACCTCGGAGATCATAATGTTCTTTTCTTGGATCTTTGACTCTATAGTAGATCCTCCTCCTTTGACTTCAGCATGTATCTAGAAATCTTGAATCATTGACTCAGCAATGATTGGATTAACCTTTAAAGCGTGAGTGAGTCGAAAGTCGTTCAATCCTATCACAAGAGAATTGAACATCTCATGGTATTCTGGTGGAGGGTCTGACATGTAAAAGGCTTGATTATGGAAAGCTTCGACATCCAGTTTTCATGCTGCCAGCATCTATTGTGCCATTTTCTGCACTTGAACCAAAATGTAAGTTGTCATAATAAAATTTATTGACTTGATCCGTTGACCATTTGACCATGAATCAAACAGTTCATCAAACCAAATCAGTCAGAAGTCCAAGAAAAGTCAAGGGTTCAGATGGATTCGAACCAGTCAACCATTTAAGGTTCTAAAGGTTCAAATAATTTTGAGCTGGTCAGCAAAATTCGGATGGCCTGGTTCAAAGAGTCGAATGAACTAGGTCAAAGATCTTCGAATGACAAGGGTTCAAATTAATGACACCTTGCCATCTCGAATGAGTTTGAATGCATCTCGGATGATTATCCGAGATACTCAATATTTCATCTGAGACTCATTCGAGATGAACATCAAGTCGATCCGAGATACTCAATATTCCATCCGAGATGTCCATTAGTTCATTCGAGATGCATTATTTCATCCGAGATACATAGGAGTCTAACCTATAGTCTGAGTTCAAGATGGAGATCCGAGATAGGGACAGATACGAAACGACTCTAACTATCTCGGATAGGGTTTTTAATGCCTGAATTTGGGCTCCGCCCATCTCTGAACATTAATCTGAGAAGACTTGGGCCAGGCCCATTTCATACAGGCTGGTTCGAGATGGTGGGCCCATCAAACCAGTATTTTTATAATTTATTTACCATGTGGGCCCATTTTCTTTCAAAACAGTAATACCTTTGTCAAATTCTGCAATTCATCCAACCGAGCAACCCTTTTTATCATTTAATATAGTATAATAATAATAATAATAAAATATTAAATGAGGAGATTAGCTATGGGATCAAACCGTTATCGAACTGACTAAGGAAAATTTTTCAGCACTTCACCTATTCAGACAGGTCCATGTAATTGCCAACAAATTTGTCTTCTAAAACTTATCGTGTTAACTTTTAATTTCGACCTCGTACCTTTAATCCTGATGGAACAAGCTATAACGTCCATGTATCCCATAACATGACATACCCCCGCGATCAAGGTAAGCGCAATCATTCATCGTAACAGGTGAGTATACTGGGATCATCTTTTGATTTTACAACGCCAGTATTGTTGGTTAAGAGGTCAGTACATCGTACTGCAGAGCAACCAAACAACATCTAACGAGGGTTAGGCTTTATACCTTATAGAACTTGTCCTTTCAAGCACATGAAGTTGTCTCATAATGAGATTTCCTTTCTCTTTAAGGTTTTGGCCTTCATTTTGGCTCTTATTAAGGATATCCGGACTGTGCCTAGGTCTGCATATGTCAGGATGCAACATAAGGGCAGAACGGATATCCCCGGATGAATCCTCAACATAAAGATCTAGAACTTCAGATGTTGGCTATCTTTCAACGCAGGAGTTAAGACCATGAAATCATATGCCAATGATATGTTTCCACATGACGTATATCTTGCAGTACTTTGGTGTTTAATCCTTTATGTCTTTTGAACGATAAGCCTATCAGCACATCATCGTGGACCCTTGCCTTTTCAGCTTCGGTACCTTACATGTGTTAGCCAAATTCATTAGTACAGAAATTTATTTCGCTTCCCAAGCATGAAATTCTCCCCCTCAACCAAATATTTATCCCCCTAAATTTGTGCAAAAGTAGAATACTTTATGCCCGAATTTATATTTATTATTGGGAAAGAAAAAATAATTTTATTATTATTATTTTTTATTTTTTATTTTTTTTGGATGCTCAGTCGGTAAATCGCATCATTTTCAAAAGGTCCACAAGCACCTTGAATCTCGAGTTGCTGACAGGTTTTGTAAAAAGATCCGCAGTATTAGCATCTGTATGGATCTGTTCAAGTTTAATTAAACCTCTGTCATAGCAAACTCGAATGAAATGAACTTTGATATCAATGTGTTTGATATCAATGTGCTTGGTCTTGGAGTGAAAAACAGAGTTCTTGATGATTTGGATAGCGACATCATTATCACAATAAATGGTAGTGTCAAGATAAGTCAAACCGTAATCCTCGAGCTGGTGTTGCATCCAAATGACATGGGAACAACAAGCAGATGCTGCAACATATTTGGCTTCTGCGGTAGATAAGGATACTGTTTGTTGCTTTTTGCACTGCCACGAAATGAGTCTGTCTCCCAAGTATTGACATCCAGCCGATGTAGACTTCATATCCTTGTCCGTCCCTCCAAGATTACTGTCAGAAAAAGCAAACAAATCAAAGTTCGAATCTCTGGGATACCAGAGTCCAAGTTTTGGAGCTCCCTTTAGGTATCTAAAGGTTCGTTTCATAGCAGTAAGATGAGAGAGTTTTGAATTAGCCTGAAAACGAGCACACTGACAGACGGTGAACATGATGTCGGGTCGGCTAGCTGTCAGATACATCAATGAACCGATCATGGATCAAGACATTGTTGGATTGACTGGACTACCATCAGCATCTTTGTTTAAAGGCGGTTTCTCTGCTATAGGGGAGTCCATTGGCTTTGTGTTTATCATGTCAAACTTTGCAAGAACATCCTGAACATATTTTCCTTGATGGATGAGGATGCCTTTGCTGCTTTGTCGAACTTGCAACCCCAAAAAGGTTGTCATTTCTCCCAATGAACTCATCTCGAACTTTTTCTTCATTACCTCCTCAAACTCCTTGCACAGATCCTCATTTGTTGACCCGAAGATAATGTCGTCAACATAGATCTGAACAAGGATGAGATCCTTGACAACGTGTTTGATAAAAAGCGTTTGATCTATAGTTCCCCGGGGGTTGAGCGACATAAATCTCCTCCTTAACCTTCTCGTACAGAAAAGTTATCTTGACATCCATCTGATACACTGTAAATCCCATATAGGATGCATATGCGAAGAAGATACGAATGGCCTCAAGATGAGTGACTGGCGCATAGACTTCATCATAATCAAGACCCTCGATCTGCTTAAAACCTTGTACAACTAATCGTGCTTTGTTCATAACGATCAATCTGGAGTCATGTTGTTTATTTCTGAATACCCAGCGAGTTCCAAGGGCGCGCTTGCCTTTGGGAAGTTTCACGAGCTTCCATACGCCTAACTTCTCAAACTGATTAAGCTCTTCATGCATTGCATCAACCCATCCAGGTTCCTGCAAAGCAACATTAATGTTTTTAGGCTCAGTCTGCGAGATAAAACATGAATATAAACATGTGTTAATGGTTCCTGATCTACTGCGGGTTTGTACACCAGCAGAGACAGGACCAATAATGTTTACAATCGGATGATTCTTCTGAACACGCTGTGGAATTGCTACTTCAGATGTCTGTAGATTTGATTGTAGATTTGAAAAACTTTGTGATGCTATTCCAATTTGCTCCCCTTCATGTGATGCAGCGCTGTTATTTGCTACCATTGGATCAACAGTGCTTTCTAGTGGAACCGGATCTTGGAATAATGAATCTCCTTGATCATTTGCGTTTAAAGGATCAGCACACTTTAGTATTCTGTACTGCATCATCAGGAGTAGATTCAGGAATTCGTTCTTGGAGCGAAGAGGAAGAAGATGACGCTGCAGGTGCCTCATGGAAACTCGGTGGATCTACGGTGAGTCTCTTAAATAGATCTTGTAGCGGTACAACATCATCCTCAACTCTAATGGGAATAGGTATCACCGAACTTGAGACATCTTTAGTTCGAGCACATCAGGCATAATATTAAATGATTTAAACAAGGAGGAGTAATCATATAACCAATTAGGTCTAAGTCGAGCATCTTTTGGATTTTCTTCTAGCCAGTCCACATAACACCTCTCCATAATTTGCTTCTTGATCTTGTTGTATACTCGATAAGTAGTATTTTTAGCATAGCCAATGAAATAACATGGATCTCCCTTTGCTTCAAATTTTCCTTTGGCATCCATGGTTAGGAGAACACAAGGACATCCGAATGTGCGAAAATGTTGCACCGATGTCTTCTGTCCCTCAACTAATTCATAAGGCGTCTTCATGTGACGTTTGTTGATTAAGGTATGATTGTGAACATAGCAGGCAGTATTGACTGCTTCTGCCCAAAATATTAGTGGGAGACCATAATCAATCAACATTGTTCGAGCAGCTTCAATAAGAGTTCTGTTACGTCTTTCAGCGACCCATTTTGTTGAGGGGTTCGGGCTGCACTATACTGACGACCAATCCCTTTCTGGGCATAGAAATCATTCAAATCAGCATTTTTAAATTTTGTCCCATTGTCACATCGAATGATCTTCACTCGCCCATTTGCTTGATTTTCCATTAGAATGATGAATTTCTTTATCAATCCAGCAGTTTTTCTCTTTTGCTCCAAGAAGAAAACCCAAGTGAATCGGGAAAAATCGTTTGTGATGACTAGACAATATGCCTTTCCACCAATGCTCATCACGTTGATAGGACCAATAAGATCCATGTGAAGAATTTATAAAACTTTAGACGTCATATGCACAGGCTTAGGCTTGTGTGGTCTTCGATGTTGTTTCCCTCGGGCACATGACTCGCATTTTTCAATTTGCATAAAATCCTTGATAGACAGATTTCTGACCAGACCTCCTTTTGCTAAATAATTCAGATTCTTCATGTTCAGATGACCCAGGCGACGATGCCATAGCATTGCATCATGTTCGGCGACTTCAAAAAATAGATAAGTGACTTGATCAGTTGGAGCTCTGTTCATGTCAACCACATAAGCATTTCCACGACGCTTAGCTTCAAGCAAGTACCAATCTTCAGGAATAACTATTCCAGGTTTAAGAATCACGCAGCCATTTTTGTGAATAGGACTTCTAAACCTTTATCGCACATTTGAGAGACACATAATAAGCTATGCTTAAGTTCAGGAACGTAATTGACATCAGAGAATCTGAGAAGACCATTCTTGACTGTACCCTTCATTGTTATTCGTCCAGTTTCTCCTCCCGCAAAGTTGACAAGCCCACCGTCGAAGATTTTGATGTCGTTCAACTGGGAGATGTCTCTTGTCATGTGTCTGGAACAACCACTATCGATAAACCAAAGGCGCACGATAGCCCTCCATAGTCGTTCCTGTACACATAGCGGAATTAGTGAGAAACTGGTACCCAGATCATTCTTGATCCGGGCTTAATGTCTTTCTTCATTTTCAAAACCTCATGGTGAATTGAAAAACCTTTTGTGTGATTTAAGGTTTGGGATGAAGATGCTTTAGAGCTTGATGAGTTGGAACACTGAGACTAGGAATCAGCACGAGTTTTAGGTTTCCAAATCTCTTTCAATTTTTTGTTAGGTGTAATATTTGGATTTGTAGATTGTTTACAAAAATTGTTTGTGCTGGAGGACTGTCGATTAATTCTCTTTGCTAGATTCCAGTCTCCATTAGAGGGCTTGCTTTGCGTGTGTTTCCGTCGGGTTTGTTGACGGTATGAGCCCTTCCGATGATAAGTGTTTTTGGAATGATAAAACACGAGAGGACAATGAACACAATTTCGAGCTATGTATCCCGGAATTCCACAATTGAAACAAGTTTGTCTGTTTGAGAAAAAGACTTTCAGTTCTGCTTGTGTTATTCTGGGAAGCTGACTGGGTATCTTCTTCCCACTTGGTGATGATTGCTTAGATGCATGTTTAGCCTTTGATGTATCCTGCTCACAATCATCAGCACAAGAGTGAGTATCGATAAGTTTACCCTTCAACTTAGGTTCAGTCGGTTTTTGAGGAGAGTTGTCTTTAATTTTTTATCTTTACTTTTACGTGACCGATTTTTCTTTAAGAGAGTAGATCCTATAGTGTCACACCCCAATTTCCACGTGTATCCCGGTGGACCCGGGTGGGGAATATTGTGACTTAAGATTGGTATCGTCATAGTCAAACAAACACAGCACAGCGGAAGTCTTGGATAAAAATATTATTACAAACCGAATGTTCAAAGTTCGAATAATAAATACATGGCTTGTAATAAAAGATCCACAGGCGGATCAAAATAATTATACAAAGTATTTGTTCAACAGACTTCGGGCAACTAAGGACATGCAAGATCCTCTTATGTCACTATCAAGCAGCTCCCGGCCTATTACGTGCTGAAACATGTAACTTAATCTTTTGAAAATACGTCAGTTTACGCATGTAAATACTAATGACTGACACATTTTGAAAATCTTTCAAAAATAGTTTACGTGCACTTGGCACATTTTATAAATAACTTGGGATAGTTCAAAATGACCTTGTTTACAATTTTACATGTTTATCAATACATATGGGGTCCGGTGCAGAAACCAAATAACCTAATTAACCGACACACCACTAATAATCCACCAATGGGATTTAATATTATTTTGCGTTAGCATCTGACAGGTGTATGCCTACACACCGCGCTTAAGGTCGTGGCCATTAGTAACTTAAATGAGTTGAGGATATCCAGGACACGGTCGAGTTAACCCCCAATGTTTAAGTTATCAAACAAAACAGAATAAAATGGGTTATAACGATTTAGTTAAATCACAATCCGACAACATGACCCCATACCTGACCAAGCGGTATTATTATACCGTATCCCAAGCCCGTATAGGGAAAATACTCTAAAGTATTTACCTTAGCTAATTCTTCAATAAAGATAATAACTCAACCGAGGGAGGCTTTTGTCTGGAATGATGGTATTATTAACCAATTAGAATGTTAACGGGTCCTATCTACATAATAGACTCGGACCGGCTAGCTTAAAAAGATATTTACATTACTAAAAGCTAGATTAAGCGATGTCCGGAATAGAATGTAGTTTAAAACCAACAAGTACTAAGACTTGTTTAATATGGGTAAACATTTTACATTCTGGATTTTGATATAAAAGTGATATGGTTAAACTCGTTTTGGTTAAACTCGTTTTGGTTAAACTAGTCATGTAGGCTTAACCATACGCATAGAAGCAAAACCGGGTAACCGGATGAGTCGAATACAAGTTCCATATGTCATTATATTTAAAACATGTAGTAATATCAGTAGGATATCAATATGTATGCCCGTTATGCTTTTAAAATCAAGTTACGCCTAAAAAGGGTGTTTTGGTCATTTTACGACTTGTAAAAGGAGCTTGCAAGTAAGCTAATGTCATGGTCATAAATATTATGTAGAAATAGTTAATTTATGATGTTATATTAGTAGGATATCAAGTATGTATGTAGTTTATAATTTAGGACCAAACTATGCCCCGAAAGGGCATTTTGGTCATTTCACACATCACTCGACAATTTATTTGGGAATATGAGTTTTAATCATGTACCTACTGAAAATATATATAAAGTAAGTTTTTAAATCAGTAGGTATCAAGTCTTGATGCTCTAATATGGTTTTAAACCATATTATGCGCCGAAACAGCGATTAAGTCGCTAAATGACGATTTAAATGATGTTTGAGCAAATTATGATCAGGTTTATATGATGGAAATATGCTATATAATATAATACATCAGTAGGTAAATGTTTTTTTTCATTAAAAGTGATTAAAACTCATTTTAGGTGCCATAAGGGCAATATCGTCATTTAAGGACTTAATACATGGACTTGTATATAAACTCAGTTTATAATCTGAATTGACATCCCAAAATCCTAATTATGATATTACATCAATAGGTAAAGAGTTTTTGGTATCATGATTATGTTTAAACCACTTTATGCGCCAAAAGGGCAATTTGGTCACTTTAAAGCGTGAAATACACCTTTTTAATCAAAACTCAGTTTATGATCAGAATATTGACCTTAAAATAAGTTAAAAAACTTAACATATCAGTTTACAAGTCATTTGTATGCTCATTTGTATTTAAAACCTTATTTTTAAACAAAAGGGCTTTTTAGCAAAATTTGGCATATTAAACGGAAATTTGCGTATAAACTCGGATTACTATATAACCATGTAGTATGACTCCAGAGGGTTATACTATAACATAGCATGGTCATAATGCAACTTAGAATCAGTAACTAAAGTTGCTAATTCGGGTCAGAACCGAAAGTCAAAATACAAGTCAAACTTCACGACTTTCGGTTGCGAGCCGACCTTAGACCTGGGATTGACGGGCTGAACATGTTCACACATGTTCTTATAATTATTACCAAGTTATTAAGGTGATAAAACATGTTTTATAACACCTACTTTACTGGATATGATTTTTTTTCAAAACTGGCCCGTTGACTTTTATTGACAATAACTTTGACCCGTCAATTGACCAAGCAAACTGGTAATTAGGAGGTTCCCTTTTAAAGGATTAACACCTACCTAATTATGATCACGTAGCCATGTTCGTGCCGAACAATGGCGGGACCATAATGGTCTTAGCCAATGGTCAAAGTGTTTTTTACGTAAACGCTTTGACTTTGGCTTAAAGCCTAACAAAATAACTTAAGCAAGATGGAACACTTACAGGTGAACCAAGAAGAAGCTTATAGGCTCAGGGATGTCCCCAAAGATATCTGGAACCTCCAACTTGAGCAAGATATGAGAAAATGAAGAATGGGCAAGTTTTTGAGGCTTTGAGGGTGCCCTTTTATAGTGAGGAACAAGCATGGAGGTGGTGCCATGTGTTAGGGGTGTCCTAGCAGGTCCCAAAGTGTCCTAAGTCGTGGCACAAGCTGCTAAAGAAGTGGCAATGGCGAGCTAGATGGCAGGGCAGGAAGCTGCCAAGCAAACTGCCACTGGTAGTCCCTTACGGACCGTTAGGGATAAGCCTTGCGGTCCGTAAGGCCTTTAGGCGCCCACAGATTTTGAATGGTTACGGACCGTAAGCATTAAGCTTTGCGGTCCGTAACCGCCTCTCTGAGACACTTCTCCTCCTCACCTCACTGTCCGTAACCAGACATGGTTACGGTCCGTAAGGCCTTACCAGAAGATAAAATTTTATAATTTGGCACTAAAGGCCCCTCGACTTATAAATCTGTCATTAAGAGGTTATAAATTAACATAACGATGCTTCTGGTCCCTCTCGGCTAAAACGTGGCAAACGAGGATCAGCGGGACACGTGTCGGAATTTTACAGGACGGGTTTTTACGAGGTGTTACATCCTCACCCCCTTAAAAGAAATCTCGACCTCGAGATTTATTCAAATAGATAGGGGTGCTTTTGTCGCATAGTGGACTCGACCTCCCATGTATACTCGGGGCCTCGACAAGCATCCCATTTGACCTTTACAATAGGCACGTGCTTTCTTCGAAGCCTTTTAACCTGTTGATCTTCGATCGCTATCGGTCTCTCAATGAAACGCAGGTTTTTGTCAATTTGCACATCCTCGTGCGGCATCGCTAGCGAATAATCGGCTAGGCATTTCTTTAAATTTGAAATGTGGAACACAGCATGAATTCCACTTAGCTTTTCGGGTAATCTGAGCTTGTAAGCTACGGACCCGACTCATTCGATAATCTCAAACGGTCCTATATATCTTGGGCTCAACTTGCCCTTTTTACCAAATCGCATGACGCCTTTCTATGGCGACACTTTCAGTAACACTTTGTCCCCAATTTGAAACTGTAGGGGTTTGCGCCTTTTATCCACGTAGCTCTTCTGCCTATCTCGGGCAGCTTTGAGACGATTGCGAATTTGTATAATCTTATTTGTTGTCTCTAGGACAATCTCCGGTCCTGATAGTTGGGCCTCCCCAACTTTTGCCCAACAGACGGACGTTCGACACTTTCTCCCATACAAGGCTTCAAAAGGTGCAGCCTTGAAGTTTGTATGATAAGTGTTATTATCGGAGAACTCAATCAAGGGTAGGTGGTCATCCCAGCTACCACCTAGGTCGATCACGCATGCACGTAGCATGTCTTCCAAAGTCTGAATGGTACGCTCACTCTATCCGTCAGGCTGCGTATGATAAGCCGTACTAAAGTTCAATCGAGTGCCTAAAGATTGTTGGAAGCTTTTCCATAAATGAGAGGTGTATCTTGTATCTCTATCGGATACAATAGACACCGGCACTCCATGTAAGGACACAATCTCGTCCAGATATATCTTAGCCAACTTGTCCGAACTAAACGTCTCTTTGATTGACAAGAAATGCGCTGACTTAGTCAGCCTATCAACAATGACCCAAATCGTGTCATTACCACGTTTGGTCTTTGGTAACTTGGTAATCAAATCCATAGTTACCATTTCCCATTTCCAAGTGGGAATTTCAAGCTGTTGTAAGTCTTGACGGTTTCTGATGTTCGGCTTTAACTTGCGAACACGTCAAGCACTTAGCTACATAGGTGGCTATGGATTTCTTCAAACCCATCCACCAATAATTAGATTTCAAGTCTTGGTACATCTTATCACCTCCCGGGTGAACAGAGTACTTGGAGTTATGCGCTTTTTGAAGGATTAGATCTCTAAGTCCTCCGAAAATTGGAACCCAAATTCGTCCATTAAATCTGAGGATTCCATCACTTCCAGGTGTTAACTGTTCAACAGTTCCACCTAATCCTTCATTCGTGATATTAGCCTCCATCATGGCTTGCTTTTGCGCATCAAGCAGCTTTTCATTCAAGCTGTTTCTGACTTTTATGCTTTTGGCGTTAATCCTCAAAGGCTTAACCCTTTCCTTGCGACTAAGCGCATCAACGACTACATTCGCTTTGCCGGGATGATATCGGATTTCACAATCACAATCATTAAGGGTTTCCATCCAACGGCGTTGTCGCATATTCAGATCCTTCTGATTGAACAAATGTTGGAGGCTTTTGTGATCAGTGTATATAATACATTTAGTTCCATATAAATAATGCCTCCAGAGTTTAAGTGCAAATACAATGGCACCCAACTCTAAGTCGTGGGTGGTGTAATTCTTTTCATGCACCTTGAGTTGCCGTGATGCATAGGCAATCACTTTGCCTCTTTGCATAAGCACACAGTCCATGCAAGTGTGTGATGCATCACAATAGACAACGAATTCTTCAATGTCTTCTGGCAGAGTTAATACTGGAGCATTGATTAGCTTTTGCTTCAATGTCTCGAAGGATTCTTGTTGCTTTGGACCCCAGTCAAACTTGACATTCTTGCGGGTCAAAGCAGTCAAAGGAGTGGCTATCCTTGAGAAATTCTCAATGAATCTTCTATAGTCACCAGCCAGTCCTAAGAAGCTGCGGATTTCAGAAGGTGTCTTCGGTGCTTCCCAATTCATTATCGCTTCAATCTTGGCGGGATCAACTTGGATACCGCGTTCACTAACCACATGTCTAAGGAATTGGACTTCGCGAAGCCAAAATTCACACTTGGAAAATTTAGCATACAGCTTCTCCTTCTGCAACAACTCTAGGATGCACCTAAGATGTTTCTCGTGATCGGATTGATTACGAGAATAGATTAGTATGTCGTCGATGAAGACAATGACAAACTTATCTAAATAAGGCTTGCAGAATCTATTCATGAGATCCATGAATGCTGTAGGTGCATTAGTGAGCCCGAAAGGCATCACTAGAAATTCATAGTGGCCATATCTCGTTCTGAAAGAAGTCTTTGTGACATCCTCACTCCTAACCTTCAGCTGATGATAACCCGATCTTAAATCTATTTGGAAAAGTAACTTGCCCCTTGTAGTTGATCAAACAAATCGTCGATCCTGGGCAATTGATAACGATTCTTGATCGTTATCGTATTAAGCTCACGATAATCAATGCACATACGCATTGATCCGTCATTCTTTCTGACAAACAATATCGGAGCTCCCCACGGTGACGAACTAGGCTGTATGAAGCCTTTCTCTAGAAGTTCATCAAGCTGAGTTCGCAATTCTTTCATTTCCGTTGGAGCTAGACGATAAGGTGCTCTCGCAATAGGTGCAGATCCGGGTAGGATATCAATCCTAAACTCTACTTGTCTATCAGGGGTAGACCGGGTAATTCCTCAGGAAAGACCTTAGGGTTCTGCTTAGGTTCATCGACGGTTACTTGTGCCATATAGATGACACAACCTCTCTTCATACATCGGGATGCCTTAAGTATAGAAGCTTTTTCTGGCAACCCGTAGTGTATATCTCCAAAGATGGTGAGCACATCAGCGGATAGGGTTTTAATCTCGATTAGTTTCTTATCACAGGCAATGCGGGCTTGGTTATGAGATAACCAATCCATGCCTAAGACTACATCGAACCCCGCCAATTTTATTGGCAGAAGAGAGATAGAGATCAAATGATTCTTGATGGATATAAAGCATCCATCCAGAATAGAAGAAGCGTTTCTATGGTTCCGTCGGCAAGTTCTACCTCATAAGTTATGTCTAGAGTTCTTACGGACACGTTTAATAGTTTACTAAACTTATGGTCTACAAACGACTTATCAGCACCCGAATCAAAAAGAACTCTAGCAAAGGTGTCGTTGATGAGGAAAGTACCTGTTATAACATTGTTATCGTTAACAGCCTCTCGAACGTTCATTTGAAAGGCTCGAGCATTTCCTTTCTTAGCTCCACCAGACTTTGCATTATCATCCTTAGCAGTCTTGGAGCAGTTGGACTTAATGTGACCTTTCTCGCCACATTTGAAACATGTAGCATCTTTGATATCCCTGCAATCCAGGGTCTTGTGTCCCATCTTCTTACAAATCTCACACGGTTTAGCTTGTGGGTCAAACCTACACTGACCCCCGTGTCGTTTACTGTAGATTTTGCACACAGGTTTATCCTAAGACCTGTTTTGGTTCTTATAGGATCCAGATTTCCCTTTCTTCTTGAACCGCTGGGAGTTATCATCCTCCCTCTTCCTCTTCCTGTCAGTCTCTGATCTGACTGACATTCGCCTCACATAATCTTGGGTGAGGGAAAGAGAGAGTTCGACCGCAGATTTATAGGTGCTAGGCTAAACACCCTTAAGCAAAACTCCTTATCTTCGGGGCCAACCCATTAATGAAACGTACAATGCACTTGGGTTCCGGAGTGACTAAATAGGATACCAATCGAGAATAGGAGTCGAAATCTGTAACGTACTTTCGACAATCAAGATTTTTCATGGAGAGGGCTATGAAATCCATTTCTATCTTCTCCACCTCGTGATGTAGGCAGTAAGTGTCCTTAACCAGGTCTATGAACTTGGACCATCCCAGATTATATAGATACACCTTTTCAGTTGAATGCATCAAAGCTTTCCACCAGATTAGGGCATTGCCCTTGAAAGACTGGGAAGCGAATTTAACTCTATCCTTATCAGCGTAACCGCTGATATCAGCCTAGCTTCAAATAAGCCATGACAAATGCTTGCAAGCACCGTTCACTCGATTCTAAAGAAATAACTCAGAGAAATGTCATTCAAACAAAGACGTCATTGAATGGAGAAAATGATGGTAACCATAATTACCAGATTGAAAGTTAATTGGATTAATAGAGCATGTTAGGTCGTCTTATTAAAGAAAACTCTGATTTCAGTTGTATTACTTTAAAGGTGCAAAATACAAATTATAATTTGAATTGTAATTCCATTAGTTGAGCGTATGGTTAAGGATCAATATAAATGATGGATTTAGTATGTTTTTGATAGTTTGACATAATAACCTTCGTATAGCCATGACCAGAGAGGCATTGTTGATTTACTTCTTATGGTTTTTTTTAATCATAATAGATTAATTGAATAATTACCCCTTGAGCCATTTAGAAATTTCCCACGTGATATTTTATACAAACCACACCCATTTGAATCCAATTTGCAGCACCTTCACCTTCAATTGTAATCAAACTTGAAGGCATATTGAAACACTAAACATTATAGTTCCAGAAGCAATTTTTTATATAATTAAACTTGATCATCATGTAGATTGTATCCTTTGGAGAACCATCTACTATTGAGGGCATATCACCCTTTTTAGCACATTAACTGAATCTGCAATTAACATATCACGGTAGTGGCGGGTTAGTTACCTATACAAACCTACAGAATTAGATAATTGTAGTGTAAAAGGTGAAAAATCAATAATACCTTGTTTTGAGCAAATAGCAATGCCATTCGTTTGGTAATAACCTCCATCAGACCTTAAGTCATTTATTTCACTGCATGTCAATCAAATAATGAACTTTGTTTAACTTTTCAATTAGCATATAGCTCGACTTGACGAATATAAAACAATAACGAAATTATGAGAATTAGCAAACAATGAGTATTAAAAAAAACAATCAAACATAGCAAACATTGAGAATCCTTTGACTATATTTTTACCATAGTCCATCCCGTGTTGCCAAAACTCATTTTCGTTTGGTAGTTTCTAGTTCAAATCCACCACCATGGCCGGTTGGTCACAAAGTAAGCTCTCAGCCTGTTTAAACATTCAACATATATTTTCCTTAAAGCATATTCCAAAACTTTATACTTTATAGCATAACAAAAAATTTTACCCCGCACTCCATGGCGCAGATCGGGCACTAACCTGTTACAGCCGGAAACCACCACAAACATGTCTATCACCACTGAACAGTCACAAGTTCTTCGCCTGACAACGATCGAACCCTTCCCTCTTTTCTCATTCTTGTGACCGGAAAAACGATGTTCCCTGGCGTACCCCACACGCCACTCAGCACATGAACATGGTGATACATATCAAACCAAAAATTTTTTATGATGTGGACTAATCTTTTATACTCTACTGAAACAAGTGTAGAGTACCTGGGAAAATCTGTCTTGTTGCAGCATGAGTTGAATGTCTCGGCTGGCATCGTTCACTTTTCAATCTCATCGGTGTTAAAACAATTCCGTAGCTAGTTATCGCGCAATGCGGCTGGGGCAAAATGCAACCACGTTAGCCTACCATATGCAACCTAAGTTACATTCTGATACTATTACCAACAAAAGAAAGCTTGCAATTCGATCTATTTTACAAGTAATTCGACACTTAGAATTCTAGTATAATGCAAAAAATCTGTTAATTTCAGTACACATTAACATAAGCAAACCTCTGCTTGGTGCCCACCACATATGTGATCATTCTACCATTTTACCCGTTGAGTTCGTGGAATGTTGAGGACTTTGAGCTTATGTGATCATATATCACCATCGCGTCTGTGGTTGACCCGAACTGCTCAAAGTAGTTCTTGAAGTCACTCTTGGTGACCGTAGATGCTAACCCGCCTACAAAATCTTTTTCGTGCGGATGGGCCCTGTGACCGGTGAGCCCTCAGAAAAGTTCAAGTGGTAATCTGCAAGTTGCTTGTCGGCCCATTTCTGAAGAGGAGTTAAAAAGGACTGTAAAAAGGTAGCTCCTGAGAGCCCTCTTCATTCAAGCTTTTTAAGTGCATTCTCTCTTGTGGGCCCCGTTCTTCCTTCAAGGGTACTTTATTTTATTGTTCAATGGCAAGCCTGAGAAGTGCATGCTCCCTAGTCGTAACAAACTGCAGCACAACAACTGATTTTTGATACGCACTTCATGTAATTCCAATAACAACAAGATATAAGTCGGTACAAAAACAACTGTATGTATTTGTTATCAAGAGTGAAATACATGCATCAATTCAAACAAGCTTGCCTACATATAAAAAGGTTTTTAATACCTGGCGAAAGAGCACCTAACAAAGGTGTGCATATGAAAAATGCCATAGTCATGTATGATTCATGGTTAGAATGGACCTTTCCCGTGTTGATTTGCAGAAAAGCACCTTGCTTCAACTATGGCATCTACGGTTTTCTGTTCTTGTGGACTCAATTAACCACGCCCAGTATCCACACTTCTTGTTACCTAAATTATTCACAAAATATTAAATTCCACGCAATTCAGATATGATTTTTAAACCGAAATTATTCATGTGAAACAAGAGAAAAACAAAATATTACCTGACCATCAATGATTATAACCAACACATGATATTGTCCACCGCTTTCTTCCACAATTGTCATAGCCTTTTCAATTACAGGGGCGAATGATGTTGGGCCTATGGAGACAACAGATAAATATTCACCCAAAAAAGAATATGGCAAAACTGAACGCATAAACAAATAAAATGAAAAAAGGATACAACACCTGTAAACTTTAGATGGGGTAAAAGCTCCCTGTACCTGCAAGCTTTCAAAATAGACATGACGATGCATGAACTTACGCCATGCCAACCATGTGTTCCTTCTCCTGAGAACCAAGTGCCATTACATGTAGACGTGAGCTTGCACTTTGCACCTATGCATGGGACACACATAAACCAAAAATAAGAGAAATAAATAATAAAACTCTATAGCCAAAAGTAAAAATTCAAGCAGCTAAAATAAACTACCTTTTAATAACAGCCATATACTCTGGTATTTCACCATACGGAACTTGATGATCATAAACAATAACACCAACCTGTGATCATAAACAACAACACCAAACTGGTGTTTCACCATTCGGCACTTGATGATCAAACCAGTGTTCTTTATATGCCATAGCTGACAATTTATAGAAAACCAACTATGAGAATTTTGGATGGTAATTATATATATCACTACCAAGTCAACATAAACTTTGATAATAAACTGAATGGGTCACATTATCTAGAATTGAGGACATATCAGTGTTTATATGTAAAAAGCCAAAAACGTGAGCCCATAATATCTATGAAGAAAGATCTAGAAGCTGGAGACATATGTTCTTCAGTAAGTTGGAACTCAACAGACCAAATCGATTAAATGAAAAGAAAATATAAAAAAGAAACAGGTTGAAAGTTTTCCACAGTTTATTTTCTATGTACCACCAGGCCAGATATATATATATATATAAACATAATAAATATACCATTAAAATAGTAAATGTCATGAAAAGCTAAAGTAAGATCAAACCCTAGGGTTAGTTGATAATCATATAGCACCAATACACTTTCCGATTGAAAATTTGAAGCACAATTCGAGATCAAATAATAAAAAATCAACACATTTAATATCAAACTCCTCCGGTCCGAACAAAACGCCCTACAAATTTAGCACAAATAATCAAACAATTTCTGAGCGTAAACAAATTACAATAAACTACTAACAATAGCAGCCCAATTAATCAAATTCGTATCTCGTATACTGCAGCTTTTAAAAAGAAAGAAAGTTGCTGATGCTGGGATGATGTAATCCCACCTTTGGCCATCCCTTAACGCAACAAACCCTAAATTGGCAAAAATAACTGATGTTAAGTGTTAAAAGCGATGGAAGAACATACATCTATTGTTGTCTGTGTTATCGAACCGTCAATACCTGTTTTCGATCTGGGAGAAACCCTAGATCTGAGTGAATCCACTCAAACCGAAGATTTCGAGTTAAGAAACTCATTCGATCTGGCGTTGTATAAAGAGATCTGGTGTCATTGAGAAAGGCATATCTTGAATCGGCAAGAGAAACCCTAGATCTCCTTTGATCGCCAGAGAGAGAGAGCAGATGGAGAGCGGACAAGATAAACCCTAGAACCTTGTGTCGGTGCTTTCTGTTTAAGTGACCTAAAAGGGTATTATTAGAAAGTTACTTCACTTTTGATAGCCTGTGCTTTAAACACTTCTACAACATGCATTTCCCATCGGATATGTATAATATATATTTTATATATATATAATCTAGGTTTCAAAAAGACCATTATAGGTATTCAAAAGATCGGACATAGTCCAGATTTTAAACAGTGGATCATAATGTCAAATCTGTCATTGTCGCATTGACAGTTTAAGATAGCTCGTAAGCTTGTCACAAGGACATAAGATATGGCACAAAATGCCTTTGTCACGAAAACTTATATAACGGCACAAAAGGCCTTGTCATAAATGGACATACAAGGTTTGGACAGGGACTCATAGACTACAACTGTCATTGTCACTAATGGACATGACATATGGCCCGTTTGCACTATATCACCAATGGATGTCATTTAATTACCCGTAGGTATTACATCCCTAATGGATGTTTTTAATAGTAATAGCTCGTAAGCTATACATCACTAATGGATTTATGATCATCGTATTGATGATACTAGCTGAGATCAAATTTGATCACGATGGCTATAATGTTTGGACGTAGTCCATTACCTAGACGGCTAGCGTGGTTCCTCAATTCACACTGCTAAGAGGGCTAATATTACTTGAATATTAACACATAATGATGTCTTAAGATGGTTTGACAGATTAGCCATGGTCGCATTGACCATAGAGGCTTGGAGGCTTGAACATAGTTCACCTCCTCTAGATAGAAGGGATGATCTTCCTTAACTATCATGGTGGAAGGTTATTTCATCTTAACTACCATTTATTTTTGCCAATTAATGTGACCTTATCACTTGGCATGTGTAAACCATCAAGAAGATCTTTTGGAATTTTATAGCGGAGCGATAAAGATCGAGTTAATACCGAAACGATCGCTTGAACAAAGGAAGTAACGAGTACTTTTGAAGCTAAATTCCAAATTTCATTCAAAAGATAAAGATATTAAACATGTTTTTTTAATATGATACTTTGTCCACTCAGGGACTCAGTAAGAAAAATATACCAACGAAGAGGCTTTAAAATAAATTTTTATCCTTGCAGGAACTTTTGGAATTAAAAATACATAAAATAAAATAAATACAACTTTATTCGTCCTTTTTTCCTTTGTTCGCCCTTGTTAACCTCTTGAAGAACTTGGTTGTTTGCTTTTCGGACTTTTCAGCTTTTTGCTGAATTTCCTTCATTATTTCTAAGGCCTCTTGCATGGCCTAGAGCGGTGCCTGAGGTTGACGCTGTTGTTGTGGTTGTGGCGGTGGTTGTGGTTGAGGCACAACCGGTTACGGGTATCCATAAGGTGGATATCCAGCAGATGCGTATGAGGTGTAAGGAGGTGGTAACCTGGAAAGTGAGGTGGGTAGTAAGCATTATACATAGCTGCTTCAAGATACGGGTCATATACTAGAGCAGCAATATCAGCGTCGTATCCAGGCTAACCTGGATAGGTGGTAATCGGGTTACCTAAACCCGATGGTGATGGCTGAAATGCCAGTTGGGGCATCGGATCAACAGCAAGTTGTGGGGTTGGAACCGCCACAGGTGAAGTGTTTGAGGGTCCACCCATTTGTGGATCCTCAGGGATGACGGGTAAGATGGTGGCAAAGGTGGCAGCGAACCCGACCTTTGACCAGCACGCACTGACATGCGTGAACCACGCTTTCGACGTGGTTGTGATGATTCATGTGGTGGTTGAGGTTGTTCCACCTGTTGCATATGTAACATCCGCCAAGATGGGTACCCGTTTTGAAAATTTGAATCCAAACCGTTTGTAAACTAGTTCGAACCGTTATAAATAAGATATATTATTTTTGACCCTACTCCAATTTTTATGAAACTTAGGTCATATCATAGAGAAAGATATGCTCGTTCCAACGGTATGTTCGTATTTTTATAAAACGTTATACATTTCAAGTTATACGAGAAAAACAAGTTAAGCAGCTTAATTAATTATATATAAAATAATATATAATAATTATAAATCACATAAATCTTGCCAACCAACCGTAAAGTTGTTTTTTTTTCGTATTTTTGGCAAAATAAAAAAATAAATATCTATATTCTTTTAGCATTTGTCAAAATCATGATTTATGTCAAAATCCTTTCTAAATGGCAAGGATTTATTCTCTCAATCAAGTTGTAATTTAAAAACCAAACTATACTCTATTTCTTTATCACTTTTTTACGATCTCTTCTTTTTTTGAAAGAAAAAAAAATCATAGCCACCACCACCACCATATCTCTCTCTCCCTCTCAAAGAAATCTTAGCCAGCACCATTGAAGTGTTGCAAGTTTTCTCAAAATATCAAGGAGGAGCAAGAATCTAACATCACTCTCATCTCCATCTTTTTACCCTTTCTTCATAGGAGGTACTTTTAATGACATTAATTTCTTTTTTTTCCTTATTGTTGTAGGTTCATACTTAATTTTCTTACAATTTAAATTCTTATAATAATTGGGGTTTAGGATAGTTTGAGTTTTGATAGTAGTTAAAATTGTGTTTTGATTTAAAATAGAAATTTTGTTGGCAAAGTATTATAATTCTAAACTAGTGTCATAAAAATATTAATTTTTCATAAGTTTTGCTACTACTAAAATTAGTGTCATGATCATGTTCAAAGTTGGTTTCATTCTTAATAAATGATGGTGGTGTTTGATGTCACATGATTTTTGACTCACTCCCAAATGTTATATCCTTTTATTTATTTTTAAGACTTCATATAAAAAATGGACTTTTTTTAAAGATACATGTATATTTGTCTTGCATACAAATATGAACAACATAAATGATGATATTATAATATCTTATAACCTATTAAATAGATATATTTATATATAGTTTTTCCTTAAATAATTACTGATATACAAAGGTCATAAAAATAGTTATTAACATTGCATATAAATATTTATTATTAGTGGGAATAATATGTCACATAAATATTAGATATATTTAAATATGACATTGAATTACATAGTAATATTTAGTTTAGGGCGAACACCCCAAGTATTAGGTTGTTATATTTTTCTTCTTCTTTGTGTTACTTTATTTAAATATTTTGGTGTTATAATATTTAGGGTGATTGTGTCTTTTGGTGTTATCTCTCTTCCATTACTCGTGCGGATTAGCGGGGTTTAACGGAACGCAAAACTGTGAGTAGATCTTACTTCCCCTTTTTGTCACTTTAACTTTTTGGGGTGTTTCATGTGTCATTTTTCATATGTTTCGTATACTTTTTCAATAACATGCCAAGTTAAGTGTCATATGTGCTCATGTGTGTTTGTATGTTGCATTACTTGTTTCATTCATTCACTATACGTGTTTACCGCTTTGTGTCATGGGTTTCATAGTTTCGCTTTTCGCCTTTCGGGGCTTGAATTGCATCATTGTTTCGTAGTGGCGCTTTTCGCCTTACGAAGCTTGAATCGCATCATTGTTTCATTACTTATGTTACATTATGTCATGTTACATTATTTACATATGTTATGGTTGATTATTGGATTATTTAATTGATGTCACATATTACACTTAATATTGCATGTTAACAATTTTTATTAAATAAAATCAACTAAACTTTTAAAGTTACATAAAATCAAATAAAGATCTATTCACCAACCTTTGTTGACCCAAATTTCTCTTACACATGAAACAGGTACCCAAGGTTGATAGCTACTTGAGAAGACACATAAGATTGTGCCTTAGAATAATTAAATCAAGACTTATGTTATCTTTTATATTTTGAATATTGTATGGTTTTATTTGGAACAATTATTTGGTTATACGAGACAAATTAATATTGATGATAACAAATATTCAAACTTTAAATAAATGTCAAAAGCTATGAAACAATCATATCATGCCCGTACCATATCCGCTGCGGGTCGGGGTGTGACAGCATAGGTTCATCCTCGATATGAGGATATGGTGATGGAGCATGATGGGGAGGGGTGTTGTGGTAGGAAGGAGTATTGTAGAAGTTATACGTTTCCCACCGTTGTTGGAATTCATCGGGACATCGATAAGGTGATCCCGCTAAGAAATTGGACCCACTGGACAACTCGATCGGATGTCCGTGCGGCATCTCAGGATCGGAATCTTCCTCCATATGAGTAGGTGAATCGACAGGAGGAGTTACTGGTGATGGTTGTACATGATCAATGGGGTTAAAGTTTAAGAATTCATAGTGTGATTGGGAATGAGAATGGTGGGAGTGGTGCGAATGGTGGGAATGTTGAGTGTGGGATTGGGGTGGTGAGTACTCGTGGGATATAGAATGACGATAAGGTTCCCAAGGTGATGAAGCGTCTCCCGACCCTTCATAGGATTTGGGCTTGGAATATGTGATGGCCCTTGCATCGATGGTCCGCCTCGCATCGGACCTTTTCCCTTACCTCCACGTCCTCTTAGTCCGGGTGGCATATTTCCTTCTCCAAAAACAAGTTTAAAACAAAAACGAATAATAAAAGTAAATAAAACGATGCAATGAGAAATCCTAGGTCAAAGTCTAGACTCGGAAGTCTAAGGATTGTGCTATTGTGTATTTTCGAGATTAAACACAAAAGGCTAGTGTTTAATTCACTCAAATGTTGGCTCTGATACCAACCTGTCACACCCCAATTTCAACGTGTATCCCGGTGGGCCCGGGTAGGGAATATTGTGACGTAAGACTGGTATCGTCATAGTCAAACAAACACGGCACATCGGAAGTCTTGGATAAAAATATTATTACAAACCGAATGTTCAAAGTTCGAATAATAAATACATGGCTTGTAATAAAAGATCCATAGGCGGATCGAAATAATTATACAAAGTATTTGTTCAACAGACTTCGGGCAACTAAGGACTTGCAAGATCCTCTTATGTCACTATCAAGCAGCTCCCGGCCTATTATTTGCTGAAACCTGTAACTTAATCTTTTGAAAGTACGTCAGTTTACACTGGTAAATACTAATAACCGACACATTTTGAAAATATTTCAAAAATGGTTTAAGTGCACTTGGCACATTTTATAAATAACTTGGGATAGTTCAAAATGACCTTGTTTACAATTTTACATGTTTGTCAATACATATGGGGTCCGATGCAAAAACCGAATAAACCTGATTAACCGACACACCACTAATAATCCACCAATGGGATTTAATATTATTTTGCATTAGCATCTGACAAGTGTATGCCTACACCCCACGCTTAAGGTCGTGGCCATTAGTAACTTAAATGAGTCGTGGATATCCAGGACACGGTCGAGTTAACCCCCAATGTTTAAGTTATCAAATAAAACAGAATAAAACGGGTTATAACGATTTAGTTAAATCACAATCCGACAACATGACCCCATACCCGACCAAGCGGTATTATTATATCGTATCCCAAGCCCGTATAGGGAAAATAGGCTAAAGTATTTACCTTAGCTAATTCTTCAATAAAGATAATAACTCAACCGATAATAAAGAAGGTAAGCTTAGATATCAATCTACCGGGAGGCTTTTGTCTGGAATGATGGTATTATTAACCAATTAGAATGCTAACGGGTCCTATCTACATCATAGACTCGGACCGGCTAGCTTAAAAAGATATTTACGGTACTAAACGCTAGATTAAGCGATGACCGGAATAGAATATAGTTTAAACCCAACAAGTACTAAGACTTGTTCAATATGGGTAAACATTTTACATTCTGGATTTTGATATAAAAATGATATGGTTAAATCCGTTTTGGTTAAACTACTTAAACTAGTCATGTAGGCTTAACCATACGCATATAAGCGAAACCGGGTAACCGGATGAGTCGAATACAAGTTCCATATTCCATTATATTTAAAACATGTTGTAATATCAGTAGGATATCAACATGTATGCCCGTTATGGTTTTAAAATCAAGTTACGCCTCAAAAGGGCGTTTTGGTCATTTTACGACTTGTAAAAGGAGCTTGCAAGTAAACTGATGTCATGGTCATAAATATTATGTAAAAATAGTTAATTTATGATGTTATATCAGTAGGATATCAAGTATGTGTGTGGACTATAATTTGGGACCAAACTATGGCCCGAAAAGGCATTTTGCTCATTTCACACTTCACTCGACAATTTATTTGGGAATCTGAGTTTTGATCATGTACCTAATGTAAATATATATAAAATAAGTTTTGAAATCAGTAGGTATCAAGTCTTGATGCTCTAATATGGTTTTAAACCATATTATGCGCCGAAACGACGATTAAGTCGCTAAATGACGATTTAAATGATGTTTGAGCAAAACTAATGTTATGATCAGGTTTATATGATGGAAATATGTTATATAATATAATACATCAGTAGGCAAAAGGTTTTGTTCATTAAAAGTGATTAAAACTCATTTTAGGTGCCATGAGGGCAATATCGTCATTTAAGGACTTAATACATGGACTTGTATATAAACTCAGTTTATAATCTGAATTGACATCCCAAATAATCCTAATTATGATATTACATCGGTAGGTAAAGAGTTTTTGGTATCATGATTATGTTTAACCCACTTTATGCGCCAAAAGGGCAATTTGGTCACTTCAAAGCGTGAAATATGCCTTTTTAATCAAAACTCAGTTTATGATCAGAATGTTGACCTTAAAATAAGTTTAACAACTTAAATTATCAGTTTACATGTCATTTGTATGCTCATTTGTATTTAAAACCTTAATTTTAAAATTTGGCATATTAAACGGAAACTTGCGTATAAACTCGGATTACTATATGACCATGTAGTATGACTCCAGAGGGTTATACTATAACATAACATGGTCATAATGCAACTTAGAATCAGTAACTAAAGTTGCTAATTCGGGTCAGAACTGAAAGTCAAAGTAGAAGTCAAACTTCGCGACTTTCGGTTGCGAACCGACCTTAGACCTGGGATTGACGGGCTGAACATGTTCACATATGTTCTTATAATTATTACCAAGTCATTAAGGTGATAAAACATGTTTTATAACACCTACTTTACTAGATATGAATTTATTTCAAAACTGACCTGTTGACTTTTATTGACAATAACTTTGACCCGTCAATTGACCAAGCAAACGTGGTAATTAGGAGGTGCCCTTTGAAGGGATTAACACTTACCTAACTACAATCACGTAGCCATGTTCGTGCCGAACAATGGCTGGACCATAATGGTCTTAGCCAATGGTCAAAGCATTTTAACGTAAACGCTTTGACTTTAGCTTAAAGCCTAACAAAATAACTTAAGCAAGATGGAACACTTACAAGTGAACCAAGAAGAAGCTTTTAGGCTCAGGGATGTCCCCAAAGATATCAGGAACCTCCAACTTGAGCAAGAGATGAGAAAATGAATAATGGGCAAGTTTGTGAGGCTTTGAGGGTGTCCTTTTGTAGTGAGGAAGAAGCATGGAGGTGGTGCCAGGTGTTAAGGGGTGTCCTAGCAGGTCCCCAAGTGTCCTAAGTCATGGCACAACTGCTAAAGAAGTGGCAATGGTGAGCTAGATGGCAGGGCGGGAAGCTGCCAAGCAAACTGCCACTGGTAGTCCCTTACGGACCGTAAGGGATAAGCCTTGCGGTCCGTAAGGCCTTTAGGCGCCCACAGATTTTGAATGGTTACGGACCGTAAGCATTAAGCTTTGCGGTCCGTAACCGCCTCTCTGAGACACTTCTCCTCCTCACCTCACGGTCCGTAACCAGACATGGTTACGGTCCGTAAGGCCTTACAGAAGATAAAATTTTATAATTTGGCACTAAAGGCCCCTCGACTTATAAATCTGTCATTCAGAGGTTATAAATTAACATAACGATGCTTCTGGTCCCTCTCGGCTAAAACGTGGCAAACGAGGATCAGCAGGACACGTGTCAGAATTTTACAGGACGGGTTTTTACAAGGTGTTACATGTAGACTTAGTTTCATTTGAAACCTTTTCTTTAGAAACTGAGTTAGTTTCTTTAGCAATAGTTTCATCAGATGCCAAGCTATCAGGAACATGTGATTCGCATTCACCAGACGATGAGCAACTTCGGTCAAAGTTTGTTTGATTGTCGGATGCACATTGCTCACTTTCTGATGAATTAGAATCATTAACCTGAAATTCTGATTCATCAGATATCTCCTGGTTTTCACCTGATTTACTTACACATTCAAGCATAATATCATCATCACAATATTCAGAAAGAGAAAGATTTGAGGCATCAGTGAAATTAGTAGATAAAATAGCAACATTAGAATCTGTATCAGATGCCTCAGATGTCTCTAGTAAAATTGTTAAATCAAAATCAGAATAAAAAACGACAACATTTAAAGTTTCAGGTTCAACAAATTTCTCAGACAAGCCTTGAGTTTCAAAAACCAAAGACTGAACAAAATCCCACACATAAGTATCATGTTTATCACATAAAATATCAGAATCATCGGGTTCATCATCCTCTTCAGACCGCTCCTCAAGTGTCACTAACTCTGCACATTTACTAGAACAATCAATATCATTTACAGAATCAGAATTAGAAGGTGATGGATTTTCTTGAGTTTCCTTTTCGTGGTCTGAACTTTCGACTGATTCGTTTAAGTATTCTTGATTTTCATTTTTAACAAAAGTCATGGGCTTTTGAAAATTAGTTTGTCTGTTAGTTTTGAAAGGTTCCCATGGAGTGTAATCGCTTGGTTTACCATACATCATAGTATCATAATTTTTCAGTTCTTGCTCAGTAGTGGGCATTCTTGAATAGTTATGATTATATGGTGGAGGAACTTGAGTATAACCTAACCCCTTACCTTTGTTTTTCTGATATGCTAGTTGTACATCGCATAGAGTACGAACAGTGTCACTGGAAGTATCAATTTTTTTAATATTCAATTCATTTTCTTGATACTTTCCAGTGAGAAGGTCCAGCTCAGCTCTCACCGGGTCACATTCCATTGTTTTTAAATTTAGTTTGTTCTTATAATCATAGACCCAACATTTTTGTTGGTTTACGTCTAAATGGAGCTGAGCTATCTCCTTTTTAAGTGCTTCGACCTTTTCATAGAGAATTTTGTTGTTCTCTCGAAGACTGATACACTTTGACATGGCACTGTTGTAATCGCTAATGAGGGCAAAGTTATGGGCCCTCATTTGTGCAATTTTCTTTCTACAATGTTCGGAACACAAAAGAGAGTTTACCGTTTTGGAGAGAGTTTTGGGTTCCTCAGTGAGTGTCATCAGACATTGGTGGACTGCTTCTCCAACTTCTGAAATCTTCAGAGACTCTACCTGTGCTGCAGCATCCACCTAGCTAAATCCATGATGATCTTGTACCAACAATGCTTTTCAAGTTCCAGAGCTTCCTTGGCCAGTTGAAGTAGAAGTTGCGGTTTGAGCTTGAGCAGATCCAACTAGAACCATTGCTCATTCAGAGTTCCTGGCCGCAGTAGCTTGAGTTGCTTCGTACCCCACTGGTATTTTCTTGCAGTCTCTAGCGAAATGTCCTGGTTCATGACACTTGTAGCACCTTAGCTCGTCTTTAACATCACCAGACCTGATGTTTGACATGGGACGACACCATATCTTTTCTGAAACTTTTCAGCTCTAAAGGCTGCCATAGCCAAATGCCAAGAAGGCGTCCAGTTCTCTAGTGTCTTCTTCGACCACTTTATTGATTTATGTGGCAAAAACTGATGGAGGCAGTAAGTCACCTGCAAGGAAAGCATTCAGACTGTTGATCATGGAGGTTGCTAGGGCTAATTTTTCTTCATTCTGCTTGGTGAGGAAAGCCATGTTATCTGCAAAGATTATAGATTGGGTATTTTGAGACGGTGGAGGTGTCACTGGACTGTAGATCACGTTTGTGTGCTGAGGAGAAACTGGTGTGACAGTGTTGCTTTGAGGAGTCATACTATACACATAGCATGTCTTTTGAGCTTGAAGTTGGGTTGGATTTAACGGACTGAAGATGACATTTGGATCCGGGTTACTGCTTGTTATAAGACTAAAGATAATATTTGGATGGCCAGGAAGACTTTGAGACATCAGTGCCATATTAGATCTTGTTATCCTAGCAGCAATCAACGAGTTCTTATGATTGAGCTCTCTCTGTTGGTTGTCGATTTTGCATGATTTGATGGTGGCTATGGGCTCGGTAAGAGAGACTTCGTTCAGATTTTTAGTTTGTTTAATCATTGACACATCAGCATCCCAACTTTTTGGTAGAGAGTTCAGAAGTTGTCGGTTCATTCCACTGTTGGAGATGGAAATAATTGCACTGATCATTTGTGAAACAAGCTTGACAAATCTCCTTACTTGATTCTCCACAGTTTCTCCATAAATATGATTGAACGAATTGAATTGCTGATTTAACTTGTTCACCCTACTAGCCTTCATGTCGGTGTTTCCTTTATACAGATTTTGAAGTGCATCCCATTTTTCTTTAGCACTTGTGCAATTTCTGATGGCAATTGAGATATCTGGGCCAAGAGCCATAGTGAGTTGGCCCATTGCTCGACTATCTTCTTCCATAACTCTTCGATCTTCCTCTGACCACAGACTTTCAGGCTTAGGAATCTGTGTCACAAGATCATCTTCAGAAGAGTACATAATGATACGAGGAATAATACGAATGCTCCTCAGGATGCCAGGCTCCTTAGCCTTGCAGTATGGTTCAAAACGCTAGGTCCAATAATAGTAGTCTTCTCCGTTCAACAACCTTGGAATCTTGGTAGCGTGTGCCGATGATTTGATCGAGTTCTTGATGCAGTGCCAGGTTCTGAGTTTGAATGGCAGCTAAAGTTGCGTTGGTGAGATCCGCAACAGTCAAAACTCCGTTTGGGTTCATCATTTTTAGTTTTACTGAATAAAGTTTAATTATATTTTTTTAATTAATGACAAGTCCAATCAACAGTCAATCCGAGATGGTCAACTCTGAACAGTAACAGTCGATATGGAATATGAAACAGTAATAATGACAGTGTCTCGAAGAAGTAAGTCGAAACAGTGTTTGATGAAGATCCGAGATTGTCCGAGATGCTATTCGAGATGAACTCGAGATACAAGGTGATGACCCGAGATCGTTCGAGATGCTTGCTCTGTATCTGAGATCTTTAAGTCTTTAATTCGAGATGATTCGAGATGTTCACGTCTACTATCCGAGATGGATTCGAAATGATGCCTTTGATCCGAGATATTCAACTACGCTAGTCAGAGATGGTTCGAAACACAAGCAGGCTATCTGAGATCTTCAATAGTAGCTCCGAAACAGTAGCAGGTATGATCCGTAAAGTTGTGATATCAGATCTAAGCCCGGAAACAGGTTCAAACAGGCTCTGATACCAATTGAAAGTCCCTAGAACGGATCTTTCAATATCGCACTTAGCTTGTATGGTGGCGGGATCACACAAACAAGCTAACAATCAAGAAAGGAAATAAGATAAAGATGAATAGAATTGCCACTTGCATACAAAGCTTTGTCTAATACAAGTTGTTAGTCACCAAGAAGCCCCCACCCTAAATACATCATTTACTATTTTTACTACTAGGGTTAGTGCTCCATTATCCTAAGCCTTTAGGCCCAAAACTACCCAAGTCCTTTACATTAAGATAGCCCAAAACTAATTGCATGACTAATGCATAAACCTTAATCATGATCTAACAGGCGTGATCGAGGAGTTGATAATATTAAGCTTCCTCTGGGTTAAAAACAGGTCCAAGATGATGTCTTTTCTTGGGACGAGTGGAAGAAGTTTGATATCAAGGCTTTCGGTTAGGCTTTTTGTGTATGTTCTGTGGATGTTTGTAAGTGTCAGCTACTAGTTGGTTGGCGACGTTTATTTTCTTTTATATAAAATGGTTTTGTTGATCATTCAAAAAAAGAAAGAATGAAAGACCATATTTATTGGAAGTAACTCAAGTAGTTGACCTAGTTTATTAAATAGCCTTCAAGTTCATGCAAGTCGCATGTTTTGATCCGCTGGATTTTTCAAATAAGATCCATTGGTCATAGTTATTTAGGTTTGCTAGTTCTATTCTAGCTTCCATTTAAAGTAATATTACAATTATAATTACCAAAATAACAAGCATTATGATTAATTATATTATTTAACCTTTATGTCACATGTTTATAATTACCAACATAATTACTATATTTTATAAATGCACTAACATAACTTATTAAGGTTTGCCGCGTCTATGACTAAATTTATATGCCAAAATTACATAATCATATATTAATCCTAAATTTCATGAAAAGTGTTCTTAAATAAAGGTATAAAACAATATTAATTGGCATATTTGTTAAGATATAATATAAGAGTCGAGAGAAAAAATCAAAACTAAACTAAGTGGTGGACTGAAATAGGATATTGTGAGGGAATAAAAAAAAATATGTTTGGTTGGTTAATGTAATGGAATCACCTATTACATATGGCATTATATTATTCTAAAGTCTCAAATTCATTTCGTCCACCCGCTTGTTTCTTGTTCTTCATTCCATTCCCTCTCTCACCCTTCACCACCACTACCACCACGCGCTACCACCATCGTCACCAACTTCCTCCGTCGATCATCGCCACCCTCAGCCAACCACATGCACTACTTATCTCCACCACCAAACGCCGCCACAGCTACCACTCGTCGCCGCCACCACCCTCCATTGCCTCGCCACCACCACTCACAGCCGACACCCCTACCACTGCCACCCACCGCCACCACCCTCAGCTGCCACCCCACATTGCCACCATCACCCACTACCACCAACCACCACCTCTGACACCCTCTGCCGCCAACGACCTCCACGCATCGCCGCCCTGACCCGCTACCCCCCATCTTTGCCACCGCCACCATCCACCACCACCTCGATACCCCCACCACCACCACCATCGCCACCCAATATAACCATCGCCACCACCCACCAACGATTTTATTCCTTCTTTTTTTCCTGCCTAACAAACAACACAATGTAATGATTTATTCCATTCTCACATGGTAACTAAACAATACCAAAGAGCAGTAAGATCCATTTCCTTCATGTGTCCATTCTATTATTTTGTCTATTACATTCACTCGTCCATTCTATTACCTCATACCAAACAAACTCAAACTGTATACCTAGTTAACAGTTATTCACATATATAATTCTGATCAGCGTGTCACGTCCCAGTCAAAGATAATATTTATATACCCGATTTACCCTTAACTATGAGTTAGTGGTCGTACGGGGTCAATCCATGAAAAGTTTAAGGTTTGAGCGCAGACAAGATTGATTTTAAAGAATGACACTTTTATGAAGATTGCTATGATTTAATTTGAAAGTTTGTTTGTTTGAAAGAGATGTCGGTTTAAACCGACAAGTTTGTTTTTAATTATGTGAATGCACTTTGTGTCCGTCACTGTGCGAATAGACTAGTTAGAGCGTGTGTTGAATATTGTATAGATTAGATACGAACACACGACCCGAGCACGAACGTCGGATGAGAAAATGGACACATTTCGTACGAAATCTGTCAGTTTCGTACGAAATGGTCAATTTTCGTACGAACATATGTAGCATTTTTGTATGAAAATCTCATCCCTATATATATGAGTTGTGTGTTCATTTGTTTGTAAGTTTTGGAAGCTCCCTGAGGGGAGGTGCTGGCGGATTCTCTCCAGGAACTCCGCTAGCCTGACAAGATGTATGCTCTTTCGGTATAATGAATAAACGTATGACTTCCGCTACATTCTACTTCTACTCCATTCTGTAATAATGTTCTGCCGAATCTGCTATCATATGCCCAAACTTCCGTCTAGAACCGCCGCGATCCGGACCCACAACTGGTATCAGAGCTACGGTACCGATTCATTCAATCTAATAGTTGATGAATCACCTACGCTCATGAATTATGAACTTAGGAGGGGTTTTAGACGTATATCATCTAATAAACGGACAATCCTCGGGCAAAATATAAAATTGAACTTATAGGATTGTTAGAAACTGATTTTCGACCAGATTTGTGCAAAAATCATCTTGAAATTCGAAGAAACGAAGACTCTGGATCGAAAAAACGTCACTAGTTCAGTTTGGTACGAAAACTACAATTTTCGTGCGAAAATGAATTGAGGTGCCAAAAAAAGGGGCATTGAAAAATATTTGTTGACCGTATTGACGTAACGAGTGTCCAGAAAAAAATTGGTGATAGAATTCTTTTTGAAATTTTCATGACTGATACGCGATGTTCGGGGACATAGTCTAGAGCTTTAGAGTACAGATTTGATGATATGGTCACAAAATGTGGAAGATATTGGGAGAGTCACTAATACCTGCGCAGAATGCTGATCATCCGGTGTAGTGACTTTCAATGGGCCTAGCGTCAAATCCGCATTTCATCAAAACTGCAATTTGGGAAATTGTTCGCAAAATTTAGGTTTTGTGGGACAATGCCCAAAACGTCAGAATTTGCTAAAAATGAGATGGAATAAAAATTTGTCAAAACATTGAAAATTCCAGCATTTTTAGAAATTCGGATGGTGCAGTTAGCATTCGGGTGGTTTTCGATACAGGTAATCTGATGAAGCATTAGTGATGAGATCAGGTTGATGTCTACTTTTTTCGTAAAAGTGGGGTCGCATAATTGAGTTCTGGTGGAGGAGTTCTTTATCAGATTCTATAGCCAATGGTCACATTTATGCCTAGCGGTCGTCAAGTTCGCGGAAGCACACATGACCGCTTAGTGATACGGAGTACCCATTTTAACTCTGCATTGCATATGAACTATTTTCCGGACTAACCGCCAGGAAATAGGGATGTCTTGTAGTTTCAGTGCCCCGTGCGCTCCGACCACGGCTAAATGCCCGGCAGTCGTAAAGTTCGCGGAAGCATACACGACCGCTTAGTGGTACAACGTATCCAATTTAACTCTACATTGCAAATGAACTATTTTCCGGACTAACCGCCAGAAAATAGGGATGTCTTGTAGTTTCAGTGCCCCGTGCGCTCCGACCAGGGCTAGATGTTTGCCTTTTATGACTAAAGAGGATGATTTATGGAATCGGATCTTTCAGAACAAAGACGTGTCCCAGTTTCTCACGGAATAGATTATGCTTGGGATTTCGTGATCAGAGGAAGTTCAGATTTTTCAGATCATGATACAGGTTGATGCTTAAGGGATGTAGGATTTAGGTCCTGATCTCCGATGTGAGGTTGATGCATACACGACCGCTTATCTTTAACTATGAATTGCAAATGAATTGTTTTCGCGAGTAATCCGGAAATGAGGATGTTTTGTAGTTTCAAGGCGTCCGCTTCAGTGGAGACAGTTATACATCTATTATTGTGATTGTAGAGGAAGAATGTGACTTTGATCACGGATGAACGTTTCTCAGATTTGATGTGTTACTAGATAATTTGATTCCAATGAAGATTTGCTGTTTGAAAAGATTACGGATTTGCTGATCTATCTTTCCAGGAGTGTGCTTAAGATATGATTACGGAAATCGGGATTTCAGATCTTCATGGGTATTCATTGTTTTGAAGGTTACTGGTGTGGTAATTCGAAGTTTCTAGCAATTGCCGGTTGGGTCTTGAAGATCAAAGGATCAAACATAAGAGATATGCGTTAAACCGAACACGGATGTGGTTAACGAAGAAACAGAGATGCTGCACTGATTAGTTTTCGAGTCAGTGTTTATTCAAGAAAATTTATTGATCAAGCAAATTAGAGGAGGTCGGAAATCGTGCAAACAAAGTTCTGAACTGGAGATTTCAGGGGGAATTTAATGTTGATAATGCAAACCCGGATCATCAATTAAGGGGGAATATGTTGACGCGTTCTACGACATCGACAGATACCTTGATTGAAGCTGCAGAATATTCAAACACGGCTCAGAGATTTCAAGATCAAGAAAAAGCTTCGACAGTAACGGACAAGGGGGAATTTGTGAGTGCACTTTGTGTCCGTCACTGTGCGAATAGACTAGTTAGAGCGTGTGTTGAATATTGTATAGATTAGATACGAACACACGACCCGAGCACGAACTCGGATGAGAAAATGGACACATTTCATACGAAATCTGTTAGTTTCGTACGAAAGGGTCAATTTTCGTACAAAAATATGTAGCATTTTCGTACGAAAATCTCATCCCTATATATATGAGTTGTGTGTTCATTTGTTTGTAAGTTTTGGAAGCTCCCTGAGGGGAGGTGCTGGCAGATTCTCTCCAGGAACTCCGCCAGCCTAACAAGATGATTGCTCTTTCGGCATGAATGAATAAACGTATGAATTCCGCTGCATTCTACTTCTACTCCATTCTGTAATAACGTTCTGCCGAATCTGCTATCATACGCCCAAACTTCCGTCTAGTTCCGCCGAATGATTGCACGAAAACTTGATTGGGGGATTAAAATAATAATGAAGAAACAAGGTTCACACCCGGTTCAACAATTGTAGGGCCTAGGGTTACTACAAGTTTTAACTTGGTTTAATTGAATTAGTTAATTAACGGTTTTTCACAAGGCTTAGGTGCCAATTGCTATCAACTTTTGTGATAACTATGACAAAACCAGGTACACCCTAAACGGTCTAAAACTTTAAAGCACGCTTAACTGATATTTGTTAGATTAACTGATATTTGTTATGTCTCGGAGGAATCCGAGAACACATCATGGTTAACATGACACTAATAAGGGCCAATGGTACGAGGTTGGTGTCCTTAGCCTTTAAACACGTGTTAAACGGGAGCTTTCCGTTTAACAGCGCATTAAACCTTTGGCGTTGATTATTAGGTTATCGGTAGCATCAGTTAAGATTTCGAGTTCCTGAAACATCTTAGTTTTGTGCCATATACTGTGACATAAGGTTTGAAGATAATCGGAGCTCGGGCACGCAAAACGAAGCAGCTCCATGGTTAGGGAAACAAACGCCTTCGTTTTGGACATAACATAAGGCAACCAAACATGCAAGGAACGGTCAATCAAGCTTAAAAACACTTAAACCAACGTAATACGAGGCTTTTATGATTAAAATATAACCGTGCTCGTGTTTCGAGACGGTTATGCTCAGTTTTTAAAACTGAGTCTTTTGACAGTAAGAACGTGAAAAACAGAGCCCGTTTCGCAAATCGGAGACGCGCGCGGGACCCGAAACGAACCTAAACGCAACACCGAAGATAAACATCATCCTTTAGCGCTGTTTATGAAGCATGAGGTGGCATGGGTGGGGTAGGGGTGCCCCCACATGTTGACGCTACCCCCATTATTTAATATTTTTTTTATTTATTTCACTCAAAATTCCAACAAAATTCTGCCTTCTTCAACCTTTCTCAGCTGGATACAACCTTAAACACCATCAAATCCAAGGTATTAACCTTGTTTTTCATAGTTTTACTCATGATTTCTTGGTTAAACTTGATTTAGAACCGAAAAAAACCTTTTTTAATCCATGATTTTTGAAGGTTTAACCAAGTTCTTGGCTGATTAAGAACACCTTGGGAATTCCCTGGTGTTATATGGCAGCCATGAGCACAAATCTTTGGGTTTTGATACCTTAATCAACATCTATTCGACAAAAATCACATAACTATTCGATTAACCGAAAAACAATGAAATAAGGCTTGATTGATCAAAGTTCTAGCATATTTGGATTGTACTTGATGTGTAGGTACTGAATATAGCACCCACACACATGTGGACTCACAAGGAACACTTGGAAACAAATCCTACGCTAGATATATCATCCGAAAACCGAATTTAGGATAGGCAGAAACTTGTTTTAACTATAACTTGGCCCTTGATACTTGGATTGAGTTGAAATTTGGTATGGTGATGTAAGGTATTGACAGGAGTGTCCACGTAAAATGTTTGAGTTTTTGGAATTTTCTATAATATTTGGTGAATTTTTGACTATTTTATCAAAACAATTTTAGAAAAAAATACTAAACAGAGTCAATAAATCACCAAACTTTACCTGATTACTAAGGAACATATAAGGAAAGTTTTGGAAAATTTTGGAGTCTATTGGTTGAGTTTAATTTGGACTAAAAATCCGTGTTTTTCGGAAGTTTTCGGTAGCCAGAAATGCACCGAAACGAAATCGAAAAAATCTCAAATTTTTATGAGAAGTTTCTGGATATGTAAGGGATGTTTTAGAATCTTTTGGGAATTTTTGGACCATGAATGATAATTAATGGGAATTATTCGGTTAAATACTGTTTTATAAAGAATATATTTTAATAGTTAAAATGACTAATAAATTCCCAAATTATTTTTCCCATAATCTATAGATTTTTACTGAGTTGTATAAAAATTTACAGATTTTTTTTTCAAATTCTAGATTAAATGGGAATTTATGGAATTAAAAATGGGTTATTTTAAATCAATTTCGGCAGTTTACCGTATAACGAACCTGCCGGAACCGGGAGCTGACCTAACCCGAATAATACTAAAATTGGAACACCGGAAGTATTCCGGGAGATTCCCGGGCAAATTGGACACTAAGGGGTGTGTCTTAAGACAATTCGGGAGAATTCTCGACGGTGAAAATGAAAACTCAAATTTGGGCAACCTATACTCCCCAAATACTCAAACTCCAATGATGAAAAGTTAATCATTCTTAAAGAATCACGTGTTGGCACTATTGGTATTCCAGTACCATTATCCGAACATATTAAACTACTGACTTTTGCTGGCACGCGAAACGGTGCCCGGAAGCCAAACTGAAAACTAAGACTACCCTGACCTCCATCACCATGCCAGTGTCCTATAGACTCAATCCGGGGTGAAAACTCCTGACCGAATCCAAGTTATAACCATTACCAACTTAGATACTGATTTAAGTCCATACTTCATGCTTGTTAATAAAGTTGATCCAGTTGCTTGATCACTTGTTGTTGAGACTACTACTCGCACAATGAGTTTTCACTTCCCCACTTTTGAATTATTTTACTATTTTCTGGGGACTTGCATGTTATAAACTGTTTAATTACCCAACTTATGAGTGAGTTTTTACTTCCCCGCTTTTAAATTGTTTTACTGTTTTCTGGGAACTTGCATATTAAAAACTGTGTTGATTACACCAAGTTGGGAGTGAGTTTCACTCTACCCCATTTAAACTGTGTTATACTGTTTTTTTGGAGTAACTTACATGTTACGAAACTACGTTAATTGCACCAACTGTGATGATGTGAATTATCTAACACACGAACACCCTCCCCTCTACAAGTGATTAGCGTAAGCCGTGGGTAGTGGATAGTACTATTGGTCTGACCAACCCAGTGCCGCGTCTGACAGTGTGTCAGCAACTAGGCATTGCACGCGTCCTAACCTGGTTATGTTGTTAGGCATAACTACATTGGGGCGTTGAACTGCACGTGACGCATTTGGTGGGCCGAGAGTGTCGGTCTGGTGGCCGGGAGTGTCTGTGATGACACGACCCGAGGCAAAACAGTCAAGGTTTCACTTGTGTTCTCGTGTAATTCCATCTGTGACTATGACCAGTGCAATTAAACTTGTTAACACATATTATTCCACAACAACTAAACCAGTGGAACTCACGAGCAGCTATAGCTGACCCTTTTTAAAACTAACATGCATTTCAGGTAAAGCTAAGCAAGAATAAGAAATGTGCGTGTGGATGGCTTGGGTAGCAAACTGTAGCAGAATAAGAGCTGTAGTGGCTCATAGTTCTGTACTTAAACTTATGGTTTGTAATATGATACTTTATGTATGTTGTAACCGAGGTTCCCTCTTTATGTGATATCATTTTTTAAATTATGGGGAACTACCATGTGTCTGCTGCACCCTACAATTTGTCTTCCGCTGCGAGTTGGGGTGTGACAACGTTCAAGACGGACCGCAATGCACTTTGTTACCTCGGACAAGTGAATCCTATCAAAAGACAAGGCATAAATACGCATATTCATTTCACGAAGTCAAATTTCATAACTCACTCGACAATTCGTAAATTCAGTACAAACGTAAGACAATTATCTAATGATTCAAATGAATATCAAATTGTCACAAACGAAATACTGAACAAGTAGAAAACCCTAGAAATCCTTACAAAAGTCTACATCGGGGTGAAACTTGTGAGAATTAGCCGCTCATGACGAATGGAACGTGATCAACGGATGATGAAAGCTCGAACATTGACATCTTGAAGCTTTGGTGGTGAGGATGATGAGGATCAGGGTTTATGGTGAGTGGTGATAGTGAATGGATTAAAGATTGGACGATGATGGTGGTGGTGGTTGTGGATTAGGGTTATGATTGGTAGGATGATCCGGATGATGGAATGGATTCGGAATGGTTAAGGATGATGTAGGGGATGATCTTGGCTCAAAGAATGGTATTCACACTCTCAAAACTCGTAACCCCCTCAAAACACCCAAAACTTGAGTTTTAACTCGTCCAAAAATGCGAAACAACGAAATTCCCCGTCGGCTAGCAGGAGTAGGCATCGCCGACACCCCCTGCGTCGCCAAGGCCGCCCAGAAACATCAAAGACAACAGACGCCTTAGTCTGCTGTCTACTTTGTGTTCCGCCGACGTGGGTGCGTCGCCGACGCCCCCTCTAAGATGTCATTTGCCCGTTTTGCGTTTCTTGCATCTTCGGTTGATCTCGTTCGTTTCTGGTGCTCCGTAAAGCTTCCAAATAGCTCCTTAAACTCCATTAGACATGTAAAACACAATTCTAATTAAAAGTAGGCCAATCAAAACTAAAAGTTATGTAAAAACATAAACTTAAACATCATACGACACCGGTTTTCGACCACGTATTACATCTCCATGTTGGGATTGAACCCTACAAAAGAACAGATGATAGAAAGCCAAAACTGGTCTATACAAAATGATCCAGGACGAATAATACTTTAATTCATTTCTCCTCTCAAAGACAAGATATCTAACATCTGTTCAAGTGCTAAGCCCTGTTGAGCTATAAAGACTGTTGAAGACCAAACCACTGATAAAGTCAAAAGTCTGTTGGAAGTCAAAGGTCTGATCACCCTTTGAAGAACATCTGATAAAGCTTCATCAGTGGTTGAGCTCATCAGAGGATAGCATCATCAGTGTCTTGTAATCAGTGTTTCTATCGTTATAATAGAGGATAGCATTAGCAGTGGTTAGAGTTTGTTAAGGTTGTTAGATGTCACTGTCTTGATGATCGCAGCAAAGATGCCACAGAGGTTAGGGATTTGTAGTATAAATAGACAGTGCATGTACTGTCTATTTAGCTCATATGCACACACTCATCTTGTACAATTAAATCTCTGTGAGCTCGGTCTGAGGGGGAGTTAGTGATTCATGACTGTATTTACTTGTAATATTTTCTATCTTTTGAGTAATGAAAACAGTGGATGAAAGCTAATCTCTTCTTGATTGTGTTACAAAGTTTTAAATCTCATTCCGCTGCAAAGTATTGTATGTTTTATCTTCTTCCATTATCTATTTGTTTAAAACAATGCAATCAAGTCAAACTCAGATCCTAACAATTGGTAACATAGCATTGGTCAGTCAAATTCGATCTAACAATCAATTTGACAAATAAAGATCAGCTCAATTTCATCGATACTGTGTTGTTCGTATGTGTTGAAAACAGAGTAAGAATCTAACCACGTTGGTAAACCAATTACTCTGTAAAACAACCAAGATGTTACTAAACACACAAGTTCCACATGACACTAATAGTGTATCGTTTTATATGATTTCAGTATTTGTGTTGAATGTGTGATGATTCCATGATTAATTATTGCTAGGGATTCGTCTAATGTCATTAAAAGACTGAAGCGAACCAAAACCTTAGGAACAAGACCTATATATGGAACAACAGTTATGAGAAACCTTAGATGGTGAAAATCAAAATTGCGTTGATATTTAGAAAACCAGATCAAAAGTAATGTGAAATTTAGCCTAAACATTTTGCAAAAATGACTAAGTTTCTCAAAACATTACTGTAAATGATTCTGGATTGATTATTCTTTTCATAGAAACCTTCCAGTGAATGATACAACATCTACCTATGGAAAGGTTAAAAGAAAATTGAAGAAAAATCACAAAACTCAAAAGTGTGTTTATCTCAAAACTTTTGATGTCAAAAGAAAAGAGTATAAACATAAAACACTGGAGAGTTCACAGGCCAGTACTACAGAAGGAAAACCTAGATAAATCTCCACTTCTGCTCAAACATCTGTTACCAAGCAAGCTAAGTGCAACCACTGTTTACAGGAAGGTTCAGGTGATTGATGTATCTCATGGTAACAATTGTTCAAAGAGGACTTTGGAAATCCATTAGGTCTTATTGTTTCATTTATCAAGAAATTTTTACTTGATTTTTAATTGTAAAAAATTCATGTAAATATCAGGTCATGTATTATTCCTTTATATTTTTGTTAAGGTAATATATGTTGAGCTTTTACTTGTTTTAAATAGTTAAAACTCAATACCTGTCATGAAGTAGAACCCTTCATTTTTTTATGGGAAGATACTTCCACTGATAATGAACCAAAAGGATTCTGTATGATGATCAGTGTTAAATCATAAATTAAGTCAAGTCCAAATAAATTGTAGTAGTGTGACAACCTGGTTACCATCTGGGATACTTAACCACTGCTAAGACCTATAAAGTGTTTTTACACAATGGACTAGTGTGTGGAATAGGTTTTGAGTGAAAAGTTTAAATAAACTTTTATCACTGAATATCCCAGTAGGTCATGTGAAATGTTTGTCAAGTCTAACGTTGCAGGTACTCATAATCTTCATCACTAGACTGTGGATATGCTACTATGATCTCAAAATACATAATCTCATCCATCAAAAGAGCAGAAGATGTTTCAAAATAGTACACCATCCCAGAACCAAATACAGTGTGAATCAGACATCACCTTGTGAGGGATTACTATGAAAAGGTTTGATTTCTCTGCATCATGTTCTAACTAGAGATCAACTGGCAGATGTTCAAATCAAAGCATTAGAAACATCTACCTTCAAAAGTCTGATCTCTAGGTTTGAAATGTTAAACATGGATTAAAACAAGTTTTCTTGTATTTCGTGTGTAAATAGCATCAAAATGTTTTCAGAAAATCAAAACAAAACCTTAAAAATAGTTAAAACTGAATTTTTCTCAATAAATCTCTAAAGTTTGATGAAACCACTGTTCTATTCTCAAAACTCTGATTGGCATATATATCCACTGACAAAGTGAATCCTCTGTCTTCATTATCTATTGTTCCACAACCACTGACAGTGTTAAAATTTTTATTGTTCACAACTGCTGACACACATCAGTGGTTTCCCAAAACAACTGTTATCCATTTATAATCAGAGAATACACGTGGACAAATAACAGCCATCAGATCGTGCCACGTGTCAAATGTTAATCACTCCGACTTTTGAAACTACTGTTATCCAAATAAAACCCTGATAAAACCCTCAAACAAAGTTTTTATCACCAAAATCAAATTCAAAAGTTCTCAAAAGCGATTACACAGTTTCTTCAGAGTCTCTCAAAATTTTCAAACAGGTTCTTATCACCAAACATCCACACAATTATCTCTGTACTTTCGAGAAGACGAAGAAAAATACAGATTTTTACGATATCAAGGATATCTTGTCTTCATCAAAGTATAAAACCTTGCTCACCTGTAATGCACCAATTTATCAAGACACCCTACGAGATTTCTGGGCTAATGCTAAACTTGAAATTCAAAATAAAAAGCCTTGGGCAATCTCATCAAAAGTAGGAGGTATCATGGTTCCAATAACTCCACAAACCATCTCAGAACTTTTTCAGATGGACGATCTAGCAGGTAAAATCTCTTTCCCTAAGGATGAGTATCAAGTTGATTTGATTAATAGAGGGTATACAGGACAATTAACAAAAGCTACTATGGAAAAAAGAGGATTTCCACCTCCTATGAAATTCCTGTTTCATACCTTGCTCACCTGTGTTTCAAATAAAACAACTGGCTTTAACGAAATACATTGAAAATTCAATACTTGGGGTATGCCATCATGTCTAAAACTGATTACAACTACTCCCAAGCATTGTTTAATGATTTGGAAACAAATCTGGAAAATGTGAAAAACAATAAAGCACAAGCTTTCTTGTTGTTTCCAAGATTTTTAAGCTATTATTTACAACAGAAAATTCCAAAAGAGAATGCATAAGCTCTTGTTCAAGGTATATCTTTTCAAATAAATAGCTTAACGTCTGAAACATTTACTCGCCTTATGGATAAAGAGTCAAAAGTTCCTAAAACACAAGCAGGGAAGTCTGAGCAAAATTTGGATGAGTCCACATCTACTCCTCAAACCTCAGCTGCTGAGCCCACTGCTCTTGGTGACCACAGTAGCATAACCACTGCTGTGCAACCCCCATCAAAAATCACCAAAAATCACCAAAAGAGCCAAGAAGAAATCCACTAAGCCCACCAAACCTACCAAAAAGGATCTTCTAGAAGATGAGATCCCAGAAGTTAATCATGTGACAACACAAAAGTCACAAGAAACCACTGTTGCTACTTCCTCACAACAGTTGGAAGGATCTCCACCCAAAACTACAACTCCTCATGATTCCTCTCAAAAGGAACATGTTGTAAGCATAGGGATACCACAACTTGAAACATTACCCTCATTTGAGAATATGTTGAACTGTCCTTCTCCCAGGGCAAAGTCTTTTTCCACATCACTCCCCACATCTCAAATAACTTCAACAAAAGTACCTTTGTTTGAAGTCATTGAAAGTCAGACATAAAACAGTCCCTCTCACGAACACATTATTGAGAGGAAAACTTCCACAATGGTCGTGTCTGATAAAATTGAATTGGCTATCCCACAAACAGTTGAGGAGGTTACACCACTTGAGTTTCATGAAATTCTTATTGGTAGTTCAAGTGGAGCAACTACTACAGATGTTGCATCCACTGATCTACATCTGGACAGTAGTTTCATAAATAAGACTCCCTTGAAGGCAATTTCTACTGAGGCTACTTTGGTAATCACTGCTGGTGTTAAAACCACTATTAGGTTTGCTAAGGAACCCTCTCCTCTAGAAAGAAGTCCCCAGTACCAAGAAAAAGGGGCATCAGCTGATGAGAATTTGGAGACTTCTCCTATCTCTAAGGCTGATACAACCACCTCTGGTGGGAAATCGGATGATCCCATTAAATTGGGTGATGATTTAAAATATAAAGATTTGACGGAGAGAGTTACAAAAATCAAAGCATCTGTGTCAGATATCAAAAATATACTGCAACAGATGTTAGAATCTTCAAAATCTCAAAACACTACTCAACCATCTGTTCCTCAAACCACTGAAGTATTAAGACAGTTATATCCCCTGCTTCAACAACAACGCCAGCATGTTGACCACCAACATGAAATACAAGTGTAAATGCTCAGAGACATGGTTGAGGAAAGATATAAAAATACTCAGGCAGAGCTAAAGAGTATTAAAGAAACCCTCACAGAAATGCCGGGAACTACCTCTAAAATTATCTTCGAAAGAGTTGATGATGCCAAAAAGGGGGAGAAAAATGATTTTATGTCCTCAGTAACTTTTGCTGAAACATCTGTCAAAGAAAAGAAAAAGGGAGTTGATGAAACCCTGGAAATTATAGCAGATGATGAAGGTGCAAAAATGAGGACCATTCAAACTCAAAATGAGACAAAGGAGAGGAGTATGACAAAGGAGCAAAAGGAGTTGAAAGAGATAAAAGCACATGATACCACTGCAACAGATGTTGAGACTACCAAAGGTACAACAGATGTTAGAACAACAATGGTTGATACAAAAACTTGTACATTTCCATCAGCATCAATATTCACTCCTATAACTCAAATTCCTACAAAAACTCCTTCACCAAAATCAGTTTATACAAGAAAAAGAAAGGTCACGGTGATTGATGATGATATACCTGCATATACTCCTTTATCATCTTCACCATTTATTCAGACAAATCCAGAACCTTTCATCCCTATCTCATCACCACCATCATTTCCACTCACCCAATCACCCGCTGGTCACAACCCTTCTAGAAACATACCACTGGAAACAACATATCCTCTGGAGCTGGCTGCAGTTCAAAACGAAATGATACAATTTTATAACATAGGTTAATCCATCCAAAAGAACCTTTCCATCTCTTCATGGCTACAGAATTCCTAAGAACATTGATGAGTATTTGAAATTGAAAGCCAAACAAGCTAAAAACATAGCAAAGGAAGAGGGAAAAGGAAAGGGTAACACCTACTTGTTAAGACTAGAGCAGCATGAGCTAAGCAAAGTCAGGAAACTGGAAGATTTTGCTAGAGACTTAAACAAGAAAATGTCAAACATATCACCTAATGCTAACTTTCAAAAGGAGCTAAGGAAAGATCTCATAAAACTTATCATGAGAGACAAACCATATCAAGCACATGAGCATCAGTTCAAAAACTGGCCTATCACAGCTCTCAAACAAGAAGCAAACTGATGTGAAAAGATTAAGAAAGATCCTCAAATGAGGAAGAATGCACCAGACTGGAACAAGTTTAAAACTTACAGTACAGATCTTGTCTTAGAAGCATCCATCCAAGCCTTAAATCAAAGAAAAAATGAAGTTACAGGTGGATGGGGAAGATAAACAAAGGGAAGCTGACATCAGTAAACAGGCCAAAAATCTACCCTTGCATGAATTGGTTAATGATTCATTAAAGTCTCAAACTCAACCTGCAGAAACTATCAAGAGGCTATCAAGTAGTTCACCATCTCCAAACACATCACAAATAAAACTTATCCCAAGAAACCCATTGAACTCAAAAATACTAAAATGGATGTCTGATAAACAGACCCATGTATTGACCTTGCTCAAGTCCAATGGGAAAGTTGAAAAAATATCATGAGAGGATGCACTAAGCCTGGGTGTAGCTGACCTCCAAGATCTTTTGGAACTTCAACTGTGTAGGGATGAAGATGATGAAAATTCCTAAAACTTTGAACTACAGTTCAAAGGTTATACCAGGGAAAAACTGATGAGAGAATAAAGATCATAAATAAGGAAGAGTTTGGGCATCATCTGTTCAAGGGGGAGATTGTTGGGATTGAACCCTACAAAAGAACAGATTATAGAAAGCAAAAACAGGTCTATACAAAATAATCCAGGACAAACAGTACTTTGATTCACATCACCTCTTAAAGACAAGATATCTAACATCTGATGGTTCTAACATCTGTTCAAGTGCTAAGCCCTGTTGAGCTATAAAGACTGTTGAAGACCAAACCACTGATAAAGTCAAAAGTCTGTTGGAAGTCAAAGGTCTGATCACCCTTTGAAGAACATCTGATAAAGCTTCATCAGTGGTTGAGCTCATCAGAGGATAGCATCATCAGTGTCTTGTAATCAGTGTATCTATCATTATAATAGAGGATAGCATTAGCAGTGGTTAGAGTTTGTTAAGGTTGTTAGATGTCACTGTCTTGATGATGTCAGCAAAGATGCCACATGTAACATTTGTCGAAAACGGGTCTTACCAAACCCGCTCCGTTTGTAATCGAATATTCAGATATAAATGTTCATTGCCTATTTATGCTTATTTTAATTTTTAATGATACATAATTAATAAACAAACTAAACCATAAAAGTTATAATTGATAAAAAGTATAAATAAAGTGATTAAAAATAAATTGGGGCTGCCGGGACTCGAACCCGGGTCAGCCGGATTGTAACTTCAAAGACTTAACACTCACACGCATAACCACTCCGCCACTTGTTTGTTTTCTGTCAACTCTAGGAAACAAATGAGTCTTATATACAAACTTAGATGAACCGGTTGCGCCAACTGAAAACCGAAATCGGCTATTCAACCGTCTAAAACGTTTGAATAATCGCGATTTCAGGTTTATAACCGATGCACCGACAATTCCAATCAATTTTGCCTTGAATGAAACTTGAATTCGGGAGTGAATCGGTTTAATAACCGAAAACTTTCAATTCTTGGATTACTTCCATCCTAGTACTCCTTCGCGACTCACAAACACTCTGCACACCTCCAAATACATTTCCGTACAATTTTCAGTCCACCGGAGAAGCTATTTGAACTCGCCGAAAAAATTCTGCAAGTCGCCGGAAAACCGTACTCTTCATCAAAACAGTAAGTCTTTCAATTTCTTCGTGGTCTAACAATTGTTAAGCTATTTCTGACTCAAACCTTTCAATTGAAATCGAATTCAGACGCTGTTTGCGGATAATTCCAGTTCGCCGGAAAAGTTCTGGAAATCTCTATTTTCATCTGTGAATCGGTAAGGACATTCAAACACTCTGTTAACGTTTGTTAATCACTTCAATTCCATGATTAGCTAATCAAAACGGTTAATTGTCTTGTTCAGTTGAAGTGCACAAAAACAGAGACCGACACCTTGCCGGAATTCTGAAATAAACCGTTCATCGGTATGTTTACTTCTAATTATCGTTCCTGCCATTTCATATTAGTTTGTACAATGTTTATCAATCGAACTAAACAAGATATAACGGTGTAATCTACTGCCGGTAAAAACGAACGAAGAAGATGAACTGTGATAACACTATAAGAATAATTAAAATTGTTATTTTGAACGGGTTAGACACACAGTCCAGCGGTGGACTGTGTGCGAACAAAAACACGCATACGTCCCGACTTTGATCCCTGATACACGCACCCTCTATGTAATAAAATGCCTTTTTGATTAGAACTGAACCGGGTTAACTCCGTTAGTTGTTAAGTATAATAAAATTTGTATATTAACCAAGTTAGACACACAGTCCAGCGGTGGACTGTGTGTAACGTTAAAGCGCAGGTCCCGGGTTCGAGACCTGTTAGTGGCACCGGTTCGATGAGTTAAAATGTTTTTGAAGTTAAAAGAATTTTGGATAAATTGAATTAATATATAAGTATAATTAAAAACAGAATTATTTCGGGTTAGACACGTAGCTCAGTTGGTAGAACTGCGTGCACGCGTACGGGAGGTCTCGGGTTCGAGCCTCACCCAGGGCAATACAATTACACAATAAATCGGTCAACAAGTCAAACGGTCAACGGTCAACGGTCGCAAAAAGTCAACATATTTTTATATTTTTATTTATTTAATTTAATTTAAAAATCAATTAAAAATACTTAAAAATAATTTTTTTAAAGATAGGAAATAGCCTTAAACTCACAAAAATATATCTAAAAATCTTATTAAAATTATTAATAAAATCCACTCATTTACTATATTTTCCGTTATTATTTAGGTTAGTTAATTCTCGTTGTCCCGCTCTTCCAACTCGTGCGCATCTCACCATCTCAAATCAAACGCACCCAAGGTGAGTGAATCTTTACAAATTCCCCGTTTTAATCACGTTTTAGGGTGTATCATGTGTCTTGCTATATATTATATTTAAATCATTGTGCATACAACATATCATGAACAAATGTGTATTCAGCTTGTTTCAACTGTTTGTGTGGTTATTGTTAGATTCAATTTATTATTTTCAGTACATGCAAATTTCATAGGCCGCCGCTCCCCATTACATTATGAGCGTTGAGCATGTTCCCCATTACATTATGAGCGTGAACCTGGCGTGCCCACATACGATCGGCTCCGTTTGATTGAGCCTTGATCGCACAGACATTTATCATTTTCAGTACATGCAATACGATCGGCTCCGTTTGATTGAGCCTTGATCGCACAGTTTCATTCATGTTATTTATTGTACGATGTTGGTATGTTAATGTATGCTATCATATGTTACTGTATGTTATAGTTGTGATTGCAATTGCTCCTGCTTGATTATTTACATTTGCTCATTCATGATTATGCACAATTTTTCATTGATAAACTAACAAGAAAATCAATAATAAATGTTTATCTAACAAGGTTCACTCGCCAACTTATGTTGACCCAAAAACCCCCATTTTTACACATGATACAGGTGAACCAGCTGCAGCAAGAAACACTTAGGATTGGACTAGAAGAATAAAATGATTTAGAGTTTGGAATTGTTTTGTTTGGTTTATTTTCTTTGTATTGTATGGACATGTTTGGATATTTGGGAATGTAATTTTGACTTTAATAAATATAAAACATATTAGTAAATATCACGAGCTTTGGTGATAACCCAATTATGCCCCGACTCTTATTCCGCTGCGGGTCGGGGTGTGACACCACAGAGGTTAGGGATTTGTAGTATAAATAGACAGTGCATGTACTGTTCTATTTAGCTCATATACACACACTCATCTTGTACAATCAAATCTGTGTGAGCTCGGTCTGAGGGGGAGTTAGTGATTCATGACTGTATTTACTTGTAATCTTTTGAGTAATGAAGACAGTGTATGATGAAAGCTAATCTCTTCTTGATTGTGTTACAAAGTTTTAAATCTCATTCCGCTGCAAAGTATTGTATGTTTTATCTTCTTCTATTATCTATTTGTTTAAAACAATGCAATCAAGTCAAACTCAAATCCTAACAGCCCACACTTTTCTTTTGCTTGCCCTCAAGCGAATCTGTTTTCACGTGGGTTGAACGAAAAAAGACACTTCCCATCCTCGAGACTTAAGCGAAGGTCTAATGTCATACCCAATTCATAATTTTTACAATTTTCGAAATATTTAGCGGTGAATCGATTAATCACATGAAGATGGTTACCCAAGATCACCCGCCCTTGAAACTAATACATCATACACATCCCTCACAATGTTCTCCCCACTCGGTTTAAACTTTAGCTAATTATGATGTATTAGCATGTTTTAAATGATCACTCAAACCGATTAGAACACGCACCCGCATAAGCTTGCAACTCAATTATTCTCCACTACTGAACACGACTATAAAGCAAAAGTCAAAAGGTCTTGAAGGGTTGTAACGGGGTTTGGCTAAGGGTATGGAATAGGATTTAAAGTGGCTAAGGTGATGAAAATTAGATTTTTATTACAACAACTACTAAGAAAACTAAATACAAACGCCAAACTACAAGGCAACATTTTTCGCCTTTTATTCAACAAACTACCAAGTACCAACGCATATTTTTGTGCTTTTTACAACAATTTTATGCTATTTATCATGATATTTTTCAAATTTTTTTAAACCAAAACTATGCAAATGAAAAGATTAAGAAAGATCCTCAAATGAGGAAGAATGTACCAGACTGGAACAAGTTTAAAACTTACAGTACAGATCTTGTCTTAGAAGCATCCATCCAAGCCTTAAATCAAAGAAAAAATGAAGTTACAGGTGGATGGGGAAGATAAACAAAGGGAAGCTGACATCAGTAAACAGGCCAAAAATCTACCCTTGCATGAATTGGTTAATGATTCATTAAAGTCTCAAGCTCAACCTGCAGAAACTATCAAAAGGCTATCAAGTAGTTCACCATCTCCAAACACATCACAAATAAAACTTATCCCAAGAAACCCATTGAACTCAAAAATACTAAAATGGATGTCTGATAAACAGACCCATGTATTGACCTTGCTCAAGTCCAATGGGAAAGTTGAAAAAATATCATGAGAGGATGCACTAAGCCTGGGTGTAGCTGACCTCCAAGATCTTTTGGAACTTCAACTGTGTAGGGATGAAGATGATGAAAATTCCTAAAACTTTGAACTACAGTTCAAAGGTTATACCAGGGAAAAACTGATGAGAGAATAAAGATCATAAATAAGGAAGAGTTTGGGCATCATCTGTTCAAGGGGGAGATTGTTGGGATTGAACCCTACAAAAGAACAGATTATAGAAAGCAAAAACAGGTCTATACAAAATAATCCAGGACAAACAGTACTTTGATTCACATCACCTCTTAAAGACAAGATATCTAACATCTGATGGTTCTAACATCTGTTCAAGTGCTAAGCCCTGTTGAGCTATAAAGACTGTTGAAGACCAAACCACTGATAAAGTCAAAAGTCTGTTGGAAGTCAAAGGTCTGATCACCCTTTGAAGAACATCTGATAAAGCTTCATCAGTGGTTGAGCTCATCAGAGGATAGCATCATCAGTGTCTTGTAATCAGTGTATCTATCATTATAATAGAGGATAGCATTAGCAGTGGTTAGAGTTTGTTAAGGTTGTTAGATGTCACTGTCTTGATGATGTCAGCAAAGATGCCACATGTAACATTTGTCGAAAACGGGTCTTACCAAACCCGCTCCGTTTGTAATCGAATATTCAGATATAAATGTTCATTGCCTATTTATGCTTATTTTAATTTTTAATGATACATAATTAATAAACAAACTAAACCATAAAAGTTATAATTGATAAAAAGTATAAATAAAGTGATTAAAAATAAATTGGGGCTGCCGGGACTCGAACCCGGGTCAGCCGGATTGTAACTTCAAAGACTTAACACTCACACGCATAACCACTCCGCCACTTGTTTGTTTTCTGTCAACTCTAGGAAACAAATGAGTCTTATATACAAACTTAGATGAACCGGTTGCGCCAACTGAAAACCGAAATCGGCTATTCAACCGTCTAAAACGTTTGAATAATCGCGATTTCAGGTTTATAACCGATGCACCGACAATTCCAATCAATTTTGCCTTGAATGAAACTTGAATTCGGGAGTGAATCGGTTTAATAACCGAAAACTTTCAATTCTTGGATTACTTCCATCCTAGTACTCCTTCGCGACTCACAAACACTCTGCACACCTCCAAATACATTTCCGTACAATTTTCAGTCCACCGGAGAAGCTATTTGAACTCGCCGAAAAAATTCTGCAAGTCGCCGGAAAACCGTACTCTTCATCAAAACAGTAAGTCTTTCAATTTCTTCGTGGTCTAACAATTGTTAAGCTATTTCTGACTCAAACCTTTCAATTGAAATCGAATTCAGACGCTGTTGCGGATAATTCCAGTTCGCCGGAAAAGTTCTGGAAATCTCTATTTTCATCTGTGAATCGGTAAGGACATTCAAACACTCTGTTAACGTTTGTTAATCACTTCAATTCCATGATTAGCTAATCAAAACGGTTAATTGTCTTGTTCAGTTGAAGTGCACAAAAACAGAGACCGACACCTTGCCGGAATTCTGAAATAAACCGTTCATCGGTATGTTTACTTCTAATTATCGTTCCTGCCATTTCATATTAGTTTGTACAATGTTTATCAATTGAACTAAACAAGATATAACGGTGTAATCTACTGCCGGTAAAAACGAACGAAGAAGATGAACTGTGATAACACTATAAGAATAATTAAAATTGTTATTTTGAACGGGTTAGACACACAGTCCAGCGGTGGACTGTGTGCGAACAAAAACACGCATACGTCCCGACTTTGATCCCTGATACACGCACCCTCTATGTAATAAAATGCCTTTTTGATTAGAACTGAACCGGGTTAACTCCGTTAGTTGTTAAGTATAATAAAATTTGTATATTAACCAAGTTAGACACACAGTCCAGCGGTGGACTGTGTGTAACGTTAAAGCGCAGGTCCCGGGTTCGAGACCTGTTAGTGGCACCGGTTCGATGAGTTAAAATGTTTTTGAAGTTAAAAGAATTTTGGATAAATTGAATTAATATATAAGTATAATTAAAAACAGAATTATTTCGGGTTAGACACGTAGCTCAGTTGGTAGAACTGCGTGCACGCGTACGGGAGGTCTCGGGTTCGAGCCTCACCCAGGGCAATACAATTACACAATAAATCGGTCAACAAGTCAAACGGTCAACGGTCAACGGTCGCAAAAAGTCAACATATTTTTATATTTTTATTTATTTAATTTAATTTAAAAATCAATTAAAAATACTTAAAAATAATTTTTTTAAAGATAGGAAATAGCCTTAAACTCACAAAAATATATCTAAAAATCTTATTAAAATTATTAATAAAATCCACTCATTTACTATATTTTCCGTTATTATTTAGGTTAGTTAATTCTCGTTGTCCCGCTCTTCCAACTCGTGCGCATCTCACCATCTCAAATCAAACGCACCCAAGGTGAGTGAATCTTTACAAATTCCCCGTTTTAATCACGTTTTGGGGTGTATCATGTGTCTTGCTATATATTATATTTAAATCATTGTGCATACAACATATCATGAACAAATGTGTATTCAGCTTGTTTCAACTGTTTGTGTGGTTATTGTTAGATTCAATTTATTATTTTCAGTACATGCAAATTTCATAGGCCGCCGCTCCCCATTACATTATGAGCGTTGAGCATGTTCCCCATTACATTATGAGCGTGAACCTGGCGTGCCCACATACGATCGGCTCCGTTTGATTGAGCCTTGATCGCACAGACATTTATCATTTTCAGTACATGCAATACGATCGGCTCCGTTTGATTGAGCCTTGATCGCACAGTTTCATTCATGTTATTTATTGTACGATGTTGGTATGTTAATGTATGCTATCATATGTTACTGTATGTTATAGTTGTGATTGCAATTGCTCCTGCTTGATTATTTACATTTGCTCATTCATGATTATGCACAATTTTTCATTGATAAACTAACAAGAAAATCAATAATAAATGTTTATCTAACAAGGTTCACTCGCCAACTTATGTTGACCCAAAAACCCCCATTTTTACACATGATACAGGTGAACCAGCTGCAGCAAGAAACACTTAGGATTGGACTAGAAGAATAAAATGATTTAGAGTTTGGAATTGTTTTGTTTGGTTTATTTTCTTTGTATTGTATGGACATGTTTGGATATTTGGGAATGTAATTTTGACTTTAATAAATATAAAACATATTAGTAAATATCACGAGCTTTGGTGATAACCCAATTATGCCCCGACTCTTATTCCGCTGCGGGTCGGGGTGTGACACCACAGAGGTTAGGGATTTGTAGTATAAATAGACAGTGCATGTACTGTTCTATTTAGCTCATATACACACACTCATCTTGTACAATCAAATCTGTGTGAGCTCGGTCTGAGGGGGAGTTAGTGATTCATGACTGTATTTACTTGTAATCTTTTGAGTAATGAAGACAGTGTATGATGAAAGCTAATCTCTTCTTGATTGTGTTACAAAGTTTTAAATCTCATTCCGCTGCAAAGTATTGTATGTTTTATCTTCTTCTATTATCTATTTGTTTAAAACAATGCAATCAAGTCAAACTCAAATCCTAACAGCCCACACTTTTCTTTTGCTTGCCCTCAAGCGAATCTGTTTTCACGTGGGTTGAACGAAAAAAGACACTTCCCATCCTCGAGACTTAAGCGAAGGTCTAATGTCATACCCAATTCATAATTTTTACAATTTTCGAAATATTTAGCGGTGAATCGATTAATCACATGAAGATGGTTACCCAAGATCACCCGCCCTTGAAACTAATACATCATACACATCCCTCACAATGTTCTCCCCACTCGGTTTAAACTTTAGCTAATTATGATGTATTAGCATGTTTTAAATGATCACTCAAACCGATTAGAACACGCACCCGCATAAGCTTGCAACTCAATTATTCTCCACTACTGAACACGACTATAAAGCAAAAGTCAAAAGGTCTTGAAGGGTTGTAACGGGGTTTGGCTAAGGGTATGGAATAGGATTTAAAGTGGCTAAGGTGATGAAAATTAGATTTTTATTACAACAACTACTAAGAAAACTAAATACAAACGCCAAACTACAAGGCAACATTTTTCGCCTTTTATTCAACAAACTACCAAGTACCAACGCATATTTTTGTGCTTTTTACAACAATTTTATGCTATTTATCATGATATTTTTCAAATTTTTTTAAACCAAAACTATGCAAATGAAAAGATTAAGAAAGATCCTCAAATGAGGAAGAATGTACCAGACTGGAACAAGTTTAAAACTTACAGTACAGATCTTGTCTTAGAAGCATCCATCCAAGCCTTAAATCAAAGAAAAAATGAAGTTACAGGTGGATGGGGAAGATAAACAAAGGGAAGCTGACATCAGTAAACAGGCCAAAAATCTACCCTTGCATGAATTGGTTAATGATTCATTAAAGTCTCAAGCTCAACCTGCAGAAACTATCAAAAGGCTATCAAGTAGTTCACCATCTCCAAACACATCACAAATAAAACTTATCCCAAGAAACCCATTGAACTCAAAAATACTAAAATGGATGTCTGATAAACAGACCCATGTATTGACCTTGCTCAAGTCCAATGGGAAAGTTGAAAAAATATCATGAGAGGATGCACTAAGCCTGGGTGTAGCTGACCTCCAAGATCTTTTGGAACTTCAACTGTGTAGGGATGAAGATGATGAAAATTCCTAAAACTTTGAACTACAGTTCAAAGGTTATACCAGGGAAAAACTGATGAGAGAATAAAGATCATAAATAAGGAAGAGTTTGGGCATCATCTGTTCAAGGGGGAGATTGTTGGGATTGAACCCTACAAAAGAACAGATTATAGAAAGCAAAAACAGGTCTATACAAAATAATCCAGGACAAACAGTACTTTGATTCACATCACCTCTTAAAGACAAGATATCTAACATCTGATGGTTCTAACATCTGTTCAAGTGCTAAGCCCTGTTGAGCTATAAAGACTGTTGAAGACCAAACCACTGATAAAGTCAAAAGTCTGTTGGAAGTCAAAGGTCTGATCACCCTTTGAAGAACATCTGATAAAGCTTCATCAGTGGTTGAGCTCATCAGAGGATAGCATCATCAGTGTCTTGTAATCAGTGTATCTATCATTATAATAGAGGATAGCATTAGCAGTGGTTAGAGTTTGTTAAGGTTGTTAGATGTCACTGTCTTGATGATGTCAGCAAAGATGCCACATGTAACATTTGTCGAAAACGGGTCTTACCAAACCCGCTCCGTTTGTAATCGAATATTCAGATATAAATGTTCATTGCCTATTTATGCTTATTTTAATTTTTAATGATACATAATTAATAAACAAACTAAACCATAAAAGTTATAATTGATAAAAAGTATAAATAAAGTGATTAAAAATAAATTGGGGCTGCCGGGACTCGAACCCGGGTCAGCCGGATTGTAACTTCAAAGACTTAACACTCACACGCATAACCACTCCGCCACTTTTTTTTAAGGTGAGCCAATACTTCTGTAGAGCCATTCTCAAAACAATGTCAAATAGAATATAATCTTCAATCTGCAAATTCGAGTTATAAAGATCTCAAAATTTGTAACTCAACCCACCAATTTAGCAAATCTATTATATATAATAAACTTTAGATCAAAGTTATGAAGCTAACTATTATATATAATAAACCTTTAAAACAAAATTAAGAAGCTAAACAGAAGTTCCATGAGCTATGGACCATACTTGGTATCCAAGCATCCATTCTTGATATTATATCATGCCTCATATTCCTAAAGTCATACAAAAAGTATGATTCCGATGAAGAACCTCCAATTTTTGTATATGATTTTAAGTATGTTTTAATCATAAATAATAATCATATAAGTAACTTTCTGAGCCCGGGTGGCTCTTTCGAAAGGCTCTCCCGGGTGATAACCTAGTAATCAAAATAAACATCCAAATATATATAATTTATTTTACAAAAATATAAAACATAGACAAAAAGTTTAAGAAATTATGAGTGAGTTACATGTAAACTATCTGAAAGTACTATTGGTGTGGCTTCATGGTTTCTATATCTATAATCCATATCTATATCTATAATACCTTATTAATTAAACTGAGTTTTTTACCCTTTTAGTAATTTACCACGTGTACAAGTTTTGAAGCTACATGTATAAATAAAGCAAGCTATTTTAGAGGGGTAAACTTGCAAATTGTCTAAAATTTTAAGACACTTTGAGTGCAATCTAGACATTTGATCTATAGAATTAAAGAAGCGGATTGGAAGAGAATGGATTCAAGGTAGTTTTTAATGACCCATTTTAGAGGAGGCAATATCCAAACTTTTAAGAAGCCTTGAGGGCATAATTGGTGATTCGGATTCCCTGAGATTTATAACCAGAGAGAGAAATGACGATTATATTCACCGAACGTAATTGCCATTTTCCACCGTGCACCATCGTTTGGAAACCTAAAACTGATGAAACCTATTGATTCCCTTTCTTCTCTTCGTTCCATTTCGGCGTCACCAGACTCTCTCTGTAACACTCTTTTTCTCTCAATGACGTTGTGTTATGGTGGTGGCGATTTGGTGGCGTTGGTTGTTGGTTGCTTGCAGTGGCGGTTGTTGTTGGTGGTTGCTGGCAGTGGCATTCAAGTCGTCTCTTCATTCCCTAATCGATTCATTGTGTGTGCAGATGTTACTTCATCTTCCCCTATACAATCGAACTCCAGTTGTATCAATTTCTCAAACCAAATCAAACCCTAATATTCTAATCCAAATCAATCAACAAAATTGAAACTGAAATTGAAATTCCGGTTATAACCTTTCGACGGAGTGGAGATGGAGACGTTACGATCTCTGGCACCGGTAAGAGAAGACGATTGGTGCTTCTGATCATTATGTCAATTTGGTGTTTATGTGGACTGTGGTGAGTAAACGACAGTTCGATCTCAGATCTAAAGGTTAGAATTCATAATAATATTCGTCTGTTTGATGTTCTATAAGCTTGCATAATGAATTTTTTTTCCTTTTTCGATTGTGAATCAGAATTCTTAACATTCAATTTGATGAACGTTTGGCTGATGGTTTCATGTTAGACGATGGCTCAGACTGGAATCTCTTCAGTGCATCTTGAAGTCTGCAAGGTGTTTTGGTTTTGCTTGACCTGGGTGCCTAGACGCGCCCCTGGGTCGCCTTTGTCACATTGTACATTGATGGCATTTTACCAGAGGTCAGTTTCTCGGATGCGGGTTTGCTTGTATAGCAGCACAGGGTCCAGGAGAAGGAACTGTTGGTATGTATGCATGTTCAAATTTAATAGATACTGCAAAAAGTTATTCAAGAAAGTTAATTACATATTTGGGCAGGCGCTTATCTTGGTATGACCGAAAACAAGGTGTCTACTCCAGCTGATGCACACTGTACGTAGGTCTTGGGACCCGCTTTGTTCCGTTTGGAAATTTTGAGCTCACTTAAGGCGACCCTCTTGACTCCTACCTTGTACGTCTCATATATACGTTTGATATCAACATACAATTTTACATGCTCGTATTTTTGTATGACATTTGAACATAGGTATACAGTTAAGAGGATCCTCCTGTTGAATTGCAAGAAATATTGCCAAAGTATAATAGCAATCCGAATTCCGAAGCGCAATTGAAGTTGCTTTTACCCCATATAGTTTCAACATCTGGTGGAAGTAAATATGTTGAAGAAATAATGGATGACCTAGAAAAGAATCAGAGAAGTGGTGATCCTACAGGTAAGATAACTCTCCTTTTAATGTTCCTTTTAGTAATCTGAACATCATCCAGCAGACAAGCTGACACTGGAAACCTGGTTAAAAACCAGGAAGTTGGTCACCATTCTGTTAATAGAAATGAGAATATTCATGAGAACATAGCTGAAAAAGAGAGCATAAGACTTTAGATTGTACCAATAAACAAATAAAGAGATACAAATAATCATATTTAGGGGTTAAAACAAGCCGAGCCCGAGCTCGACTAGGTTTGAACTCGAACTTGTTTAATATATGGAAGCTCGTACTCACGCTCGGCTCATTTCGAGCTTTGTTTCTAAAGCTCGAGCTTGGCTGATAGGTAGTTTTTCCAACTTGGCTCGTTTATTATTTTTATTTAATTTTTAATGACTATATTAATTATTTTAAATAAATTTATTGATAAAAAATATTAATATATTATATAATATATTATCTAAATAATAGGCTCGCGAGCCGGCTTAAGCTCGCTAAGTGAGAAGCTTAGGCTCGGGGTCATTTACTAATCAAGCTTATTTTTAGTTTGCTCGGACTCGAGCTCGACTCGTTTCGAGCTTTTATTGTCGTGTCAAGCTCGAGTAGCTCGGCTCGTTTACACCCCTGTAATTTCATATTGTACATGATTTGTGTATAAATCTAAAATATTGCAAGATGTGGATTAAACTATTAAAGGGATTAATAGTTTGTCTAGCGAACTTCTTCACTTGGAAAAAAACGAACATTCTACATTAGTAATGCAATATGAGCGATCTAAATGTGTAATTCTCTACGATGGAAAATTAGGCTTGTAGAGTTACTTGCAGCTAAGGAAAGACTTTCTGAATTGAAACAGGTAACTTCTCCTGTACCATTGTAGGAGTTGGAGAGCTGAAACAAGGTGTTATGATAGAGCAAGTTAAATGGTTCTCCTACTTTGTTATGTATGTACTCCCTATTGTTTTTATATGTATTAACAAATTTCTATCTAAAGGTTCACGAATGGTTTGTTGGATGTTTGGTTTGTTTATAGATATACTCACTATTATTGTTATATGTATTAAAAGCTCATTTATGTTTTTTAGGCATAACGTAGGTGGAGTTCTGACCAGTGTAACAGGAGAACTCAAAGCAAGCTTTTGTTTACTTGTGTGAGTTAAAAATCACCTGGGTAACAAATCATGCCAGCTTAGCTTGTGAACCGTCTATTATTATCTTTTACAATGGCTTTGATGTTTTAGCGACACATGTTAGGATCAAGGCCAATGCACGGAGACAAGCTTCACATGTCCGGACAAGCAAAACAAGCTGTTGTCTTGCAAGAACTAAAAACATATATGAAAGCCGTTGTTCGAGCCTTCTTTTTGTATTTTGGATCTCTATTCAGACATCCGAATAACAAGCATATGTGTTTTGGGATAGGAAAGAGTACAACTTTTGTAGGTGTGTAGTAGCTACGTTGATTATACACACAAAAGAACCGGAAAATATAGCATCAACTATATTAGTTTCTACATCTGAAAGGGGAAGTTTGACATGAAAAGTTGTAACTATTTTTCAAATTTAGGTCAACGAAGAACATAGAATGAAATGATTGGTGAACTAAAAGAGAACGGGCAGAATGGTGCAAATTGTCGACGCCGACTTAATGCTTTGGTACGGATTTTATTAGTATTATAAAAGACACTCGCCGCAACGCGCGGGCATTCCCACTAGTGTATATATATATATATATATATATATATATATATATATATATATGAATTTGAGTAGTTTGTAGGTTTAGAAAGAAATGAGTCACCTTTGATCTTGAAGTCTTATTCTACAACCCTTTGATACTTCGGCTGAGTAGACATTAAGAAAATATATGTCAATACTTCTGTTAGGATCTGAGTTTGATTTACTTGTAGTTTTTGTTTCAAAGATGAAAATATGATTGAAATTTAAAGTAAATGCAACAGAATAGAATGAAAACTTTTACTACAAGTAAAGGTCGTTTGTTTTCATCATCATCATGCTTTCAAGTAATATAAACTTTGCATGTGATTCACAAACTCCCTCTCAGCCTATTGCAACAGTTTGATAGTACAGGAAATGGAAGAAGATGATTGGTGTAAAGATCTTTGTAAGAAGACAAAGTTTACTGTTACATCGACTCAACTATATATACTAACTATTTAACCTCTGAGCATCTTTTGATGACGTTAGGGTTGATAGTGACATCTAACAATAATATAACTAACTCTAAGCACTGACCTCTAACATCTGATAGTGCAAAAGCACTGTTACATTGAAAATAAAACTAATAAAAGTAAAACTCTGATGACTAAGCTCTGCTCCTTTTCTTCTGTCAAACCTTTGATAATTGTTGTAGTAGATGATGCATAAGTATCAGACTTTAGGAGAACAGAGTTTAGGGATCAGAGGATCTAAACTCTGATAGTTGGACCAAACCGCGGATAGAGTATTTTGACTTTATATCATCTGTTCCTTTGTAAAGGGTTCAATCCCAACAATCTCCCCCTGGAACAGATGATGCCAAAAACCCTTTTTATTCTTGGTCTTTATTCCTCAACAGTAACTCTCTGATTTGACCTTTGAACTGCAATTCGAAATTCAGAGATTCCTCATCATCGTCATCCTTTCCCAGTACCAGATCAATAAGTTCTTGGAGGTCTTCTACACACAGCTCATATGCATCCTCCATTTTCATCTTGGTAGCTGTGCCATCAGACTTGAGCAGAGTCATTGTCAACTTTCCACTTTAGAATTTTTGGGTCCGATGGCTTTCTAGGATGGAAAGTTATTGTTGAGGTAGGTAGAATAGATTGACTTGCCATCTGAGAAAGATCTTCTGCAAGTTTCTGACTGGTTTCATCAGTATGGAAATCAATCATGTTTTGGATTCCTTCCTTTATGTGCTCATAGCAGTGGTTGGATTAACAGTGGAATTCTTGTGGGTGTGGGTAGAGATATGGTGGAAGTTGGAAATATGATCATAGCAGTGGTTGGATTAACAGTTGTTATAACCTATGTTGTGTCAACATCTGTTGACACAACAGGTGTTGTAACATCCGTTGTGGTTGGTGTATCAATTGCTTTTTGAAGAAGGATGTGTAAGTGTTTTTGTGGGATCAGATGATATGGTTGGATTAGCAACTGTCTTAGAAGGAATGGATGCTGATGCTGATTGCCTTGTTTTTCTAACAGGCATATTCTTTGTTGAAGACCCAATATTTTCTTTTTTCTTTTTGCAGAGCTATCTTTTTCTTAACCAATGCTCTGCTCTCAACCATTACCCTTTTCTTTGTATTATCCTTTTCCCTTGCAAAGATATTAGCTGTTTCACCAATCTTTTTAGAACCATCTTGTTTAGGGATAACCACTGTTGGACATGCACCTTTTTCATCAAGTTTTAGCACTTCTTTCTTTAAAGGTATCTCCCCCTTTTTGGCATCATCAGAGTTGACCAAGATTACTGTAGGAGGAGGAGTACCAGTGGTTTGAAGGAGATGAGCCTTGATTGTCTTGATATCTGCAGCAGATCCATATATCTGGCATCTACCATGTTTCTAACCTCTTGCATCTGATGCTTGTGTTGAAGATCAGCATAATACTTTTGTTGTTGAAACAGAGGGTCTAAGGCTTGCTTGAGATCATCAGTGGATAGGACAGAGGATTGGCTCTTTGTAGCTAACATCTGCTTCAGTAAATCCTTGATTTCATCAAAAGAGCTTTCAATTTTGGTCATTCTCTCCGTCAAATCCTTGTATTTTAGATCATCACCTAATTTAATAGGATCATCTGAACTCCTACCAAAAGTGGTAGTTATATCTATATCATCATGAACAAGGGTCTCAACCCCTATTTCAAACATAGATGCCCCTTGATCTTGGAACTGGGGACTTCCCACTGGAACAGAGGTTACTTTGGTAACCTCAGCAGTGGTTGCCTTGAAAAGAGTCTTATATATGTAACCACTGTACAATTGGAAACTTGGTTGTTTAGCAAATGTAGTGGCTGCTCTTGTTGAACTATCACCAAGGGTTACATGTAACCCAATGGATGTATCCTCTTCATTTACTGAGGGGTTAGCAATGAGTACAGAATTAGACCCAGTCACATATTCTCATTGATAGGTTGGTGAGAAGAACTGGTTAATGTCTGTTCTAACTCAATTGCATTCAGTAAAGGCAATATGTTGGGTGGTAGTGATTTTGTTGGTGAAGGTTGGCGTGCAGAAAGAGACATTGCCCTGAGAGATGGGCTTTGGAAGATAGAACCAAGTGGTCCTAGAGCTTCATAATTTGGTGTCCCTGTATTTACAACCTTTTCCTGTTGTGAGGAAGAAAAAAGAGTTTCAAAGCCAGGTTGAGATTCTAACATCTGCTGTGAAGAAGTAGCAGCAGTGTTTTCAAGTGATTTTTGTGTTATCACTGGGTTAACCTCTGGGATCTCATATTCCAGAGGGCCCTTTTTGGTTTGGTGGGTTTTTTGAAGATTTTCTTGGGTTTCTTTTTGGTGATTGCTGGTGTGGGTTTCAGGGCAGTGGTTGAAATGCCCTGATCACCAGGAGTAGTGAGCTCAGTAGCAGGAGGTTGAGATTGAACATTTTGTTCTTGTAAATCTTGCTCAGCCTCCTCTACTTGTGTTTTGGAAACTTTATCCTGATTTGTAATTCTTGTAAAAGTTTCATGAGTTAAGCCGCCTGGTTGTCTAACAGCGCCTTATTTAGCATCATTATCAGGTAACTGATTATGAAGATAAACACTCAAGAATCAAGGATGTATCAGAAAAGCTTTCCTTTTTGCAATATTATTAAAGTTTGCCACAAGATCATTGAACAGTATCTGAGAAAAATTAAAATTTGATCCAGTTAAGATGGCATAGCCCAGATACTGAATGTTCAATGGTATTTCATAAAAAGCAATGGTCTTTGCTGAGAGACATGTTAAAAGAGTACGGAAGAAAAATCTCATCTCAGCAGGAATATTGGGTTTGAAGATTGTCATACCTTTAAGTTGCCCAATATAACCCTTTCTAGAAATTCAGCATGCATCTCATTTGTAGAGAATGACACAGGATGTGCCATATCATTCAGTTCGAATACTTGGGAAATAGATTGAGGGCTTATTTGCATCAATGTTTTGCCCACTCTTGAGATAATAGCATAAGGAACATCCTTTTGAGAATGAACCTCTGCATTTACCCAATATTGTTGTTGTGCGTCTTGATAAATTGGGGCTTTGACAGTTAACATATGCACAAATTTTGATTCTTTCAAGATTTTTATCATTGAATGATATCTTGTGTTTGAATCGGTTTCATCAAGGATTGATGTATAGTTGTGAGGAGTTTTGATTATGAGGGTGAATGGTGGTGGTTCCGGTTTGGATTTCACTTTAGATTTTGCTTTGGGAGCCATGATTGAAGAGAAAACCGTTTTGAGAATTTTGAATTGAACACGGCAAAGTGAACCTCTGTTCTGGATAAAACAGGGTTTATAGGGTTTTAGAAAAAGTGATGATGACGTGTCATCTGATGCAAACAACTGAGAATAACGTCTGACCATGTGTAACCTCAGTTTGAGAATGGAAGACAGTTGTTTGGATAAACTGTAACACTACTTTTTTTTACGTCCAATATTTTTCCGACACGTGTCCCGGTAATCCATGTGCGCCATGTGCCAAAATGGGAGGGACCAAGGTTTGTCGAATCGCCTATCCTATCCTCGTTATGTTTTAGAATGAAGTAGAGGGGCCAAAAAGTGGAAGAAATAAGAGTTCTATGAGCTAAATAAGTGCGGGGACTGAAACTGCCAAGTTTAAAACTTGGATGGCTCGGTCGCGGGCCACGACCGGCCAGGCCTAAACTCCTCGCGCCCCGCGGGGAGGTGCCAGCAACAGAAAGTTTGCTGTTGTTGCCAGCTTGCACTTGGACACTACTCACTTGATTTTGTGCACCTTGCTGCGATTTTGCCGCCTTTTGCTCAATGTTTGTCACTTCAAAACACTTATAAACATCTGAAATCATGTCTAAACACCTGGCAACCTCCCCTCTCTCCTCCATAGCTCTTAAAATGATCAATCTTGTGAGTTGCAACAATCTTCATGCACTATAGACTCACCAAGTTCATGTCAGAGGAGTTCTGATCAAATCTAAGTGTTCCATTTCGTTCCTACTGCTCATTTGGACCTAATGTAAGTGTTCAAACTCGTGCTTACTGAATTCTTATAGCTATTAGCCTAAAACAAAGTCTTGTCGTAAAAACGCATTGACTTTTCTATAAATCCGTGCATACTCCGCCATTGTGCGTAACGAAAGATCCTACGTGCTCATAATGATGGAGGTGATAATCCCTCAAGAGGGCATCTCCAGATTATCACGGATTCATGGCCGATTGGCGAGTCAAACGAAAAGTCAATAAAAGTCAAACTGAGCAATTTTTGTAAAATCCATATCTAAAGATCCAGAAGTTATAAATTATGATTTGAAGCATTAATAACCTTTAAATAAGTATTAGAACTTGTGTCAACAGATTCGGCTCGTCAAATTTTGGTCTAAGAAAGTTTCAAACAGTTGACTTTCTGTTGACTTTCAGTCTGACCCGTTTTGAGCCACTCTTGATACTAAGTTTTAGTGATTTTATGACCATGATCATGTCTATAATATTGTCCTAAAGTTTTGTGACTCAATTTCTAAGAAATCCGAGTTATTACATAAGTTCCGTAAAAATCCTTAAAACTTTGCAAATAGGTCCTTTTTACGCGAAATAAGATTTCTAGCACATATGAGTATATGGATGGTATACTTACTGATATGTTATGATAAGTAGGACCATTTGGGATGTTTGTTCAGTTTATGACATAAGTGTATGCTTAAGAATCGCTAATCACCGCTAAACGACTAAACTACCCTTTTACGGAAAAATAGCAAGAATCAAACTTTTTATAATCAAAACCTTAATTTACTAATGTTATAAGTTAAATGACATATTTTGGCCATTTAAAACAGTTCTAACTTCAGTTTATATTAAATACCGATTTAATGACATTTTAGCGATTTTTACGCCTTTCGACGCATAAGTATGGTTTAAAACCATAACTATGAACCGAGACTTGTTACCTACTGATTTATAAACTTATTTTCATCATAAAAACAGTAGGCACAAGTCCCGAACTCAGAATCCCAAATTTGGCTTCAAAGCTATATGTGAAATGACTAAAATGCCCCTACGGGACATAGTATGTTTCAAAATCATCAAACACACATATATTTGATAACCTACTGTTATAACATGATAAACTATATGTTTTTACTGAATATTTAAGGTCATAACATCAGATTCACTTTAAACATCTTTTATAAGCCTAAAAATGACCAAAATGTCCTTGTAGGGCATAAATCGGTTTTAAATATAACTCGGACCTATCCTTGCAAATGTTACTGATATTATAACATATTTTAAACATATCTCATTATGGAACTTATATACCACTCTTACGGTTACCCGGTTTCGCTTATACGCGTTCGGTTAAACATACGTAGTTAGTTTACGTATTTAAACCAAAACGGGTTTAACTTTGTCCATTCCTTATCAAAATCCAGAATGTTATTGGTCTCCCCATATTATACAAGTCTATGTACTTGTCGGGTCCAATTAACATTCTATTCCAGTCACCGCTTAATCTAGCGTATCGTACCGTATCACAATTTAGCGTAAGACTAACCGGTCCAAGTCTAGGACTTAATTTAGGACCCGTTAGCATTCTAATATTGGTTATTAATTACCATCACTCCAGACTGAACGCCTCCCGGTAGATTGCTTCTGTACTTGCTCTGGAATACGGCTGAATTTGGATTACTTGCGAACTTCAATTCAGGTAAATACTCTTAATTTATTTTCCCTATACGGGCTTGGGATACGGTAGATTACTACCGCTTGGTCGGGTATGGGATAATGTTTTATCCAGTTGTGATAATTAACTAAAACCTTACATAACTCGGTTTTGATCTGTTATGACTGAAACTAAAACATTGAGGGTGGGCTTGACCGTGTCCGGGATATCCTTGGCTCACTAAATTGCTAGTGGCCACGACAATATAGCATGGCGTGTAGGCATACACTGGGTAATTGCTATCCTGCTTTCTGTGTGAAAGTTCAGAGTGGTGTGTTAGTCGATCATGTCTCGGTTTCTGTACCTGGCCTCATATGTAAAAGCCAGCATGTAAATCTGTATACGAGACCGTTTGTGCTATCCCAAGTTATTTATGAAAATGTGCCTTGTGCACCTAAAACCATTTTCGAAAAAGTTTTCAAAATGAGTCGGTTGAGCGTATTTACCAGGTAAACTGACGTATTTTCAAAAGCTTAAGTTACAGGTTGCAAGTACGGAATAGACCGGGAGCTGCGGTGCGAATAACCAAGTAATTGCGACCTTAGGGAATTGCCTGTTTATAGTCTGTTATCATTTGTATGTATTTTGATCCGCCTGTGGATCTAGTTACAACCATGTCTGTATATATTTATTTTGGACATTAGACATTATCGGTTGTGATAGTTTAATTACTCCAGGCTTCCGCTGTGTTATGCTTATTTGGTTATGATGATATCAACTGTACGTCATACTCCCCACCGGTAGACACGTGGATGTCGGGTTGTGACATAAACACTGTTTGAGAATATGGGCAGTGGATGGGAACAGTGTGTTTGACTTATCAGAGGATACACTTTGACAATGGATAGACTTTTCTAAATGACCAGTGTTTTGATGCTATCAGTGGTTTGAAACAGACTTTAAGGTTATATTGAAAAATTCAATTTTAAGCTTTTTTTAAGGATAAATTTTGATTTTCTGAACATTTTTATGCTATTTACACATGGATCACAAGAAAAACTGTTTTTCATCCATGTTTAGCATTCCAATCCTAGAGATCAAGCTTTCAAAAGTAGATGTATCCAATGCTTTTGTTAGAAGTTGATCCTTAGTATGGACATGTTGTAAAGAAATCAAACCTTTTTCATAGCAATCCCTCACAAAGTGATGTCTGATATCAATGTATTTTGTTGTGTAGTGAGAGATAGGATTTTTGATGATATTTTATGCTGCTTGACTGTTAATTTTAAGAGGAGTCTTTAAAGTAGTGATACCAAAATCCAAAAGTTGATTTTGAAGCCACTGGATTTGTAAAGTGCAACTTGCAGCAGCAATGTATTCTGGCTCAGCAGTGGATGTGGAAACTACAACTTGCTTTTTACTCTGCCAAGACTCTAGGCAATCACCTAGGAATTAGACACCTCCTGATGTGGACTTCCTTATTGTCTTGCATCCAGCAAAATCATTATCTGAGTAACCTGAAAGCTAATATTTCTATTAGCAGGATACCAGATACCAAGTGTGGGAGCACCCTTTATGTACCTAAATATCCTTTTGACAGCAATAAGATCAGACTTTCTAGGTAATGACTGGGATCTGGCACAAACACATGTTGCAAACATGATGTCTGGCCTAGAAGCAGTTAGGTACAATAAAGACCCAATCATACTTCTATAAAGTGTTTGATCAACCAAGTCATCTTTATCAACAATAGTGACCAGCTTTGATGTTGCCATGGGTGTGCTGCAAGGTTTACAATTATCCATATCAAACTTTTTAAGCAGTTCTTTGACATACCTATTTTGATGGATGAAAGTGCCATTGTGCATTTGTTTGACTTGTAAACCAAGGAAACATTGCAACTCACCCATTGCACTCATTTCAAACTCTGCTGCCATGAGTTTTCTGAACTCTTCACACATGGCAGTGCATGTGGATAAAAAAATGATGTCATCCACATAACTTTGTCAAAGCAGCAAATCTTTTCCTTTCCATTTTAAAAACAAGGTTTTATCAATTTAACCTCTTGAAAAAACTATGGACAAGAGAAAAGTGGTTAGAGTTTCATACTAGTCTCTTGGTGCTTGTTTAAGACCATACAGTGCTTTGTTTAACTTGTATACATGATCAGGATGAAATGGATCTTCAAATCCAGGAGGTTGGCACACATACACTTTTCCTTGATCTTTCCATATAGGAATGCACTTTTGATGTCCATTTGAAACACTTTGATGTTGTGGTTAGCAGCAAAAGCTAAGAACAGTCTGATGGCTTCTAACCTTGCTACTGGAGCAAAGGTTTCATCATAGTCTATGCCTTCTTCCTGTCTGTAGCCTTGAACCACAAGCCTTGCTTTGTTCTGACAACAATACCCCTTTCATCTGTTTTGTTCTTGAAGATCCACATTGTGCCAATTGGACTTACATCCTTAGGAAATGGTACAAGTTTCCAAACTTGTTGTCTTTTAAACTGAAGAAGCTCCTCTTGCATAGCTTCTACCCAACTATTGTCTTTTAGTGCATCTTGGTACTTGACAGGTTGGATGAGTGATAGAAAACCAGCAAAAGGCAAATGTTTTGGGATTGGCTTCTTGTGAGCACTCCCTCATTTATGTTGCCAATAACTTGATCCAATGGATGGCTTTTGAGGAAGATCAAATCACCTTGATATGGGACAAGTGCATTTTGTGACATCCCGGATTTTTCGGACAACTTAAACGTAATACTTGTCGAGTGAATTATATGCTATGTATTAAACGTGTACGAGTTAGTGAATACGTGATGTGCGATTATGTGATTGTGTTAGTTATAAAATAATCATGGCAAATATGTACACGAACCGAACCGCAACACGAACCAACCTCAAACTCCTTGTGACTCTAGGAGTGAACCAAGTTCTAACCCAAACCTTAAACTCAAACTATTCGGCCGCAAGATCAAACACAAACCGAACTCCTTGTGACTCTAGGAGTTAACCAAGTTTTAAACTTTAAACCCAAGTCTCTTCGGCCATGCTTTCTATCCAAAACCCAAGACCATATCCGCGAGCAACCCAAATCACTCTCGGCCGAGATCAAGCCCAAACCGCAAACTCATTGTGTTCAAACCCAAACCGAACCAACCCAAGTTCCTCGGCCACGAGCTCAAGCCAAAACCGTGATCTTCATCTCTTGCGCCTATAAATACAAACACATGCATGGGTCTTTCTTCACAACACACAAAACCCTAGCATCTAATCAGCCGTCGGCAACTTCCGCTTGTTCCATTGATCGCGAGCAGCCGATCCTTCATCCCTTCAATCGCAAACAGCCCATCTCTTCCACTTGTTCACTCCCTCGATCACAAAACAGCCTACTACTTCTTCTCAGTCGCGAACAACCTCCTTTCTCGGTCACGGATCTTCTCGGTTGCAAGCATCTTTGATCACCGGTTCCTTATCTTAATCACGGTTCGTTTACCTTATCGTTAAAAGATTAGAATTTATCATATGTTACAAGATCATATTAGGAATACATGTGTTTTGATTTTGTTGTTTTCGGATTGTATAATTGAATGAAGTGATTGTGTTGTTTCGGATTGTTAATGCTAGATTGAAAGTTGGATGTTTGTTCAAAAATCAGAAATCGTAGGCTGTATTTGTTTATAAAAACTAGAGATGTTGATTAGGGTTTGCATGGATATGTTATATATATTAATCTATGATTAGGAAACCGGTTCTTGATCGCCTAGGTTAATCATATGAACGGTTTATGCGAGTTTATGGTAACAATATGCTGAAACAGTTTGCTGAGTAATAGTTGCAGCCGACTTCATCTGGCTGTAACTCGGTCATTAGTTGTCGAAAAACGGATTTTCTGATGTCTAGAACGTAGAGATTTGAATAACGAATCTAATGGTGCTGGATTCATAATTTTCTGAAGTCGTTTGATATTTTTAAATGGCCAAATAAGTTCAGTAACTAAAGCTGTGAAAATCCTGAAATTTTGTTAGTTGTTTTTCGAGTTGGATTTTATAATCAGTAGGGATTCGAGTCATGAATTTTGTACAGCAACTAGGTATGGAAATTTCCGGGCAACACCAACTGGAATTTTGTTAATTGGACGATCAGTGATTTTTAAATAAATTCTTCCTTGGACTGCAGTCAGAAAGCGACAAATCTGACTACAGCCTAGTATATTAATATTTATGGTTAAAATTGTAAAGATTTAGGACTTGGAAAATTTATATAAATTTATACAGTATAAATGGCACCTGCTGTAAAAATATTGGAATTTTTGGAACGTTGGAACTATTTTATAAAAATCCTAGAAAACAGCTGAATTATGAGTGTTAAGCTGAAATTTGATAACTTGTGATTGTGTGCACCAAATTGTTGCATGGATTGGATTATGTTCATGATAAGTTGTTTTGATCACTAGGTTCACATGAGGATACTTGCATGCATGTTTGAGTGTTAGATATGTTGTTTGTGTGTATCACTTTGTGCGTAAATTAAGTGTAGAATTTGTATTGGTGTGTTCACACACTGACGTGAAATCAATTGGTTTGTTAGGACGCAATTAGCGGTCCCATCCTTTACGACTTCTTTGCTACACTAACCAAGCAACAAAAGGTGAGTTCATGGCCCCTAACTTTATCCGGTTTTTAAACAACAGGGGAGAAACATGTATACACTCTTCAAACTCAATCTCTTTACGTTATACGAAATTAACGCCACCTAACTATTCGGTAACTAAGTTGATGTTAATGTAATGTTATGGTCACTAAGTAGCTATATCACTTAAGTCCTCGTCAATCTCTCGGATCGTTAGTATTGGGTTTTAATAGCGGGGGAATTATAAGTAGTACTACTGGGCCCGACAAGCCCCATCCGAGCTAGTCGCGCTAGCCGACCGGGTATGGTCAACGGGTGAATAATTTGGCCTAACTTCGCCATGGTCAGTGATAGGCCTGACAACACGGAGGCACAACAGTCAGCTTCGATCGCGAACTCTTACGTGACATAACTTTAGGCTAGCTACCTATATATGTTAACATTGAACTTAATTACGAAACAACTATATTATCCCGGGTCGGGGATAATGGAAACAACAACTTATTATTCCGGGTTTGGAATAATGGAAACAACAACTTATTATTCCGGGTTTGGAATAATGGAACCAACATCATTATTATTCCAGGATGGGAATAATGGAACTAAATCGTTATCCCGGGTTAGGGATAACGGGGGGGGGGGGGGGAAACAAACTATAACCGAACAAACGAATTTATGAAAACCTGTGAACTCACTCATCTTTAATGTTGACACTTGTTTCTTTACATGTTTCTCAGGACGCTAGGAGCTCTAGGTGCACTCACATGCATTGAACAAGACATCTTTTATCGAGTCTCAATTATAAATGTTGTTTGGGTTTTTCATTTGTTTTGGCGTTTGTGTTGGCGCCCGCTTCACTATTTATTTTATGCTTCCGCTCAACCACTTAAACTAATGCTTCCGCTAAACTTTAGTAACTAACTAAGATAATCTAAAATCTACGATGATTGGTTAATCAAATGATTTTTGGAAAACGTATTATCAAATCATATAGAGTCGTTCGACGTACAAGTGTTTCAGATTCTGGTTTGTTCACACGCCTCGCGGTAAAACTCCGCAAGTGGAAATTGAGGGTGTGACACATTTTGAGGTGAAGCTTGCAAATGTGTATCATCTGATCTATCCTCTGTTGGTGAATTTGATGGTCCAGCCTCTGATTGGAATGGAGGTGGTGGTATAGGAGTGAATGTTTGTTCATTTTTATCCAGATTTGATGGATTCTTATCAACAGTGTTTTGGTTTTTAGAGCAGGTAGAGGATTGAGAATTAACCACTGTTGAACCAGCAGTGCTTTCACCATTGTTACTAACATCTGCTCCTCTGCTTGAAGGACAGTTCTGGAAGTTTGGAATAATGCAATCATATCCTTGCTCTTGTGGTGATGACTGTGATGTACCTGCAGAGTTAGTCTTGACAGACACATCTTCAAATGTAAATTTATCTAGATCAAACAATTCAGCAGGATTTGCTGGGATTTTCAAAGAAGAAAGTTCATTGAACTTCACATTTAGAGTTCCTTCAACACACTTGGTCCTAGAGTTAAACACTCTGTAGGCTTTTTCAGTGGTTGAGTATCCCAGAAAATAACCACAGTCAACTTTGGCTGCAAACTTGGAGATGGAATCTTTTAAGTTTAAAATAAAACAAGGACAACCAAAAACTTTGAAATATGAGATCAGAGGTTTGATTTTGTAAAGCAGTTCATAAGTAGTCTTTTGATGCCTAGGGTTAATCAAAACTCCGTTTTTTGAACATAGCAAGCAGTGTTTACAACCTCTGCCCAGAAAGACAAGGGTAAACCAGAGTCTGCTAGCATGGTTTTTGCAGATTCAACCAGAGTTCGATTTTTCTTTCAACATCCCCATTTTGTTCAGGAGTTATTGGGACACTAAATTGCCTAGCAATCCCTTTTGACTCACAGAAAGCATCTAACTCCTTATTTCTAAAAGCTGTCCCATTATCACTCCTAAAAATTTTTATAGGAAGATCATATTGCTTTTCAACTTGTTTGACAAAGTTTTGCAATATACCAGCTGTTTCATCTTTGGAGTGTAAAAAGGTCCATCTAAACCTTCAAAAATCGTCAACAATGACTAAACAAAATCTTTTCTTCATTAAACTCATGATTTTTACAGGGCCAAACAAATCCATGTGTCGCAGCTGCAAACACTGGGTTGTTTTGGACTCTTCAATTGACTTGTAAGAACTCTTATGTTGTTTACCTTTTAAACAGGAAACACAATGTTCTTCACAAGTAAATTGTTTATGTGGTAAGCCTCTGACAAGACAATTTTTAGATAGTGTGGTGATTGTTTTCAGATTTGTGTGCCCAAGTCTTCTATGCCATACATCTATCTCTTTGCTGGAAGCAACTGAGAACAGGCATGCATTAGACATAGGGTTATCTTTCAACATATCCACCACATACACATTGCCACTCCTATGAGCAACAAGTTGTGCTTTGCTCTCAGCAATAATCTGATCAATCCTTTTAACAACCTCTGGTCCTACAATTTGACAAGTTTTCTTTGTAAAGAAGGAACCATATCCTTTGTCACTCATTTGAGAGACACTCAGAAGATTGAATTTTAGATAGTCAATTAAATTAACATTTTCAAATTTGAGATTTCCAGCCTGAACACACCCTGAACCCAACACCTTCCCTTTTGAATTGTTACCAAAAGATCATCACCCCCTCTATGAGCCAAGAAGTCTTTGAGAAGGGCTCTACATCCTGTCATATGCCTGGAGCCTCTACTATCTACATACCATAAACTATCAAGGCAAGTAGAAGCTCCCTGCACACAAGTAATTAGTTTAGGTGAGGTTCCAAAGCCAGGATGGCTTTGGATGAGTTCACAGATTGTCTAATCTCAAATCCAGGAATGTCAGTGGTTTGAGTTTGCCTTTATATCCACTGTTGTGAACCATTTCCTGTCGGATGTTGGTAACCATGAGGATATCTATTCACTTTGAGCTTTGAGGGTTTTTTGTAACCTTCATAGCTCATAGGAACTTTTTGATAAACTGGTTGTCCATGTCTTCTTGGATACCTGTTGGCAGGTGGATCATTTGTCACTTGTACCTCTCTGGGAACAGAGGTTTTGTTCAATGTTTTGTGACAGATGTTTCAACAGGTTCAAAAGTCTGCTTAGATTTATTTCTAGCAGAGCTTGAACTTTCTTTCTCAAGAGCTTTTGCTTTGATCTCTTTTACCTTTTGATCATAGGTTTGAAGATAAGCACACTCATGAGTTAGATGATTTGTTTTCCCACAGATAAAGCATTTTGAATCATTTGGGATTACATGTGTTTTGTTTATGTCATATACTTTTAAAAGAAAACAATTTTCTGTTACATGATTTCTTTTGTTGGAAATTTCACAAAACAGATGTTTGATCTTTTTCCTTTTCTTTTTATCAGATTTCTTCTCAGCAGATGTTGTAACCTCTGCTGGAAGGCCTTTGATGGGAATGATTCTGGCCTTTAGTGCCTTGACACCTTCAATGGTTGAGAAGTCATTGGCTTGAAATTTTCAAGAATATCACATTCATCTGGCCATGTGGGTTTGAATTGATATTTCTCAATTTCTTTAAAAGTTGAAGATCCTTTATGTTTTTTCAAGAGAAATTTTGTTACCATGTTTATCAGTGATTTTTATCTCATTTCCAGCTAAATTTGTTGGAACTACTTCAACCTTTCCAGAATCAATTTTTGTAACATTTTCTTTGGCTTCTTCTTCAGTTTCAAAACCAATGCCAAACTTTATGTTACTCTTGATTTGTTTTTATTTCACAAGTGATCTTGGTATCCTCTAACTCCTTTTTGCAAACTTGGTGTTTATCAACCATAGTTTGGAGTTGGTCCTTAATTATGCTAGCTTCATGCTTTAAGCTACTTATCTCAGAATCTTTTTGTCAGGATCTAAGTTTTAATTGATTGTTGTTTTTGTTTCAAATAATGGAAAATGATTGAAAACAGAGACTAAGTGCATCGGATTAATGGAAAATTTTTACAACAATCAATTGGTCGTTTGTTTTCATCACCATCTTGCTTTTAAGTAATTAAACTATTGCAAGTGATTCACAAACTCCCCCTTAGCCCAATAACGATCGTTTGATAGTAAGAAATGAAGAGATATGCGAAATTGATCTTTTTAAGAAGACGAGTAAGACTGTTACAATGAGTGCCTATTTATACTAAATATCTAACCACTGATCGTCTTACAATGACGTCATGGTTGATAGTGACAACTAACAAACGTAACTAACTATAAACACTGCTAGGCTAAAGCTATCAGTGGATAGCACTGTTACATTGATTTAACTAAAACTAGACTAAACACTGCTGGCCAACCTCTGATCTTGTATTCTTCTATCAGCGGTTGGGAGTTTCTTCTGTCAGAGGATAGGTAACAATGTTCTTTATTGAAAGCAGTAAAAGCCTATCAGTGGATAGAAACCTCTGATAGCTGGGCCAAAGCTCGGATGGTGTGTTTTGACTTTGTATCATCTGTTCCTTTCCAAAGGTTCAATCCCAACAATCTTCCTCTGGAACAGATGATGCCAAAAACACCTTATTCTTGATCTTTATTCCTCAGAAAGAACTCTCTTATTTGACCTTTGAATTGTAGCTCAAAGTTAAGAGATTCTAAGTCATCAGCATCCTTCTCAAGTTCTAAACTTAGTAGTTCGTGGAAGTCTTCTACTGTAAGCCCATAAGCAGCTTCCATGGATAGTTTAGTGACCTTACTATCGGACTTGATCAGAGTCAATTCATGGGTGTCTTTGTTGACCTTCCACTTTAGAATTTTTGGGTCTGAAGGCTTTCTTGATGGAGCTTTTATTGCTAAGGATAGGAAGGGAGCTACTCTTGTCAAATCTTCGGCCAACTTGGCACTTCTATCATCTGTTGGATAGTCTATCATATTCTTGATTCCTTCTTTGATAAACACCTCAAACTCTTTATCAACCTTCTCAGATAACTCCTCTTGCCTTTTTCGTTTTACTAAAGCAAGTGTGGATTGGACAGTTGTTGAGCTGGGCCTTTTAGAGAGCCGGGCTTTGTGAGCAGCATCTTCTTTGGAATAATCAGGTTTAGGAGGCATTGATGGATCCTTTTTCCTCCTAGCTTCAAGCATTTTGTATGTATCCAACACTCTTATCTCCCCCCATCTCATCAACTGATTCTTTGACCCATAGTGATTCTCAATTAGCTCTTCCTTCATTCTTTTGAGCTTTAGGGTCTTTTCAGGTACATTCTTCTTGTATTTGTTGCAGTCTGGACATGTAGGTTTGTTGTGAGGTGTTGTGAGGATCTTTTGATTGTGCTTCTATTCTTGCATTTTCTTCTTGAAGCTCACTCACAGACCAATCCTTGAACTGTGCTCTTGTAGCAGCATATTTCTTTGTTTCCATGATGTGTGAGATGTAATTTTCTTTCAAGAGTTTATCTTCTGCTTCAGAAATTTTATTTGATAAATTCTTTGAGAATCTTTCAAAGGATTGGACTTTTCTCAATTGAAACTGGAGTTGATTATGCACTTCTCTATCACTTTTGCCTTTAGACAACTTCTTAGCAATATCCCCTGCCTGTTTTTCTTTGAGTGCCAGATACTGATCAGTATTTGCAGGCTTTGGATAACCTTGAAGTGAAGGGAAGTGTCTTTTGTCTGGATCTTCTTCATCATAGAAATATATGATTTCTTTCTTGACTGCAGGCAAATCAAGAGGAAATTTGTAGCTGCAGGAATTACTTCTTTTGATGGAGCAGGTGTTTCGGTTGAAGCAGAGGTTAGATTTAGCATTGGTGCAGATGCAAGAGGCAAAGGAGCAGGGATCTTTTCTTCGTTTATGACATTTGTGACTTTTCTCCTCTTAAAACTGATTGATGGTGATGATGGATGGCTTGGAATTCTTGGTGGTGTTGGTAAAGTTTGTGTGGAAGTGAGAAAAGTAATGATGGAAGTGGTTGTGATAACATCTGCTACAACCTCTGTTGTGTCAACAGATGTTGGTACAACAGATGCTGTAACATCTGTTGAGGTGGATATGAGTTTTGTGTGAGAAGATCTGGTTGATTTCGTATTGGCAGAGGTTTTTGTGGTTGGATTGGTAGCATCTTTAGTTTTGAGAGGTGTGGATTCTGGTTGTCTTGCTTTTGTAGAAGATCCCCTCTTTGTTGAGGTACCAGTCTCTCCCTTTTCTAACCGTTGATCAATTTTCCCAACCAACACCTTTCCTTCATCAAACACAACCTTCTTATGGGACTTCTTTGCCCTTGCCAAGATATCTTCAGTTAAATCTGGTTTCTTTGAGCCATCTGGCTTAGGGATATTCACTGTATGCCTTGCCTTTGAGTCATCCATCTTCAACTTTTTGTTACCCAAAGGTTTCTCCCCCTTTTTGGCTTCATCTGGAGTTACAAAAATGACAGTAGGTGGAGATGTACCAGTGGTAGTGAGCAAGTGGGCTTTGATTGCCTTGATATCTGCAGTAGTGTCATTATATCTTGCATCAACCATATTCCTGAGTTCCATCATCTGATGCTTATGTTTTTGTTCCAAGAAATGTTTCTCTTGTTGAAAGGTAGGATTTATAGCAGATTTGAGCTCAACAGTGGTTGGAACAGGGGGTTGGCTCTGTATAGTAATCAACTGTTTCAAAAGATCTTTTATTTCATCAACAGTGCTTTCAACCTTGGTAACCCTTTCCATCAATTCCTGATATTTTAGCTCATCACCTAACTTAATAGGATCATCTGAACTCCTACCAAATGTGGTAGTTGTATCCAAGATATCATGAGCAAGTGGATTACCACTTGCTTCAATCTTAGATGCCCTTTTGTCTTGGTTCTGGGGACTTTCCACTAGAGCAGATGTTACCTTAGTAGCCTCAGCAGTGGTTGCCTTCAACAAGGTCTTAGCTATGTAACCACTGTCCAATTGAGAACTTGGGAGTTCAGCAATTGTAGTGGCTGCCATTGTTGAACTATCACCAAGGGTTACATGTAACCCAAGGGATGTAGCCTCTTCATTTGCTGATGGGCTAGCATTTAGAAATAAGTCAGACTCAGCCTCTGGTTGAAGTATATTCTCATTGATGGGTTGGTGAGAAGTGCTGGATAATATCTGCTCAATGTCTATTGCATTCAGCAAGGGTAACATGGTGGGAGGTAATGATGGCATTGGGGAGAGTGGCTGTGTAGAAAGCGACATTGCCCTGGGAGAGGGGTTGTGGAAGATAGAACCAAGTGATCATAGAGCTTCATAATTAGGCGTCCCTGTGCCTACAACCTGATCCTTTTGTGAGGATGCAGGAGGAGTTTCAAAGCTGCTTTGAGATCTTTCTACCATCTGCTGTGAAGAAGTAGCAGCAGTGGTTGGTGACTTTGGTGGTGTCACTGGGTTTACCTCTGGGATCTCATCTTCCAGAGGACCCTTTTTGAGTTTGGTGGGTTTACGGGATGCTCTGGATGGTTTCTTTTTGGAAATTTTAGGTGTGGGTTTCAGAGCAGCGGTTGTGATGCCCTGATCACCTAGAGCAGTGGGCTCAGAAGCCGGAGGTTGAACTTGAACATTTTGTGCTTGTAAAATAGGCTCAGCCTCCTCTGCTTCTGTTTTGGAAACTTTATCTTGATTTGTAATTCGTGTGAACGTTTCATGGTTTAGGCTGCCAGCGTTTGTAACTGCGCCTTGTTTACTTGTGTTTGATTTGATCTGGTCTTGCAAGTAAACACTCATGAATCTTGGATGTATCAAGTTGTTTTGAAATATTTTTAAAATTAGTTACAAGATCATTGAACAGCACCTGGGAGAAGTTAAAATCAGAAACAGTTAAAATTGCAAATCCCAGATACTGCATGTTTAATGGAATCTCGTTGAAAGCAGTTGTTTTTGCAGAGACACAAGTAAGTAGGGTGTGGAAAAAGAATTTCATCTCTGCTGGAAAATTAGGTTTGAAGATTGTCATACCTTTTAATTGTCCGGTGTAACCTCTTTCAACGAATTCATGTTGCATCTCCCTCAAACACTCTTAGGGTTTGCACTATCAGAGTAAAAACTACCAGTGGTTATGACCAATTTTAAACTACCAGTGGTTGTGACCAATTTTAAACACTATCAGAGGTTTGCATTAGTGTATAGATTTTTCTAAACAACAATGTTTTTATGCTATTAGAGCTTTGAACAGACTTTAAGGATTTTATTAAAAAATTCAATTTTAACTATTTTTAAGGGTGAATTTCTGATTTTCTAAAACACATTTTGTTGCTAATTACACATGGATCACAAGAAAAATTGTTTTTAATCCATGTTTAGGATTCCAAGCCTAGATATCAAGCTGTCAAATGTGGAAGCATCAAGTGCTTTTGTCAACACATCTGCTAGTTGATCCTTGGTATGGACATGTTGTAAAGAAATCAGACCTTTTTCATAGCAATCCCTCACAAAATGATGTCTGATGTCAATGTGCTTGGTGGTGGAATGTGAGACTGGATTTTTGATGATGTTTTCTGCTGCTTGACTATCAATTTTGAGAGGAGTCCTCAAGGCAGTCACACCAAAATCCAAGAGTTGGTTTTAAAGCCACAAAATTTGAGCAGTGCAACTTGCAGCAGCTATATACTCTGCTTCAGCAGTGGATGTGGATACTGCAACTTGCTTTTTACTTTGCCAAGACACTAAGCAATCCCCTAGGAATTGGGCTCCTCTAGATGTGGACTTCCTTGTTGTTTTACATCCAGCAAAATCACTATCAGAATATCCTGCAAGCTCAATGTTACCATTAGCTGGATACCAGATACCAAGTGTGGGTGCACCTTTTATGTATCTGAATATCCTTTTTACAGTAATAAGATCTGATTTTCTTGGCATTGACTGTGATCTGGCACAGACACATGTGTCAAACATAATATTTGGCCGTGATGTAGTTAGGTACAATAAAGACTCAATCATGCTTCTATACAAAGTTTGATCAACAAGTTCATCTTTGCCATCTATAGTGACTAGCTTGGATGTTGCCATGGGTGTGCTGCAAGGTTTACAGTCATTCATATCATATTTCTTAAGTAATTCTTTCACATACTTATTTTGATGAATGAAAGTGCCTTTTTGCATTTGTTTGACTTGTAAACCAAGAAAACATTGCAACTCACCCATTGCACTCATCTCAAACTCTGCTACCAAGAGTTTTCTGAACTTTTCACACATAGCAGTGCATGTGGATCCAAAATGATGTCATCCATATAAGTCTGGACAAGCATCAAATCTTTTCCTACCCATTTTAAAAATAGGGTTTTGTCAATCCTACCTCTGGTAAAACCAATGGATAAGAGAAAAGTGGATAGAGTTTCATACCAGGCTCTTGGTGCTTGTTTTAGACCATACAATGCTTTGTTTAACCTATACACATGATCAGGATGGAAGTGATCCTCAAATCCTGGAGGTTGACAAACATATACTTCTTCCTTGATCTTTCCATACAGGAATGCACTTTTGATGTCCATTTGATACACCTTGATGCTGTGGTTAGCAGCAAAGGCTAAGAACAGGTGAATGGCTTCCAGCCTTGCTATTGGAGCAAAAGTTTCATCATAGTCAATCCCTTCTTCCTGTCTGTAGCCTTGAACCACGAGCCTTGCTTTGTTTTTGACAACAATACCCCTTTCATCGGTTTTGTTCTTAAAGACCCACTTTGTGCTGATGGGACTCACATCTTTTGGCAGTGGTACAAGTTCTCAAACTTGTTGTCTCTTGAATTGTAGGAGCTCTTCTTGCATGATTCTACCCAGCTGTTGTCTTTCAGTGCCTCTTGGTACTTGACAGGCTGTGTGAGTGATAGAAATCTAGCAAAAAGACAAATGTTTTGGGCTTGGCTTCTTGTGAGCACACCCTCATTGATGTTGCCAATAACTTGATCCAATGGATGGCTTTTGAGGAATATCAAATCACCTTGATATGGGACAATGGAATTTTGAGGTGAAGCTTGCAAATGTGTATCATCTGAGCTATCCTCTGCTAGTGAATTTGATGGTCCAGCCTCCGATTGAAATGGTGGTGGAGGGATTGGTGGTGTGGGAGTGAAAGCGTGTTGATTTTTGCCCATTTGTAGTGGACTTTCATCAACAGATGTTTGGATTTGAGAGTTGGCAGAGGTTTGAGTATTAACCACTGTTGACCTGGCAGAGTTTTCACCATTGTTACTAACATCTGCTCCTCTGCCTGTAGAATTGATTTTGAAACTTGGAAGAATACAATCATATCCTTGCTCTTCAACAGATGATTGTGGAGTACCTGCAGGGTTAGTCTTGACAGACACATCTTTAAATGTAAATTTATATAAATCAAACAATTCAGCAGGTCCATTTGCTGGGATTTTCAAAGATGAGAGTTCATTGAACTTGACATTTAGAGTTTCCTCAACACACTTGGTCCTAGAGTTAAAAACTCTGTAGGCTTTGGCAGTGGTTGAGTATCCCAGAAAATAGCCACAATCAACTTTGGCTGCAAACTTGGATATTGAATCCTTGATGTTTAAAATGAAGCATGGGCAGCCAAAGACTTTGAAATAGGAGATCTGAGGCTTGATATTATATAGCAGTTCATAGGCAGTCTTATGATGCCTAGGGTTTATCAAAACTCTGTTCTAGACATAACAAGCAGTGTTTACGACCTCTGCCTAAAAAGACAAAGGTAAACATGAGTCTGCAAGCATAGTCCTTGCTGATTCAATTAAAGTTCTGTTTCCCTTTCAACAACCCCATTTTGTTCTGGAGTTCTAGGAATGCTATATTGTCTAACAATTCCTTTTGACTCACAAAAGGCATCTAACTCCTTGTTCCTAAACTCTGTTCCATTATCACTCCTAAAGATTTTTACAAGAAGATCAAATTGCTTTTCAACTTGTTTAACAAAGTTTTGCAAAATGTTTGTTGTTTCATTAGGAATTTGCTATATTGTCTAACAATTCCTTTTGACTCACAAAAGGCATCCAACTCCTTGTTCCTAAACTCTATTCCATTATCACTCCTAAAGATTTTTACAGGAAGATCAAATTGCTTTTCAACTTGTTTAACAAAGTTTTGCAAAATGTTTGTTGTTTCATCCTTAGAGTGTAAAAAGAAAGTCCATGTGAACCTGGAAAAATCATCAACTATCACCAGACAATATCTTTCGTGTTTTAAACTCATGATTTTTACAGGTCCAAACAAGTCCATATGAAGCAGCTGTAACCACTGACTTGTTCTGGACTCTTCAATTGACTTATAAGAGCTTTTATGTTGTTTACCTTTTAAGCAGGGAACACAATGCTCTTCACAAGTGAATTGTTTTTGGGGTAAACCTCTAACCAGATTTTGTTTTGAGAGAGTGGAGATAGTTTTTAGATTTGTGTGTCCTAATCTTTTATGCCATAGCTCTGTCTCTTTGCTGGAGGCAACGAGAACATGCATGCATTTGACATAGGATTATCTTTTAACATATCAACCACATACACATTTCCTACTCTATGAGCAGTCAGCTGTGCTTTGCTCTCTACAATTATTTGATCAATCTTTTCGATAACGTCTGGCCCTACAATTTGGCAAGTTTTCTTTGTGAAAAAAGGAACCGTAACCTTTATCACTCATATGTGAAACACTTAAGAGATTGAATTTTAAATTGTCAATGAAATTTGCATTTTCAAACTTGAGTTTTCCTGCTGAAACACATCCTGATCCTAACACCTTTCTTTTTGAATTATTCCCAAAGGATATATCACCCCCTCCATGAGCTTTAAAATCTCTGAGCAGGGCTTTACATCCTATCATGTGCCTGGAGCCTCCACTATCTACATACCAAAGACTATTAAGGCAAGTAGAAGCTCCCTGCACATGTTTTGAAATAATTAGTTCAGGTGAGTCTCCAAAGCCAAAATGACTTTGGATGGGGTATCAGGTGATCCAGAGTTAAGTTCAGACTGATGAGCAGTGGTTGGATCAGACTTTTGTAACCACTCTGTGAGCTATCTCCTATCAACTGTTGGTAACCATGAGGATGCCTATTTACCCTTGGCTTAGAAGACTTTTTGTAAGTCTCATAAGTCATAGGCACCTTTTGGTAATTAGGCTGGCTTTTACCTCTTGGAAACTGGTTTGATGGAGGTGCATCTGTTACTTGAATTTCTCTGCGGACAGAGGTTTGATTTAAAGCTTTGGTGACAGATGTTTCACATGATTAAAATTTTTGTTTTGCAATATTTGAATTTTCTCTTTCTAGAGCTTTTTCTCTAATCTCTTTTACCTTTTGATGATAGGTTTTGAGATAGACACACTCTTGAGTTGGATGATTTGTTTTGTTGCAAATGGTGCATCTAGGAGATTTAGGTATGACACAAGTTTTGTTTATATCATTAGCTTTCAAAAGAAAACAATCTGCTGTATCATGATTTCTCATTTCACAAAATTTACAAAACAAATGTTTAACCTTTTCCTATCAGACTTTTTGAGAGCAGACGATGTAACCTCTGCTGGCAAGTCTTTGATAGGAATCACCAATGCTTTTGGTGCTTTTATGCCATCAAGGGTTGAGAAGTCCATTGGCTTGAAGTTTTCTAAGATATCACATTCATCTGACCAGGTTGGTTTACACTGATATTTTTCAGTTTCCTTTTCTTTTGGTGAGACCTCTGGTTTTTCAAGAATAAATTTGTTTCCTTCTTTATACAGTGATTTTAATTTCTTCACCAGCCAAATTTTGGGACTATTTCAACAAGCTCAGAGTCAATTTTTGCAATATTTTCACAAGTATGGTCATATTCCCTAAAGCCTATACCAAACTTTATGTTGCTCTTGACTTGAGCATCAAGCATAAGCTCATAACCTTTGCAAGACTCTACCCATTTTTCACAAGTGATATGGGTAGATTCAAGCTCCTTGCAAACCTGGTAGTTTTCTACCATGGTTTGGAGCTGGTCTTTGGTTATGCTTGATTCATGCCTTAGGCTACTCCTTTCAGAATCTTTTTCACTTAATTTT